>CM066728.1:72659851-73909851 GCA_033961575.1 Aselliscus stoliczkanus | reverse complement strand
AAGGTAAAAGTTAGGTTTCTGGGGCCAATGATTAACTCATCTGTTTTACCAGACACACATAATCAGATACTAGTTACTCTACGTTCAGCCAATGTAATGGGTTTAGTTAAGCAATGGCTGTTTTGTTATGAATGAGAGTGTTAAATGTTAACACTTTTTGCATTTTTTTAGACTTGAAAACATACAAAAAACCCTCCCACAACTCTTGCCACCCTTTCAGCCATAACATTGCATTGCCTTGGTTTCTGCCTTTAATTTCCCCGGGGGTTCTTTTTATTTAGGAAAAGGGTAAAGGATGTATTTGTGTAGGTACTACACCAGCGCTTCTGTTAAATTCTTTTTCAACAAAGAATATATTACTTGAGTGCTTCATGCACAGAGTGCATATTTTTCTGAAAAAAATGTGCCCTGAAAGCAGTAGTTTTTATAGTGTGTATTTATTTTATGTCTACCAGTTTATTTTAACTTAGAAATTTTCTCATGCTTTGAGTTTGTAACCACTTTTTAATTAACTGAGCACATACACATATATGCACAAAATGGCCAACCTTTAGAAAGTCTTTATGTTTTTTATATTTTAGATCAGTTGTTTTTCCAGTCTGATATCATGGGCCTCCCTTGTCCCCTTTAAAATGCAACTAAAATCTAACCTTCGATATGGAAATTCAGCTTTCAAAGAAAGCTTATTTTAGACTATCAGTGAAGAATTAAATATTCACTTTCTAGAAATCTTAATTCTCATTAATGTGAATAGTGTTTTTTCCAACTCTCTGGCCTGCTTATCCTCCCTTGAAGAACACAGTAAGTGGAATTCATATGCCCCACATGTGAACACCGCCATCCGCTGTCATTCTCATATCACATCTCTGCAGCTTCACGTGCAGCACCCCACTCAGAGTCTCCCAGGGCTAAGATCCTCCTCTGCGAATGAAGAGAGACCTGAGGAATGCATGGCCGGCCTGCTTGATGAATTTTATTCAAGTAGCATAGATAGTGGAAAGCTGAGAGGGAAGGGAAGGCTTCATTTTGTAGCTTCAAGTTTCTGTCAGGCACATGAAATCCTGAGGTAAATTGGAGGTTCTTGGAGATTCCCAAAGGGATCCCCTTAAGCTTTATCCCTGGCCTCTGAATGCAGCTTTCCGAGAGGGAAGATGGCCTTGAAGGGGTGTGCCAAAAATAAAAAACCTTCAGGTTGACCTTCTCACATATTTAGGGAAAAGGTGTGAGGAGCTTTGTCCCCTGGCCAAAGAGGCCAGGGCTGCCAGTGGCAGTGTCGGTGGAGGCAGTTTTCAGCTGGCTGTGTGGTGGAGCTCGAGCTGTGTGAAGAGTTGTTGGCTGTGTAGGGTCAGTGTCTCATCTCTGGGCTGTAATGGCCATTGGTCAGGGAGCCTGTGGAGGAGTCCTGCATGGTTCTAAGCTACAAGGCCAGGAAGGCGCCTGGCCACTTGGTGATTTGCGGATGTGTGTGTGTGTCTGTCTGTCTGTCTTGTGTGTCTGTTAAAGAGAGAGCGCACACAGGTGTGTGCATGTTTAACAAGCTTACACCTGTACCAGCCTTATTATACTATATGATATAAAATAGCCATTGTTAACTACTTAGACTGTGGTGTGTGTGAGATCTGGTGGGTTTTGCAGTTCCACCAGAAGACACTGCACAGACACATTGCTGTATTGGGGCATATGTTATGCATGCTGCAGAAAGGAGTGTTAATTTTTTAAAATTCTCTGGTCAGTGCTTGTGAAAGGAACCCCCCTCAGAGTTGCAAAGTTGGTTGGAGGAGGCTTGTGGCTGCCTGGTATAAAGGTGAAGGGAAGGGAGGAGTTTGTTGAGAAGAAAGCTGAGCTGGCTTACTCTAAAATTTTTTTTTTTAAAGAGGAAGAAAACCACTGATCTAGGGGATTTTTGTCAAGTATACCACAGATTCAGAGTAGCGTGATGATGGCTTATTAGTGTTGTGATCTAACAAGTTCCTGTAGATACTGGTGGGGCTAACCTCCAATAAGTATTTCTGTAAAATACTTCAGATGTTTGTTGAATGCCATTTATTTTTTACCTGTAAGGTATAAGGAGGGGAGCGGAGGGGACGATTGAGGTTTGAGTGGTCTGAATGTTTTTACTTGAAAAAAGAAGCTGTCATATTCCTTCTTGCCTCTGTCAAGTCCTACACATTTCAAAGAATTAGAATATTTCATGCCATATGAATGCAGAAGCTAAATTCTCCTCTCTTTCATTTATATAGGTTTCCACTTGAGTGGCACAGTGACAGAACCTGCAATACAATCGGAGCCAGAAACTGTTTGCAACGTGGCCATCAGCTTTGATCGTTGCAAGATTACCTCAGTGACCTGCAGCTGTGGAAACAAAGACATATTTTATTGTGCCCATGTTGTGGCACTGTCTTTATACCGCATTCGCAAGCCGGATCAGGTCAAACTGCATCTTCCCATTTCAGAGACTCTCTTTCAAATGAATAGAGACCAACTGCAAAAGTTTGTACAGTATTTGATCACAGTGCACCACACAGAAGTTTTGCCAACTGCTCAAAAATTAGCAGATGAAATTCTATCCCAGAATTCAGAAATCAACCAAGTTCATGGTGAGTATAGACATTCATTCTGTAGATTTCTTCTCTGTATTCTTTTTTGTTTATAAATTCAGTTCTTCATGAAAAATAAACTACATGTAAACTGAGTCATCATCATTGCTGTTAGGTAGCTAGGAGAGAATTTTAATTTAATTTTGCATCCTAAAACATTTCTTTTGAAGTGTTTCGTTCATTGTAGGTACCAAGCCTTTCATGGTCAGAAAAATCTCTCATTTGTTAAAGCATGGCTCTTACAATTTTATATTTGGTAAAATTTATCAAATAGTAGATATTAGCTATGGAAGACACTTACTCATTTAATTCAAACATCAGCTGTTGTCAGTAAACTGACTTGCATATACTTAGAAGTTCTTTTTTCATTTTCTTTTAAAATTGATTTTCCAAAGCAGGAAGTTTGAAAGTAAATTATTCTTAGAAAAATATTACAGCCTGTTTAGAGTGAGCTTAGAATCTGGCTATTGTGTTTAAGAAATCCCAAAAAGTTTTTCTTTTAAATCTTTCATACATTGAACGTATCTCATTTATTTTGTAAACACAGTTATCAACTATTTTGTACATTGCAAACATGTTGATTCACAAGAATACATGTACAACTTTTCAGAAATACATCCACCACCATTTTTTTTCCCCACCACCTTTTTCATAGACTAAATTAGTACAGGATAAACAGTATTGTTAAATTATAGGTTACTGTGCTTTTAAAACATTTACACATAATTTTAAAATATTTAAAAATATGTTGAATGTAAAACAGTCTTGATTGTGCCAGTCATGCACTCAACCCTATTGTTTTAGGTTTCCTTCAAAGTCATTACTTGATATAGCAAATATAAATGTTTAAGGAAAGCAGTTTGAGATCATTTCTTTTTAAATTCTGAGGTATAATATGCAGAAAAGTGCATAAAATATGAATGTACAGATTAACAAAGCAAACCACCACCCATACCAACAAATAAAATACCCCCAGTACTGTCCAATAGAAATATAATGCGAACCACATGTATAATTTAAAATATTATCATAGCCTCGTTTAAAAAGAAGCAAGTAAAATTAAGTTCAATATAGGTTTTATTTATCTCACCATATCCAAATGTTCAACATATTCATGGTACTATCACAGTATTCATAAATATCAATTCAACAGAAATATTGATATTTTTTTACCTTGTTTTCACATTAAATCTTTGAAATCTGGTCTGTTTTTACACTTACAGCACATCTCAAATCCCACTGTAGCCACATTGCAAGTACTCATTAGCTATATGTGACTAGTGGCTACCTTATTGGACAGCACAGCTCTAGACTATTCTAGGTATGAGAACAGCACTATTTATTTGTCCATTCCACTGTTGATGGACCTTGTTTTGAATAGAGCTGCTGTGAGCATTCTTTTACAAGTCTCTTGGTGCTGTAAGGTATTTTTCACATGGTTTTTATGTCAGAGGAAAATCCACATCGCCGTATTTCTTCTAGTGCTCCCCATATCAGGTTTGACTTTATTAAAGTAGCTATCATAAGGTGTGTAAAGCGTTTTACTTGGTAGAGTCCACCAGTGTTAAATAACAGGATTATAAACCACTCTGCCACATAAGTACCATGGACCCACCAAAAGCACATGCACTCAAGGGCTTTTTGAAGTAGGCTTCTGCTATGTCATATCATCTATTTCCATCTTGTTGCCTTGTGAAAATTCAACCCAGCTAGCAGTCATTACAGAGATTTCTCAGGAGCCTATTTGTGGCTTCTTACTAAACTGTTCAGTGGAGGCATAAGAATAGGATAAAACATTTCTTGAAACTTCTGTGCATTCTTTTTTTTTTCCTTTTTTCTTAATTCATGTAATTCATTAGGGTCACTCTGTTTTCTGAGTTGTTTGTTCTGCATTTGTCTTCCTTGTTTTCAAGGATAGCATCCCCCAAAGTTTCTGATCTAAAAGTTTTTGAAATCCGCTTCTATGTTGAACTAGTGGGACTAAGGAAGCAATGTAAAGTTGGATCAGAAGGTGCTCATAGGACATATTTCTTCCAAGTTTCAAAATAGGAAGAAAAATATATCGAAAGAAATATCAAGGACAGAATGCAGGTTAGCTTTAAACTCAGTGTGATTTTCAAATAACTTTTATATGAAGACAGCTTCACAAGAGCAGTGAACTTGAGCAGTTTATCCCGCCAGCTTTCTCTGCACTTAATTTATCATCAGATTTGCTCCTAGCCTGGAAATGGGCCAATTACATGAGCTGCCTTCCTGCTTTCCATTCTAGTGTGACAAGTGGTAAAAAAGAAGAGAGGTAGGAAGCAGGCCATGACCCTAAGTGATGAAATGGGAAATCCGCTCCCTGGAGGGTCTTATTTTAACTGTTAGATTGATGACTTACTCGTAGGAGGGGGTGGAACTAAAAATGTTTTTCAGTTACTTGACTGCATGGTCCTATCTGCCTCCAAACATCCATGCATAAAGCATTCTTTAATCATCTTTAAAGCAGTACTTTTTGTATAGTTTTACAGTGTAGTTTTTCTTTAAGAAAGAGGTCTTGAACATGAATACTTGGGAAAAGTTAATATTTCTCTTAGGAAAAGCATCGCTTTTACTTTGCTAGATAAATAGTGTTAGGATAGGATTTATATTTGATTCTCTTAATTGGTATCTTAAAGACAATGAGGTTTAGCTTATACATATGTCTTTTTAAAAGACAGTCATAATGTGTAAGTAAATACAAACGATGTTGGTAGCAGGTTTTTCCTTTTCCTAGTAAACGTACGTATCCTAATACTTCTTAAAATTCTGTTAGTTGCTTGTCATTATTTTGAAATACTTTATTTTTGAAATAATACTATCTTGAGGAATTAAAAGCTTGTCCAAGTCCATTTCATGCGTATTGTTCCTCACATTTTCCTTGTAAGTTAGACATTGCAGATTTGTAATTGTAGTATTTTCCAGATGAAGGAACCAAGAATGGGCTAGTGACTTATCCAAGGACACAGATTAAGCAAAAGTAGTTGGAATATAGATTTAGTCAATATAGTAGTTCAGTCCTGTCAGACTTTTTTTTACATTTCACTGTGTTTTTATAAAATTTCCCACATAATTTTGATTCGATTATAAAATTAACAACTGTATGCTAAATAGTGGCTGTAAGATAGTTAATGTTAATGGCCCTCCATGGAGATTGCCAGTTACAGTTCTGCATTTTTTTAAGCAAAATTGTTCTTGGTTTTATATTGTAATAAAACTTTCTAGTTTCATATTCTTAAAAAAGAGGTTGGTGTGTTTGCTAAGTACTTATCTAGAAGTTTACTTATTTCTAAGTGCTAACCCACTCTTTTAGTTAATTTAATTCAGCCTTTTCTGGTTCCTTATGCTTCCTGTTAAAGGAGATGTATTATAGATTGGTAAATTGTTATGTAGCGACAGAACACTGAACTTAAAATCTGGAGGCCTAGAGTCCAGTATTGTCTGTACTGTGAATTACCTGTGTGACCTTGGGTGAGACTCATTTTTTTCTCATATTTAAAATGCTCATTATCTTCTCTAACAGCATTGGAAGAATGTTAATGATATAACATACATGTATAATTATAGAAATAAGATAACTGAATTCACCTCCTGTTGGGGTTTCTATAAGCACTCATTGTAAAGGAGAAGAAACCATTGGGGGATGGATGATATTGAATTGGAGGTCAGCTTGCTTTTCAATGACTTTCTGTCCCATATTTCCCATTCTTCTACATTCTGTCTTGTGCTCTTCTTTTAGTGACCTCTTTATGGGCTGGCCTGTACTGGGCAGACTACGCAAAAAGGGACAGACTGAGGCAGAGCTGTGGCATTTATCCTGACTTGGAATAGACAGACGGAAAAGGGTTCATCTCCGTGGCTCTTCCACTCCCAGAGCCTTGCCAGTCCCCAAACTAGGCTAGACTCATCTGTCACTTCCCTGCCATATGCCCAGAGATACTATCTCAGTCAGCCAGATGTAGAAGGGATGCATACACATGTCAGATAAGGGTTGACACATGACATCTAAGATCTCTTCCACCCTGATTTTGTGATTCTTGCTGTTTTAAACGTTGTGTAATCTTCCATAGTATGGATATATTTAACCATTAACCAGCTGAATGATTTTGAAGTTGTTTCCATTTTTTCCTACTATATGCAGTGGCACTGTGACGTGTGTGTGCGCGCGCGCGCTCGCACCTGTGCAAGTAATTTTGAATAATAGATTCTTAGTAGTAGAAATGCCAGAATAAGTGGTATAGGCATTTTGAGTTTTATAATTATTGCCAAATTTTCCTCAAAAAATTACCACTTTTACTCATAAGTTTTAAGTAAAACTTGAAGTTTTCATAATATGATTTACATGTTTTTAATTGATAGACTATTTGATCATGTACAGTTGAAACTTTTTTTTTTCCTTCACATGAAAAAGCATTTCACTTTACCAAAAAAGAATTAATCTTAGAACTTAGGTCTCTTAACTTGGAGGAATCACATCTCCAGCTTGAGGAATTTGTTAGGGTAACGCACAGACAGCCAAGCTACTTTTAGACCAATACCCTTCATCCTTTCCTTCTTTCCTTTCCGTTTCCAAATCTTGCCTCCCTCATACCCTGCAGGCATCTTTGCCCCAACTCCTGTCATTTACACCGGATTGCTGCCGGCTGCGTTGCCCCACCAGGCTCCTCTCCCCTTTAACTGACCCCAAGCCTCTCCATGTTATCTAGCAAGTTTATCAGTCCCACCTTCCTCACACATGGGTTTCTCATACCTCCCACTGTAAGACTGCTTAGAGTATTTAGAGCTTAGAAATTAGACAGCCTCAGTTAGAATACTGGCCCCTTTGCTTTCCAGCTCTGTTATTGGGGGCAAGAAACTAAATCTTTTGAGGCCTCCATTTTCTTACTTGTAAAACATGGACATAAAGAGTGCCTGTTTCATATGGTCAGGGGGGTTAAAGGAGTAAATACAAGTAGTTGTGGTCACCAGCAGTGTAATAGGGCAGTCAGCATGTGTCTTCATAGGTAGTGGTAGATAGTTAAAAAAAATTTGTGAACCAGTTTTTAAAAAATAACCGGAGCAAACCATTCTTGACGATTGCAAACATTGTCTTTTTTAATAAATTTGAAGAGTTAGATTATGTAAAAATGAGACTTTCTGAGAATGTTGCATTTAAGTATTTGTATTTGTACCAAGTGATTGTTAATATATGTATTAACTAAGTAATGGAAAGTAACTTAACCCATTATGTACTCTACTGTTTATACACTGCATTTTTCAATGAGCATTGGAGATTGTACAAATACTTTATATTAAATACATGATTATTTCTGTACACAAATATATTATTGAACTTCTGAAGTAAGTTAAATGATAATAAGAGAAGACTAATAAAGTCCGATGAGAGGAAAATAATAGAGAGGGGGCTATAAATCCTGACAGGCCTATTTGAGTTCCCTGAGATACATACTGATTATAGTACTACGCATTTAGCTGAAGGGAACGTGGCTTGTTGAGGGACCAAAGCCTGGTGCATGCACGGGTCCCTCTGCCATTAGCCTCCATGATAAAGAAAACAGGTTGGCCTCTAACCACTCCTGGAGATGACACCATATTGTATCATGGCAGTAGAGTCACATGGACTGACCACTGAATAAAAGGTGATGAAGGATCTGTCTGCTTCAGCTACCACAAAATTATAAATTGAAATGAAGGCTTTAGTCACTACTACCTTGAAATGAGGATTTAATTAAGAATAAAATTTAAATCTTTTCTCAAGTGTGTACATTATTTTATTCAGTGCACATTATTTTTTCAGGGATCTTCTAGCTCCTGTTTTCTCAGAAAACAAAACTTTTTTGAGTCAACCAAAGTTCACTGCCTTATCTCCCTCTCGGTGCCAATAGTTGTTGTCAGGATTTTGCCTTCAGCTTGTAAGACAGGTGTACCGGTGCCTTTGTAAACCACAGACTTCGATTTCACGTTTCCTCGTTTTGATAACAGGCACTAAAATTGTAGGAGATAGCAGTCTTCTATAGGTCCCCCAAAAGAGACTGAATTAATCACTTCTGTAGTGTAGACATTTGCTGCCTGCATTCCACATATAGACTGAATGGGACTAACTTGAACAAAGAACATTGCCACATAAATGTAAATAGTTAAAGCATTGTTTGGGCAACATTGTTACTAAAGCAATTAGGTCACAATTAAGATGAGGATGTAAACTAAAAGCCTTCCACTTCTGTCTTTGAATTTGTTTTCCAACAGAGTAAGAGGAGAAGAAAAAGTATTAAGCTCCCCGTTAGAACCCAAAGCTGTCGATAATTCCACACACCAAACATAGCATAAGCCAGTTGTGCACGTTTCTTAATATCTCAGTTTAAAATTTGCAGGATGGGTTGGTGTTGCCTAATGCTTAGAAGCAGCTGTTTCCATACCATGAGACAGATACCGCATTCAGAATGCTGGAGAGTCCTCTGAATGCTTTTCAATATGAAGATCCAGAATGTTTCACCATGTTTAACATTCTCTCCAGATACAGAATTGTCCCTCCACCCCCATCCCCAATTTTATCCTTGGCAAAGATAATGACTCAGTAGGTCTGAGGTGCTGCCCAAACATCTATTTTTCATAATGTGCCTTGGGAATTTTTATATCCTCTTAATTTTTGAGAACCGCTAGGTAAGGAATTTTCATAATGGGATAAATGAAACCTAAATCAGAACTAAATCAAGTAGCAGACTGGAAGATTTGACTGTGATTCTTTATGTCCATGAAATCTCCTTTGCTCTCTTCAGTTTTACATAACCAGGGTAGGAGGGTAAATCAAATTCATACTTCCATCTGGGAATGAGAGACAGGTAAACTGTTTCACGTTTTTCAACAGATAATTTTCATTTTCCCTGAAGGCTTGAAACTTTAAAGAATTAAGCTTTGGTAATAAAATGCTCACAGATTAATTATACAGTTGTAAAAGTTATAGCATTTATAATTATAAATATAAATAAGGGTAAAAATATGATAGCTTTTAAAACACTCTTAAGTGGACCATTTAATTCATATACACAGATTCTGGTTCCTGCCCAACTGTGGGAATATCTTAATAGCAAATGTATAAATACAGAAATTATGTTTCTCTGTACATAACCTTTCTCAAAGCTAAATGCTGAGAGGTTTGTTTTTGATTATAGACAGCCATTAAGAAGTAAAAATAAATTTTGCAAATCTACATTTTGTACAAGGCTTAGGCAACACTTTAATGCAGGTAATCAAGACATTAGGATTGAAATAGTTCTGGTCTATAATACGTAGTATGTGTCTTATTCCTAAAATGTTGTGTTCAGAATAAATTTGTTTTATTCATCAAATAGTTATCTTCGCTAGCATTGTAATGACCAAGTGAGGATGTTTTCTACAGAGCCACATGAGAGTTCTAATTTTTATTACCTAGTTAATTTTTTATCCCTACATTATAGAATTTTAGGGTTGAGGAAATGGAGACCTGAAGAGCTTAAGTGATTTGTTGGAGGACAGTTTTTCCAAACTGTGCTTAGAAAAGAAGTCTTTTGAATTCTAATCTGGGATTAGGAACACCACACATCCTCTCTACTCATATGTAGACTTCGTTAGCTTACTTGTAATAAAATTTTATCTGTGGGCCATTTTCCCTCTGCATTGCTTCCTCCTTCCCCCATATTCTCCAGAAATAAGTTAATTCTAATACTAGTTCACCCCTCAAAAAAAAAACCCCAAGTTTAGTGTACTTAAAAACTTGAGAAACACAATTCATGTATTTATACATTTGCTGTTAGATACCTTTCTAGCTGGACAAGGATAGAACTCTGTATGTATGTAAAGTAAATGATCCATTAAAGAACTTTTAAAATCTGTCATATATTTAAAATATGATAGTGCTTTAAAATCTATTAGATTTTAAGGAAAAATTCCTTGTGTGATTGAAGCCAACTGAAAAACGGATTCCTGGATTATTATTCTAGCGCTTCTCTTTGTATAAGAAAAAAGAAGAGTTGAGTTTATCCTGGAATTTGGGGAGAGTATCTGATTGCTGACCTTTTGCCACTTCCGGCCAAGGAGAAGACTGGGATTTTCTCCAAGTTCAAATCTACTTAAAATACCTGGGCATTTCTGTGGCAAACGGAAACTCCAGCCTCACAGGGCTCTGACCCCAGCTATGACGGGTAGCGTGCCTCCAGTACCCCACAGGGCAGCCAGCCCCCACCTGTGGCCTGCTGGGCCAGGACTCCTTGTAAGTCTTCAGTGCCCAACAGGGAACACCTTTAAAAAATCACAAATATTGCTGGAAGTAACCAATGTGAGGGTAGAAATCGAATTGATTTAGTTCAGTTCAGCAAGGGGACTAGTGGGAGGGCATAATCAGTTGCTTGTCATAATTTTCCCTAAGAAGAGGATAAGGAGGGACATGGCAGATTTCCCAGGAGGATTTTTAACAAGATATTGGGAAGAACTTAAATATAAAAGTTGAGACCCTGTAGTTCAGTTGTTTGGCAAGTCCCCTCTGATGCATTTTAGGTAAAGAACTTACTGTGTGTGTGTGTGTATGTGTGTGTGTGTGTGTGTGTGTGTGTCTGTGTCTGTCTGCGCGTCTGCCTATCTGCCTGCCTGTCTGTCTCTTTTCCTAGAATCAAAGGGAATGGCTGGATTAGGGACTGTGAATCCCTGTGGGATACGGATGTGGCCCCATTAGTTAACTCTTCTCAACATTATTGTGTCCTAAATTTTCTTGTACAAAGATCTACAAATATCCCAGTATCTTTCCTTAAATTTGTCTTTGACTTAGAGTTCATAATCCCTGCTTTGATGCCTCCAAGATTCAAACTTAGCTCCAAGGTTCAGGGGTGTGTTCTTCCGCAGGGGAGAGAATCAGGAGACAGGATTGGGCGGTGTGGCTGTGGGTGTCTAAGCAGCCTGAACCTGTTTCATCTCCTTCCGTAGAATGGGGTCATGACCTGTACTCACCCCCAGAGGACACTGTGAGGAGAAATAAGATAAAGTATGTGAGGATGCTTTAGCAGTGGTTCTTTTTGATAGGAATCCCTGGGTTGGGGAGGATGTTTGTCTTTCTCCCTCCTCCTTCGTCCCATTATTTGATCACCTGATACTGGTAAACACTGGCTAGGTGTTAGGATGCAGTGGTGAGCAGGGCAGGTATAACCCTTTTTGGGAGCTTAAATATCTACCTGCTTGCCTCGTTCGCACTGGAAATAGCTTCCTCTGCCTTACTTCTGGGAAAGCCCGTCTCTCCTGCTTTTCTTAATAGGCCACTTGTTCCCATTACCATTCTTGTTCATTCTCATTCCCAGCCTTTAAATGCTGACCTTCCTTAGGACTCCATCTAGATGCTGTCCTTATCCCGTACTGCTGCCCACAATGTACCCAGCTCCCTACCTGAAGTTCTGTCTCCTCTTCTTGGCTGTCTCAAAGGCGCTTTCAATTCGCCACGTCTAAAACAGAACTCATAGCCTAAACACTGCTCCTCCTACCCAAGCCTGGCCCTGCTCTGATGACCTGTGTGTCAGTGGGCTGTCCAGTATCTTGTCCGTTCGTTGAATCTAGAGACCCATGTCTCCTCTCACCCTTTGCTGTCCCATATCGCACATGTCTACGTTTTCATCAAGCCTTGTTTCATGTATGTCCTGAATTCCTGTCAGGTTCTCCATTTCTCTTCTCGCTGCTGTTTTTCCAACTACTGTCATCCTTTGTACAGACCAACAAAATATCATCCTCACTATTCTCTTACATATTTTTGCTCCCCAGTCTGGCCTCCATATGGTTCCAGCACTTGACAAGTATGAAAAAGGTCTTCAGTGAAGAGCTTCCTTCCCTCATGTAGCTAGGTTACTCATTCTAAACATAGCTTTAAGATTTTTTATGCATATGTAAGGAAATATTAACATATAAGCTCTTTATAAAACTTCTATTATTTACACAAAAGGTGGTACTCTGTATATTTCCCTTCATATTGATTTTTTTTCAATCAACAGTATATATCCTGGATATCTTTCCACTGTGGGTACATAGAGAATCTCTGCGTTTACTTTTATGGCTGCATAATACCTCATGGTAGGAATGTTGAAAGTGATGTACCTTAGGACAAAAATCTTTTACTATCTAGAGTATTCCATTCTTCCACTTTGGATAACCTTGTCACAAATTCCCATTCGTTCCTCTTAGGGAGAAAAGCTGCGCCCCTCACTTGCGAGGGCCCTCGGGTCTGGCCCTTTTCCTCTCCAGGGTTGTTTGTATTGCTTTGCCTCCTCATCCTCCATTTCGTTGTTGCATGGACATGAAATATCTTTTATTTCATGTATGAACCATGTCTTCTCCCACTTGCGACCTCTGCCCAAGCCTTTTTGTCTCACATACAAGCCCTTTCCTTCTTTTCCCTGCCCTTAGTTAACTTCTAATCTGCTAAAGGCAAACCTCAGCTCAAATTCCACTTCCTCAAGGCATGCTCACCTTGGCATTCCGAGGCACAGCTCTGATACAGTGTCCTGCCACCTTGTCCCTGTCCTTTGAGCAATGTTTACCACTTAACTTATTTATGTGTGTGATTATTAGGTTGATATTTATCTCTCCCACTACAAAGTGTTTCTTATATAATGGGGTGGAATCCATTTTGGGTTATGAAATCAGCTTAAAAAATTATGACAAGCCTTTTTTTAATAAATGAAATGGAAAATATTAGACCTCTTTACTGAATAGTAAGGGTACTTTTTCATCATATTTTGCTTCAGATTAATAGATAGATAGATGTTATCACATAAGCACCCAGATACACAAATATGTTGGACATGATCTAAGTTACATTTCCTAATGTGGGCCTCAGTCAAAAAAGTTTGAAAGCCATTGAACTGGATGGTAAACTCTGTAAGGACAGGAATTCTGTATATTTTGTAAACCATTCCATCTCCAAGCCTAGCAGAAGGCACTCAGTAAATATGCTGCCTGAATGAATGAATGAAAGAATGAATTGCTGTTTCAGGGAGGTTCAGAGACCCACACTGCCTTACTCCTAGGGACTGAAGGACCCTGGTTCCAAGCAGATGTTAGTGATTATTTCCTTGGCCAATTGAGTCTACATTAGGTCATTAGAAGAAAAGTAATATAAAACAATACCTACAAATGTATTTTTCTGAGGGCTGAAACATTGGTGGAAGGTTTTTAGATTTAAATTTTTTGTATGACTTATGAATCTTAGGCCTTAAATACCATTTTATTTTATGAATAAATAATGAAACATAATTTTTACCTGCCTAAATATCTGGGTAATTTTTAATTTCTCAGGTACTCTATCTACACAGAGGGCTTATTACATAGCTGTTATCTTTTGTGTGTACTTCAGCAATAAAATATTTATGCAGTTTGACAAGGTGATACTAGAACCTGGTTTAGTACAACAGCTGCACTGCCTGTTCCCAAGTGGCTTGATTTTCCTTTTTAATCTTTGGTTTTCTGCAACTAAAGACTTACGTCAGCATGTAGTTTATACAGCAGCATTTAGTGGTGAGAGCTTGAATTAACGTAGTAAAGAATGAAATACTCTTCTGAGTTTACTTCGTTTCATATTTTTCTAATATCTTCTGAAAACATTTAAATAACATGTCCTACACAGTAGGGCTTTATAAACATCACACATTTACAATGTGACATTCTTGTGACTTTTTATTCTTTAAAGAACCTGTAAATTCATCTCCAAAGGTATAATCTCTGATCTTAAAAAATGGAAGTATTTAGGTTTTGAAGTAATCTGCATTTGGCTTATTAGCAAAGTCAGGAAAGTCCTGGAAATAAAAGAATGATTCTTGTATTTATTTTCAGTCATAAATTTGTATGTATAATTGAAATTGGGATTGGATTAAAAAGTGTTTAGGCAAAAAGTACAGAATTTTAATTCGAGTTTATTATCAGAGCCCTTTTAGCACAGAGCTCTTATCTAGCATATGTGTTATTTTTTCTTTTCATTTCTAGGTGCTCCTGATCCAACAGCAGGTGCTAGTATAGATGATGAAAACTGCTGGCACTTAGATGAAGAGCAGGTTCAAGAACAGGTTAAACTGTTCCTTTCCCAGGGCGGGTACCACGGATCAGGGAAGCAGCTTAATTTGCTCTTTGCAAAGGTATGATTGTTAATTTTTAAAGAAATATTCCAAATATATACTTATATAGAAAGTCTCTTTATATGACCATGCTTACTATAGGGTAAAGACTTTTTGTTTTAATTAAATTTTTTTAATATACTGTCTAAGTTAATCAATTAGAAACTTCTGTGTTGTAATGCAAGCATTAATTTGCTTAGGTGTCCTTAGACAAGATATGGAACATTTTTGTCTCAGTTCCTGTTAATAAAATCATGACAATTGATACAACTTTGCAAAACCTTTCAATACTAAAAACAATAAAAATATCTTAATGTTATGTAAAATGCCATCTTTTCAAGTTTTTTCTTTTTCTATTTAATTTTCCAAGTAGATCATAACCTTGAAAGCAGCCCTTAAAAGGTGCTTTATATATTCAGTTTAATAATGTCAGTATCTTTAAATTTGTTTCAAAAGCATAGACTTCAGAGTCATGCAGACCTGAGTTTAAATGTATGTTCTAAACCTTACTAGATGTATGAGCCTTAGGAAATTATTTAAGTCAGTTTCCTCATCTATGAAAGTAGTTCATAACGCCATATCTCCTCACGTTATTGTGATCAAGTGTTAAATGATAATGTGTCTAACATGTAGTGTTGGGTCTTGGTAAATGTTAATTTTCGTCACCAAAATTTGATGGCCTAAGAAACAAAGTTATCTTCATTATAAGTTATGTATGAGCAGATGCTATATCCATTTCTTTATACAGAACTTTTAGTACCATAAACACAATTCTAAATACTGAGTAGTAAAATGCTTTTATAATAATACTAAATCAGTGTCTTTTCTTTGGGGCTACAGGCCATCATTACTGGGTAATGTATTCAAATTGGTTTTAAGGGGCTAGATAACTGTGGTGCTCATTGATACTTTTGTTAAATAACTTCTCTCATATTCATAATAAAAAGATTTTTTTTTTCAGTTCAGAAGAATTAGAGTAAACTATTACTGGTTATGGCCAGAATAGTGTATCCTGATTTATCCATACACTCTTAATGATATACCATATGTAGATTGCCAATTTTCCGAGAATTAGATCTACAATAAAATACATTTAACTTTAAAACTACTTCACAGATGATTTAATCATTTTTTGTAACTCATAGGCACTTGAGACTCCTGTAATTCTCAGAATCAACAGTCTGAAAATTAATTACCATGAGGCATAGATATGGTACTTGAGTGTTGGTTAATAGTTCTGGTTTATATGCTTAATAGTAAAATGTTTGTTTTCATTGCTATTTCTAGCTGAGTAATAGGTTACAGGTTTATCAGGACAGTAAACATTAAATCAAATTTTATACAGTGGTAATATTAAAGGTTTAGTATATTTAGACACACAGGAAGTATTTCATAGATTCTTATGTCAGCAGAGAATACACTGTGGCTCAGTGGAAGTAGTGTGAAAGGTATTATACTGGCCTGCAGTTGCTATTTTTATCCCTATACCTGATATATACATTATATATGCCATGAGAAGTAACAGCAACATCTAATTATGGAAATGGCTTACTTTTCAGAGTTAAATAGAGTTAAGACAGCTCTGGGTTCTGATCACAGTTGTTCCTCTTGTCCTTTGGGCAAGTTACTTAACTTCTCTGGGGCATGATTTTATAATTCGTAAAACGGGGATTATAATCTGGCCTACTTTATATGGTTGTTATAAAAATTAAGTGGTAGGTATAAATACAAAACTCTTTAGCACAATGTCCAATAAATGCAAGTCCCTTTCTTCCTTCCAGTCTTCATCTGTTCATAACTTTTTAGTGCTTCCTTATTGCTAATAAATTCCTTTTAAAGATTATTGAAATAACCTTCCTGGAAGCACAACCTTTGTGATTCAGTGTAGAAGTGCTTTTGAGTTCTTTACAAAGCTCAAATTCTAAAACCTCAGAGGGATTGTATCGCTTTCGAGGGTCCAAGCTGAGGTAGGATCTGTTGGTCTGGAGTTTTGGGTTGCTTTATTGGAGATCTGCCATTTCTTCTTTTATTTGCCTTTCCCTTAGAATCTTGAAGTACAGGACCTCCCTCTCCTTTGCCACGGCTTAAGACTTTGCTCCTGTAATTTCCTACAGGGAGAACTGGTGTTCAGCTGGGATTCCGATTTGTTCATCACATAACTGTACACACTTTTGGAATGGATAGGTTCATTTAGGGTTTCCTGTAGACAGACTTAGCTTTGTGTTTCTTTCCTTTCTTTCTTTTTGGGAAATGTAGCACAAGAGTAAAGGACAGAGCTTGAGGTTCCAGCTTGAGAGGCCGACTTAACTTCCTAGGTCAGTGGTTATGATTCTGCTTCGTGGATTTTCATTTAGAGCCCAGAGAGTTTTGAACCTACAGCCTTGCCCATTTCCTCTTACCATTGCAGAAACAATCCCACCTGAGTAAACAGAAGCATGATACGCTGCCTTGGTAACAGAGAACTTACTGAAATTACTAATTTACCTCAAAAACTGAAGACTTGCACAAACTCTGTGAATATACTAAAAACCATTGAATTATACAGTTTAAATTGGTGAATTGTATGGTATGTGAATTATGTCTCAATAAAGCAGTTTTATTAAACTGAAGGACAGATGCTATTATTATAAACATTATCAAATTGATGTAGAAGGTTCCTGAAGAGGTCTCAGTAGACGCTTCAGGCTCCACTGCTCTGGTGGTGAGTGTGATCAGTTTTAGAGTCAGGAAAGTGCCTAATGCTTAGTCTTGTTTGTTTTAGTGGTGTTTTTCTGTAATGCTGGCAGTTCTAAAAATTTTTTTTTTTTTTTTGGAATTGGAAAGTTAGTCAAATTTCTTTCCTTTTGTGGAGTCGTGAAACATAATTTTAAGGAATTAGCAGTTCTCTTATTAAATTGCTGTTTGGGGTAGAGCTCAGTTTTTAACAACTTTTGTTTGCTTAAGAGGGCTGGTTTCAAGACTTACCTCCCCCTTTACCAAGACAAAAGTAAAGAGAAGCAGTCTGTCTCTGTACTACTGTTTGTTTTGAACATTTTTCTGAAGGTCTGCTTTTGCCCCACCAGGTGCGGGAAATGTTGAAGATGAGGGACTCCAATGGCGCCCGCATGTTGACGCTGATAACAGAGCAGTTCATGGCTGACCCTCGGCTGTCGCTATGGAGGCAACAGGGCACTGCGATGACTGACAAATATAGGCAGCTCTGGGATGAGCTGGGTAAATATAAGTTTCCTGACCGATTGCCATTAGGTTGTATGGATAAAGACCATGTTGAATGTTTACAGAGCATGGTCAGACAATTGTTGAAGAGAGAGCTGCTGATATGTGAACTTGTTGCCGTTATACACTGGTTAGAAGAATAGGAAGAATAAGGACTTTGAGGAAACAATCTTGGCAGGATTTTGGGGGAATCGTCTAATCTTGAGGAAAGTGAGCACAAGAATCTGTCTTTAAATATTTGGAGAAAAAGCTATATTATTTTAAAATAGGTATTTTGTTTAATAGAGCTGGGTACTTATTTCTAGAATAATATTGTATGTAATCATGCAGTTAAAATTTGGCTGTTTCCCCCATTTCCCTACATTAAAAATCCCAAAAGTAGTTTGAACATTCATTTTATATTTTGACTTTTATAGATTTAGATGAATTGTTGACCATCAGAATGGAAAAGATACAGCAAACTCTTAATTTTTCCTGCTTTTAAATCCTGGTGGTAAAGATATCAGTATAGCAGGTGGTTGAAAAAATGAGAAATCTCCTAGTCACGTTCACTGGGAAACTTTGGGGGATGACTCTTGTTACGTAACGCTCATTGCTAAGAAATTAATAAGTAGTTATTTTGTCATTCTGTTAAGAAATCTGTATGTGACAAATGGAATTTTTGACAAATACTTGTTGACAAAAACACTGTGAAGTGTCTGTATTAATTTTACGTTCTGATCGTATTTACTAGAAGATCCTAGTCTCAATGCAGTTGAGTAGTAGGACTCGTCATACCACCCCTTCTCTCTTCCTCTTGGCTAATGATAGAACACATCATGCTGATTGATCCCACATCTAGTCTAGACCAAGACAAAGTGCTGTTCATAAAGATGCAATGTGATCATAATAATTGGAAGGGCCCTTTGAGATGAACTCTTTCACAGATAAGGAAACTAAAGTCTGGAGAGGTTAGGAGACTTTCAGAAGATGACACTGTATGACATGGGGGTTATGCAGCAAGTTTGTAGAATTTGACATCCAGATCCTTTTTCTCATTAATAGGATGTGTATTCAGGAACTTGGCTGTGGATGGCAACTCTTGTATATATACCAGGGGTGCCAAAAAAAATGTATACAAGTGGATACTTTGGTCAGAGTAGCTCAACCAGTAGTTCGCCATAATCAGAAGTGTCTGGATGCTGATGGTAACCACTTTGAGCACCTCTTGTAATTGCAGAAGTCAAACGTGACTTGTATTCATCTTTTGTTATCAGTATATATTGAGTATTACAATTTTAATACAGTTTTTTTCTTAAAGTGTGTATACATTTTTTTGACACCCTCTGTATATATCTGCCAATTTAGTCTTGGTATTTTTCCTGGGTCACCCGAAATAATGGCAATGGCCTTTCCCCTAATTAATCTGTAACTACAGTAGATAGTTTCAATGTATTAAAAGAATGGGGACATGATGTGGTGGTTGGAGAATATGTGTGGTGGTTGGGTGTAATGCATGAATTAAACAACTATTTGTGTAGAATACTGAGTGATTTACTTTTCCAAGTAAACCCTCCCAGTTTTTTAACTGTACAGTAAAGATTGAATTGAGTAGTTGGTTTATGACAGTAAAAAGGATTATTAAAAATCTATAATGAAGGGAATCATTTAAGAAAAAAATTACTGGATTAGTAGTAAATGAATAAAATTTAAAGAACTTGAATACTTAGAGAAACTTAGAATTGCAAATAATTAATTAGGAAGAAAATACCAACTAAATTTTTTTTTGTAACCAGAAAAAATACAAATGATACAGTCAAAAGTTTACATAGTTCACATGTAACCCATTAGTCACATCTTACTTATCCAAGTTGGTTTTCAAAATTATATACCTCAACCCTCAGTCAAAACTATAAATTCTTATTAGGTGGACGCTTCCACTAGCTGATTCTGGTTGTACCCTCTGATGGACTTTCTAATTATGGACCAGGCTCTATTCAATGTTCAGGTCCTTCGATTTCAGTCCAGGATGAAGATTATATCTTCTTGCCCTGTGTTTTCTTTTTTTCACAGCCCCACTCCCCAGTCCTTACTAGACTGCTACAAATTCTCCTCGGTATTCTGATGGCAAGCAAGGGATCACTCGCCTTTTCCATGGGGTCGAAGTTCTGTGAAGATTCCCACCTAGAAGTACCAATAGCTATCACATCTTAATACTCACTCACCAAACAATTAACTAAAAGTTGCTTTTGGACTATGAAAGAAAAGGATTTTGGTTCTTAATAAAACAGGAGAATTTGACTTTGTGCCCCTGCACAGGGCTCACATTGCTCCAAGGCTGTGCTCTGGAATTAAATGCTGAGCACTGCCAGATGCCAGACATTGAGAAGAGGCTGAGTTTTGTCGGCAAATGGGATCTGCAAGTTAATTGGTGTTTTCTGCAGGCTTCTGGCTGTGAAATGAAATTGGAAGCCCTTTAGCCACATGGATAATACAGGACCTGAATACAAATGTCACATGTCACCATCAGGACCCACTGTGAGACAATAGTGTTCCCACTCCAACACTGCGCCATTACAGATCATTTAAATATGGGGATTACATTTAAACTAAAAGCCCCATTTGCCTTTTACTGCAATTTAAATGTCCTCTTAGCAAAAGCTAAGTGACAAATTAAATGAAAAAAGTGCCCACATTTTTAAAGCTGTAATGCAAAACAACCTTTTATTGCTTCTCATGTGCCACGAATGAATCATTATACTTGTCAACCCTAAACCAAGCCATAATTGGAGCAGCTACTGTTATCAAAGTGAGGCCGCTCTGTGACAGCTTAATAAAGCTGAAACTGTTAAATTAAATCTCAGATGCTTAACTCCTTAGCACTGGTGGATTCGATGGGTCCATTTCTGGCAATGGCCAATACACCAGAAAAATTAAAAAAAAGATTCCTGGCATGAAACCCATAATATGATGAACGTGTACAAGTGAGAGTATCTTAGCCAAGTAACTCTCTCTGCTTCTTGGCAGAAGAGTTTGGAGGCATCAGATTGTTAGACTACGAAATTTTATTTTTTCATAGAATCAGATGTCCCCCTCGCCAAGCTTTATAATATTCTGAGAATATGTGATTTATTAAAATTTAAGTGTTGATGTTTCAGAATTACTTTTAAAAATAACATTTGTTTAACGTTTTCTCTCTTTCAAATAAAGAATGCAGACTTATTTGAGGTAGCAACAGGCCCAATTTCCTTCCCCAACCTTTGGCTAACAAAGGGACTAATTATGCTCAGTTCTTTTCTAGAATAAGTGCCTGTGATGTTCATTTGATCTGAGTTAATTTTTGTGATTTATTCCCTGATTTTCATAATGTGTAGTATGAAATAAATACAAATGCATACCATTAAGCTCCTGTTTAGTGCATCTCATTTGCAGATACATTTATCTTGTATGTGAATCAGTTTTTCATATATTAATTTTACTTTCTGTACATGATGTTCATTTTCCTAAACATACAGCAATCTTGTCAAGATGAGTGTTGTGTCATGACCAGCTGTAAGAAAATGTGTATATTAAAATCTTACAACAGAAAGCCCATTACAATGGGAGAGGCATCACATTTAGTAGAGCTGTAGAATACACACCTCTTCAGTTGCATTCTTTATTCTGTGACATGCACGTTTTCTGGAAAGCAGATCATATACGTAACCCTTGGATTTCAAAGAACCCAGTGCCGATTGGTGGTGAGAACACCTACTGTTTGTCCTAATGGCTGTCTGTTCAGTGCACTTAATTACCGTTGGGGTCTTTAGGGATGAGAGGATGTATTGTAACCTCTCATCTGTGTTGATGGGTCTCTTTTCCTTAAATGTCTTCCTAGACTGTAATTTTCCTTTGCTTCATAAAACTATAGGTTGTGGCTGCCAGTCTATTAAAACCTAATTAAAATAGATGTCATTAGAGGAAACAGTTCAATAAGATTTAATTACAGTTTTATCACAGGGAAAAATTCTTAAATTTTCATTTTCAAGTATTGCATAATATGTTTTTCCCCAAAATTTTAAACACTTAACTTTCCCTCTGAGCTGAGTCATGTGTTTTGCTTTCTAGCATGGGAACCCTGTTTCATAGGGAGAGGCCTTTGCAAGAGCCTCGCTGTGCTCAGCTGCACTCTCGCCGTTCACAGGCACAAGATGGTACCGCTCAGCGCTCTTTTCAGAGCTTTTGATATCAGGACTTCTAACTCTGTGTGAGCAGAAATAGCCATACATAGTTAGATGTTTTTTTTCTAGTTTGAATCTCATGGTAAGGTTAGTTTGACCACTGTTACTTTGCAACAGCTGCAGTATTGCTGGACAGGTTGAGCAGGCTTACAAATTCAGGGCACTTGGGGTCAGCACAAATCTATGTTTAGAAATAGAGAACTCAGTCCACCCATTAGGCCCACATTTAGTGAAAATACTACAGATTCCCTATTCTATGGCTCTAGAGAACACTGTCCCTTCTACCTTCCAGATACATGTAGTCATCTCTGGGAGCCTATGCTGCACCCACCCACACTATTCTTGAATAAGGAAGAAAACACATACTTAAGTCACACATTCAAAAGGGTACACTGAGCAAATCAGGAGAGCCTCTGTGCACAGCCAGAAAGAAGCTTCTAAAGACTCCGATGTGGAGGTAATTGTGGAGAAATGTTCGTGAAATGCCGTCTTACATCTCTGAAAGCAATAGACTTAGTAACACCCCCACACACACAAACACACACATACACACCAACCACTGTTTGAGCCCCTTACTTAGTTTTTATGGTAAATTCAAATTTGAGCTTTCCATATTTTGAAGTTGATAATGGTTAGTGAATGGCTAAAGAGTAACTGCTTCTCACTGATAACTAGAAAGCATTCCAGTGTGGTTTGCCATAGAAGTAGTTAATTACCCCTTTGCCAGGGAGAAAACAGCAATTCCCAGAGCCTCCTTGCAGCAAAACCGTGTCAGTACAGACTTGGAAACTTCCATGCAGAACGTAATCCTGATGAAGCACATTATCGGGGTTGCTTGTTACTCACCAGTTCGTCTTCCTGGGGCACAAGGAGAATCCAGCCTGACCGCTTTTACCACCTCAGAGCCTTCTTGTTCACCCGTCTTGCCAGAAGCCTTACTGTGGTACATCTGTCAGTATGTCTTACACACTTCCTATGTCCAGAGGAATAGATGTATAAAATATTCGGTTTTGCTGTTGACAATGATACTGTTAGTAAGAAGAGATTAGAGAGTTGGCAACCATCCAGAGAGGTGAGAAATTAGAATAGGCATGAAGGAACTGCGGAGCACTTTGATAGGGTGATTTATTCACACATTAGTACAAATATGTGCATAGACTGAATTTAACATAGTTTTACAAGATGTTCATGGAAGTGAGTTACAGGGAAGAAGGAGTGAGAATATTCCAGAAAGAAGGAATAACATGAATCAAGACAGGGATGAGCTCAATGAAGGAGGGTGTAAAGGGTTGAAATTCATTATCAAAAATGTTGCCTTCACAGGTTTCAATCCAGTCTTGTTCTATCCTGTTAACTGCAAAGGGAAAAGAGAGGGAGTAGACATCTAGGATATAGATTTTTGCTTTGTTTTCTTTCCCATTTTGGTCCATCTACTAAAGATAACACAGATGCCAACACTTATTTATCAGGCAGTGTGCTAAGTATTTAATTCATGCATTATTTTATTCTTAAAACAACCCTGTGAGAGAGGTATGGTTATTAACCCTAATTTTACAGTCTAGTAAACAGGCTTAAAGAGACTGTATAACTTGCCTGAGGGCACAGCAGCAGAGCAGGGATTTTATCCCAGGTGTCAATGACTTCAAAGACTAACTACCAAACTAGACACTGTCCTCAGTTTATTTTGAAAGACTGTAACATGCCTGCCTGTCTGTCAGGCAGTCTAGTTTCTCTGTTCAGAGCAGAGCAAGGGCAAAGTGAAGCTCACTGAGGAGGCCACACCACCCTGTAAAAGCTGCTTGGCCTGCTCTGCCTACCCGTGGCCTCACAGGCCTGATGGCAGCAGTCAGAGTTTACTTGGTCTAGTTGCTCATCTGTGTTTCAGGAGACTCTAACTTCAGACTCCAGAAAAACAAACACACGAATGTAGAATAGCCAAATACATGCCATTGATTGAGAACTGTGTTAAACTGAAGCTTATCATAAAATGCAGATGCTACCTACTGTTGATGGGATACAGGAGGTTTTGGTCTCCTGTTCCAGTCCCCCTTGCTAAGGAGCCATGAAGACGCTTAGGTCGTTGTCTTTGTCCTGGCCTATACCAGCCCCTAATGATAACATGGTTGTCAACGCTTGTTTACCTGATAGGGTCTGTAGGCTCTGCAGACCCTCCTGCATGTGGAACTGGCCGCCATGCTCTGGAACGCTGGTGCGGACTCCTGTTCCTCATTTTTCACAGCTCCCTCTAAATACAGAGCCTTTGTCAATTGTATTGCTCGCAAGGCTTTGCTTCCCTCCAGCACTGTTCTCACAATGCCTGTCTGCTGCTGGGTCTTCATTACTGGGGCCTGGATTCTTTCTCTGCTCTGCGGTCCTACTGCTTTCTCTGTGAGATCTTTGTGTTCTTGGGTCAGAGGACTCTGGATTCTGCTCTGCCATGGGGATGGCGGGGCGGGGGGCGGTGTTATTCTCTTCTTCTTTAAGTAGGCAGAATAACTTCTAGTTTGGGTCAGAAGTTAACCAAAAGAGAGAATTCATATTTCTACCCACTGAGAAAACCTGTGATAAATACTTCCTTCTCTTGACTTGATAAAAACCATCCTTCTCTTGACTGCACCTGCTAGGGTTTAATTATCCATTCAGTACCCTGCATGGGAAAAGAGTGGAGATAAAGAGAAACAATTTTAAATACATATTAATAGAAAATAGTAGATTCTCAGGATTGAAAGAGATCTTTATTTATTTATTTATTTACTTATTTTGAGGGCATTGTCACTGGCCCTCATATGTGGGACCGAACCGGGGCCGCTGGCTTCCCAAGCCAGTGCTTAACCACCGCGCCACTCGGCCGGCCCTGAAAGAGATCTTTACAGATCATTTGATCCTATTATCTAACCAGTTGGAGATTCTTAATGATTGTCATTGTCTAAGTTATTTAGGTATACAATTGGGTAATTTGTAACAACACTTGGGGATCACCATCAACCCCTTGTGTATTTTTATAAAACCCTATTCTAAATCTCTTGGAGATTTGATTAGGAGTTAAGATGCCTTATGATTCATTGTAGTACACTTTAGTATCCTATATTATATATGTAGTGTGTTTGTACCAACAAAGTGTTCCAGTTACTTATTTTTATGCTCTCTTACTATTTATAACATGAGTTCATTTGTGGTAAATACTATTCTCACATTAGTGGGTAACAGAAATATCAGAGCATTGGTATAATGTATCCTTTTCTACCTCACAACAATTTTAGAAAAGTTCTCTTTTTCACTTCTTCCTCTTCCTAAGAATTAGTATTGCATTTGTCCTCTAGAAACTGCCACCAAAGCGGGAAAATTGGGGAGGTCTCCTTGCTAAATTGTGGATCTCAATTGTGGCAGCATACAAAAATTAACAAGGTCTGAGAAGCCTCATTTTAAGCCATCTGAGATTCCCAGGGGCTTCCCAAGGAATCAGGGATGCCAGCAGCTACAATAAAAGAAGTAGAAGCCCAGGACCGAAGCAGCCACATACATTTGCTGTTCTCTGTGTGCTGGACCCGGGCAAAGTGCCCTGCAAATGCTATCATAGTTAAGTGAAGCTTAGGTAAGTCAATGAGGGGCAGGAAAATCAGGGACGTGATTAATGGTTGTCCTCTAGACTGGGGGTGTTCAGACTCTGCCTCAGAGAGCCCCTGGGCTGGAGGGCAGGTCCTTCTCAATCCCAGCAGAGTGACTTTCACCACTTTACATACGAGGCTTTCCATTAAGATTTCTCTACAACAAAAAGGCTTCGGAGATTTAAAATGCATGCTTGATGGTTACTACCTGTATAGACTTTTAAATAGCTGCTCTTCTTAGAGGTGTACCAAAGAATGACTTTTTATTCGTATAAATAACTTGCTCTTACATATTTTAGGGTGAAGGCAGGCTGGTAAATGATTTGCAGCAGGTGAATGTTTGTGAGGCAGATGTAAGTTTGTCTAGTAATCGCATAGCACTCTTTTAGTGTTTTATTTAAGAATTCCAAATTGAAATCAAAATAGGACTGTAGTAAAATACGGGTATATTCTGACATTAATTTATTTGGATGAGTTAGTCTGGCCATAGGTCTTTCTCAGGCTCTGATCTAAAGACAGATAACCAGGAGTAATGATAGTTGTCCAAAATGTGACTCCACTCACTCAACTCGATGCCTTCTGTTGCAAAGATAACTTTTGAAATAGAAGATTATCTCTGGATTTGAGCTATAACCAGCTAGACCTTCCTGACCCTAGGTCGTGCTTCCCAGGCCCTTTCATTTTGGGTTACTTTAGTAAATTTCAAATTTTGCTTCAGCAAGCCTGGAGGAGAGAGAGAGAATCATTCATAAATTAGGGCTCAAATAGACAAGCGATCAGCGGTCTTGAAATGCCTTAGATAGGAAGCTACTGTCTTCCTTTGTGGATGAGCAAGGGCTGAGGAGCTTGGGTGGGAGGAGGCAGAACAGGGCACTTGTGTCAAATTTAAGCTTGAAACTGGGAGAAAATCCCATTAGCTTTCAGAATGCTGCCAAGAGCACAAAAGCCTCACCTCCAAGATCAACTAATCAGAGAGAATTTGTTGGTTTGTTTTGAAACTGCTCACTGTATCATTTCTGCTTTTATTGAGGCATTTAAACGAATTTCATAGCCATACTTTGTCATTCCTGTATTACTGCCCATTCGATAACCTCACCTCCTTTTTCCCTTTTTGCCCACTAATTAGAACACTGAAAGGGACATATCTTTTTAAAGTTCTTTTTCCTATAAAGGTGAGGGAAAACATGTGCCTGGCTAGACTTGATGCTCAGTAAATATTTGTGAATTTAAAGGTGAGTGAATAATTGAGGTGTAATGCTAGAAGCATTAAGAAACGAGCATGTAGAGCCAGCCGAGCGGCACAGTGGTTAAGCGCTGGCTTGGGACGCCAGCGGCCCCGGTTCGGGTCCCACATGTGAGGGCCAGTGACACTGCCCTCAAAAAAAAAAAAAAAAAAGGAACAAGTATGTATGGTGTGCTGAAAACACTGATCGAAAGGCATTAATCTTCACTGTGTCCTCGGTTTCCCCACCTTCCTGGCTTATCCTACCTACTCCACCCATGTACAGATGGCTCTTCATGGGTGCCCGTTCCACATGAAAACACGCCCGTGCACACACACCAAAATGCAAACAGTTTAGAGTACAGAAGGGCAGTGGTTCCCCCTTGCCATCAGTGCTGCAGGTAATCTATTGCATTAATCAGCCAGCCAGTGGGAAATGCACGAGGAGTGATTATACTATCATATACAATACAATCAGCATGAAGCACTTGTCAAGACCAATACATCAAAGTTTAATTCAGTAATAGAATGAATTAGAGCAAAATGAAACATTCTGTTCTCCAAGAAGCTCAGCACCCATCACAGGTTCTTTCTGAACTACATAGAAAAGTCAGTGCATTAGAAATTGTTTTCATGAATAAAATTGCAGTTCTAGTATGACAGAATACTTACTGTAAGCCCTTTTCTTGCTAGTCTTATACAAGCATAGTCCTAAAGCGTTTATCTGATATCAGTATTCTACAGTCATAACCATTGGTAAATTTGATTATTTTTGATAGGGCTCCGAATTATCTTTTGTCCTAAATTGGTTCTCCATGCTAAGTGAAAGGAAAGTTGTTATACCAGTGGTTCAGAGAAGCCTTTAGCCAGAAATACGGTTGGTGGGCAGCAGAGTGCTCTACTAGACCAACAGGTAAATAGGAACGCACTGTTCACAGTGGCCTGTGGTGAGCGCTGCCATTGGAGAGCGTATAGTCTAGTTAGAAAATAGAACGAGTAAGTGAAAAATAAAAAGCAGCCCAAGACAGCCTAAGACAACCAAAGATTAAGGTTATCTAAGGTTAGGATGTGTTTCAGAAAATTTTGAGGATAGTTCTAATACATTTTGTAAGACACTATTCTATGTAATTTTGTAATACATGTTCAAAAGTAATTCTTTACCACACACTTAACCAAACATGATTTTTCAAAGGGGAATTTAAAGAACAGGGTTATTAGAGTCAGGTACTCTTTTTAAGTATAGATTCTTATCTGCGTATTTACTGTCCCTTAGATAAAACCTCAGTTTCCTTATCTGTAAAGTGAGCATAATGTGGACTCTTGAAGCCTAAAATAAGATAATTTAGATAATGCACACCACTTTCTCATTCCAAGAGTGTTTCATCTCTATTGGGAAAGGGGATCCAATTGGGAGCTCGTAGGAGAGAGGCATCCTGAAGACCTAGAGAGTATTTGCAGAAATAGATTTATATATATAGACTTGGAGTCAGGACTGTTGGACGAATCATGGAATAGTTTATAAGACAGCTTAGCTAAGCAGCCAGCGCCCAGCACATGGAAAATGTTTCTGGAGATTACCACAGTTCACATTCCTTCTTACTAACTATTGACTGCCCTTTGCGTATCTGAGAATAAGACATTATCTGTCACTGTGGCTTTTTCTCCCTTCTAACTTTTTCTTTCTTTTCCTCCCTTCCCCGAAAATGAGAAGATAGTGAGTGATGGAGGAGCTGGCCCTGGGCATTTCCTATAGAACTGGGTTCCTAATGAGGTCAGGCCATTTTTGATGGACCCTGCTTGGTTGATCTGACAGCACTGACAAATCACACAGAATGGGAAGACTGCATATTAGATGAGGGCCACAGGTTTGCCCAAAAGGAACATCATCTAGGATACCAGTGAACTGTTTGGAATATCTGTGGTTTCTTTTCTTTCTGGACAACAGAAAGAGAATTATTTTACTTCAGTCCTTTCTCATAGCCTGGTTAAATGATAACTGATTGTATGCCCTTTTGCTGAGGGTTTAGCCCTGCTTGACCTAAGTGATCTCAGACAGTTTCTCTACAGTATCCCTGAGGTGTTCTTTTCAAATTTCCCCCAATGATTTAGTGAATTAGAAGCTAGCATACAAAACTTAAAGTACGGAGAATGCTTTTACCAGTTAGACTTGCTTTCCAAACATGGGTGGCTAGCATTAAGACTGAATTGTACTGAAAACAATACTATAATTTAGGGTCACAGTTTTTGTGTGGTCTGACCCAAGAAATTTTGTGACTACAGTTTTGCTAAGCACAACTAATTATGCCAGTGATCTCCTATGTGTGACTGCAGTTAGACATTTCATGGCATCTAAATAAGTATAATTAGTTAATTGGATCATGCATGAAATTCTAGCCTCATATAATAGCCTCTGAGAACAAAAATAAATACGATAAATACAATGAATTGTTTCATAACTGTGGAACCCTGGGAAATACCAAAAGTGATTGTTTACTTTGCCTGCTACTATTTCATAAGAATAAACATTAAAAAGTAGAAATTAAACTTCCTGTACATATAACAGTCTTCATTCTCCACCTCTGAGACAGAGCAGAGGGACTCACTGACCTTGTTCTCATCTTTAGAGAAGGTGGTGTGGGGCGCCTTGCTCGACTGCTCCCCACTCCCCCCCTCTCCTGTGCTCCATCCAATAGCATTGTACACATTGTATCTTCTGGAAAACAGGGAGAAGAGCAACATTTATCAAAAATTCCAAAGTATTTCTTATAGAAAATGTATAGTTTTAAATACTGATTTGATTTGCATATTAACTCAAAAGCATGAAGCAAAAGGAACTTGAAAAGCAGGTTTTATTGACTGGGGGATGGGGGTGGGGTAAAGATAGACAGCGAATTGCCAGCTGATGTATTCAGTCACAGATCATAGCGCTCTACCCAGCATTATGGGCAAAGAGCACACTCACTCACACACAGTGCATTATCCCAGAAACGCTGACGCAAGTCCACTCTAACAGACCTCAAAGTACATTGTATTTGCAGAGAACACAGATTTTCTACTAACTTGATTAATCAATCTTGAATTGTAAGTTAAGCCTTTTGATTATTTATCTGCTGTTTTAATCTACAGTGAAATTTCTTATTGGCTATGCCTGTCAGTCCTGAAAAATTCAGGGTTTTGTTGTTTTTAATTAGGCTGTTTTTCAATGGACTCGTATATGTTTTTTTGGGTTTTTTTGTGTTTTTTTTTTTTTAAGAGGGCAGTGTCACTGACCCTCATATGTGGGATCCAAACCTGGGCCACTGGCGTCCCAGGCCAGTTCTTAACCACCGCGCCACTCGGCCGGCTCTCATATAGGTTTTTGTTGAATAGATTTTCTATACATACGAGAGACATATTCTGAGTGCGTAAGAATACATGGTTAAAATAAAGGGTTTGGGCCGGCCAAGTGGCGCGGTGGTTAAGCGTTGGTTTGGGAAGCCAGCGGCCCCGGTTCGGGTCCCACATATGAGGGCCAGTGACACTGCCCTCAAAAAACAAACAAAATAAAGGGTTTATTAGCTGTACATTTAAGGCTGCTTCATAATTTTAGAGAGTAATATATGATTTGCATTATACTGCTAAAATACGAGGAAGGGAATAATGATTCTGTCAAAAGACTAAAATGAGGAGTCTTGGAATTCATATATGCATAGCTGCACATGAATCCGAACTTATAGAAGAAGTACTTTCTGACCACATAGCTAAAAACACCGTAGTGTTTAAGAATAGGTTTTGGGGGGAATGCGGGTCTGGTAAATCCTGGCTCCCATTTTTAACAGCAGCACAACCTTTCTACTTCCCTCTAAATCTCATTTTCCTTATCTGTAAAGGGGAGTTTTTTTGTGAGGGTGAAATATGACGCTGAATATAAAATACTTTGCGTACGGTTAGTGTGAGGCAAATATTCAATAAATGGCAGCAATTATCATCAGGTGGCTAAATAAAAATGCCATTCACTTTTTAGCTGAACTAGATGGAATGATCTTTGTATCCCAAAGACAGACATTTAAAAACTTTTAAGTGTAGACGCTAATTAGAAACCTAGCATGTGTAGCCTGATATTGTTAGGATTTTCCTTAAAGGGATAAAAATTAGCATACAAACCAGCACTTAATATTGCAGCTTGTGTTAAAATACCTTTTATGCTATTAAGTTTCCATAATGACTTATTTAGTTTTTGTTTGACTTGCAGCTCTTCTCATGTGTTGAGTGATATATTTGGATTTGATTTTTTTTTAACGGACAGCATTCTTATACTCATTGTTAAATACCTTAATTTGTCATTTTGTAATCTAGCAGATTTATAATCCTTACTGGTGATTGTGACCAATTGAAAAGGATCACAGATTCTTTGCTGCTCTCTTACTGAGATGTGGGGGGAGTCTGTGTTCTTTCCTCTTGTACCTGGGCAATTTTTATAAATGTTTGACCAACAGAATATGGCAGAGTACATGCCAGGCCAGTTTCTGGGCCCAAGCCTTAAGTGACTGGCAACGTGTCCACTTCCAGTCTCTTAGAAGGTTCCATCCTAGGGCTCTGAGTTTCCATATAGGAAGTCTGGCTATCCCGAGGCAGACTAAAAGATGTTTCCAGCTAACAGGAATACTGTGAGAAAGCCCATGCTGTCCAAGTGGAGAGGCTGGGTGGGGCAAGGGAAAAGGAGGAGGAGAGATAAAATTTTTGACCTACAGAATCCTGAGAGACAATGGTACATTGTTGCAGTAAGCCAGCAAGTTCAGTGTAGTTTTTTACATGGTAATAGATAACCAGGTCACTGGTTATGAATCTGACAAATACTTTACGCTTCTCCTATTGGTTATTTTCCAAAGGTCAAATGTCTGTAGCGATGTGGAATATAATGTGTGAAAATGAAGTTCTGTTATTTCAGTTAACTTTATTCTTTGTGTTGGACTAAGTCAGATAGTTTGTCAATATTGAATTATTACGTTATTAGGAAATAGTGTAACATGGTCCTAGAATATTGTACATCTTCATTTTCAATATTTTTTGTTTAAGTGATTGTTCCTTACCTTTATAGTCTCTGTATACCAAATTTTACTTGGTTTGACTTCATTTTTTTTCTTCCCTCTCCAATAGTAAGAATTTGGGCTCTGATAACTTTTGAGTTCCTATAGACTATGGAACCCTGAGTACTGAAACTAAAAAGGGAGACAAAGTGGATGGTAGACCAGAAGTTTGGGCAGAGATGCGTGGGAGGCTGAAGGTAGAGTGCACTGGATTCAGTACCGCACTTTTTGTCCATCCTTTGGCATCAAGTCACCAGAGACAGAGAAAACGATATCCTGTAGGACTGGGACTGAGTTCCAGAAGTTCCTCCTCCTTGGGAGTAGGTAGGGATAAAAGTACCCAAAGCACCTCAGACCTTTAAATGACTTTATGAGCCGGGGGTGGGGCCCGGCAGTCCAGAGAGAACAATGTCTATTAGAAAACAAAACATATTTAAAAGATTATTGAAACAAAAGGAGAGAAGAGACAAAGATGTTTCTAGCTAAAATCAGAGATTCACTTCGACATGAAAGTCTTCCACACAAGGGTTTGCAGGGGTCCACCTTTTGGAGCTAGCCAACTCGATAGTTTTCAAAACACTTTCTGCATATATTGTCTTGCTTAAGTGTAAACAGCCCTAGGAAGTAGGAATTATCCCTGTTGTTTAAATAAGCAGCTGCTGCTGCTACAGAGACTAAATGGGCTTGCTCAGGTTCTTATGGCTGATAATCCATATCTTTCTGGATCAGAGCTTGTTGATCAGACATTTATTCTAGTTGGAAATGTAAAACAATGGGTATGTGAGGCAGAGCAAAATGGTGGTGGTTTGTCCATCTAAGTGTCTGATGGAAAAGACAGGCCTTCAGGCTGGGAGTGTGAATACTTGTCCACTGGCACTATTTATTGGGGAATGCAGAAGTAACCAAACAGTCCTTTGTGATGATTTGCCTTCTGCCTCAGTGTGATTCTGCCCGTGTTCTCCGGGTACTTAGTCAGGTACCGGATGTGAAGAGGTTCAGTTAAGACCACCTTGTGGATCGGAATCATTCACCAGGGACAGAGAATGCTTTTTTCTTCTTCCCAGGGAAGTTGCTTTCCTGGTTTTAGCTGACTTTGGCTTGTATGTTACAGTGCATCTTTTTTGCTGAAACCACTGAGTGTGGATTAGGTAGAGTGGTGGAAAGGAGAGTAAAAGCATGCTAGATGGTAGAGAAAAGCTAGACTAGAGCTGAAATGTGCTGTGGGTAATTCAGAAACTGAAGGATGCACACACCAGTGATTTGATAATTGCCTTTGTATATTTTGAGGCATTGAAGCTAGGAAAGCAATTTAAAAGTATTGAATTTGTTTTTATTGTAATTCATAGCAAGTAATTAAGCTTCTTTTGTGAAAGAACCTTTCTAGATGCCGTGTCCTCTGTTAGATGCTAGAAATGCTAAGTTCTCCCTGAGTTCTCTGACCTATTTTTGGTTGAATCCTTCTTTAAAAGGGTTAATATTTCCAAAGGATAGAAGAATAAAGTGTTTGATCTTCAAAGAGCTTTATTTTTAAAGCTACAAATGTGTCAGGCATGTGTTGGAGGGGAAGGAGATCAATGCCCAAAGTGAGACTGTGAATTAATAAAATTTGGAGAATGACTTACTCAATTTGGTTAACTCAGTTATTAAAGCTAATTATAGCTTTTGTACTGGTGACTATTAAGATAAAAGACCATATCTATTGTAGCTCTGAACTTGAACCTAACTTTAAGAACATCCTTTCAAAATGAAACTTCTCTTTAGGGAGGTGAGTTATATCAGAATGTTATAGGCAAATTAATAAAGGCTTGGCTTTTCAAAATTTTTCTCATTCTGCAAAGTAGAAGTTTTCTAATTGGAGAAATGTAGGCATGAAAATCTAAGATAAGTTTTATGGATTTTTTTTTCTTTTCCTCAAGTCATAGAATCATTGTTTAAAGTTTCCACGAGTATTTAGGATCTTTTAAGGACCATAATCTCTTTGAGTATCAGTTTTCTCATCTTTTTTTTTTTTTTTTTTTTTAAAGATTTTATTGGGGAATTGGCAGAGGGGAACAGCGTTGGGGAATTGGGGAAGGGGAACAGACAAGTTGCTGTCTTTTTGTTCTTCAGTTTAGTTGCGGAGGATGTTGCTTCACTGTTGGTATCGTCATTGCGCTCTTCCCGGATGAGGCAGATCGGTCGCTGGCCTCTGGATGTCGCTCACCGCGGCTATTGGCAGCTCACGCTTGGCTGCCAGCTGCTCACGCTGGCTGCGGGCCACTCACTGTAGCCTATGGCAGCCCACTGCAGCAGGGGCTGCAGCCCACATCATCACCGGGGCTCGCACAGCCCAGCTCCAGGTGGAGCTGTTGTTAGCTGTAGAGGGCAGTGTCACTGGCCCTCATGTGGGATCCGAACCGGGGCCGCTGGCATCCCAAAACCAGCGCTTACCCAATGCGCCACTCGGCCGGCCCAGTTTTCTCATCTTGAAAGTGGAAATACTATTACTGACCATGGAGGATTATTGTGATGAGGTAATGAGAAAACATTTGCAAAGCCCTAAATATAATCCTGCAGTATATAAGACACCCAAGAAATAGTGACAATTAATGATAAAAACGATTATTTAATTAACGTTTTCATTGGTATTTCTCCATTTGTTTCCTCAATAAAAGCATTTTTTAAAAGTAGAATTATATTCTGTCAAAATTGTTTCACCTTCCTATAGACTCTTGAGTTTTCCACAGGTGAAGGTGAAACTCACTGGTTCGTTATCACATTATCAATTCCTTCATTTTGCAAATCCTTCAGCACTACATATAGCGTTAATATTTTTCGATTTTTTTTTTTTTTTTTTTGAAGGCAATGTAACTGGCCCTCATATGTGGGACCCAAACCGGGGCCGCTGGCTTCCCAAGCCAGCGCTTAACCACCACACCACTCGGCCGGCCCTAATATTTTTCTGATTTTATCTTCGAGTTACTTCAAAAGAACTAGTGTTTAGTATAAATTTGGTTATTCTATTTTTTTTTTTTAAGATTTTATTGGGGAATTGGGGGAGGGGAACAGCGTTGGGAAATCGGGGAAGGGGAACAGACAAGTTGCTGTCCTTTTGTTCTTCAGTCTAGTTGTGGAGGACATTGCTTCACTGGCCCATGTTGGTATCGTCATTGCGCTCTTCCCGGATGAGGCAGATGGGTCGCCGGCCTCTGGATGGTCACTCACTGTGGCTATTGGCAGCTCATGCTGGCTGCCGGCCACTCACTGTAGCCTATGGCAGCCCACTGCAGCAGGGGCTGCAGCCCACACTGTTGCCGGGGCTCACACAGCCCAGCTCCAGGTGGAGCTGTTGTTAGCTGTAGAGGGCAGTGTCACTGGCCCTCATGTGGGATCCAAACCGGGGCTGCTGACATCCCAAAACCAGCTCCTAACCAATGCGCCACTCGGCCGGCCCTGGTTATTCTATTTTTAAAACCTTGTATTTCACTTATATCTTTTAAAAAGAAGAGATTGGATGTGAAAACTATGGATTTGGGATAATTTTAGGGTATGTAATTACTACATTTAATTTAAAGTCAGCTCTATCTTAGCTTTTAGTTGGCATGGTGGCCCTTTCAGCTGATTTTCAAAATAAATTATAGTTCACATAGGTATGGACTGAAGTACAGAATTCTAAATTATGAAATAGGCACATTGAAAATAAATCATTCGTTTTGGAAGGACTTTTACATTACATTATTTGTTAATATTAATTTGTTTCTTATTGCTGAGTAATATTCTCTTGTATGAATGCACCACTGTTCGTTTGTTTGTTTGTTTTAACTATTCACCAGTTGACAAATATTTAGGTTGTTTCTAATCTTTTGCATTTATGAATAAGATGCTCTAAACATTCTTGTACAAATTTTCATGTGAACATAAGTTTTCATTTTTGGGGGGCAAATCTCTAGAAGTGGGATTGCTGGGTTATATGGTAAATATATGTTTATTTCATGAGAAACGGCTGAAGAATTTTCCAGAGTGGCTATATTATAGAATTGTCAGAATAGTCATGACGTATTTTTTTATTTTTTTTTTTTGCAATATTTTATACTCCCACCAGCAATCATGAGCATTCCAGTTGCTCCACATCCTAGACAGTGGTTGTATTGTTAGGTTTTAAATTTCTTCTAATTTTAACCATTAGCATAGGTATATAGCGGTATCTTGTGTAGTTTTAATTTACATTTTCCTAATGATTAATGATGCTGAGCATGTTTCCATGTGCAGTTTGCCATCTGTATATCTTTGGTGAAGTGTCTTTACACATTATTTTGCCCATTTTAATGGGATTGTTCATTTTCTTGATGAGTGTTGAGAGGGCTTTACATATTCTAGATATAAGTCCTTTGTCAGTTGTATGGTTTGCACATATTTTCTTCCCTCCTGTCAGTCTCAAGGTGGCTTCTTCTGCATATGCTTAGTTGTAGTGCTTCACTTCAGCAAGATTGTAGACGATTCTCAATGATGGTTGTTTTGTAGTTTAGTTGTAATTTTGATGTGGTCCTGAGAGAAGTTAAGCACAACGTTTACCTACTGCACCATCTTGACCCAAACCTTTGAATCCTTTCTTCTTATCCAGTGTAAGCATTTAATCATATAAATTTCCCCCTAAATTATTTTTGGCTGTAGATCACAAATATGTTTTATTTGCATGTTCATCAGTACAAAATATTTTCTATTGTCTTTGTGATTTTTTTTATTCATAAGTAATTTAGACTTTTGTTGTTTAATTCCCAGATATTTGGAGATTTTCCAAATATCCCTTTTTACTTATTTCTAATTCTATTTCATCAGAGAACATGCTTTATATGATTTCACTTCTTTCACATTTATCAGAGTTTGCTTTATGGCCCAGAATATGAACTATTTTGGTGAATATTCTTTGTGCATTTTAAAAAGAGTTTTGTTTCGTTTCTACTAATGGTAAGGTGGAGTGTTCTATAAATATTATTTAGCTTAAGTTTCATAAATGTCATTTAGGTTAATTTGATTGATAGCGTTGGTTAGGTATTCTTCATCTTTGCTAATTTTCTATCTACTTGTTCTATCAGTTATTGAGGGAGGAGTATTGAAGTCTCCAACTATAATTGTGGATTTCTCTATTTTTCCTTTCACCTCTGTCAATTTCTGCTTCATGTATTTTGAAGCCTTGACATTAGGTGAAAAACATACTCATTTAGGATTCTTACATCTTTTTGGAGAATTGGCCCTTTTACCATGTTATGTCTTTATCCCTGGTATAGTATTCCTTGTTCTAAACTCTACTTTGTCTAATATTAATATTTTGAAAGTGTTGGAAAAGTATGTATCTTTTCCATCCTTTTGTGTATTAAAGTGTTTTTCTTGTACACAGCATAGAGTTGGGTCTTGTTTTTTATCCTACTTTACCACCTTTTTAAATTGGTATGTTTAAACCATTTACATTTAATATAATAATTGAGGTGATTGATTTAGGCCTATCATTGAATCATTTGTTTTCTATTTATCTTCTTTGTTTTTATTCTCCTATTTTCTCTCTCTCCTGCCTTCTCTTTTCCTTCTTTGGATTACTTTAATTTTTTTTAGTATTTCATTTTAATTTATTGTCCTTTTTGTTTGTATCTCCTTGTATTTTTTAATGGTTTCGGTATTATAACAAACATGCCTAGCCTTAAGCAGTCTACTTTGGGTTCATATTTTGCCATTTTGCATAGAATGTAGAGTCTAACAACCATTTAAGTCCCTTTATTCTCCCTCCTTTATGTTAGTTTTCACCTACATACATTTAAAGCTCACAAGGTAATGTTCATATTTCTGCTTTCAATAGGCATACTTACTTAAAGAATTTAAAAGGATAAATATAGTCTGTTATATTTATTCAAGTATTTATTATTTCTATTGCTCTTCCTTTATTCCTGTAGTCCCAAGTTTCCCTCTGATATTATTTCTCTTCAGCCTGAAGAACTTCCTTTGGAATTTTTTTCTAGACCAGGTCTCTTGGCAACAAATCCTGTCAGTTTTCCCTGATTTGAGAATACCTTTATTTCAGCATCATTTCTGAAGGATATTTTTGCTGGATATAGAATTATGGGTTGAAACTTCGGTTTCTTTTAACAATTTAAAGATAATGTTCTTCTGTCTTCTGGGTATGATTTTCTTTGAGTTTACACTATTTGTGGTTAGCTCAGCTTCTTAGGTCTGTAAATTCATCTCTCCAAATTTGGAGGCTTGGAGTCATTTATTTCTTCCAAATTTTTCTGAATCTCTGTGTCGTCTTTTTCAGGGATCCCAGTTTCACAAATGTTAGACCTTTTGCTATTTTCCCACCTGTCTTCAAGGCTCTGTTTATTTTCTTCTGATTGTTTTTCTCTGTTCTTCAGATGAGATAACGTCTATCTTCAAGTTCACTGACGTTTCCCTCTGTCATATCCATTCTGCTCTTGATTCCATCCAGTGAATTTTTTATTTCAGATATTGTTTTTTCAGTTCTAAAATTTCCGTTTAGTTCTTTTTCATAATTTGTATTTCACTTCTTTCAATAGTGTTTACCTTCATCTCATGGAGCACAGTTTAATAGTTGCTATAAAGACTCTGACTGATCATTCTAACATCTGGTTCATCTTGGTTGGCATCTGTTGATTGTTTTTTCCCTTGAGAATTGATCACATTTCCCTGTTTCTTTGTAAGCCAAGTAATTTTGGATCCTGGACATTTTGAATACTGTGTTATGAGAGTCTGGGTCCTATTAAAATCCTTTGGAAAATTTTTAGTATTTTTAAAGAATATTATCAACCAGGGTAGTTTCAAAGCATAATATCTGTTTCACTTTCTTCAGGTGATGATGTCAATAAAGTTTTCAAGGTTTTGACGGTGCTGCCTGGGGTCTCTCTTATGTAAGTGAGATGTTACCAGGATTTGTGCCTCTTTGTACACAGTATGCAGGATCACCCCCTTTCCAGCTCCTGAGCAGGGGTCAGGGCCCTCTTTTCCCAGTCCTCCCTCTCTCCAGCTAGATGAGGTTTCTCTCAAATTTTTGCTGAATACACCCTCTACAAAGTTCCCCAAATGGAGCTAATCTTCTGTCCAAGCCAGGAGAGAAAAGAGGGAAAAATAACAAGAAATCACTCCATACGGCTTACTTCTTCAAGTTTTATTTCCCCAATCTGCTTGATGTTGTTTACTTTTCAGAGTCCTCAAATTGCTGCTTTTTTTATTCTGTTCAGTTTTTGGTTGTAATCATGGGGAGAGATAAGCTATAGTGGGCTTACTATATCTTGACTGATCACATTTTGTTTTCAATTGGCATTTAAAAATATAGAAATGTGAATTGTAAATATCTGTAGCTTAGATAGGCTGCAGTCACTTATTTTCTGCTGGTAAAAGTTATTTGATATTTAAAATATCAGAGTCTGTTTGAAGAAGCTTGCTAATTTTAAATGTGGAATACTGTAAAGCATCTCTTTGGACAAACAAAATATAAATAATGATCACTCCTATCTTTATTCTTCACTTGGCTAACACAACTGATTAAATACAGACACACATATACACATACCTTTTCAAAGAAAAAGTGTTGTGAATGGCTTTTAACTACTAGTAGCTGTCTTATTTAGAAGTTAGGAAAGTAAACTTGAACTTTTAAAACTTGTGAAATATTTGCTTGAATTAGCTACCTCTTCGAAGAATGTAGAAAGGAATAATAAATTTTATCACTACCTTAATTAATTCAAATTATGAGTTATGGCTTTGAAATTCATTATGGCTTTTCCTTTGAAAAACAAGGAAAAATTGGAATTAATGTTTAGTGAGTTCATTCACATAAAGACATAAATTTTTAGTTGCTGGTTATAGCACTTAGGGAAGTATATTTAAGTGAATTTTGTTTTTAAAAGGTTATTGATATAATAGATATGCCATACAATTAATAATCATAAAGTTTGAAATGCCAATAAGGAAACTAGGAAATTATTTGTGTTCATTGTATGCCTTTCTCATTTTTTTTTTTTTTTTTAAGATTTTATTGGGGGAATTGGGGGAGGGGAACAGCGTTGGGGAATCGGGGAAGGGGAACAGACAAGTTGCTGTCTTTTTGTTCTTCAGTCTAGTTGTGGAGGATGTTGCTTCACTAGCCCATGTTGGTATCGTCATTGCGCTCTTCCCAGATGAGGCAGATCGGTCGCAGGCCTCTGGATGGTCGCTCACAGCAGCTATCAGCAGCTCACGCTGGCTGCCGGCCACTCACGCTGGCTGCCCGCCACTCACTGTAGCCTACGGCAGCCGACTGCAGCAGGGGCCGCAGCCTTCACCATCGCTGGGGCACAGCCCAGCTCCAGACGGAGCTGTTGTTAGCTGTAGAGGGCAGTGTCATTGGCCCTCATATGTGAGATCTGAACCGGGGCCGCTGGCATCCCAAAACCAGCTCTTAACCAATGCGCCACTCGGCCGGCCCCTGATTTTATTGTATAAAGATAACCTTAAAAAAAATAATTAATTTTTGCTCAGAAGAACCATTTAGAGTGATTTGTTGTTGCAGCATCCATGTATAAAATGTTTGTAAATTAAAGTGGCAAATTGGACCTTAGGATTGTATTCTTTATTGACTGTTTTGTCTAAAATGTCATACAAGTAGGAAGGTGATTACAGTAAACATTTGAAATATCTTTGGTCTTTATGTGTGACAATCTTTGGATCTTTGGTTCAGATTCAGGCTCTGTTGTCCTTCTTTCATTAAACTCTATATGAGATTTGTGGCTTGGATTAAGGAAAGAATTGAGTTACAAAAATGACAGGCTTGGATCCATTTTTAAATGGTTTAAAATTTCTTATTAGCTGTTACAATTGGACAGTTTTATAATTTTTTAAAAATTTACTTCTCTCTCACCCTTTAAATTAGGTGCTCTGTGGATGTGTATAGTTTTAAATCCCCACTGCAAGTTGGAGCAGAAGACTAGTTGGCTGAAACAGTTGAAAAAGTGGAACAGTGTTGATGTCTGTCCATGGGAAGATGGAAATCATGGCAGTGAATTACCCAACCTAACCAACGCTCTGCCTCAGGGTGCAAATGCCAACCAAGGTAAGTCCACAGTAACACCCTGCTCACTTTGTAGCTACCTAATTGTGCATACATGTTTATAATAGTAATTTACAATATATGTGGGAAGAGAATTTTCCCCACTTAAGAACTTGTTATAACTCAAGGGCTTAATATGTTTTGACTGTGAATGTCTATGTATGTGGGTGTGTTTTGTGTGTGTGTGTGTTTTAATTTTTACCTGAGACCTTTGTGTATTTTTTTCATATTTTCAGAACACAGATGGATATACCTGTATGTATTAGTATGTGGTATTTTCAATTATGTAAGTTATATAAAATCGCCTATTAACTGTTTAGTTTGAATGTTTTGTAATTTAAAAATCATTGAATAGGATTATAATATTTTGTAAAACAATTATTGAGAGGCTTGAGGAACTGTGTGTTTTTATCTCTTGGTCAGTTCATGTTTAGACTACTATGTCATTTAATCAGTTAAACACTTTCAGTTTTAGAATATAGCAAGTAAAGATTTTATGACTGGGCCGGAAGGGCATGGGGTGCTATTGGCACTTGGACTAGGATAGGAACATTCTTTATTGTGAACGATGGTCTAGCATACTTGTTCCCACCTGCTATAGGCTAATAGTGCCCTACAGTCTTAAGAACCTCTGTCTCTTATTTCTTTTTTTTTTCTTTTTTTCTTTTTTTTGAGGACGGTGTCACGCCCTCATATGTGGGACTTGAACCGGGGCCACTGGCTTCCCAAACTAGCGCTTATCCACCACGCCACTCGGCCGGCCCATGTCTCTCATTTCTGAAAATCTTGCATTGGCTCCTTTTTCCCTTCCAGCTACTGTAGAATTTTCTCCTCTTTTAGAGCCAAATCCGTAACACAGCTAATTCTTGCAAATAAAAATTTCATGTCACTATTTTTGTGTGACTTTGTGATATTGCTGGCCCCCACCCCCCTTTGTTTTTTTTTTTGAGGGCAGTGTCACTGGCCCTCACATGTGGGACCCGAACGGGGGGCCGCTGGCTTCCCAAACCAGCGCTCAACCACCACACCACTCGGCCGGCCCCCACCCCCTTTTTTTGAGAAAATTTAAAAAACGTTAAAGTTATGATAGATGCAAGGTAAGAGTTAGGTGACATTAGAAGGATCCAGAATCAAGCCTGTCATTCTGTACGTGCCGGCCCCTTATGTAGTCAGTACCCTGGAAAGAGCTGGACAATGTGCCGAGTGGGAGTGTGAGGTTAGCATAGTGTTTCCACTGTCTACAAAGAAAAAAATTACGTGTATTACCCCATAGGGACTTGTTCAATCAAAAAGAAGTTTTAGGACTTGGGAAAAATGATTGTCTGGCTCTGCTTTGTCTAAAGATATTTGCCTTGGGAATTCAGTATTTGAAATCTGTCACATCATTATTGCCCATGATGATTTATTTAAGAAGTTAAAAGAAATGTACCTCTTACTCCCCAAATTCTTTTCCAGAAGCTCAGAATTTTCAAGTTTAGTGATTCTGCATTTATTCTTTTCCATTGCTAGAAAAGAATATGCCTACATCTACAGAGGCAATATCTTTAATCGTCTTTTATTTTTTTCTATTTGGAAGTTTCTCTGTGTTTCACTGCCCACTCACTTTTTGGGATACCATCTTAAATTTTACACTTTACTTTTACTTCCCATTTGGTTACCTTTCCCCATGGTTAAACAGGAATATTCCATAGGCTTTAGAAAGGCCCTCAAAAGTGGTCCAGCCTCCAGATGAAACATTTTGTTTTGTTTTATGATTTAGCCCAGGGGTATGAAGTCAGGCCCTAGTGTCTGAGGGTAATATTTATAGCTGTTGTGCCTGAAGGCACCAAGGCTTCTGCTTTTACCAGAATACCCCCATCCTCCAGAGGGGCTCGAGTGCTCAGCCTCCAGTGCTTCTGCCGGAGAGCTGGGCAGGTTGCTGGCGGAGAGCCTGCTGTGGTCATCAGAGCCCAGCAGCTGTGCTGTGCCACTAGCAACTGGGCGAGTGTGCATGTGGTACAGACCATGGGCAGAATTGCATATATATATATTTTTAAAGATTTTACTGGGGAATTGGAGGAGGAGAACAGCGCCGGGGAATCGGGGAAGGGGAACAGACAAGTTGCTGTCCTTTTGTTCTTCAGTCTAATTGCGGAGGATGTTGCTTCACTGGCCCATGTTGGTATCGTCATTGTGCTCTTCCAGGGTGAGGCAGATCGGTTGCTGGCCTCTGGACGGCCGCTCACAGCGGCTATTGGCAGCTCACTCTGGCTGCCGGCCACTCACGCAGGCTGCCGGCCACTCACTGTAGCCTATGGCAGCCCACTGCAGCAGGAGCTGCAGCCTACACCGTCACTGGGGCTCGCACAGCCCAGCTCCAGGTGGAGCTGTTGTTAGCTGTAGAGGGCAGGGTCAACGGCCCTCATATGTGGGATCCGAACCAGGGCCGCTGGTGTCCCAAGCCAGCTCTTAACTAATGTGCCCCTCGGCCGGCCCCAGAATTGCATATATTGGCACATGGAAGTGAATGTGAAGGGTAGATCAGGCCCTGTCTTCACTGAGATTATTTGTTCTAATTAATTTACAACAATAACAACGTTAGAATCCACACCATTTGAAAGGGTAGTTTTTTTAATTTTTTTAAATATACCAGAATGATAGCCAATTTTATATTAAATTTTTTTTAATAAAAGAACTAATTTGTCCTTTTACTTTTCTCAGTTTCCCAGATGTTCTTAGCATGTATTAATATCCATATGCTTTATTAAAATTTTTTTATAAGTTTCATCATTTAAAAAATTTGGTTAAAATAATGTTTCCCTTTTTCCATCTTATTGCAAAAGTCAAAACCCCACAGACATCTAAGATAAAATTCTGACACCTAATCAAACCAACTTTTTGTTCATTGTCTTTTTAGTCATTCTCTATGTACATAATCATTGTTTGTTTCCCATGTTATTCTAGAGTTTTATATCTTACATTTTCATTTATGTATTATTTCATTAGTATTTAGCCTGTTTTATTAAAATTGGTTTTATTGTTCTCTTAGAGCTAATGACTATTAAAAGCCTAGTGCTTGTCCTCTACCTTCTGTATGCTCATATAATCACATACAAACATGTGAAATGTTAAGGTTTTTATTTCATTTTTAATGGAATCCTACTCTACAGCTTGCTTTTATTATTGATACCACAGAGAGCCAAATCAACAGGTAGAACTCTCATTCTTTTAATATATGCATAACACTAAGTGGCTCTTTTAAAGTCTCCTTTTAGTTGTAAATTCTATAATTTGAGCTAAACCAAATAAATGAAATGACAAAGCCACTTAAAAATCTGTGAGATTTGGACTTTGGAATATTTGATTGATGGATATGAGAGGTCATGGAACCAGTTCCTTATTAAGTAGGAGCATATTTATTCTGTTCAACCAGAAGCCCTGACAGTTTCAAAAAGCCCTTCAATGTAGGGCCCACTCTTCTCATTTGCAAGGTGTACATTTGTCTCCTGCTAGCAAAGAGTCTGAGCAGCGGCCATAGCAGGTACATTAGTGTTTATACCTCTCAAATTGACTGTCATTTATGTATTTTGATATGTCTATCATTCAAATACAGATATCTTAAGTTGACCTGAGACCAAGCTGCAGTAATGTCTTTCTCTGTGAAAGACCTGTCAAAAGCCTTCAGTACAGCAGAAACAGCTGCATTGGGAATGAGCACATCTAGGTTTCCGTCTCGATTGCCATTGCCTGGCTATATGACTTTGGCAAGTCACTTCACTTCTCTTGATTTTCAGTTCCATCAGCAGAATAGAGGGGTTAGACTAGATGAGTTCTCAGAGCTCTTCTTGATTCAGTTGGTTTTGTTTTTTATTTTTATGATTTCCTTTATGTTGGTGCTTAGCTCGAGTTCCAGTGACAGAAAGAGGAAATTTTTATCAACTAAGAAAATTCCAGATTTTGCTTCTCATTTAAATGAGCTACAGAACAGTGAGGGGTGATACTTGAGCTAAGTAAAGTATACATTAATAGAAATAGTTTGTTACCCTGATTTTCAGTTGAGGCTCACTAATGTTTGTGTCACAGTTGAAGGTACGTCTGGAGTGGGGACCCAAGGGGTGGGAATGTAGGTAGAATTTGAACCATGTTATCCGGAGGAACTGAGTAACCCCTGGAGTTGGGGTGAGAATATCCCTTATTCCCCAAACATTTCTTTTCTTCGTCAGGTCCTGAAACTTGAACCCTCTTCGGAGTGTGTGCTTCTGCTCTTTTGTGATGCCCCGGCATACACTATGCTGGGGCCATCACACCAGTCATGGAACCTGCCCAGGAGTCAGGAGGCAGCCTGTAGGGGCAAGGTAAGTGCGCTGGTTTGTTTTGTAGCTATGTTGTGTGGCTTTGTGAAATGTTAAATATATGCATTTATGCCCTTTGGGATATAAAGTGACATTTAATCATTATATCCCAAGAAGCATAATAGTTTTAATTGTGCAAAACCGCACAATATAGTTAAAAAATACAACCAAAAGCACAACCCTTATGCATATTTTTGAAGGCTGATTGCATCTTCCTGAAAGGTTCCATGGCTGGTGTCGCATCTCTTGCATAGTGTTGTGAGAGCTGTTGATCCCATGAGGGCAGCCCACCACAGCACCTCAGAAGTGGGGAGCAGTGAGTTTTCCTGTGATTTTTGTGCCGAGTGCCTCCTTTGAGTGTATTTGGCATGGAAACTAGACTTGACAATTCTTTTTGCAGGATGCCTTTAACCTTAGCTTTGATGGCTGCAGAGTGTTTGTGTTTGGTTATAAAACAAATGAGTGTGAGTGGTAGCTCTTTGGGCTGACTTGCCTCCTACTCCTTAGGACATGAGCATATTCACTCTTTCTCCTTCTGCTTAGGGGGTGCAGGACAATGTGTGTGGGTGTGCTCATGAACATCTGGCCACAGAGTGGTATGACTGATTTATTCACATGTAAATAATAGCTGACACGGCTTTCTGAATTGTGGAAAAAACAGATTCATCGAACAGGCCACATCGGACAGTGTTCACCCGAGCCATCGAGGCATGCGATCTCCACTGGCAGGATAGCCACTTGCAGCACATTATCAGCAGTGACCTATACACCAACTACTGTTACCATGACGACACTGAAAACTCCCTCTTTGACTCCCGCGGGTGGCCTCTCTGGCATGGTAAGTAGCCAAACCGGAAAGACATTTCCATGACTTACTTCTTTGTTTAGTCTCTATAGCATTTTTGGAGTGGGAGGAGGCGAGCTGAGGGATTCAATGGGAGATGGATGAATGCTTGGCAATAGGAGCTGCATTTTTCATTCAAATCCAAGTTCAGAAATTGTTTCTTGTGTCTTTTTAATAGTATTTTGGGGAAACATCTTACTATTAAATCCTGTTTTTGTAGATGTATCTGGTAATGGCAACTTTCTCCCCTTAACTTTGTGTTTTAGAGCATGTTCCTACAGCCTGTGCCCGAGTGGACGCCTTACGTTCTCATGGCTACCCCAGAGAAGCACTGCGACTAGCAATAGCTATTGTGAACACGTTAAGAAGACAGCAACAGAAACAGTTGGAAATGTTCCGAACTCAAAAAAAAGGTGAATGTAAAGGAGTTTGTTTCCATTGGAATGGGATTCTTGGTGATGACATCACTAGGTTTTTGTGCTCTTTTGGGAGAGGTGGCTTTTAAAATTAGTGATGGAGAGGGCTGTAGTCATCACTCATTTGAAATATTTATTAGCTAATTTGTGAGAAATTTTAGACATTGCTTTTCCTGGTTGAATGTTATAGGAAATAAGATTTTTTTTTTTTTTTTAAAGTTTCTTAGGTTAAGTTTTTAGTGGGGAGAAGGCTTTTTTTTTTTTTTGTCGTTTCTTTGTTTTTGTTTTTAAGATTTTATTGGGGAATTGGAGGAAGAGAACAGCCAAGTTGCTGTCCTTTTGTTCTTCAGTCTAGTTATGGAGGATATCGCTTCACTGGCCCATGTTGGTATCATCACTGCACTCTTCCCAGGTCAGGCAGTCGCTCGCCTGCCATTGGATGGCCGCTTATGGCAGCTCACGGCAGCTCATGAAAGCTCTCACCAGCTGCCGGCCAGCCCCATTGCAGCCTACGCCATCACCGGCAACTCACGGCAGCCCAGCTCCAGGTCGAGCTGTTGTTCACCATCTTAGCTGTAGAGGACACAGCATCTCTGGCCCTCATGTGGGATCTGAACTGCGGCCCTGCTGCTCAGAATTGGTGCCCCAAGCCAACTCTTAACCAAAGTGCCACTCGGCCAGTCCCAGAAGTGTTTTTATTGTTTGAGAAACTGTGTCTGAATTATATAAAATGCAAGTTAGCCAAATATCTTATTTTGTGAAAGTGCATTTTAATTCTTCACAGTGAAGGTTCTGGAGGTAGACTGCCTCTGTATGTTTGAATCCTAGCAGTGGGTCCTGGCTGGGAGACCTCAGGCAATGACTAGACCTCTCATTGATTTAGATTCCTGTCTGTCTAATGGGGCTCAGTTGAGGACCTATCTCTTACAGTTGTTGAGAAGATTAAATTAGTTAATCCTTGTAAAGCATATAAGGCAGGGCCTGTCATAGTGTGTAAGGACTGTAAAATTTTTTAGTTATAATAATTTGTACATAAGGACATGGTATTTATTGGGTTGTCGAAAAAGTCATGACATATTTTTTTCTGTGTTTTTCATTGCAAAAATGCATCATGCCTTTTCCAACAACCTAATATTTAAAGTGATCAGAACAGAACTTGGGTTTTTCCAATTCGGTAAATAACATTTGATGAGCTGTCAACTGACAGAACACATTTAACTTCTTTATTTCAGAGTATTAATTTTCTAAATTTTAAATAAGCATTATTGAGTAATCATAATTGTAGAGGTTTATATTACATACATAAGGCCCTGATCAGAAAAAGAAATATGTATGCTTTTTCTGATCAATCTGTACACTTCTTGCTCCTTCTATAAGTATAAATCTTTTTTATGTTTCTTTGGTAGAATTGTTTTTACTATAGAAATGTATTTCTTATTCAGAGAGATAGTTTTAGTTGCTGTAGTTTTTGTGGCTTTTTTTTTGGTTATTTTTTTGTTTTTAATCCTTGGGTGATTATACACACACCACCTGTGGTACACCTATCAACAGTTGTTGAAATAGGCTGGAGGTTAGATTGGGGTTTTGTAACTTTTTATACCTTCTATAATGGAAGTATTAATAAAATATTAACAAGCATTGTCATTTATATGATATATAAATTTTAATACATTGTGCCACGCCATGCTTCATTTTTTTTAATTAAATTTATTGGGGTGACATTGGCTAGTAAAATAATAAAGGTTTCGAGTGTACAATTCTATAATACATCGTCTGTATATTGCATTGTGTACTCACTACCCAAAGTCTAGTCTCCTTCCATCACCACATATTTGACCCCCTTTCTCTTTCCTACCACCGCCCCCCCCATGCTTCATTTCTGTGTACTGATAGTTGAGAGTCCAAAACCAGAAGACTTCTGAAGGAGTAGTGGATGACTCTTCAGCTATTAATGAGGCAGTATTTTATATGATATATAGATTTTGTTATATTTTTCTTTAAGAAGGAGCTACAATATTTATTACTTTAGTAAACACTTATATGTAAAATACTGCATTATTTGCAACAATGGAATATATCTTAAAATATTCACAGCTTTTTTGTCAGCACTCTGTAATTTAACTTAACTTGAAAGTGCTAACATTCTGTGAATAAAATGAAAAGAATATGTTTCATCCAAATTATGTTATCTTCTGCTATCATTTCTCTTTGTGGCAAAGGTTCTCTCTTAAATGTCTTACAGATCCATGATAAGGAAAACTTTCATAAGGTGACTGGGGAGTAATTCAATAATGTTCATAGGGGCGTCCAAGTCTGACCCAGGCTGCAACTGCCCTCTGGTCTCCAAGTTAAATGATCCAATTAGCACTGATGCTGAGTGTCTTCTTTAATGGAATTGTGGAGTTATCCAGTGGTAATTCCAGAGGACTTGGTAGTCCTCCCTAATGCCTCTCCTAGGAAATAAGGGGAGTTGGCCATAGCTTCTCAGGAGAAAATTTAGAATTCATTTTCCCTCATACAACATAATTTAATAGTGTAAGTAGTAAGAACCCAATGCTATGCACACATGAATTAAATAGATGTTTGGGAGTTGTTCTGGGAAGCAAGTATTGATTTACAGATGAAACTTTAGAACTCATTATAGTTCACAAGTTGAGGATTATATGTACTTTCGTTTTCTAATTAAATTTGTATTAATTGTCAGGATGCTGCTACTAAATGGTAAATAAAGCCTCTTCCCTTTACTTTTTTCTCTCAATTCCCTTTTCCTACACAGAGCTACCCCATAAAAGCATAACCTCGATAACCAATCTGGAGGGCTGGGTTGGACACCCCCTGGACCCTGTGGGCACTCTTTTCAGCAGCCTTATGGAAGCCTGCCACATGGATGATGAAAGTTTCCCTGGGTTCTCAGATTTTACAGGTGAGACCATTGCCATTTGTCTCATGTGCCTCTTTTTTTCACAGTTTGTTTTATGAATCCACATAGTTAACAATACCTACAGTTAGCAAGAGAGCAAGGAAATGGGCACACTGAATATTTTCAGTAGGCTTCCGCAAACTGGGAAAAGACTGAAGAGTTGACAGTTGACAGTATGTGTAAAGAACTTTACTCCCTTCTAGTCAGTGATTCTGCGTCTAAGAATTTACCTGCATTCATGAGCATTTTCTAACATCAAGATATAAAATAAGTATGTACATCATGTGGAAGGGAGGAAATATTGTCCTTTTGCTGCTCCCTTGCTGGCTGAGCTCAGAGGGTTAATTATTTAACCCCTCCATTTTCTCCTGTGGTGTTGCCTTCATGGAGGATGGGTGACCCAAAACTCTGGAAGGAGAGGTCTGACTCTGAATGCTTTTTCCTTGGGAGTTTGATGACTGAAGCTTGGTAAATTTCTAATAGAAAACACCTTGACAGAGATAAAAGAATGCTCAAAGAATCATTACTCTTGTGATACCTGATGACTCTTTGATAACAGAAAGGACCTTGAAATTGGGTTACATGTCTTGCGTTCTCCACTGTATCATTATAAACTTTAACATTATGATAAAAATATGGAAACTTTTTTTTAATGCCAGGCTTTTAAAAATTGCTAACTATTGCAGTCATCATGTAATTTTACACTTGTTTAATTAATTTTTTTTTTCCTTTCTTAAGTATTCCTATGTCTCTTCTTTGATTTATAATTTTCTTTGGTGCTTCATTTTCAATGGGAGAAAAATATTTGTAATATTCTATCCCCCAAAACAGAAACATTTAGTAATTCATTGTCATTTTTAAAAACATATTGGAAAACTATGCACTTTAACCTAAGAAATATGTTTTGTGGCTTTCTTAGAATTAAGTCGTTTACGAGTACTGGGTAAAATGAATATTTGTACCTGCAAAAGTAGTTTCTGAACTCTGATTTTTTTGGTGACATTTTACAGAGAACATGGGACAGTGCAAGTCTCTGGAATACCAGCATCTACCTGCACACAAATTCTTAGAAGAAGGAGAATCCTATTTAACACTAGCTGTGGAAGTAGCCCTGATAGGGCTGGGACAGCAGCGTATCATGCCCGATGGGCTGTACACACAAGAGAAGGTTTGCCGGAACGAGGAGCAGCTCATTTCCAAGCTTCAGGAAATTGAATTGGATGACACACTGGTGAAAATTTTTCGCAAGCAAGCAGTCTTCCTATTAGAAGGTAGTTTGATAAAGAAGTTTTCCACTTATTTAGCCAATTTTATTAAAGCATTATTGAATGCATTCGATATGGTAGCTATCCTTATTGGTATGGTCACTGAGTATCATAGGCATGTTTACTATCCAAAAATAGTATCACTTAATAAAAAAGTACACATGTTTAGGTTTGTGTCATTTGATTTTAGGTGGTTACACAGGATAGCCTGTTAGAAATGACCCCCATTTAATGCCACAGCTCTGAAAAGAACTATTTTTATTTTGGCTGTGTGGCTCCTGAGATAAATACAAGTTTGGTATTTAGTGAGCTGTTGCTAGTAGCCATGCTCCTCTTTGCTTGATCAGTTAAATAATACAATGGAAATTGGTTGGCATACCTCTGAATTGTTGGCTGTTACTTGATGCCTGGGTTTTGAATATGTCATTTGCATACACCAACAAAGGAACGAAGGCTATAGGAATGAATTTCCACTGGGCTAATTATTTCGGAGAATTCATTAGGTATAGATTCACCAAGTCAAAGTTTCATAGAATCTCTAAGACAGAGTCTAATTCTCTTTTTTTTGTAAACTCAGGAGCTAAAGGGCCTGAAAAATTTTGGCTGGCTCTTTTTTTTTTTTTTTTTTTTTTTTTTGAGGGCAGTGTTACTGACCTTCACATGTGGGACCCGAACTGGGGCTGCTGGCATCCCAAGCCAGCGCTCAGCCACCACGCCACTCAGCCGGCCCAAGGCTGGCATTATTTTAAAAAAATTTTTTTCTCAAAAGAGTTAAGTGTAATTAGTATGATAGCTTAATCTTTTGTGTAAATATAGGTGATGTCTAACTGATAAAATTGCTTCTACCTGTCAAGTACATGTATCTTATTGTGAGGTTCTCTGTGATTGATAGGCTCATAAAGTGTGGTATCTTCATCTGATATTCAGAACTGTTACATATGGGGAAGAGATTTATAGAAAATAGCATTTCAGAACCTCCAAAGTTAATGATCTGTTTGAAAGAAAATATTTTCACCAAATATATTATACATTTATGTGTTTTAGAAATGCGTTTTAAAGGGAAAGTGTTCTTCTTAATAACATGATTAATTTTGGTAAAAATTCCTAATAATGTTTTTAAGCACTCTCCTAAAGTATTTTTTCCTTCTAAACATAAAAGCCTGTCTTGGTAAATTTCATGTGATCTTGATTCTTTTATTACTGGTTTCTTTTAGTTTGTTTTCATACTTCGTTTTGATATAAACAACATCATTAGCCACAAACTTATTTTATGCTGTCACTGGCTCTTAGTAACTGACTTTTGGTTCCCATTATATTGAAGGATAGAAAGAGGGTGTATGCTTTTCAAAGTTGATGTGTCTGATAATCTCTTTATCACTTACCTTTTTAAATGTCTACATGTTCATTTCTCATGAATATTTTTTAACTTTGTCTTAGCCTTTGATTAGTCCATACATACTCATTCAACATTTTTATGAGAAATGTGCCTGATAAAGAGTGTTGTTGACTCATTTCACCCTCCTCTACTTTCCTGACCTTGCTAGGCCTGCAAAGAGTGGGCCGTACGGGACAGGAAGCAGTCCAAGGGGGAAGCCAGGGACCATTTCAGTAAACTCCAAAAAGTCAGCAATCTATGATTGCCTGCACTGGGGCACCACGTTCTTCATGCATTTACACTCTGCGTTTTTTAGGGGCAAATGACAAGGTGTGATCAAACAGTACGGTGCATGTTTAAATGTTTTAAAAATGTGTTACGGTAAAAGACATATTGCCATTAATCCCCCTCGCTTCAAACACACTAATCCCATCTTTCTTGCCACTTTCTGAAGCAGTACTGGAAGTCCTCTTTCGTGAGTGTCTTTAGTTGCACTGTTGTAGCTGCCTCGATGTCCAGTCATTTTTACTTTGGGTAAGAGCCAGAAGTCGCATGGTGCCAGATCTGGGGAATAAGGTGGATGAGGACACACCATAATGTTTTTATTTGACAGAAATTGCTGTATACTGGAAGCGATATGTGACACAGAGAGTGTCATGATGAAGGATGATTTATGGCACATTTTAAAACACACCTTCTCTGAACCATAGCCCACACCCAATCTCAACCGTAGCTCACACCCAATTGACTGCACTGGACAAGTGTAAACTTGTCACACACTGCTACTAAGGTTTGATGCGCCGCTTCCCATATTGAAAATCCCTGCCTTTCCGTTGGATAGCACTCGGCAGCAGCATTCACCGTATTTTGTGATCACAACAAAAAGGCTCCATGTTGCATATTACTTCTGGTTGAGCAGTTTTTGTCAAATGAAAACATTATGGTGTGTCCTCACCTACCTTATTCATTGGATCTGGGACCGTGTGACTTCTGGCTCTTCCCCAAAGTCAAAATGACCATGAAAGGTAAACATTTTGAATCAATTCAGGACATTGAGGCAGCCACAACAGCACAATTAAAGACACTCACAGAAGAGGACTTCCAGAACTGCCTTAGAAAGTGGCAAGAACAGTGAGATAAGTGTGTTTGAAGTGGGGGTTGTTTTGAGGGGGATTAATGATAATGTGTCGTTTAGTGTAATAAATTTACTTAAACATTCACTGTATTTTTTGATCATACCTCGGAGTTATTAGACTCCGGTATCTGAAAAAGAGGAAGCATTAACCCTATGTTGTGTCACTTCTGGCCACAATATTGGCATATTGGATCAATTGGCATATTAGAAAACCACTTCTGGGGAACTTAGTACCAAATCTCAGTCTTTTATTCAGTACACCGGAGTTCAGAATCACACTGATTATTAATCCACAAATAATTCTGTGATATCTGACTCAATGTTTTCCTTGTTGGGAGGTGTCATAACAAAGTGTTGATTTTGCATACTGGCTTTCCCTGCACAGTACAAAGAGGCAGCTTGATGGTTTAAGGGAAACACTGAATGAAATGAAGGAGAAATGAAGAAAAAAATCGACAAATTTGCTATAATTAGTCCTTAAGTAAATTAGAATTGGTGCCTTCATCTGCTGAGACTGCCATAACAGAATACCACAGACCAGGTGGTTTAAACAATAGAAATTTATTTCTCACAGTTCTGGAAGCTGGAAAGTCCCAGGTCAAGGTGCTGGCCAATTCATTTTCTGGTGAGGGCCCGCTTCTCACTTGTAGCTGGCTGCTTGAGAGGGAGAGGGAGAGAGAAAAAGCATGCATACATGCATGTGTGCATGTGCTTTTTTTGCAGGAAGTACCTCTCTGTTGTCTTTTCTTATAAGGACACTAATCCTACTGGATATGACCTCATTTACCTCCATAAAGGCCCTATCTCCAAGTACAGTTACATTGGGAGTTGGGGCTTCAACATAATAAATTGTGGTGGGAAATATAAACATTCTGTCTGTAATAATAACCTAAATAATTTGGCCTCATTGTATGAACTAAAGGTGGCATTATATTGCTATATCAACTTTTGAAGAATGTCAGATCACTAAAACATTCTTAAATATCTAAAAGACAAAGAAAAGATTAATAGGTTTGGTAAAATTAAAATCTAGGATGGACTTTAGTTTGCCTAGGAAAAACCTAAATGATTTATTATATGATTTTCAAAGTACTTAATGAACAATTCAAGAATACTAAAATAAAAAATAAAACAAATGACGTTGAACCTCTTAAAATGATCTATAATGCTCCTACCCCATGCTCAATTCAGTACCTGCTTTCACCAATTCTTCTGAACTGCATTTCTTGCATTCTGAACTCTTTGCCAGACTGATTTTTCTCATGGAAAACAAATGCCTTATGTCCTTTGAGCAGTAGTGTCATGGTTCATAATTCTAGAAATCATGAAACAGATTTTACCCAAAGGTGACATGAAAACTAATTTATTAAACACTTTACAGTAACTAAACCTCAAAGTACCTAACTGGAAACTAGTTGAACTAACCACTATGGTTTCCTTTCAGAATTTATTTTAAAAGTCTATGCGTCCCTTCTTAGGGCAGCATTCAGAGAGCACACAGGGGAAGTCAGCTCTGCCACCAGGCCTGTCATAACTTACTAAGAAATGAGTTTTGACAGCTTAAATGTAATTTTGTTTTTAAAATTGGTCTTTTGGAGCCCCCAAAGTAGTAGATTTCAGTTACTTTAATTTTTTTTTTCTTTTCCCACGGTGAGTATCAAATGGGTAACTATTCTTTTATTACTGTAAATCACTTCCTGAGAATTAATATTTATTTCTGCTTATTAGAAGCCACCGTGTTTACAGTCTTTGTATTGGGATTTGGGGTTAGAATCCTCCGCCAGCCCTTCCCCTGAAGCAGAGCGCTGTTTTCTGGAAACCTGGCTTGTCTGTGCCCCTAAGGCTGACGGGGTCCAGAGGCAGGTTCCCAAGTTAAGCTGTAGTCATCTGTGCATTTGGAAATCTGGATGCTTCGATACACACGTTGAGAAAGCATGTTCCTTGAATTCAGTGAGGTTTTATGCTTTGGAGAGTTTCTTTCTCTGAAGCAGTTATAATGTGAAAAAACTCTGCCCCTTAGTCATGTGATTCTCATTTCAACTGTGGTACAGTTAAGGGATTGTTCCTGAAGTAAATTCGATTTTGAATACTATACCCTGTAGAATCATTTTTGACTAAGAATTTGTATTCCTTTCTACTGTGTCACTTAGATTACATTCTTGACTAGATTAGCTTGTATATGTGATAACTTTACATAAAACTTTTAAGATATACTTTACAAGAAGTCTTAGTTCCTTTTTTAGGAATGTAAAATGTGTATGCTCTCTTCCCACAGCCGGACCATATAGTGGTTTAGGCGAAATAATCCATCGGGAGAGCGTTCCAATGCACACATTTGCCAAGTATCTCTTCACCTCTCTCCTACCTCATGATGCTGAATTGGCATACAAAATTGCACTGAGAGCAATGCGGTACGTATTCACTGCCCAGCCGGGCAGACGCAATCCAAATTCCCCACTGGGACAATGGCTGTTACCTGACTTCTCATTCATTCATGTTTCTTGTAGGCAGCAGAAAATCTAAAGAACCTATTTATTTATATGCTTCTTGGATTGTGGTGGTGGTGGTTTGTTCGTTGGCTTGTTTGGCTTCTGTTTGAAAGTGACGGAAGAATTGTATCCTTGACTGCTGTCATAGTCATGCTCATGGTGGCTTTTACCTACTTTTTCTTGAAGCTAGAATTTGGGACTAGAGAGCAGTTTCAGGCCTAGTTTGACCACATGGCAGCAACCATTGAAACCTTCCTAAAGTCATTGTTTTGAAAAAATTAGATTTTTGAAACAGTGGTAAATAATAAGCATATTTGACTGCAGGTAATAATTGAGGGAATCCTTCCCACCTGCTGTAATTAACCGTTCCACCCAGAGTGCAGGGAGACCGTCACATCACTCACACACCTTTGCGCTCCCCCTAAGGGAACCCGAACCCAAGTGTTGAAGGACTCACTCTCGGGGTCTTCCAGGCCTGCTTGCTTCAGCCCTGACTGCTCCCCGCTCCTCCTCAGCCCTCCTTTTCCATAGTAACAGTTAGAATGCGTTACCCTCTGCCACTGACCTTTCTATTTTCACTTTCCTTTTTAAAATCAGTTCACCAAATAATTATTTTTATCATGAATTTGTTCTAGGTGATTATTTTTTAATGAATTCAGGATTATATCTTTCAGTCTTATATGTAGACTATGAAACTTTAAGGGTCTGAAAGGAATAGTCACCTTTCTTGATATATGAGGTTTTTGTGTTTTAAAAAATTTGAAACATTCCTATGGTAAAGTGTAGATTAGACAATGTTATTTATAGTTAGCCATAAACACCTAAAAGTATGAGGTGCTAAAGAATATATTTGACCCCATAGAGGCTTTTTATCTAAGATTCTATGTCTGCAACCAGTGTTGTGGATTTAAAAACAAATCCTCATCTTTATGTTTATAGCTTGTCACTCTCAGGAGGCCTCTGTTTTATGCCATGAGGGTACGGTGGGTGGGTGGAGTGGGTGTATGGGTGTCAGTGTGTTTTGAGGCTGACATCCTTTACTTTGACATGCTTTCCTTGGCAACATGAAATCTCATTAACCTATGGAGAAACCTTATAAGGCCTCTCTTGTCTATTTTTGAGATACCAGAAAATAAATTTAAAACTAACAGAAGCAAAAGTCTCCCACCAAATTATTTTATACCACTTGGTTTGTATTTTAAAGCTCAATTTTATAAGTAAGTTCCTATTCCCATTTTGGAAGCTGAAATGGAAGTTTTCAGATGAAGACAGATGCTCATCTCTGTACTTATTCACATTCTAAGAATTGTGCTCCTGTGTAAAGGGAAGGAGGCTAGTGGTATGATACCACCAGATGCTATTGCTGTGACCATTGTAAGTTTAAAAGTAAAATAGCATAAGATTTCTCTGTGGTTCTGGCTTATGCATGAAGGTATTGGTCAGGTGGAAAGGCTTGCTTTTCTAATACTCAGAAACCCATGTATGTCTGCCCGTGTTGCTGCCCAGGCAGTTTGTTCATGAGGGCACTAGCAGTGCACAGGGGAGTTGCTTTCCTGCCTTTTCTCTTCCACCTGCCACTACTCTCCCAGCAAAAGACTGCCGTGGAAGGGGGAGGTAGTGTGCCCTAGTGGAGCATCTCAGGGCAGCCAGGGAAACAGGAAGGAAAAGAGGCGTGTTGCTTACTTGCTTCTTCGCCCTTCTGGAAGTGAGGGCCGGGGCCTGCGGAAGGGTGTTTTCGGCACTCATTTTCTCATCTTTCCAGGAATGTTGACTAGTTTCCTTTACAGCAACTCTGGAAAGACCTGCCTGTGAATACAGGGGCATTCTGGGTTTTTTAAGTAAAACCAGATAGCAGCCCCACCAAAATTCTTATTACTTAATTGCCTACCTTGTCACCCTCTAATGCAGACATCTCTGTCCCTAGATAAAAGGAAATGAGAATGAGGCATTTGGCCTTCTAGAGCAGTAACTAACTGCTCTTGGGCGGGGCTCCAAGGCCAGCATCACAGCCTGACCCTGTGCCAGCTCCTCCTGGTCCCCAGCTCTTATTTCATAGTCCCTAACACTGGTCTACTTGAGGGAAGGTCATTGTTTTAATGATTGTAAAGGAATTGTTACAGTTGTAGCTACTCTACTAATCTCTTTGATACTTATAATTTGGAAGAGATCACTAAGCATGTGCCTTGTTTTTAATAATTGTTCTTTACATGTCAACATATTCTTAATCAAAGATTGATTGATTGAAATGAGAAGTCACACTGAATTTATTCAAGACTGTCAAGGGACAGTCTTGGATCATTTGCGTTCATCCTATCTGATATGATTGATAGGACATATTCTAAATACAAATTCCTGAAGTAATGAGGAACTAATTATTTAGAAAGTATGAATGATGGAAAGGAAGTCATTTTTGTTTTACTTCCCCTCTTATTTTGTGTTTTTATCAGTTAACCTTATGCATCTCAGCTACCCACTGATCTCTGACTGTTGTAATGTCAATCTCAATGCCCACTTCCCTATCAGTTTTAAGATTCAAACATTTTAAAGTAGGTAAGCCTCAAGACTGTACTTCAAACTTCTTCATTTTTACAGATCTTTATTTCCTTGAATATTCCAATTTTCTGAATGGTGCTAGAGAAAGGAAATCGCTTAGGTTTGGGTAATGAGTAATTAACGAGGTGACTTGGGCATCCAAACAGCAGAGTGTAGCTGTACCAGCTCTTCCTGCACCAAGGACCTGAACAGTTTTTCCTAGCGCCTGCCTACTGCTCTGGCTTCTGGTCCCAGTCCCTGTGGCCAAGTTGATGGACCTGCCCTGTCTTCTCATTACAGGTTACTAGTATTGGAATCTACTGCTCCGACGGGAGACCTCAGCCGCCCACACCACATTGCGTCAGTTGTTCCCAACCGCTACCCTCGCTGGTTCACTCTAAGCCACATAGAATCCCAGCAGTGTGAGCTGGCGTCCACCATGCTGACTGCAGCCAAAGGTACTGGAGTGGCTGGAGGCCTCAGGATGACTTTGTTAGTTTGCCTTTTTTTTTTTTTTTAAAGGGTCATGTTTGCTATCAAATAGTGATGCTAATCTAATGTCAGGTTGTGGGGGATACTTGTCTTTAGATGTTAGCATATGTTAACTCATTTCAGCCTGGCATTTTCCTCATTTACCTGCATCGTATACTTGCTGCTGGTACAGCTCAGGTTGAGTTAGCATGCCGTGTAAAGGGTGGTTGAGATTCAGAAGCAGATTAAAAAGTTAAGTTATGTTTGTTTCTGTTTCCTACCTGAAGTATTCACCAAAAATACATAAGTAGAAACTAGGAGAGCTATTCGCTATCTCATGTTGGTTCTGGGTCACATGTGCTTTTAGTTATTGAGGGTGTGTCTCAGTGTTTCTTGTTTGTGAGACTGAGATTCATAGACATTGCAGTAACTCGGGGACACTTAGTTGTCTCATCTGTGCCATCTGTGAACATTTCAGGTAAATTAACTTGTGCTTTTGGTTTTGTTCCTTTTTTACCTCACTCTGTGTGTGTGTGTGTGTGTGTGTGTGTGTGTGTGTGTGTGTGTGTGTGATATTTTGTGTTTGTTTGTTTTGCTTCCTTCTGATGTGGTTTGATTTTCCCTTGTTTGTGGCAGGCGATGTTCGGAGGCTGGAAACAGTATTAGAATCGATCCAGAAAAACATTCACTCCTCATCCCACATCTTCAAGCTTGCCCAAGATGCATTTAAAATAGCAACTCTCATGGACAGTTTGCCAGACATCACTCTTTTGAAAGTGTCTCTGGAGCTGGGCCTGCAGGTGCGTGACGGGTGGTCTTTCCTGGGGTACCAAGGACCGCTAAATAAAGCGCCATCTTAGGATTGTTTCTATTTGTTTGGATTTTTTCAGCACAGGTAAATGACTGGTACACACATCTGTTACACTTTCAGGAGGGCGCTGTGCTCAGAGCTGTGGTCACTCCCAGCTGAGCCAGACTGCTGCCTGTGGTTCAGGAACTGTACATATAGAAACCCTATTTGTGTCTTCCAATTAAAAAAAAAAACATTTTCTGAATTATAGCCTTCATGTCACTGTTTCTCCTTTAATGAATGAAGAAGAATTATTGCTCGACAGAGACTTAAAGCTATCATATATAATAAAGATTCAGTTGTTAGGGTTAGATTTTTAGAAGTATGAATTTTTATTGATGTTTGCTGTTTCATAATAGATGGGCAGTTCTAACTCCTTTTTATAACCCTGAGCAAATTAGGTAAAGGAGTAGTATTGGGCTAGGATCCAGTTTCAGCTTTCAGCAGGCCAGCTTAGATGTATTACCAAGGACATTTTGAGTTAGTTATACAGATAGATATTTGCATCCTTATAGTTTCTGAAAAGATTACTGTATAAACCAGGAACCGAAAAGTTTATATTTCTACATTTTTCAGAGAACCTATTCACATTTGCTTCCCCTACCCCGCATAAACATCAGTGAAAGAAATTGTTTTCCTCTAATTACCTAAAGTATGGGGAATGGAATGTCCTGATTATTAGATGATGAATCTGGTTTTCTAATTATGGACAGCAATTAATAAAGTTTGAAGAATTGGATTACAGGAAAATGCACTTACCATGTATAGAACTGCAGAAGCAGAGGATATAGGAGATTGCATTTAAGCTATACAGTGACATTTTCAAAGTTACTTTTTAAAAAATCAATTCTAGTTATTTGGCTTATTTTTGTTATCATTTGTCTCTTAAAGGTATGATGTAGAAAAAAACATTAATACAAGTTTTCCGGTTATTTGGAATTCTGAAAGTTTTTTGGGGTAAATGGCAGATTACTGAGAGCTTACCCCTGCTTAGTTTCTTCTAGGACCTAGGAAGAAATCCCACGGAATCTTTCCAAGGCTTTAGGAGTTACAGCCCTAGATTTTCTGAATCTTTAAAGAATGGGGAAGCAGGAAGAGATGGATAATTTTATCTTGGGATCACTTATTGGAAAGTGAAAAGCAAAATCCAATCACTAATGCTGCCAAAGATAATTTCTTTCCATAGACCTTGGGTTATGTTTATAATGGCCAGAAAAGAGAAACCAGAGATTGAAGGAATAACTAAAATAATTATTTTAAAATGCCTCTTTACCATATGAAGGTTCCTCGTCAGAATTGGGAGCCTCAGAAAGCTAGAACCATGGGGAGGAGAAGAGGGCATGGACGTGTCTAATGCTCCATTCCGAGCCTCTGATTTTGCAGATGACAAAGGTGATTGATTGAATGACTTGCCCAGGATGCCACATCTGGTCACTTAGGCCCACCAGGAGGAGAACGTGGGCCTCCGGCCTCTTGGGTAGGGGCAAGACCAGCTAGGGGAGCCATGGACAAATCCAGTTCATATGTCGAGATTTGCTCTACATGTGGCCCTTCCTCCTGCTGGTAGTAGGGACTGTGCCTGGTTCTAGTAGTGTTACCCTGGGATGAACTGTTTTATGTTTTCACTGGCCTAGGATAATCTTCCAAAACATTTTGTCACTCTGTCGTGTAGGTTATGCGAATGACACTGTCGACCTTAAATTGGCGGCGGCGGGAGATGGTGAGGTGGCTGGTAACATGTGCTACTGAAGTGGGTACGTAAATACCTGAGCAGGAACTTCCCAGGTGCCTCTTGTTGGATTTAACTCTTTACAGATACAGAAATATTTTCACTCTTTCACCCTGACCTCTCCCAGGTCCCTGCCCCTTCAGCAACCTACAGGGGCTCCCGCTTCCAGCCTTCAATTACGTACACTGCGTTGCTTCCCTTCCAAACCATCAAATATGTAGGGCTCCAAACTCTTAATAAAATGGAATAAGTCAGCAAGCAAACACTTTTATCCAGTTGTTCTATCACTATTTTAAGGTACTTTTAGTAACTTCCTATGATAATGAAGTTTACAGTTTTATATTAAAGGATTCCAGAGTGAGTCCTCAGTGGGTTGGAGTCTACCTTTGAAACTAACCTGAGACAGTGGGTTAGTGTGGCTGAGTCCATTTTAATGAAACTAATATAAAGTTATCTTGTTGTGCTGAGTGTTTTCACCATTTTAGGACGTATGTGATGATATCAAGCAGAGAAATGACCACTGGGTGTGGTTTAGGTGAGCTTTCAGATTTGTGAGAAATTGTAGGTAGCCATAAGAAGATCCCTCATTGCCCATAAGCTGTAATTTGTGAAACACTTCAGCTAACTATTTTCTTCTGCAGTAGTAAATTAGTACTAAAGAAAGCTATATTCCTAGCAGGAATGCCAACACAAACAAAATGGTGGCAGTTTAAAATAAATGTTGGTTAAGCTGTCTTTCTTTCTTCCTGTTTGCATCAGAAAAGGATACACACCTCTTGTCAAGAAGTACTGCCATGTCAGTATTTAGATACTGTAAAATAATGTTTCTTGTTATTTTTCTTTCATTGATCTGTAATGGTTTGTTGTTTTGGAAAAAGGGAAATTGGTCTAAACATAAAAATTATGTTTAGATTGTTAAAGTGATGCTTTAGTAAAGCAATACAAAGGTAATATCAAGATGAACTACCACACAACTCCTCTACCCCTGCACCAAGATATGTGCCCTAATGCTTTCTGCCATTTAGTACCTTCTCTTTAAGTCACTCACCCTTAGGATTTTCTTTTAACTTAGGCATGCTGGGTCTGTGTACTTAAAATGGTTATCTTAATGACCTTGACAGTCATTTCCCACACCTGAGTCATCTGTAGGTCTATTTCTGTTGACTTTTTTCTCTGGATTATGGGTCACATTTTCCTGCTGCTTTGTGTGTCGTAAATCATTTTATATCATGTGTACTTTAAACTTACACACAAACACACATACCACATAAAATCTCCCTCCTATTTTGATGAGGGTTGTAGTTTTTCTGACTCAGATTCTGTAGTGGGTAACTGACAGGAGGCCACAGTGAACTAGAACTCATTAGCAAAAAGCCATTGTCTGAAATGGCAAGCAGCACAGTGCAAATACCAGCTACCGAGAGGATTAGTTCTTTATTACAGGAAGTCCATGTTCTTTTCAGGCATTTCATTGAATAACAATCTATAATAACCTTATTCTAAAAGGTTGCTCCCAGGCACATTACCTTACAGGATTTTCTGGCCTAGTTCATGTCCTATGATGGTTAACAATGTCAGCATTGATTCTAACGTGGAAATAAGGCAAGACCTGAAGGCAGCCTCCTCGTCAGTAATAGGGCTTCTCTGTGTTCCTTGCAGGCGTGTATGCGCTGGACAGCATCATGCAGAGCTGGTTCACGCTCTTTACTCCCACTGAGGCCACAAGTATAGTTGCAACCACCGTGATGTCCAATAGCACCATCGTCCGCCTCCACCTGGACTGCCATCAGCAGGAGAAGCTGGCCAGCAGCGCCCGGACCCTCGCGTTGCAGTGCGCCATGAAGGACCCTCAGAACTGTGCCCTGTCTGCACTGACCCTGTGTGAAAAGGATCACATAGCTTTTGAGACCGCGTACCAAATTGTTCTCGACGCTGCTGCCACCGGCATGAGCTACACCCAGCTCTTCACGATAGCACGGTACATGGAGCACCGCGGGTATCCCATGAGGGCCTACAAGCTGGCCACGCTGGCCATGACCCATCTCAACCTGAGCTACAACCAGGACACGCACCCTGCCATTAACGACGTTCTGTGGGCCTGCGCGCTCAGCCACTCCCTGGGTAAGAATGAGCTGGCGGCCATAATACCTCTGGTGGTCAAGAGTGTCAAGTGTGCGACGGTACTGTCAGACATTTTGCGCAGGTGCACTCTGACCACGCCTGGCATGGTGGGGCTCCACGGGAGGAGGAACTCGGGGAAGCTCATGTCGCTGGACAAAGCCCCCTTGCGGCAACTCCTGGACGCCACGATCGGGGCCTACATCAACACCACACACTCTCGACTCACTCACATCAGCCCTCGGCACTATAGCGAGTTTATCGAGTTCCTCAGCAAGGCCCGAGAGACCTTCCTAATGGCGCATGACGGACACATTCAGTTTACACAGTTCATCGACAACCTGAAACAGATCTACAAAGGCAAAAAGAAACTGATGATGCTGGTGCGGGAGAGGTTTGGGTGACGGACCACGGGTGAGTGGGGGGCGGGAGGGGTGGGTGGTTTTTACTTGAGCCTGCCTTTGTACCCTTTTTAACTTAAAAGAACAGAGCCACACCGGTATTATATGTGTATAGTTCTATTGCGTTTGCAGACTAAATGGTCATGTTGTGAAAGTTTGTGTGTTAATTTTCTTCCCTTTTTTTTCCTTTCCTTTTATTATATTTTTTAAATTGTTTTTTTCTTTTTTTTTTTTTTTCTTTTTTTTTGGTTTTGTATGAGAGAGGTTAAAAAGGTTTGGTTTACACTGAGTATATGTTGTCAAGTGGCAAAAGTCCACATAGCTCTCCTGTTTTCTGTATACGTTCACAGCCTCAAAAAAAAAAAAAAAATAATTGAAATGGCTTTAAAAACCAAACAAAACACCTCCATCCTGTGATAAGTACCTCGAATGGATTCAGCTTTACTCCTTTGTAACTCACCTTTACATTTTCAGCATATTTAAATAAACCAACAAAATGAAATACTAATAGTTAAAGGCTGACCCACGTGGCTTTGCGTGCCGCCGCCCGGAAGCATGGCACACGATGCTTGTGCATGTGGAAACTTAGCGACTGTCAACATACATTCTCAGGGATTTATCAAAAAAATTAAAAAAAGAATGAGAGCATTTATTGTACTGTATATATATTATAGTATATGTCTGAATATTGAAAATATAACATTAACTAATTTATAAAAAATATTCTATGTAATGCAAAATACTTGAAGCTGCAGTAGCTTGGTTTTAAACAAAAACAAAAAAACTGAGAGAAAACTATCAGAAGGACTAAGAGTGCGCCTTGCTTCAGGGTTGGCTCAGGCGGTGAGCTTCATGCTGGGCATCTCTGCAGAGCCACCTTTTGGATTGCATGGTGGGACTGAGATCTATTGGGAGAAATTGTATATGTCTGTATATGTATACAACTTCTGTATACATATAGATGTGTATACACACAGACACGCCACACACAACACACACACACACAAAACCACCAACAACAACAACCACTACACCACACATGCTTGTAACAGGCACTAGAAGAAAGAGGGACAACAGAACACACAGCCAGAGCAGCAAGCCTTAGCATTAAGAATATACAGTATGCCGGAATTGGGGTTTGTGCCTCCTAGCCTAGGAAACTTAAAAGAAATATCCTTTTGACACAGAACGCAAAATGTTTTCCAAAACAATTGACATATGATACATAACGCCTTTGCAGTGAGCTAATAATAAGCTAACCTTTGTGCACAAATAACATTATATATATTATATGTCTATTCTGCATAGGTATTTTGACTTTGTGCAGGACAGAAAGTTGTGTAGGTATGACTGTTCTACTTTTCAATTTTCGTTCTTTTTTTTTTTAAAATATATTTTATTTTCTCTAGAATTACTCAAAACAAAAGCAGCCTTCTATCTTGCCTTGTCTTAATGCTTTAAAATAACCAAACTGGAGATCTAACTACCAAACTGTTCATTATATTATTAAATACCAACTTTGGTTACAGTATAGTGTCTTTACTTTAGCTGATGGTTCTGTAACCTTGTGCTTTTTAAAGCAATTTTTATGTTTTGGTGCAAAAGTTGTCCAGTGTCTCTTGTTCCCTTCATTAGAGAACATGCTAGAGGTATGTTTGTAGGTATTTTTGTTTAGAACTATTTCATGCGCTCCATTTTATTTATTATAATAGGTAAAAAGAAAAAAAAAAAGGTTGTACTTCATCACCCATGTAAACATGCTCATGAAGTTGAAAGTAATTAAGATTTGATACACTGATATCAATTTATTTATGTAACTAAATCACTGTTTTATAAACTTGTTAATGATCAACAATTTTTGTTTTGATTAAAATTAGTTTTTTGGAAGTTGATTCTGCCTCCTTTATGGTATATCTCTTACTACACTTGACTTTGGTGATTAGACCTGGGTTTTACCACATCTCCAAGTGTTTAATACTATATTCATTCATCCAATAAATATTTATGTACTATTTTTAGGGCCTGGAGATGCACTAGTGAACAAAACCGGACACTGGAGCTTGCTCTGTGCTTAGTGAATACAGACATAAATCAGATGATAACGAAGATAAATATAAATCTGACACAGTCCATCTCTATCAAATCTCTGTATGGAAAATGCAAATATATTTTGCTCTTTGTATGGTAGAAACATAAAATTCACCATCTTAACCATTTTTAAGTGTAGAGTTCAGTAGTGTTAAGTATGTTTACATTTTTGTCAAACAGAACTCCAGAACTTCCTCATCTTGCAGAATTAAACTCATTAAATAGCTGCCCTTTTGCCTTTCCCCAAACCCTGGTTACCATCATTCTACTTTCTAATTCTATGAATTTGAATTTCTTATATGAATTGGATTACTTTAGAGACCTCAGTATTTATCCTTTCACTTAGTGTCGTGTCCTCACTCTTCATCCATGTTGTAGCATGTGACAGGTTTTCCTTTTTAAAGCTGCATAGTATTCCACTGTATGTATTTACCACCTTTTGTTTATCAATTAATCCCTCGATGGACGTTGCTTCCACCTCATAGCTATTGTCACTAGTGCTCCTGTGAACATGGATGTGCAAATGTCTCTTCGATATTCTCCTTTCAGTTCTTATAGTTGTATACCCAGAAGTCATAGTGGCAAATGTTTTTTAAAGCTACAATTTTCAGATTAGTTAATCCCTTGAAATATTTTAAACATTTCTCTTTGACATCCACTCTTAACAGTAGATTCCAGATGTCAAGAGGTTAAATCAATAAGTGGGAGTTGAAATAAATGAGGCCATGGTGACATTTTAAAATCCTATTAGTGCCAAGTAAAAATCAAAACTATAAAATGATATGATGATTGATTCTTTTTTGCAAGTTTATTCTTAGCTTTTTGAAAGTGATGCTGCCTAAGGGTAAATATAAATTCATGTGGGTCCATGAAAAACACTGGGACATTTTGTAATGAAATAGACTGCTAAAAAAGTCAAAGGAAGAACAAAGGTGACTTGTTTTAGCCAAGAATTGGAGATCTCCCCTGCTGGCAAGTTATTCTGTGTTCATTGACCACCTTTGCCGAGCGATCTTAGAATTATTGTGGACCTTTAGAATAGAGGAGCAGACCAAGGATGACAGACATGAAACCACATTACTCTCCCATCCCCATTTTAGCCAACATTCTTGGGTCACCATGACCAGTTTTTTGGTTATGACTGTGGTCAAGTAGACAAAACAGATTTGATATGTATATGTTTTTTTACCTTCCAATGAGCCAGTGCTAGAAAAAGTCCTGAGACAGGTAAAATTTGAACCCCAGGAAGAAGAAATGGAAAAAGTGACAAGCTTGGATAATTCAAAGGCGAGAGAATTTGTTGCTAATTGTGGACCGGACTGTAGAATTCTGCATTTCACTGCTCTGACTTGTGATTTCATTTGAGAATAAAGGCTATTGTTTCGGGGGGAAAAGAATGTTTCATGACTTTCAAATATTAAGTCAGTTGAATAAAAATTAACTCAGTTATAACAGTCACAATTTTATAATAGTACAATATAGTAGCAAAGGAGAACTGAGCTTTTTCTACACACTGACAAATTTGTTAAGTGACAGCTCTTTCAGGAATCAAATGGTCAATGAGGAGAAGATAGGAAGATGTAGAAAAAGATCCGATACTAAGGAATGTGACAGGTAAAATTTAAGATGGACACCAGTGTGAGGACCAGTTCAAACAAGTGTAGTTAAAAGAAGTTGAAATGTGAACTACATTGGAAGGATTTTGAGTGGTTCATTCAGCAGGCATCTTTTGTGTACCTACTATCTGCTAAGCATGGTTCTGGGTGCTAAGAAAACAAGTAATGAACAAAAACATGCCTGTTCTTATGGAGCATGTACTCCAAGTGGGAGGAAGACCTACATAATATGTATTACAGGGAAAAGCAGTGGAAGGAGTGCTATTTTAGGTGGAATGGTTAGGGAAGACTCCTGGTGTGATGAAACAGGAACAGATGCCTGAAGGAAGTGAGGGAGGAAGATGTCCCATGTTGCTGTCCGGCAGTTGTGTGTGTGAGGAAGAAGGAACAGCAAGTGCCAAGACCCTGAGGCACAAGTGTGGGCATGTGCTGCCTTGTCAGATCAGCAAAGCAAAGGGACTGGCTGCAGCTGAATGGAGGGGGGAAGGGGGCGGTGGTGAGGGACGAGGTGGTAAGGCTAACGAGGAGGGGAGTTAAAAATGATTTATTTTTATTCCTATAGGGTCTTGTAAAGAGTTTTACTCTATGGAGGATCCAAAGTAGAAGTCATATGATCTGACTTCTAAATGAGATCAGAAGCTATTCACTGGCTACTGTGTGGTTAAGAGAGTAACTATGAAAGCTATTAGAATAATCCAGGAAGAAGCAATGGAGTTTGGACCTGGTGGGTCAGTGCATCTGGCGAGGTTGGGACATTTCCTGATACTACATGTGGCCTGTGAGCAAGTGTCAGAGGACGCCACAATTTTTAAATTGACCAACTGGAAGAAGTTGACAGTAAATGAGATCAGGGAACCAGTTTTTTCAAGGAAAATCAGAAGTTAAGTTTTTTTTGTTTTTGTTTTTGTTTTTTTAGATTTTTATTGGGGGAATTGGGGAAGGGGAACAGACAAGTTGCTGTCTTTTTGTTCTTCAGTCTAGTTGCGGAGGATGTTGCTTCACTGGCCAATGTTGGTATCGTCATTGCGCTCTTCCCGGATGAGGCAGATTGGTTGCTGGCCTCTGGATGGTCGCTCACCGCGGCTATTGGCAGCTCACGCTGGCTGCCAGCCACTCACTGTAGCCTATGGCAGCCCACTGCAGCAGGGGCTGCAGCCTACACCGTTGCCGGGACTCACACAGCCCAGCTCCAGGTGGAGCTGTTGTTAGCTGTGGAGGGCAGTGTCACTGGCCCTCACATGTGGGATCTAAACTGGGGCCGCTGGCATCCCAAAACCAACTCTTAACAAATGCACCACTCGGCTGGCCCAGAAGTTAGGTTTTGAAGACATCAAATCTGAGATGCCTGTAAGACACCCAAGTGGAGTTTTCAAGTAGGAGTTAGTTGAGGAGAAAGAATAGGGCTTGGTTTAAAAATTAGGGGGTCTTTAGTTTTAAAATGTTAGCTATAACCATGAAAAGAGGAATGAATGAAGATAATTTGATCCAAAATAGGAACATGTTCATTTCCCTGATTTCATTGTTATGGTGACAAATCTTCGCCAGTCCCTCCTCATCTTTCTGACTTCTAAATGGTGGCTGCTTGTAGCACTCAATCCTCTGAGCATTCTTCTGTCAACACAATGACTTTTTTTTCTTACAATAGTTTTTCCATAGGTAGAAAAAGAGCTTTTCTGATCCTCACAGTTCTCCATCAGAGAAATAGGTTTTCTCTTAATTCCAGTTTGGAAAACCCCCAAGGAAGACCCCGCCATGGCTTGGCCTCTGACTTAGGAGGGAGAGTCAGAACACAGACATGGCTAAGCAGGGGGTCTTATTTATTGGGTTGTGGGGTTCCAGAGAAGAGAGATTTATTTCCAACTGTGCAGTTACCATTTTTGGTGTCTTCTGTGCCATGAGCAATAATAGCCTACTGACAGCATTATAAATAACAGCTTTGGGCCGGCCAAGTGGCATGGTGGTTAAGCCCTGGTTTGGGAAGCCAGCAGCCCCGGTTCAGGTCCCACATGTGAGGGCCAGTGGCACTGCCCTCCAAATAAATAACAGCCTTACAAATATATACTAACTGCCTTATGAATATTTTGACTCTCCTACCCTGTGCTGTCTTTTGGCAAAATTTTCATGCTTGCTTCATTTTGGGAGAATCTTGAGTTGCCTAAAAGTCAGATAAGGGAATAATGGTCCCTCTTCCTCCCTACTTGTATTTTTATTTTTCTTGTTTTCCCAGCTTTTTATTCTGAAAATTTCAAACACGGTAAAGTTGAAACCATAGTCAAAATGTTACTTCCTAAATGTCTACATAAGCTGTAAAACTTGAAGCATGTTTTGGCAATTTGTGTTCACGGGTCTCTTGACTCAGTGTGATATGATATGAATTCCTCCTGCCCAGGGAACCCAGTTCTAAAATAGGAAAAGAAGAAACAGCCTCTTTCTTCTTCTCTTTGCATCAAAGCCAACCTGGAAACATTTTCCTACTCCAGGTAGCGTGAAATGAAAAGAAGAAAAAGAAATCTCCTTTTTGAAAGAAATTGCTTTATTTCACTTCATGTATTAACAATAATAAAAAATATATATATTCAGCTCTATTGATAAACCCTAACTTGAAGGATGTTGGACTTTCTTTTTTTTTTTTTTTTTTTTGAGGGCAGTGTCACTGGCCCTCATATGTGGGACCGGAATCGAGGCTGCTGGCTTCCCAAACCAGGGCTTAACCACTGCGTCACTCGGCCGACCCTGGACTTTCTAACATAAGCAAAGGAATTTTGCTTTTCCTCCATGGATTTATTTTAAATGGCTGTTGCCTTGTAAATATGTTCCATTAAGTAGTACAAAATGTAGAAAAGATGAATTATTATTCACAACAGTTTGAACATTGCTTCCATTTTAGATTAGTGCAATGTGCACGTCCCCAGATGCTGAAAGGATGTTAGGGACCAGTGCTAGCACACTTCGGTCCTATCATATCTTTTTGGTTATCATCACTATAACAACATCCTAACAATGATGGCAAGCACATTGAGCACTCACTGTGTATCAGGCACTGTTCTATGCACTTTATATGAACTAATTTATTCCTCACAACAATCCTATGAAGCATGCATTATTGTTATCTTCCCAATTTTACTGATGAAGAAACTGAGTCATGGAAAGGTTGTCCAAAGCTTCACAGCTACTAAGTGGTAGATTCAAGCCGGGTCAACTGGCTCCCAAGTTACACTCATAAGCATTCATGCTCTATTGTGTCTCGTGGAATTAATTATTGTGTTTACTGAGCATGGACTATGTTCTTAGCCCAGTAGAGGGCCCAAGAAATGTAAGACGTAGTTCTGACCCTCAAAAAAAATGCCACGATGAATTTTAAAATGGGTGAAGCAAGGTGGGTAGAACTCTTGAACAACTATCTTGAATTTCCATTCAATAAAGCAATGTGATATGATCAGTTTTGTCTTCATTTGAACCAAGGAAATGTGTGAGTGAGTGTGTGTGTGTGTATGTGTGTGTGTGTGTGTAAACAAGATAGAAGCTTATTAGCTCATCTAACAGTCCAGAGCTCATCCTCGTTTTCCATTTCTGGGTCTGAGTTGACTAATCCTGATCCTGCTATCATATCATCAGTCAGTGGTTAAGAGTAGATAGTGGGAGGGGAGTATAAACATATTATTTTTTTTTTTCACTATAACAAAATATGTTTTATTCTCCTTAATCTATGAATCATCTTGTACAGCAGCGTTTATCACACCGTAATCCCTGGACCCCTTACATTTGAACCACCCGAGGAGCTGTCAGACATGCTAACTCCTGCACCCCAACCCACACCCAGCGATTCTGACCCGCTTAGTAGGGGAAACGAATCTGTGTAAGGAATCTGTTTTAAAGATTATTTTTTTGTTTTCACATCCAACATTCCTAGGTCTACATAAGGGGTCAGTTAGGAAACAAGATGGACCAGGAAGAGTAGGCTTGAAGGACACACAGCCGGCCGAGCCAGACGGAGCCCTGGTCGTCAGAACCCTGCCTTCTTCTCGGTCAGCAGCCCTTCCCAGGAGCACTCCTCTTTATGAGTCCCATATGCCACCCAGGGAAGCAGTGTTTGCTGTCATGGTCACCGGGTGTTGCTGTAGATAGGACATATAACAAGAGAATACCTATGGGCTAGACCCTGGGTGAGCTTTTCTGTAGATAAAAACCAGGAACAGAAACTAGTAAACATGCAACCAAAGAGCTCTCTTGTGACAAAATGTTAAGGATGGCTTCCTGTGGCAATCGATACATTAGTCCATATACATAGCACCTCAAAAACCCAAGTGAGCTTGGAGAAAAAGGGACAGAAAACTTGGATGATGTGAGCCTTCCTAAAATCACACTAGGTAAGTGGTCCAGTTTTAGATGGCTCCCACTGCTGAGACTGCACCTATGTCTACTTTGAAAATATTCCGTTGTGCCAGATGATCAAATGCTTTTTGTTTTTCATATGTCACACCTCACACCCTCAGGTCCTCTCACTGGTGGCGAGACAAAGCCACTGAGCTTTCGTGTCGGGAACCAGGACATTTAATTTGTGGATGAAATTCCCCAAATCAATTCTGATTGCTGTCACTCTAGGAGATTTTGGGGACTCAGAATTTATGATGATGTGTGAAAAGCATTTTTTTAAACTGCTAGGCAGAGAATTCACACTCAAGGTCTCCCTGCCCTTCAGGTCCCACTGGGTTTTCATGAATATCCTGCCAGTGGTTCAGGTGAAAATGAAGGGGGGGCAATACATTTCTCTCTATCTTGATGACCTTCTCAAGTGCCTCTTTCTCTGAGCCCTGAAGTTCCACGCATACTTTATGAAGGCAGTGTCTCGGAGGCAGTGGTTTGTTCCCTTGAGGCCTTTCTGGTGGGACTTGGTCTCTGTGCACAAGAACCTCTGTGGCTGCCCGTATTTGCAAGGCGCTTCCAACCAGCCATATTCTCACACTAGGGAGCAAATGGCTTTCTGCCTCACTGACTTGGTGGCTCAGGTGTCCCTGTCTGATCCTGTTCAAGTACAGTAAAGAGGAAACCAGACCAGCTCTAAGACTTTCTTTTTTTTAATTAAGGCATTTAAAAATATTCACTCATATACACAACTCTGTGGTTATGGGACTGTTTCTGCTCATCTGAAACCCAGGCTGGCCTGCACATGCGAATCTTCTGCAAAAGGCTGGTCCAGGAAGAATGGGTCTCATTGAAAGATAAGTCATAATTTTTAAAAAACGATCAATACAGGAGCTATACAAACATGTTACAAGAAAAACATAGGGAACAAGAAAAACAAATGATTAGCAACAGGCATCAGAAAACAGTGGCCATCTGTAAATGAAAATTATGCCCATATCACCTTAAATGCAAAAAAAAAAAAAATGTTAAAGTTGATCTAAGAGCTCAAAGCAGAGACATTAGAACTCAGGGAAAGAAACAGCTATGATTATTGTTATCATCATCATCATCATCATTTCCTTTTGCAAATTCACAGACTTTAAAATGTGCCATCATGGGTCAGGTGCTTTTATGTATTAATTCATCAATCCTCACAAAGCACTTTAAGGTAGATGCTTCCGTTTCATAGAAGTTAAAGATGAAATACCAAAGTAATTTAACCAGTAATACGTCCTGATCAGTGGGATCAAACCCTGGCTTTAGAGCCCCTCATTTTTAACCACTACAGCCGAGGAGCAGGAGCATCTAGGCAGGAGACAAAGAGAAATAAAACCCACATTGGAATAGGCACAAAAAAAACAATAAACAATGATGAAAATACAAGGACACAAAGGAAAGGATTGAAAAGCTAGCAAAATGAATTGAAATGATGGAGAGTTGAAGAGAATAATGTGAAAATAATAAATAGGGACATCAGTCAACTGAGATCCACAAATAATATTCTCATAGAAGGAACCAACCAAGAAATAAATAAAGATATTAAAGAATGTTTCTAGAAATGAAAAAGACTTGAATTTCTACCATGAAAGAGCATACCATGTCCCAGGAAAAACTGATATACTAAGCATCAAAACATAGTAAAGTAACTAGATTTCAAAGATGAAAAAGTCTAACCAACAGGGAAAGTGGCCTACATAGGGGAAAACATCAGACTAATATTAAGTTTCTTCACAGCAATGGTTGACACTTTTTCAAACCATGGAAAGAAAATGTGAGGAAACCAAGAATTTCATCCCCAGCAAACATGTTGATCAAGTATAAAAACAGAAGACAAACGTTTTCCAATACACAAGACCAGCAGCTCTGTTGACCTTTTTTTTTTTTAATTCCCCTTCACCTTCCCCCATATATTTTCATTTTTCAATTACAGTTGACAGTCATATCATTTTATATTAATTTCAGCTGTATATTATAGTAGTTAGACATTTATATAATTTAAGAAGTGGTCCCCCCAACTAGTCTAGTACCCACCTGGCACTATACATAGTTATTACAATATTACTGACTACATTCCCTATGGTTTACTTTATATCCCCATGACTATTTTGTAACTACCAATTTGTGCTTCTTAATCCCTTCACCTTTCCCACCCTGCCCTCAAACCCCCTCCCATCTATCATCCCAATAAATCTAGTACCCATCTGACACAATACACAGTTATTACAATATTATTGACTGTATTCCTTATGCTCTACCCTACATCCCCATGACTACTTTGTAACAATTTATGTACTTCTTAATCCCTTACCCTTTTTCTCTCACCCCCAATCCCACCTCCCATCTGGGAACCATTAAAATGTTCTCTGTATCTATGAGTGTGTTTCTGTTTTGTTTGCTTATTTTGTTCTTTAGATTCTACTTATAAGTGAAATCATATGACATTTGTCTTTCTCTAACTTACTACACTCAGCACAATACCCTCTAGGTCCATCCATGTTGTTACAGATGGCAAGATTTCATTCCTTTTTAAAGCTGAGTAATATTTTCCATTGTATATATGTACCACCCCTTCTTTATCCATTCATCTATTCAAGGACACACACGTTGCCTCCAAATTTTGGCCATTGTAAACAGTGCTGCATAGAACATATAGATGCACAAGCCCCCTTGAGGTAGCATTGTTGATTCTTCAGAAATACCCAAAAGTGGGGTTACTGGATTCTTCTTTGACTCTTGTTTTAAAGACTATTTTGTAAGGTATAAATAAGTATTGCTACTCAGGTTTTTGTTTGTTTGTTTGTTTGCTTGCTTACTTGCTATTTGTTGACATTCTAAGTTTCTTTTTTTTTTTTTTTTGACATTCTAAGTTTCTTGAGCATCCATATAACTATTGTTTTGAATTCTGTGTCCGGTAGTTTGCTTGCCTCCATTTTGTTTAGTTCTTTTTCTGGAATGTTCTACTGCTCTTTCATTTGGGACCTATTTCTCTGGTTCCTCATTTTGGCTGCCTTTCTGTGTTAGTTTCTATGTATTAGGTAGATCTGCTATGTCTTCTAGTCTTGGCCGGGTGGCCTTATGTAGTAGATGCCCTGTGAGGTCCTGGAACAGTCTCCCTGGTTATATACGCTGGGTGCTCTAGGAGTGTCCCTTGTGTGAGTTGTCTGTGCCTTCCTGTTATATTTGAGCCTTGATTGCTATTGACATGTCAGTGGGTGGGATTGACTCTCAGGCTGACTAGCTGTGGGGTTTGCCCATGTCCATAGCTTATGGGCTGCTGTGTGGCAGGTGGGGCTTACCCCACAGAGCCAGATTTGCCTTAGCTGGCTCTGGTGCCTGTTGAGACTGCTCTTTGGGTGTGCCACTTGCAGGGTTAATTGGGCATGCTATGCTGTGGTCTGAAGCCAATGTCCAAGTATGTTTGTTCTGGGGCCTGTTGGAAGGGGCTCTAGTGCAGGACCATGTCACCCACTGCCTATGACCAGCTGGGGAGTACCTGTTAGGAGGTACAAAGCGACCTTCAGTTGTTTGCTGCCTGTGCTGTACCTGGAGATGTGTGGGAAAGGTTATTTTGCAAACTGAGGACATCTGCTACCAGTACCGAGCCTCGGGTAGTGTCATAAAATACCGGGACACCCTGAGGCCTGCTGCCACCTCCCAGCTCCCTTAAGGTTCAGCCACTGATAAAGCTTTGTATGGTACGCAAGTTAAGTGAGACAGGGTCCCATGGAGCCCTTAGAGTGGGAACAGTTGTAGTCACCAGGTTAATGTAAATTCTGGTTTGGTGCCAGTGCTAAGCCTAACGCTATTCAGCAAAAGTCTCAGAGCACCCCGAGGCTAGTCTCCGCCTACCTGGGGTCTGTTGGACTCTGACAGTTTTCCAAGGAAGAGTGCAATGTGGGTAGGGCTGGCTGCTCTTGGAGAAAGTGACTCTGGCATGGGGGGAGTGCTATGGTGCGAGGTTGAAGTGAGTCAGCAGGGCAGAGCTGCGGAGCTCACCAGACCAATCAGATTCAGTTTTGGCTGTAAGCCTGTGGGGAGGGCTCAACACAGGAAAGATGGCGTCTGATGGCTGCCATCTGCCCAGGAGAAGGACCCCTCACAGGGAAAATGCTGACTTGTTCTCCAGTGCTCGTCTGGAAACCACACAACTCAATCTGACCCCCCGTATGTCTCTTGTACTCCCTGAGTTATTATCCCTCCGCTGGAGCCCAAGACGAGTGCCTGGGAGTGAGAGAGTCTGTGCACAGGCCCTTTAAGAAAACGTCTGGGTTTTCTGCCGCTTTCCGTCCCACCCAGATGGTTGAAATCCCCACTGTTTTTCACAGCCAGGTGTTTTGGGGGCTCCTCTTCTTGGTACCAGTACTCTGGGCCAGTGAGGGGTGGGGATCCTCGCACTTCTGCAGGGAACCTCTGTGGCTGAGATATCCCTCCCAGTTCTCAACTGCCACAAGGAGGTTTGGGGCCAGCCGGTTCTGCATCTCTTCCCCTCCTACCAGTCTCGACGTGGCTGCTTCTTTTCAGTCCTAGTTAGAAAACTTCTGTTCAGCCAGACCTCGGATGGTTCACCAGGTTGATTGTTCTATAATTTAGTTGTAATTTTAATTTGTTCATGGAAGAAATCAAGCAAGTGTTTATCTGCTCCACCATCTTAGGTCTCCCTCTGTAGATGTATGTTTTTGATTCTCTTGGGTATATACCTAAGAGAGGAATTGTTGGTCACATGATAATTCTATGTTTAACATTTTGCAGAGTTATCAGACTGTATTCAAAGTGGCTATACCATTTTATATTCCCATTAGTAATATATAAGGATTCTAGTCTTAGAGTTTTGTTTTTTTTTAAAGCTTTATTGGGGAACAGTATGTTTTTCCAGGATCCATCAGCTCCAAGTCAAGTCATTGTTTTCAACCTACCTGTGGAGGGTGCAGCGCACTGGCCCATGTGGGAATCAAACTGGTAACCTTTGTGTTATAAGCCCACACTTTAACCATCTAAACCAACCAGCCACCCCTAGTGTTAGAGCTTTTAAAACTTCATTTGATAATCTGTTTCTTCATCCATAAAATGGAGCTAGTAATATCCACCCCACCATGTACTTGAGAGTCTTGAAGAATATAACATGTAAAAAGGGCCTACCTCTCAGGCTCTAGAGTAGAGGGGGTACTCAATAAATGGAGGCATTTGATTCCCAAACAAAGAGCACAGCTCAGTGCAACAGCCATGAGAAGCTATTGTGTGGTCAAGGAGTTCTCAGTCTTTAGTTATTTCTTTGGCTGAGGATGGTTTAATGAAGGCTCCTGCCATATCAAGAAACAGAAATGCCTAATTACCTCAGAAAAGAAATATTTATTGGGGGTCCACCCGGACTCACCCAGAGGTGTTGGGATTTGAGGTGGCTCATAGACCTGTTTTTTCCTCTTTAATAATGGCATGTGGACTTCTTTTTTTCTCCATCACTGAGACTCTTTGCATGGGACCAATGTGTGTGACCTAAGTGGGTTCTTGGGTTACAATGAGTTTCCTGTCAGTTTTACTCACTGGGAATGGCTTAGGGGCCAATTCTAGAGTTCTCGAGCTGTCTGGGGATGCCATGCATCACCACACTCACTTCTGCCACAGCCGAGCCTGGGGAACCACACCTGCCAGAGTGAAGCAACATTGTGCCAGAGCCTATACTCACCTGGGGAAGCCCAGTGGGAGCAAGTCTAGTAGTTGAAATTTCTACCCACAGACCCCAGATTTAACAACAAAGACATAAAAATGACTCATGCCACACAGTTGGGCTGCAATTTGGCAAAATGCATACTTCATTTCCAGCAGCAGAGTTCAGCCAGATGACCTACACTGAGTTTGAAACTTTCCCACTCTGAGCAGCCTCTGATCTGAACTCTTGTCTGGTCCCACAATTTCTTGCCCAGAGTTGTGTTCTTGGCTATGCCACTTATGGAATAATGGCTAAAAAGAAGCCAGATGTGTATTTCTTCAGACACTGATATGGTGCTATAGTCATTCTGTTTCAGAGGCCAGAACTTCCCCTTCTAGTGTGCTGGAGATCAGTTTTGCACAGAGGCTTTCTAAGGGGCTAGCAGCTGGGATGATGTGAGGCCCAGGAGACTGGGACCATGTCCAGTACTCCTCTTCACTCAGTCAGTTGGAGACTGGGAAAGCTACACTAATTAAATCAACACATAAAGAGAGGATACTGAGGTCTCCCCAGACCCTTAGCAGCATCTACTTCATAGTGGCATAATCAGTGACATTAACACAGTTGATGAAGGCACGGGGGGGAGCTGATCTGTAAGGAAACTCAGAAAAATGGGCACCCTGCAGAAGAATGGGTCATGTGGTTCCCATGCCAGAGGAGAGAGAGACTCAAAATTGGGGACATCAGCATCTTGGAGAGGGTGTTGTGAGTACTCTGGATATTGGAAAGGGACCACCTCTTCTTCTCTCATCCTCTTTTCTTGGAATCAACACATTGGCTGCCTCTCTTATTCATGGGCCACATGTGACTACGCTTGGTTAAAGTCAGCATCCCTGAGAGAGATCACAGGATATAAGAGAAGATTGATTGTAAAGCTGGAATGACAAGGTCCAGGCTTTGGACTGTAGGTCGGTTGGGGACTGTGCTGCCAGCAGCCTGCCCTAACAACATTCTCCACCTGCTCACAGCTGGCTTTCCAGCTCCCACCCATGGCCTTTGGAGAATGGCCAATGGGATGATAAGTTATAGGCACATCGGCATAAAGTAGGGCCACTAAAGAAGGCTGCCCAAGGCATGTGGGGTTTCTGATATTTTTAAGTTAGTAAGATTTACTGCATCCCTTCTATGTGTCTATACTGCTCTCAAACATTTCCATACTTTTTCTTATTTAATCATCTCAACCACTCCCTAGGTTTTACATTATTATCCTTACTTTATGGATGAAGGGATTGAGATTCAGAAATGTGAAGTCGCTTCTCCACCTTCACACTGCTGGTTAGAAGAGAGATTCATGTTTAACTTTCACTGGAGGCCACAGGTGAAGGCTGGCCCTGGACCTTTCTTTTCATGCTGCTAAACTCCCTAATCCAAGTCCTTCCCGGGGAGGAGAAGGACAGGGGGAGATTTCCACCCAAGCCATCCCTGAGCAGTATGCTGGCCAGCCCCTGCTTTATTGGGACAAAAGTTGCCCCAGGCATTGTTCTCACAGGACCCAGAAAGGACAGGGCCTCAGTGAGGAGAGATATGCAGCAGCTATTTCCAGTGTAAGGGCAAGGAATTCATTTGAGAAGGCATCAGTTTCCCTCGGAAGGAAATGCACGCTGAAAAGGCTCACTGCCAACAAGTTCTCATGGCAGAGGGGGAAGAAAGGCCATTTCCACTTAGATCTCCATGTGGGAAGGGAGGAAAGGCAAACATCCTGACCAGGGAGGGAGTTGGGGCAGGTCTCCTGGTGGGCTGTGCTGAGCTGTGGCCACAGGGCATGTGGGCCTTCGGCTCCATTTTAAGTCCTGCTTTTCTTTCTGGAGTGCCTGCCGGGCTTCATCACTAAAAGATCCAGTGACATGGTTTCTGGGCAGGCTCCCTGACACCAAGAGGCCACAATGTGTCCCCAAGACATGGGGCCTGTTCCTTTCGATGTTGGTTTGGCCCTTTCTCTCCCCTCTTCTGTAGTTCTTGGCCAGGGCACAACCAGCCCAGAAGGAGGCCCTAGGCTTCTTTGACTAAAAGTAATCAGTTTATTGACTGAGTTGAACTTGATGAGGTGTCATCTGTGCTATACTTGACTTTTCTACTCAAACTGAGCTTCATCATCCAAACTTGTTTAATTATCCATAAATATTATAAATTTAGCACATTGAAATCAAAGCTCTACTCAAAATCTTAGTCCCTGCTTGCTCTTCACGATGATACACACACACACACACACAAACACACACACACACACACACACACACACACACACACACACACACCGTTTTTGGCCAGGTTTGGTCTTGGAAGCCTGCAGAGGGGAAGGTTTCTCTTCCTTGTTCCACCTCCTCTCTTACTTAGGCTGTTACTATTCTTTTGCCCATTCAGCATCTAACCTAGGGAAAGGGGACATCTGAGAAAAAGTGTATAGAATCCAGGTGATAAGATTACAATCTGGAGTCAGAGAACCCTGGGATTACCTCAAATGTGGGGTGCTTTTACAGTTTGGAGACTCAACCCATCCCTAGGGATCTCCCATTTGTAGCGACTGGCCAGGGGCAATGCCTTCTCTCATGTGCTTCCTTCCACACCCTGGTTTCCCATCCCTCTGGTGGCTTCCCCTCCTCCCTTCCTGCCTCCTCAGGCTGGTGCCATTCCTAGGGCCCATTTAGATGTAGGCACTGCCTCTCCCAGACACAGCTTTGCCTCCTGGCTCAGCTACCTTCAAATAAGCTTCCCCTTTAGAGAGGTTTCCTTGAGGATTGTCCTCACTTGCTTCCTCCCTCCCCCTCCCCCACCAACAGACAGTCTGTCAGTATGATCACTCTCTCTAGAGAAAGTCTCCCTACCAGCCTCTTTAACTTCCTGAACTCTAAACCGGTTCTCCCGGCATTCACCCATCAATACCTCTAGGCTACGGAAAAGAGGAGCCTACATGCTAGATGACCTAACACCTCTCTAGAGGGTGGGGTTTGAGCATCTATTTTTCTTAGTTTGGGGGCCTCAGGCAATACTCAGAGACAGAAAGAGTCCTGTTTAACAACTGCTTAGACAAACAAACGCCCAGGGAGACTCTGTGTCATCTGCAATGTCCCTGCATGTCCTAGTCTAAAGGGCTGGCAGGCTCTCTGAGCCTCTCACTGTGGAATTCCCAGGCCAAGTCCTGAGCTTGTCTTTGCTTTCGGGATGATTGTCAACCCCATCGAAAATCTCAGTGCAGGAGAAGAGGCAAAGTGGGACTGAAATGCTTCCAAATCAGTTTAACCCAAGCTGCCTTGGATAGAGAGCTGGTCAAGGGCACTTCAGTTTGGGGAAGGTGAAATTTGGGGGAAGATGGAAGGTGGGGCTCTGCTTTTGCTCTCTGTTCAGGGCTGGAGTTTCGGGGTTAGCAGTGGCTGAACCACTAACCATCTGGGGGATCCTGGCAAGTTCACTGAGCCTCTGTGGAATTAGGGTCTGCATCTGTAAAATGAAGTTGGGCCTCATGTTCAAGGGCTCTTCCAGCAATAAGATGACAATGAAATCATCGGAAATGGGAAAGGTGGCTTGTCACTGGGTTATTTTAGTGTGTCATGGGCCCAAAGGGTAATAGTATCCAATGCGTGCTGGACAAGTGTCTCTCAGCAGGTCTGATGGCATTACTGCGCCCCCAGTTTGCACTTCCTCTGACATTCTCCATATGATTATGGCCACTACCACTGACCTAGCACCTGCAGCCAGAATTTAGGTAGGGCCCTGACTTCTCCCTACTCATCCATGACAGCAAGTTCTACAAAATCCCTTGGATTCTGCCTCCAAAATGTATCTTGAATAAGTTAATCCTCTATTTGTTTTGCCCAGAAAAAGACTCATGTCATGTCTTGCTTGGATTCTTCATTTTTCTGGAACCTTCCTTCATCAGTCCTTGTTGTCATATACTCTGGTAGCTTCCTCACTGTTGCTTCATTTTCCCCACCAGTGTGGGCTGAATAATCCTTATTTGCAGGATTATTCAGATAGCATCTCTTTCCTTCCCTCAGACTGTAAACACCTCAGGGCAGGGACTGGGACTGTTTTACTCATCATTACATCCTAGTGACTACCACAGAGCCTAGTACATGATAGGTACTCATTAAGTCTTTAATAAATACTGAGTAAAAGAACGAATGAAAGAGCTATCCCAACGGTCTCCAGACAATCTCTCTAAGCTTAGACTCTGCTCACTCTAGATCATTCTTCAATTTTCTTACCAAATGTAGGCTCTGAAATCCTGCAGGTAACAGGAAGATGTGAAGCTTCCTGGCTTGGCCCTTCAAAATCTACTTCCAGTTTACCTATTCACCATCTCTTTCCTCTCCTAGGTACTATTGAAATTTTGGACCAGATAATTTTTTGATGTAGGGGCTGTCCTGTGTGTTGTAGGGTGTTCAGTAATGTGACTGGCCTCAGTCCACTAGGTGCAAGTAGTACCTACCTCTATTTGTGACAAAATGTCTCTGGACATTGCTAAATGTCCCTGGGGGAGCAACCGTCCTCAGTTAAGAATCACCATGGTATGACAAACTTTACCCAAATATGCCAAGCTCTCTGATGCTCCAGGTCTCTGTATGCCCTTCTCCCCCAGCCTGGAATGCCATCCCCTCTGGGCTTAGAAACTTATTCATTCTTCTAGATCCAATCCAGTGCCTCCCTTTCCTGTGCAACCTTCCCTGATTTCCCAGGGCAAGAACCAAGGATAATAACACCAAGCATTGTTATCCTTGTGAGACTCTTATGAAGAATGAATATTTTGATGTCCAGGAAAGGGCTTGGCAGAGGGCACAAAGGCCATGTGTGGCAAATCCATGAACAAATGTTTGGTACGCACATAATTGGTGCCCATGGAAAGAAACAGAATGTTTGTCTGCAAGCAGCTGAAGGGTGAAGGATTGAGAGAATGAAGGATTTATCTTGTGAACTATGAGCAAGCTTTCCTGGGAGGTTGATAGTAACAACTTAGGCAGGATCATGAATACATAGGGGTGTCAGGCCCAATGTAGAGGGAAACTCTGACCAGTCCAGGCGTTAAAATGGTCAGGCAGAGGCTGGAAGCCCAACTGCTGGGGATGCCATGGGGATCTTTGCCTTGTGTGAGGGTCCCATCTTCATTCCTTTCTGACCCAAGGACTCTATAATTTGAGATTTTCTTGCTCTTGCCAATGAATCAAGTGACTGGACCACAGTCCTAGATTCAGTGTCAGGGTCAGGACTGAGGGGACACCTGGCCAAAAGGAAGCCCCCTCTTTTCATTGTACTAATTGTGAAAGATCTTTGATCCCCAAATATGGGTGATATTTCTTCCCATGAAGAAAGGGGCCATCCTGGTGGAAGCTTGTGATAGACACTGTGATGTGGCACCATAACCCTCTTTGGGACCCAAGGACTTTTCTGTCAGCTGCGGGGCTCTCTGCGTGAAGAGAGCCCTCAGCTGTCAGCACTCCTTGGGGATTACCTCTGCTGGGCGATCTCCCTTGCCCAGAGCCTCTTCCTGATCTACTTAGAGGTACAAAGTCCTGGCTCCCCTCCCTAACTTGGGACAGTTCCGTAAGGTGCTCCAGCTTCTGGGTGGCAAGCTGAGGTCTCCGTTGAGACTATCACAACTCAATTTCTCCCTCTGCCCAATCCTGCCTCCTTCCCTTCCCTTCTACAGGTGTTGAGCCCAGGAGCACCCCCTAATAAACATCCTGCATACTAATCTGTCTCTGTCTTTCTGGGGGACCCCCACTTGAGGCAGGGCCCCTCTCTTGCTGTTCTTCTTGGTGTCTCTCCACAGGCCTTTATGCTTTTCCCATGTGGATCAGCACTCTGAGAGCAGGACCTCTACAAAACCATGTAAATTTCCATTGGACTGTGGGGAACTATGGAAGCTCAGGGAGTATAATGGAAGTGACTTTTGAGTGTATGTTTCAAAAGTTATGAAGACTTTGATTGCTCTGATGTTTCCTTGCTGCTCCAGCCGAGGGCCATTGGAGCACTCTTTTGGAGATCCCTTTATCCTATATGAGTTCCCAAGCTTAGGGCAGCAGGGTACTGTGGCAATGCATTAGAATCAATAACACAGGATATTTTCCAAAATGCAGAGACAAGTATACTTTTTGGTGTGGGCCATAAGAGATGCCACAAAGGTAGGACTCTGAGAAGCTGGGATTTCCACACATGTCATCTAATCTGGGGTCTGCAGCTGTAACCGCTGAGCCAAACCATCCCCCCGACTGGCTGTGGCTTAGAAGGGGATAGATCTCCTGGTTCCATATCAGGGAAAGAGTTTAGGCAGAAGTACCCCTGTTCTTAAAAATCACCCATTTGCAGGGCCGAGAAGAGGGAAAAAGCAAATAACAGGGGATTCACAATAAAGACAAGTAGGAGGGTAGGCTTTGGCACAGGGATCCTCCGTGAGCTTTCTCTGGTTTCCCCAAAGTTTTAAGTACACGCTTGACATCTGGCAAGGACACCGGGAAAACCAGATAAAACTCTCACCCTCCATGCCTTCCCACAGGGCCTCCATCTCTCCTGAAAGGTCTCTTCTGAAAGGCCTGCCTTCACTAAATTGCATTTATTCAAATGATCCATCTCAGAAGGATGCCAGACCTAGCAGAAACCCTCCTGGGATTTGAACCTTCAGCTCCCCTGAGCCGAAGTGTTTCAAACCTGGGGCTTAGGTCACTGAGCCAGGCCCTGAGGGGACTGAATGCAAATTTTGTACTTTAATTTAAATCTGGGCAGGAGGAAAGGTGTCACAGAAGCGCTCTGCCCCCTGGGAATGCTGGAGCCCCCAAATGCCCCTGATCTTTTGCCTCTGGCTGCCGCAGGCACTGCATGGAGACGAGAGAACAGCTCAGAGAATAGCTCACAGTACAAGGGCTCCTTGCTGCTCCTGTGTAAGGCTGGAAGGTTTTCCTTTTTCAGCTAAGGCTTTTTGCATTTAGTGCATACCTACTATGTGCAGAGTGCATAAGTGATCTCATTTAACCCTGGCCACAGCTGTGAAGGAAGTATGATTGGGTAGGCAGTTCTAGGAAATTGGGGCTCAGGCTTCAGTGAGGTCACACAGCCAGGCTCATGTCATTGCACAGCAATGATCTCATTTTATATTTGGTAAAGCAGAATGTCACCCTGTGAAAACCAAAGCTTCCCTGTGTTCTTTAGCCCCTTTCAGGAACAAATGCTCATGGATTGAAACCTGGGCAAGGCTCCTAGAGGTCCCGTCCCCTCCATGTACTGCAGGTTGTAAAACACCAAGAAGTGGGCTGTGACGGAGACAATGGCACCATTATTCATGTGCTGATGCTAATGGGCAGCTTGATAGTAACCCCCACAACGGCTTCTCAAAGATCTATGTACTGTGTGGCTGCTGCTCAGGTGAAATCTTGTCGTTTCTATTTCTCTAAGGGTTTGTATCAGGCATTGTATGCACAGGGCCCTCGTTAGGAGTGGGCAGCTTTACCTGCCCCAGGCTCTTGGGAGCATCCCCCGGCCCATCCCCAGCTGTGGGTGAGGGTGCACGCTATCTGAGCCCACCTTCAGGGCGCCTCCACTGGCTGCAGCGGTCCATTTGAGCTTATGTACTACATTTGGGTTTTCACAGTGGATGCTTTCACTAAGGAGCACTGTTTGTGCAACACCTGCATTGGGCGCTGACATGTTCCCACCAGCGAGAGGCTGGAGCTGGACATAAAAAGGCTTCCAGTTGTCTTTCCTGGTTAATCATTTCAGGTCCAGCTGAGGGGCTGAAACAATCAGTGAGTGTACAGGGTGCCAGAGGGCAGCGGCCGTCCTCTGGGTAGCCGGGAGGAGAGTGCCGGAGGTCTACACTACCTGGACAATGGTCATCTAAGGGAAAGCCTGGGCTCTTAGACTGGTCTTGAGCCCACCCCATCTGACATCCATGTCCCTCACCTTGAGAAGCAATGAGAGGGGCACAAAGAGAGGATGTTGCTTAGTAGACAACCTTTCTGTCTCCAGACAAGATAGGGAGAGTTATGGGTTGAATTGTGTCCCTCTCCTCAAAATTCATATATTGAAGCCCTAATTCCTAGTACCTGCATGTGGCTTTATTTGGAAATAGGGTCATTGCAGATATCATTAGTTAAGATGAGGTTATTAGGGTGGGTCCTTGTTCAATATGCCAGGTAGCCTTATAAGAAGGGGAAGTTTGGATACAGACATAAAGACAGGGAGAAGCCATGTGAAGATTAGGGCCGAGATTGAGGTATAGTTCTACAAGCCAGTGTACACCAGAGATTGCCAGAGAACCACTGGGACCTGAGACTTGGAGTAGATTCTCCCTCACAGCCCTCAAAGGGCACCAGCCCTGCTGGTACTTTGATCTCAAACTTCCAGCCTCCAGGATTGTGAGACAAGAAATTCCTGTTGTTGAAGCCACCCAGTTTGTGGTCCTGTGTTATGCCAGCACTGGCACACTAACACAGTGACCCAGTGTGTCACAGCACGCAGCCTTGGGGGGGGATCCCAGAGGACGCTCCCTGCATGGATTATGGCCCCTATTGATGTCAAGGGTGACTTGTCCCCCAACTGGTAAAAATAACAGTGATGATAATTCCTTTGTTTCTTTAATAATTATTTTAAAAGTACATTTAAACATCCTTTATTTACCTGGCACTGTTGTAGGTGCTGAGGATGCAACAGAGACCAAAACGGTCCTCGTGGAACTTATGTTCCAAAGGGAAAAAAGAGGCAGAAAACAACATGTGTGAGTGAAGTGATATTATGTTAGGCAATGGTAAGTATAGCAGAGAGAAATAAAACTAGAAAGAGGAGTAAGGACTGCTCCTCTTAAGGAGAGGCCTGGGGAGCAATTTGCAGGAAGGAGCTCTCTGAGGTGATATTTAAACAAACATGAATGAGGGGAGGGAGTGCCGTGAGGGCATCTGAGGAAAGAGTGGTTCCTGCAGAGAGAACAAGTAAAAAGGCCCTGAGTCTGCGACACACCTGGCATGTCTGAGGACCCATGGGACTTGGAGCAACTGGGGTGGAGTAAGCAAGCCATAAGGTAGAGGGAGATAATAAAAATACACATTCCTTGTCTACATGACAAGCCCTGATCTCCCTCTGCTCCCACTGTACTGAGGCGAAACCTGCCCTGAGGAGAATGGCCTTTGGGACGCCTGAGCAAATAGGCTGTTCACCTCGCATGAGCTACATCTATGGTTAGAGTTTCTGGAGCTATTTGGGGACTGATGATGGTTCTCTGCCTGCTGGGGAAAAGCAAAAAGGTCAGTGTTACTCTGGTGTCACCTGGCAGAAGAGCCCCTCCAGTCCTCCAGCTCTGATAGGAAGCCATTTTGTGTAGGGTCGGGTTTCTTCCCTGTAGGCAGAAATTCCCTGTGCCCACGGGGACACTCTCCAACCTGCCCAGGGGAGTCGCTAGACTCTGGCTCATTCCCGGCCTCTCAGGGAGAGACAGCGGGCCTGGCTCGATCCACGCCAGGAATCAATCTCTGTCTGCTGCACTTGGGTAATGGCGGTGCTCAGTGTTTGAGCCTCTACCAGCAATGGTGAAGAAGTACTTTATCTCATTTAATTTCCCTTCTAATTGTTACAAGTCAGTAATATTCATTGAGTTGCTCCCTGGCTTTCTTCCAGAAGCAGGAGATTTGGAGAGAGGGAGAGGAAGGCAGTTTGCTTTGGGCCATGCATAGGGGACCCCAGCATGTGTACTTCTCTGCCTTGTGTCCCACCACTGAGGACAAGGAGCCGCCAATACTTTAGCCAGTGCCTTCTAGATCTGATAGTGGGCTGACTGGGTACTATTATTACCTTGTCTTGTAGCATAGAGAGAAAAGGGATCGTTTCATAGGAAATCAAGCCAATTGATCCAATATTTCAGTTGCCTGGGTTGGGCCTCATGCAACGTAGCATGGAGGGAGAAAAGAAAGAGATGACGAAGGCCCTGCCCCAGGAGATGCCCCGTCCTATTGGAGAAGCTGAGAGTCTACATGCACATGGTTTTGGGAATAGGAGGATGAAAGAGCAACGAGAGTCATAAAGAAACCACTGGAGAAAATAGGAGATTTAAGCCAATTGGACCCAGGGGGCAGTGATTCAGGTTTGAGGAGGAAGAAAGAAAGGATGAGGTTATGTGGGTAACCCCCAACCTAGATGCTCACAGTCCTTGGGGATCCTGTCGCCCCAATTTTAAATGCCACAAATAAGGCTCTGAAAAGGGCTAGGCTGGGTACGTGGTTTGAATTGCTGAGTCATGGGCACTTCACAGACCCCAGGTTTGGACTTCCTTCCAGAATTGCCTTTGTCTGCTGCTGGGATCCCACTTTGTCTCTTAAATGTCTACAAAAACTTCAGTCTTTTTGATCCACAGCCATGTTTAAAATGCACACACACACACACACACACACACACACAAGTATGAAATTTTAATGTTTCTTGCCTAGGGGAAAAGAAAAGAAGTTAACTCTCCAGGATTTAAGCCCTAAACTGTCTTTAGAATGGGCGGATACAGCCTTCCTTTGTGCAGTTTGCCAAGGGCTTGGAATGCCATGTGTAGCTGCCCTTGTTCTGTCCCCTTCTGGTTAACAATGAGCCCTCCTCCCTCAAGCCCAGGAATCTGGCTCGTTTCCTGTCTCTCCTATTTCACTCGACATGTGGTGCATGATTCCTGTAAGTAGCATGATGCAAGCCCAGCGGTTAGAAGAGGTGACGGCAGATCAGGGAGGCCTAGGTGACTTCCGCTAACTGACAGGGCATGTCCCACCCCCTGGCACCTTATCCCATGCCCAGGAGCAGTCTTGAATGGGAGCTCCTTTGTGAGCATCTTGGAGGTTGAGCTCCAGCATGGGGTGGGTTAACAGTGGCAAAATTAATAGATAAGGAAAAGTCTCTTCATCAGCGTGAGGCTGCAACTCCTTGGGGTCCTGTCACTTGAGAAAACTGGAAGATGAAACACAGAAGAAAGTCAAAGGACACTGAGTCTTAGGAGTTGTGGCAAGACTGCTTGCTGAGACCTTGATAAGCAGCCACACTAGGTCACGCTGTTCTGGTGACCGTCTGTCGTTTATTTTGACGGCCCCAATGTGGCAAATCTTCCCAAGCAAAGAGAATCACCATGTCAGTCAGGCCTCCCACGAAGGTGGTTCCTGACACAACTGGGGTGGGTTTGATTTTTGGGAAAGTGCCTTTAATCAATAAAGTAAGTACAGGGTTAGTTCAGTTTCTAATGAGGGTCCTGTGTGACAGAGGCATTGCCAGATGGGTCCTTCAGGGTCCAATTGCCTAAAACTTCAATCCAGATACATGGAGCGAGAGCCCCTCAATTTTCTTATTTCCTGTACCAACCTAGCATCCATCATCCATGAAGTTAATTCAGTAAATGTGTATTAAACACCTTGTACTAGTTAGAATATGAATGAGGCTGGTCTGAGGCAGACCCAAAATAACAATGGCTTTAATGCTGTGGAAAAGTACTTTTGTCTTGTGGAACTCCCTGTGCACAAGCAGTTTCGTGGGCTAGGAAGGTGACTGTGTAATCTGGTTCCAGCTCTTTCTATCTTTCTTCTCTCCTGGTACTAGGGTGCTTTGCTCACATCGACTAGCACCATCATGGCTGTCCAGCACATCTGCATCCCAGGCAGAGAGGAGGGCAGAGGAAGAGGAGGGTGTACTCCTTCTTTTCAAGAGCAAACGCCGGAAGCTGTGCATGCCTTTAGTGCACTTCCCCTTGGCCAGAACTTGGGCCGAGGGTCACAGCTAACCCAGGGGAGGTTGCCAAATGTAATCTTTGTTCTAGGTGGGCATGGGCATAGCTAAAAAGCAGCCCTTCTATTCTTAGAAGAGAGAAGCAGAGACTGGATGCTAGGGGACATTTTGCAGTTCCTGTCTTACAAATTCAATATTGCAAGATGTTATGTAGGTACTGAGTCAGAAGAAAACAAGATAGGGTCCACTCACATTAGATACATTTAACTTAAGGAAACTGCAATCTAGTATACGTTATGAGAAAAGTGCAAAGCAGACTTTGAGAAGGCAAATAAAGGAAACAGAAGAGTGGAATAGAATAGAGGGAAGGGAATGCCTAATTGGCATGAAACAGCTGGAATTCAGGAGAGGCAGTTCTGGGCAGTAGGCCTAGATGGAGGCTGAGTGGGGAGGATGGTGTACTAGGGAACAGTAGAGCCAAGCAGCAGGCATGTAGGTAGGTGGGGATGGGTAGAGGGTGAACTCAAAGGAAGTCAGCTGGGTTAGCCTGGGGCGGGCCACCCATGCTTTTGCAGCCTTCTCTAGCTACAAAGGGACTTTGTCAGAACTGCACTGGGTGGACAGTACGCTGGAGGCAGTGTGGTGTTTAGATGGGGTGGCAAGGCTCTGAGTGTGTGTGTGTGTGTGTGCGTGTGTGTGTGTGTGTCCACATGCACACTGGAGGAGTAGTGAAAATGAGGAGAATGTTGGCCAAGACAAAATAGAGGAACATGAGACTTTAGATCCAAGGGAGGTAGCGGATGGAATGGAAGGAAAGCAATGGTTAAGAGATTCCAGTCAAATAAAGAGGTAAGTGATCAAGATGATGATGGGGATAAAACAAACTCTGCAAACATTCATAGATCATTATCTAAGTGAGATACAGGTAAGGACTCGACAGAAGTGGGAGTGAAATGTTTCCTGCTTCTTTTTTTATATTGTTGGGTTTTGAACACTATAAATATATTTCCCATTTAAAAAATTAAACTAGAAATTTTAAACTAAATTTATAGAGTGTCAGCAGAAATATATAATCAAGCGTCTGGGTTGGTTCAAAAGAGCTCAAGATGGATCTGAAACCTCTCCAGATGTGAAATGTCCTCACACCCTGAGTCATCAAGGTCCCGATTGCCCTCTTCAGATAGGCTGCCATGACTAGAAAGTGTATGGCGGGGCGTTCGGGATGGGACAGGGGAAAAAGTCATATGGCTGTGCATCTGTGAGTGACAATCCTTGACTCATCTATTGAAAATCAGAATTCAGGGTCCAAGAGTTGTTATTGCTTAACCTTCCTCCCAAAGTTCTTGCATCTATAGAAATAATATTTACCTCTTTATTTGACCATAGTCCCTTGAGTCCATTGCTTTCTTCTAACTCCCCCTGCCACCTCCCTTAAATCTTAGGTCTCACTGTAATGTTTTTGTTATTATCTCTTTGCCAACTGTCTTATCACTCTCACCCTCACCACTTCCCCAACAAATGTGTGTGCTCACCCAGCTGACTTTCTTTGAGTTCACACCTCTACCCATCCCCACCTACCTACATGCCTGCTGCTTGGCTCTACTGTTGCCAAGCACACCATCCTCCTCCCCTTAGGGTCTCTTTCTAGACCTGCTGCCTGGAATTGCCTCTCTGCCTCCTGTACTATCAGTCTACCAAATTCAAATCAAATTCCAGCTCTTTCACGCCAACAGGGATTTCCCTTCCTCTGTTCCTCTTTTCTTCAGAAGCCCTTTTCAAGTCTGTCTTGTACATTTTTTATAATGCATACTTGATTATGGCAAGTTTGGAGAGATGTTTGATCATGAAATAAGATTGTTGTTTTTTTTTTTAACTAACAGAAAGACCTCAGGGTCAGTTTATTTGGTTGATGTGAGGGCCTTTTCATCCCAAAGTGTTCTAATTTGGGTGAATGGAAAAGCTCTCGAGCCTAGGACATGCTGAAAGCCAGGAAGGTTGGAGACATCAGTGGTATGCTGGAACCGGGACTTCCTGGCTCATGAGAGTCAATTGAATGAAGTTTCCCCAATCTGATATTTGGAAAACAAGTTTTTATTTATCACTGTCTATATTATTTATAACTGTATGTGCTTGTCCTATTTCTGCCAATTTTCCTATGGAAGTCTACCTATCTGTCATCTATCTATGTATCTATCTATGTATCTATCTATGTATCTATCTATGTATCTATCTATGTATCTATCTATGTATCTATGTATCTATCTATCTATCTATCTATCTATCTATCTATCTATCTATCTATCTATCTATCTATCTATCTATCTATCTATCCATCCATCCATCCATCCATCCATCCATCCATCCATCCATCCATCCATCCATCCATCCATCCATCTATCTATCTATCTATCTATCTATCTATCTATCTATCTATCTATCTATCTATCTATCTATCCATCCATCTGTCTGTCCACCCATACATGCGTACGTCTATCCTTCCATACAATAAATACTTATTGGCCACTGTTTAGGTCCAGGCACTATTTTAGGAGTGGTAGGGAACCAGGACTAACCTCAAGGAGTTTTTAGTCTAATTAAGAAGATTGGAACACACCAACTGCCTTCTCTGAAGTTTTCTAGTTTCATTCTTTTAGGAGTTGCAGCTTCCTCTTTGTTCTCCAGGTTCCCTAGTGGTGCACCTGACCCCAGGAATCATGTACTCTGAGCTGAGACCCGTGGCTGGGGATTCCTAGTGATTGGCCAGCACAAAGGTCACCCGACATTAGGCAGAAACCAGGCTCCTCTAAAGCGGATGACAGGCCAGAGCCCAAAGGCAACAGGCTGTGGGTTTGGGCACCTCTGTGAGGCCTGTGTGCATTATTCATGGCTTGTCATTTGCAGTGGGAGAGACAGGCTGCCCTCTGACATCTCTGAAGATGTTCATGATTTATTGGAGGCATCAGAAGAAATATAAAACTAAATAGTAATATAATTCCCTGGGGGAAGCATCGCTTCAGTATTTTACATAATATTAGAATCTCAGCAAATAGTTTCCCTGAGATAAAAACTCTGGCAAACATTCAACCGAAATGTTTGAGCAATGAAACCATTCATGTTTTGATGTCAGGAGACTTGATTCTCCTCCAGCCTTCTAAATATCAAAGTTTGAAAAATCCCTCAATACAAAGGAACAGGAAGTCTGTAACTCAAGCACTGAAACACACCAGCAGCTCCAACCCCAGCTCTAGAGATGGTGGGTGACTTTGAGCGCTTCCATTTTGCTCTTTTCGCCCATCTCACCAGAACAGGTGCTATCCCTTTCATTTGTGATGCTTTAGGGTCAGGAGCAAAGAAACATGAGGAGTCTTCTGTATTCCCGTGAGATCGTATAATTTAGGATTCAATTTTGTTTCTAATAACAGAACATCCAACTAGAAGAGACTTAAATTACTGAATTGGGCTGTATTTCCCTCACATAACAAGAAGCCTGTAGGTGGGCACCCCAGGACTGGTACAGCTGCTCCGGGGAGCTGTCAGTCCATTTGTATCTTTTGGTCCCATCATTCTTAGCATGCAGTTTTGAGCTTCCTGTTTGCAAGAATGCTTCCAGCCAGGAAGAAGGGGGAATGCCAAATGCTGTCTTCTTGAGAGGCTTTATCTTTTTATTTGGAAAGGAAAGTGTTTCCCTGTGGTTTCCATGTACATCTCCTTGGCCAGAACATAGCCATTCCTGGCTGGAAGGTGGCAAGCAGAAAGGGGTATTTAGCTGTTCGGTGTCTCTACGTTAGAGAAAGGTAAGGAGAAAGGTGGCGGTGAATGGCTATTGAATAAGCCATTCTATAGTATCTGCTTGCAACACTCTGGAAACCATTTTGAAATCTTTGAAGTGCAAGAATTCAGACATAACACTGTTTTTTTAATAAGCCAGTGCATAAACCCAAAGATTAAGAGCTGAGAGCAGCTATGCTCTGCATGTGATGGTATCTCACTAGGAATTTTCTCTTTGTGCAAGTTTATTTTCTTGTTTTTGTCTTTTTAAATTTTATTTTAAGATTTTTATTAAAAAATACAGCTAACATTAATTATATCAGTTTCAAGAGTACACCATAGTTATTCAACATCTATATACCTAAAGAAGTGATCATAAGTCCAGAAACTGTCTGACACCGACACCACACTATCACAATATTACTGACAATATTCTCTATGCTGTACATTACATCCCCATGTCTGATTTGTTTTATACCTGGAAATTTGAACCTCTTATTTCCCTTCACCTTCCCCCACATTTAAAATTTTCAATTACAGTCAACATTCAGTATTATTTTATATTAGTTTCAGGTGTACAGCATAGTGGTTAGACATTTGTATAATTTAAGAAGTGATCTCCTGACTAGTCTAGTACCCACCTGGCATTATGCATAGTTATTACCATATTGTTGACTATATTTCCTATACTTCACTTTATATCATCATAACTATTTTGTAACTACCGATTTGTACTTCTTAATCCCTTCACCTTTTTTACCCTGCCCCCAACTCCTCTTCCATCTATCACCCTAATAAATCTAGTACCCATTTTGCACCATAAATAGTTATTAAAATATTATTGACTATATTCCTTACTATACCCTACAACCCCATGACTACTTAGTAACAATCAATTTTTGTTTCTTAATCCCTTCCCATTTTTCACCTGCCTCCTCAATCCCCTCCCATCTGACAACCATTAAAATGTTCTTTGTATCTATGAGTGTGTTTCTGTTTTGTTTGTTTATTTTGTTCTTTAGATTCCACTTATATGTGAAATCACATGACATTTGTCTTTCTCTGTCTCTTACTACACTCAGCACAATATTCTCTAGGTTCATCCATGTTATTGCAGATGACAGGATTTCATTCTTTTGTTATGGCTAATATTCCATTGTATATATGTACCATCCCTTCTTTATCCATTCATCCACTCAGGGACACCCAGGTGGACACCATATCTTGACTTTTGTAAATAATGCTGCATTGGACATATGGGTGCACATGTCCTCTCAAAGCAGCATTTTGGGTTTCTTTGGAAAAATATCCAGAAGTGGGATTACTGGGTCCTTCTTTGTTTTTTGTTATAGCCTTTGTTTTTTATTTTTTGAGGGTAGTGTCACTGGCCCTCATATGTGGGACCCGAACCGGTGCCACTGGCTTCCCAAGCCAGCGGTTAACCACCGCACCACTTGGCTGGCCCATGTTATAGCCTTTGTTTTAAAGTCTACTTTGTCTGGTATAAATATTGCTACCCAAGCTTTTTTTTTTTTTTCCATTTCTATGAAATAACTTTCTCCATCCCTTTACTTTCAGTCTATGTGTGTCTTTCAATCTGAAATGAATCTCTTGTAGGCAGCATACGAGGTCAGACATTAAGTTTGTGAACTCATCCTAGAAAAAGTGCTACATACCTCATTGCTGAATATCACTAGGGTCACATAGGGTCCCCTTGGGAAGCTATGCACCAATGCCAGTGCCTAGTCTATCCTTCAAAGCAATTTTGGAACTCTTTTTCTGGAATGGCCATCAGAGCTCTCTTCATATTATCCTTGATGTCTTGAATATCATCAAAATGTCTTCCTTTCAATATTTCCTTTATCTTTGGGTAAAGAAAGAAGTCATTGTGGGCCAGATCAGGTGAGTAGGGAGGGTATTCCAGTACAGTGATTTGTTTACTGGCTAAAAATCTCCCTCACAGACAGTGCCGTGTGAGCCTCACAGACAGAATCATTAGCAAAAAGTTCAGGTCATCTAACTTTTTCATGCAGGCTCTTCAGCACTTCCAAATAGTAAACTTGATCACCTGTTTGTTTAGTTGGTACAAATTCATAATGAATAATCCTTCTGATATCAAAAAAGGTTAGCAACATCATTGCAACAAGTTCACAAAGTTAATTGTCAGACTTCATATGTAAGGGTCTTCTTTTTTTATCCATTCAGTCACCCTATGTTTTTGATTAGTGCATTTAATCCATTTACATTTAAAGTAATTGTTGACAGATACATAGTTATTGCTATTTTATTATTCATACTTTTGATCTTTAAAAAAATGTTTTTGTTTGTTTTTTTGTTTTTTTGTTGTTGTTTTTGTCTTAAAGAGGTCCTTCTAACATTCCTTGTAATACTGGTTTGGTGTTGATGAACTCCCTTAGCTTTTTCTTGCCTGGGAAGCTCTTTATCTGTCCTTCAATTTGAAATGATAGTCTTGCTTGGTACAGTAAGTAGTCTTGGTTACAGATCCTTACTTTTCATCACTTTCAATATTTTGTGCCAATCCTTTTTGGCCTGCTGAGACATTTATGGGAGCTCCCTTATAGGTTACTAACTGCTTTTCTCTTGTTGCTTTTAGGGTTCTCTGTCTTTAACCTTTGCCATTTTCATTATAGTGTGTCTTGGTGTGGGCCTGTTTGAGTTTATCTTGTTTAGGACTCTCTGCGCTCACGGCTTGTATGCCTATTTCCTTCTCCAGGTTAGGAAAGTTTTCAATCATTGTTTCTTCAGATAGGTCTCAGTCCCTTGCCTTTTCACTTCTCCTTTTGGTACTCCTATGATGCGGCTATTGTTATGATTGATATTGTCCCAGAGGTCTCTTATAAACTATCCTCATTTTTTTTTTTTGGATTCTTTTCTCTTTTTGCTGTTCCCACTGGGTGTTCTCTGCTACCTTGTCTTCCAAATCACTGATTTGATTTTCTGCCTCATCTAGTCTGCTGGTGATACCTTCTAGCACATTCATTTCAGTTATTATATTCTTCACTTCTGACTGGTTCTTTTCTTATGGTTTCTGTGCCTTTTTTTATGCTTGCTATCTGTTCCTTGAACATCCTTTTCACCATTGCTTTGAACTCTGTGTCTGGTAGATTGCTTGTCTCCATTTTATTTATTTCTTTTTCTGAAGATTTCTCCTGTTCTTTTATTTGGGATGTAGTTCTTTGTTTCCTCATTTTGGCTACCTCTCTATGTTTGTTTCTATGTATTAGGTAGATCTGCTATGTCTCCTAGTCTTGGCCGGGTGGTCTTATACAGTAGATGCTCTGTGGGGTCCTGGAACTGTCTCCCTGGTTATATACTCTGAATGCTCTAGGAGTGTCCCTTGTGAGTTGTCTGTGCCCTCCTGTTATATTTGAGCCTTGATTGCTATTGGCACATCAGTGGGTGGGATTGACTCTCAGGCTGACTAGCTGTGGGGTTTGCCCATGTCCACAGATCATGGGCTGCTGTGCAGGGGACTTACCCCACTGAGTGGGATTCAACTCATTGGGCTCTGGTGCCTGTTGGGACCATGCATTGGGTGTACCACCTTGGGGGATAATTGGATGATGCTGTGCTGTGGCCTAAAGCCAACCTTCAAGTATGTTTGTTCTGGGGCCTTTTGGGAGGGGTTCTGGTGCAGGCCCAAGTGATTCACTGCCTGTGATTGGCTGGGGACTACGATAGGAGCTACAAAGTGAATCATGGTTGATTGTTACCTGTGCTGTACCTGGAAATGTATGGGAGAGGCCATGCTGTGAACCAAAGATGGCTGCCACCAGTACTGGGTCTAGTATAGCTTCACAATAAGCCAGGACACTCTGAGGCTTGCTGCCAGCTTAGTAAGGTTCATCTTCTGATAAAGCCTTGTGTGGGATGGAGTTGGGTGTAGCAAGTTCAGTATGTCACTAGGGTGGGGCTAGTGGAGCTCACCAGACCAATTCGGATTCAGATTTGGCCATGAGCATGACAGAGGGCTCAACAGAGAAACATGGTGCTTGCCTGCTGGCCTCAAGGAAGGAGAACCTCACAAAACAAAAGTGGCAACTGTTCTTCCAGTCCTCACCTTGAAACCACACAACTCAGTATTTCTCCATATGTCTCCAATGCCCCCCACCCCCACCTGAAGACACTGTCCCTCTGCTGGAGCCCAGGGTAATTGTCTGTGAATGAGTCTCTGTGGGCCCTTTAAGAGGACGATTGGGTTGCCCACAGCCTTCTGTCTCACCCAGATGGTTGGAATCCCCTAACCCCTTCCTGGTTTTTCATAGCCAGATGTTGTGGGGCTCTTCTTGCCAGTACCAGTATGCCTGGCTGGGGAGCCTGGTGTGAGTCTAGAGTTCCTTGCTCCTCTGTGGGGAACCTCTGTGGCTGAAATGTCTCTCCCAATTTTCATCCGCCACATGGAGGTTTGAGGCCAGCATGTTTTGCATCTCTGCCCCTCTCACCAGTCTCAATGTGTCTTCTTCTTTATGTCCTTAGTTACACAGAATTTAGATGGTTCTCCAGGTTGATTGTTCTAATGTGTTCACTGATGAGGTAAGCACAGAGTTTATCTAGTCTGCCACCTTGGATCTCAGTATCTCACTAGGAATTTTCATAAAGTTTGATTAAGAAGCATATTTCATAATGTTTCAGTTTGACTCAGAGCTAGAAAGCGAAGAAGATGGTGGAAAATGAAAAAGAGGAGAATCTCTTCCTTTTCTTGAGATAGTGGAGCTGCCTCTGACTTTAGCTCTTCCTGGTGATAACCCCTGGGCTGAGGGAGGAATAGATGAGCCACTTTAGTATGGTTTGGCATAAGCCCCTGAGAAAATATCCAAAAGGAGCTATCATGAAAGTTTATTCCAATGCAAGTCCCCTGTGGGAGTTCTACAATGCTCATGGTGACATATTCCATGGAAATAGAATGACCAATTTGAGTGTGAGGCATTTGTTGCTTTGCTTTGAAGATTTCAGCAACAAGTTCCATGCTATCTTCCTTGCCTGTGGCCTGTGTTGCGTATTGGGTGTACCTCATCATGTGGGTGGGCCAGATATCCTCCATTTTGGATTAAGTGGTTAATTCATCACATCCAGGGAACAAATGGTTAACATACGAGTTTGCTCTGCACCACATGACCAGGTCTGCCCTCCTCTGCCTTTCCTTCCCTCCACCTAGTCAATGGTTTAGAATGGAGCCAGAAGAATTCCTGAGCATCATCACCGTGCTCCCAAAGGCTATACTATCAGTTGTCTTCCTTTAGCTGGATTGCTTTTGCTTAATTAAAGTAATGAAATTCTAGGAGATGGTGTTGGATAGGCAAAGATGATGCATCCAGAGAGAGGAGAGGGAATGCTCAGGCAATATAAGTCCCATCATAAGGCTGAGGGGAGCAGAACTTCAAGACTTGGGGCACAGGGGCCAGAGTGGAAATGAAGAGCTGAATCTCTTTAAGATAACTGGCATTCTTGTTTGTCCACCCATTTCATGAAGTCCTGAAAACTGTCTTGTAAACCAGAAGATTTGTTTATAAACCAGCATCTTAGACTTCATTTCAATTGTGTTGGGCAACCTCTCTCTGAGGAAGTAGATAGAGCATAGGGAAAGAGAAGGAAATAAATGCTATACACAAACCATATGATCTAATCGTCACAATAATCGTGTGAGGTAGGAAAAGTTGATTGAGGCAACTGAGGCTCAGAAAGTGACGCACTACCTAGCATCACACAGAGATGAGGGGCAGGTCAGCTTTTGGTCCCTGCCTGTCTGATGATAAATTCCACAAGCTCTTCACTAGACTGCCTTTCAGAGTCTCTATCCCATCGGCTTATTAGGAATCCCCTAAGTTTAGAAGTTCTCTAGCTCAGCCTGGTAAGAAGTCTCTAAGCAACATTCAGAGGGAGGGATGGGGCAAAATTGCCCCATCAGAGCAAAACCATCATGCTGGCAGCCCCTTTAGGAGCAAACAATTTATACTGACCAACATGGCTGCAGAGTTCAGCTAAAGTCACTTTCCTGCTTCCATCTGGAAGCTCTTCAGAGGCATAATTTCATTCCAGCCAAATGTAATTAAGAATTTGATTTGATTAAAAAGCAAATCGAAGGAGAGAAATGAGGTTCCTCCTCATTCCCTCTCTTTCTTCACAAATAGGGCACCCATTAACATGGCGTGACCAATGACCAGTTCAAGGGAGGAACTCTGCCCCCATGTACGTTGGCCACCTTTCCTAAAGACCTATGGCTAGTGGAGAGGTGAAAAGGGTACAATTTCCAGGGAACTCAGCAAATAAAAGCTAAGGATTAAAAAAATTCTAATTTGGCTTCAAGACACTAGCAAAACACAGCAGCTGCACAACCTCTGCGGGAATGAGATGTCCACTTAATTAAAGGCTGGCCAGGCGGCAGGCGTCTCCCAGGGAGAGAGACTCAGCAATAATGGGTACTGATCAAACTAGCCCTGCTGCCAAGAGAAACTGTGGTCATCAGGGATCACCAGCTTGCGTCTCCAGGAAGATGGGGCTCCAAAGCCGATTTGGATGAAAAAATAAAGTAGGGTGAGAGGAAAGGATTTGTGATATTGTACTATTGGCCATGGCCTACTCCAGCTTATCTCAGAGGGTCTAATGAGAATTGTGTGATGAGCAATTCAAAATGAGAACAGGGAGGTCAAATACTGTGTGGGCTGCTCTGGTCAGATTTCTGCCAGATACACCCTCTCACATGCTCCCCTGTTTGTGGGAATGCTTCTTTAAAAAAAAATGTATTTATTTATTTTTATTTTCTAAATCTGCCCCGTCTTCCTTCTTTGAAGAAGTCCCATATGAGTGTGTATATGTAAAGTGAATTAAACAGGAAATGAGAACTATTTTCCAATGTTCCAGTTGTCAAATGAAGGCAGAAGTTATTGGAAAGAACTGAAACTTACAATGAAATTTTCAAAACTCAAGACTGCCATAGGATGGGACTAAAGTATGGACCTTAGGGCTAATGTGGTTGCTGGGAATTCAATGCAGGGATTTGGTTTTTGGACAGGTAGTGTCAGAAGGGCCAAAGGAGACAAAAGAGGAAAATGAGGTTACCCAGGCATTAGGAATTGAAAGTAGTCATTACCACCCTTAGGCTTTAGCAGCAGAAAGGAAAATTTAGGATTGCTGGATTCCTGGACTACTACTGGTATACCTGCTACTGCTGCTACCAGCTTGCAGGAAAACAGAGGCCTGTGCTTTCACTGACATTGCAGGAGCCAGGAACCTCCACCCTGGCAGTGTTGCTGCAGGGCCAGAGCCCATGAGCACTGAGCTGCAAGCTGCTATCACTACCGCCCAGGAACCCAGGTATGGGTATTCCCTTGCCCACTACTGCTACTGCACTGATGATACCAGAAGCAGAAGAACAAACAAATTTCTCTTCCTTCTTCCTCCTTCCACTCTCCTGCTGATGCCTCCCACTGGCAGAGCTGAACTAGAAATGAGCTGGTATAGGAACTTACTTGGTAAACGTGTGCAGTCTTCTAGTCCCCTGTGATATACAGAGGAGCACAGATGGCCGGAATGGCATGAGATAAATAATGACAAAGGCTTCACCCACCCTGCAGTGATGTGAAGGGGTGGGGTTCAATGCCATCGGGCTTATGATGCAGCGTGGATGTGCACTGTCCTCTGTCTGCAGTGACTGGCTGAGGAAATGGAAGGACAGGTGAGAAGAGTAATTCAACTTCAAACGCCAATGTAGTAGGAAATCCAGAAATAAATCTATTAATTGTTTGTCCAAAGAACTAGCTTCTAGATCAAAAGATACCTTCATTTAGTTTTGCTCTCGATGACCTAGGAATTACACTTGAATGGATTTTTAAAAATGTCTTCTGTGAATACTATCTCATGTTTGATGTCATTTGAGAGTAGACAAAAGGATAAGGATCTCTCCTGAAGATGGTTCAAGTCAGAAGATCTGTGTGAGTGAACTAACCCTGTGGAAGAATAGTCCCACAATTCTCTAGCAGTGGGTTTGATGAGGCCAAGGGAGAAGAAATCATAGTGAGCTGATTAGGGTCATATTTCCACTCTAATGTCAGTTGTGGTCCCCTGTTTGAATGTAGGACTCTATGATTCAGCATGACAACGAATACTTGTCCGTAGGTGGGACATGCACAGATTCTGGCTGGAGAGCCATTAACTTCCGGGATAGTGTTGAGGGCATAAATGGAGGGAGGCGCTTGTAGCCCCATGTCCAGTTATATTTAGGTATTGGGAAACCCAGAATTTGAAATGTCAGCTATGAGCAGGATGTAGGGATAAGTGTAGGCATATAGGTCAGGAACTTCAGGGAAGCAACCCCAGGAGTTCCTGCCTATGATCGCAGGCTTTCTTAAAAAGCTCACCTGGAACCTGAGAGGCAGGCTCAGAGCCAAGACAGAAAATTGCTGTGGGCCTGAACAAGGGCTCAGGGCTGCTCTTTGGAACAGGACAGGAAGGGCAAGGCAGGAACTCCTACTATTAACAATGACCTTTTATTTTTGTGGAGCACTTTATGATTTACAATGTGCTTTTCTATATTCTTGACAGTTAATCTCACATGATAGTCACTTGTCTGCAAGTGAGGTGTTCCAATTATCTATTGCTGCATAACGAGCTCCGTCAAACTTAATGCCTGTACATCTAGAATGGCAGTCATGTGGCCTGCAGTCAATGCTGACCATTGCCTGGGTCAAAGACTGGTGAACTAGACAGCAACAAATGGCCTCTCCATGTGGTTTGGGCTTCTCAGAACATGGTGGCTGGGTCCTAAGCCGGAGCATCCCAAAAGCTAAAGCTCCAAGAGACCATGGTGGGAGGCGAAGACCCCGGCAGATTGTGTCACTTCCTTTGCATTCTATTGGTCAAGCAAGTTACTGAGACTGACTCGGATTCCAGGGGAGGGAAATTAGACTGTGCCTCTCAGTGGGAGGAGAGGCAGAGAATTTGGGCTATCTTTACTACTGTAGATATTGTGAGCCTCATTTGACATTTTTTACACAAAATTAACTTGCTTCAAATGACCTAGTAAGTGCCAGAACTGAATTGGAATGCAGGTTTATTGACTCTAACTCTAGTATTCTTATAAAAATTATATATGTATGTACAGAGGGTGCCAAAAAAATGTATACACATTTTAAGAAAGGAAAGAACTGTATTAAAATTGTAATACTCAATATATACTGATAACAAAAGATGAATACAAGTCACTTTTGACTTCTGCAACTACAAGAGGTGCTCAAAGTGGTTGCCATCACTGTAATTTTAATACAGTTTTTTTCCTTTCTGAAAACTGTGTATTCATTTTTTGGGGCACCCTCTGTATATCTAATCATGCTCTGTGCACAACACCTCAGGGCTTTATGGTCATTTGGAAAGTGTAGAACATTCTGGGTAAGCTGGTCCCTCTCCTGGCTATCTTTTTTTGTTGCGAGGTTGTCCCAAGACCCTACTCAAGACAAAGAGATCCCTTCATGCAAACCAGAGGGACAGCCACTCTATGTCCCAGATGCAAAAAGTGGGCAGCCTTTCCTCAAATCCTAAGAGTTGACATTAAGTCCTGCCAGGAGTCTGAGCCAGTTATCTGCCTTTGCTCCTAGAGCCTGTGCCTTAAACACCAGACCTGCAGGGGCCTTAGAGGAACCTGCATCTTACTGAGCAGGAAACAGAGACAGGGAGTTGCCTCAGGGTCCACAGCCCAGTCAGAGATGAGACCAGGTCTGGGGTCTGACCCCAGCTACAACCTGCCCCGACTGCCCTTTTGAGGAGCACAGCAGTGGGGCCCCTGAATCCCAGGGCACTCTTTCCATCTCCATGTTTTCTTGGACCTTCCCTTGCCAGCCACAGTCCCAAGTGCAGGAAGCAGTAAAGAGAAGGCCAAGGGCATGACGGATGGTAAAGGTTTCCGATGAGAGTAGATAGCGGCTTACTATTTATAAAAACTTTTGCACTAGATTGTTGCCCTGACTCTGCAGATAACATTCATGCTTCTGTCTTCAGGGGCTCCCCTGGTGTGTGTTTTTCAAAGATCAACCCTTTCGATGCATAGGCTCACCACCCCTCTCCTCTACCCTTTTTTTTTGGGCATGTGGGTATCTGATTCACTCAATGTGAATATAATGTTAGTTGCCTTTGGAGAAAAAAAATTTGGTTTTACATTTGATAGTTTTATGAACATATTGTTTTTGTTTCTGCATTGAACTAGTTTACTAGCGTCTTCTGGAAAACAAAACCACAACTTTGGTTTGTTTCACAGTTCATTTAAACAACACAAAAGGGGAATATTTAGTCTCTTTCTAGGTTGGCAGCTCAGCAAATTACAGACGAGTGGTTTGCTGTGGTTTTGGGTTTGCTCTTCAAGCCCCTGGTGGAGTCACAGATGTTGGAGCATGGTGGGAAGGGGGTCCCTGAATACAGAAGTGTGGGAGGAGGTTTGTGAGTGAGACGAGGCAGGTGGCTTGGCGGGGGGAAGGGCAGAGGAAGAGGCACTCTGGGAAACAGACAGAAGGAGCAGAATTCTGTGGCTGCCTCTCTTAACATAACGTCTGTGAGGTCATGAGGCAGGGGGAACATTAGAAAATAAAGATCCATGCTTGTAATGATGGCAAGTTAGCTGTTTGGACCTTGAAATGGTCTAGGGCTATAGTGTTATTTATTTATTGCCCCATATTTCTCCAGGAAGAATTTGGGAGCACATTTAGCTGCTCATTACCTGCTGAGGAACTTTAAAGGACCAGTGGCTGGTTTCACTCTGAGATCCTGATGCCATTGGTCTGGGGCATGGCCTGGACATGAGGATTTTTAAAAGCCCCTCAGGTTATCCTGATGTACAGCCAAGTTTAAAGGCCACTGACTTAAGTGATGTGTATAAATAGAGCCAGTGCAAATCCGCAAAAGAGATGAGCAATAAATGGATGACGAAATTAGGATAGTGGGGACATGAGGGTCGGAGAGAAGTGGAAGCCGGGAGTGAGCGAGGTGAGAGCATTAGGATTTCATGACTGCATGAATGTGAACAGGTTTCTCCTCTCTGAGGGGCCCTACAGTCCACCGTCCTGAGACTATAAAGAAATTTCTGTAGCCATTCACCACTAACAGTGGCTTCTGTGCTGTTGAACAAAGATCTTCAAGGATGGAAGCCACCATCTTTAGTTCTGAAAGTAGAGAAACTTCCTCAGGTCTCTAACTGCCTGAGTTTTCAAATCATCGTATACGCAGGACCCATTCAGGGTGCACCTTGAGACATACTGAGTCTAGAGTAGGTGACCGTGCTGTGTAACACTGGGACAAGTAGGGCTTCAGATATCAATCTGGATTTGAGCAACTACAACCTTCCTTACCAAATTCTCAGCTTGGACAATCATGCCTCCAGCTTCAAAGATGGAGCACAGTGTGGTGATGAAGACTTAAACTTCCTTATTTTGGATTGCAGACCTGCCTCATCTCCAAAATGGATATAATCGTGGCAACTATGATTATGATGCTATCAAGATGTTTAAAGCAGATAGTCCATGTAAATAACTTCGAATTGTGCCAACCATATAGCAAGTGTTTGAAATGTTACTTATTATTAATTTTGTCATCTCCCCTCACTGATGAGGTCAAATGTAGCTTTTTTTCATATCGAGTTTTCTAAAGCAAGAACTGATTAAAATGAAATTTAAATTTCATACTGTCCTTGGTGACCTCTCCTGGTTTATTCAGTTGGTGTGAGGCGGGGCCCAGGCACTGGTTTTCTGGAATCATCCTGGGGGATGATTCTGATGTGAAGCCTGGGCTGAGAAGTACTCTTACTGTCTGATTTTGTTTTACCTGCTCTCAGAGGTGCTTCTCAGGAACCTCTCGGCAATCTAGTCATTAGGCTTGCTTTCATACTCCTTATTTTATTTTATTTTTTTTGTTCCAAGTAAACATGGATTATTACTTCTACTTAATTGTTTTTATTTTTCAAATTAACATTTTTTCCTGATTTTAAGAACCTTCTTGTTAGTCCACCCAGAGACAATAATGCAAATATCATATTACATCTTCATCCAGCCTTTTGTCTATGTATTATGTATTATGTGCATATAAATGTAAGTTTTAAAATCACAAAATTAATTTTGCAATCTGCCTCTTTTGCTGAACTTTATGTCATAAGCACAGTCTCAAATGCTAGGAATTTTTGAAAGTATAATGATTTTTCTTCACTCATCATTCTGATACCTCACTGTATTTCCTCTATTTCTAGCTGGATTGGCTTCGTGGGGCTGCCCGAACAAAGTATCATGGGTTGGGTGGCTTAAGACAACAGAAATCCATTCTCATGTAGTTCAAGGCTAGAAGTCTGAAATCAAAGTATAGGCATGGCTGGTTCCTTCTGGAGACTCTGAGGGAGAAAATTGTTCCATGTTTCTGGAAATTGCCCCCAATCTTTGGTGTCCCTTGGCTTGTAGGTGCATCATTCTAATACCTGTCTCCATCTTCACATGGTTTTCTCTCTGTGTCCCTGTGTGTTTCTGTGTCTAACTTTCCCTCTTCTTATAATGTCCACTCCAATCCAGAATGACCTCATCTTAATGTGATTGCACCTGCAAAGACTGTATATCTAAATAAGGTCACATTCACAGGTACTGTGGGGGGCACAATTTGACCAAATAAGTCAGCCATTTGTGACCTTACCTCTTTAAGGAACCAGTCAAGCTTTTGTATGTGCTTCTTGCTACTTCTAGGTCTCAGGTCCCTAGAGTTCAGACAGGTGCTGAGAAAGCCAGGCTAAGGATAAAAATGGGGCAAAAGGGTCAGTTTCTGTCCTCTCTGGACATCCACCTTCTCTGGAGTAAGCAGGGAGCCTGCCTCGGGGAAGACCAGGAGGGGCCAGCTGAGGTAGAGGGGGAAGCCACAGGTGGTGGCGGAGCGGGGCTGAGGGCCTCCTGCAGCTGCTTGCCACCTGGTTGGGCAGCTGTTCTCCTATCAGGGAGCTATGTGAGGCGAGGCCTGCCTGGCTTATCACAGCCTCTCAGAGAGTTACAGGATGCCAAAATGCCTAGTCAAATCTGTCAATTCTGTTGAGCAACTGTTTTGGGGAGTGGAGGATTGGGGTTGGGGTGAGGAAGCACCAAACTGGTCGTTTATAGTGAATGCTCAGTAGAGACAAGAATTGACCCAAGTGCACCCCCAGTCACTGATTCAGCTAGAATGGTCTGGTCCCGGGATGGGCTTGCTGCATCCTGCAGGACAAATACAGCCCACTGTCTGCTTTGTACAGGGAGCTAAGACTGGTCTTTCCAAGTGCACATTTGCAATTGATGGGATGATAGGGAACACTAACTTTGAACCCCACAGAAGCAAAAGGTTAACCCCTCCAAAATGCATTCCATTTCATTATTAGATCTATATTATTTAAAAAAAATCATACTCAACAATTGCTATCATTTTTCAAATTTCATCAATAAAAATTTTCTAGAAATTAGTCTTCTACCTTGTTATGGAAATACCTATGTTACAGTTTCAATTTTACCTCTAGGACTGCAAAATCTAAAATCTTTACTAGCTAGCCCTTCACAGAAAAAGCTTGCCAATTCTTGGTCTAGTCAGGTAGTCTCAAACATCAGCAAACAATAGAAAAACTTTCTGGGCTTTTAAAAATACATATTTTGGGGCCTCACCCCTGGACTTTCTGATTCAGTAAGGCTGGGGTAGGGGCCAATAATTTGTATTCCTAACAGGTTCCCAGATGTTGCTGATGCTGCTGTTTCCGAGCCACCTTTGAGAACCATTGGTTCAGTCAACAATCGATTAACAAACATTTACCTAGGAGGCAACATCCCATAGTGCTCGCAAGAATAGGCACTAGACTCAGAGCTGGGTTGTCGCCTGATTCTGCCATTAACTCTGTGATGTGGTGTATGTTATTTTTGTGTCCTGAGCCTTCATTTCCTCATTCGTAAAATAGGGATAATGAAAGTGACTACTTCACAAGGGTTGTGAAGGTTTAAATGAAATCAAGCTTATAAAGCTCTCAGCACACATTAGCTATTTTCTAAGGCCCTGCCCTCAATTTACAATTCAGGGCTGTGGAAGAAATGAGACTACTTTTAGTGAACAGGCTTGAGTGATAAGGGCTGTAAACAGGAGGATCAGAGGAGCAATCCGGGGAGACTTCCTGTAAGAAGTGAGGTCTGAACTGAGCATATGAGAAGGATTGGAAGGCAAATGGGACACTTTATGGGGGATTGGAGAAGGAGCTCTGTATGCTTCCTAGAGAAGAATTCAGACTGCCCAGTGGGTAGGAAGTGCTGCCAAGTGGCATAGGAGTCAGGGGAATTGTACCAACTCTGAGGGGCCGTGATAAATGTCCCACAGTGCAGATGCAGCGTGTGTGGGCAAAGGCCCTGGAGTCTGAGAAACTGTTCTTGGGATTCGATTAAAACATGGAAGCTTGGGGAAGCTGAACCCTCCTGCTCATTTCTCAAACCCCAATTCCATTTCTTGGGGCTGCTCAGCGGGCGGGCCTCATCCCTGTATCTCTGTTCTGTTTACCCCACAAGCATTCCTGTCCTTTGGTAAGAACTGCTGCCTCGCAGAGAAGCCTTGGGAAGCTTTACTCAGTCTTCTAAGAAACAGGAAGTTATTATTTGCCCAAAGCAAACAAACTCACAAACTGCAGGGTTCACATTCAGTCCAAATGCAGTCCCAGGAGGTGCTCGTGTGGGCTGAGGACGCCAGGACCAGAGCAAAGAACCCTGCCCCTCCCCCTCTCCCCAGGCCAAATAAACAGTTGCCATAATTTCACAGCTGTGACTTGCAGGAAGCCTGAGGTAAGTCTCCCACACACAATGTATAGATGCTGAGCTGGGATTTCTTCCCCACACAGCACCCATTCCCAAGTGGGGCTCTTCTTTCTGTGACAGCAGCAAAACTATTTCCATTGTTCCTGGAATGGGAGGAGAATGAACCTTCTCCATGCGCAGTTTCTTTTCTCTACCAAGAAAGAAGGAGGGAATGAGCATTTATGGGAAGCCCACTATATGCCTGTGCTTGCACCAGCCTTGCCTGGACTCTCATTTCAATCTTGTGACAACTCTATCAAATGGGCGCGATTGTCTGCATTTATAGGTGGGAAAAAAAGGAAGCTCTGACAGAATGGTCACTTTCCCCATGTCATCCAGCAGAGCTGCCGTTAGAAATTATGTCAGGCCCAATCTACATGTGCTCAAAACCACAGGCTTCTCTCTTACTGTCAGAGTCCCTGCTAAGGCCTTCTCTCACTCCCTGGCCTCCTTGAAAAACTTTTGTCTGGACTCTTTAAAAACGAGACATGCAGCTCTTTTGCAGCTTACACAGTGCATGAGTCTAACAGAATAGCCCTGCCTACTTAGGTGGGACTTGTGGGAAGAAACTGGTGGCTCCCCAAAGAACATCCCAGACATAAAGAACACAAAGGACAGAAACAATAAGCCGACAAGGGTCACTATTTCCCTGATTCAGGTTACATGTGACATAGTGTGTGTGAGCTGGTCGAGGGAGGCTGCAGGCAGGGAAGCCACCTCTAATCTCCTGGTTGGGTGGAGAAAGTTTCTATCTAACCTGAGCTTGTACAAACCATGTGTTCAAAACATGATACTCTAAACTACAGAGCTTAGAGGCCTCTGAAGCCAGAATGCTCAGGTTCAGCTCTTGCCTCTACCATTTAGTAGCAATGTTCCCTTTCAGTTGCTTCATCTATAAAATGGGGATAATAAAAGTTCCTACCTCACAGGGAAAGATGCTTCCCCAAGTGCCTTGCCCATCTGATCCTGAGACCCAGGAGCCACTGGAAAGCGGGCAGCCTCTCCGGTCAGCTTCGGAATGGGCAGACGCTGCCCAAACCCAGGAAGCTACTCTGGCTCTGGGCCCCAAACCCATCTCATGACCCAAACAGATTAACAGGGCGTGACCTCAGAAAGGCTGAATCTTTCTTCCTGACAGATGTTTGGACTATTGTGGTGAAACCTCTCGGGCCAAACCCTTGAAATATTTAAGTACTTTTTCCAATCAATTAATTATTAATGAGCCATAATCTTCAACATTATATCAGTTTATTCATCCAGGCTTTAAGAAGGAAAACAGGAACTACAACCAAGATTGAAAACAAACCCACAAAGGTCTCTTTTGTGCATGTTTTCTCAACCTTTGTCACCAGGCCCTCCTCAGGCAGTTTCCCCATCTTCTCTGTGGTTGCTTAGGGAGCTTGATGACAAGTGACTCTTGAAGGGACCGTTTGGGCTGAGGGCTGGCTGAGGGCCTCAGATATCCTCTGCTGCAGGGAGGGCCATGAGCCTGCAGCTATGCCTGAGACACTGGGGAAGGACTTCTGAGACATCACTTTTTTCCCTCTATCTAAAGAGCTTAGGTTACAAAGATAATACCTATAATTATATAGAAAGCTGAGTCTTTATAATGCCCATTACTGGTTACTCGCAATGTTGGATAGTATTGATGACGTTGTAATTTTTGAGTGCTTCCTATGTCCCAAGCATGGCGCTAAGTACCTGAAAGTATCAGTGAGATCTTTGTTTTGCAAGTATCGGGAACCCAGCTATAGCAGACCCACCGGTGCCTGCGTACATCCTCTTGGTCCCATCATTTTCATAAATACCAACCCAGATGCCAGCTCATGCAACGCTGTTTGAGGGCATTTTCTGGAAGCAGAGGTCTGCTCTGCCTTTGCTCACGTCAGTCCAGCAGTGCTGAGGAGGGAATGCTTCTCATCCCTATCCTTCTGCAGCCCTCAGTCAGTGGCAGATGGGACCCAGTAGATAAATTTACCCTGCTCCCTTGCCACCCCTCTGGGATAACTGAGGAGGTCTGTTTTGCACTGCTTCCTGGAGCTTCTCCACAGGGTTAGTCTCCAGGTGTCCGTGGTAAAATTTGCTAGATAATGTCCCATTTAGTGGCTTTCTTCCCTTCCCTGCTTCTCTCCCCCACTCTTCTTTCCCTGTTTCCTACAATCATCTCCCACGTAAATGATTTGCAGGTGAGTCTTTGTCTTAGAGTCTGCTTCTGGAAAAAAATAAATAGAGGGGAAGCAGGAATGTATTGGCTTATGCAATTGAAAGTCTGGTTTCAGGATTGGTTTGATTCAGAGTTCAAATGATGTCCAGCCCCATCTCTGCTCTTGGATCTGCCTGCTCTGGTTGGTCTTCATCCTTCAATTTTGTTAGCTGCTGGCAGGCTCACATGATTGCAATATCCCAGCCAGAGGGAGAGAGGTCCATTCCCGGATCACTTAAAACCCTGGAGAGAATTGCGTCTTACTGGTGCTGAGCGCCCAGACTTGAGCCACATGCCCTCTGTGAAGCAGTATTAGTGGCCAGGTAGGTGGTGTGTGTGGATTTCCCCTCCTCAGTCAGGTGTCCGGCCCCTGGAAGCTCCTAGACTTAGAGTGAGGATGGGGTGGGTTCCTCACAAAGATGTGGGAGACCCGTCACTGGGTGAGTGGTGGGGGCTGGCCAATGGGTGCTGCTTTCAGACACAAGAGCAGCCACCAACATCCGTGCATTGCATTTCTTTTCACACAAGTGTTTCTTTCCCTTTACAGGAAGGATCTCAAGATTCAGAACAATTATTCGTTCAAGGCCACGCATTTAGAAAGGGGTAGGGTGACCTGGACACCTTGATTTATCTGTTTCCACCACTTTCTCTGCTACCCATATTGACTTAAGTGTATGTTTACTTAAAACATACTAAAGTACATTCATTTCCTACCTTTTGATTTAGAGCCAAGGCCTTGTTTTCAGGTATGAGCCCTGCCAATTCCAGATACCCTCCATCTTTCATGTAGACTATTCCTACAATGCCTTGTCTAGGAGTCCAACTTCAGTGTCTTTAGACAGAGAACTTAAAAAGCTTGATAAGCAATCTGAGTACGGCATTCTTTTCGATTTTCATGGGACCCTCCTCAATCTTTTACATTTGTCTCCTCCATTGCTATCTAATTTGATGGTAATTTTTTTTTTTTTGGAAACTTGCCTTCATTGAGCTTTTTCAAAGCAATCAACTTAATTTTCATGGAAACGAAAGTTCTCCTTCGTTTTGCATCTCACCAGTTTACAGGATAGTTAATTAAACTACTTGATTGCAGTGACACAGGTAGCTGGCATCCTTAGGTTTGGGAACACACATAGCTGACTCTTGGATGGTGCACAACTCAACTGGCAGATGATGGTACAGCATTCGAGAGGGACGATCTGCCAGCTGAGGTAGGTCAGCCTGTGGTGGGTAGCGGGGGAAGGTTTTACAGAGAGGAGGCACATTGGCCAGTCAAGCCAATTGGTTAGTGGGGAAACTGCTGAAGAGCACATTTCTGTAAGTTCCTAGAACACGTGGGCTGTGGAAGGTGTTCACGTGGTAGGCAAGATGGGGTTAGCTGCAGAACATTCCTTCTCTGGCAGTAGTTTGTTGCCTAGTGGTCTGAGGTTGATTATCCTTAAGGCCTTGGAAATCACTTGTCCTTCATGTGATTGGAGGATTTCAATGTGAGGCAAGAACTGAGGTTAGAGAAGCCAATACCCACCCTGTCCCACACCCCAACACTGGGATCTCCTGTGACCTTATAACCCTCTCAGAGGGTCTTTGGGTGGGTACGCATTTGATATCCTGTTATGTGTATTGGTGGGTATAGCGCATTTTATTTATTTATTTATTTTTAGGGTTACTGCTGCCTGTGTGTGCTTTTGTACAAATTAGAAAAAGGTACTTCCTTTGGGTAGGTGAACTGGAAAAAGGTGCCCTCTCTGGACACACGAGTCCCTTTTTCCACACAACATGGCCCCTTGGCAGAATACATGGCTTGGCTAGTGGGACTTGAACTCAATCACCATGCCCCTCATCCCCTCATCCAGGTGCTTTTGGGCAGTGCACAAACTGTGCAACTGTACAAGGCAAGCCTTTAGAATGCTTTAATCTCTTCCAGCACTCCAGGGACAGCATAGCAGTAAGCCAGTGCTCTTCAAAGTGTGGAGAATGCACCACCAGCAGCAACAGCATCCCTGGGAACTTGCTAGAAATGCAAATTCATGGGCTATGCTCCAGACCTGCTGAATCAGAATCTCTGGGGGTGGGGTCCAGGCATCTGCTTTAACATGCCTTCCAGGTGTTTCCGATGCTTGCTAAAGACCAAGAACCACTGAGTCCCTTACTGCTGTGGTCCTGTACATCTATCTGCCTATTTCCAGCTGTTGGCCACAGATGAGCCTGCCCTTTCCTCTCCAGCTGCAGATTTGAGTCCACCCAGGCTGGCTCCCCCCTGACTGCTGGGACAGGACTTGTGAATATCACCACTGGACCTGCTTGGACAAGCACACCCCTGAAATTCTCAAGACATTTTTACTTCGTGGGAATGAGGAACACTATTCACTTCCTGGAGCCGAGTTCTGCCAAGTCCTCAGCAGCGCTGGGCCTCACGGTCCATTGGGTTGAACGCCCCTCAAAATTGGGTCGAGAAGGAGAGAGCTGGAGTGGAAGTGTTTGGGGATGTGGGGCAGCAAATTCCCACACCCCAGGCAAGTCCATCCTGCAATTGTTAACCTAGAACCAAAGCAGAGTCTTGGGGAATGCTTAGCTCCTCGTCCCCTCAAAGAACAAGCAGTTTCTTTATTGCCTGTGATCTGTCTGAAGTCCTTGTGAGCCCAAAATCATTTCTCTCACCCTACCCCACCTCTCTGGGGAGCAGGGAGAAAGCATTTTTTGTCAGTCAGTGGTTTCTCTGCCTTGCATACTTTAAACTGTCTCTGGTAAACATTTGGTCTCTTTCAATTCTCAGCTGTGATGGAGGTTGCTTCATTCTTTGCTTGTTTCTTTCTAAGATGGCATCTGGGTGTGGGGGAAATTCTGGTCCTCGATCAGCCCAGGGGTGGAGGATAATGATTAGGACATTTTGTAGGCAAAATAATGCCCCCAGAGGAAGAGATACCACTGCTGGAGTTTAGAACACCAGAAGCCTATGTTCAAAACTTAGTGAGGTCTAGTACAGATTCTGGTATTTAAAGCAAGGAGAATTAGAGGCATGAAAAGCAAAGCAAAACAAAACCCTTTAGATGTGAAAAGGGGAAGAATTAGGCCAGCTTTCTCCTTTCTCCCCTGTGAAAGGAACGTTGCAAGGAGTTGATTACATTGCAGAAACTGAGAGAGTGTTCTACCCTCTCAAAAGTGCTGGCCCTGGCCCACATATCCTCAGAGGGTGCCTGCATAAACCCTGTGCCTGCCAGGGAGCACTGCATTCCATGCTGAAGAGAAGGCTTTGGAATCAGAGGGCCAGGAGTCAGTTGCCACCCCATTTATTTGCTGTGTGACCTAGGGTGAACTTCTTAACTTCTCTGAGCTTTGCAGTCAAATGACTGCACAGTAATATCAAATAGGCATGTGGTACAGAGGGGTGTGTAGGAATTAAACAGGAGGATGTATTTGCAGTACTAGCAAACAATAGTCATTCAAGTGTTAATTCCTTTCCTTTACTAATGACCTGTCTATAAAACCTTTAGGTTACAGTAATATGTAGAAAGGTCTTAGTGAGTGATGCCTGAGAGTTGGTGCACATACAGACAGAGGTCAGAATTCAGGCTCTACGTGTTTCCAGCCGTGTGAACTGATTAATTTGCTTAGTTTCTCCAAACCTGTTTCTTTCTCCATAAGAGTGGAGACCACCTTGCTAGTTATCTTGAGATGGTTGAGAGGGTTAACTAAGATAACGTGTACAAAACTGTGCTTTGAGCCATGCCAGCACAGAACAACAAATGAGAACTATTAACATAATTATAATATTTAAGCATGTAGGACTTCAAATAACTTGCATGGAATGGTGATTTTGCCAGGCTCTCTGCTGGGTGCCATGCGCCCAGTGTGGGGCGGGGAGACCTTACAGCCTAGTTAGGGAGACAGAAAATTAAGCCAGTGCTGCTCCCAGTGGATGGGTGATGGTAGCTGTAGGACAGGACAGAGGAGTCCCAGATCACCATAGGCTGGTTAGAGACAGGTGGGCAATGGGGGTCGGGGGGAGGACATCCTGGGCAAGGAGAGCACAGAGGCAAAGGCTGGGAGGCTGCAATCACGGAAATTGTGAGGTTCATGTGGAGCCCGGAACCTGCTCAGTGCTAAGGAGGAAGAGACAGCGAAGGCAAGCTAGGCATGCACTGTTCCCTCTGTTCACTGCTGTCCCCGAAGCCCCCACAGCAGTGCGGGCCACAAAGGAAACCATAAGTAATTGTTTGACTAAAGGAAACTGAAAGACGGACACAGCTGAGAATGAGAGCAGGAGGGGGTCATACCACAGTGACATGTGGATGACACAGGACACAGCGGATGGGGGAGGCACCCAGCCTTCCCCCTGCCGGAGTGTGGAGGAAGGACACCTGGGTCAATGATGAGGCCCTGCCTCACACCCTGAGAGCCCAAGGGAGACTGTGGTTTTGACTTAGCAATTTTGAGAACAGAAACCGGGGGCACTGCTGAGGGTCTAGGGTGAAGCGGACCCTGAAGCTGAGGCCCCATCAGCACCGCTGAAAGACTTTTCTCTCACAGACCTCAACTGGGGTACAAAGAAGGGGACTGGATGGGCAGGGGCGGGGTTCCTTCAAAGCTTCGGGTGTTTCTGGGTGTGTGAGATGGAACACAGTGAGGGGCTACGGAGCTTGGGCTGGCAAGGGAACACTGTAAGGCTGATTCCATGAGGAAGGAGGTCAAGAAGCTCATTCCAGAAGAGGGATAACAGAGGCTCCATCTCACTGTGTGGGTGTCGCCTCTTTGCCTCTGCCTGGAATTCCACTACCATCTCTGTATATCCAATGTTCTCATCCTTCAAGGCTTTGCTGGAATGCCCTCTGAGCATCTCCGAGCTGAAATTTTTCCCTTTCTTGAACTCCTATCCCCCTTAGGGTTGTATTATTTGCTCAGACAGTTTATCTTTCTCGTGAGAATGTAAGCTCCTGGGCACAACACCGTAAGCCTCCCCTTCGCACTCTCTACAGACTCTGCTGAAGTTCGCCTTGTGCAGAGTAGGTGAATATGTATTTGTGCAATGAATGGACGAATCATTTCTATTTCTGGTCAATGTTCCCTGAGAATTAAAAAAATAATAACTCATTCTGTAGGTTTGCTTTCTGGAGAAAGGCAATGTTGCATGAGGAAAAAACATGAGTTTTTTTGTTGTGAAATGCATTCATGTCCTAGGGATCAGCAATAATACATAAGCAGGACATCTCCTAGCACATGTGACAGCACATTTCCAAAAGACACTTCTTGCTTGGGACCACGCAGCCTGCACAAGGACAATGCATTTGGCAAGTGGATTTCTGTCCCCACTTGCTCCTCAGCCAGATACCTTTGTGCAGTGCACAACTGGGAATTGGGGACTTGCTGAAATGGCTGGCACATAGTAGGCATTAAATAAAAGTAGCAATTATATTTATAGTTATTATTAATACAATATCATTATTATTATCCATGGTGCCCACCTGGCACTACATGCAAACAGACCCTTTGATTAATAATTCTCTACAGTAGATTTTTTTCTATTTTTAAGATTCAAGTCATAGGCACACAGTAGCACAGTCTGTCTTGAAGAAAAATGAAAGGGTGTAGTAAGTGATGCTATTAGAATTATACTTTCCTCATTACAGAAGTAATATGACCCTGCTTTAAGGATCCAAGTTCCCAGGAATGCTGAAATTTAAAGGACAGGGCCTACAACACAGCCCCAGAGTAAAAGGAGTGATCGTAGAAAGCCATATAAATGGATTTGATCTCTTCTTAGTGGTCTGTATTCTCTTGGTAGGGCTGAGGAAGCCAACTTACTATCAATAAAAAAGAATAAACACTTTATAGGAGGCTATTTTCTCTGTCACCAAACGTTTTATATACCTGTCAATAATTGTAACTATTAAATATGACATATTGATGAATACAGTGGGACAAAAGGATGATTTTTCCTGATTAGGGTGAAAAGACTTTATAGTCTTTATTTTATGGATGGAAGTAATCCAACTCACAAACTTCAGCTATCTATAATCTTCTATGGGAAGGCAATAAAAGAAAAAGAAAATTCTGGAAGGAGCTCTTTTAGCCAAGAACCCAACCCTGTGGGCAATACTGTTCTTACCAAATTAGGAGAACTGGATCCAAGAACAGAATTCTTAGGTTGTTGCTTATGTAGACATTCAACTTAAGGCCTTTATTTGAAAAAAGTAACACTAGCTGCTGTCACAGAAAACAAACAAACAATATCTCAGGGACTTAACACAATACAAGGAATATTATTCATGTAAACTGTATTGGGAGATGGATAGAGAGAGGGTAAGGTGAGGTGGTGGTGCTCTACTCTACCCATTCAGGAATCCAGGATGATGGAAGCTCATCTTGAGAATGAAGCATCCAGAGTCACCCTGGGAAGATACAAATAGCTAACAGATGGGAAAGTAAGAGACTGGAGAATCACAAAGGAAGTTTTATTGGCAACTCAGGAAAGTGGCATAGAATCATTCCTACTTACATTTGATTGGTCCAGAATTCAGTCACATGACTGCACCTAATTGCAAAGGAGGCTGGGAAATGTAGTTTTTCTGTGCAGCTGAAAGGAAAGTGAAATGAATTCAGTGAACAGCTAATGAAGACAATGCCAACTTTTTTTCTCAAGTGACTGTGCCAGTTGATACTCACGTTTAGCACAAGAAAAGTTTTGTTGATTTAATTTTTTCCACCATGTAAGTTTTGCCAATCTAGGTATAAATTGTTACCTCTTTAAAGTCTTAATTTCCATTTCCCTAATCACTATTAAGGGTTAGCATCTTTTCTTACATTTATGAGTCATGTATTTCCTCCACTCTGAAATACTTTATGTATTTTGCTCAGTTTTCATATGGTTTAGTGTAATAAGCATTCTTTATATGTTCTGGATACCAAAACATGATAGGTTTTTATATGTTGCAAATATCTTCTCTGGGTTATGACTTGACTTTTCACTTTCTAAATTTTCATTTGGTGAAAAAAAGTTCTTAATTACAGTGTAATATAATTTATCAACATTTCTTTTATGATGAATGTGTTTGGTGTTTTGTTTAAGAACTGCTTTTCTACCTCTAAGCCAGAAAGATATCCTGTGTTCATTGATACTCCATATTCATTTGGTAAAAGATATTTTTCCCCTCACAACTAGTTGTTTTGAATATTTCAGACCTATAGAAAAATTGTAAGATTAGTGCAGCAAAAATCCATTTATCCTTCAAGTGGATAATATTTAATTAACCAACTGTTAATATTTTGCCAGATTTGTTTTATCTCTCTCTGTATATGTCTTCATACCTACATATGCACATTTTAATTATTATTTGCTAAATCATCTGAGAATAAATTGCAGATTGTGTCCCAAATACTTGAGCATTTATTTCCTAACAACAAGGACATCCTCTTATAAAAACATAATACAATGATCAAATTCTTGAAGTTCGATGGTGATATAATACCATCTATTATTCAGTCCTCTTTAGTCTCCTTCAATCTAGTTTCTCAGTCTGGCTTTGTTTTTCATGATATTGACCTTTCTGAAGAGTAGAGTCTAGCTGTTTTGTAGAATTCTCTCAGTTTGGGTTTGTCTGGCTTCTTCACGATTCAATTCAAGTTATGCCTGTTTTGTCAGGAATATCATATAAGTGATGTTTTATTTTATTTTATTTATTTTTATTTACTTTTTGAGGGCAGTGTCACTGGCCCTCATATGTGGGACCGAACCGGGGCTACTGGCTTCCCAAGCCTGCGCTTAACCACTACACCACTCGGCCGGCCCTATAAGTGATGTTTTATCTTGTGGAGTATATTATATTACAAAGCACATGAAATCTGTTTGTCCCATTATTGGTTATGTTAAGTTTGATCACCTTTGTTAAGGTGGTGTTTTTCTTTATAATTAATAAGTAATTTGAGGGGAGAGAGAAAGAGAAAGAGAGAGAGAGAGAGAGAGAGAGAGAGAGAGAGAGAGAGAGAGAGAGAGAAGAGCAAACCGGTATTAAACACTTTTTATAGTTAGATAGTATTAGTCAAATCTTTAGAAGCTCAGCCCATTGCTGCTGTTGGTAGGAATTTGTAGAAAGAAAAGTCTTCTCCTTCTTCAAAACTAGAAAAATACATGCTTTTCCTTTTCAAAACTAGAGAAATAAAACCCTTTTTCCCTTTTTATAATTTGGAGGGAAGGAAATACAGAGAGGGCAATAAGTAAATAAAGGTGAAAATGTGGCCACTGAATTTAAATATGCCTGACTTCTGGTGCTCACCCAGAGTAACTGAATAACGTGATTGTCTTTTGCAAAGGCACACAATACTATACATATATTTGTTTGATGTGATGGGCACAGAGTGGTGGATGCTCCCAGCCAGGTCATTTCAATAACAACAGGGGACCACAATTCAGCTGACTGGTGTCTTTCAGGCTGAAGAGCTTCTGCAGTCTCCCCACTTCCATACTGATTAGAAGTGCTTGAGATACATCATAACAGTGTCAGTGCAGTGTTTACCCGGGAAATTGTCGCTGTCTCTCGCTTGTGGAAGGTGACATAATGGAATTTCCTCCCTTTGTCCTGCTGACAGGATGATGAGCCAGGCTGTCTGGGCTCCAGCTCTGCATGCTTTGCCATTCACGTATCCCTGGCTCAACTGACAAGCCCCGGGGGAAATGAGAGAGAAGGTGTGTTCTGTCACTGGGAGGGGAGGGAGCAAGTGGGGTGAGCCCAAATCTCCTGTATGAGAGAGCACTTAGAAGTGACGGTTGACCTAATGAAAGTGAGGGTGGGAGCAGACACCAAAGATGGGGGTGGGAAACAGCTGCAGTCTCAATGGTTTCTGTGAGGTTTCTGAGACTCCGGACCCTGAAGACTTGGGGGATTGGTACCCGGGTGTCTTTATCAGCCTAGCTGTCTAGACACAGATTCAAAGTATGTTTACCTCTTGTCACTCCCTCCCCTACTCCCCCAACCCCAAGTCACTTGCATGATTTATCTGTGTATTACAAACATGTCTTGTTTCAAAAAGGTTTTAAGAAGCCTCGGTGTGATAGATTAGGAGTTGGGCTGCATATTTGAGACAAATTAAACAGTATGTTTATATGAGGACTGTGTGGGAGAACGAGAGAGAGAGAAAGAGAGAGAGAGAGACCTTCACTTACCTTGTCATTTTTTCCAAGTAAACTAGACCTCCTCCATCAGCACCCTAGGGAAAAGGGTGGCATAGCAGAAAAACAAACAGAAATAAAATAAGTTGGTTGCAACTGCATAGATCCTGGTTAAGGAATTTTTAAAGAGGAGTTTGCAATCACCATTCTCTGCCATGACCATTGCAGAAACCTTCTAACTGGTGCTCTGCCAAGACTTGGTCTCTCTAGTCTAGTTTCTAACTTGCTGTTGGAGTGAGATTTCAAGCCCACAGACCTGGACAGATAATTCCTCACATGAACATTTCATGGCATCCCATTGGCTGAGACCTAAAGACTAAAGTCCTTATAGTGGTTTATGATGATGATGATGATGATGATGATGATGATGATAATGATGATAGCAGCATAATACTAACACCATCCAACATTCATTGACTACTATATGCCAGGCATCCCTTTAAATGAATGCATTATGTCACTAATCCCTCATGACAACCCTAGGAAGTTATTAGTATTAGGTAATCTCATTTCCATATGAGGAAACTGAGGCTCAGGAGGTTAAGTAACTTGCCCAATGTGACCCAGCTAGTAGGTAGCTGAGTAGGGCTCTGGCTGATGTGACTTGAGAGTGCACATCCATCCTGTTACGTCATGCTTTGCCACCTGGAAGTTAAGTGTCTCCTGGCATTTGCACGGAGCAATACTGGTAATAGCTAATATTTATAAGGCATTGCATATGTGTAAGGCATTGTTTTAAGCGCTTTACGCTGACTTACACAATTCAACCTTACAGCAACCTTATGTATGAGGTAAATGCTAGTATTATCATCTTTCCTTTTGTCGCTCACCCAACCTCAAGTCACTCAGATGATTCATCTGTGTATTAAACATGTGTCTTGTTCCAGAAACGTATTAAGAAGCTGGGTGTGATAGATTAAGAGTTGGGCTGCATATCGGAGACAAATTAAACCGTGTGTTTATGTGAGGACTGTGTGGGAGATGAGGAAATCAAAGCACATGACTGTCCCACAGCTTGGAGGTGGCAGACCAGGCTTCAAGCCCAGGCAGCCTGGACCTGACCCTGCGCTCCCAACTGCCCACTATGGCACTTCCAGTATCTGGCTTTGTCTTACAAGGGCTATCTGTGTGAATAAAAATTAAGTGATATTTGAAAATCCCCGAACTGGCAGGGGCCTCCACCTGTCATTTGGCTCTGTCCCTTGAGTTGAGCCAAGCTTTCCCCTGAATTCTTGAAAATGGTAACAGGCTGGTGGGTATTAAGAGTTCCCCAGGGAGCTGGCCAAGTAGCGCATTGGTTAAGAGCTGGCTTGGGATGCCAGCGACCACGGTTCGGATCCCACATATGAGGGCCAGTGACACTGTCATCTATAGCTAATAAAAGCTCCACCTGGAGCTGGGCTGTGCAAGCCCTGGCGACGGTGTAGGCTGCAGCCCCTGCTGCAGTGGGCTGCCATAGGCTACAGTGAGTGGCCGGCAGCCAGCATGAGCTGCCAGTAGCCGTGATGAGTGATGATCCAGAGGCCGGTAACTGATCTGCCTCCCCCGAGAACAGTGCAATGACGATACCAACATGGGCCAGTGAAACAATGTCCTCTGCAACTAGACTGAAGAACAAAAAGACAGCAACTTGTCTGTTCCCCTTCCCCAATTCCCCAATAAAATCTTTAAAAAAAAACAACAAAAAACAAAAAAAACCCCGAGTTCCCCAGGGATGGGGTTTTGCATCTCCTTTGGTCTTCTATCCCAGGATTCCATCACCTCAGGATGCTGCCCAGTGCCTTCAAGCCTCTCAGCTGGAGAAATGACTATGAATAAAATAAATGAAGCTCTCAATGATGGAAGCTCCTGATGGTGCCTGCAGTGGGGTATTTTCCAGCATCTGTCTGCTGAGATCATCTTTTTATTGCCCAAAGATGTTGCTCCTGCTTTGTCATTGGTCACTCACCGGTGCTCAGGTACTAGGAGTCCAGAGCTGCCTCATTATTCAACCCAGTCAATGTTACACCCCAGACTGCAATACATTATCATTCAAATGAGCCAGCCACAATGGAAGAGAAAACACGCAAGCTGATTTCTCTCCAATGTCCTGTCCCCAGTACTCCCTAATTAGAGCCTGCAGTTGATTGGGACAGTTGAACATGGAGGCTGACGGGGCAGCTGCGTGCTGTTGTTCTCATCTAAGCAAAACACAATGCATGAACTCGCTAACACTGTTTAGGTAAGCAGGATTTAATTCACAGCTCAGTGGTGTAACAATGCTCTGAGTTTATCAGCTAGTGGTCTATTATAGCGTCTCTCTCCTTGGTTCCATATTTTTGGTTGTCTCTCCTTTTTTTGAAAAAAACAGCTGATTCATTAGTGACCTTGGCTCATCCCTGCTCTTCATTTTCTTGTCTTTCATCAGAGTGGTTTCATGATGACTTTCCTATTTAATGCTCAGTATTTTTCCAAGGATAGATAAACTCCTGTGCTGTATTCTCTCTGTGTTCACTCATTTATGTGTTCATTTATTCAGACAACAAACATTTACTCAACATCTACAAAATGTTGGGATATTTTGCTGGGTTCTGGAGATATAAAACAGTCACCATTCTTGCTCTTCTCATAGCTTAAAGGCTACTGGAAGAGTTAGATATTCAACAAATAAATGCTCTTCTAAATATGCTTTCACAAATTGTGATAAAAGCACTAAACGAAGGTTCATCACAAGAAAAAAAATTGTCGTGATATGAGGTGATGGATGTTAACTACATTTATTGTGGTGATCATTTTACAATATCTGGATTTTTCAAATCATTGTGTTGCACACCTTAAACTAATGCAATGTTATATGTCAATTATACCTCAATAAAACTGGGGGAAAACATAAAAAAAGAAGATCCTCATATTCTTGCATGGACTCTATTAACAAATCTGTTTAGAGGAATGCTGGTTCTCAGCACTAATAATGACACCTAGTGTCCTTCTCCAAACAACATTTTGCTTAGGGTATGCTCTTCATACCTTGAAAAATGTCAAAGTGCCCTATAGTTTCTGATGAAGAATCTTATTCTTAGTGGAGTTCTTTGACCTCCAAGATGGTCTCATCTGTTTCCATTTCCATGGCTTTGAGGCACTGTTGTGTGCTGTTCTGCATCTTGCCAACACTGGTGAGAACTTGGGATGGTCGAATGTGCAGCAGGAGGAAGAGAGCTTTTGCGTATTTATTTGGCATGTTTTAAAAATGTGTTCCTTATGTTGCAGATACTAATTCATCTTTCTATCCTCAGCACTTGTCACACAGAGTTTACCATTGATGGTCTCAGATAGTTTTTCATACAATGGTAAGCGCTTTTATCTATCACCAGACAAATATTTATTAAGCATCTGCATTATGGCAGTGCTGGGACCTGGAGCTCTGGGGGTAAAACAGATTGAGTCTCTTCTCTTTCAGAGCTTAAGGTGCACTGAAATTTATGGAGAAGGAATCATGCAATCAGTGTGGCAGGAAACATGCTATGATGGGAGAGATAAGGGGATGCCACGGGGGTACCAGACCTAGGGTGTGGGATCAGGGAAAAGTTGTAAAGGATACAACACCTTAGCTAAATAAAGAGTGTGTGGCTATGACTAGGTCTCAGGGTGCAGTTAGGGAGCAGAAGATCTGGGGGTAAGAGAGAAAACATGATGTGTTTTAAGAATTACAATTTTAGGGAAAATCGGGAGTCAAAACAGATGAGGCTGGAGAAGGAAGCAGGAGTCAGGAATGACTTTCTAGGCCCTGCTAATGGTGAGCAGGAATGGAGTTAGCAATGGTATGAGTGTCAAAGGGTTTTAGTGGTGGAGGGAGTGGTCAGATCTTCATGTAAGGATGCATCCTGGAGGCTGGGAAGCTATTGCCGGGATCTACAGGGAGATGGTGCAGGAGGGATGGAAGTACGTGAATTTAGAGACATTTGTGAGATGGAATTCACCAGACTAAGGTCCTTCTGTTGGATGAGAAAGTTGAGGGAGAATGAAGAGGCCACTGAGGGGGCAGAAAAGGAACAAAGGTAAAGAGGTTAGCCTTGGGCCATACCTCAATACTGCTTTGTTGTTTTTCTTTTAGAATCTTCACAGTGTTCCATAGCCTGGGTGTGCCATAATTCATACAACGATTCCCTTCTTGATGGAGAATTATGTTGGTTCCAGTCTTTATTATAAACCATGCTGCCAGGAACATGTGGCCTCATGGGAATTTCTAATAGTGGAATAGTTGGATCAGAGGGGTTGGGAGAATCCCAAAGTCTCTTAGCCAGTGAGTGGCAGAGCTGATATTCAAACCCTTCTGGTAGGAATTTCAGCTCTGCCATTTTGTGCCCTCCCAAGCCACGCCACCTGGTCCTCTGAACCTCAGGTTCTTGTCTTGTGGAAAGAGGACTGGCTCAGTGCAGAGGTTGGAAAATCATCTGGAGAGTTTACACATGCAGATGTCTGGGCCTTCTGAGTAAGAATCTCAGAAAGCTGGGTTTGGAAACCTGAATTTTTAATTTTGTTCCTGATACCCAGGCAGCCTGTTCATCCTGACCTCGAGTCCTGGGATTGGGAACTATGGGCTTCTTCTTTCAGAGCCTCCCACACCCAGTTCTAAAATCTCGGGATTCAGAATAGTCTATAAATTTCACCACCTCTCTGTGTCAGCTCCCCCAGAGTGTCAGGGAGAAGGTGAGAATGGGGGGGTGGGTGACAAGAAAAAACTTCTGAGCTGTTCCAAATTAAAGTTACAGAGGCTGGAGACTGAGAGAAAAAGACAGAAAAGTTAGCCTGTTAATAGCCATGGACCAGTTCTGACAAAAGACTGCCCACATTCCTGTATATTTCTTGGAATTTAGGATTAATTTCCAAGGGTCTCTTTCTGAGATTATCCAAAAGGGAGAAGAGCTTAGCATTATAGAACCCAGGTGTCTCTGTTTCTTATTTATGAACTTTCCAATCTGCTGCCCACAGCAAATCCAAAGGAGCGAGTACTTCTTCCTGGTGGGCTCTGTGGTGCTGATCCTGGATCTATCCCCATGAGCCATGCTCCAAGACTCGCCGTTTTCTCCTTCTTCCCCTTCCCCTTCTTCCCTTTTTTTTTTTTTTTTTTTGGTTTTTTTCTAACAATGGCCTGATAAACCCCTTTAAGAAGACTTTCAGCCATGGAAGTTAAAATTTTTTGTTTAACAGCAGGCTGCAGGGAGGGGTGAACTCTGCACTTTGTGGGGCTTTCTTCTCCCTTCTCCCATGGTGTCCTGTGACACCATGCTGGAGAGTAGAATCTCAAATGCCCAAATTTCACCCAATATCATGGAGCAGGAGGTAGGACTATCAACCTACTCTGCAGTACCACTCCTCCACTGGAGGAAGGCAGTGTGCTCATACCTGAGCCAAACTCTTACCTGTCATTAGCAGCAGGCCTACTCAGTGGCATATGTGGCCCACATCACAGTCCTTTACCAGAAAACACTTAGCCACAGTAGAAGGAACCCCAGGAAAGAGGAGGCTCCTTGCCCTCAGCCTGGGAGCCCCTGACTGGGATGCTCGTCTCCATGCTGTCCGCACTTGGTACCATAGTCCATCAGCCACATGTTAGAATCACCATGGCGTGCTTTGTGAAAGCCTGATGCCGGCCCCCACCAGAGATTTGGATTGAACTGGTTTAGGGCGGGGGCCGGGGCAAAGCTCCTCCAGTGATTCTAATGTGCAGCCAGCTTTGGGAACCAAAAGGCTTCTTGCCTTCCCTTTGGGGGCAAGGTAGCTTCCAGAGCCTCTGAGGTGCTGGCCCAGATCAGCATGGATGTGATCATGGCCATGACCTAAGAGTCCCTTCTGGGGCAGCCAGAGGACAGACTAGGTCAACCCTGGGATTCTGGCTGTACCAGAGTCTGTTTTGGGGGGAGGTAGGTATGGCTGCTGTAGACAAGGGTGCCCTTTGCCTGTGTAGCTCTGTGCCCTACCACCTGCTGATACGACTTGCACACAGTGTGGCCTCTATGCCCATGGCAAATAACTCCTGACCTCTTTCCTAAATTAGAAATGCGTGACTGGCACTGGCGTCAGTGTCTGTTGGCCACTCGGCAGCATGATGCAATAACACTCTTGCTCATGGTATATGATTTAAAAAAAAATTGTTAGGTGAATAAACAGCTTTCTCCCCAGAGGGCCCTGTGAAGTAGCACTATGAGTATTAATTGGAAATCATTAACCACCTTCTTCTGGTCACCCCCACCTTGACTTTGTGTCATAACCAAGGAAAGAAACGATGTGAACCACGAGTAAGAAGGCCTGAACTGTACCTCAACTGCTGATTATGTGGCATCATTATCATCCCTTTCATCTTTTTCATTATTATTATTTATTTATTTATTTATTTATCATTTTAATTTTTTTAGCTGAGCCATCCTGCCTAACCGGCAACCCTGTTGCTCAGAGCTCGCACTCTTGAGTGAGCTCTTAACCAACTGAGCCACTCGGCCAGCCCATCCCTCTCATCTTTTAGACCTCAGTTTCCTCACCTGTAAAACTAGAAGATATCCTCTTTAGCTTTTCTGCTCTGGGCATCTTATGCATCTTGGAAGGGTAATTAAGTCAACGTGGATGTATGTCCCTTGGCCTGCCCTTCCCATTGGAAGTGAACTAGTCATGAATTGCATAAGAACTTGTGTATGTAAACTGAGTCAGAAATACTGATTTCCATCTGAAACATGCTCAACTCAACATTCTTGCCATATGCCAACCTTTTCCCCAGGATGCCAAGCAGAGGTTCTGAGAGATGATATCTTTAAATGTACATTTTCACTGTTTTGGAATGAAGAGTTTCACAGGGGACAAGTACCCCAGAGCCCCAGCTGTTCAGGGGATATACCATTCTGAGAGGGAGAGGGGCTCTGTGAAGCACTGTTCCCCATTTAGAGTCAGTCTCTCTGCTTGGCAGCTGTGGGGCCTGGCTGATGAGAGGGCTGAGGGGAGGCCCCTGGAGGGAAGGGGAAGTGCCCAACTGGCCCGGAAGTTTTGTGTCCAGAAGCCCTGGAATGGGTTTTTATAATGGACTGGTTCTGTGCCCTCTCAGCTCTTTGACTGGCAGCTGAAGCTGGGAATTCCACACCTGTAGACTCAGCGGCTTCCAGGCTGTTCTGGGGCTGATCCTAGGTCGACAGGAGTGGGTAGAAAAGCCCTTATCAGACCAACGTGGAGTGTGCCTATGTGTCTCCTCCAACCTTAATGTCCCATTTTCCCCTGGCTTGGGTTTTATATCAATTAAGGTGCTATAAATGTCAATAAACAGATACCCCACTGCGATTGACTTAAACAAAGGACCTGTATTTTCTTACATAACGTGAAGAGCCAGGTTGGATAGATGTCAGTCTTGGCTGTTTCTTAATGATATGATCGAGATTCCATATTCTTTGTGCTTCTCCCTTCTGCCATCTTTGATATTAATTTTGTCGTCTGGCTGGTAGCAAGATGGCTGCAGCTGTTCCATGCATCACATGTGGATGTGGTGACAACTAAAGGAGGAAGAGGGACTGTCCCTTTCTGAGGCTTTCTCTTAAGAAGGAGGAAACATCCCCCTATATCTAATGGGCTCTGGTTCAGTGGTATATCCACTGGGAGTATGTGATTGGCTTAGATTAATAATTTAAGGTGGAATGGATTGGAGGAGGCAACCCAACAACCATCATCATTTCTAGTGTTAACTATTTTCTTGCTTGGTAGTGTATCTATCTACTTTCTTGCTTACTCAATCTCCTTCTCTTTAGTTATTTACCAATTAACTCCCTTTTTACCCACTAGTTCCATCACAAACCCCACCTGAATTTATTGCAGGTGGGCACCACAGATCTTTACTCGCTTGAGGTCAGGGGTAACAGGAATCCCCTTGCCCATCATCTCTCCTGGCCTGATCCATCTACCTGCTAGACTCTGGTTCCTGTGTTCCCGTTTTATTGAAGAAGACATGCCCTTGGGAGAGACACACAGCAGTGAGGCAGGTTGAAGGAGGGGCAGAACCAGGCTCAGGCTGAATGTCAGGGCTGGCTGAAAGCTCAGAGGTCATGGTCTCCTTCTTCCTTCCTTTGTTTTCTAACCACATGGATTGTTTGTAACCAGAACTGGAGGACACGGCAATTTCAAGTCCCCCCACCACGTCCTAGTGAAAGCTGTTCCCACTGGTCACTGCCTGCTTCCACTAACTCTTTGCTTTGGGGGTGACCCTGGTGCAGGGTTTAGAAGGAAAGGTGTAGGGTCTGTGCTCATGAGGTTTTGCTTGGTCGGGCACCCCACCATGGCTTACAATGGTGGGGGAGGTGGCAACTTGTTCTTTCTGCGGAGGGAAGACGGCAGGAATTGGAAAGATCAGACCCTACCCTGTGTGCTAGTAAGCCATTGTTCTCCATCTGTAATGTCATGACCACTGCTGAAATAACTGAGTGCTGTTACCTCTGTCTCCTCTCCTTCATTATATCTTGCAGTTCTCCTGGCTGGGGGGATGCTCTATAGCAGGGGCAAGGCACAGCTGGAGGGCCAGTCTGCAGGCACCTGCTACCATGGCACACAGGTGAGATTTGCCAAACGACTAACCAGGGGATTCCTCATAAAAGCCAGGATGTGAGGGAGGGGCTAGGGCAGAGTGTGCAATGAATTCCCCCAGCAGGCTCAATGCTTCCTAGCTTCGGTAGCTCCTTCCTGTTTTAGTTTTTAAAACATACAGACAAGAGGTCAATGGTTCACAGAACATCCTCGGTAAGCAAGGCTGGGAACGTCATATCCCTGTTTTATAGCTGAGGAAACTGAGGCTCAAAAAAACTAAGCCATTCGCTTGCTGTGCAGAAAGTTGATGGCAGATGCTTTTCGTTGCCCTACACATATGAGTTTGGCTAAGCTGTCCGCTCCAGATCAAACTGGTCATTAGTGATGAATTTGAACTCATGAGCACCCAGCAGTTCTTGCTGGCTGTGCTGTATGGTGCTGAGGAGTGACATAAAACTGAGGTGTCCCAGTGGAATATGACCTGAATCTCTCATCAGACTGTCTTCTCTTCCAATAGTGCCTGCTAACATCAGGGCAGATGGAATTGCGTTATACCCATAAGCAGAGCTGCAGGCAGTGTACAGGAGAGACCCTCAATGCCCATTCTAGGAGCCTGTGAGTAGGCAACACTGCAGTTGGAGAAAATTGCATTTTTGTGTGTGTACATGCACGTATGTGTGTCTGCACAAATGGGCATGGATTGTGCACACACCTGGCTGTGTATGTCATGCCTTGCCATGTGAGTCTCCCAGATTCCCAGGCAATACTTGCTACATTCTGCAGAAGCTTTGGGGCCAGCTTCTGTTGCTCTTTTAAGAAATGAAATTGCCTTCCAGATGCTTTTTGCACTTGTTTTTTTCCCTCCACTTGACAGAGCTGCCTAAACTTCTCATTCAGGGGCTCTAAAGAGGAGTGTATCATTTCACGCTCCCTTGTTCAGCTTCTCCAAATCTAGAGCCAAAGCTGGCACAGCTACTGATTAGCAGAAATCAAAGGCAAAGGCTGGGCTTTTGATGGGAAAACTGCTACATTAGAGAGGGCTGGTTGTTTTACAATTGCAGGGTAAGGTCCATAATATTACCCACCACTGAATGGCCATTAGATTGCAAATTACCGGTCACTTTGCTGGACGGCTCAGCCATTCTGTAATCATGATCATAATATCCCCATAATGGTCAAGCCCAGGCACCTACCAGGAGTCTGGCTGCTGAGGCGCCAAATTGCTGGGCTGTGTACAGTACTGATTATCGCAGCAGGAAGAAAGGAAAGCTGCCCCAAAGTCCTGGGTGTGTAGCATTCTGTCTTAGCTCCCCATTAGGAAGCGTGAGGGACTATTAGAATTACCCCAGCATTCCCTGTTTCCCAGGGTTCTATCCACTGAAGGTTTAACTTTGTGTGGCTGTCATGTTCCAGGGTTCTTCCATGTACCTGGACTCTTGGGTCACATGTGCCAGCTTGGTTGTGAAACGTGAGCTGATAAAGTGAAAAAGAAAGGTAACTGGTTTTTCCCCAGCCTTTCGCTATGGTGAATTGTGTGCCCGTGTGTGTGTGTGTCTGTCTGGTGATGGAGATGTGGCTGTGACACATACAGAAAATTTCACAAACATTGACACTCTCCTCTATTTATTTATTTATTTATTTTTGAGGGCAGTGTCACTGGCCCTCATATGTGGGACCGAACCGGGGCCGCTGGCTTGGGCATAACCACCGCGCCACTCGGCCGGCCCTCTCTCTCCTCTATTTTTAAGTTGGGTCATGGCTTCATAGATTACATATATGTTATATGTATTCTTTGGTGGTACACATATGAAAAGAGTAAAAGAGAAGGCAAGCTGGTGGGGTGAGGAGTCCTTAGGCCAACACTTGGCCTACATCAAGGTCTTGTAGGACCAGGGGTCTCACTCAAGTGGGGCTGTTGAGGGGAGTTAAGGGCTGTTGACAGAGGCATGGTCAGGGCTATGGGGAACAACAGAACTAGTGATAGGGAGGGGCCTGGCTCACTCCTAGGCCTCAAGGGAGGGAACTAAGGCTGAGGAGAGAGCCTCCTGACTGAAGCTGTGGCTCTACGTAAAGGGAGCCAGCCTGGGGGTGGGAGTAGGGAGCAAGGACCTAAACGCTCTGGCTCCTTTTAAATTTTTCCCTCCTTTATCATGGTACTGCCTCCTTTTAGCCCAATTTAACCAGAAGCCAGAGGGTGAGGGAAGCTGAGATACTTGCTACAAAGGGCAGAGCAGGCGAGGGAAGGGTGGAGGGATTTCTACAGGTAAAGTAGATAGTGCCTCATTCAGCATACGTTGGTTAATGGGCTATCTAGACATTGACTGGCTGAGGGTGCCTGCCTCTTAGGCCTTGCATGGGCTGGAATTCCAATGCCATGGTTCATGCCTACCCTGTGCTGCCCAGGAGTTACCTGGGGCGGGGTGTGGGGGTCGGGGAGGGGACTCCAGGCTTGCCCATTCCCCCCTTGTTGTTTTCCTGGTCTGTGGAGCCACTGACCCAGTTGCAGTTACTGCCCAGAGCTTTGGCTCCTATGGCTGTGGCATCTGGGGCTGTGGAAATGATATAATACAAGATGACTCACTGGCATTGCCCAGCTGATCAGCTATGGCAGTGAGTGCCCTGAGCACATACCTGGGACTTAACGGGGGGGCAGAGCAGGGGTCTTAGTAGGAGCTGGTGTGTGTGAAGGAGCCTGCTACAGGCTCAGGGGCAGACAGAAGCTTTGGCCATGACTTGCATGGAAGCTTTGGACTGTGCTTCACTTTTCTTTCCAATCTGGGAGAAATGGCATCCTGCCAAATTTTGTAAGGACCCCTCGCCAAGCCTCCTTCCCAGCACAGGAGAATGCTAGCTGAGAAGGGAATAAGGTTGGCATTATTTTCAATTCCCCCAGAAAAATACCATTCTCTGCCCTGTGAGAGCCTGTTTGCCAAATTGCTTTTAGCAAGGCTGAACTAGTGACAGAAAAAGACTCAGATGGCATTCTATAAAAGTAAAGAGAGGAATGAAAACAGCAAATGCTTATAGTGTGCCTACTCGGTGCTACCGTGTTTCCTCGAAAATAAGACCTAACTGGAAAATAAGCCCTAGCATGATATTTCAGGACGCTTGTAATATAAGCCCTACCCCAAACATAAGCCCCAGTTAAGATCGTCAGCCAGGCACGATTGGTTGAATAAATGTAGATTTTTGTACATGAATAAATGAATGAATAAATTAGATTATTGGAGCAAAAATTAATATAAGACCATGCCTTATTTTCCGGGAAACATGATAGGTGTGCTCTAAACACTTCATATGTTCTTTTTTATATTTCTTGAGACAACCCCATTAAGCAGGGACTAAAGTTATCCCCAGTTTTCAGATGAGGAAGCTGAGGTATGGAGAGATGAAATAACTTACCCAAATGTTACACAGATGGTAGCAGTGAAGCTGGGATTTGAACCTGGGCAGTCCGGCTGCAGAGTTATGCTGCCTTCTTTTCCTGCTTGGCTCACGTCTCCTTAGTAGGTGCCAAGAGACAGGATGTTCCTAAATATGAATGGAGTGGAGAGCTGGAAATAGCTTGGGGTTCATTTAGTCCAGCGTCTGTGTCCTCACAGAGGGAGAAACTGAGGTTCCGCCATCAGGTCTCCAGGGCCCTGATATAATGTGAGGGATTTACTTGGCAGTTCTGGAAACACTGGGCAACTCCAAAGCGGCTGGCTGTGCCTAGTGATACTCTGGCAATGTTCCTAGTGTTGTTTAGCAAGTAAATTTCTTTGAAGCAAAGTTCCTTTTATCCAAGAAGCAATGTGACCTCAAATCTTGTTTTCATAAAACATCTCTGACGTTAGCTGCATGAGGCAAAAGCCCTGAAGGTGTGTGTGCTGCCCTTGTGCTCCCTGAAGCTGATGCTGTCTCTGGCAGAGGCTTAGGAACTGTTTCTACTGTGAATAACAGGCAGGCATTAGATTGTGTGTGTGTGTGTGTGTGTGTGTGTGTGTGTGTGTGTGTGTGTGTTGGGGGGTGGGGGTGGGGGGCGTGGGCAGGGACCAGGTGAGCTGCCCATGCTGGGGACACAGAGGAGAGCAGAGAATGTCATCAATTTCCAGGGGGCACCTGAAGCATCTTTGTCTGCAGAGGTCCTTGGCCCATCCAGCCAGGCTGCTGTCACAAAGAACAGAGTGTCCTAGGCCATGTGACCATAGGGGGAGGTTGCCCAGGACTCCAAGGGGGCTGCCAGCTTCTGAGCTGTTGATTCCATGACTCTGGGACCCAGAGCTGCAGAGAAAGGGCGGCATTCTTCCTGCAGAGGCCTGGTCCAAATGGCCCCGTGGCTTTCTTTTCTCTGGGATCAGCAGGGCTACTGTTGGGAGGGACAATCGAGGTTGTTGTCCTGGCCTGGCCCAGAGGCACTGCTGCCAGATGCAGAGCTGGCTCTCTGGGCTCATCCTTGCCGCACCTGCCCTCCTTGTCATCTGGTGATCGTGGGTTGGCGCCATACAGGCCCTCTGTTTCTTCTCACCTCCTGGCAGCTGAGGCCTGGGGCAGCCTTTCGCTGTCCAAAACCAGACAGCCCAGGGGCCAGTGAAGAAGTCCCCTTTGCCTCCATGGCCGGCATGTTTTTCTTTTCCTTCTGGATACATTAGAATTAAGATGGAGACACTCTATGTCTAAGAAGAAAGTTTGGTGCTAAATCGGAGGACATTCATTTGCCCCCATTTTCCAGATAATGCACTTACAAAGGGGTTAACATGTCAACATTTTCCTTTTTCATCGTGTGGCTTAAGTGATAAAGGGGACAGCTTGCTCGCTTGGGGGAAGATTGCATTATCTCTTCTCTTATAGATGCTCCTTTTTTTTTTTCAGTCCTCAACCATGTCTGTTTTGAGGAGGCCAAACATGACTTGGACACCCCCTCGCTTGGTATTGGGGCAAATGCTTTCTCATGTTCCAAGTGGGAGATCTCAGGCCTGGGTTTGGTTATTGGGGGAGAAACAGAGAGAGAAAGCGTACCACAATCTCTTCGGTTCAGTGCACTTCAGCCTGTTGGGTGTTTGGTCAAAGAATCTTGGAATTCTTAAATCCTGTTCCAGACCACAACCCTTCTCTTAAATGATTTCCCATATCATCTGTGTCAGTCAGGATTCAGGAAGACATGGGTGGCACAGTCAAACGGAGTAATCGGAGGAGATTTTAATTAAAGGGATGATTTATAAAAGTGTGGGGCAGGGTTTAGGGAAACCAATGATGGATGGTGCAGTATCCTGGAGCTAGCAATAGCAGGAAACCATTACTACTTCTAGGCCTAAAGGCCAAAGGGAGGGAGCAGTTGCTGAATGCAGAGAGAGTGCTATAGTTCTAGGAGACAGCCTTCCCCTGGAAACTTTGGTCTGTGGAAGAGGGAAGCCATCAACCAATCATGATCTGGCCAAGCATAATCAATCTCACTTTCCTCCCTCACCCCCGCTGGCTAGATTCTCCCATTGGCTAGTCCCAACCAGAAGCCAGTGAGAGAGAGAGAGAGAGAGAGAGAGAGAGAGAGAGAGAGAGAGAGAGAAAATGTTGATGAAGCCTGTCAACGCAGCTTATAATAGTCAACTTCCAGAGAAACAGCAGGGTGGAGAAGGGTTGAGAGTAGGTTTGGAGGGGTAAATGGGAAGTGTCCAGCACAACATCATAATGCATCTGCTTTCCAGAATACGAGGTCTGACAATTGAGTCTGTGAACTTGTTGCAATGATGTTGCTAACTTTTTTTGATATCAGAGGGATTATTCATTATGAATTTGTACCAACTGGACAAATAGTTAATCAAGTTTACTATTTGGAAGTACTGAAAAGGCTGAAAAGGTTAGACAACCTGAACTTTTCACCAACAATTCATGTCTCTTGCATCACCACAATGCATCAGCTCACACAACACCATCTGAGAGGGAGTTTTTAGCCATTAAATAAATAACTATTGGAACACCCTCCCTACTCACCTGATCTGGTCTCCAATGACTTCTTTCTTTACTTGAAGGTAAAGGAAATATTGAAAGGAAGACATGTTGATGACATTCAGGACTTCAAGGATAATACGATGATAGCTCTGATGGCCATTCCAGAAAAGGAGTTCCAAAATTGCTTTGAAGGGTGGACTAGGCGCTGGCATCAGTGCATAGCTTCCCAAGAGGAGTACTTTGAAGGTGACTGTAGTGATATTCAGCAATGAGGCATGTAGCACTTTTTCTAGGATGAGTTTGTGAACCTAATTGTCAGAACTTGTATCTGTGACTCCTAATAAATATATACACCCCCCCACTTGGGTAGGGGTGCTGCTGGCACTTAGTAGACAGAGGACAAAACTGCTACTAAACATCCTACAATGCACAGTACAAGCTCCCCAAATAAGGACTTACGTGGTAGAAAATGTCAGTAATACCAAGGTTGAGAAACTCTGCTCTAAGTGAAGAAAGGAAGGTTTGGGTTCTGTTTAAGGAAATCAGAGAGCAGGTGAAAAGAAGAATTTTTGTGTGTTTTTGTTTGTTTGGATTTGCTTGTTTTGTACGGGCAGGAGTAGCCTATCACAGAGGAAGTTTCCACCTCTGTCTTTGGGGAGCATTGTCCCCTGTTGGGTTTTAGCTGGGCTCTCAGTCTCATTGACTACCTTGGCAATCAGCTGGACTGCAGGGCTAAGCATCTGAGAAGCAGGTTTGAGAGCTCTTTTGGGGGAACATCTCAGACTGTGTGGATGAGCCTCAATTTCCTTGCTGGAAGTGGCTGCTGGAAGTGGTACAGCAGTCTCTAAAGAGCTATTTCAACATGGTTCAACCAGACCCCAAGGTCTGGCAGAGTTCTTGTCTTTTCCAGGCTTTGAGGTTCTCCACTTTCCATCTCAAAACTCTTAGAATGTTAATAAGTAGGGACTTAGAAAGTCCTGAAACAGTTCCCAGGACACAAAGGAAATGTCCCAGCACAGAAAGTAAAGGCGTGTGTGTGTGTGTGTGTGTGTGTGTGTGTGTGTGTATGTGTGTGTGTTGTCAGCTGTCCTTTGTTAACTTGCTGATTAAACCTAGTCTTTGTTTCTTTTTGTCTTCCTTCCTCCATCCCATTTTCAGGTCATTTCCCTGCCTGTTTGTGCCTCTTTTGGAGAGGATTAATTGGGCTATATTACAGCTTGAGTGACTTTCATATTTATTACATTTTCTTTATTTTTTTTAAACAAGTACTTGATTTATATTGTTTAAAAGCAACTTGAAAAAGGATTTAGATAAAGAGGGGACAATCTCCTCCTACCCCCAATCCTGCCTTCTTCATCCATCCCCAAAAGCAATATCTATCCAGGGATATGTTATGGTTGTACAAACAATATGCATAATCATGTTTCTTTGGTCTTTTCATTCCATACAGATTGTAGTATATTTGCTTTTTACTCAGCAATGTATCTTGGAAATCCTTTCATATCAGTAAAGAACTTTTTTTTAATGGTTCCATAGTATCATATGGATATATTTCACCAAAAGTGGCTTGGTTTTAAAAAGCCTTTATAACCTATTCCAAACCAGAAAAAATGCTCAACTAAAAACAAAAACAAAACAAAACAAAATTTGTTTGAAAGTTTAGGCATGAAAGGTCAGTTGCTTCCATCATTTTGCAAAGCTTTCATTCTCTCATCTTACTGAGATTTTCAGATGTTTTTTTCTGCATCTGCCCCTTATAACTTGAAACCTGTTGTGGATGTTTGGATGCTGCATGTGACTTAAGTGGTGTCCATTTTATTAAATCACTGGCTGTTTATTATCTTTTCTTGTGGTGAGCCAGCCTGAGCAAGTCAAATGATATTAACACCAGAAAAGCCTGTTTTGGCTTGGGACAAAACCTTACACCTCTCTGTTCTCCAGTTTTTCCATTTTTTTAAATCAGGGTATTTTCCCTGAAGCCTTAGCAGTTTTGAAGCTCTGTGCCCGGCAGGGCTAGCTCAGATTCAGAAGTAAGAGCTTAGTTCTCTGTAATATTTCTGTGGTATAGCCAGGACCCATGTGAAAGATGAACATATTTTAAGTAAAGAAAGAGCTTGCTGTATTTGGAAGCCAAAGAGAGGGCAGGCAGAAGAGCTGTTGGGGTGTACAGCGCTCTGGGATCCGGGGCTTTGAAATCCTTTCCAGTATTGTCACTTGAATGTCGAACACGTTATTCTCAGTGGACACTGAAGAGAAGTACAGGTACGGGGGCTCCAGGGGGATTCATTATTCAAGGCACAAAATTTCCTACTCTGGCCTGCAACACATTATAATTCAAATGAGCCCAGCACAATAGAAGAAAAATATGCAAGCAGATTTCTCTCTGTCGTGTTTTTTTTCTTCCTCTCTGAAGCCCTGTAATTACAGCAGGCAGGTGGAGCATCTGGGGTGTGGGGGGGAGTCCACTGTATTTTTACCTTCCCAGAAACGCGACTTGCCTACTGCATCAATATATTTTATTTTAAATTAAGCGCTTATTGCAGAATCTGAGTCCCTGCGCGAAAGACTGATTCACAACTTATTTTCCCCCTGCTGTTCCCTCAGATGCTGCTGCTATTAGTGTCTCAAATTTCCTCTCTTAAAAATTTACTCTTAGTAAATTAGTGCTGGCTTTTCGTGAGCTTGGCAGCTTCTGAGATGGCCGAATTGCTGGGCCCCACCTCTTTTTTCCGCTCTGCAGTCCTGGGTCGGTTTCCATCCCTCCGCCCCTTGCCCCCCACCCCCTCCACCCTGCGCGCAGCAGCGCCACGTGCCGGGAGCGCACGGTCCAGGGTGGGGAGCCCCTTTCCTCTTTCCTTGCGGGGGTCATGCGGGTGGGGGCGGCCCTGTGCCTCTAAGAGACCTCTAGTCAGTCGTGCGGTGGGGGACAGTGAAAACGCAGAGGCCACGGGACAAAGCGACCTCAGCCCCACAGTGCCCCCCCCCCCCGGGCATCCCGCAACGCCGGGGCTTCACTGGCTGGGGCAGCACACCTGGAGAAGGTGGGATGGAGACCCCTAGGTTGGCCAAGTGTATGGTGTGTGTGTGTGTGTGTGTGTGTGTGTGTGTTCAAGGAAGCCCCGTTGGTGTCCCAACGCCGGGCCGATGAGGGTTAGGGGGAGCATGGGGCAGGAGCCCAAGCTGGCCTGGCCTCCACGCGGGCCACCGGGAAGCCCAGCCAGGGCAGCCCCGGGCCTCAGCGGGGCACTGCTTTTCCGATCCGGGTAGTCGGGGCCCTAGGCGGGGCAGGAACTTGCGTCCCTTGACGACCTGGCTCAGAGACCCCCCGACCCACGTCTGGGCTCCCCGGTTAGGAAGGGAGAATGAAAGAATGCCCGTGCCCCCGCGCCTTCGGGGACTCTGGGGGCGGGCAGGTCTCTGCGGGATCCCTGCGAGCCTGCTGCCTGGGCGGGGTACGCCTCCCCGATTCCGGCTCGATGAACCCCAGTCCCCTTCTCCGGGAACCAGTAACAGGATGCAAATGGATTCCCAGCAATCCGCGGGATCCTGCCCAGGCCCGCCTGCCTGGCGGGGGTGGCTCCCGGCCACCGGCACTTCACCCCGACTCTCAGTCAGCTGGCACTTCTGCCTCCTAGGGGCAGTTCGAGGCGTGGTCCGAGTTAGCCCGGGACGTGGAGGGAGACGGAGAGGCAGCAGCCAAAGGGCTGTCAGCACTTGCAGAAAGAGGCAGCCACCCTCGGTCACCAGTGAATCTCGACCAAGGGCAGGAGAGTCAAAAGGGTGTTTTTAGGCAGATCCATCTCCGGAAAACGAATAACCTCATGTGGCCAAAAGAGGAGCCAGGCCTGAAGTGAGTGCAGCTTCCTAACTCCTCCTTGGATCTCCCTCAGGTGCAGGCTGCCTCTGGTCCACTCCTGGCAGTTTCCTGGGCGCCGGCTGCAGGGCACAGACGTGTTACGGGACCCGATCTCTCTAAGGAAGGGTGGAGAGGGTTGGGGGCTGACTGCTAGTTTGACCTCAGGGAAGGGCACGCCTCCATAGGGCCAGCAGGGTGCTGACAGGTAGGGGCAGGTCCCAGCTCCTCTCAGGAGGGTGTGGGTCAAATGCTATGACTCAGTCCTCCTACTCTGGTCGCCCCAGGGATTAGGACTGGGGTTCAGTGATTCCTTTTTTACAACTTCTATTGTATTTTTCTTTCTCATTACAAAAGCTATACATGTTTATGTATTAACGAAATATGCAAACACACAAAAAGAAGAAAATAAAAACCAAATAAACACACCCTCATTACCTAGAGACAGACCTTTTTTTTGTATAGCTTGAGTACAAACACAGTTGTTTTGTGGGACAACTGGCTTCTTCTTTTCCAACCATATATTGTGAATATTTTTCCAGGCAAGCATCCCTTCAATGAACGTAGCTCAATAAATTAGCTCTCTGCTTTGATGACTACACGGTACTTCATTGCAGGAATTTTGTGTGATATTTTCAGTCATTCCTTTACTGGGCTTTTAGGGTGCTGCCATGATTTTACTTCTGTCCACATCATTCTGGGGTCTTTCTCGCTGGATCACTATACATGTCCTTAATTATTTCCTTAAGACCTATTCCTCAAAACAGCTGGGTTAACTGCTCTGCATTTTAAAAAAAGTTTTACTACATTTTGTTCAAATCGACCTTTAGAAAGGTTATATCAATTCATACTCCCACCTGCAGAGAAGGCAAAAGTCTGTTGCCAAAATTCATCATCATCAGTCATGAATATTAGTCTTCTTTTTCTTCTTTTGTCTTTGCCTATTTTTTAAATTATAGTATTCATCTTTTTCTTACTGGTTAGTAAATGTTTTATATATTCAATTAATTCTTGCTTATGTGTTTTGCAGTGTTTTTCTCAATTTATCAATTGCTTCTCATATTTAAATTTCCATTTAAAACATTTGTCTATTTGAAATTCTTAATAGTTTAATTTATGGCTTCTGCCTTTGGTGTCAAGTCTATAAAGTCTCTGTATCTCAAGGTTTTCTAACTATTTGCCTATATATTGTCAGCCCTCTAGTACTTTCAGTGTCTCATTTAAATTTCTAAGTCATATGGAATTTATTTTGGTATATGGTATAAAATGAGACACTAAATGTTCTCCCTGCCCACTCTCCCTACCCTCATTGTTGGTTCTAAATCCTTTTGACTCAGGCACACACTGTGGCCAATTCCTAAATCAACATAACAGAAGGGAAGGTCTGGTGGTGGAGGTCCTACCTCTAGGAAGCACAGAGACTATAGGTGAGGGAATGAGAAATTTCTTAACACTGGAACAGGACCTGTTTTGTAGCAGTATATGATTAGAATAACATAGATCTGGATGAAGTCCAGTTTCTGCCACTTTTGCCCTGGGGAACCTGGAGCCCGTGACTTTACCTAAGTTAACTTTACCTAAGTGCATAAGTTTACCTATGCCTCAATTTTGTATCTGTCAAATGGGTATACTAATAGCTGGCTGTGAAGATGGCTGTGAAGATAAGGTGCTATCATGTTTGGCATGTAGCAAGCACTCAATATTATCATTAGGCAGAGAGAAGATGGGGAAGGTGAATACAACTGCATGTGATAAGAAGATGTTAAAAAGAAATATAAACTATTAATAATGATAGAAATAAAGGTAAATGCTTCCATGTGCTGTAGTTATATGTATGAGTTCAAGAGAGTTTATCCAAACCAGTTAGGAGGGCTTCCTGTGAGGGCCAGGGTGGGGTGAGGGAAGGATGGGGAGGCTTATATTCCTATAGCCTGGATCTACTGGGGTCTGGACTGAAACTAAACTCAGACATTTCAAAGGAATTCGGTATCACTTCTGTTCTCAAACCTGTTCCAGAGCTTTCTGATGGACGTTCTTGGGTTGAAGAGAATCAGCACCACAAGCTGGCATTTGGACAGCTGACAGGATAGAGAGCACTGGGGCTGGGGCTCTAAGTGGGCAGCCACCTCCCTCCTGGCTCACCCCCAGCTGAGGTCCGCTGCGAAGAGAAATAGTCACTGGATGTGAGCCAGAGGCACCAGTCAGCTTAATGAGAGGACTCAATAGGCACTGTGCTTCCCCCTGCAAATGAGGAAAATGACATGGTGAGAAGGCATATGCCTTGTCCAGAATCACAAATCCCAGGGGCAGAAAAAGCCAAAAGAAATGCTGCCTCGGTCGGAAGGAGCCATTTCCCATCGTGAGGATGCCCGGAGCCCAGCCTCCACTAACAAAGGGAGCGGGAACGCTGCTCTAGTGGAGGCCCAGCATATTTCTATGAGGCATGGACAATAAGAATCCATTCCAAAGACCAACACTGCCTCTTAGAAAAAGGTAAATATTTTAGGAATCCCTTGTTACTAGGCAAATGTCTGATTGCTTTTCAGAGGAATGAGACTCAGCTTGATGCCCTGTATTTAGGGCTATAAGCTCTGATTCTGACTTGCTCCAATAGAACAGTAGTTCTCAAATCTGGCTGCACAGTGGAATGAGCTGTGGAGCTCTTCAAAACACAGATGCCCAAGCCCATTCCAGGAGGCTGGATCAAATTGGCCTATGGCAGGGCAGAGATGTCAGTACTGCTAAAAAACGCTGTAGTGACTCATGGATGTTAGGATCTAGAAGAAGCCCATTTTTGCAATGCTGCATTCTCTTCCCAGCTGCTGGAAACTAGCTTACAAGATAAAACTATCCTAGCAACATGTTCCTCGAATTTTAAGGAATTATCTGGGGATCTTGTTAAAATGCAGGTTTTGATTCAAGACGTCTGAGATGGGGCTTGGGATTCTGCATTTCTAACAAACTCCCAGATGTTGCTGATGCTGCTGGTTTCAGGACAACCTTTGAGTCTAGAGGTGGTCCTCATATTTCAATGACCATAAAAGTGACCTGAGAAGCCTATTCACAAAGCAGATTCTGAGGTTGATCCAAAATGTTGGGGATGAGGTTCAGGAATCTGCATTTTTAACAAGCCCTCAGGTGACTTGATGCTCTTGGTAGTTCAAAGGCCACACTTGGAGAATGTGGTCAGCCTGCCTACAGTTTTCTCAGGTATTTACCTTTCTAGCATATCTTGGAGTCAAAACTTGACTGGAAGATCAGAGTGGCAATTGCCTTGGAGTTGAAATTGAGCAGAGAGCCCATGATGCCTGGCTCCCAGGCCTGAATTCCAGGTCCCTGACTCTGAAATGCCTTCACATTCGAGCCAAATCCCATTACCACAGGAGAGCTACAAGTCCTTGCATTTTCTTGGAATAAAGAAATCATCAGTTTAGGTTTGAGTTTTGACTGTAAAGTTATTTGACCTGTCCACGCTTGGAACTGTGACGAACGCATCAATAGTCAGAGCATTCATTCCGGGAGAATGAAAGCAAAAAGCTTTAAAGATGCTTTCCACCCAAGGAAAAACCTCAAGCAGCAGAGTGAAAGGTGGTACAAACAAAATCAATGCTATATGTGATCTTAAGGACATCAAATAAAAAGTCTCCACAGCCTGTGAGGCAGGATAAGCCCAGGGACCTGAACGAGAGTCGGAAAGAAAATGGACACATCCCACCTATTCTCTTGTTTGGTTCTTGTTCGACCCACCGTTTTCCAAGTACTAATCATTCAGCTTGTAGATGATTCTGGGCCTATATTTTCTGGCTCTTTTCTTTTATTTCTCCTTGTTTGGGTCATTTCACTGCTTATTAGTAGCTCCACCAAGGATAGACAATGGAAATAAACTCAATAGGAGGCAGATAACATCTGTGAGTAGGTCTGCTTAGAGGTTCAGTGGGGAGAAAGAGATAATTTATTATTGCAGGTCTTACAGAATTCATCTCAATGTGCTGCCTAGGTTCACTTTTAGATGACGAATTCAAGAACGGAATGCCTTCCCCACAGTTCAACAACCACCAGCAATAATTTGGTAGAAAAATTAGAACTTGAAAAATGCTTTATTCTTTCATTCATTCAAGTATACTTATTACTTTATATGCTTCTTATTCTCATGGTCTTCTGGCAAAACTGTTACGAGATGGGGAACATAAATTTATTACCATATATGTGTGACTTTCATGTTTAAGAAAGGTTGTTTTTTTGCTTTTTGTCTATTTCTTCTAGCTACTTACAATATATTATATAACAAAACATAACTCCTATTCCCGTTACTTGGTATCATAAATATCTTGGTGAAATTTCTCACCGAGTTTGATTACTCAGTCAAAACTAAGTATCCTGCTGGGAGAAGAATAATCATTTTAGTGACATTGTTCTATGCTTTGGTTGAATTGAATAGTTACTAATCCAGCCAGAGAAGAAAAAGACAGGTAATTGGAATTGAGCAAATGCACTGAGCCCCTCAAAAAAAGACTCACAAGAAGTGTACAATTTCTCATCAAACATCTATTTGTCTGTTTTCTCCCTTCCTTACAATAAGCATTGTAACTGTAGGAAATAACTCTAGGGGCCTGGTCTACACTTGGGAGAAAATGCTGTTCCTCATTCAAGTGAACTCTGGAAATGAATTTAAAAAATAAGACTTGCCAGTGGTCAATGTTAGGCCAATAGCTCTAAGAGCCAGTTTGAATTTTTTAAAGAAAATGTAACACCCTCCACCCCTCTCACTTTGTAATGCCACCAGATATTTTTGGATTGTCTGAGGGTAGAAAACAAGGAGGTTGTTTGGCCAGTTTTCATGTAATTTGCATAAACTAATAGCAACTGTTTTCTCTTATTCATCTACAGAACCCAAACTGCCAGGACCACTGCTGGAAAGCACTTAGAAGAACTGAAGCAATGGGATTGACAGTCTTGCTTATGGTGTGGTCAGGACCCCATACAGTGGATGCTTCATGAAAATTTCATGACTCTTGCTCAGTGCTGTATCCCTCTGAAATAACAGTACTTGGTTTTGGATAGGCATGGAGATTAGCAGCCTGGGTTTAAACTATATCAGGCAACTAAAGACTTTTTTAATTTATGGGTTTGTAAGAGTGGAAAAGGATCTTTGAGAGACCAGAGATAACTGTAAATTTCCTATCTAGTTGCAATTTCCCCCATTTTCCTTCCACACAGAATCATGAATTTGTTCACTTATCCTCCCTCTCCTGTACCCTCAGGGGATGCTGAAACAACCCCTCTGGAGGGTTCTCCTTTCCAGCGATTGGTTCAGAAATGGCACGTGTGACTTAGTGATGGACTATGCTGTGTGAGGGGGAAGTCTTCTGGGGAATTCTCTTTCCTTTTCCTGGATGTTTTGTGTTTGACTGTGATGCTGAGAATTACGGCAGTGATTTTACTAACAACATAAGGATGAAGCTGATACTCAAGATGACTGACAAGATTAGAGAGAAAGATAGAAGAAAACCCGGGTCCTTGATGACATCATTGATCCACAGAATCAACCGTCTCCTGGAATGGGTAATTTTATGTGTCAACATAACTAGACCAAGGGATGCCCAGGTAGCTGCTAAAACATTGTTTCTGGGTAGATTGAATAAAGAAGACCATAAATGTGGGTGGGGCGTCATCCAGTCCATTGAGGACTTAAGTAGAACAAACAGGTGGAATAAAGGTGAATTTGCTTTTTTTTAAAAAAAGATTTTTATTAAAATATAGCTAACATACATTTATATTAGTTTTAGGTGGACATCAGAGTTATTCAACAGTACCCACCTGGCACTATACATAGTTATCACCATATTATTGATTATATTCCCTATACTTTAATTCCTATGAGTATATTATAACTACGAGTTTGTATTTCTTAAGCCCTTCACCTTTTTCACCCTGTCCCCAACCCCCCTCCAATCTATCACCCCAATAGATCTAGTATCCATCTGACACCAAACTATTACAAATATTGTAATAGTTATTACAATATTATTGACTATTAATTACTTATGCTATATCCTACATCCCTATAACTACTGTGTAACAACCAATTTGTACTTCTTAATCCCTTCCCATTTTCACCCACCCCCAACCCCTTCCCATCTGACAACCGTCAAAATGTTCTCTGTATGTATGAGTTTATTTCTGTTTCATTTGTTTGTTTATTTTGTTCTTTAGATTCCACTTACCAGTGAAATATATGACACTTGTCTTTTGCTGTCTGACTTACTATACTCAGCACAATATCCTCTAGGTCTATCCATGTTGTTGCAGATGGCAAGATTTCTTTGTTTACAAATGAGTAATATTGCATTGTATATATGTACCACCTCTTCTTTATCCATTCCTCCATTCAGGGACACGCAGGTTGCCTTCATATATTGGCTATTGTAAACAATACTGCAAAGAATATATGGATAAGCACATCCCCTCGAAGTGGCATTTTGGGTTTCTTCAGATAAATACCCAGAAGTGGGATTACTAGGTCCTTCTTTGTCACTTGTTATAGCCTTTGTTTTAAAGTCTATTTGTCTGGTATAAGTATTGCTACCCCAGCTTTTTATTTATTTGTTTGTTTCCATTTTGATGAAATATCTTGTCCCATCCCTTTACTTTCAGTCTGTGTATGTCTTTTCATCTGAAGTGAGTCTGCCTCTTGTAGGCAGCATACGTAAGGGTCTTGTTTTCTTATCCATTCAGACCTACTATCTTTTAATTGGAGCATGTAATCCATTTCCATTGAAAGTAATTGTTGATAGATATATAATTATTTCCATTTTATTATTAATTTATTTAATCTTAAAGAAGTCCCTCTAAGATTCCTTGTAATACTGGTTTGGTGGTGGTGAACTCCTCTAGCTTTTTCTTGTCTGGGAAGCTCTTTATCTGTCCTTCAATTCTAAATGATAGTTTTGCTGGGTAGAGTAATCTTGGCTGTAGGTTCTTGCTTTTCATCACTTGGAATATACAGTAAAACCTTGGTTTGCAAGCATAATTTGTTCCGGAAGCAAACTACTCATATTGCAAGACATCGCTCGTTTACCACATTAAAATGTATTAGAAATGTTTGCTCGTCTTGCGGAACACTTGCAAACCAAGTTACTCACAATCCAAGGTTTTACTGTGTGAGTGCGTGTGTGTGTGTGTGTGCGTGTGTGTGTGTCCTGTTGTTTCTGTTTCTGTGGAGAACCATGACTAATACAAACCCTAAGTTGCCCTCCTGCCCAACTTTCTGTTTTGCAGGATAATACATTTCCTTAATGTTTAAACCAGTTTGAATCATGATTTCTGTTGCCTATGGCCCAAAGCATCTTAAATAATTAAGAGAATTTTAAGACCAAGTTCTCATTTTCACAGAAGATGTAACAGAGTTTGCTCAATGACAACAGAACCTCAGGAGAAGGAGTTGGGTCATTTGTACTATATGCTGCCTCTTCCACAATTTACTCAATTACAAATTAAGGGCAGCTTAAAAGTGTATCTCTGAGCTCACTGGGCTTGCATTTAATAAATTTGCCTTGTCTAAGCCAAAGTCTGGAATTCTAATTTGAATTGTCCTCATTTGGACATGCTGAATCAAACTGTTCACTCATGTATACCAAGCATGTGCTTGTTGACTTTGAAGAACTGAAAACCCTTTGTTCTTCATTGCTGGGGAGCACTGGACTGGGAGACTTGATCTGCCCAGTAAACATGGGCAAGAAAGACAAATTATACCTCTACAGGTTAAGACTTTCCATTTATAAGGTAAGGAGACTACAGGATATTGTCCAAGGCTTTTGTCAAGACTTTGGCTGGAAGAGTTCATAGAACCCACAAGCAGAGGATGAGGTAAGTGTTGGAAGGGGATAAAGAGTGGGAAGATTGGCTTATTTTTTCTGTTCCTAGGGGCATTTCTTTTTTAAAAAAAGATTTTATTGGGGAATTGGGGGAGGGGAACAGCATTAGGGAACCGGGGAAGGGAACAGACAAGTTGCTGTCCTTTTGTTCTTCAGTCTAGTTGTGGAGGACATTGCTTCACTGGCCCATGTTGGTATCATCATTGCTCTCTTCTTGGGTGAGGCAGATCAGTCGCCGGCCTCTGGAAGGCCGCTCACAGCGGCTCTTGGCAGCTCTCTCCAGCTGCAGGCCACTCACGCTGGCTGCTGACCACTCACTGTAGCCTATGGCAGCCCACTGCAGCAGGGGTTGCAGCTATGCCGTCTCCGGGGATTCACAGCAGCCCAACTCCAGGTGGAGCTGGTGTTCACTATTGTAGCTGTAGATGGCAGTGTCACTGGCCATCATATGTGGGATCCGAACCGGGGCTTCTGGCATCCCAAGCCAGCTCTTAACCACCAAGCCACTCGGCCTACTCCCTAGGGGCATTTCTTACATCAGGCCATTCTCCATCTGCAAGGATGCTATGCCCTTTCTGCCCATGCTATAGGGCCCAGGATAAGCTGTACTTCCTCCACTGTAGCAGTAACTCTTTCTTGGAAATCCCTCATTTCCTAACTTCCTTACTCATTCATTAAGGATGTCATGTTATAAAATATTTCTTCTGGTATTTCACTCATTTTTTTGTCCTAAGTTTTATCTTTAGGGAGCAGATCAGCAAAGAAGAAAGGACATAAACTTTAAGGACATATTGACTTTGTTTGAATCCTGCTCTGGGATCCCTGCTTTGCAAAACTCCTGGGGCCAGCTAGGCAACATGGCAGCCCTGCCTGGTGTTACCATTGTAGAGTAAACTTCTCTGGCCAGCTCTGGTACATAGTTAAGGTAAGCATGAGTAAGCAGGCATGTATTTGTTTTTTATTGTCACTTAAGTTACCACAAACTTAGTGCCTTAAAAAAACACACATTTATTACCTTCAGCTCTGGAGGTCAGAAGTCAGTTGTGTCAGCAAAGCTGAAGGTCTCAGGAGGCTCCAGGGGAGAACCCATCTCCTTGCCTTTTCTAGAGGCTGCCTGTATCCCTTGGTTTATGGCCCACATCAGTCCAACCTCTGATTTCTTCATCACATCTCTGTTGCTCTGTGTCTGACCTTCCTACCTACCTCCTATGAGGGCCTTTGAGATTACCTTGGGCCCACCCAGATAATCCAGGAGAATCTTCCCTTCCCAAGGTCCTTAATTTACTCACTTGTGCAAAGTCCCGTTTGCCATTTGAGGTAGCAGAGTCACAGGGATTAGGGCATGCACACCTTTGGTTGGGGGTTAGGTGGAGGGAGGTATTATTCTGCCTACCATACATACATGCTTTGGATGTCAGTTTCCACGTGTGTAAAAGGGAGATACTGCTGTCTTCCCCACAGGGTTCTTGAGGTTATTGACTGAGGTCATTGCTGTGTGTATGTAATAAATTCCAAGCCCCATGCCTGGCACAGTGGAGGTGATCAATTCCGGTCAGTATTCTCTTCTGAGTGGGCTGTTGTGAGCTGAAGGCCAAGGCCTCTGACTTCTACCTCTTTCTAACCCTTTAACTTCTAGCTAGTGCTCAGTCTCAAGTAGGAAATCAATACATGTAATAAATAATTACCTTGATCGATGACAATGCCTTGCATATAATAAGAGCTCTAACATGATTTGTTAAATGTTTGTTATTTTGTTAGCATTGGGTGGGGTGGTGAATATCTAATTAAATGATATTATGTGTCAGATCCAAAATATAAATGTGGATTCTTCTGCTATACTTTTACCTAATTATCCTAAACACTGGTGGGAGAGAGGAATTAGTTCACAATACAATTTAAGGGAAAAAAAAAATCTTGCTACCATGGACTTTTCTCTTTGGTCTGGACACTTCTTGGTTTCCTAGGGGGCAGCTGACTGCTCTCTCTGCAACTGAAAAATCTCTCAAAGGGCTCTGTCCAGTTAAGTCACACAATGCCAGTCTTATTATTTAGAGAACACACAATGCGCCCTCACATGGGGCATGGAGAGGAAGGAATTTTTTTAAAGCCAATTCCAGTCCCCTGGAGCTGCAAACTGCCCTCGGGGCAAAGAAGCCTGCAGAATAATTGGGAGGAGTTTGGCAGGAAAGGGGCCTCTGTAAGTTAAGTCTGCATTTCTCTATATCCAGGGACAATGCCATGCCACTTTTTAAGTATTCCCCTCTGGGACAAACCTGTATGTCAAAATAAACAATTAAATAATATTCAAGGGCCAAATCAGGAACTGCAGCCTCAGCCAGAGAAAATAATCCTGGGAAACGTCAGTCTGTCTGCCGCTCGAACTTGAGACAGGTTCCTACGATCCTGTGAGAGAACTGGGTCAGCGAGGAGATGCTGTCTGTTTGGAATATGCTTCACGTCCCCTAAACTTGGTTGGTTCATGCTTTTTTAAAAGAATCAAGTGGCAGAAGACCTTACATCATTCCTCTGTCAAACCTTAGTGCAGTGGCCCCAGGATCCCTAAGAGAGTCGTAGATGGTGTGTTTAGAGAATGGGGTGAGAGAGGGTCCAAAAACCAGACCCAAAACTGTGAGAGGGAGGTTGTGAGAGGAGGGCAAACTGTTGGCTGAGACACCTCTGCTCTTACAGCCAGATAGGGCGACTTCTGCGCTCTGCCAGCCCTGCAGTATCGTCCTGGGTTTTCATGGCATCAGGCCTTGCGCAGTAAAGGCCAAGGCACAGTCAGGTAAATGTAACTAGCCATGACCTTCTGAACTACTAGCACAGGGGCTAAACTTGTCTAAGGGACTTTTTGGGGGACAAAGGGAAAGCATTGTTTGAATACTATGTGACCATAGTATAGCATTCATGGTCCCAAGTGATGCTTGAATGTCTTAATGTCTTGTCTTCTCTCTGGACAGAACTGGCCAGCAGGGTCTGGGGAGGTGGGCTGGCTGAGATGGCGTGTTTCAGAGGCCAGAGCAAATCCCAGCAGTAATACCCAGGAGCATAGCCACTAGTGCCCAGGGCAAGCACCCCAGAACCTGGCATTGGGTTACCAAGGTTGTAGGCCAGAGAAAGGCGAGTCAGGTGAATGTGTAAGAGTGTCTGTACCCAGGAAGCTAATGAGTACAGAGTGAGGACCCAGGTTAGAAGACGCGGCCGGAGGGAAACTCCTGAGCATCTGTGTGCGAGGATTCCTTGGAGCATTTGTACCTAGGACATCTGCATCTTAGGGCCTAATGATGTAGATCAGGGTGAAGGCTCAAAATGTTTAGAGCAGATTGGCCCCTTAGAAAAACTGAAACACACTCAATCTTTAAGATGGACATTAAGAAATACAGGCTAAGCGGGGGTTATTCTTTGGGGCCTTTTTGCCACAAAACAGAGGGCAGTTTTTGAGTTAATTCTATGTCACGCCAGCCTCATCCTATAAAGGCTGTTAAGTATATGCTCACAGACAGAGGGCTTTCTACATTTTTCTTGGGTAGGGTTGAAGCCCCAGTGAGGGTATCGGTGTTGGATATGAACCAAGGGCAATTTGGTGTTCATATGCTGTAACAGAGGAGGGATGCCAGATTTAGCAAATTAAAAAAAAAAAAGGACACTCAATTAATTTGAATTTCAGCAAAACAATGAATACATTTTTTTGTGTACATATATCCCAAACATTGTACAGTACATACTCATACTGAAAATTATTTGTTCTTTTTCTGAAATTCAAGTTTAACTGGGCGTCCTGTATTTATCTGGCCATCCTATTATAGAGGCGCATATAGAGCAGCTGGCCTGAGACAACCCCAGGTGCCAGGCCAAAGCAAATCAGGCAGGGGTCTCCCCTTGACCTCCAGGAAAGGTCCATTTTAAAAGTCAGATGCTGAGTCAACAGAACAAGCATTTGTATTGAATAAAATATCATTTGCCATTAAAAGTTCTTTGGATTTAGTTTGCAGTCCACTCGTGGAAGTGCCACCCACCAATGAGCCTCACCCAGCTTGATAAATACACACTAGAGATACAGATAGAGCTGCTCAGGCACAGCACTCAAAATCCCCTTGTTTCCTGGATTTCAGAAAGCTTGCTGATATCTCTCTTTGGCTTCTGTTCTGAACTCTCCTTGGAGAGTTCACTGGGCCAGAAATTCCAGGCTGAGATGACCCAGAGGTGGCAGGCTGGCTTGGCAATCTGTCAGTTTCTGGTTAATGTTACTTGTCAATCATTCATTCCTGCTAAATTGCAGAAATTCCTTTTCTTCATATCAGACTTCATTTGCTCATGACGCAAAATTTGAGTCCAGTTTTTGCAGTGTCTCTAGGGAGCTGGATACTACCCTGTCCACGTGGTCGTAGGAAAAACTATTAAGTTAATCCAAGGCTTGAGCTTCTGTTTCTTCTCATCTGAGACTAAACCTCTGGGTCTTCTCCATATTAATTTTATGTTCTAATCTCATTTTGGCTGTAGTCATATTTACCTTCTTTCGGTTCCTTGAATATGCCTTCCAAAGGGAGCCTGGAATGCTCTTTCCCCAGCTCTCCCTGCTGCTGTTCCCCTGCACTCCTCCCTGGCCTCCCAGTCTTATCTCTTTCTATTACCTCACCGGCTTTTTAAAAAAAACCCTCATAGCACTTATCACTACTTTTTAGTTTCCAGTTTATGTGTTTGTTCATTTATTTATTTTGTCTCCCTCGCCTGGAATGGAAGCCCCAATCTTAGGACAGAGACTGCTGCATAGGACATGCTCCACAAATATTGGGAAGAAGTGAATGGCTTTTCGGGAATGGCTGAGGAGAATGGGGGCTTCTCCATGGTTCCTTCTCTCCCTCCGACTACATGGGCCGGAAGAGAGAATAACCCCAGCAGGGCAGTGCTCTGATTGTTTTACATACACAGATAAGAAAACAACTGAAACTTGGTCCTTGCTCTACGGAGATAAAAACAAAGTAGCATTTCATTCAAGAAGAATGTGTGTAATAACAGTAATCTGAAAATAATGATATCTATGAGGTCCTTGGCAAAGCCACCCAGGAAAAGAAAAACAATAGATGTGAAAGCTTCAGTGAGTCATAACACCACCTTTCAACATCAAACTGCCCTGAATCAGACTCAGATCGACTGGTTTCATCAGCTCTAGGCTCGGCTGTCCGTGTCCCTTTTCATTCCTAGTGCCAGTTGCGCATTCCCCAGATAATGGCAAGTTATTGGCTCTCCTTCAGAATATTCAACTGTGCAGGGCAGGAATGAAAAAAGGATTCCTCGTCAGCTTCTTAAGGTCTAAACAAAAATAGCTCCCTTCCCGGGTGCCCACTGGGCTTTCTTTTCCCTCTGGTCATCTACAGAGAACTGCTGGCTGGACCAATGTTCATCAAAGATGGCCCAACTTTGATTGCCTGCATCAGAATTATTTAAAATGCATATTTCTGGAAATCACCAGAGACGGTGACTCCGCTCTCCTGGGTAGAGCCCAGGAATCTGCATTTTTAACGACTACTCCTGGAGGATTCTCAGGCATGCTAGGGCCTTGTCCAGCCATATGGCCCCCACCTTATCCTACTGCCTGTGTTGTCACCTGGCTTCCTATGGAGGCAGTGTCTGCATCTCTTCTTCCCAATGCATTTCTAAGGACAAGGGATACATTTGAAATTTCTTCTTCTTTCTTTCTTTTTTTTTGGGTCACTGTTAGTGCCTAGTTCACTGCAATGTTCACGGTGTTCAAAAAAAAAATTAGTGAACAAAGGACCTAAAATAATTTCTCTTTGCTTAGACCTTGTTCAAAGAAACATTTCCCAGTGAAGATTGGATCCTGAATTTGCCAATTTGATATTTAAGGCAAATAGATTTCTGTGTGTGTGAGTGTGTGAGTATTGCTCTCCTGAACAAATATTTTGAGGCAAAGCCCCGCCGCCCTTTCCCCCTCAAAAGGGCATATTGCTGGGCAAAATTATGTAACCCAGAAGGCAGAAGCAATCTTTGTCCTTTCCTGGAACCACTGTCTGGAGATCCATGAAGATGTCAGGGTAGAGGAGGTCCTAGTGACTAGGCAAATATTTGCATGATGTGAAGGCCTACCTGACCACTTGTTTCTGGTGCCTGGAGGGAGGGAGCAGTGGGGGAGGGCACTTAGGACAAACATCACCTCTTCCCTAGTCTTGCCCAGAGGCTGCATCGCCAATGTGAGGTTGACAGTGACAGGAATGAGAGGGGAGGAAACGGAGGTTGGAGCACAGAACTCTAGACTCTAGACTCTCAGAGCTGTTCAACCTGCCTCTGTAATTAGGAATTTGATCTACAGCCTCTTGGACATCCCTTGTGAGCCATCCCAGGGAGAGGCTGCTCACTCCTTCACAGTCAATTCAGGAGTTAGAAAGTACTTTCATGGACTGAGCCACAATCTACCTCCATGACATTTTTTGCCCTTTCCTTGCAGTCCTTCCTTTTGTAGTCTCCCTTTTTTGGCTTACTCCCTTTTCTAGGCTCTACTTCCTGACAGATGTTTATATATATGAAAAGAGCTCTTGTGTCTTCCCTCAGGTTTTTATCCTGCAGGTTGAACTTCCTGAGTTACTTCCACTTCTCCCCATAAGACTTGGTTCCCTGCCTCTTCTTTCTTCTGCTCATTGACTTTCTGAAGACCAGCTGCCTCTTTCACCCTCTCTGTGTCTTTAGATGACACCTTCAACTTCTCAGTCACCCAGACTTGAACAATGAACTCAGCCTTGCCTCCTGTTTTCTTTCCCTCAAGATGTTGGGATTTGGGGTTGTGGCAGTGTACTTTTACACATCTTGTGACAGTTATGGTTTTGGAGCAGTCCCCAAGGCAGAAAATGGAAATATATGTGGTGTGAGCTTGAGGTAGGTCATTGTTGAGGCTGGACTCTCTCAAGGAGAGTCTGCCCACACCAAACTGCCCACCACAGCTGAGGTGAGGTGATGTGGGGCAACAAAAGTGGCTGCTATACCAAACCCTTCACCTGCTTAAAATTTTGCAAAGACTTCTTCCATTGCTCTTGGGATGAGTTTGAACTTATTTAGGCATAGAAATGTCCTTCCTGATGTGGCTTAGTGCCTCTCTCCACCTCATCTCTTGCCCCTTCCTGAAGGATGTTTTGTGCTCCAGCCATTCTGAATATTCCATGTTATTTTCTAGCAGAAACTTTTACATTAATATGTTTGGTTTGGCCTATTGGTAATAGGGGAATCCATCAGAACTTCTGGAAGCTGTGGAAATGAGGGTAAGCTTGTATTAAACTTATACTGATTAAGTTTACAGTTTAACAAGATCAAGCAAGTATGAGTTTGGAAGATGAATGGGAAGGAAGTGAAGCACTGGAGGAGGTGTACTCTGGCTGCACTTGATCCGAGGGTAGTGAGGGAGCCATGAGTGTTGTTAAAGCAGAGTGGAGACGCAATCATGCTCGCAGGTTAGGTGACATAGGCTGGGAGGCAAAGCATAGATTTGAGGATGACTCACTTGGTATGGGGATGTGAGTCAAGGATGATGTCCCAGTGTCAAACCTGGGCAAGTGGGTAGATGGTGGTGCCATTCAATGACCTAGAGGTCAAGGAATGAAGAATAGGTGGGGTGGGAGATCGTGAATTAATTAGCTTTGGATAGTCTGAGTTTGACCTTTGGGACATCCAAATGGAGTTGTTTAGAAGTTTGTTCAAGAGAGGGAACTGGGCTGGAGCTCTAGATTTATGAGTAATTAAAGGGTATAATTGGTCAAAGTCAGAGAAAGTATTTGTTGAGAGTGGGGAGGACTGAACTCCAAAGAACACCAGCATCTCAGAGATGAGAAACAAATAGGGGAGGCTGCAGAGAGGCCTGAGGAGCAGCGAAGATAACCAGAGTGGGGTGTGCCATGAAAACCAAAGGAAGAGAATGTGTCAAATGCTGCTAAAAGTTCAAATAAGATGAAGATAGAGGAGAGTTGGTGATATTGGTAAGAGGGGCTTTTGTGGGGAGTGGGGTCAGAAGCTGGTTGCAGTGGGTCAAAGAGAGTGCAGACACATTTTATTTTTAAAGCAGTTTGGTTGTAAAGAAGAGGAGAGGCCAGTAGCTTGAGTGATAGTTGAAAAATAATATTGGGAGATACTGAAGCATGTTTAAAGGTTAATATGAAGGATCCAGTAGACAGGGCAATGTTGACCTTATAGAGGAGGGAGAAAATGATCCACGTACTAGAGATGTGTCTGAGGAGGGGGTGGAAAGTAGTGATGGGATGCAGAGTCAGCTTTCCCAGGAGGAGGGACAGCTCTGCCATGGTTACAGGAGAGGAGGAGATGTGGACCAGTGAGGGTGTAGGGAGAAAATGATGGGAATTCAAAGGAGTTACTCCACCTGGTGTTTCATTTTATTTTGAGAAGAAGGTAGCAAGATCAACTGATGAGGTTTGGCAAGGGGGACAGATGCAGTCACCCAGATCCAAGGACTATAGAGAAGGTTTAAATAGCTATGTCAGGGAACTGGAGAGCTGCTGAGTGAAACCATGGGTATCTGCACAGCGTAGAAGGCTCAGTCGACGTTTGACAACCCCTCAATATTCTTTCTATGTGGAAGCAATCTCTGTCGTCTCACACTCTCATCATGTCTCACATTATCTGTACCTCTCAGTGAGCTTATCACTCTCTAACTCTTTGTAGAGTTCCATGTGGGTCTCTGAGCTCTCCTACTTTTGTAAGCTCCACAAAGGCAGGCTTTGTCTTTCTGTTACTCACAGCCCTGTGACATTGCATGGCACATAGAAAGGGATCAAAAAAACATTTGTAGAATAAGTAAGTGAGTGTTGCCTGACCCTGTAAATGACAGCAGGACACTTACTCTGTGATCTGATGAATGTATATTTAGAAAGCAAGGCTATATCTATTCTAGTATGCTCTGAGGGTGAGCCACGTAGCTAGAGATATGGATTTACGAGTCATTGGCGTTTATAAATGGCCAAGTTCAGAGAAATTTGACTCTGATACTCTATTCTCATTTAGATGCTCTAAAGTTCATGACACCCAATTATCAAATTCCAGGGATCTTGGGGCAGCATTCTCAACCCTATCAGACTCAACACAATCTTTCATGAAAATATATTTGATAGCTCCCATTTTATTGCCTTGAGGTGAAATGCATTGATAACACCACCCACCTTTTATATATAATCAAAAGGAAAATGTAATAAAGAGGAGAAATAAAAGGAAAGTCATTTATAATAAAGGAATACTTTTTCAATGGTCAGATCTACATAACCAGAAAGAGAGCTTCGTAGACTTCCATGTTGAAGAACCATCTGGAGGTCTTACTAAAATGCAGACCCAGGCTTAGTGGATTTGGGGCAGGACCTAAGGGCCTTCCTTCTAACAAGGATGTGGGTAGGTGCAGATGCTGCTGGTCTATGGACCACCCTTGAGTGGCAAGGAAACAGGGCTCATAAAGAAGTACTCAGATGCTTTCCTCATCTTATAACAAAGTATTTGGATTTAAGAGAAGTAAAACAACATTGAACTGAATATTAACATTTTCTTCAGAGTGGCAGTTTGAAATAAGACATATATACGAGTATATAATCATCGTGAATTGCAAAGGCAGGCTTGTACAGGTGGGCCCTACTGTTGACTCAAATATCATACTATGATTTTTGGAAATGGCGACTAACTCTGGGAAAAGTTTTAGAAAAAAAAAAAGTAAAATTTCCCCTAATTTCCATGGTAGACTCATTTTTGGATAATTTACTGCATATTGAAACTGTATAAAAAGTACCTTGTATTTATATGTAAAACATAGTTAGGCCCAAATTTCAGAAAACTGCAAGTAGGATTTTCACTTGCATCCATACCTGGTGGGACTTTAAAGTCATGTTGTCAACATGCGTGTCATCCATTGCAGAATATCTACATCTCTGCCTCTGCTCAATAAATGCTGATGGTGCTTCCCCCGTCATTGACACAACCAAAAACATCCGGTCAAGCTTCCATAACACCCCCCTGAGAACCACTGAGCTAGAGGGGCTGAGGGAGGGCACCTGCAGGTGGAGATGTCCAGAAGCACGTTGCGTCGGAGCCCACGGCCATGAGCAGACTCCCACATGTCCCTGGGCAGGAGTCACATCAGATTGCATCCACTGAGCCGAGACTGCGAATCTTTCAATGCTGAGTGGACACAAATGGCTCATGTTCTGTATCGCAAAGAAGACAGAAACGGCATGATTTCCTGAGATAAGACTTTTTTAAGGTGCTGCTTGAGACATAGTTATACGTCTTTCTAGGCACAAATTAGAGCCAATGATGTTTCTACTATGACAGTCAAATACGACAAAGTTGCTGCCTTGTCCTTGCTCCTCCCGGAAAAGAGGGGGGAGTCGATGAGGTGGGGCCGCTCTCCCTGGCTGCTGGCTGCTTCTGAACCTCTCTAGTCTGGCACCAGGCTCTTCATACTTTCTCTGCTTGTTTGTAAATTTGCTTGTAATGCAAATTTTTGTGGTTTCTAGGACCACTTTTGGGTCTCAGGCTCGCTTATATACTGTTTTCTGTGCCTAGGGTGTTCTCCTGCTTTCTCATCTAGTTTAGATGATTCTTCCTCAGAGAAGCCTTCACAGATCCCCCAAGACAGGGTCACAGATGGTCCTTCCTTTCATGCTCGCCTGTCACCCTGAACTGCTCCTTTCTAGCTCCAACCACAACATGAACTACATAGTGGTTTTTACTTAAAGTCTGTTTTTCCCATTTAGATGGGAACTAGTTCTACACAATGCTTGCCACCAAGCAGACTCTCAATGCTTGTTTGATGAATGCATGTGAGTCAAATCGAAGGGATTTTATTTATTTATTTTTATAAACAGTCATGAGTATGCAGGCCAGGAGTCGATGGAAGGATTAAGCTAAATGAATAAATACAGCAAGGCACAAGTGGGTGACTTCTTCTGAAAGAAAGAAGGAATTCTGGAATGTGGAGGAGTTTTCAGGTATATACAACTGGCAACTTGACTTTCTGCGATTCCATTGGGGGCACTGCATGTACATGTCTGTATATCAGTGGCCTCCAAGAGCAGGAAGAAGAGATGTGCAGACAGAATGAGAGCGACTCCAGAGAACTCGATGTTCCAGAGGGTGCAGATCAGTATATCTGCTGCCTCGTCAGAAGCAACCCTGAGACTTGCCCTGTTGGGAAGTGAATTCATATTAAACCAGGGCCCTGGTTCACTTTCCAATGTCCGCTGTTTCTGGGCTTTGGAAAAGCTTATTAAGTCCCTTCACCTTCAGTTGCCTCACCTGTAAATGAAGATGTTACTTACCTTGGCTATCAGCTAGGGCAATTAAGATGTGCTGGTCCAGCAAGGCCTTTGTAGATTGTGAAGTTCCATACAAGTATTTGAGTCGCTGTTACCTTCTGTCCTAAGCAGATCTCCCCACACTATCTGAGATACACCTAGAAACACTGGCGACAGCCTACACTCTGCAACACGCAGCCAGCATTATTGAGCACCTGCTGCATGCCAGGAGCTCTTCTGCGTCCTGAGAATGTAGGGTGAGCAAAGCAAAGCAGGCTGTGGTAAGTGCTATGAAGGTAACTAAAGCTGGGAAAGGGGTGAGGGAAGGATGGAGGTGGAGAGTGTGCTATTTTAGCTCTGGCTGTCGGGGTGGGGGTGGGGGGCAGTGACAATTGAGTAGATATCTGACAAAGTGAGCAAACGAACCACACAGATAATATATCAGGATATGTATGAGGTTGTTATTTAATTTAATCCTTTCAATAATCCTGGAAGGCAGACGTGTTTTTTTTTTTCTAAATTTTTTAAATTTTTATTTATTTATTTATTTATTTTAAGAGGACAGTGTCACTGGCCCTCATATGTGGGATCCAAACTCGGGCCGCTGGCTTCCCAAGTCAGGTCTTAACCAGTACGCCACTTGTCCAGCCCTGGAAGGCAGATGTTTTTATATAAGAAGAAACAGAAGGGCCGGCCGAGTGGCGCGGTGGTTAAGCGCTGGCTTGGGAAGCCGGCGGCCCTGGTTCGCGTCCCACATATGAGGGCCAGTGACACTGTCCTCAGAAAAAAGAAAGAAAGAAAGAAAGAAAGAATCAGAAGCATGGGAAAGTTAATATAGCCAAGGGGTGCAGAGACTGGTCCACATCCTCTCCTTCTTGTTCTCACACTGGCCTCTCTCTTTTCATCCTCAGCCATGTTATTCTGTCCTCTTTCTCTTCCCACCATGGTTATATGATCTTTTTTTCAACTTTCTCTGTATTTCCCTAAAAAAATGGACGAGGAGAGGGAGTGAAGAAAACTAGTAGCTTGATGTACACACATTCTCATGGATAATATCAATTTTAAATTCTAAAACGTACCTCACTCATGTGTGTCCATTTCTCCCCATCTCCCTGCCACCTTCCTGATCCAGGTTATCACCATCTCTTGCCAGCAGAGTCTCCTAACTGCTTTCTCTGCTTCCAACTCATCCTCTGAGCAGCAGCTAGGGTGATGTTTTAAAAATGCAAATTGGATCATGTCACTCTGTGCTTAAACCTTCCAGTGGCTTCCCACTTGCACTCAGAATAAAATTAAAACTCCTCACCCTGACTGTAGCCTGGCATGATGGGGCCCCTGCCTGCCTCTCCAACCTCATCGTGTTCTACTTTCCTCCTTGTGCAGTCAGGTCTTCTTTCAGTTCCTCAAACATGTCATGCTCTTCCCTGATGCTGTATCTATCTAACTTTTCTTCATTATTCAGTCTTCAAATCAAATGTCACTGGTGCAGATAAGCCTCCCCTAGTCACCAGCCTAAATTAGGTCTCACCTGTTATTCCCTTTCTGCCTCCAGAGCCTCTGATAGACTAAGAAGTCATGAGGACAGAGGCTGGCTATGGGTGACGTGCTTCCCCATGGCCCCAATGACCCAGCCTCCTGGTTTTCATGCCCTTGGGTACTTCCCTCCCCTTCAATGTCATCTGAACCCAGTGATTTGATTTGCATCAGTCAAATATGGCAAAGGTGATGGGATGTCACTTCTGTCATTAAGTTACAAAAGATTGTGACCTTTGCCTGGCTGGCAGACTCTATTGCATTCTTGGCTCACACATTTTGATGAAGCAAGTTTCCATATTGGAGAGATCTGCATAGCAAGGAACTGGGGGCAGCCTCTCTCTGGGCAACATCCATTGAGGAACTTAGGCCCTCAGTCCATGCCCTCAAGAAACAGGGCTTGAAACTGAGTTCAGAAGCAGATCTCTCCCCAGATGAGCATTCAGAGAAGACCACACTCTGAACTGACACCCTGACTGTAGCCTTGTGCGAGATTGTGAGGCAGAAGACCCAGCTCAGCCATACACGATTTCTGACCCACAGAGACTATGAGATACTAAATATATGTTGTTTAGGCTGCTAAGTTTTGTTACACAACAATAGATAACTAGTATACCATCTGGGCATTCACTCATAAATATTTGTTGAATGAAAGAATGGCTGCTTTTCTTGTGCCTTGGACATCCTGAGCAGGGTTGGGGAAGAAGTATCCAAAAGTACCAGGATCAAACCTCTAATCCCTGTAACTCTCAGCTGTCACAGGGCTTCTCTCCCAGGCCACATCACAAACTCTGAAGAGAAGGCCCATTGGCTTCCTGAAAAGCTACTTTTAAACAAATGATCTTACCTTTGACCTTTCTCAGGACTATTTCTTCACCCTCCTAAGATCCAGTGGTCTCCTTAATAAGATGAATTTCAAAACCCCACATGCATAATTTCCAACAACACATGAGTTCTCCAACTGTACAAACAACCCCACCCTTTTCCCTGGTTAGCAGTGATACCACACTCATGTGATAATGCCCCCAAAATGACGAATTCATGGCTTATGAGCACACTTCATGAATATACAGGATGCCGTATAAATGCTTCCTAATAGAATTCATACTTCCCAAGCAGCTCAGCTTGAGGCGATGATTGCACTTTCTAGGAGATACAAATTACTTTGCCCTTAGCCTCATGCCAAATAACTACACCCCCACACACAAAAAAGACACACACCAATTACCCAGAAATATACTGCCTGCCATAGCTCATTGACTAATTGACAATCAGTTGAAAACTTCAGCAAAATATCTTAAAACTTAAGCATCACATTTAGCAACGAAACCAATTTTGTTTATCTACTTATTTTGGTCTGCCTCGTTGGCAGAGTTGTATCATGGTTTGTAAGTAATGACTGAGCAGACTTATTATAATGATCAATGGTAACAGAACAGCATTCCATCAAATACTTATATACATAGCATTTCCATCTCTAATTTCTGTGATTCTATTAAGAACAATTATAATATTATATTTGTTAATATGATACAAAAATAGAATGCAACCATGTGTATAATGTTTACAGCTTGTGTGGTCTGTTAAGCTCAGGGTACAGCTGTCACTGACTTCTTCTTGCTCTTCTAATGTGTGGCCTTTCCGTGCTCTGTGCCCCTTCCATTCTGATCCAAGCATACGCACCCAGTGAGTCCGTGACGTACCTACATGCATTCCTCTTGCCTCACAACAAAGTTGTGGGCAAAAGCCAAATCCTTGGGAATCATTCTTCACTCTATTCTTTGTATTTACAAATCACTATTAGAGACATAATTTTTTAATAAAGCTATATGAGCCCAACTCTGTCTTAATCTCAATTCTAATCACCTCGATTATTCCAGGAGTTGACATACGACTATAAATTTTGTGCTGGATTTTCTAGGATAGCCCACTCTTATAGGGGAAGTACATCCAAATTTCAAACAACTGATTTGTAATTAAATATCTAGTGTGACTCATTCCCACTTTGGAGATTGCTGTTACGGGTGGTGCAGAACAAATCTGCAGGGGTAAAGCATTATAGGAGGACAAGCTCTGGGGGATTGTGGGACTGGCGTTTCAACTATTGCAATCAAAGAATATCCAACCAGATAATTCCCACAATTATTCCCACAATTAGGGAATTATTTCTCCCACAGAACCAGACTTCTAAAGCCAAGAAGTCAGGGGTTGGTGGTGTGGCTCAGTGACGGCATCAGAGACCCAGCTCCTTTTGTTTTTCGACTCTTCCATCATTTGCTTGTGGCTGGTTGCCTCATGCTCAGGAAATGACTGCTGCAGGAGTGGGGAGAGGTCTGCACCAGTTGTGGCTAGTGCTTCTATGAGGAAAGCGCAAGCTCTGCCACAAACCCTCTTCGGACTTCAGCTTAGTCTCATTAGCTAAAACTGGGTCACACTGGCCACACCTGGCTACAAGGGAGGCCTGGGAACATTATTTCGCTGGGCTCAATGCTGTCCCTAATCAATCAGGGTTTTGTTAGCCAAGGGTAAATGGGTCCTAGAGGGGGAAATGATTGAGTCTGGCATAACTGGGGGAAGGTCTGAGAGAAGACGAGCTATCTAAGCTGGAATGTGAAGGATGCATCTGATCTAGGCAGGAGACAGGAGAGGCAAAGGGATCTTGGGTAGAGTTATAGTGCGACTAACTTTGGGCTAGGAAGTACTAGCGGCATGTTTGGAAGACTGTGAAAATGCCACTCCAGAAAATTTTTGTTCTGGGATGTTGGAAAAAAGTCAGCCCAGGAAGGTGTGTCCAGTTTCCATAGGAACGTCTCACCCTCCCTCATCCCCAATAATCCACCTCATGTTCCCTCCCAGTGCTTCCTTGGTCAGATTCAAGTGGACTTTCTGATCAAAGAGAACAAAATCTTAAGGGGATCCTGCTCCTTGCATGTTGATGTTTCCCCTAAAGTCATTGATTTTCAATATAGGCTACACATTGGAATGACTAGGGAGAAGTTTTGAAAATCCCAATTTCCCAGACTAATTAAGTCAGACTCTGGGGGTTGGATCAGTGATGTGCTGGTGAGAGTTTAATAACTGGCTTTTTACAGAAAAAACAAACAAACAAAAAACAAACCAAAACACCTGTATAAAAATACAGACGTTTATAATAAATTTTACTGATATAAGGGATGTGTAGCCTACACCTTATAAATGATAATAAAATATATGATACTCTTTATTATGGAACACTCTTAAGCCCATCGATTCTCAGATAATGCTTTTCTGTTTTTTGCTGAACTCCTGTGTCTGTAGTTAACCTATGGCTGCAATTCCACCATGATTTCACAAAATTAGACTGCACATGAAAACTTGGTCACTGTCCAGATTCAGCCATTAACTCATGAGTGTGCTTCCAACATGAATATTGGGATATTTTTATTTACATGGACAGATAAGATGAACATGAAACAATGAAGATGTATATTGGAATTTTACTTGTTCATCGGTGAGGTAAGAGACTTCTTTGATGATGGGGTCATAGTTTTCAAATACTGAAACGATATTTCCTCAGCTTTCTGTGTCATTCACAATGTAACTGTTACAGACATGATACACTTTTAAGTTTAATTTGCATTATTAAATCTTAATCCATCACTTTCTTAAGTCTAGACGAGGGGCTGGCAAAGTTTTTCAGTAAAGAGCCAGATAGTAAATATTTTATACTTTGTGGGCCACAAATGGTCTCTTCCTTCCCATTCTCCTCATTTTCTTTTTAAAAAATCCTTTAAAAATGTAAAAACTTATGGGTTATACAAAAACAGACTGCAGACCAGACTTGGTCTGTGTGCTGTAGTTTGTTGACCCTTAATCTAAACACTCAACACAGTAAATCAAGCCCTGATTTATAGTATTTGCTAATTTCTGTGGTATAAACAGTCTATAAGTCATCAGTGTGACAGCACCGAGTACGGCGCTGGGAAGAGGTGCATAACAGCATATCATTATATGATGTTTCCTCCTCAGTAGACAACCCCAAGAGCACAGATAGTAGTAAAATAATTAGAAAGTGATGCATTTTGAGTATTTATTGCCTCTATTTTTAATAAGCCTTATTTAATTGTAAGATTATATAATCTAATTTTGAATAATGCTGTGCTTAACAACTGGCTCTGAAAATCTAACAGTCTCTTGTGAGATGATAAGAACTGGCTCTAGCACACCACTAGATGGGACCCAGGACTCTTCATGTTTTACTGCATCATTTTAAAAATAGGCTTTATTGTTTAGAGCAGTTTTAGGCTCATAGCAAAACTGAGAGGAAGGTACAGAGATTTCCCATATACCCCCTGCCCCCACAAATGCACGACCTCCCCCATTATCAACATCCCCACCAGGGTGGTGCATTTATTACATTTGATGAGCCTACACTGAAACATCATTAGCACCCAGAGTCTATAGTTTACATTAGGGCTCACTCTTGGTGTTGTACATTCTATGGGTGTGGACAAATTTATAATGTCATGTATCCACCATTTCAGTATCATACAGAGTAGTTTCACTGCCCTAAAAATCCTCTGTGTTCCACCTAGTCATCCCTCCCTTCCCTCAGTCCAACTCCTGATTTTATTTCCTCCATGGTTTTGCCTTTTCCAGAATGTCAAATAGTTGGAATCAAACAGTATGTAGCCTTTTCAGATTGGCTTCTTTTATTAAGTAATATTCACTTAAGTTTTCTCCGTGTGTTTTTATGACTTGATAGCTCATTTGTTTTTAGTGCTGAATAATATTCCATTGTCTGGATATACCACAGCCTCTTTATTTTTTTAAAGCTCCCCAGGAGATTCCCGTGATGCCCTGGGTACATCTGGCCCCTTTACGACTGGAGCTGAAGGCGAAGGGGTGTGGTTTCTTCCAAGCCTGTCAATCACATTTTTAAAAATCTCTGGCTAATGCTTGTAAGTTTCTCTCTCTGCCTATTCCAGTAACGAACTCCTGCCTTGTCCCATATGAGTGACTGCTGCCCTGCCAGCCTGACCAAGCCTCTGTGGTTATGTGCTTTAATGAACCACCCTGGCTACCTTTCTGCCTAAGCAAATCATTGGCCTTGAATATGTATTTGCAACTTGTGGGTCACATTCCCCAGCCTCCCTCCTGGAACTAGTGCCTGGCCCACAGTCAGTGCACAATAGATATTAAAAGACTGAGCCTTCCAAGGGCACCCAGGTGTCATCGTGGCTCCATGGGCAGTCGAGGCCAGGTCATGGAGGGTTTTTTTGCAAGTCATTTGACCTCAGGTCCATTGCCCCCTTTCCCCTGCTCTGAACCTCAAGATAATGAGCCCCTGCAGTTGTCCATGTCAGCTGGCACCGTGTAATGTGGTCTGGGGAAGATTGGAGAGCAACAGGAGAAAAGGAGCCAGCGTATTCCACACCCTTTCTTCCTGCTTTGCACAGCTTCACCGCAGGGGCTACATTCTCTTCCAGCCTCCAGCCCCTGCCTAGCAGCACCTGCCTCGCTATGGTTTTAGCCCCTCCAGGCAGCTCTGGCTCCTGGGCTTTCCTCTATGCCTCTGGCCCCAGGTGCTGGCTTCCCACTGGTGCTTATCTTTGGGTTGCTTCATCCTTTAACCTCTTCCAACATCTTTGTAACAACTCCCCTGTATTAAATTCCTTCTCTTAAGCTCTTTTCTTAACAGACCTTGTCAGATTCAGCCTGAAATGCTTTCCTGAGAATTCTGGGCTTCATGCTTATGGAGGTGGGTCAGACACCATTAGAGGTTTTTGGAGGAGAAAATGGATAGACCAAATGGGAGAAAAGGGGGTTTTGGGAAGATTCATTTAGCAGAGCAGGAGAGAATGAAGTGGACGTTCTATGGACCCCTTAAAAGATCTGTAGACAGCTTTTAGGAGCCTGTGAATACAACTCTGAGAACTGTTATGTATATGTGTGTAAGTGAATTTTTCTGGGGAGAGAGTCCATACCTTTCATTAGATTTTCTATGGGATCCCAAAATATGTTAAGAACTATTGAGCTTGAAGTAGGAAGACCAGTTAGAAAGTTAAGCAATTCAGTGTGTCAGTCAGGGTTCCTGAAGGAAATAGAATTTACCAAGATCCAAGATGGTTCCAATGGCAACTTTACAGAAGGGACTATTTCTAGAAGTAGGGACAGGGTTAGGTGAACAAACAAGAAACATGGAGGCACCCAGAGATTAGTCACAGTGGGAAGCTGTTATCTTCTAGGACTAAACAGCAAAGGAGAAGAAATTGAATGGGCCCAGAATAACCATGCCCTTGAAGAGGAGTGCTGGAGGGATCAGCCTGGCGATCAACGTGGTGAGCGAGGAAGGAAGACACACTCTGGCCTCTCCACTCCCACTCTCTGATCAACCATTGACCATCGTCAGTGCCTCACCCTGGTCAACCACCAGGGGACCTTGGGTGATGTGGTCTGCAGGGCCAGAGCGGGGCAGCATATGTGGGGAAATGGATGGACTGGGCAGAACAGTGTAAACAGAGAATAACCAACACACAGAGAATATATTCTCTAGAACTTCCAGAATTTGTCCAAGACAGGAATTGACAAGTCCTGTTTGGTAGCTCCAAGCATCATCACTCACTCTCTGATTTCTGGATTCTGCCTTTCATCTGACCCTCCTCTCTAATGTGGGCCTGCCCAGTAACAGCAGAGAAAGAGAAGCAAAATACAGAGGATTTTTGTTGTTGTTAATGTTGTCCTTCTACTGCCGCTAACAATCTCTTTGACACTGAAAGTCACAAATGTCTCCAAGCCTCTCTCATCCATAAAGTCTGGACAATGCATTTGATGTTCTTTGTGGTACTTTCTGGCTTGAAAGTTTTATGATTTTTTTCAGGGGGTCTTTGGTTTCTTCCCTGTGAAGGCAGTTAGTGCCCTGGCTCCTTCACAATACATGAGCAGCACTCCCTTGCCTGTTGCTGTCTGCAGTGGTTTGAAGCCTGGTCAAAAACAAGGGCAACAACCCTGTCCTTCCAAGGAGCAGACTGCAGCCTATTAGCATTTTATTGATGTTGGCGCTGCTGTTGGTTGTTAGGATTTGTAGCGAAATGCTGTAAATGCTGTCGTATACATTTGAGTCAAAGTGTTGTCCAGGCGAAGGAGCACTTTGAAGGTATGCTTTCCTTCTAGTCTGTGTTCTAGAGACAGACCTAACATAAAGAAATACCCAGCAATGCTGCTTCCTAGGCGGGTGGAGGGAGCTGAGGAGTGTTGCTGAAGAGGGCTCACTTTTGAACAAATTTTGGAGATTTAATTTTATCAGCTGATGCAAATGGTCTGTTCCACACATGTAAAACAAAAGGACAAGAAAATGATCCCTGTGTCAACATCAGGATGGCTGGCTTAAAAACCCCATTCAAATAGCTCCCTAAAAATGATCAGACACTGAATACATTATTTTTCTGACTCTGACAAAACCAGTCTGCACAAAGAAGCAGCCCCATGAGGTTAGGGATAAACCAACCACGTTAAAACTTCAGCGTTTTCATGTCAGTCACAGATTTTCTTAAGGGCCAAGTCACTGTTTAAGGACTAATGTGTTTGGAGAGGGGGAAAAAAATCGCACTGTGTTATTAGGCAGAATCCCCTTTATATACAGAGATTGGATCAGTTTGACCCTGATTGTGTCGCCTGCTTTATTGTCCTACTTCAAACACGGGGCCCTGGGCATCATCTTAAGGAAGGGCTGATTGAACTGTCGGCCTGACACTTGTCAGCTGTGGATAATACGGGTTTCAGTCCGTCATGGTCACACATAAATGAACCATGACAGAGATAGACTGTTGAATAGAAAAAAGCAGTTTTACTGTGGATAACCTTTCTTGAATAAATGCAACAAATAATAAAGCCTGAAAAAGAGGACATGTACCTTAGGAAAGCAGTGATGTTCAGGAGCAACTGGTTATTATCTTTTGGGGGCCTCAAAAATTGCCCCTTTATCAGAGCATGTGATTGAGAGAAAGGAGAAAAGTGCCATGATTATAATACAAATGATGGCAGTTGAGTCCATGTGGTCTTCAGTATCATATCACATAACAAAACCCACTTACAGCACACCAGGAGTAAAAAAAGGCGGTATTGTTTGTGTACCAAATGGAATCCACAATTGTTCTTAGAAAATGGTGGCACACATCTTAATTAAAACAGCAGAAAAAGAGCCTGAAACTCTTTATTTCTCAAAAACATTTCTCTCTCTCTCTCTCTCTCTCTCTCTCTCTCTCTCTCTCTCTCTCTCTTCTCTCTCTCTAATATATATATGTATATTATATATATATTATATATATATATATATATCTCCCCAGTATAAACTGTGGAAACTCTACATTTCAATCAGGGCAGTCAAAAGAATGATTTGAATTTGAATTTACAGGCCTGTAATTGGAACAAATTGGAAACAAAAGAAGAGCTGGTTTAAGCCGCGTGATATGGCCACTGTGTACAGTATGCTAGAAGAAAAAAAAATCATGTTTCTTTAAAGCAAAGCTAACTCCACTGCAGGCTCCAACCAATTTGCATAAATGTCTCTACCATGATTTTTTAATTTTATTTATGGGCCCTAAGTTTCTAATTAAATACTAATTAATACTATCACCAGAATTGTCTCCCATCCCCAGCTCTTCATAGCTTTGTCACTTTGATTAATACACAGTCATTTATTAACTTATTTAACAAGCCAGGGTGCCTCATGACAAACTAGATTAAATTATCCTCATAACAGTCTCATTACTGAAAAAAGGGAGTTTTAAACTTAATAAAAATTATCCTCAATAATGTTAAAGCTTTTTCACTGTACTCTTAAAAGATAGAAATAGGTTTCTTGTTTGATTTATAATATATGGAGTTGTATAAAGCATTCATTAATAAAATTTATAAGTTCATTTAAGCTTGCACATTACAGTAGTGCTGTAGCCTTGGGTGCTTATTATTTAACTTTTGCTGTAGTTATGAAGATAATTAATGTCCTGACCAGACAGGGACTAAAATACCCACTAGAATGTGATAATTAGAGACATAAATAATGTTTAGGTTCTTGTGTGCTGCTTTTTAAATTAATTGTTTTGTTTTCCACCCAAACTTGATAAAGAAGAAAATAAGACTTTACTAGGGAACTGTACGATGAAGGTAAGATGTTTGTTTCTGTGGATGGGCGAATGCTACGAAGCCTCCCAGTTTCTGGACTGGAAAAGGGGTTTCAGCTCTTTCTGGGAAAATGTTGGGCCCTTGTTGCTCTCTGGCTCCCTCTAGTGGCCAGGTCCTGGAGGCAAGCACATCTTGCATCCAGGCCTGCTGATTAGCCCACTCAGGAAGCCCAAGTGGGTGAGTCAGAAATGAAAACTGGAGGAAGTCTCTTCATTAAGTGCTAGGGCGAGCTTCTGGTCTTAGGTTCCTAGGAGAAGGAGAGCTCCAGAGGGAAGTGAACGAGACTATGGCAGCAAATCTTTCATGCTGATGAGGCAGAAATACAGGAAGCTGTGGCTCAGGCCCTGCTGGTCTCTAAACAAATATGTATACATACTTTGAAATGTACATGGAGAGCAGACCCTTGAGGGGGGCTGTGTGTTACAGTAGGTACTCACTATGTTCTGAGGATATAGTCTCCTCCCGTTTTCAGTTTCTTGCTAAAATAGCACCCTCATTATGGTCCCTAGGTAATCTGGGGAGAGGACAGTAAAAATGCTTCTAATGATGGGCAACTGTTTGCTAGTTAAGTCCCCTTTTGGGCTCTGGTGTCCTGCGTCTTTGGGAGAGGCTGCTGGAAAGGGGCGGTAAAGCCCTCATCACGAATAGGGAGCCAACATCCTATATGGACAGCACTTTACAATTTACAGAGCCCTTTGGCATGTATCATCCTAACTCCTCCCAGAATCCTGTGAACCCAGAGGGGGGACTGGTACGACGGTTGCTGAGGAGTCACTTAGTGCTTTGGATGTACAAACTGGCCAGTTGGTTACTTCTTCCCTGAGAAGGGCACTTGGCTCCTTTTCTTTTGATTTCCTATGTCCTTCCTACATTTCTGCATCTTGCCTCCATTTCTTCTCTCTCGCGCCCTCCTTCTCCCTCTCACCTTTCCCTTTTATCCTTGATGCAGAGCAGCGATAACAATACCGCTATTTGTTCACATACGAAAATAGCTCACTTGACAGAGCTGCCCGGGACTGGTGCCATGGATATTCTGTGAGCCGAAGAATGGCTCAGGGAATTTTCCTTGGGTTTAGAGTGTTCCATGGTCATTTCCAAGTCACATCTCATCACCGGCTGGTAAGTAGATGGCAAACATTTTTATTTTTTATAACTCTTGTGTAGCATCAATTAAGATTTCCATCTTTGCAAGTCTATTAGTGGAGACCGATTAGTAGATGGTGGCTTTGGCCAAAAGTAGATGAACATTAAGCCAAATCTCAGCTCGCTGATATACTTGGTTTCCTCCTGGCAACTTTGAGTTCAGTGTATTAAGTCCCCGACTTGCCCAGTGTTCATTTTGGGCAAGTAGGTCAACTGAAATTAAGTGGGGCCTCTAGGAACCCCATGAGATGTCATAGATTAAAATAAAAGCACTAGAAAGGTAGGAAGAAGATCAAGGTCAATGCAGAAAGGTGAAAGCCCAGTGGACCTTATTTCTGCCCAGGTCCTTCCATGTGAGTCCCCACTGGCTTCATTATGATGACATGAGGAGTAAAAAGGTGAAGAGAGAGATGGAGAGGGGCAGAGGATTAAGGATGCATCAAGGTTCAGAAGAATAGAGCAGAAGTAACTGCGTTTTAGCGGTTCTCAAACTTCAATGGACAAAACAATGTTTAAATGCAGATTCCCTGGCTCCAGTGTCAGAATTTCTGATTCAATCTGTCTGAGGCCCAGGAATCAGCATTTTTAATGAATCTGTAAGTGACCCTGATGCAGGAGGTCAGCCATGGACCACTGGTTATGAAATACTGGGCTAGGAAAGGGAAAAAGAGAAGATGGAAGAACTGATAGGAGGCATGGGAATTTTGCCCGAATCATCTTTTCCCCCTAAGAAAGTGCTAAGCTGTCATGTGTCCTTCCATAGATCCTGCTGATCTGGGAATTCATCTCCAGGGGGGAGGGAGGAGCAACAAGAGAGTGCAACCATTCCGTCCCTGCCAAGAGGAAAGTTTGGCCACCAGGCTGCTACACTGCTCCTATAAGATCTGTCACCCTCCTGCCTGCCTCCTCCCTCTGATAGCTGAGGAGTCCTTCCCTGAGGGGAGTCTGAAGGAAATATGGGTGTGGCTGTGCCCTGAGCCTGGCTGCCCCCAGCATTTGGGTAAAGAGGACATTGTCTGGAGGGGCCCTTTTCCTGCCTCCATAGCAAACCCCTAGAATAGTCACGGTGTGAAATGGCTTTAATGAAGCTGCCTCCTGCACACACAGCCAACTTCTAGCTGGGGTCCTTTGTGGAGTGTCTGGTTTCTGAAAGTGTGGTATATGGTTTGGTTCACCGTGGGCAGACAAGTGCTGTGATCCTCACATGGCTTCAGAACTAAGCATGCACCCAGTAGGACCTCCTGCCCCGCTGAGGCTTTCACTGTGTGCTCTTCATACCTCCATAGCCATGCTGCTAGAGTGATGAAGACGCCACATCTGTACACAATTCAGGGCCACAAACACTCATGTGTCACTGGCAAGTGCCTGGCACTGTGCTGGGTGCTGACAACACTAAGATGAAGGAAACTTTTTTGCCAGTTCACTGGACTTTATCCCTTGAGGCTATCAGTGACATTGCCCAGAGGAGAAAGTCCAGAAAGGTTACCTGGGACTCAGCTGGTCTCCCAGTGTCATGCAGTCACCTGACAGAAAATAGGACACTCAAGGCTAGGGGGGTTCAGGGTTGGTATCGCAGGGTGATGTGACAGAGGGAAGAGAGTGGCAGGGCTTAGACCTGTGGTCCCCAAACCGGGGTGTGTGTCCCTCCAGAGTCTCTGCAAGATGACCCGCTGGGGGTGTGCAGAGAAACGAAAGCTTTTACTATATTGGCCTTTTAAAATCTTGTCATATATGCCTTTCTATTTTTGTGGTATGTTTTAAATGAAGAAATTTATCAGTCCAGTAGTAAAGTTTATGCAATTTATCAATGAATGAATAAATAAGTAAATAAATGTCAGAGATATGTGCTCAATTATTTTTCTTATACGCTGTTGGATGTGCATTATGAAATTATGATCATTGGTTTAGAGAATTGTTAAATGAGTGCTTGATGTTCTGGGCCCTAATGTCTAGATTGGAAGAAGATGGAAACCAAACCTCAAGAGAGCTGAGAGAATGGAGGATGGAAAGGCTCAAGGAGATTGAAAGTCAGGTTTAGTGGATTTAAAGGAATGAGGTCTCAGGAGAGGAGGCTGTGACCAGAAAGCAGGATGAAGATTGAGAATACCTCAATGCTAGTTGATTCCAAAATCAGACTCGTGACCAGGGGGAGAGAGGGAATGATAGGGAGTGAGGGCCAGTCCGTTGTTGTCCACATGGATATTAAAGTGCCTGAGTTGATGGCAAACTCTAGGACAGAAAAGGAGATAGTAAGCTAGCAAGATGCCAGTGGGAGGTCCGCGGGTGGTGATGGGTAACCAGGTGGCATAGGAAGACAAGGAGGAATTTACAGGAAGGTAGAAGAGTAACTGTTTTTAAAGGGTAAGGAGGATAAGATTCTCCCTCTCCAGGCTCTGGGAGTCTGAGAGGAGTGGAGTGGGAGGAGAGGACAGTGCCCAAAGGAAGCAGAAAGAGAAGGGAGTGCTCCCTGCGCCCAGGCTACAGTTCAAGGGGGATGGCTCACCACGGAACAGAGGCTCCAGAGGGCACTGAAAAGGCTGTGGAATGAGGGATGCAGTGGGAGTAGGTGTCAGAGGAGAAGATGAGAGCAGGCTGGAGGTGAGTCTGTGGGAGAAGGAGCACTGCCTGTGCTCAAGGCTCCCCCTTCCCAATGGGGGTGTGCTGTTTCAAATGGTGTTTGAGGGTTGTGGAAAACCTTTGTAAGCATAGCTGGCCTTTTTTTTTTTTTTTTTTTTTTTTTGTTAAGGAATGTCTTTTTATTCAAAAAGCACAAAATATTTTATCTGTGGGCATGCACAGGGACAGCCATAAACCATCATGTGTTTTGTCAACTAAAACGTATAACTGAAACCCAGTTCTTTAGTCTTTTTTTTTTCCAAGTGATTTCTCTGAGGTTATTGGTGAGAAACACAGCTTTGAGCTTCCTGTAACAGTTCATTAATAGTGATAATGCACTATTTTAGGAATTAGAACATGCAACTTCCGCCCACTCTGCCCATGCCAGGGGTCCTCCTCCTCTTTAGGATTGTCATGATAACTTCTGCTCTGTTTCCCCCAGCAGCAGCAGCAGCAGCAGCAGCAGCAGCAATAAAGAAGCCCCTTACTACCTTAGCAGTGCCAATGATGCCCTTTTCTACCCTAGCCGCAAAATTTCCATGTGTAGCATCATAACCAACTGCTGAATGGCTTTGCCTGATGTCCTCAGCTATCAAGGATTCTTCTAACTGTCCTTCTTGGCAAGGTCATTGCAGATAGTTTGAATATTTTCAAAAATAATTTCTATGTCAGTTTTTTGTTTTTTAAATCTTTATTAGTTGGATTTGGTGAGTCCAAAGCTGGGATACACTGAAACCCATCCCAACCACCTCCTAGAAAGATGCCTTCTCCAAAGGAAATTGGAACACCGTTGAGTGCATCTGGAACTCCTTTTCATTCTCTCTACCTCACTTGTCCCACCAGCCTTCAGCATGGCTATTGTATCTGACCCTTTTGCCATATGTTCATTCACTTCTTCCTCTTCATCCTCACTAGTAGCAGCCTTCCGTAAATATGTTCTTTCTATCTGTGACTACTGTCATGCTGGGTGTCAGCTCCTGGCAGAAGAATGCAGAATTTGGTGAGTCCAAAAAGGAACAACAACAGAGTCACAGATAAGGGATTCATACCACTATCTTATATTCTCGATGAGGGCTGGTCGACACCCAAGAAGCAAACATCCATCAATATCCCAACAAGGAATCTTTGTACACCACAGTCTCACTGGCGGCGGGGAAAGACACAGGAAATAAGATCGACACAATCCATCCGTGACACCCACACTTGCTAACGCAGTTATATACAAAACAGTAGTGGCTAATGGCCAACTGGTTACCACTGATGGCCAGTTAGTCACATGAATGCTTGCATATGTGGGTTACATAACCAAGCCAGCACCTTTTTAGGTGAGGCCAAGAGCCTGGTAACTGCTCTCCTGGGCCTTTCCCTACAGTGACTCATCACCTTTCCCTTTCAACAGCATGGAGTTATCTTTGGTCTCAATGACTTCCACTTTTCTGAGGCTGAACATCTTCAAGATTTAGGGTTAACCCCTCCTCTCCAAACACCTACAAAAGTATTTAAAAATGAGACAATTCCAGGGCTTAGCTTTCTTTATTGTACCAAATTTATTCATAATACATTATGCAGGTGTTTTGATGAGAACCCAGAAACATCTTGAGGCACCGTATTTCTCTGAAATATGAGAACCTAAGACCACTGCCATTCCAGGACAAGTCTTGTGTATGCAGCTTTCTACTACATTCGTTTGCATTTTTTCCTTCACTGCTCAGAACTCTGTCCATTAGCAACAGTTTGATCTTACAGATGAGATGACAGAAGCCAGAGAAAATGCACCTAAAGTCACACACTTTAGGTGTGTGAGCCAGGACTAGACCCAATGTTCTCTGTACTAGATCATTCTCCTTTCAGAATTAAGGACAGATTAGACACTACGATCATTCCTGATCAGGCGCATGACAGGTTAGAGCTGGAAGGGACCTTCTCTGTATCTCATTCAATTCTCATCTTCCTAGACATTCAGCCAATGTATCTAAGTAGAAAAAAAATGCAAATTATTTGACTGTATACATATAAATATTATTCCTGGAAAGAAAAGGAACATTTGGTAAATGTACAAAAAATATGAGAAAAATTTGCATGTTATCCTTGTGTGGGGGCCATGTTAATCTTCTCTGTTTTGTTCCAATTTTAGTATACATGCTGGCAAGCAACTCCAGATTATTTTAAAATGAATATACTGCAGTAGAAAATACCAAAGTGTATCACATATAATAAAGTTAAGCATTGTCTTGTGAGACTTTTGTGTGAGTTGCATATGTGTATAAGCATTGTGGGTCCTGGTATAACATTTATTTCTTTCATGCTGTGGATTGTGCTAACGAATGCTGAAAAGCCACTGGTATAGTGGAAAGAGCATTGCAAAGTGGGTTCAATTATTTGATTCCTGTCATTGCTCTGCCAACAATCACCTGGCAAGCTTGGCCAAGGAACTCAACCCTTCAGGGCTTTCTTTTCCTTATCTTTAAAATGAGCAGGTCAAATTTGGTGTTTTGAGATCGCTTCCTCTAAGATTGTATCAATCTGGTGATTCTTTCACAGCATGGATGAAACACAAAAGCCTTCCAAAGGAGGAAGATGGGTGGAAAGAGGTGGCAGGAGCAGAAAGGCAAACGGGAGCCAGGTGCAGTCATGTGACTTTACCCCATAGCCGAGGTGAGGACTGCCAAACACACACACCTGGTGCTCATTCTTATTGCTTATCATCATACTGATAGCACCCCAAGATGCTGCTGCCACATTGGTGTGAATGATGACCATGGTTAAGTCCAAGTTGGAGCTTGTGGACATCAGTGGAGGTGAGGACTGCCAAACACACACACCTGGTACCACACTTGGCATTGCTAGGTGCTCAGAAACAGTTCTTGAAGACAAGCATGATAAATAGTCCAAGGGGGAACCAAAGGAAAGGTAACTTAAATAGAACAGGTTGAAACTTAGGAACCATATTCCCTCTACAGTCTATGTGGCCCTGAAGTAATAAAGACCTTCCTTAGATAAAAAAGGAAGGAGAGCAATTTCAGGAAATATGCAGCATGAAATAATATAACTCCTTTTCTGGTGTAGACTAGCGCTTAGTTTTCTGTAAAGAATCAGGACCTGTTATCATTTTCCACTCATTTGATGGATAAAATACAAAGTTAATTTCATGGTGGAGGAACACCCACGAGGTTGCTTGCCTTCTGTTAATATAGAAGACATTTTTGACACTAGCACATAGGATGTGTTTATGTGTATACACACACACACACACACACACACACACACACGAGAGTTGATAAATGCATTAAATGCATAAATTATTTATTGGTCCTGGGACAGAATACATTATGACAAGAAATGAGATGTATCTGTGATATGCATGCACGTGTAGAAATTATGAGAGTATTCCCCCCCCGCCCAGGTAGAAACATAATGACATAAAACATTCTGCCTTGGAAGAATAAAAGTACAAAGATGTTCCAACAATCAAAGGTTATAGTTTTGCACAGTTGCTTATTATTTGTTGCATTTGTAAATAGGGCATGGAGAAGACAATTGCCTCTCCCAGCCTGGATGGATCTCTTTAGTATGCTTCAATTTTGCATCACCTGCTAGGTAAGATTTGATAAAATGTGTCCGTTGGCCTGCAAAAAACCTGGTGACAAGAGCCCGGTGTGTCAGGAAGCAGATCAAAAGTGGGCTGGGTTGTTGAACACTGTACTTTTAAAGAAATAAATGAGTAAGTCATGTTAGTACTTGTGGAGGGCATTGAACTGACAGCTCTGAGGCCCATGGCCTGTATGCTGCTCAGATGCATCATGGGTATAAACATGGAAATGACCCCACCCAGCCCCACAGATGAACCTTTCTTAGTCACTCCAGCTAGACGGAGGAGAAAATGCAGCCTGGTGGTTGGGTGTCAACATGACCATGGCCATGCAGGAGAAACTGCTAGATGGAATTGGGGGGAGATACACTTGCTAGGCTCTCCTTTTGTGTAGGTGTCTGGAGAGATTTAAGAGATGAATACCTTTCTGGTCATGGCCTGCCACCCCTGGAACTAAACTCATGAGCCTAACGTGGGATGTTGATATAGCAACTTCTTCAGTTACTCTGTTTACTTCCAAATGATAAAAGCAAAACAAAACAAAATCCAAAACCAAAACAAAAAATAACTCCAAACAAAGTTCCAACAACAGGAAAAAAAAAAAAATCTCCAGCCCATACTAACCAAGGGGCCGTTATTTTTGGCTGTGGGCTGGGTGAAATGCTCTTTGGCCGGCTGACATTGTGCACAGCCGTCTGACTGGAATTTTTGTGAGCCGGGAAAGGGATGGTTATATTTGGCCTCTGGAAGGGAAGTTGCTGAGATAGAGAAGCAGCTTTGGGTCATAGGGTTTGAGCCCATGCCAACAGAACGGGAAGCAACTCACTCCTTTCCAGCTGAGGAAGCGGGTGGGACAATCCAGCCGAACCCTTTGGCAGGGTCTTAGGGGAGGGCTGCAGGGGAATACACCACACCACTGCCAACCATTTGTTTCAGTCCAGTGAGACTCTTTGCCTCTGGCTGAGCTCGTCAGGAGGGCCAGCATGGGCTTGGCTACAGTGCCTGTAGAGCAGGATTCATTTCAGCCTGTTTTTCTTCATTTAGCCCACAGCACTCAAATCTAGGCTATCTCCATGTATTGTATTCCTGGAAGTTTCTCAACTTTGTTTACTAGTTGTTATTTACATGCCCTGTGTTCACCACTAGCTCTTGAGTGCTTTGGCTTACCTTTATCACCCACATAGCTTCCACATGCAAGGACATTTTAAAAATCAAACATGTACTAGGTTGCCCTCCCCCTTTAAGCTCTGGGTGATGTATATATATGATAAATTATTAAATCTTCAGTTGTGTTATAAAAAGAATGACACTGGAGTCATGATAGAAAAACAAGATTATTGTTTACGAATATACCACTAAAATATGCATTTTGTAAGGCTCATTGATTTAGTTCCAATTCAAGAAACCACATAGACATACAAAATGGTTCATTAGATATTCATTACACCTCCTTAGCTGCTTTTATTAGAAGTGCCCACGGAACCAATGGCAACGTTGACGTTTTCAGGGGTTGAGTCAATGCTTGAAACTCATCAATTTCTTATAGGCAGTTTTAGTTTAAAGTATTTTGATGATTTTATAGAAATGTTTTACCCCATTAAAAAGCTATAACTTAAACTGTGGAGCAGGGCAAGCACACATTAGATGATAAATGGCTTTGTGTAAGAGATTTCAGATTTGTCAAATCTGCATTAAAGAACTATATTTGAAATTGGTTAGAAGGTTGGGTGAATTCTCCAGGTGAAAATGACATTTGTTTTATGGATCCCTCCAAAACAATTCCCCCAGAGTTTTCATTTGAATAAATCACATCCAAATTCAACACTCCAGAAATAGCTAGCATGGTAGAGTTGCATTAGCTGCTTTTCTGTTTCCTCTTTTTAGGGAAAAGGGCTTGATTTCCTCATCTGTAAATGAGTGAGACTAGATAACCTGGAGGTGGAAATTTTTATACCTTCTCATTCATTCATTCATTCATTCATTCATTCACTTATTTATTGAGTAGGGTGTGAACATGTCCTGGCACTAAAGAAACAGCAACATACAAAACCTAGACCTTGTTCTCATAGAGATGACACCCTAGAAGGAGATAAACGACAAACAAATAAGATAATTTCATGAATTGCTAAGTGCCCTGAAGGCAATAAAGGATGGTAAGTTGTTGGGCAGGTGGCCCTAAGCCTCTTTGAGAAAGGGTCATAGCCACCTGAGCAAACATCTGGAAGAGGAGCATTTCAGGAAGAGGGACCAGCCAAAGTTGTGGAGTGGCAATGCAATAGCATGCACGAAGAACAGAAAAGACTAAGTGTTTTCCTCATGGGTCTTCTTCCCCCACCCCTAGAGCTGTGAATACTCTGCTGCATGAAAAATGAATGAGGCCAAGGGTATAGTGGGAAGTGTGCAGAGGGAGAGAAACAAGACAGTCAGCTGGGAACATGGGTTGGAGTGGAGGAGTCATGTTAAGGCAGAATAGACTATCTGTAGAATGAAGAAGGCTGCATCTCAGCAGCTTAACCAAGCATGTGCTTCTTCCGTGTCATGGTCTGGTGTGGGCCTGATGACTCCTCTGAGTGGGGAAGCATATTCTTGCCACCATATGCCTCTGCTTTCTCAAAGTCTTTTATTTCCAGTCTCAAAAACCCAGAGGGGAGAATGAGTGGAAGGCTGGATTGGATATTTTAGGGGCTAGGGCTGTACTGGCCACTTGAGTAGAATCCAGGTCCATGACTCTAGCCAAACTGGAAAGAAGGCTGGAAAACATGGTTTTTCTTTGTGCAGAATTGGTGAACATCAAGCCAGTCTTGGCCAGATGAGAGAAAGGAGGAAAAGAGGGGGTCCTCCTCCCCTCCCTGTATCCTTGAAGACCTGAATGACATATGTTCCATATTGGCCAAGAGTGCTGGCAAACGGGCTGGGATGGAGAGGTAATGTCCTCACAATGATTAATTCTCACCATCTCACCACACAATACACAGGGAAGAAAGGGGGAGAAAGTCATAGTTTCAGCCCTGGAAGGGAGCTCCCCTGGATAAAACACTTTAGGCACAAACAAAGTCATTTTACTGCTTTAAGAGTCTGGAGGAGAAGCAAGGTTTGATGCTAGAGACCCCTCCCTCCTACTGACTAGCCTTCAAGGCTTCCTTCCATATGACTTTACTCCATGTTAATCCAACACTAATGCCCATGCCTCAGACCATCCACTCTAGACAGGTCTGACTTCTTGAAACTTCCCATCCAACAGAGAATAGACTTCATCCCCTGTGTTCTCACCATTCTTCTCCTGCAATGCCTGGACCTTCTCCTCTACCAAATCCTACCAGCCCTTCTTATCTTTCCGGACCCACCCCTGTCTTCTCATACCTCAATGAAGTGCAATCACAAAAAGGCTGTATATCTCTTCCATTTGCCCTTTAAATTTGCTCAGTTGGGTCCCTATTTCGCATCCTTCAGAGACAGCTCAGACAGATCCCATTGCTTTTTGGATCACTTCCAACTATTAGAAAGACCTCAGTTTTGAAAATGAGATTTATTTTCAACTATTAAAAGTCCAGTCTGGTCTAATGTAAAACTTCAATCTCACCTCCAAATCAAAGTTACTTAACTAAGCCTAAGCTCAGGGATGTGCAGCAGGGAAGAAGGGGTGTGTAATTGTTTCTGCTCTCTACCTCATCTCCCTCTGACTCATCTAGGGTTCAGCTTTGCATTAGTGAGATTAGAGGAAGAGGGGCAAAAATATATCTCACATGAAGGTCCCCTCTTGGTTAATGTTGAGAGGCCACACAATGTTCTCCTTTCTGGCAGGAACCATCATCTGTTTTCTCATGGGGCACATTTTTGGGTATTTTGAAGAACCATGTCTCACTCATCATATAAAACTCACGCCCCAGTCCCCTTACTCTATTCCACCCACTCTGGTCTTCTTTCTATTTCTCAACATTGACATGTTCCTTCTTGCCTCAGAGCCTTTGCAGTTTCAGTCCCTTTACCTGGAATCCACCCTCCCTAGCCTCCCACTTAGGTAACTCCTACTCATTTAAATCTCGACTCAAGCATTAATTCTTTAGAAAAGCCTGACCTGAATTCTCAGCTCAAGACAGGCCACAATCATTACTCTCACAGCCCCTGTAATGAAGACATTAATTGTGTAAATAGCTGATTAACATGTCTTCCCCACTTGAATGTGGATTCCAAGAGGGCTTGATAAACAGATATGTATAGAAAGATAGGACAAATGGATCTTCCCAATAAGCTTATGGCACTCGGGCATGACAAACTGATCGTAGGTATGCAACAAATATTTGTGTAACGGACATGACATTGAAGGCCGGAGCTGTGCCTATTAATCTCTCGATTCACTCTATGACTTAGCACATAGTAGGATCATTGAATATCTGTTACCTCAGTGTTTTTAGCAACCTCTTCAGCATTAACTCAGCTAGTGGAGAATTGGCTGGAATGCAATTCTGACCTGTGCCGTATGGCTATTCCTCAGTGTCGGCAGAAGAGTTGCTTTTCTATTGCTGAGCCAGGCCTCTCATTAGCTGACTTCATGTTCCATAATATGAGAGGAGCAGGACTGTAGGAAGGAAACATAATGTGACCATAGATCCAAAGAATGACAATTGCGAATAATTTGTCCTTCTCTTCCCTTTAATACACTTGTACTTCTATCAGCCCAACCAAGCCAATTCTTGGTTCCCCAAACAGAGTCACCATATCACCATATGCGCCTTCAACCAACTTGCATGAAGACATGTTTTATTAGTCACAATTAGTTGCAGGTGCAACAACTGAGGCCACAACTAACTCTATCTGGAATCACCTCCTCACATATGAAATTAAACACTTGCACACTCAGAATTAGGTTCAAGTGGCTAATTGCACCCGGAAGTAGGTAATTGCAGGTGCAATTAGCTGCAAGTGCACTTTTTCACCGGAGACTAATTGCTCCCAAAGTAAGGAGATAGGGATTGGAAATTCAGCCTGAGTGGATGTGTGGTTATTACAACCACCTGTGATTTTAATAGTCCTCCCCCTCCCGACTTAGAGTATGGTGGCCTCCCTTTGGTCTTTATGAACAGTTAGGTTGCTTAACTCCTTCTGTATATTTGTTCTGTAGCATTTTCTTCTCCAGTTGGGCTTTCTTTCCTTGCCAAGACCCTCTTTCTTCAGGAGTTCTAGAATCCCTGACTTTTTAAAAGATATATATTCTTTCATTATTCATCTATACCTAAAGCCCCTCAGGATATGAGAAATGGTCAGTAACTTGGACAGCTTAGTGGGTGGTAACTTCCAATTAGGTCTTGAACACAGTTCCTTGACAATTGTCATATGAATGTGATGGATGAAAAGCTCTTCTCTGCACCCCAGGTGAAGAGGAGATGGACCACTCCATCAAACTACCCAGAAACCTGTCTTCACTGGCAGGTTCACCTGGCACATCTTTTCCTAATAGCTTTTCTCCTTTATCAGCATAGAGGTCCAACCCGGAAAACAGAAACCACTGTAGTTGGTTCTTTTTTTTTTTAATGATTATAAAATTAAAGCACAATGGTAAACAATTCAATGAATTTTAATTTAAATTCAATACAGTAAAACTAACCAAGGAAACCCAAACTAGTAATACCACTACAGAAAGCCTTTTGATCATATAAACATTACTTAGGTAAGGAGTTGATCACCATAGTTATTTATTTTTTATTTTTTATTTATTTATTTATTTTTTTGAGGGCAGTGTCACTGGCCTTCATATGTGGGACTTGAACCAGGGCCGCTGGCTTCCCAAGCCAGTGCTTAACCACTGCGCCACTCGGCCAGCCCCTCACCATAGTTATTTTAACAGAAAGAATTTAATAAAGGGAATTAATTAATCTGGTATTAGCAGACTGAAAGGGTAAGGAAGGGACCCTGAGGTATTTCAGAGGTATCTCAGGAAGCAGCTACCACCCCAAGTGCTGGGGAAACAAAGGCAAGAGATTGGGGTTATTAGCCTCCAGAAGCTTGGAAGAGGGACCACACGGAGCTGGGACCTAGAACTCTGAGAAAGGGGACATGTCCAGCTGGTTCTTGTGCTTCTGGACCTTAAAGGGAAGGCTCTGCAGAATGGGATGCAGAGTTTGAGTAGGGCTGTTGCCCAGCTGGTACTGCCAGTGTGGGCAGCCTGCTCAACACTAGCACCCTTCATGGGGAGGACAACATCCCTTCAGGGTGTGCCACGGAGCCTGGAGCCTGTGGGCTTGGGTGGGATCAGACCAGGATGAAGCTGGCTTGATAGAAGCAGGGGAAGTGGCAGCTGAAAAAAAGTTCTGAAGAAGGCATGAAAAAGGAGAGTTTGAGCCTATGTAGGGTGTATGCTTTCAAGTGTGTCTTTTGTTTATGCCCAGCATTTTCTTTGGGTGGCTTTATTCATTTTATCATGAAGAAAATCTCGTGTGTGTGTGTGTGTGTGTGTGTGTGTGTGTGTGTGTGTGAGAGAGAGAGAGAGAGAGAGAGAGAGAGAGAGAGAGAGAGAGAATATGGCTGTCATAATAAATGCAAGCTGGTGGTGGTCTTAAGATGGTGGCTTTAGCATCTTAGCAGGTGTCCACAGCCAGCCCAGCCCTGTGATGTGCAGCAGATTCCCTTTCCTCACAGCTCACCTGGCATGGTCATTATCTCCTGTTCTTCTTGTTAGCAGAGTGCAGGGCTGCCTAAGCTGACCTCCCTGACTTCCACAGTGCTGACTCCTTTGCTTCTCTGCTTAGTCATTCTGAGGTGGGACAAGATCCCACTTGCTAAGCTGGTGGCAGCCTCAACTGACTGCCAACTGGATGGGGCTGTCGACCCCTTTAAACTCCCTTTGGCTGTTGAATCTGCTGTTGTTTAGTTCCTGCAGTATGCAGGGACTTGGTGACAAAGCCCTGGTGAGGAAGCAGGAGAGATGAGAATGGAGGGAATGGAGGAAGGCAAGGGGCTCTGACTTGGCCTGGGCACCTGGCCGGCCTGACAGATTCGTGCTCCAAGGCTGTGGAGCCCTGAGGTCTGGCGCGGCTATCACAGGAAGGCAGTGTTTACTGGCCGAAAGGCCAACTCCTAATGGATTTCTTCAGCCAGCATTTCCACTTGGCAAGGGGGGCAAATGTTCCTTTGCCCTTATCACCCTCCTTGGTAACTTAGGCCTGTTGAGAGGCAGCCATAAATATCAGGAGAGGCTGGATCACCTACCAGTGTTTGGGCTAAGAAAAAAACTTCTAGTTTTCTTCTCAAGAAGATGAATAAAACCCCATGAATGAAAATGCTGGAAACTGAGAAGGAAAACAACAGCTTTAAAAAATCTGGGCCGGCCAAGTGGCGCATTGGTTAAGAACTGGTTTTGGGACGTTAGCAGCCCTGGTTCGGATCCTACATATGAGGGCCAGTGACACTGCCCTCTACAGCTAACAACAGCTCCACCTGGAGCTGGGCTGTGTGAGCCCTGGCGACGGTGTAGGCTGCAGCCCCTCCTGCAGTGGGCTGTCATAGGCTACAGTGAGTGGCCGGCAGCCAGCGTGAGCGGCTGGCAGCCAGTGTGAGCTGCCAATAGCTGCAGTGAGCGACCATCCAGAGGCCGGTGACCGATCTGCCTCATCCGGGAAGAGCGCAATGATGATACCAACAGTGAAGCAATGTCCTCTGCAACTAGACTGAAGAACAAAAAGACAGCAACTTGTCTGTTCCTCTTCCCTGATTCCCCAACGCTGTTCCCCTCGCCCAATTCCCCAATAAAATCTTAAAAAAACAAAAATGTGACTAACCTACAACAGCCACTAATAACATCTGAAGGCGCTTATCCCCACCTCGCCCCAATGCAAGTTGTTCATTGGTTCATTCATTTATCCATTCCATGAGCATTAGTTAGTGCCTACTAGTGCCTGTGTCTGGATATAGGACCCTGAGGAAGACAGGTAAGAATTCTATAGAGCTTATAGTCTCGAGGGAGGAGGGTCAGGCATCTTGTACATAAAATTTCTTGTCCTGTTTTCACTTGTCAGTCTCTCTCATGAGCACTTCCCTTGTCATTGCATCATCCTCATATCCATTATTCCGATAACTGCTTACATTTCTGAGTGAATGGATCAGAGTTTATTTAACCATTTCACTACTGTCAGGTAGGAGCTCTCTTTCACATTTTCACAGTTTTACATAATGTTGCGATAAGTATCTTTGTGCAGGCAGGTTCTTTTTTTTGTTATATTTTGTGTAACTTTCTCCCAGGCTGTATCTTTCAGAGTATCAGGCAGGACTCTTGGTTACAAATGACAGACCCGAAATCTGATTAAGCAGAAAAGGAATGTACTGGAATTCTATCCGTCCACTCACTAGCTTACAGAATCGACAGAAGGCAGAACGGAGCTCAGAAACAAGCTCAGAAAAGCAGCAGAAACTTGGGGTCCGGGCAGCAAAAGTATAGCCCAGTTCCACCCTAGGAACAGTTGTCTAGGATCCTGAAGTGTCCTCTCTTCCTGGCCTCAGTGCCTTGTCTCTTGGCTGCACAGATGTCGCCAGTAATCTCTGTCCTCCTTGAATTTTTGTCTCATGCCCCCTTAAGATTCCAAGTTTACGGTGGGAGATTTCGCTGAGCTGGCAGATCAGAGATTACTTCTCTGCTTCTAGAGAGCGAGGGAAGGGAATAGCTGTCCTTCCTCTCCTGTTCTAGTGGGAGGTGGGTTTCTGTCCTGCTCCTCTAGAACAGGAGAGTGTGGGATCCCGGGTAGAAAAAGGAAAAAATACCCACTACACACACATTCTTTTACTTATTATATGTGTGCTTATTATATGTGGAGTGGGGATGGAGGAATGGGGGCATAGTTAAAAGAACCATTCAATTTTGCTTGCCAGTGGAGGGCAGAACTACTGCTCAGTAGTGCTGGGATACGGCCCTGGGTGTTTGGCACCTCCATTAGCCCTGGGGCACTCAGCACTGGGGTCTGAAGAATGTGGGTGAAATTCATACTGATGAGCTCCATTTTACATATAAGGAAAAGGGGGTTTGGGGAAGACCTATACCTGATCCCAGATCACACAGCCAGGAAACCTGAGCTGGCGAGACCTGAATGTAGGTCTTCTGAAAGCCTCCAGCATTAGAGGGTTACTTGGACTTGTACTGCTTCCCAGCATGGGGCTGGTGACTGGTATAAGGGGTGCCTGGAGCAATGTAGGCAAAGGTCCTTTCAACAAAGGGGCCTTTGTAACAAGCCTTTCTTTGTTTGCCACTAGACTGTTCCCTGGAGTAATTAAGGCCTGTAGTGCTTAGATATAAGGCTGGTTGACACTACTTGACAGGAATACAGCAATCTGAGCTTAGTTGCAATGCTGTGTTTGAAATACATGAACCAGGGCAGCCCTACTCCCAAACACCTGCGCACGAGCACACAGATACATGGCCTTACCTCTCCTGCCTTTTCTGTAGGCAGGACAACGCACATTGGTCCTAGGGGTGGGGTGCTAGTGGCACTCTCCTGGGCAGTGCCAGGCAAAAAGGCTGACATGCAGCCCCTACTGCTGTGACTGCACCTTTGGGACCTGTGGATGGATGTCTGGCCAGCTGCTGACCGGAGGGGAAAGGTCATAGCCTTCTGAGGGTCCTCGGATGTCAGGCAATGAATGCACACCTGCACCTTTCTGCCAGTGCCCAGTGCCCTCCTGGGGGGCGGTGCGGTGTGAGGAACTGCTTCTTCTTTGTCTAGGGAAATATTTTCCCCTCGTTTCCCACGGGGGTCTCAGGAGCCAGTGGTAAAATTGGCTTGTGACTAGCCATCCTCTGTGAGTCTGTACCTTTATGTTAAAGGTCCCTCATCTAGAGGAGAAAAGACAAACCTGACTCTCCCCAGAACTAGGAAATTAGCCTTTCATCAGACTTGTTCCACTGGGGAGCATGAGGGTCACTGGACAGAAACTCGATCTCTGCCCTCGAAGCACTTTCGATGTCTCTCAGGGCGGTTGCCACTTGGAAGAGAGAGAGAGAGAGAGAGAGAGAGAGAGAGAGAGAGAGAGAGAGAGAGAGAGAGAGAGAGAGAGAGAGAATACCTTTATTAAAAGACAGTGCCGAGTCATGGCCTTGCACAGTGGTTGTGACACTGCCAGAGGTCGCTGCGTTCCTTGTGCCCTGAACACACCAGTGTACAGCTCACCTGCCTGGCAAACCAAGGAACAGAGGTTACATTTAGGTAGGATTTTGGCATTGGTAGAGTTAACATCTATGACTGCAACTATTCATGTGTGCCTTCAAGGGCTCATGACATGAAGTGATTTTAAACTGTGCTGAAGCACACACTTCCATCACACGCGGGTGAGTGAGTCACTTCACTACTGAGAACCTGGGACCAGTGTTTCAACAGACCTTTGGGCTCTCAGTTCCTCTTCACTAAAGGCAATCTATGAGGGCATCTTTATGCTTCGGTGATGTTGAGAATTTGGGGAGCCATGAGGGTCTCCAGCTGGCGTACGTGGTGAGGGCCCTGGTGTCTCAGGCTCACTCTTCAGCACTTCCCCTCGTACCGCATGTCCCTCGTGGAGCTCTCAAGCCTGGGGTCTGGCTCCTTCCGGCTCACGCCACCTAGGTGGCTCAGGTGCAGTGGTACCGGGGCGGGCAGCAGGAGCTGTCCTCCTGGCTTGTGCGGTGCTGCAGTGTCTGCTGAGAATTTAAAACCCATAATAAAATCGACTGTAAGTCAGTCTGCTTTTTATTATCCCCATGCTGGCAATTCTAAACAATGTCAGTGATAAAATACTCCTTCCCCCAAATCTTTTGCTGGTCCACATTCTAAACAATCGCTGTGGTGACGGTTGAATTTTAATTGTATACATTCATATATTTGTGTGTATGTGAGTGTGTGTGTGTGTGTATACATCAAATTAGCATATTTTATTACTTATCCTTTAATAAATGTTATATCCTACATGAAAGTTAATTAGGAGAACTCCCGGTAACAACAGCATGAGAGAGTTCGGGCTGGCTTCAGGCGAGTCTGCATCTCCAGCCCCTGCGGTACTAGGTGTTCCTGCATTCACAGTGATTGCAAAGCCAAGAAACAGAACTTGAGTTAATTCCATTGTGTTCTTCTATGTGATGACCTTGCATTTCAATTTCTGTTTAAAATTTAGTAAATGCAAATTTTAGTTGGTACACGAAGTGTTTGGCTGAATTCAAATAATATTTTTTAAATAGAAATATATTCTTTGTAAAATGATGGTTTTAAAACGAATGAACTAATGAGAATAATAGTAATTACTGATTATCATATCATTATCACCGAAAATAACTGTCACATAGAGGACGGTGTTTAAAAAATGATCCCATTTGGGTCCTCCACTGCCTGTGCTGATTCAGGTGACAGAAATCACTTCATCTAGCTGAACCAGAAGGAGGTATGTAGTAGCCAACAGATACTTTGACGCAGGCTCTCATCAGAGCTCTCGGAAAGAATTCCAGCTCACGGAATTACTCTAGCTCAGCGAGATCCCACAGGGGCAGGCTGTGCTCCCATCTGCCCACTGCAGAGCCCACCACCTCTGCCATGAGCTGGGCCAGCCGAAGAAAGACCTTGTGCCTTGCCTCGCACCCCACCTAGCTGAGCTCTAAATCCAGGTCTTGTGCCAACTGCATGTGACTGGTGGAACCCAATCTCATCGGGACTCCTACTTCAAGGAGGATGGGAAACTCATATGGTGTCTGCAGTGTAGGATGGTCCCCTGGAGAAGCTCGAGCAAGCTAGTGCAGAGCATCCTTCGCATGTACCTAGCTGGGTCTCTCCATGTCACCACCTTTTGGTCTCTGGATGGGTAAGGACCTCCCTTGTTTGGCTGCCAGGTCCTGTTCCATGCTGGCTTCTGGGTTGATAGTGGGCTCTGTAGTCAACTGTTTCCAGCAGGGCCATATTTGTGCTGTGTCCCCTTTCCTCTCCACCATAGGCATCTTCTCTGCCTGGGCACTCCTGGATGACACGTTGTGAGTGTTCTCTCCAAATCTTCTCTATATCAATTCACAAACATCTATTGGGTAAGAGTGGCTCCCCAAAACTCAGAGTTCTCCATGATTCCACCTCTAAACTCCACTCTACTTAGTACATGTGTTTTTATATCATCATTACTATTCTTCTACAGTAACTTCTTTCAGGGATTCTCCTCAAACCCAATTGAAGATTAAATGCAACTTATGTCCTCAAGGAGTTTTCACTATCATTCTCATAACATTAAAAATACTCTAAATTTGCATCTACACTTGGGACCCCAAACCTCAGCTCTCCTGTCCCTGTGGGGGCAGTGGGTGGTTGTGGGTGATGTTGGGACTGAGGAGTAGGTTCCATTGTGACTTCATGGAGGGTGACACTGCAAAAAGTGGCAGAATGAGACTTTGGCATGAAAGTGCCAGGTGAGGCCCAACTTTGCACAGGAGGCTTGAACCCAGTGTCCCTTCTGGAGCCCAAGAGGCAGGACCTGCCAGGTAGTAATAAATGCTGAGTGATGCTCTGCTCACAAGGCTAAAAGGAAAGAGCCTGTGGTAATCTGCAACCAAAAAAGCTGGATGTCTTTCTGTAGCAGGCTCTTGATAGCTGAGTGAACATACGCCATAACCTCTCCGGGAAGGGATGCTACTTATGATGGTGGTTCTTATGGTGGTTCTTACTCCTGGGAAGTGGGACTGGGAAAGGAGGTGGCATGGAGGAGGCAGGATCTGTAGCATTATGGGAGCTTCTTTCTGGGTTGCCTCTGGAGGAAATCCCTGAGACAGCACAGATGGCTAACCTGGCAGATGACTCTGTGCTCCACCCCTCCTGCCCCAGCCGCTGCTGTAACTCTCAGAAATGTGTCCACAGTCCCTTCCCCTGCCCAGTGACTCACACAGGTTCGCCTCAGTCTTCAAAAGCCTTCTCTCTTTCCTCCCGGCAGCTTTTTAGTGGCCTGAACTCCATTTTACTTCCAACAATAAAGACAGAAAGTTTGGTCCATTACCATTACTTTCACTAAATATAGAAAATCTCATTTCCTCATTTCTTATTTTTTAAAATAAAAATTGTATATATTTAGATGTACAACATGATTGATATACATATACACAGTGAAATAATTATAACAGTCACTATGGAACATGGATCCCCCCCACCAGAATCCATGCATAGTTTCCCAGTGTCTTGAAGGACATGACATGCTACATGTTCAGTTATAAGAAATATATATATGTAAATATATATATATGTGAATATATATATATATTCAATTCATGTATACATGTTTATATGTATTTGTATGTGTTCACATTCATGCGATACACATACACACACACACACACACACACACGCACATTTATCATTTATTTTATTCCTGGTTCCCATTTACCAGAATGACAAGACATCTTGCTGCTGCCTCCAACCAACTAGGAAGTCTCACTACAGGAGGACATAGTCAAGATCAGTCTCTTCTCCAAAGATACAGCTAATTCCAAACAACACATTAAGATTCTAAAGTTAAGAGCACATTGTGAAATGTGAATCGATGTGACACTGTCAAACAAAATGACCTGTGGGCTCGGGAGGTTGGCGCTTGTAGGAAGAGGCCGAAGTGTGCATCTTAATCTTGATTTCCTTTGGGAATATTTCCCCCATTGTGTTCCTGATTCTGATTATGTTCTCTTGCAATCAAAATAGCTCTAGTCTCCTGGGCTAGACAATTCTCTCTCTCTTTCTTCTTCTATCTCTCTCTTACCCTCCCTCCCTCCCTCCCTCTCTCTAAACAAATTGTTTAATAAATAAAGAAAGACAAGTTGTTGTTATTTCATTTTAATTTTTGATCAGCAACAACTGTTTGGTTTTTGAGCTGCAAGTCTACATGTGTGCACAAAATCCCATCCCATTAGGAGGAAAAGAATTGGATTTCAAGTCCTGCTTGCTGTGTAAATTATTTAATGCACGGGGACCTCAAATGTTCAGCCATAAAACCAAAGTTCAGCAATTCAAAGTTCGGCTTCAAAATGGCATGAACAATCCAATAGGTAAGCACAGAGTTCTTCCTTTATATCCATAATCTCAGGATATTATGAAGCCTTTAGCCTTAAGAAAATTTCAGTCAGGATTTATATTTAACATCAAGCTTATCTACTGCTTGGTTTTCAATGTATAGTAAAGACAACGTAAGCTGGGTAATAACCGAGATTCTGAATTCTAATATAGGTTTTGCCTCCCTATCTCTTTTTCCCTGTCAATACATGATTTGGAACTATCCCTACTGCATATTATCATAGCTGGGATTTTTTTTTTTTTTGATCTTGAACCAAAGCACAGTGTTTAGAGTATCCATCCATCTCCATATCTGGACTTCACTCAGCCCCTCCCTAAGCTCTTTCAATTTCTTTGGCTATGTACTTCAGTGAACTGCAAACAAACAGATCATTTTGCTGATGGTGATAAGGCGGTAATAGACTTTACTTCATTGCCTAGTGCCCTTCAGATATGCTTCCTACAAAACTCCTCAGCAGAACAAATATAGTTACTGAATTTGGTTACTAGTACACAATGAAATAATAGCTAAATAACGTAGTTACGTGGTCATAATATAGTTAAATGATGCAGCAAGTTGCACACAATAGAAAATGCAGTTAGGCAGAGAGAATGAAATTAAGGGTTAGAGGTAAAAGAGAGGATGTATCTTTAGATGTGATTTGAAATGAAAAGCAGACACCCTCAAAGGACATAGAAAGATGTCACGAGATGATGCCTGTAGAAGGAGCTTTTCTTGTCAGCTAAGGCAAGACTGGGTAAGGGCAGTGGGAAGGGCATGTTCAACTGGCTATATATCTTATATATCCCCTCCTTTCCACTTCCATGGCAGTCATTCTCCTTTAGTCCTTATTACCTCTTTCCTGGTCTTCACAGATGTTAAATACGTGATCTTCCAGCTCTCCTCCGATTTATCCCATGAAGCATTGCCAAATCAATTGTCCTCTAACATTGCTCTGATTGTGTCATCCTTCTGTCTCAAATCTTCTGGAGCTTCTTATTACTTCCTGAAGTAGAGTAGGTACCAATTTCTTAGCTTGGCATTCAAGGGTTTCACATAGTCTTTGTTCTAACCCTACTATGTGTACCATCACATAAGCATCACCTGGGAACTTGTCGGAAATGTAGCATTTCAGGCCTCACCTCAGGCTTATTCAATAGGAATCTGTATTTTTCACAGGATCCTCAGGTGATTCACATGTGCAGAAAGTTTGAGAAGCACTGCTTTGGCCAATCCAAAATATAAATATACTCCCTACTCTCCTATTTTTGTCTTTTGCTTGTAAAATTAATTCCACATTTACTCCATCTTTGCCTGTCCATACATGGGATCTTTTTGGGGTTATCTGAAATGTCACCTCCTCCATGGAAACTTTCCCAGTTATCCCATGGACCAGGCAGATCAACCTTCAGAGTGCCTGCCAAGCCCTTTATAAACTGAACTGCCCCTGCTGAAGGGACAGCTTTATTTATACCCCATGACCTGGTCCTTTTGGCCATAGAGAATTGGTCCATGGCTGAGTAATTGGCACTATAGTCCTTCTAGTGGCTGGCCAGTAACCCAGAGTGTGGCCACATGAAATATGAGTAGGGACAATTAAATTCTCTCTCTCCTTTTTAGAAATTCAAACAAGGCAGTTAGCAGTGATTACCAAAACTAAACTCCAGGAGATAATGTCAAGGTCAGGGGCAGCCAAGTGCAAACCACGGTTAAGAGGAAACAGAAACTTGGAGTAAGCCAAGTTCGTAGAGACAGGAGGATGGAGTGGACCTCCCGACATGGTAGAGATGCCATAAGAGAAAGAGAGAGATGGAGTGAATAAGGAGACCTTAAACCTGCCCAGGTTCCTGATGATTCTGCCTTGCCAGGTCGTTGGTTCTCGTAATAACACCTAACTCCCATGACTTCAGAAAACTTGCATAAGTCTCTGTTCCTTGTATCCAAAACAGCCACTTGGACCCCCCCAAATGGAGCTGCTGGCTCCGTCCCTAAATTTCTCTTTGAGAGTCTTGCATTATGGCACCTGTGATGCTATAAACACCAGCTATTAGCAGCTTGTGATGTGTTATATCCTTCTCATTTTTGAACATCTAGCAAGACGCATCCTAAAATGTGGTAGGATTGACTCACATTGAATTTCAGGGAAGCAAAAGCATTATAGTGAAAAGAGATGTGGGGAGGAAGGTGATAGGATTTATCGTTTAAAAGGACAGCTGAACTGTAGAGTGGACTGTATTTAGTTGAATCTCTGGTGCGTTGTACCACCCAGGCCAAAGAGCCACGAGCCAGCTTGTATTTTTAATACAAGCTGTTCAATGTCATAGCAGCAAAATTAGTAATTCCCATTTCTCAGGAGCCTGATTTCAGCTGACGCTATTTTATCAGTAAAATAATTTCTCGTAGTGAGTTCAACGTACCAAACACATGTTTCCAGCTGGTCAGCAATCTTTCCTCTTAGCCTTTAATCTTCTCCAGCCTGTTCCTACAGATCACAGGACAAATGATGTTTGGAGAGTGATGGGTCTCTGCAGATAGAAGGAGGCAGCTTCATCGCTTGTGTTTGGAAGGCTGCCTCTCACTGACGATCAGTGTGGGTCTGTTGTGCGCACAGTGAGTGGTGTGTGCAAAGGAGCTACATGCACAGAGAGACATGGTTCTGCGTGTTTTTCTTTTACTGTGGGAGATCAAGCTGAACCTGAAAAGTGTCATTGTGGTTGTCTGGAAGGAAGGCAGAGAGCGGGCCCTAATTTTACAAGTAGATTGGGGATTTTTTTTTTTTTTTTTTTTTTGCCTTGACTCCCTCCTGGAGAACATCGCACTCCAAATCCGGAGGTTTCATCTGCTTCTAAGCTGGAAGCTTCTTCTTTAATGGCTTGGTGACTCACAGGGCCCCGGTGATGGTTGCTTTTTCTGTGTATAGAACTATAATCCTTCTCAATTATCAAAGACATAAATTACTATTATTTCCTTACCAGATCGAACATCTTGCTTAAATATCTGAAAGAAAAATTGTTGGTTGTCTGGTGAATTTTCCTCTTGGAAAAACTGCCTATTCTTAATCTACAAGTTCAATGAAAGTTCAAAAGTTTATCAGTGCAAACTCTATATTCTAATAATTCATCAACCAGCTTCTACATCCACATTAGGAGGCTCTCGGTTGAGATGTTTTTGTCTTCTTGCTCATGTAAAAGTAATCAAACTGCACATTTCCTGGGCATATCACAAATACTTATTGATCATAATCAGAGCATAGATGATATGAGAGCTTGGCTGACATGCAGGCCCTCGTGTCAATCACAGGAACAAATTGATTTTGACAGCCCAGCCACGATTCTCCCAAACCAGCAGAATGCTATTCAGGGCTGTTGTTGGGAGAATTTTGAGCAGACAGCATTTCTGAAGAAGTGTCATGGTCCAAAGTTATTGTAGAGGTAAACTTGATTACTGAGAAAATGGTACTTTTAATGTACGTCATACTTACCTTTACCATAGAAGGTCAATACTTTCCTCCAGTGTTGAAGGAGCTCTCATCAATTTAACATTTATTCCGATTTATGTCTGCTGGTTAGGGAAAAGGAAAATCCTGATTTGCATTTTTCTATGACTGTCTGAAGTGCCATTAATACGTTTCTCCAACTGGGATTTGTTTTCTTACTTTTTTAATTAATAATTTTCATTGACAAAATTAAAGCGCTTACACTATGCCATCAATCTTTCCCTTATGACTTAGGTTTAGATATGGTATGCTGGAAGATAATATAGCAAGAGAGGGCTACGACCCCCAAATTTGCATTAAAATCCTCTGTAAGAGCCAGATAAGAAAGGACCTTCTTTGATACTATCCATTGCTATCCAATATTTGACTGCATCATACAACAGATTGCCAGGACAAGTTCAATAAGAAATAGTTCTGACTCCATCAGAGAAGCATTCTGGGTATGAATGAAGAATAACTTGGGGACCAAGCTGTTCTGTGTCTATCCCAGTCCCCAGCCCTAGACTGGCATGTTTTGCACATGGTCCTTCTTTCTTGTCACTTAGCCATCCTACACCTTTTCTCTTGAATTGTTCCCCACCTATGCTCTCTCACTGATGTGGGAGATAAGGAGGCAGACTTTTCATTGAACACGAAAGCCTACTCTCCAGCCATACTTGATTGTGCTAAGAATGGATATTTGACTAAAGGGGAACCAATCCTTAAACTGGTCTCTAATCCAACCAGATGCCTTCTTTCCAGAATTCAAGTTAAGAGATACATAATCTGTAATCAGATAATGTTAGGTGCTTGGAATCAAAGGCACATGGGCCATGTAGGACTCAAATGCCATGCAGGCCTGGAACAGCCATTTTTGGCTATGTGTACTTTGATGAGTCAGCACAGAAATCTTGTCTGTGAAGATAAGCTAGAGATCAAAGCTGGCCCAGAGGTGAGAGGCCTCTACCACGACAGAGGTGGGGACCCTGTCTCTGGGGTTTGCAGCGTCAGGCTTGTCAAATTCCTTGTGACCCAGCTCCCCTACCTCTTGTCCTAGGATACGCTGATTCTTGCTTGCTTGTTGTGCTTCTGAAGAGGTCCTTGTTTTTCTTAAACTGGTTTGGGTGAGTTTCTGTTCTTTACAACAAAATATGCACGGACCAGAAAGCATCCTGCTAGAGAGATTCAGTTGGGGAATTTCAGTCTCCTTCGCGTACCTAATCCAATGCCTGGGAACTCTAGAAAATCATGGTGCTCTCTTTTGTCTAGCTGAATGTAGTTCCACAAGAGAGGGTATGCCAGGAGAAAAAGTGTTATTCTTTAAATGTTCAAATTTCTCACACTCACCTTCAAAGCTTGCTACACTCATTCTCTGCCTCTCATTCTGATGATTGCTCCTGCACTTAGGCATTAAAAGTTGGCTACCCATTCACTGTGGCTTTTCCCATTGAGAGACAGAGTCTAATTACCATTCCCTTGAATATAGGCTGGATTTTGTCACCTGCTTAACCAATAGAATGTGGTGGAAGGAATGTCTAGGTCTTCCAAGGTTAGGTCATAAGAAAACTTGCAACTTCTGGCTATGCCCCTGGGAACACTTGGAATCCTAAGCTGCCTGGTAAGAAGTTCCTACTACTCTGAGGCTGCCATGCTGTGAGGATCCTAAGACAAGGTGAGGGAGACAGCAGGAAGAGAAAGAGAGGCAGAGAGGCAGGTCAAGGACTTCGCTTAGGAGTGAAGAAGCCATCTTGGAAATGGACCCTCCATCCCCAGCTGATACCATGTAGATCAGAGATAAACCATCCAGCTGAGCCCTTCCTGAATTATTAGGACCCCAAAACTGTGAGCAAAATAAAATGTTTGTTTTAAACTATTAAGTTTTGGGGTAGTTTGTTACACACCAATGGATAATCAGAATATTCTGAGCCACCTCAGGGCTACCCCAGCCTCCTTGCCTTTCCTGATGTTATTCCCTGGCCCAAGGACACCCTCTTCCTTCCCCTTGACCTCTATATTCTTTGGTTATCAGGACAAGGGTCTAGCTTTCCTAGAGGCCTTCTCTGATTATTCATCTCTTCTGTAACATGTTTGGCCAAAGCTACTCTTAGAACCCTTTGTTTATGCAGTCCTGTGTGCCTCTTCCATATGATTTGACTGTCATGTCCTAACTCCCCAAGGGCACAGTCTATTTTTTGCTCCTTTTTTTGATCCCTCTGCTCCTCAATAGAGGCCCAGACAGAAAGGATTCAACATATGTTGAGGCTCTTAAATGTCCTCATCTTAGACTAAATAGCCTTAATCACCGGAAAGAAATTCATATTGGTACTAATCAAAAAATGTCTTCAATTATACATTTCTAATTAGGGATTTAGATTCAGAGGTACTTCATACTTTTTATTCTCAGATTGAGTATGGACTTTAAACTTTTTGGGGTGGTTGGGAAAAAAACCTCAAGGTGCACAGAAAGAAATCTCACAGAGCATAAATAATTGACAGAATCAAGTGACGTACTCTAAGTTTATTTGCTTGTCAACATATGCCTGTATCATTTATGGGAGGTCAGGGTCAAACTCTGTGTTTATAGTTCTGCTCCAGCCAGGATGGCTGAATGTCTTTTAACCACATCACCTCTTTCGAAAACCTATTTTGTTTGGATTTCTCCCAGCCCACCAAAATGAACTCTCCCATGTTCCCAGGACATTTTTTTTTTCTTTTAATTTCCACGCGTACCCTTTAGTTTCCCTTTCAGATGCAACATTCTTTGCAGTGTCCAGAAAACTCATTAGTAGAGTAAACATGCATTACTCAGAATTGTCTCCCACTGCAGCAGATATAGGCAGAATTCAAGCAAAATGTTGGCCTTGCACCCAAGAACTTGACCACTGAAGTTTACTTCTCTTTAGATTCAGGTCACATCTTCCTGTAGTTTGCTATGCAGAGTAATTAAGCCCTTATCTTCAATTTTCAAAGGATCACTGTTTCCTTTTCTGCAAATATCCATTTCCCTTTTAATTCATGGTACATACTTGTCTATTACTGTATGTGTACCATTCATTTTTTGAATCATCTGCTGCTAGATTTTTCCCATTTTTCTTAATCCAACAATCACAAAATCAGCAATATGATAGCAAGCAAACCAAATTGAGAGGCAGAGATCTGCAAAAGAAAAAAAGGGCACATTTATGTTCTGCTTCTTAAAGATTTGTGTTTTTTGGTTTTTTTAAATAGCAGCTGTGAAGTTATTGCACTTTTCCCTAGCAATTGCAACTGTATAAATTTTAACTTTTCCCAATGCTCAGGTACACGGGATACGGGGAACATTAGCCACATTCTATTCATGTTCATAGCTCGTGACTAAGATAAATAGATTTTCGAGGAACATTGATGTGGGTGTACTCCAAGTGGGAGGAATTTCATGTTCCAGTCTCCTTGCTGAACACCTAGAATATTAGAGACTCTGGGAGGTTTGTGCCTGACTCCTTTCAAAGGAGAATGTGACTAAGGTCACAGTGTGATGAATCTCTGACACGACAGTGTGAAGGAACAGGGATCTGAACAGAGGAGAGCAAAACAAGCTGAAGTGAAAAGTTCAAATACATGAGTGGTATTCCTACAAGTAAGAGGCAATTGAGGGTTATTAAAAAGAAGCTTTTACTGAGGAGGTGGCTAATCATCCACAGTTCAAACAGGAATGCACTTGTGCTTTCTCTTTCTCTCCTGTTGTCAGGCATAACACAAAGTGTGCACTCGTGCGTGCGTATGCACGTGTGCACGCGTACACACGCACACTACTTATTTATACTTAATATCCAAACTGTTGAAAAATATTTTCTCTTCTTCATCAGAATTCTGAATTGTGACATGTATCTTCAGTTCCTTAGCAACAAAGTGTCATGTCACCCTTGTGAAAGTCTGGTCAGCTGAGAGGAGAGGGAGCGCTGAATTGTGATAGAGAAAAATTCGTACTTGACTCACAAATGTGTATAAGAACTGGAAAGACAATATGAAAAGGCAGGTCAAGGAAGCTGCGTTTAAATAAGTGTTTTTGATTAAGGTTTGGGTTCGCCCAGAAGTCCCCTTTATGTTCCTTTTTATTGAATAATTTCCCCTTGATCTTTGAGTAAATAAATAAAAAAACAACCCAGCACTTCACATTAACCTGGGACTTAGAGCCCTTTCGTAGGATCTCATCTTCTTTCTTTGTTCTATCTGTTGAGAATGATGTAAAAATAATTTTTAGATACAACCAAATCATTGAACAACATTATAATTGGAACAAATGGGAACAAAATCAAAAGGAAAAAATGTGTGTGTGTGTGTGTGTGTGTGTGTGTGTGTGTGTGTGAGAGAGAGAGAGAGAGAGAGAGAGAGAGAGAGAGACTCAAAAAAAGCAAAGATTATTTAAACAACTCTGAGAGAGTGTTTTTAAAAACTGTATCCATGCAATTTACCCGAATTCCCAGTTTCCATATTTAAATGTCTGATCAGTCATTCAGTTCCAATACAGACATGATGTTTGAAGGCCACTTTGTAATGGTTTTACCCTGGTTCAGATGATTTTCAATCCAGGGGGAAAATGTGCATTCTGTGTGAAAGCAAATAGAAAACATATCTGAGCACAAATCAAAAGAATGATTACCACACTCTACGCTCTGTATCCATTACTGAGTCCCCAAGGCTCTCGTTCTGTTTGTCTTGGCACTTTTTCTTTAGCTGCCTTCAGTTGAATTGGGTGGGGGAAAAAATACCCAGCCACCACCCACAAAACCCTCAGCAGAGAATGAGGGCAGTGGACACGGATAACCTGCAAAGATGTGACATCCTTCGAAAGCATGGTGCTCCAAACTTCAGTGTGAGGGAAGCTGCCTGGGGAGACCTCCCAGGACCCCCATAGAGGTCTTTGCTGAGTGTGTGTCAGGAAGTTCCTGACCAACTACAGGAGGGGCAACTCTGCTCTCATTTCAATCTCTAGCAAGCTCCCAACTCAGTGGGTAATGAAAAATGGAATTTGTACAAAGTGGAGAGAAAAGGCATTGTTTCTATAACACATTATGCTTTGCACTGCTCAGGAGACAACATTTCATATCCTATAAAAAGAATTATCTATATAACTTACTGTGCGTGGCAGAAAAGTTGCAATGCGTCTTTAAAAGAGCTGTCTCCACACTACAAGAAACACTTTGTCTCTTCCACTCCCCAGTGACAGAATAGCCTGTGTTTATAAGCAAATCCACTCAACCCCTTAATGATGACCTAGAATAAACATCTGACATACACTGGCTTTCAAGCTCTCCTGTGTTTAGGCATGAATTGTTCATTTCTGTGCCTTTTGTATCCAGTCTGAAGGAAAGACAAATGATACAAGGGATGATTTACATTATCAATGGAGGCAGAGGTTATGCCTGTGTTTATCTGATCCTCTTTTATTGTATAACAAATGGTGAGATAACCAGCCTGGTGCACAATGACCATTCAGTTTGAGCCACCCACCCACCTCATTTCCATGTTGACTTTAATTTTAAAATGTATTAAAAAGACAGGCCCTTGAATTGCTAGGCTCCTTTGATTCAGGCAGGCCTATAGGCAAAGGATGGATTTCTTGCTTAGTGTCAGGCTTCCTTTCCATGGAGCCTGCAAGGGTATTGCACCTGGGACATTCCTCTCTAATTGCACTAGGAGAATTGGTACTCAACTTTATGAGGGTGATGTGGGTGCCCAGCTCAGGTTGACTGCATTCTCAGCAGAGTACTAGAAACTGGAACAAATCCACCTAGCATCAGAATAGACCACAGGAAGTGTGCATGAGCCTGGACAATAGGGAAACTGCTTTTCCTTCCAATATATTTATAAGAAAAATCAAGTCCTCTCAGGAACTATCGGCCTGGCCTAGAGGAAAAACTTCATGAAACCACAGGCCTCCAGGACAACCTGTACTGCATTTGGACATAATGCCCCAAGAATAAACTAAGTATCTTTTTTGGAATAAACTACTAATTCTCATAGAGTTGAATTTGATCTCTGAGGGAAAAAAATGCTTCTTAGCTTTCCGGGATTTGCCAGTCATCAAAGTTGACTCTGCCTCAGCTGCAGACAATCCCTGTGGAGCTCATGGAGATGGGGTGGTAGGAAAGGCAGTGGTGGTGCAAGGTATGCTAGTGGAGATGGAGCGGTGGTGGTGTGGTAGAAGATAAGATGGCCCCAGATATCAGGTTCCACACCCTTCTCTGAATTGGCTCAAAGAACGTGGGGGAAATGTCTAAGTTCTGGGTCAGATGGAAGACACATACTCCATCTGGTTGTTCTGACTGACTGCAACTATAAAACCTGGACAAGATGCATGACACCTCTGGAAAGTAAGTGGTAGCAAGCAGCTTGGAGAAGAAGCCCAGAATTTAAAGCACCACTGAACTGGTGGTGAGTTCACCATTTTTCCTCCTTCAATATCCTTCCTCCTGAATTCAACACAGCCTGAAAACTAGAAGTGGGCTCCAGGGAGCAGATTGAGAGAGCTCTAGAGAGGCTGGTTCAAGGAGTGGGGAAAAAAGACTTCTGACTCTCAGAAACAGTGCAAAAGTCCATCATTTCACTTTTCTTTTCTTTATTCTCTCATACCCCAGTCTCCAAGCAATCCCTGAATGTCAACAATGAGAGCAAAGGAAGCAATGAAGAGCAGAAATCAATGAAATTAAAAACAGGAAAACAATGGAGAAAATAAAAGCCAAAAGTTGGTTCTTTGCAAATATCATTAAACTTGATAGGCCTCTAGCAAGATGGATGAGGGGAGGTATTGAGAGAAAGAAGACATAAATTATCAATGCCAAGATTGAAAGAGAAGACATTGCTATAGATCTCATAGACAATAAAAAACAATCATCAGGAAAACGATAAACAACTAACTCTATGCACATAAATTCAACAATTTGGGAGAACTGTGTCATTTTCCTTGAAAAACCCAAACTACCAAAACTCACCAAGATGAAATAGATAACCTGAATAGTTCTATAACCATTACAGAAACTGGCCTTGCAGTTTAAAAATCTACTGGAAAAATAATCTTCAGCCTCAGATGATTTCATTAGTTAACTCTCTCTTAAAGAAAGACTTAGACTCATTCTATGTAATCTCTTCCAGAAAATGGAAAAGGCTGGAACACTTACCAATTCATCTTACAAGGTCAGCATTAATCTGATATACCACACGGATCTTATTCTTTCATTGACTTCTACTCTTATTTTTATTCTTTTTCTGCTTGCTTTGGGTTTGTTTTGTCTTCCTTTTCTAGTTTCTTAAGGTAGAAGCTTAGATTATTGATTTGAATCTTTTCTATCATCATTAAATATGTTAAGTAAGCATTTAAGGCTATACATGTTCCTCTAAACACTGCTGTAATCCATATCTCACAAAGATAACACACAGAAAGAAAACTACAGATTGATATCCCTCACAAACAAAAACTCTTCAACACAGTATTAGCAAGACAACTCCAGCAATATATAAAGGAATATTTTACCATGATCAAATGTAATCTACCATACTAACAGTCTAAAGAAACAAAGTCACATGTTCATTTTATTTCCTGCAGAAAAAGCATGTGACAAAATGCAACATCCATTCATGATAAAACTCTCAGCAAATGAGAAATTCAAGGGGATTTCCTCAAATTAATAAGTGGTATCTATAAAAAAAATTATATCTAAAATCATACTTAATGATGAAAGATTATATGCTTTACTGCTAAACTGGGAATAAATCAATGATGTCCACTCTCACCACTCTCATTCAACATTGTACTGGAAATTCTATCAAGTGAAATAAGGCAAAAAAAAAAATACATGAATCATAGATTGGAAAGAAGAAATAAAACTGTCCCTATTCACAAACATATGTGTTTATGAAGAAAATTCCAAGGACTTTACAAAAAAGTCCTAAAATCAATAGGTGAGTTTAACAAGGTTGCAAGATACAAGGTAAACACACAAAAATTAATTGTATTTTTATATACTAGTAATGTACAATTAGAAACCAAAATTAAAAAAGAAACACCTCACCATTTACAATAGCTCTAAAAAGTGAGATATTTAGCCATAAATATAATAAAACGAGCACAGGATCTATTTGACAAAAACTACAAAGTGATGAGGAAAGAAATCAACAAAGACCTCAAAATGAAGAGATGCTCTGCACATGGGTTGGAAAAATTCAATGTTGTAAAGCAGTCAATTAATGTCAAATTGATCTGTAGATTGACACTAGTCGAAATCTTCATAGGATTTTTTTTGTACATATAGGCAAACTGATTCTAAAATTTATATGGAAAGCAAGGAATTACAATAATTTAAACAATTCCGAAATAGAAGGTTGGAGGAATCACATTACCCAATAAGACTTATAAAACTAGAGTAATCAACACAGTATGGTATTGGCAAAGGGACAGGCACATAGATCAACAGAGCCCAGAACAGACCCAAAAATACATGGCCAACTGATTTTTGATGACGGTGCATAAACAATTCAATGAAGAAGGAATAATCTTTTAAATAAATGGCTTTAACACAATTGAAAATCCATATGCAAAAAAAATGAATCCTGACCTAACCCTCACACTTTATACAAAAATGAACTCAAGGGCCGGCCAAGTGGCGCGGTGGTTAAGCGCTGGCTTGGGAAGCCAGCTGCCCCGGTTTGGGTCCCATATATGAGGGCCAGTGACACTGCCCTCAAAAAAAAAAAATGAACTCAAAATGGATCATGGACTTAAATATGTAAAATTATAAAACTTTAGAAGAAAAATAGGAAAAAACCTTTATGATCTGTGGTTACATGAAGAGTTCCTAGACATGACATCAAAAGCATGGTTTTATAAAAGAAAAAAATTGAAATTTGGACTTTGCCAAAATCAGAAACTTTGCCAAAATCAGAAACTTATGCTCTGTGAAAAATACTATTAGGATAATGAAAAGTCAATTCACAGATTGGGAAAATACATTTTCAAATTACATATCCCAACAACATCTTAAATTCAGAATGTATGAAGACCTCTCAAAACTCAATAGAAGGAAAATAACACATTAAAAGTGGGCACAAGTCTTGAACACTTTACCAAAGAGGATAAAAAGATGGTGAACAAGTGCATAAATAGATGCCCAACATCATTAGTCATAAGGGAAATGCAAATTAAAGCCACAATTGGATACCACTTATACATCTATTATAATGGCTAAAAGAAAAATGCTTGCAACACAAAGTGCTGGTGAAGAGGCAGAGCAAATGGAACTTTCATACGTTGCAGGTGGGAATGCAAAATGGAACAGCCACTCTGGAAACCAGCTTAACAATTTCTTGTAACATTAAGCACCCATGTACCATAACACTCAGGAACCCCACTCCTGGGTATTGACCCTGGAGAGGTGAAAAATTATGTTCTTATAGAAGCCTGTACATGAATGCTGGTAGCAGTTTTCTTCCTAATTACCCACACGTGGAAACAATCCAAATGTCTTTCAGGTGAATGGATAAACTAACTGTGGGGCATCCATATAATGGAATACTTAGCAATAAAAAGCAGCAATTTGATGCATCTCAAAGACATTTGAAAGGCATTCTGGGTGAAAAAAATCAAGTTTGAAGAGTATATGCTGTATGATCCAATTTATATAACCATTTCAAAAGGACAGAACTATAGTAATGGAGAACAGAGCTAAGGCATATTATGAGGGGGTGTTTTGGGCAATGGAGTTGTCCTGTACTCTGATGGTGGTGTTGGTTATGTATATCTATATAAGTGCAAATATCCATGGACCTACTTGCGTATGCATGCATGCATGTGCGCGCGCGCACACACACACACACACACACACACACACAAAGAGTCATTTTTACTGTATAATTAAAAAACACAATGTAGGAAACAAAACTCTAAAGTCTCCCCCAAAGGTGCTCCCAACCGCCTTCTACTTAGGGGCCCAAGGGCTTCCCTTCCTCTCCTTGCTCCCTTGTTCTCAGTCTCATGCTGCTGTTCTGTCCCCCTCTGTGTCTCCACCATCACCAGGCTGTGGCCCCTCACTCAGGCCTACCCCTGCCTGAAGAAGTGGCTTTGATCTATACACTTTTTAATCAAGAGCAACCATCAAAATCCACTGGGTTTTGATCTAGTTCTTTCAACAAGCCAACAAAACACAGTTAAAACAGAAGACGTTCTTGATTTCCTTTTCCCACCTCTGTATCCAATTCATCACTGAGTACTGATAACTCTGCTTCCAACCAAATTCAGAATCTAATCTCTGCTGCCATCGCAGTCCAGGCCATCACCATCCTCGCTTGTGCCTCTTATCCATGTCTTTGCTTCCACGTCTTCCCTGCACAGCACAGAAATCAGAGTGATCCTACTAAAACAGATATCGTGTAATTTCTCTACTTAACATCTCCTCAAGTCTTTCCAGTGCACTAGAACAGAAGGCCTTACTCTGACCTCCAAGGGCCTCTTGAACTAGCCTTTGCCTACTTCCCGGCCCAGTCTCTCCTGTTCCCCCTCCCAGACTAGGGGCCAGCCACTCTGACCTCCTTGAGCTTTTGGGAATATGCCAAGCTTATTACCATTTCAGCGATATTTTTTTTTGCCTGGAACGGGATTCTCCCAGACACCTGCATGGTGGCTGCTTCGGGTAGTTCAAGACTCAGCCCTAAAGTCAATTCCTTAGAGAGAACTCTCACTGCTTGTTTTAAATAGCTTCCCCAACCTTCCAGTCTTTATCCCCTTAACCTAATTTATTTTCTCTCAGAGCTTAACCACCTTGTGCAAAGCTTTATTACAGATGCTGACTTCCTATTGCAACATAGAATCCAAGATCCCTACAATGGCTTACAAGACACTGTGTGGCCTGGCTCCTGTCTTCCTCTCTAACACCGTAACGTAGTGCTCTGCTCCCGAAGGGCAATCTCCCCTTGCTGTCCCACCACCTGCTCACTCCCTTCCAGCTTCCCTGACCTCCCTGCACTACTGGAACACACCACGCATGCATCTACCTCAGGATCTTTACGCTTGCTATACCATCTCCTTGGAATGTCCTTCTTGCATACAGCTGTCTGGCATGCTCTCTGCTCAAACGTTACTTAATCAGAAACCTTCTCTGACCATTGTATGTAACATAGCAAGCCCATCATCATTTGATATCCTTTTTCATAGCACCTATGTTGTGGATATATACATATTTCTTTATGTGTCACCTGTCTCTCATCACTAGGCTGCCAGTCTGGTGAGAGCAGGGACTTTGTTTTGATCACTATTGTCTTACCTTGTGAGTCTCAGCTCACATACCAATGGCAGTTTGATGATGTACAGAGAGGCAGTGGGAATATCAGGAGTTCTGGGTAGCAGGGTTTGGGTGCTGGTGACTGGCAGCCTAGCTGCTGCTCCTTGTCTGTCTCTCTTCCATAGGTATAAGCCCCATATGGGCGGTGGCCAAGGAGCGATGCCCAGCACACAGTGGGTGCCAGAAATATTTGTAGAATGAATAAATGATAGAGGCCTTTGGATATTTAAAATGAATTTTGCAGTTTTTAAGAGACGCTTTCCAGGCTCCAAAACCCAAATGCAGAGCAATGGTATGAATTCGGGGTAGGAGGGTCCCTACTGTGAAGGCTCTGTCAGATATCGAGTTACCGTCCTCCATTTTGATGGTTTTCTGTTGTTCTTGTGATAGCGATGACACGTTTTCATCTGGCCTCTACCCCCTCCTCAGCCACCGCCCTCCTCAGGTCCCTTTTCCTAGCTCTGGGTCTCAGCCACACAGCTCTTCTTTCAGTTCCCCTTACCATGCTCCCTCGCCCCCAGGACCTTTGCCTGTGCTTCTTCCTCAGCCGGGACCACTCACTTGGCCCCCACCCTTTCCATAGCTAACATTTTCTCACCCGCGCATCTTAGCTTATGCCACACTTCCCTGACGCTGACCCCAGGTCCAGCCCCAGGATGTACTCTCCCCCACACCACCCACCACAGTGGGGATTTGCCATGTGTTTGATTGATTATTTAGTGAAGGCTCCCAAGGAGAGGGAGCAGTCGCTGCCTTTGCCCCACCATTAATCTCCTGGAACCCAGCACTGCCTGACACCGAACAGGCTTTTAATAAAGATTTGTTGAATGAAGACATTAATTAATTAATTAATTAATTAATGAAACAAGAGCTACTGGCTTTTCTGTAGAGCCCCAATTTCAGGATAAAGCCGTGAAGGCAATTGTTAGAAAAAAAACAGGTAAAGTAACACATTAAGCTCTCAACCCCTTGGTACTGTTAGAATATGAAGGAGGCCTTGGTGTGTCAGGGATGGGCCAGGTGTCAGGTGGATTTCCAGGGGCAGAAAAAGGAGATGAGCCTCAGAGCTGCCCAGACCTACCACTCCAACCTCAGCAGGCCTCATCAATGTTTGAAAGTATAACAGGACCAAACTTTTTTTTTTTTTTTCTCTTTTTTTTTTTTTTTTTTTTTTTTGAGGGCAGTATCACTGACCCTCATATGTAGGACCGAACCGGGGCCGCTGGCTTCCCAGGCCAGCGCTTAACCACCGCGCCACTCGGCCGGCTCTAGGACCAAACTTTTGATCCAATAATACAGTTAGTGCTCAGGTTCTTGTTTTATTTTACAATATTGTGTGGAATTGTCCTTGTGCCTTTCTACTAAAACTCAAACGATAGGAACAATAATAGACGAGATCATAGAAATCAGCTCAACATATGGTGACCTTTAAGCAGTCAGCTGTGTCCCATTGTGAGCTGCCTGGCCTTGTGTGTGTATGGAGGTGGAGAAGGGGATTCCAGAGGCTAAGGCACCACTCCTTGTCTGGGATAGTGTGGAGATGAGTCAGCCCTCCCCGAGCAGAGCAGGGCATGAGGGGCACCTTTAATGGGCCTTTCCACCTGGAAAGTCCAGTTTATGCCTGTGCTTCCTGTTAGTCAAAGCCTCAGTCTTTTCCCTTACCTAACCTTTGCTGGAAAGACTAAATCAGTGTTTGCCAGCCCTACTGCTCATGGGAATGACGGGGGGAGTTTCAGAAATCTGAAGCCTAGGTCCTGCCCTTTACCAATAATTAGAATATCTGGGGTAGAGTCCAGGTACCAGTTTTTTCTAGAAGCTCCCTAGATAATTCTGAAGTGCAGCCAGGATTGAAGACCACTGTAAGACATGGGGCACAATAGGCTGATGTCCTTTTCTTTTTTTCCTGTTACTCCTTCCTGTTCTCAGAAGGCCTATATATATGGTGTGTGTGATAGGCAGACTTTAGTAATGGCTGCCAAAGTTCCTGCCTCCCGGTCTTCCTGCCCTGTATAGCCCCTGCCCCTTGAGTGTGGGCTGGACTTGAACTCAGATCAATTTAACCATCCAGAGGAAAATGACCAACACAGTTGGAAGAGCAGGGAAAATGAAATGAAAAGGCCTGCATAATCCTCAAATTTGGGTTATCAGTCTGGTTATCAATGACCTTTACCACTGCAGGACTCCCTCCTTACTCTCCCCGCAACTCAAATCCCAACCCAGTGGAAGTGGTTTAGGTGTTATCAGCCCATTGGTGCTCTAAGCACCCTTCACAGAACCTTTCTTCAAGGCTTCTAGTTCTGCCCTCCTCCTTCTTGGCACCTTCTCCTTACTTTACTGCCTTGTCTGAATGGGGAGCTGGCATCACGGCCTCACTCTCTCTCAGCTACAGAAAATCCTCCTCTCAAAGCAGAGCCAGTCAGAACAATGCTTTGGGCAGTATGACCAGAAGAAGCTGCTTATCTTGATCACCATTACATTCGTTACTGTGGTGTGAGCTCAAGTACCAGGGGCTGGGTCTTGCTAGATGCTCTGGTTCTGGCGATGGGCTGCTCTGGCAGAGCCAATGTGTTGTCTCTGAAAAGGAGATCAAACCAAGGCTTCCAGACCACTGAGATGCTTGGCATTTATTTTGGGAAATCTGGATTGCCAGGCCAATTCCTTCCTGTTCCCTTAAAATTTCCCCAAGCATCAGAGGAACTGCTCTGGGGATTCTATTCCATGGCCCCAGTTCCCCTCCACCCCCCACCTTTAGAGGTGCCAGCAGCCCTTTTGCTGGTTTGGCTTTCCACTTAGATCATTGAAGCGATTTCAGATCCAACTGGGCAGCACTCAGCATTTCATTTATGTCTTGGCAAGGTTGCCATATTATTACTTAACTGTGCTGCTGCTACTCAATAAGTGGGAACTGATTGAAATAACCACAGGAGTTGCTGGATTCCCCTAACTTTAGCACAGAGTTAAAGCTCACTCCCACAGTTGGAAGCTAAAATAGGCTGCCAACCCACAGAAATACCCACCCACCACACCTAATTGTCACACCACCGATGCCTGTCAAGGAGCCCTGGAAGGCTGCAGAACACTCTTAGAAGCAAGGTTCTTATCCGTGGTGGATGCCTGAGGTCACTTCGGCCTGGCCCGGTTTCATTCAGACCTATTTCTTTCATCCCATGGAAATGTGCATGGCTGCTTTAGATACCCCTGTTTTCTCCCTTGATTTGTTTAACAGGCGGTCCAAATAGAGAGTACTCATTAGAGCAACGGAAGAGAACAGAAACTTCTGTTTAGGGGTGCCTCTTTAAATGACTCATTCCCGGAGTCCAGATGTGTGGAGGGCAATGACCCTGAGCAATCAAAGTAATTTGGAAAGCAGAAAAATGATCTCTAATCCAGGCTAACTTACTTTCTCTTGGTGTCACAGTGGTCAACCACAACCCAAATGCCACAACTTGAAGCAAAGCTTGGAATAGATGGCTTCTTGTGTAACTCCCCCCAACCCTATCAAATTTTTGTTTTGTTTTGTTTTTTGTCTTTGTATTGAAAACTATGTTTCACTAGAATTTTGAAGGAATTCTGCGAGAAATTATTTTCAATAGTGTGCCTGCTACTTAATATTTCTCATCACTGTGCAATTTTGTGTTATCTTGCTCCTATTTTAAGTCATAATCTGTCCATCACATCTTAGCACAGCATAACTGATCAAACTCTCAAGGGCAAAGCAAAGGAATAGAATGGGAGTGATCTGTAGGGAAAGAGAAAGAGCTTTATCTACAAGGTATTTCCTGAGAGGACTCTGGGCAGCTCCCAGAGTTCAGTCAAGTCTCCTTTGCCCCATTGATCATTCACTTCTACTCTCTCCATTGCCATGGCTGCCATCTTCCCCTAGGCCTCAACGGCCTTATCGCTGGACTGGGCAGGGGCCTCTTGACACCCATTTTGGTCATCACTGTCACATTAATAATTTTTAAAGATATATTTCCCCATGCCACCCTCCTTCCTAAAAATGTTCAGTGGCTTTCTATTGCCTGTAGGATCAGGTCCCAATCTCTTGGGCTTTAAATGCATTAACTGGTTCTCAATGATATGCTGCCCTTAGGTGCCATTGCCCCTTCATGAAAACTCTTTCTGGTCACACTCACCATTTCCTTAACATACCTGTTCAAACCAACCTTCTCAATTCGGTCAACTTGTACATCCCAAATGCCACTGCTTTCTTCCGCCTGCCCACCTCGCTCAGTCCCATCCGTCCTTCCTAGCTGTCCAAGGCTCTGCACATTTCCTAGCCATTCCCAACATACAGTGATCTCCCACTTTTACAGCTTCATGAGTACTTTTTGTACTATTATCATGCTGATCTTTTTTACTGTTTTTCAACTAAACTACTTGAGAGTCTTAATCCTTGCTAACTATTTGCTAATTGATGATTTTTTTTCAGAATCAGTTTATTTCGATCATCCAAAATGGGTAGAACAATATGGATCCAAGAAAAGACAAGGGAGACACAAACAAAGGAATGGATAATTTTGTCTATAATATGAGCTTTCAGTGTTAGCTGGTTGCTTGCTAAAACCTACCAAAATTCCCACTTTGGAACTGCCACTTGACAAAGGTCTGCTGCTGTGGTATTGGGACCATTTGCACATGGAGTCACAGCTCTTGCCTTTCAGGAAGTTATCATGGTAAAAAAGAGACTTGAGCTGGTTCATTTTTTCTAAAGCTGCAAGTACATCAAGTCCATGACCATACGTATTCACACATTTACTGAATCAGGCCAAGCTCAGAACTAAACAATGAAAATGAAAATTAATCAGGGACTCCCATGGGTCTCACATATGGCAGTTTTGAATCTTTTTTTTTTTCCACTATCATAATTGTTTTTCTTACTCATTTTCTTTGGTTGAGTACACAACTGTAAAAAAAAAATGGAGCAGTAGTAGTGATGGAAATGAAAAAAAGCCCATAGAAACAGTGGAATATCTACAGAGATAAAATTAGGCAGGAAGGAAACAAAAGCAGTTGTGGTATCTTTGTGTAAGGTATGCGTACCTTTCCTTGCCAAGACCCCTGGATCAGGTTGTGGGACGAGGTGGCAGGTGCTTCCTTGACTCACACTGAAAACAAGCCCTGGGCCTCTTGTGCTGTTGAGACGAGTTACATCCGGTATATGAACACCACACCCTGCTCGCTTTTTCTATTCTTCCCAGAAGAGAGAAAAATGATCAAGTCACTGAGAAAAGAGTCAGAGAGAAGGCTTTGTGCCATTTCTTAATTCATCGGGATTCAAAGTAAAAATCTTCCTTGACATTACAAAGTAGGGTTATGTCTCCTTTGTTGCATTTGTTTGTGGAAAAACCAAACTTCAGTGGAAAACACGCAATCACATAGAATATCATTCACCTTGGTAGAACATCACCATTTTAACGCATAGAAATGTTTTCTTCTCATGTTAATTAACAAAGTGCATTTAGCATGATTCAAGTCAGATTTTAAAAACTTGTCTGGAGCTTTTTATTAAGAATTAAAAACTATGTAAGACTCTTGCCCCAGGAAACTGTGTTCTGACATTTTAACAATATTGCCTTAGCAAGAGCAGAGAACATCCAGGAACTTAGATTTATAGAAGGTAAATCAAGAGTTCACCCAAATTGGAGTGCCTTCTTCTGAGTAATGGGGTGGTTTCTATGTGAGATGTCATATGTAGCTTCTACACTTGACGTAAAAGTTCCCATTAAAGAAAAAAAACAAAACTACTCAATTGTTTTAATCAAGCAGCGTTATCTAAAGTGCTTTTTAGAAGAGACTATCTGGAAAGGACCGGAAAGTAGTCATTATGACTAATCAGCTATAGGAGTTGGGGTAACCAGTATTGTCAGTGAGGGACTTGAGAGCCCCAGGGACCTTTCAGAGGACTCAAATTCCTTCCATTGTTTGAAATGGCCCTCTGGAAGGGACACAATGAGTTAATGTGGACCAGAACAGATCGAATGTACTGCCAGCTGGTGGTTTACTCTTATACAGGGAGGCTGCTTTTCTTACACACCATTCTTTGTTGTGTTAAAGAGAAATAAATATATAAAAGCCTAAACGTAAGCCTTCAGTTCTTTATGTCTCACAAATTGTCAGTACAATGTGCCTGGAGGATAGATCCACCATGCTTGCCTTGCAGGGCTGTTGTGAAAGGATAAGATCATACTATACTAACCACCCCCCACACTGTAAAGTTTGTGAAAAACTTATATATACGTTTTCTCAGCTGAACCTCACAACATCAGTGGGAGGCAGATAAGGCAGATATTGCTCTCTCTTGAGAGGGGTGACCCTGCTGCTGCAGCATATGCGTGGCTTTTTCTTTAGGAAGTCTGAGTTTATTGTGTTGTATCTGCAAGTATTTTATATTGCACAAAAATGTTTATTGCAGCAGTGTTTATAATAAGGAAAACTTGGAATCAACCAGAACGTACATTAATAAAGGACTGATTAAAACTATAGTGCCAGCCTAGGTGTAATACTATGCAGACACTGGGAATTTTGACTTCAAGATCTTAGAAGCAAATTCATGAGTGCTGGAGTATATTATTGATGAAGAAAATTATTCATAATATATGTAAGCCAGTAAACAATGCAAGATGATCCCTTTGTGATAAGAAAGAATTGCATGGTAAAAGAGTGCTTATCTTTGTGCTCTAATATGTGTGGTATTTGTTTTCTTTCTCATGCTCATCTATCACTTCCAATTTTAATGTTAACCAACATTAGCAATGTGCTACTCAACATTGTCAACCAGATTAACTTTTATAATAATAATTAACAGAACAGGTACAGTTCTACCTCTGGGCATCATAGGTAAAGTAATCCACACGCATGTGGGTGTATCAGCCAGGGTCCTGGCAGGGACCTGAGCTCCACCAGATGGTAGGAATGCAGAACATGAATGAAGGCACAGTTTACAGTGGCGTGAAACAGGTAAGGGGAGCAAACAAGGGTGACAATGCACCCAGACACCAGGAACAGTGGGAAGCTATGAACATCCTTAGGGCAAAGGGACAAGAGGAGGAAGTAGTTACAAGAGCCCAGGGATGGGTGCTGTGGAGGAGGCACCCTCTCAGTGGATGCTGCAGTGGTGAAGGGTCACAGCCCTTGTCAGCACCAGTGAAGCTTGGAAGAAATACTCTGACTCCTTCCCTTTGCCTTCTTATTTGCTGCTGGTACCTCCTGTTGACCAAGCCCAATCAGATGCCCACTGGCAAGGGAGTTGAGGTAAACAGTCCACAGAGGTTAGCCCTCTGGTGCACAGCATGGGACAGAGAAGGTCAGGAAATAGTTCTGATGATGGGGATGTTTAGCAAACACAGGGAGCAGAACTCTGTGTCAGTCCTCTTAGTCAGGAAACTGAATCAGAAAGAGCCTGTTGGGGGACTATGATGTTAGTGATTTCATTTTACTGCCTGTGCGCAGAGCTTCAAAAGCATGAGGATGGGATTGCAGATCACTTGGCCCAAGGTGAGCACAGAAATTCTTTGTGGAAAGTTATACAGAGGTAAAATTGTGCTTTCTTGGATATCAATAATATCATCCCTGCTGCCTGGGGAGAAGAGGGAACTGCAGGGGGAAGGAAGAACCAAGCCATCCCATATCTTCCTAGCTGTCTCCTGTTGTCGCATCTCAACTCCCATGCACTTGTCCATTTCAGTGTCCTCATCACAAGCCCCAAAGGAGAGTGGAACAAGAGTAATTGTGGCAGCTCATATTTATTGAGCACTTACCAGGTGCCAGCACTGCGTGCTGTAAGCACTCAACATGATTAACTCATTTAAGGATCTCAACAACCCTATGAAGGAGGTAACATGCTAACCACTCCACTGAGCAGATAAGAGCATAGATCATGGAGCCAGACCACCAGGATTTGAATGCTGCCTTGGCCATTTCCCAGCTGTGTGACTCAGTTTTGTCATCTGCAAAATGGGGACAACAGTAGTGTCTACCTCATGGGATCATTATGAGGAATAAAAGAATATATATGAGTACAGGGTGCTGAACTGGGCTTGGCATATAGCAAGCAGTCAGTAAATGTTTGTTGTTACTGTCCCCAGTTCCCATATAAGGAAACTGAGGCAGAGATGTTAAGGTAGTTGCATCAAATCAGAGAGCAGCTGAGAACAGAGTTGGGAACTCTAACCAGGAAGTGGGGTTCCAATACTGAGTAAAGGCCCCACTCTTTCCCTTCCTGCTACTTTGACACAGACGGGGTGGGATCACCTCCTCAGGTTTGAAGTTGACCTACTCTGTCTGCCTGCCTGACACACAAAACAATCCCTCAATTCTGGAACACCCCCACCACCATGCAGGCGATGGTCTGCAGAAATCCCACCTCACTTCCTCTGGGGGTGGAGATGCCAGCAGGTAGGAGCAGGTGAGTAGCTTCTCAGTCTCACATGCCTTGAGGTCTGACAGAGTGGAGAGCAGAATTGTGAGAATTTGGGGGTCCAGGTCAGCAAGGTAGGTCCTCAGTTTCCAAAATGTGCACCGTTGGGAGTGGTGGCAAATGTGTCCTCTATCCAGCTCTGCTACCCACTCTGGGCTGAAGAAGAGGGTGGGGCAGGCTCCCTCCCTGAAGGAGGTTGCCAAGGTGTTGCCATCATCAGTGTATCTACTAATTTTAATACTACCCTGAGAAGGGTCAGGGGTAGTCACCTGCACAAGACAAGTGGGGCATAAGGACAAGCCAGCCCCAAAAGTCAAGGTAACCAACAGAACTCAGACTGGAATTCATGGATTCTTTAAGCTTGGGCCACAGCGGGATCCCCCAGGCTCTTTTTTATTTCATTTCTTGGAAACAAGCTTACCTGCCTCTCTGTCTTGACTTCCTCTTAGACAGCAGCTTTGTAACTAGATTTTCATCAGTCTCATCTTTCATTTTACAGTGAAATGTGATCAATTACCACCTACAACAAAACACACTCAAACTATGCCACCAGTGAGTCAAAAGGCCCCCTTGTAATGACCACGGTTTGTTGAAAACACAACAATGAAGTGGCCATTCAACAAATCTCTTTTTCTTTTTGGGCCTAATGTTTAATGTACATTAAAACAATATGAATACAACAACATGTCCTGACTTTTACAGGAGCCTAGTCATCAAAGTAAAAAAACAGACACCCCTCCAAAAACATTGTGCATAAGTGAAAAGTATATAATTTAAGTTTTAACAATGTCAATTGGTGCTTTATTTTCTCACTTTACCCATCTTCATACAGCTGCTTTCAGGAAAGGGGTTGTTTAGTCAGTTATAGCAGTACTTTACTTGAAACTGAGTTGGTACAGAAGCTGCAGAGTAGGCAGCCCTGGCTGGAGGCTGGCATCTGGCCTAGCGAGAGCAGGAGGTGATACAGAAGTGGTTCTGGACTCAGTTTCCTCATCTGTCAAATGGAGAGGTTGGCCTAGCCTTACATAATTTCTAAAGTTCCTTACAACTTCACAAATATCTTTTTCTCACTAGTGTTGGACCTGAAAACCTTAAAATATGTGCTGAGCTGTACTGTGAGTTTTTAATTAATCAAGAAAAGGCTCTTAGCTTTGAACCAAACGTGGGGGTATCAAGAGCTAAATATCAGAGGTGGGAGTGTAGGTGGAAGCTGAAACTTTGCTAGCCCATAGGATGATTTTTCTGGTGATTAGGAAATGGGCCCCCCTTGGGTGGAAGTGCTTTTTAGTCACATGGCTTAGTGAGCCAACAGTCCCTCTTGGGAATTAGGAACAGGCACCATTTCCTCTGGGCAGGTACTGCCTGTGCCAGGTTCTCTGCTTGGTGACTGAAGCCCCATCCACTCCTCAGCCACGCCCCTGGTGCAGGCACCACCCACACAGCCTACCAGGAGACCTATGCAATGAAGTCATGTCCATGAATAGAATCTAAAATACTTAAGTGGGAACCTGATATTTTGTGTTTTCCAAATTCCTTTTTACCTAAAAACAAGCAAACAAACAAACAAAAAAAGCACCTTGGTTTGCTCGAATTACAACACAAAGACCACTCACTTTACAGAAAGAGCATGTTTTGTGAATAGGTCCCAGGTAGTGGCTTAGCCTGGGTTCTTGCAGAGAGCAGAGCCTGAGAAAGGAAGGGAAGCCAGGTGGTTTATTTTAGGAAACACAGACACCAGGAGTGAGAGTCTAAGGTGTCAAACAATGGAGAGGGGCAAGCCAATTCCAAGTGCTTTGTTGAGCTGATACATACGGAGGTCAAATGGGGCTCTATCCTACTTGGACCTTTGAAGAATGTCCTCAAGGGATGGAAGAGAGGATCATCTCTCTGCTGTTGGCATCAACTGGTCAAGGGTTGACTCCGGTGTGTTAGCTCCTCAAACATATGTAGGAATGGCTAAGTCAGTGGTGGTGCTGGCAGTGAGTAGGTCAAGGAAGACAAACCCATATCGCATTCTGGTAAGGCTGAGTCACTTCTCTCTCCTGGACAGAGGGTGTCTGATGGAAAAACCTACCATCAAGTGACTGGCTGGGCTCCTTCAGGGACATCTGCCATATGGAGAGTTCTGTATCAATCTCTGGTGACAGGTGGACATTTAGTACGGAAGTTGCTAGACTGGTCTTGGTGAGATGGCACTCATGCTATTGAGGCCATGCAGGCCCTTTTTCCCTGCCCCATATCCTGTCTGTTCTGCAAGTCCAGGAATGGCTAGGAAGAAAGGCTGGCATCCTCAGGACTATCCACCTAGAGGTTCAGTGCTGTAACTCAGGGAGGTACTCTTGTGAGCATGGATGTGAGACACAGAGCAGTGTGCTATGTGTCCAGTACCGTAGGTCCATCTACATATTTTCTCCACACTTTATCTTTTTGTCTCCAAACTTCATGTTTGCTCCTTGGAGGCTTCTGACCCAACCATCAAGCCATTGAGCATTATTTATGGGTCCACATGTACCCTGAACTCCAACTGCTTTTCTCTCCTTACAGACTTAATAAACAGCTCTGCTCACTGGGAGGAGTGACCTTCACTATTCTTCGGGATACCATGAATCAGGCCGTAGTCTGGTGATGGTTCAGTTTTTGCTAACACCAACTTGTCAAAGTAACCTATCTATCAACCAGGTCCAAGTCTTTTTCCAGTGAGCTAGTTGTAAGGAATTGTAAGGCTTTACTGAGCAAATGAGGTAGATAACACAGGAATCTGATGCAGATGGAACTTACTCTGAATCCCTTCTGGACCAATCCCAAATGAACCATTTTCCTTGTATGACACATTATAGCTGTGACTGTCTAACTTGTCTATCTGATTATACCCTGCTCCTAATGGGCAGTTCTGACTGTGCAGTCACTTGATATCCCATAGTCAGAAGATTCATGTCTGTAAGGGTTCTGGAGCTCTCTTTCAAATGGTTTACAGTTTTCTGCTATAGAAGGCAGGTCTAGCTCTGGAACTCTAGGATCTGCTCTGTAGTTCTCTTTATTGGGCTTTACAGAGACTTATCACACACAGCATCTTTATTCACAATAAACAGCATCATTATATCTACTGGTCATATGGCCTGAGTGACAGGGCCACTTATACCACAGCAGGGTCTGCTGCAGATTTTGCTTGGATACTCAAAACTGGCAGGCTTCCAAGTCACCCAATAAGTGGGTTAGAGCAGTGCTTCCAAGAGTGGTGTATGCTGCCTCCAATTTCTAAAGATTTTTAGTGATTTTTAAAACATCTCAAACTTCGTTGACATGCCTACCATCAAGAGATAGTGTCTATCTTCTTGATCTGGCTAGAGTTTTACTGTTTTGACTACTAGAGGATGGTGGACGATGCACAGTGTGACTTAGGCTGGGTCATAAAATGTCCTGTAGCTTCTCCTTTGTTCATTGGGGCACTTGCTCTTCGAACTACCTTGGAGCTGCCATACTGTGAAGAAGTCCAAGCCACATACTGAGGCCATGTGTTGATGTTCCAATTGATAGTCTTCGTGGAGTCTAGCCTTCAAGTAACCCAGTTCAAGCACTAGAAAAATAGGTGAAGATGACTTCATAAGGTTTCACTCCAGTCTGAGCTACTCCCAGCCATTTGAATTCCCCACTTAAAACTCTAGCTAGACTTTCTCATCCGAGGTTCCTCATCTGAGACACAGAAGACAAAAAATGGTTTGAGTGACTATTTTTTCAGTTCTCCCAAGTATGGTACATAATACCATTCTAGATACACCGAGAGAAATTAGTTCATTGGATAGAAATGGATGCCTTAAAAAATTAGGTCTTGGGGAGGCTGGTTAGCTTAGTTGGTTAGAGAACAGTGTGGGGCTGGCCGAGTGGCGCGGCGGTTAAGCACTGGTTTGGGAAGCCAGCAGTCCCGGTTTGGTCCCACATGTGAGGGCCAGTGACATTGCCCTTAAAAAAAAAAAAAATGGAGGTTAGAGAACAGTGCTTATAATACCCAGGTTGCAGCTTCAATCCTCATGTGGGCCACTGAGTTGCACCTTCCACAACTTGATTGAAACAACTACTTGACTTGAAGTTGATGGATCTTGGAAAAACACACTGTTCCCCAATAAAATAAAATAAAGAATTAGGACTTAAGTCTATCATGGAACCCCAATTTAGAAAAACTGCAAAATCAAGAAGTAGAGGGAAAATATTCCTGGTGTGTCCTATTCAAATTCCTGACCCACAGAATCTGTGAGCATAGTAACATGGTGATTGGTTTATATCACTGAGTTTTGAGGTGGTTTGTTATGCAGTAATAGAAAACTGGAATAAGGTACAAGATCTAACACCTCAAAGATGTACCAGCACACCTCAGATCATTGGGTTCCTAAAAATGTCACTGATGAGGCAGGTTGGGGAATCTTTGTGGGGTTTCATTTCTCTGACACACAGCATGCTACTTCTGTTTACCAGGTTAAATTTGCATGATGTGAGCAATATAGTGTTCTAGCATGCATATGGAATAGCAAGGAAATAATGATGCCTGCAGGCCATTTTGTGACATTGCACAAGAGGCTTCACATAGACTTAAGCAAGACTATGAATGTGTACTGATGTCTTTCCAACTTAAGGGAGACCTGCTTTTGATCCTGTTTACCGATGAGAGGTTGAAAATAATATAATTACCAGATCAACAGCAACATGCAGAGTGCTAGAGGCTGTGCTGATGTGTTAGTAAAAATATCATATTTAGCTCAGCAACTGAGATTGCGTTTTACCACTTGGTTAAGTTTATGGTATTCAATTGCCATCTTCTATGATCTATCAGTTTATTTTTTCAAGGTCCATACAGGTGAACTATAGAGGAATATGATGGAAAACATTATCCTCATATACTTTGTCCTTGATGGTGGCACCAATTCTCCTGCAGAATGCACTGCTGACTTGGGCTTACTCTCTTGGCTGGTGGGATTGGGGATGGGTAGGCTTCTGCTTGGAGCTTCCTATTCTAATGGCTCTTACTTTGTAGGTCAAGAAACTAGTGGTAGGATTCTGCCAGCTACTCTGTTTATCCATCCAAATTATGCACTTGGGGAATGGGAAAGTAACCACAAGGTGGGTGTGTGGACCTATTGGATCTATTTTGAGGTGTGTCTTGCCAGCTCTCGATTTTTTTCTCTCTATTTTTACAAGTCAATCATCACCCTACTTGGCTGTTCATCTATCTCATCATTGGGAACACTGGCCGTTTAGCCACTGCAACCGATGCCTGAGGGCCTAAGCATCTTCCAGCCTGGTTGCCCCTATAGTAATCACATACACGTTTTACTGTCACTTAGGAATTGCTACCTGGCTTCTGAAATTCCAGGATCCTATCATCCTGATTGATGCTAAGGAGCTCAGACTCACGACAGCATCTCCTCTTATCCATCTCAGTTTATAGGGAACAGCCATCATTGGAGTTTCTTAAAAGATACCAATACCTTCTTCATCAGTGCATATCTTATTGCTTTAGTCCTCTGGGAACTAAAGATGATGTTTCTGGGGAACATAGATAATGAGTTTTCTGATCTCACTAGTAAATCCATTTTAACATTTCCAACCACCCCCCCAACCGCCAGCCCACTGCCCCCTACCCTTCCTCTATAGTCTGCCAAGGTCATTCTAGCAACTTTACCTTATTTACAGTAATCCATTGCAGCAGCCAAGCTTCAGGCATGTCAGCAGTGTATTATAAATGGATTATGGTGTTTTTGCCAAATTGTTAATTCCTGAGTTAAGGAAGAATCCCATATCAGTAAATTCTTCCCATCCATCTTTATATTCAGACCTTCCTTGTCCAATCCTTGCAAGATGAATTTTCATGTGTATTTTGCTGGTTTCTACCAGTGCCTATTTGCTAGGTCTTACAAGGCTGTTGGCATACAAGGAGCAGGCATTGTATTTCTTAGATCAGGCTGTGCTGAGACCTGACTCCAGTTACTGGTAACGAGAGGAGGGCAAGGTCAGATATTTAGAAAGACAAGCATGGTTTTGTGAGCACCTGTCTCAGATCAGGCCTTGGTTTGTTTCCACACAAGGGGAGGCTGTTTTACTGTGGAAAGGGGGGGTCTAATTTTTACATTGAGACCAGAGTAGATGACAAGATCTATTTTTTCCCCTATTATTTGTTCTTTATTTCCTATATTTCTGCCCTCTTTTAAATTGAGTATTTTTTTTAAATACTTTTTTGGGTTTTTTTTTAGATTTTTATTGGGGAATTGGTGAGAGGGAAACGGCATTGGGGAAGGAACAGACAAGTTGCTGTCCTTTTTGTTCTTCAGTCTAGTTGTGGAGGACGTTGCTTCACTGGCCCATGTTGGTATTGTGATCATTGTGCTCTTTCCGGCTGAGGCAGTTGGTCGCCAATCATTGGACGGCCGCTCACAGCAGCTCACAGCAGCTCACAACAGCTCACGCTGGCTGCCAGCAACTCACGGTAGCTCATGACAGCCCACTGCAGCAGGGGCTGCAGCCTACACCGTCACCAGCGACTCACAGGAGCCCAGATCCAGGTTGAGCTGTTGTTCACCATCTTAGCTGTAGAGGGCGCAGCATCACTGGCCCTCATGTGGGATCTGAACTGGGGTCCTGCTGCTCAGAGCTGGCATTCCAAGCCAACTCTTAACAAATGCGCCACTTGGTGGGCACTAAATTGAGTTTTTTTTTTTAATAATTCCATTTGATCTCCTTTATTGTCTTCCTAATTGAAACTCTGCTGTGTCATATTATAATTCTCATGTAGCTTAAGAACCTCATAATAAGATCTGTCTTTCTTCTCCAAGACTATTTTTGTCATATATTTCTTTTATATGTATTAAAGCTTACTTTACATTTGTTTCAATAGTCAATTGTCTTTTAGAGAGATTTAACTAATTAAAAAAAATCTTATATATTTACTTATGTGGCAGCCATTTCTAGTTCCCTTTTTTTTTCTTTTCTTTTTTTGAGGGCAGTGTCACTGGCCCTCATATGTGGGACCTGAACCAGGGCTGCTGGCTTCCCAAGCCAGCGCTTAACTACCACGCCACTCAGCCGGCCCCATTTCTAGTTCTCTTCATTCCTTTGTGTAGATTCAGATTTTCATCTGGTACCATTTTTCTTTCCGCCTAAAGGACTTCCTTTAACTTTTTTTTTTTTTTTGTAGCATTGGTCTACTGGTGACAATTTTTTTTTTTCTCTTCATGTCTAAAACATCTTTACTTTGTCTTCAATTCTGAAAGGTATTATCACTGAGTATAGAATTCCAGGTTGACAATTTTTCATCTTTAAAGATATTGTTCATTGTCATCTCACTTGCATTGTTTCTGAGGAGAAATTGTTACTATTCTTTTTTGTTGTTATTCCTCTGTACATAATGTATCCTTTTGCTATGACTGCTTTTTAGATTTTCTCTTTATGGTTGATTTGAACAATTTGTTTATGATATTGCTTGATTTAGTTTTCTTTATGTTTCCCATCCTTGGGCTTTAGTTCTTTTTCCATACTCCCATCTTCTGTCCTTGTAAATCCCAATTATATGAATATTGGACTACTTGGGGTTGTTCCAAAGAACCACTTCAGTGAGTCTTCATTTTTTTTTCATTACTTTTTCCATTTTTAAGTAGGCATAGTGTCTACTGGATATTTTGTCCTGCAATATCCAATGTGTCATTAAATCCATTCAATCTAATTTTTAAATCAGAAATTGTATTTTTCATCATTGGAAGTTCAATTTGGGTCTTTTAAATATCTCCCATGTTTGTAATTCACTACCAGCAATACAGGTTTTAATAATTGTTTGAATGTTCTGGTCTGTTAATTCTATCATGTGTCAGTCCTGAGTTGACTTTGATTGGCTGTTATTTTGTCTCACTATTGGTCATATTTTCCTGCTTCCTTGCATAACTGGTAATTTTTTTACTGGATGCCATACTTTGTGAATTTTACTTTGTTGGCTACTGGCTCCTTTTGTATTCCTATAAATATTCTTGAGCTTTGTTCTGGGATGCAGTTAAATTGCTTGTAAACAGTCTGCTCCTTTTAGGTCTTGTTTTGAAGATTTGTTAGGTGGAACCAGAACTGTGTTTAGTCTAGGGTGAATTATTTTTCATTACTGAGAAAAGAGCCTCCTGAGTACTCTATTCAATGCCCCATGAATTATGAGGCTTTTCAGTATGACTGGTGAAAACATGCAACTATTCATGGTTCTGTTCCCTCTCCTTTTTTGGGGTGGTACCTTCCTCATTGGGCAGCTTCTTCACAGGTACTCTTTGAACAGTACCCTGCTGAAAATTTAAGAGGAACTTCTATAAATATCTGCTGTTCTGACTCTGTGTAGCTCTCTTGTCTCCAGTAGTATGTCCTGACAACTCTAATTGGTTTGGTCCCCAAGAATCAGCTCCATCTTCTGTCAAAGAGTCCATTGGACTCCTGTGCCTGGATTCTCCTTCCTTGTATGGGGGCTTGAACTCTCTCAAGACGCTACGTTTTTGCATGTCTTTCTATATTATAAGACATACTTTTTTGTTTGTTCCTATCCCTTGGAAACCCAGTGTCTTAAAAACTGTTGTTGGGCATATATTGTTTATTATTTTGGTTGTTCCAGGCAGTAGGGAAAGTTTGGTCCCTATTACTCTAACTTAGCCAGTTGTGAAGCATCTCTGTCTTTAAAATATCCAAAACTACATTTGACCTTTCATTTGTAGAACATTTGCAAAGATCTTGAGTGTGGAAACCAAGCTGAATTAATCCTTGTAAGCTTAGATGACTGACATAGGACTTTGCAGATAGTAAGTGCCTGGTAAATGGTTGGTAAATTGAATTACAACAGGACAATCAGGTGAAAATTTCCCAAAGGGGTATTTTTTTGCTTCATGCAAGAAAGAAATATCTAACCAAGAGTTTAGTAATGAAAACTTTTAAAAGATGCACTGATCTTTCTATTATGGGGAGTGTTTAAACAGAGTGAGGGTGTTCATTTGCTGAGAATCACTATTTCTGTATTGTTCAGAGAAAGCCTCCCTCTGATGCCAGCCTTCCATCAACACCTCTCAATCTTATTCTTTGCCTAATGTGAAAAATATTATAAAAATAATTAAGGACTCTCTATCTAGATTAATTATTAATTAATTGTGAATGAGTCTCTTTCTAGATTAAATGTGAAAAGGATATTCCCCTCTAAACTTTTCTATAGCTAGCCTCTCTATTATCTACAGAGCGTCACATAACAAGAAGCATGGATACTATTGTCCCCAGTTGGCTGATTGAGAAATGGAAATACAGGAAGTTTAAGGGACGTGTTTTAAGTTACACAGCCATCTAAAGAACCAATCCAAGAACACAGATCCCTAAATGCAAGACAGCATCCTTCCCTTTGCCTATGCTACCTCAGAACACCAAAGGAGGTTTAAAAAGTCCAATTCTTATTTTTTTAATGTGGGTATTAAAAAGTAGGCAGGAACAAAGATAGTAGAACAACTGTAGGATTCAGATAACGTGGCATGTGTTTCCACCATAGAAAGTAAGACTGAAATTGGAGTTGTTCTGCAGCAGAGGTTAGACAATAAGAAAATGGAGTAGGGATCCCCAAGGCCCTGATGATCTGAAGAATCTAAGCAAGCATTGAATTAAACCGGACAAGCAGGGGTTCAGGTGAGCCAGACAGTTTTCAAGGTAAACAAAACACATCCAGTAACACAACCTCATTTTAGATAATAGAGTTTCTGGATAAAGGAGTTTTAGATAATCAGGGCTCGGCAGCATAAACAGACACAGGGGACATGGAACAGGAGGAACTAATTGAGATGATTCAAATAATAAGGAAGCTGGTATCACTAACCACACTGTTTGGCTTTGGATGGTTACATTTCCAGAAGTCACCAAGGTAGGGTGGTGAACAGGATAGAAATGTTGGGCAATTAAATAATCTATCTAACTGACATCATTGAATGACAAAATAGTATTGCAATTTATAAATGCCTTAGGAAGGCAGGACAGAATAAAGGATACAAGGATAAGATGCAAACTGCCTGCTTGTCATGGAGTTGTAGGGAAGTAAGTGAAGGGAGACAGGGGCTGAAAGGGTTTCTCGGGTGTCAGAATTAGCATCTAGGCTCAGTAGTATTCCCACAGCACAGTGGAAACGGGGAGGAGAACTAAACACCATGAATTATTGACCAGGGAATATCAGACCTGTTTTAGAACTGTGGGCTCTATCCAACACCACTACGTCTCTGCCTCCACCACTACCTTTTTCTGTCTCCAAGATCCAAAGCCCCCTTATCATCCAGCTAGGAACCCCATAACTTGAGACTTAGTAGAGCAGAGGCAGGGCCCTGAAAGTCGGGAGCAAAGGGGATAAAAGGAACAATGAATCCTGGAGAAGAAGTACAGACAGGGGAAGATAGTGGATGGGGGCAGAGGCTCCATTTCTGATTTCTTTTACAGCCACTGTCATGTGGTATTTCTCCCATGGGTTGAAGGCAGGAGGAATGTGAGATTGTTCTGAGTAAGGCTAGAGGAAACCAAAGTTTGAAACCAGTTTTCCTTTAACACTTCTCCAATGCTGCCTAATGTCCTCTACCCTCTTCCCTTAACAAAATTGAATAGGCCTCAGCTTAAGAGCCCTAGTAGGCAGCTGTAGTTAGCCGGAATTTAATCACAATGCTTTGTTTCCCTAGTATTTATTTCTATTTAACGGTAAGTGATCTGGCTTTAAGTTTACAGTAGCTTAAGTTTTCTTTAAAGTGAAATTTGGAAACAAGAATTGATTGTATTAAAATTCAACCTGGTGATTTGAAGCCAATTATCAAACCAAATTCATCATAGACCTAAGTGTCAAGAAAATGACAGGATAGTATGGTAGAACTAAACCCTCCTCTGGGAATCAGAACTTCGTTGTGGACTCCAAGTGTGATTTGGGGTCAGTGATTTCATTTGCATTTTTATCAATTTAAGACATATAACTGCTAGCCAGAACTTACAATGAGGTGTTCAAATTTTTAATATATTAAGTTACTAAAATTCTAGTCAAAGGCAAAGAATAAGATGTTTAGTACATGCCAACTTAACACACATATAAGCTCAGAAATAGTGAAAGGCCATGCGAAGACCCTCACCTTTAAAGGATCTCTTGGATGACACCCATTGGAGCAGATTATTTCTAAGGGATCTTCTGGTTCTAAAATGCTGTACCAAGTATTTGATCCAAGGGCCAGCAAAAGCAATGATCTGATAAGGAAGAATAGTGATAGATTATCGCATTAAAATCTCATTTTCTTTATCTCTACCTCGCCTATCAAATAGATAGCCTGGAATGAATCTGCTTGAAACAGAAGTCAGGCACCAAGCATTTCCCTTGTCACTTAAATCCCTCTCTCCTAAAAAACATTTTTTTTTCATCAAAAGTTCTACAACATTTTTTGAAGGTCAAAAGAACTGAGGCTTTAACTCAATGAGCAAAGACAATAAGCTGGTTGGTTTTTGTTGGCCCTGAAGGGAGAGACTGCACCTTCTACCTCTGTGAAGCTTCTCCCAATTGGCTTGCCCAAAGAATTTCCTATCTGTAGGATCCCCTGAGAGCATCACTTCTCTGTATCGCAGGGCAAACAGGGGTTAGGATAGGTGCTTTAGAGACTGACAGCCTGGGTTCAAATTTCAACTCCCCTAGGGAGCCTCCATTTTATTTAAATTTTCACATTTACCTAGCATAATAACTCAGTGAGATGGGTTCAATTTCAGGGCAGTTGCTTGCTAGTACTACAAAACCTTTGTGTGAATTAGAAAAGCACAAGCCCCTTTCTTTAAATCAACACACACAAGCATGTGCGCACGCACACGGCCCCGTGAATGACAAAAAAGCACCCTGTCCTGAGGGCCAATGCAGTTTTCAGTGACTTGGTGATAGGTTTTTCCATCAGACACCCTCTGTCCTGGAGGGAGAAGTGACTCAGCCTTACCATCCATCTGCCCCTCCACTTTGCGCTTTTAAGAAGGTCTCAACCTACCAAACCTTACCCAGTGGCCTGACGCTTATCACCATGTTACAGCCAGGAAAGATTAAATATTTGGGTTTTTAAAAGATTACCCTGGTTGTTTTGTAGAAAATGGATTGGAGGAGGATGAGATTCGATGCAGGGAGCTGTTAGCAGCTCTTCAGGTGAGACATGATGGGAGTTCAGATTCAGGATGGCAGCAGGATGGTGAGAAGTGGACAGATTTGGGGATGTTTAGGAGACAGCTGACAGGCCTGGAGGCTGTTGTGAGGATTCAAGAGATGATAGATGATGATGATGATATTAATAATACTATTTACTGAGGGCTGATTTGTACCATGCATTAAGTTATTTATATAAGTTCTGTGAACCAGGAAAATTGACTACATTTTATTCCTAAACGGTTGTCATGAGAATCAAAGAAAACACCAAGTGCCCATCCCATAATAGATCTTTCATAAATGGTAAATACTAGCGAATTACTATTGAGTGACCAGTATTTGTAATTCCTGTTAGTTAGGAAGCCCTGGTTCATGGGTGTGGGCAATAGAAGCTAAGGTAGGCAGTGGAGCATAATTAAGAGAGTGGTTTCCTCACACACTGAGCATCAGATTAGATTCCTCATGTATTTTAAAGGTGTCATGCCCATCTCCATTCACTTGGTCTGAGGAAGGGTCTTGGTATCAGTGTTTTAAAAGCTCCTCAGATAGCCAGTATTGAGAACCATGGAGTTAAAAACAGCATCTTTGGAATCAGACACATCAAGGTGTCACATTGGTTCTGCTCTTCAGGATGGTTTCCCTAATCCTCAGAAGTAAGCCTCAGATTTCCGATTTGTAGAAGTAGGGTGGTCATCCAGGATTAAATGAAGGGTAGTATGTACTCTGTGATGCCTCTGGGGAAATCTCTGTCCAGGGCTGGCTTAGTATGGTACCTGGCCCCTAATGTGGGTTCACTAGATGTGATTGCCAAAACTATGGGGTCAGGAAGCAAAGGGACCCCTGGGGGCCAAGGGCCAGCCCTGGGGCTGAGAGCTCTCTACATCCATCACTTTGTGTAACCTTTGTCCAAAGTGTGGCTGTCTCTTTCACAGAGGCAGACACCCAGGCTCAGGAAGTAAATCATCTCCCTAAGGGGGCCAAGCAGAAGAACCTGGCTTGGAGATCCATTCAGAGCCTCTCAGAGGAGAGCTTAGTGGTGGACAAAGAGGGAAGTGTAGGGAGAGGAGATGGGCAAGTGGCCAGGAGCAGAGGTGCAGCTGATTTCAGAGCAAGTAGAGAAGCACATATCTAGTGCATGGCCAGGGCAAGGAGATGACATATACTAGCCACTACAAGAACTGGTAGGCAGTAAGTGTTCAGTAAATGTTATTTACCTTTTTTCCTCATTCAGAGCTGCCTCCTGTCCCTAAGGTACAGGCATGAGTCCATTTTCTTTGTTGGGACACATCTGTTGGCTTGTCTGACCATCCTTCCCCTTTCTGGGAATTGCTCCCCCAACCACATGTTTACGGTGGCCACCATGGTCATACAGTGTCCCCTTTGGTGTTTGGGGAATTTGGAAGGGGTATCTAGTAGAGAAAAACAGCCACTCTGGTCTGGGCGATTTTGACTTTCTGTTTTCCATGTGTGTTTGCTTTTATCAAGGCAGGTAATCTGCTACTGGCCAGATGCAGCTGTATTTGGATACTACATTGGGGCCTAAGGACGTCCCACACCACCACCTGGGAATGCCAGTTTCTCATAACAAATTAGAAATCAACACTAGCAGCTTCCTTGCTAGGTAAAAATTAAAAAAAAAAAAAAAATTACATAATTCCTTCTGCACTACTGCTTTAGGCAGATTTTTTTTTTTTTCCTTTCCTGAATGTACAGCAAATCCCCAGTGATTCAAACTATGGGGCCTCTTTTTAAACACAATATGAAATCACTACCAAATTTAAATAAAAAATAAATTCTGTGTTGTGCTAGGAAATTTTCTCCTGCCAAAAACTCTCACACAATTAACACACAAGCAGAATGTGTTGCTAATTTCATGCCACTGGAGTCTTTTCTACTTCAGAATATAGAAACAAAATCGGGTCAGAGCTCCAATAATAACAGGATTTTGTTAAAATATGCAGTCCTGCATTGCAGATACTTTGTAGGCATGGGTGCAAAGTAGAGTCAAAGTGATGCATGAAATAGCTTACTCCTGCAGAGAGAACTGGGAGAATTTGTTTTCAGTTTCTCTGCAGCACAACAGATACACAGAGAGAGAGAGTTCAGAGGTGTCCTGTTCTGTGGGAAAATGCATCATGATCAATGTTTGTCCATCCACATACTTATACAAGGGAAGCAAACGCCAAGCATGGGGCTGGCAAAGTCAGTAGATCCTCAAGTTCTGATCCCCCTCGTTGTTCTTGGATTCCTTCTTTACAGCCTCAGCACCTTCTTCTCAGCCTCCATACGGGGCCTGGTCTTTTATAACAAAAACAGCGATAATGAAAATATTTTGGCAGCATTCAGGGCCTTTCACATGGTGACCCTGACCTCCAAATCAATTTTCTTTATTCTTCACCTGACCTTGGCATCCATTCTCCCTGGCGTTCAATATTCCTTACAAAATCCTGAACTCCGGGAGACCTTCCCTCCTCCCCTAGATAACGAAGACAGGCCACCCTGGTGAAGCTCCAGAGAGGAGGGAGGGAGGGAGGAAAGGAGAGAGAGAGAGAGAGAGAGAGAGAGAGAGAGAGAGATTTCTTGACAAAGAAAATAAGAAGGGGCTCAACCAGCCTGATGTGAGCTATAGGAGTGTCATTTGCACCAAATGCCATTAGCCCCATTATTTACTCAGACAACAGTGGAGGCAGCCTGCTCCCCTGCTTGCGTTGGGCGCTCTGGATGACACCATGCATCACAGGCCGGCACAGCGCTTCGCTTAAATAGTGATATGTAAGGTAGAGCCTGTTACATTTAATCCATCACCCCTGGGTTCGCGAGTGCAGAGACTGGAAAAATTGTGCGCATTTCTCCATTGCTGCCTGCATTAATACTAGGAAGGGAGTGAACTGAAAAGAGAAAGTGCCAATTTTAGCACACATGTTAAAAAGAGAAGCAAAGAATCAAAGGAAAAGAAAGCATCTCCCTGACTGGGTGGATGGGGTGGGAGGTTTTTTAAAGGAGAAGGCTGTTTTTCGGAACTCTTGTGCATTTACTGTGAGAAGTGCCCACAGAGACAAGAGTTTGGGGTCATCAGTACATTTAGGAGGAGAAGTTAGCTGGCAGGGGCTATTTTTCTGCAAATTAGTTTTCTCTCAAGGGTAACAGTGGGGGAGGAGTGGAGGAAAATGAGTTGGAGACATTGAATAATCGCGTATTGTTTGGCTGGTTGTGGGACCTCTGAACCCATGCTCTGAGAAGCCTTTCCAGGCCCTCCTTCTTTCTGGGCCTGGATGGGAAGCCTCTCACTGCTTCTGATGAGTGTCCTACAGGGGCAGCCATGGCACAGAAGTGTGGCCCCCACAAACAATGACCCACAGAGCATCAGCTCCACTTGGCAAGAAAAGCACGACCTGCTGGTCATTGTCACTAACCACAGGGCTGGATGTAGCTGGGCAGGGCAATGAGAAGAGGCAAGGTCCAAAGTCTGTGCTGCTCAAGGACCGGCCAAGTGGCGCGGTGGTTAAGCGCTGGCTTGGGAAGCCAGCGGCCCTGGTTCGGTCCCACATATGAGGGCCAGTGACACTGCCCTCAAAAAAAAAAACAAAAACAAACAAACAAAGTCTGTGCTGCTCACAGTGAGGTGCGCCAAGGGGAAAGGCAGAAAAACAGAGCCATGCAGGAGGAAATCATAGGCCCGTGTTCTTTGGGGACCGGGCGGGGGGATGTTTATAAAATGAACATGAATCAGTTCATTGAAAAGTGCTTGGGTCCCATTGTTTTCAGGCCCAGATTCTGACTGGAATCCTCAGCATTGTGTTCGCCTCTCCGACCTTTTCCCATTCTCGCTGGGGCATTGAAAACCATCACATCGTTTAGACCAGGGCCTCTCAGTTTCCCACCAAGTACTTCTAATGCAAAGGATTAAGTCCAAGTTCAGGGACTCAGGAGGAAGAGCCTGCAAGTGCCCTCCACAAGGAGAGCCTTCTTGGAAGTCTTGAATTTGTGTATCTTTAAAAAGTACCTAAAACTGATATTTTGTGAACTACTCTGAAATAGTTAACATTAAAAATAACATTTTATATTTCCTTACTAAAACCCAGATCGGTCTATATCAGAAAAAAAGAGAACCACCACCAATTTAATGCCTACCTTGAGTATGAGAGGCACCCTTTCAGATTTCTAAAGCTTAATGTGTGAATTAGATTTTAAAAAATATGTCATAAAATCAAGAAAATAGAGTCATTATAATCAAGGAAAATGGAAATTTGAGGAAGTAGCAACCAGTTTAATTTGTGGCTCTAGACACACTGGGCATACTCCAGTTTGCAAAGCATTATGGAGGAGATGGCTATTATAAAGTGATGAAAAATAAACTTCCTTTGTTGTAACCACCCTGTAATAAAATGCGGTGTCACATTCACTCTGGTGCTGTCAGCTTGCAGTGCAGCACAGGCACATAGCAAGTGCTCAGTAAGTATTTGTGGAATTGAAAGTTGTTGATAGCACTGCACATTCATTCTCCCCTTTAGGGAGCCTGTGGCAGGGTGGTGAGTGTGGGAGGGGACACTTACTCAAACAGTGTGCCAGGCAGCCCTTCCTGGGAGGACAGAGCAGTGGTAGGTGTCATTGGACTTCTGTCAGAGTCTAGGCAGGGAGCTCATGCCCCTTCTCATGATCGTGGGATCTACCTTCTCTGGCAAAAGGGAACATCAAGTCTCATCCTCTCAAAGATCCAGTTTAACAATTCTACATATCTGTATATTTAGATTTCTTTTAAGAGAATTTTATTTCTCACCAGTCCACGTGGGATGATGCTATTCTAGGGCTGAAGCCAGGGGCAGGGTGGGAAAGAGAAGCCAGCTCTTCTGTCCACTGCACCTTTCCTACTGCAAGGGGTAGGGAACCCAGAAGAGTCCCTGCCCAAGAGGTTGTTGGCTTTACTGCTCTGGGGCTTGTTCTGGGAAGAAAAATCACAGGACTGAAGACAAACAGCAAAGTGTGGTGAAAAACACTGCCATTGCCTCATCACCAATTCATGTAGATTAGGGAATTCACAAAGCAGGTCACTATAATTCAGAGTTTACCTCCCCTTTTCTCCCCATCCCTTTCTCTGCCTAACCCTTCCGTGCCTCCCTCCCCGCAAGTCATTTTCTCCTGCATGGCTCACTTTGCACAGGTAATCAAACACTGGTCAAGGTGAGCAGACTCATCTAAGGTCAGTGTTAGGTGACATTTGCTCAACTTTTTGTTGTTGTTATAAGGCATTATTTATTAAAATGAGCCAGATTTTTGGGTCAAATCAGTAGAAGCAGGAAAAGAAATAAATGATGATGTCAAGTTTAAAACATCAGGCAGAAATGCATGCTTTTATTATGTTCAGTGAAAAGTAAGGTTGGTGATTCTTAAAATAAAAATGCAGTGTTTCCCACTTGAAGAAATCCCAAACTTGTAAAAATAGATCAATTAGAAAGTAATGTTTTTAATTATAAAAGGATGTTGCTTTTTACAGTGATTCATTCTGTGGTTCCAACTTCTTAGAATAATTTAAAGCACTATTCAATCTCCTTCCCCCACAAAAATGCATATGTCACTTTTTAAAACCAAATATTTAAATATATAAAATGTATTTCAATATAAAGAAAACATGGAACACTTATTATATACTTGACTGAAGATCTCTTTCCTAAAGTATGGAAGCTTTGAAATTCTATCATATTTATTCACTCATGTATTCATTCAAGAAATTATTGGTCAAGTCCTAATATATGGCAGGCTCAGTGCTAATCCTGAGGATATGTCCTGATCTGCTGACTCTTTTTTCTTCTTCACGGCTTCTATCCTCTCCATGTCCCAGGCTATGGGTGAAATTCTGGGTCTGATCCACTGGAGAAGGAGGTAACTATATTAGGATGACAAGTGATGCCCTGTAAGAAGAAACTGGAGTTGAAGCTATAGCAAACAGTCACAACAAACTTGAAGTCAGAAGCTGATGCACCTTTACTCATGGAGGTTGACCTGAAGCAGGGCTTCTGAAACCCTGATTCATGGACCAGCCACAGCAGCATCACCTGTGAACTTACTAAAAATGCAAACTCCTGGGCCCTGGCCCTGACCTGCTTGGTCAGAATTTCTGAAGACGGGGTTCAAGAAATTGCGTTTTCACAATACTCCAAGAGCTTTTTATGCACTGTAAAGTATGAGACCCACTATCCTGAAGTTAGTCAGGCTTCATCTGGGCAAAGCCCCTTACGTATGTTTTTTCACATCTTAAGAGTGTCACCATTTGAGTTCCATCACGTGCCCATGATATCTTGCATAATCTTAGAAATCACACAAGCCTCTCCCAACCAAGTCATTTATGCAAAGTTCCAACTCAGGGAGAAAAATAGCAAATTTTCAGTGATAATCAAAAGGGAAAAATATTTGGACAGGTAATTTTAGGAACCAGCTATGGATCACTATGTACAATAATGAAGTTGAGCAATTAGGTTTAGAAAGCCACAGCACAGAAAATAATTAACCCACAAAGTAATCATCTTGTAAGTCCCTAAGCTAATGATTAAAATAAACCTGAAACAAATGATTGTTTAACTTTTAAGCTGTGCTTGTTTTAGCCACAGTGTACTTCAGGTGTGAGCTCTCGGGAATTCCTCCTGCCTGCCCAGGTTGGCTTTAGGATTAGGGCATATGTCCATTCTTCTGCCTCTCTGTCCCTGGGGAATGCTACTTGAGTATCACAAAATACCACTCCAGTGTGAGTTGAGGAGGTTGGCTGGGCTGCTCAGCTGTGCTCGGCACTGGGGTGCATCAAACCCTGGAATTTAGTCTGTAGCTGTGGTGGGCTTCAGCCATATTGAATCCTACATAACCTTGGAGGCTGAGATGCATGCTTCGTTTTTATGCAGTTTGCTTTGCACTTTCATTGGCAGTTTATATTTGCAAAGCATGGCGCCCGCCCCCCCCCCCACTTGCCTCTCCACCCAAAGAAGTGAATTAATAACTAAAAAATGAGACAGAAATAAGATCTAGAAGGGCCCGGGCTTGTGAATGTCACTGTGAGCAAACAGCAGTGGAGAGAAAAGGTTCCTTTCCATCTTTATGTGCAGTGCTGTCTGTGCATTGACTTGTTTCCTGACACATGAGCCATGGCTTGAAAGGAATTCAGGCCCCAGCAAATTTTGCATTGCGCTTCAATGTGGCCTCTGGGATTGAATAAGGGCAAATCTATTATACTGTTGCCATGGAGACCCTGGCACAACTGCTGATAAAGAGTGTCTGATGTTTGGTAGGCCTTATAGCATGGTACATACCATTTAAAGGATGGTGAGTGTGTGCGTGTGTGTTTAGCATGCATGTGTGAATCTGCAAAAGAGCAAGTATGCCTGTGTGTGTGGGAGAAATGACTGGGGGAGGTGGAGTGCAGACCAGGATGCAGTGGGAAGGAAGAGGCTGGTTTGCCATATCATGAAGGAATGTTCTGTATTTTCACAAAAAATTTGTGAATACTTTCTTGCCTCTAAAAAATTAATTTTGCCTTCTAAGATTCTATGTGTTAAACAGATGGGGGCAGCAGAAGATACAGACTCTCTGCTTCGTCTAGCAAAATTAGTCTTTAATTCATCTGAAAGAGAATTAGGCTAATACAATAAAAGTGAAAATGCGCTCTTTTGCATCCTTTGATGAATGCTGCCTCCATTCAGCCGTCTGTCTGAGGATCAATAGTGGGCCTGTAAGGACTGGCAGCGTTTGCTAAAGCAGGCTAGCAAGATGATGGATTTTAATCATTAAAATGATTTTATAACCACGAAACAAAGAAGGCTGATTGTCCTTTCACATGCATAATCTCAGTTTTGCTGGTATTGATTTTGCCAGTCCTAAATTCACTTTTGTCTAGAAGGCAAATCTCACCTCCCTAAATTCCGTCCCACACATCCATTTCTAGCTCTCTGTGATCAATATGGGCAACTTGAATGGTTTTTGTGTTTTTTTGTTTTTTTTTTCTTGGTGCCCTTTTCCCTATTAGTTCCAGACCTGGAGAGGGATGGCACATTAAGCCTGAGCTGAGCTTCCTGGTTGGCATGATTTGAGGCGAGGCTTCTCAGGCAGAATCACCTACAGTAAGCAAGCTTCAGAGCGCAGAGGCTCTAACAATGGGAGGCTGGGCAGTCTGCGACAGTTGATAGGATTATTATTATTACAGAGTGCAAAAAGCTTCTGCTTTCTTTTCTGCTGCTTTGCAGACCTCATAAGGCCTCGCTGTGATTTCTGCATAGTTAATTTGTCAGTTTATAAATTACCACATTATGTTAACGCTGAATGCTTCAAAACACAAATATATGCACAGAGGGCTTGAATATTTGAAGTGTTTTAGTACTATGGGGAAATAATTTTGTTGTCAAGCTGTGGCAGATATAGAACTGCTAGGGGATACATGGCCATTTCATCAGGACTGTGTCGATGATGGCCTGTGAACATCCAAGGGGGAAAATCATCTTTTATCACTATTGTGTACCGTGCTGGTCCAGATGGAGGATAAAACATGCATGAGTTGCCCGCAGCTCTGAAAATAATTATACTCATTTGCCAGAAATGTAGAAAGTGCATCCAACCAAGTTACCACCCATCATAGTGACACTCCGTTTGCATACTGATGAAGTTTAAAGCCAGAGACAATGGTGTTAGTATCAATAGCAAAGGGGGGGCTGGGCACCACCAGTGCCGTAGGATTAATAGCACCATCATTTTATATTATGCAGCATTTCACTTATGCTGCATATCAAAAGACTACTGCCTCTGAGGTTCACCTCACTATTTATAAGATTACAGTTCGCTTTAAGACTCCAAACATTAGCATGGATTCTTTTCAGGTTCCACAAATGAATGCAAAAATATTTGTGTTTGATAAAGTGCTTAGAACGTCCTGATGGGTAAATATATGGATGCCATTATAAGTGCTTACATGTGTGTGTATGTGCTTGTGAGTGTACACAGACCTCACATGCACATGCATGATTTTGGAAGACTACAACGGAATATGAGAAGATAATATGCGTGTGCTAAGTCCTGGTACTACTGCAGGGTAATTGATGAATGGGTTTTTAAAATGTGGAAAGAGAATGAATACAAGTAGAACCCAAGAGAATAATTCTTTATATTGCAATCAGCTCAGCTTATATGTACTTGCTTTAATCGTAGAAATCGACAATAAAAAACAGACTTGGTTATTTAATCATTACTGAGTAAAAGAGAATGTCTTATAATGACCCTCTAAAACATTACAAAATATTAAATTATTTCGATATGCCTTTCATTTTTTAGAGAACTATAAAATAATCAATGAAGGCATTACCAAAAGATGAACAGATTTCTTTAAATTTTTAAATCCAGCAGACGCACATGTATGAACCAAAAGAACACAGTTTTCTCATGGAGCCCTGAATTCTCCTAGGTGTTCCCCAGTTCGAAAATAACCCAATCATGATGTTGTCACAATGCTTATTTTTAAGTAATGATTTTAATTAAACCCTCCAAAAAGGAAACAATTCTGCACCTCTCTTATATGGTCTGTACTCTGATGATTACACAAGTGCAGTTTCCCATTTTACTCCAGTGTCATGGGGGCAAGGATAACAATTTCCATCTCATCACAGGAGAAAGACACTCTACTTCACTCTGCACGGAACTCGCTGTAATCAGAGGAAGGATTTTATACTGTAAAATTACAATAAAAGAGCCAAGGAAAAGTACAGTTTCAATAGAAGTGGTTCAAAGACAAGCATAATGCAGGATAGCACAGAATATTTTTATGGCAACAAATGTAGATTTTTCCAACCAACTGCAGCAGATTTGACCAATGTATTTTTTACAGGCTTTCCAGTTCTGCACCTCTTAGAATGGTTTTTGAAACAAGGGGGGAACAGGGAATCCTCATAGCTCAACAATGAGCGGTTGAGAAAAAATGAGGCAAGCAAGCTCACCAGGATAGCAGGATACACTCTTGGCACACTGAGCAGAGAAAGAGGCAGAAAAAGGAAATGCTGCTCTGATCTTCCCTTTCCTATGATATTGTATTGGCTATGAGAATACCACGGGGATAACACTAAAAACCTTAGGACTGCCCTGAAACTGTCAAGACCCCAAATTTTCAGGGAAGTCCCAGAAAGTCTCAGGGAGTCAAAAACTTCTGAGAAAAACAGGTGATATATTTATATAAAGTTCAGTGAGAAATTAGACCAATTGTTTAGTTTTCAGAACTGTTCTTATTGATCAGTTTTTACATGTCTGAAGTTCTCCCTGTAGTCTCAGGTCTCAAAGGAGAAAGAATGAACAGAGGCAGAGACATGAACACACGCACACACATGAGACTGTGTAAAGAAGGTAGACATGATAGGAAGGGCCATTTTGAGAATGGTTTCCTACATGGCTCATATATATATGACTATATATATATATATATATTCTTTTAAAAAATAAAGATAAATAAATTAGAGTGATTTGAATGCAAGTCTGACTTCTAAGCTCACATTTATTGTATCATACCAATGTGTGCCAGGCTTCAAGAGTATATAAAAAATATATAAAGATCTATGTACCATGCGATGGGGCAGGTAAGGCCTCTGTACTAAAGAAGGAATCATATGTAAAGAAATAAAAGGCAATATCCATTAATAAGTGATCTTGATAATAATAGCAACTAAATGTTTGAATGATGAGGGTGCTCCCAGTGAAGAAGCAATCCGTGTCTTTTGGTGACAAGACACTTTGGGGGAGACAGAAATCTGGACATAATTTTTCCTACATCCTACAAATGAAGCACCAACCATATTGTTGAATACAAACGGCCCTTTCTTTACCCTGTTGACAGTCTTCACTGGGTCAGAGAAGGTGTTAAAAACAAAAATAGGAGCCCTTCCTTTGCCTCTCCTCCCTTTTCTGCCTGAACAACTAGGTCCTAGATTCTTTAGCTGATGCAGAGCAAGGTTGGAGTCTACTCAAAAGAAGCGGGGAAGCTGCAGTGGCCCAGAGTAGAAGGCAGAGCCTGAATGGACTGAGGCTAGTATAGAGAAGGGGTGGCCTAACATAGGGCATCAGAGCCTGAGCAAGGTTACAAGTGTAGCCGTGAGGACATTAGTCCAGTGTGGGGAGTTAGAACCCAAACGGAATGAGAAAGGCATCCATAGAGGGTATGACATTGTGACACAGTGAGTCAGAATTTAAGCAGAATAAAGTAGGCATCCCTGTGTGAGGTGGCCTGGCATGGGGGGGTGGGGCTCACAGCACCATTAGGGCTGCAGGTTGTTCACGCAGAGAGGTGACTGGCCATGGGGTGACAGAATACACACAGGGAGAGGATGATAGTAGAAACAGTAGCTTGGTTACATACAGGACTATTGCCCAAATTGTTAAATATATTGAGGACAATGAGAGCCAGATTATTCATGGTTGGAGAAAGGCGTCACTAATGTGGAAAGTAAAAAAAACTAGAACAAATTTTGTGCTGTGGGTTTAAAGTAGAAGATATCAGTGTGACTCATGGATTTCGATGTATAAAAATGTTATAGAAATAAATGTATATGCAATATATACTCCCTGGCCTTATCTACTGAGAGGACCTGGAAACAGCAGCAATCCAATAGTGATGAGAACACCTAGTGCCCAGGTCATGGTTTCTAATACTATTTTCTACTGCAAAGACCCCGGGTTCCTTGGAGAAATGGATGATTCCGGGGCTGAGGCAGAGAAAATACAAGATGAGCCTGGAGTATCTCATTTTGCAGAAAGGGCAACTGAGTCACAAAGAGGTTAAGTAACTTGGCTAAGTCACACATCTAATAAAACTACTATTGAATTATTGGGCTGTCGGAAAAGTCATGACGCATTTTTGCAATGAAAAACATAGAAAAAAATACATGATAACTTTTCTGACAACTTAATATATGTGGGTGAGACAACTCTAACAGAATGAGAGAAGAAAAACATTAACATCTAGAATGGCTCTGCATTCAAATTGACAAATAGCTTTAAGTTCTGACTCTTCTTTAAAGGAAGAAAAAGTGGAAATCAGAGATGATGGATCATGACTGAGGCTTATGCGAGACAGCAGCATGGAACTCTATAATCAGGAGAACATGCCACAAAGAAATACTATCATGTGTACAGCATTTACATATTACTCCACATGGTTTTTCCACTTTGACTGACAAACCAAACAGCTCCCAGCCCTAATCATCTGGGATAAAGAGTGCTTCTTCTGCTACTTGATAAAGTCTATTGCTTACGTACAACAAAGTCAGTGAGCACACAAGTCAATTCTGGCATGCCATTGACGAAAAATATGTGAACCTGAGTGTTTTCTAGCCCTGACACTTAATAGCTGGGAAACCTTTTCCAAATCCCTAACCAGTTTGTGTTTGGGTTTCTCTGTCTGTAAAGTAAGGGACTTAGACCAGAGAATCTCTAAGATCCCAGTGAGTCATCACATTCTATTTTGTTTTTCTCACATTGATGGGGCTGGACAAGCAAGCTTAAAGAAATTCATCCAATGGTTAGTTTTAGGCTAATATGTTCTGCATGTTGATGGGCTATGTCTCAGCTAAGATGGCTGATGAGCTAGTCAGGATCCCCCAGCTCCTGAGTGGACCTCAGGCCTGATGTCTGTCAAATGGCCATATGTAAATGATGAATGAAGTGACACACTGAAGATTACAACTCTGAACCCAAGCACAGGTCCTTAAAGAAAAAGCAGTGTGAGCCAACCTTTTCCAGCTTCTAACCTTCCTAGGTTAAAATCCTGTCTCTGCCTTTTTCTCTGTTTCTCTCCTCCCCTCCCCCGATTTAGAAACTGTATTAATGCCTTTATCTCATTCAGATTACAGAGTACACTATGAACACTATTGTATCTCAAAGTCTGTTGATCTATAGCAGATTTTTTTAGCATGAACTTTTTCATATTTTGGAATTAACACAAACTTAGAGAAAAGTTGCAAGTAGAGTACACAGAAATTTTTCCCTATCAATTTGAAATATACTCTGTAATGTTTGGGGATGATGGAGCATCAGTCTGGCAATTCCCCACTCCCCCTCACCCCCTCTCCCAACCAAATCATAAGGTTTTTATAAAAATAAAATGAATTAATGTGTATGATAGAAAAAATAGTGCTCCCAACATGGAAAGGAAAATGTACTAGAATGAACCTTGTGGTGTTGGTTTGGAATTATAGATATCAGTGTGACTCATGGTTTTTAAATATAGATAAATATATAAAAATATATATGCAACATACCTTTCTCAGCTCTGTTCACTCTAAGAACCAATAACGATAAGTGTACCTAATGCCCAGATCTCATCCTCTAATGTCATTTCCCACTAGGATCCAGGACTCCTTGGAGAAATGGCAGATTCCAAGGTGGGACAGGGAAAGAACCAGATGAGCCCAAAACATCTTGTGCCAACAGCAAGGAAGTGCTCAAAGAACAATGGGGATATGTATATCAAGCCAATTTGAGGAGGATACTACTGGTAAAATGGTGGCAATCAGAGCATCATAATAATTATATTAACAGATTATATAACCCATGAATAAATGGGATATTATGAGTCCTTAATTATGAGATAAAGAATGAGTGAATTGAAAGTTGGATGAGGAATGGGATATTTACATTGTATCAAAATACCTCTTCACAAAATATTTATGAACTATGAATGGGAAAAAAAAAGTAGCTTTACAGTGGAAAAGTCTTTCGGATTCCACCTTAATCAAGAAATCCAAGTGAATATCATCAGTAGTGGGACAAATAAAAACTGCAATATCTGATAAAATGCACTGAAAGGAACACACCATGACTTTATCACTTGTATGATTTTCCTGAATAATAGAATAAGGAAACAGGATAAATTCATAATGAGGAACATTCTGCAAAATAACTGGAAGCCTGTATTTCTAACCACCATTCTACATCATTCTGAAATACACCAGAATTCGAAGTCCACTGGTCTGAAAAGAGAGATGTCACAAACCCAGTTTCACAAACCTAGATTGGTGGCAACCATTTACACTGTGAGACATCAAGCACTAAGCTCTACTTTTAAATTTTCATTAACGTCTAGTTCCAGTCCCTTGAAGTTATAGAACTCTAACTCAGTGGAACCAACCTTTGAATTTACAAGGTTATCTGTGCTTATATCGTGTGTGCCAATTCTAGAAAAACCTCAACTAAGGAGATCAACCTGTAAGTGACAGAAGAGAAAGAGCTTAGGTATCTATTACGATAAATCACTAAAAGGTAGATACTGGTAGAAAGGTTGCTGCCAAACAGAGAACAAAAACAAAAAAAAACAAAAACAAACGACAATGAGGAATCACTTCCAAAGTCAGTGAGAAAGTTCACAAATGTAAACCAAAATTCTAGAAGCAGAGCTTTTCAAAGATTCATAACCAAAATCCCTTTTAGTAGAACAAATGATATATCAGAAATGAGATGCCATAGTTGCAAAATATCTAGTCAAATCCCTGCGATAAAGACACAAAACTCTCCAAAGGAAATTTCTCAAGATGGAATACAAAGAAAGTAGAAATGAAGAAGTTAATTTATTCTAAAACCACAACTCGGAGAATATTTGGCATTTTCAAGTGTCAGAGTAGGAGCACCAAAAGTGTAACTAAGACAGAACCTAATAATAAACTTGATGTCGAACCTGTTCTGGAGGCATCTGTTCTTGAGCTTCAGCTTTTTAGGATGACAGGAGCAAGGAGACTTGAGGTTAAGACATCACCAAATCTAGCTTAGGACACTTTTTCTTTCCCATTGAATTTTTCTGCTCTTCAAATGTGGAAGAACTGAACTCATCACAATCAAATAACCCCATCAAAGCTTTCCTAACAGGAAGTTACATAATGAGTCTTTTTAGCCTGAATAATGCTTTTTGCCTTAAAGTCTATTTTGTCTGCAATCTCCATAGGCAGGGAGTCTGCATCTACAGCTCATTACCATTATTCTGATGATAATGTTATATCTCATCAAATACTTGGGAGCAAGGTCAAATTTAGCAGCCAAATGTCCTCTTTTGTGAAGCCATCAAGAGCATATCTATCACCTCCCTTCCCAAGATCTACTCCCCCCCTGCAAAGCTTCTGGGTTCATATTCTTTCTCTCTCTCCCCTCCTCCCTCCCTCCCTTCTCTCTCCACCTCCTCATCCTGTCACAGTATTGCCAGTACAAAATCTTGCCTGATTTAAGCCCTGATTAATGTATTCCTTTCACTCTCATTGAGAAGGGCAAGCCAGAATGGGTGAGAAAATCATGGAGACATAAAGGCAGGGAAGAATCGGTACACAAGAGAGATTGTCTGACTTTGTAAAACAGATATTGAAAACTGGAGGTATGTGGTACTCTTGGAATTTTAGTCCATGGGATGGACCTTTTTGATTGAGACTATGATTTTTGTAAGCCATGCCACTGAGATTTATCTTAATTAAATAAAAATTTCACAGCCAAGCAAACAAAACAAAAAGACAAAATAATTAATAAAAAAAATTGCTGTCTAGTTCCAGAATTTGGCTCTGTTACAGAGCAGTCAGCCAGTCCAAAGTTCTCAAAAGTTGTTTCAGTTTCGTAAGAAACTCACCTGACAAGTCTACCTGGATGCATGAATCTTTGATAATGGGCTTAGGTTTCAGATTTCTTTATGAAAGTTAATCTCAATTCCACAATTCATTTACTCAATTTACTTCCTAAAATCAGTAAGCAAAAATTCAACTTTATAAACACAGCTGTACTTGGCAAATGAGATAAAAAGGATCGGTTTAATCACTATCCAGAGTGTATTTATAAATTAACCTTGCTTCTGAATAGTGAGGATTAAATTGAACGAACAACCACCCTCTTAAATATGATCATATTTTCCTGAGGTTCTAAGCCTTGTGAAAATGCGAAACTCCTAGATGTAGCACTTTAGATGGAGGCTGCCACCAACTCCTGAATCTCTTCATATACTTTGAGTCTATGCTGTTAAGTGCATATAGATTCCATCTTTCTGTTAATTTTTTTTTAATAACATTCCTCTTTATCCATAAAAATTAGTTTGCCTTAAAGACTAATTTGTTTGATATATAGACACAATGGCTTTCTCTTGCTAATAGATTGTCTTACAAATCTTTTATCATCCCTTAATATTCAGTCTTTTTGTGCCATTATGTTAGGTGTCTCTTATAAAAATGATTTTTAAATCCAATTTGAGCATTTCTACTTTTTTTTTTTTTTAAGATTTTATTGGGGATTTGGGGGAGGGGAACAGCGTTGGGGAATCGGGGAAGGGGAACAGACAAGTTGCTGTCTTTTTGTTCTTCAGTTTAGTTGCGGAGGATGTTGCTTCACTGTTGGTATGTCATTGCACTCTTCCCGGATGAGGCAGATCGGTCGCTGGCCTCTGGATGTCGCTCACCGCGGCTATTGGCAGCTCACACTTGGTTGCCAGCAACTCACGCTGGCTGCGGGCCACTCACTGTAGCCCATGGCAGCCCACTGCAGCAGGGGCTGCAGCCCACACCATCACCGGGGCTCGCACAGCCCAGCTCCAGGTGGAGCTGTTAGCTGTAGAGGGCAGTGTCACTGGCCCTCATGTGGGATCCGAACCGGGGCCGCTGGCATCCCAAAACCAGCGCTTAACCAATGTGCCACTCGGCCGGCCCGAGCATTTCTACTTTTTAATTTTGAGTTTAATCCATTTATATTATCGTGATTATATACATTTAGTTTTATTTTCACCGTATTGTTTTCTGCTTTCAACTGGCCATAGTTTTTTGCTTGTTTTCCATTACACCTTTTATTTTTTTAAGTGTTCATGTTATATTTATTCATATATTACATATGAGGTCTGACAATTAAGTTCACAAACTCATCCTAGAAAAAGTGCTACATGTTTCATTGCTGAATATCACTTTAAAGTACTGCCCTTGGGAAGCTATGCACCGATGCCAGCACCTACTCCAGCACCTACTCCACCCTTCAAAGCAATTTTGGAACTCCTTCTGGAATGGCCACCAGAGCTGTCATCATATTACCCTTGATGTCCTTAATGTCATCAAAATGTCTTCCTTTCAATATTTTCTTTATCTTTGGATAAAAAAAGAAGTCACTGGGGGCCAGATCAGGTGAGTAGGGAGGGTGCTCCAATACAGGTATTTGTTTACTGGCTAAAAACTCCCTCATAGACACTGCGTGTGAACTGGTGTATTGTCGTGATGCAAGAGACATGAATTATTGGCAAAAAGTTCAGGTCATCTAACTTTTTCACACAGGCTTTCCAATGCTTTCAAATAATAAAACTTGGTTAACTGTTTGTCCAGTTGGTATAAATTCATAATGAATAATCCCTTTGATATAAAAAAAGGTTAGCGACATCTTTGCAACATGTTCAGAAGTTAATTGTTAGACCTCGTATGTATTGGAACTTCACATTCCATCCACCATGTTTTTCAACTACTCTTTTCTATTGGGTTGTTGGAAAAGTCATGATGTATTTTTTCTATGTTTTTGCTCCAAAAATGTGTCATGACTTTTCCGACAACCCAATATTTTCTGTCTGTTTATCTCACTACCACTCACAATGACCCACTTTTGGAATTTTTTTCCTGTCCTTGCAACTTTAGGCTCTGTTGTAGAAGTCCCAACTCCCAGAGGGCGACTGCCTCCACCAGGGGCTACAGTGACAATCCCACTTTACTTTAAACTATGGCTGCCACTGGATCAGTTGGAGTTCTTCATGTCAAAATACCAGTAGGCAAGGGAAGGAAATACCACTCTCACATGGGTAATTTACATGATCATTAGGAGGAGGTACAGATGCTATTACATAATGAAGAAAATGAAAAATGTATTTCACACTCAGTGAATACCTGGGGCATCTCTTGATACTCTGCTGCCCAATTTGGATGGTTAATGGATGAGTACAATATCTTATCCTTATGAATACTGATAGTGCTCTTAAAAGTAATTGCAATGGAAGGGTCTGTTAACTTTCTCCACTAACTTTCCTTATATAAGATTCCTCCGGAGTTGAGACCAATCAGAAGCCTGATGATGTCCTTCCTAGATGGGACCAAATTACCACAAAATGCAAATGGAAATGGAATTGAGCAGTCCAAGAATGGACTGTAGTGGATGCTGATCTGTGCTGCCCAGAATCTTTACCTCCTATTTCCAATTTCAGGATGGAGACATTTGTTTCTTTGTTGCTGGGTGCATAGGCTGCTGATGGCTCACTTATGGATCTCTCTGGGAATTGTCTTTGGCCAAAGGGGGGCATCTTTTCCAAGTTTATGAACTCTTTTCAGGGGCAATTTACATCCAGTGACTAGCTGATGTTGGAATATACAGACCCAGTCTTATTGTCTCAATTTGGGATATTCATAAGGGCCATCCTAATTCCAGAGATCCTTATAGAATCAGCTAAGGCTTCTGTTGCAACTGCACCAATGTTTCTCCATCTGCCTAATCCTTCTTTCAATCCCTCAAAGGTGTTACTTAGAGGGTTCTCCAAATAATCTCCTGCATACAAATCTCCATCTCAGAAGCTGTTTCCAGGAGATTCTACTCAAGATATCATGGTTACAGATAATGGTAGGTTACTGGATACTCATCCTTCTGCTTCTGTACCTACATCTTAGATTGTAAACTCATCTTCCATGGAAATTTTTCTATGAAAATCCTGTGTGGCCTAGGCTGTGGAAGTGTCACTCCATAGAGATTTTCTCTTCACTTCTGCCAGGTACTCCACGGATATCACTGTCCCAGGACTAATTTTTATGTAAATTTCTAATCTTGACAGTTCCCAAATCATAACAGAAGGGTACGTTCTAACTTCAATACAGCATGAGGCAGAGGTGTGAGATTTTTATTTTTCTGAGAATAATTTTTTTCCTCTTCTGTAGCCCAGAACGGTAAACTTTATCATCTCCCTATTCAGGTGGGCAGATCTTTTGTCTCTGTTCATCATTACTGAGGCTACATCCCTTGGAGCATCCCATTTTCATGAAAGGGTATTAGTTCCCATTCAGTGTCTCCAAGGACCCACGGCATCATATCCTGGCCTGATTGTGTGCTAAAACCCAAACTACATATTAGCTATTACCGAATTTGATAACCACTTAAGGGGAAGCTTCGGGAATCAGATCCTAAGCTTACAGCTCTTAATTTCAGGCACCTTAAGATTTCCATTTCTTGCAAATTGATATGCCTGAATAAGATTTTTAACATATTGCCAGAATCTGAAACTAGTGCTAAGTAGTTGAATGTTTCCTGGAGCTAGGTTTTAGTAAGAAATGGAAATCATGAGGGCACTGACCTTGGAACTGAAATGGAGGAAATGCCATAACTGAGCAGAATATGAAAAAGACCAACTACCTTTTTCATGTCCAGGATGGGTCCTGATTGACTAGGCATTAACGTGATAAGAACTGATCTAGAATGGTAGTGTACCTCAAGTGTCTCCTTCATGGGACTGTGAGTTCCTTGAGGACAGGAACCTGTCTTGTTTGCTATTGTATCCCTAGCTTCTAGTTCATGCTTGGCACATATTAGATGTTTAGTAGATACTTGCTGATTAAATGAATGAATCCTTAATAAAGCAGTGCTGTGCAAAATGATCAGATATTTAAAAATAAGAAGCAAGAATATAACATAATATTATATCAACACCAGTCTAAGTAGAATAATAAAATATGATAGGAAATAAAAATGTGAACTGAGTTATCATATTATTCTTTCCAATGTTCCACCTACAGGTGTTGGGTGTCTATCCTTGACCTAGCACTGAGCTGGCATGAAGAAAATGATGGTGAGAAAAACGGACATGCCCAGGTAGAAATCTGGGAGAGGGAAATGTTTAATGAAAACACTAATAAGCAAATGGCAAGCATAAAGAACAGGTGACCAAATATTCTGTTAGCCTAGGGAAATCTGTTTTTATGTGTTGTCCCAGTATAACTTTTAATGGTGCCTCCATTCACTCTCCAAAGTGTCCAGTTAGGATGGTCATTCTGGCAATGACTGAGAGGTACATGGTGTTAAGCAAAGTGCATGCCAGGGAGAACCACACATTCAGGGAATAGAGGACAGGCTTCCTTGGAAGAGGAAAGACTGACCTGAAACATGGAGGATGGAACACACAGGGTATGTGATTGTATTGGGGTGTGAGTGGGGAGAGCCTACCAGGCAAATAGAACAGCATGTGCCAAGCAAAGACCATCAAGGAATCAGCAAAAAGCCTGTGTGGCTAAAGTACCAAGGGCAGGTAGCCTAAAAGAGTGGATAGCACCATGCAAGCTTGTGGACATTTTATGAAGTTGGCAGATTTTTTTTTCCTTTATCCTTTAATCAAGAATGAAGGTGGGAGAAGTAGGGGGATTTAGAATTTTGAAAAGATTTCCCTGGGCTCCAGTGTGGAGAACAGATTTGAGAAATTTCAGGAGGGTAGTTAGGATGGTACTGCACTAGTCAAGACATGATAGTAGCTTAAAATGGAATGATGTGGAGATGAAAAGAAGTGAATGGATTTGAGATGAATCTAGAAGGCAAAATGAACAGAACTTGGAAATGGATTGGCTATGGAGACAGGGGAGTAGAAAACGATCCAGAATAGGTTTCTGGCTTATGCACTTGGATGGATAGCTATGCAGCTCACTGAGCTAGGGAATGAAGCAAGTATTAAGATGTGGCATAGCTGTCTATCCATCCACGCATTTATCTCTTTAGGGAATCAACTCATTCAACTCAAAGCATTGAAACCTAGTATATAGCAGACATTGTAGGTAATAACAAAGATGTTTACTATGCAGTCTAATAAGGAGTGTAAATACACACCAATCTATTTTACCAGTTATACTTTCAGCTGCAAGGAATAGAACACTAGACAAGTTGAGTCAAAATTGTTTAAACAATGAGAACATTTCCAAGCCCTAAAATGAGGAGCTTTAGCTTGGCTGATTCAATGGCCCTAATGATATCAAAGATATTGTTCTTTCCATCTTTCTACTCTGCTGTTCTTACTGAGCTAATTTTTCCTTGACTAGTACCCTTTATGGTTGCAAGATTGTTATCCCAGTCCCAAGCACACACAGCTTTGACATAATTTAGCAGCAGAATGACTATTTCCCTTATACATCTCTTTTTAAAGCTAGGGAACCTTTTCTAGAACCTCTCAATAGATTCCTCCTCACATCTTTTTGCACATAATGGTGTCACATGTTTATTCCTAGGCAAGGACTAGAAAGAAAATGGAATTGCCATGACTTGTCCAGTGAGGCACATGGCCAGGTGGAAGAGGATGACTGGCCAGACAAACTTGGGGTTTTATTTAAAGAAAAAGCGGGTGAAATGACTGCAGAGTAGGCAACCAAGGGTGTCTACAGTATCTGTAGAGCAGGGCAGTATTAGTACTGTCTGAAGAGTGGTCAGAGTAGTTCAGGAGATTGAAGCAGAAGAAATCTCCTTGGAGATCGGAGGAGAGGAAATGTTTCCAAGGCTGGGATGGGTTACTAGGTTTATATCACTGAGGGCAGTACCTGAGGTCTGAGATTATTCTTAAAACAATACTAACAAATCGATCTTCACCCACTGATTCCCCTGAATTCAGGCAACCTTGCAGCTTTCCTGAATTCCTCCAGTCATAGAAATACTGTTTTTAAGCTTCATTGAATGGAAATAAGGGTGGCTGCACAGTGTTTTGCATAAAATACTAGAAATATTTGTTACATAGCTCAGGCTTAATCCGAGCCTGACCTGTTTCTGTCATTACCGCTGGAATAGTTTTCCAGCTCTTGCCAGATTTTGAGTTGTCAGGATAATAATTTATCCATCTTGTTGTCAGATTCACAGCTAGTTTGCCTGACTCTAGGGGAATCTAAATGATTATTACTACACATGGTGTGCAACTCATATTTTAAAAGCATTTAATTCCAAATATCCTCCCCCGACACACCCCACATCCAAAGACTTACAAACCTACTGTTGCGGTACCATGTTCCCCCATTCTAGAAACTTCCACCACCCACCAAAGATCAGTTTCCCTTTGGTTTCCTTTAAATGCTCACTAAAATGACTGGCAATCTCACTAACCACAGTTACTAAATCAGTCCCCCAGAGCTCTCCTATGTTTCCACATTCCTTCCATTCCCACTACTCTCAAATTATGCCTGTTCTTCAAGAGTCCTGATTTCCCAGTATGGCATATAGTTTTTTGCTTTTTTTTTTTTTTACAAATGGTGAATCTTTAAAGACAGCACTTCAGCATCTGCTTTACAAGGCCAACCAGAAGTTATTTTACATGTTTATTAATTCATCTCCTGCTTTTCTCTCCTACAATGGGTCCTTTTCAAGGTTTTAAATATAAGCATTAAATTACCCTCTTGATGTATCCCTTTCTTCCTCTTCCCAGGAATGTTTGGAAAGGAATCCATTTGTGGGTAGATGTTAGGACTTTCTCAAAAGCATTCTGTGTCAAGTAACAAGCATCCAGTTGTAGTTCAAATAGAATACTAATAATGATTTACATGTTAAGCAAGAGTGGTATTTACTGGCTTTAAAAGTATATCAGAATGACTTTTTACAGTTGTCCTTATACTCTACTATTCTTCCTTTCTTATTCTCTGGTCAGTGTTCTTAATTACATGCCCCAGAAAAAAAATCACTGGGAGAAAATACAGAAAAATACATGAGATGGTGACACATCCGGGCTACCACATGCAGCCAGATAAGATTTGGTTGGTAATGTGGGGTCATAGGGCAGTAACATCATGATATTTGGGCCTCCTTCTCCTAATTTCTTTTGTTCACCCTTAAAACTAAACACATAATATGAGGGAATCAGATAATCAAAATATATTTATCAAATATCTATTACTGGTTGAAGAGGAATTATCTAAGAGACTCACAATTTATTAATACCTTTATTTAGATGCTCTCATATTTGTTATTAGGTACAACCAGACCATCAGAGAACTTGATCACAAAATTTCGTGCTTTCCCCCGAGACCCCACGGAATTGATTTTGCTGGATTTGACCGCAACATTTTATCACTTCTTTTATCCTTCATTGAAGGACATTATAAGAAATGGAGTTACTAAACTTGTGGTTCAACTGGCTGCTAGGTTATTGGTTGAGGACATTGTTCATTACATCATGCAGTGTCTTTTCTATGAGGACCCACTGGGAAAAATTCTATTTTATTTATTACTGGAAATAGTTGTACTTCTCCTGAAAGAATTTTTTCTTCCCTCTGTTTTTAAAAATCTCATGGTCTCTGTGAGTCATGTCACTGATCATGTCTCCCTTTTTGGCTTTGACTACTTGAAAGCTCAGACATAATGTTGTGGCGCATCTCTACCAAGCATCCATTCAGACCTTGAGCTGTGTGTGTATGCTAGGCTCACTCTTTACTCCATCCTGTTTCCCCTGCACTCACTTTATACTATCTTGATAGTTACACTTTTTAATTTTTTTTACACAACAGAAATTTATTTCTTGCTCACATGATTGTTGAATGCAGGTATTTGGTAGGTAGCCTCCTGTGAGGTAATTTGGGACCCACGATCTTTCTCACCTTATTGATTGTCCAACCTGTAGGGTTTCCCACCCTCTGCAGGGAGTCAGCACATTGTGAAAAGACAGAATAAATGATCATGTAGGAGGTTCATGGTCTAGGCCTTGAAGTGCTATACATCCTTGCTGCTTAGGTTTAGACAGTGGAGCAGTCACATGGCTACACTGGATTGTAAGGGACTCTGAGAAATGTGATCTAGCATTGTGTTTGGGGAAAAAAGGAAAATAGGCATGGTAAATGACTAGCCAATATTTGTCAAAAAAACATGAAAAGTACAGTATAAAGGAAACTGTTCACTCTGTGTTCCTTAAAATATTTCTGCTAATAGCATTACCAGAATTGTTAACGTGAGCAGAAATTACCATGAGTAGCTCTGGCATAGGACCCCAGAGTGAACAAGGAATTTTCTGTGCCACTTCTACCTCTGTCCCTTCTTCTCAATTCTTCCTGCCATTACCTTTGTTCAGGTCTTTTTCTACTTCATGTTCAGCCTGCTGGAACCTCTAGCTTCTTAGACTCTGGACAGGGCTACCTTCTGGACGTGTCTTATTTTTCCTCATGCAAATTGGCTCACATATTTTATTGTTACCTAATGTTGTGTAAAATATCACCACAAAACTCAGTGGTTTAAAATAGCAATAATTATTTATATCTCTCTTGGTGTCTGTGGATCTGAAAATCGGGGATCAGCTTAGCTGGGTGGTTTTGGCTTGGTGTTTTTCATGAGGTTGCACTAAAATATCTGCCAGGGTTAGCAATCATATGTAAACTTGATTGGGATTTGAGGATCCACTCCCAAGATGGCTCACTCACCTGGATGCTTGAGTGAACTGGTGCTTGGCTGTTGGCAAGATATCTAAGTTCCTCTTTACATGGGCCTCTATTGGGGTTGTTTGACCAACCTCATGATATGGCGGCTGCCTTCTCTCAGAATGAGCATTTAAAAGATAAGGTACAAGCTGCAATGCCCTTTATGACCTGGCCTCAGAAGCCCCACACCGTTTCTTCTGCTGAACCCCATTGTTCACCCAGAACAGCCCTGATTCAGTGTGAGACAAGACTACACAAGGCCATGGATATCAGGAGGCAAACATCATCGAGGGCAATTTGGGAGGCTGGCCACCACACAAACTTTGCATTTGGAATATGTCTCTCCCTTAATTTCAAGTTTTCAAAATTCTCTCCCACTTCCAATACTCAGATCAAAGCCCAACCTTTCCGTGAAGTCTCACTCAGCACCCCAATGGTAACTTCTTATGGTTCTTACTATACATATGGCCTTTATCACTTAGTACTTTGTTTCAAAGATCTATATATATATATATGTCTCTTCTTTCAAATGGAATTCAAGCAATTGGAGACACACACAGTGTCACAGAGTAGGCACTCAAGCAAATATTTTGTACAATAGATGACTGAAGCAGTAGATGAAGAGTAAAAGCCCTGGGTCTCTCTGCCTGTGGACCTTCCCCCATTGCTTGACCTTAGCCAAATCCCTTAATCTCTCAGTCTGAGTTTTGTCCTACATAAAATAAAGATAATAATATTATTCCACCTTTCCTCACAGAGATGTTTTGGGATTTGAAAGAGGTAGCACTCACAAAAGTGTTTGCAGGTGTATAAAAATAAGGGCACTGTGAGGTTAGTTATCTGGCTCACCAGTGATGGCTGAGATATATAGTGTTGTCACAGGCGGGAGTCAGTCAATACCTCTGACTCCTCCTCAAGGAATAGTTAACCCCTCCATCAAGCTGTCAGCAGACAAATGCCATTCAATCCAACAGCTGCTGTCAGCATACAATGGCTCATAGATGGGGGAGGCTCTCAGCAAAGAGAACCGCCTGGACCGGGCTGCTGAGCCCTATCACAGTCACACTCTGGAAATGTCAAAGCTCAAAGGCAACGTTTGTTTCCTTAGGAGAATTCTCAGGTGTCCTCTTCTTTCATGTACTCAGGTTTTCCATTGTTTTGTTATAGACAATTGTCTAGGTATAATTTTTTCTATCCCATCCCTTAAAAATAGTATTTGAAAAATTAACATAAATCCATCTGTTTTTTGGTGTACAGTTCCATGAATTTTCACACATGGGTTGATTTATGTAACCACCACAATCAAGATACAGAGCAGTTCCATCATCCCAACAAATGTCCTTGTACTTTCTAGTCACACCCCCACCTACCCAAATCAGTGGCAACCACTGATCTATTCTCTATCACTACAGTTGTGTCTTTCTGAGACTATAAATGGAATCATTCAGTATGTTACCCATGTCCTTGAGATTCATCTAAGTTTGCTCAATTTCATTACTGAGTAACGTATTCCTTTGTAAGGATGTATCTCATTTATTATCCATTCACCTGTTGAAGCACATTTCGAATGGGATCACTAGCTCAGGTGATAAATGTATGTTTAGCTTTATAAGAACCTGCCAAAATGTGTTCCAGAGTGGCTGTCCCATTTTAGATTCCCACCAGCAATATATGTTGTCCTCAACAAGATGCTACTGTATTTTTTAAAAGCCATGTTCATAGACATGCAGGGGTATTTCATGGCTTTAATTTACATTTCCCTCAAAGGTAAAGTGTCTGTTCATGTCTTTGCCCATTTTTTAATTGTGTGTTTGTCTTCTTCTTATTGCTGAATGTTGAGAATTATTTATGTCTTCTAGATACAAGTCCTGTGTCACATATGTGATTTGCAAATACTTTCATGGAGTTTGCTGCAGCTTGTATTTTCATTTTCTTAATAGTATCTTTTGCAGAGAAGAAGTTTTGAATTTTAATGAAGTTTAATTTATTAATTTTAGTTTAATGAATTATGTTTTTGGTGAGATGTTGAAAAACACTTTGACTAACTACAGGTCACAGAAATTTCTTCCTATATTTTCTTCTAATTAAAAAAAAAATTTACATTTAGATCTATGATCCACTTTGAGTTAATTGTTTTTTGGGTTTTTTACCCAAAATTTTTATGCCTGTTTGTGTACACACAAAATCTCAGGATTATTCCACATCCATTAACTGAAAGCCAATTGTGCCAGGCACTGTGCTATTTGCAAAGATGAATGATGAGACACAATTCCTGCCCTCAAATTCAGTCTTGCGAGAAAGATAGATGTGGGGGGGGGGAATCCAAAATGAGGTACTATAGTGGTATAAATAAAGTGAAATATAAATTAGGTGTCAAGTGAAGAGAAAGATGTGTAAAGTTGTTTCGCTAAAAAAGTTTACAGTCCAGCTGGACAGAAAATTGCAGTCGTTAAAAGTTAATGAAAGCAGTAGAAAGTGGAGAACATTTGTTTCCTAAAAAGTTGTGTAGACAAGAAGTGCTATAACAGTTTTCAGGAAGCAGTGAACACTTCAGGCTTCATAAAGGAAGTGGATATGAGCTTCCCCCCCGCCTTAATTTTTAAAGATAGAGAGAATTTGGACTAGCTGAGAGAATGCGAAGGCTCCAAAGAAAGACGTAGTTTATGAAAAAGTAGGCATGTTAGAAAAGTCCAAGATATGTTTTGGGTTCTGTCAGCAGGCCTGTTTGGCTGAATAGTTTGTCCAGTGGAATTTTGGGTAATGATTTTTTCCCTTGCCAAAGTGTTTATTTACCCATCATCTGGTAACTGTACCTAGGTTTCCTTTTGGACAACCATCCTCCCACTACTCCAAGCCCAGTAGGAAAGTGTGAGTTCAAGGACTGAGCTAAACAGAGAGTTATATTCCCTGGGCTAAAATATTAATTCAAGATGTCAGCAAAATGGAGCAATAGGAGGTCACAAAGTTTGTCCCCTGCAACCCCTCAAAAAAACTCAGAAAAACTATAAATAACTACAAACCTAAGAAAATAGCTCAGAAATAGGCACAAAGCTCCCATAAACCAATGATACACCAAGGGAAATTTGCTGGAACTTTCTGTTAAGTCGGAACCTAAAACAATACAGTGGTCGGGTCTGCTACTGCCATCTTGTTATCATACAAGACCAGACACTTTAACTCAGGAAACACAGCAGAAGGCACAGCCTAGAGATGGCGAGAAACTGACTCCTGATGACATAATTTGAGTCAGAATCTAGTCATACCTTCAGCCTCATGTTAGATAACTCAGAGACAAGACACTGCACATATATGAAACAAATATTTGAACCAGGTATCTGAGAAGAGTGAGTGGGAAAACTATGCATAATATGAGAAAAGGACATCATTGGCTTAGAGATAATACCAAACCAAAAATAATTTGCAGGCTTATAAGGCCTTTTGTGCTGTGATGTTAACCTACCTTTCCACCTTTGCCTCCCCTTCATCTCTCTCTTCTTACCCTAAGCTTTACCTATTATGTATGCCAAATTCCATTCTCTAAATATTCCTTGATCTTTCATAACCCTATGCCTTTGCCAATGCTGTTCCCCATCTGAAATTGACCTTTTCTGACTTTTCATTCTGGAAAGCCCTTCAATCATACCTGAAAGTCCAGGCAGGTGAACCTTCCCCCTGCATGTTTCTGTAATTCTTTATATTCATTTCTATTATAGCATTACCTCATTGTTAGAGATCATTCTTGTTTGTCTCTCATCATTCTGTGAACTTGAGGGAACAGATTAGGTCTTATATGCCTAAAATCCCTTCAAAGCATTTAGCACAGCATCTCACACACAATAAGAGCTTAATAGATGCTTATGAAATAGATAGTGAATGAATGAACTAGAAATGGCAGGTAATAAATGAAGAGAGACCTTGCCAGCATGCCTGGCTTTTGTCACCACCCTTGCTGGAATCTCTGCCATTTTACCCTACAGATTACTAGAAATTATTTATTTGCTCTCTATAACTTATTTCTCCTGTGTTTTCTACCCTCCCTTTCGGTAAGTGTGGCCATGGAACTGATTTCAGTTCAGTGAGGTGAACTAGAAGGGATGTGTATCACTTCCAGGCCTGAACTTCAAAACTTCCATTCTCCATCCTCCATGGTTCCCTTTCTGTTGGCTGGAGGCTGCCCAGAGTGAAATTGGAAGCCAAAGATCAAAGGCAGCTGAGGCTCTGTCAGCCAGGGTCTTTAAATGACTGCATTAAACAGAGCCCTTCTGGGAAGGGATTAGACAGCATAAATAGGTAACTACTATATTGCCACAGGGATATGAAAGACAGTTTGGGGAATATAATAATGTTGTAAATAGTTTGTGGGGTGTCAGATGGTCACATGTTTTGTTAGGGAGACCACTTCATGGATGGAGTAGAGGCTTGATCACTGCACTGTACACCTGAAACTGATGTTGTATAATATTGTATGCCAACTGTAATTGAATATATAGTCACGGGATGTGGATTATACTGGAATGGAGTCAAAGGAATTGTAACAGATATGTATGATATGGGGGGGTGGAGTGGGGTGGAGAATGGGGAGGTTGTCACTTTGAGGGGTAAAAAGTATAACTATTGCACTGTGTTGTACACCTGAAGCTAATTTGAAACAAAAATGTTTATTTCACAATAAAAGAATAAAAGAATTAAATAAAACAACAAAAAAAACCAGAGCCCTTCTCCCACCCTATCAATTGCCAACCCAGAACACCTGCACTGAACTGTTTCATGAGAGAGAAAGAAATTTCCCTGTGTCAAGCCACTGCACTTTGGGGGTCTCTATCTTTGTTTCTGCATCTAACATTACTCCAACTAATACAGGGACCAATAGAATTTTCTCAGTTCAAACCAGATTCTGAATGCGGAGAATGTTATATACATAGAAGAACTAAATTCTGGAAAGCATCCCTGTTTTTCTGGTCTTGTTTTTTTTTATTTTCTTTTTTTTTAGAAAAAGGTCACTTGTGGTATGAGGCAGCTGGGCACAGTTTTGGAGCAATGGGTGGAGGGTGAGAAGGTTCAGTTCTATTCCTGGGTCTGTCCCCTACTGACTTTGGGTTCCCAGCCAAGGAAAATGACAGCATGGATGCTAAAACAACCCACCCAAGGGGAAAACACATAAAAGCAAAAACAATCGCCCCAGCAGAAATGCAGGTGATGGTGATTTCAGCTGCAGGGGAAAACAATGCTCTGATGCCTTCCTTCCAGCTTCGCTAGCCTTAATGCTTGATGCCTTCTGATTCTACCTATGCTGCTTAGTGATCCCAAGCCTGGCCAGCGGAGAGGAACGTTTTCACCTTTCTTTGGTGCAGGTCCATTGCAGATGCACAAATCAAAATGCCTCTGTCCTTGTCAGTGTCAACTTTCTAAGCCATAGGATGAATATCGACTTTACTTAGTTAAAAGACGTAAAATAAAAAATGCCAGAAGGAGCAGCACTGTTGCTGAAACCCACCAATCAATGTTCCCCAGTTGCAAACTTTCCTGGCCTACAGTATAACCTATTTTTACAGAGTCTGTCCTCAACACATCCACAGCCTGTGAACAGGCTCCTTGAGTGTCTATTGCCCACCCAGAGGAGAGAGAGCTATTTCTTATCTTCTTTTACCAGACTTTCCCGAGTTTGCTTCCGTGGGGAAGGAATTGCAGATGCTGTTTCTCAGGACCAAAGTTCTCAAAGAGTCAGAGATCCCTAAGTCCCCATGTTTGGGATTAGCACTTCCCAACACTCCTCCTGGGTACCTGCCATCGCATTAGACTCCTTTTGTGTTCCTATGACTGGATGTTCATTATCTGGCCCTTGGAACTAAAAGAATTGCCACCACTTACATTTAAGTGTCTAGCAGGCATCAGAGTCACCTGGAGGATGTTTTCTCAATGAGCGTAGGCATGGGGTTCACCTCCTGGGATTCTGATTCAGTACATATAAGGTGCAGCCCAAGATTGTGGCACCCCAGGTGAATATGATGCAGGTGGATCTGAGACCGCACATTTAGGAACATTCCTTCCTCTTGGCTATGCGTGATCTTCCAGAAACACAAATAGGCAATTCAAAATGGTGATGTAGATAAGTACTGTGAGTAGTACTTCCTTCTATAAAAACATTGAAATTACAACTATATTATAGAACAATCAACCTGGAGAACCATCTGAAGACTAGCTAAACAGAAGTTTTATAACCAAGGATATAAAGAAGAGGAGGTATGAGGAGTGGAGACACGAAACGGGCTGGCCCCAAACCCCCATGTGGAGGTTGAGAATCAGGAGGGATATCTCAGCTGTGGAGGTTCCCCCTGGAGGAGCGAGGGACCCCAGCCCCACACCAGGCTCCCCAGCCTGGGTTACTGTTGCCAGGAAGAGGAGCCCCACATCTGGCTGTGAAAAAGTGGGGATTCCAGCCATTCGGGTGGCATGGACAGCTGTGGGAAATCCAGACTTTCTCTTAAATGGCCTGCAGACAGACTCTCACTCGCAGGCACTCACCTTGGGCTCCAGCGGAGGGATGGTGATTAAGGGGGTGCCAGAGGCACACTGGGGCAGGCTGAGGTGTGTGGCTCAAATTGGAGGACAGTCGCCATTTTCCGTGGGAGGTCTTTCTCCTGTGTGGCTGGCAGGTGGGTACCATCTTTCCTATGTTGAGCCCTCCCCCATTACAGCCAAATCTGAATCTGATTGGCTTGGTGAGTTCAGTTTGCTCTACCCTGCTGACTCCCTGGGAACTCCGCCCCACTCAACTCCCCTAAGGCCAAAGGCATTTTGTTCTGCTAGTAGTCAGACCCACCCACATTGCACTCTTTCTTAGAAAACTATCAGAGTCCACAGGTCCCAGGTGGCCAGTGACTGGCCTGAGTGTGCTCTGGGACTTTTGCTGAGTAGCTCCAGGCTCCGCACTGACAACAAACCAGAACCTGCATTAACCTGGTGACCACAACAACAGTTGTGACTCCCACTCTAGTGACTCCCTGAGACTGCCTCACCCAACTCACATATTGCATGAGGCTTTATCCGTGGCTGAACCTTAAGAAATATGGCGGGTAGCAGCAGACCTCGGGGTATCCTGCCTTTTTGCAGAGCTACCCCAGGCCTGGTACTGGTGGCAGCCATCCTTGGTTTGCAGGGCGGCCTCTCCCACATGCCTCCAACTTTAGCACAGGCAGTGAACAACTGAGGATTACTTTGTAGCCCCTACCAGGTAGTCTGCTGGTCACACGTAGGCAGTGACCTGGACATGCACTGGAGCCCATCTCAAGAGACCCCAGAACCAATATACTTGGACACTGGCTTCAGACCACAGCAGAGCACCACCTAATTAGCCCCACAAGTGGCACACACAAAGAGTGGTCTCAACAGGCATCAGAGCCCACTGGGGCAAATCCTATCCCACTCAGTGGGGTAAGGCCCCTGTACAGATACTCATAAGCTGTGGATGTGGCCTAACCCTATAGTCAATCAGCCTGAGGGCCAATCCCACCCCCAGATGTAGCAATAGCAATCAAGGCTCAACTATAACAAGAAGGCACAAGGGACACTCCTGGAGCAGCCAGCTCAGGTGACCAGAGAGACTGTGTGAGGGACCCACAGGGGAACTACTACAAAGTCCACCCAGCCAAGACTGGGAGACATAGCAGATCTACCTAATACATAGAAACAAACACAGAGAAGCAGCAAAAATGAGGAAACAAATAAATACATCCCAAATGAAAGAACAGGGGAAAACTCCAGAAAAAGAACTAAACAAAATGGGGGCAAGCAACCTACCAGAGACAGAGTTCAAAACAGTGGTTATAAGGATGCTCAAGGAACTTAGTGAGAGCTTCAACAGAGAGATAGCAAGCATAAAAAAAAGACATAGAAACCACAAAAAAGAACCAGTCAGAAGTGAAGAATACAATAACTGAAATGAAGAATGCACTAGAAGGAAACACCAGCAGACTAGATCAGGGGTCGGCAAACTTTTGAGATGGTAGAGCTGCCAGGGATCAGCAAACTGCAACTCGTAGGCCACATGTGGCTCTTTGGGTACATATGTGTGGCTCTGAAGTAAAATTGAAAATGAAAATAAAACTATCATAGTTTCACTTATAAAATTTTTAAAGGATATTATTCACATAATGGTGATTATGTAAAAAATATATGTATGGCTCTTGAAGAATTTTTAAATTGTTGTGAGGGATTGGCTCTTCCAGGGGTTGGAAAACTTTTGAAATGGATCATACTCAAAGAGCCACATGTGGCTCGCGAGCTGCAGTTTGCCGATCCCTGGACTAGATGAAACAGAGGATCAAATCAGTGATTTGGAAGACAAGGTAGCAGAAAACACCCAATCAGAACAGCAAAAAGAAAAAAGAATCCCCCCCAAATGAGGATAGTTTAAGAAACCTGTGGAACAACATCAGTATAACAACATTCACATCACAGGGGTACCAGAAGAAGAGGGACAACAGAAAATTGAGAACCTATTTGAAGAAATAATGACTGAAAACGTTCCTAACCTGGAGAGGGAAATAGACAGGCAAGCTCAGAAAGCACAGAGTCCCAAACAAGATGAATTCAAACAGGCCCAAACCAAGACACATTATAATAAAAATGGTAAAGTTTAAAGACAAAGAGAGAATCCTAAAAGCAGCAAGAAAAAGGCAACCAGTAACTTATAAGGGAGCCCCCATTAGAATGTCAGCTGGTTTCTCAACAGAAACTTTGCAGGCCAGACAAATTGGCACAAAATATTCAACATGATGAAAAGTAAGGACCTACAACCAAGGGTACTCTACCCAGCAAGGCTATCATTTAAAATCAAAGAACAGATAAGGTGCTTTCCAGACAAGGAAAAGCTAAAGTTTATCATCACCAAACCAGTATTACAAGGAATGTTAGAAGGACTTCTTTAAGATGTAAAACAAATAAAAGATCAAAATTATGAATAATAAATTGGCAATAGCTACTTATCTATCAACAATTACCTCCAATGTAAATGGATTAAATGCTCCAATCAAAAAACATAGCAGGGCTGAATGGATAAGAAAATAAAACCCTTACATATGCCTACAAGAGGCTCACTTCAGATTGAAAGACACACACAGATGGGAAAGTAAAGGGATGGAAAAAGTTGTTTTATGAAAATGGAAAGAAAAAAAGCTGGAGTAGCAATACTTATACCAGACAAATAGACTTTAAAACAAAGTCTATAACAAGAGACAAAGAAGGACCCAGTAATCCCACCTCTGGGTATTTATCTGAAAAAACCCAAAATGCTACTTTGAGGGGACATGTGCATGACATATGTTCATTGCAGCATAGTTTATAATGGCCAAGATGTGGGGGCAGCCTGAGTGTCTGTCAATGGATGATGAATGGATGAAGAGGAGCTGGTACATGTATACAATGGAATATTGCTTGGCCAGGGAAGGGAATGGATTCTTGCCATCTGTGGTGGCGTGGATGGACCTGGAAGGTACTGTGCTGACCTGGAAGGTACTGTGCTAAGTGGAGTGTCAGAAAGAGAAAGACAGATGCAATGTAATTTTGCTTATATATGGAATCTAAAGAACAAAATAAACAAGAAAGTAGAAACAAACTCATTGATACAGAAAACATTTTGATGGTTGCCATATGGGAGGGCTTGGGAGTGTGGGGAAAAATAGGAAGGGATTAAGAAGTACAAATTGGTTGTTACACAGTCATCATGGGGATATAGGGTATAGCATAAGGAATTCAGTCAATAATATTATAATAACTACGTATGGTGTCAGATGGGTACTAGATTTGTTGGGGTGATAGATGGGAGGGGGGTTGGGGAAAGGGTGAAAAAGGTAAAACGATTAAGAAGTACAAATTGGTAGTTACAAAATAGTCATGTGAATGTAAAGTAAAGCATAGGGAATATAGTCAATGATATGGTAATAGCGATGTGCCAGGTAGGTACTAGAGTATTTGGGGGAATCACTTCTTAAATTATATAAATGTCTAACCACTATGCTGTACACCTGAAATTAATATAAAATAATATTGAATGTCAAAAGAAGCAATAAATAGGTTCATAATATTCCCTTTACAAAATTCATAGATTTTTCTCCCGTAGCCGTCAGAATCTGGTCCAAACTCCTTAGAAGGCAAGTCAGGGCCCGTTAGGAACCGGCCCTTACTCATTTCTCTAGGCTCAGTTCTCACCTACCTGCCCTCTTATTTTCTTCATTTCTGTCATTCTGAGTTAGGATCTGCTTTGTGAATGTTACTCTCTGCCTAGAACACTCTTTCTCCTGCTCTCAGTCTTTGTCTGGCTAAGCTGGCTAGCTCTCCTATCCCCTTGGGGAATATTGCTGCTCTTTCCGAAGGATGTGCCCACCTCTGTGCTTCTGGCTCTCTGCCAGCCCCCTGCTGAGAGCACATATCACTGCGTGCTGTGTTCCCCTTCACCTGTCTGTGTCCTGCACCAGAGCCAGGGCTTTTCTCGGCAGGGATCATGAACTCATCTTCGGGCCCCCAGAGAGTTTGGTTAAGGGTCAGAAGACAATGGTGGGCAAAGGTGAGCCTGAAGGGCAGCTGCCTCAGGCTCGGTCTGTAAGGGTCACCAAACAATACTGAAATAACTTGGGATCTGCTTCTGTTCACATCAAAATAGACAGATGTCTCAAGGTGGTATAAATGTAATAAAACATTCCTGCTGGTGTAGACCCAGCACTGTTGAGTAGTTTTGCAACCTCATCTTGCTGTTGCAGTCAGTAAGAGTAAGAAAACTCAACAAGAAATGGTGTAGTGTTGTTTATAAGAGCATTGAACTGTTTGAAGAACATGTTATGACCCTGGAGCTCTAACCTTGGAGGTCCCATCCAAACATACCAACTTATGAAAATGCCCACATCCTACATGGAACCTAAGTTATATCTCACTATGGGAACTGAGTAGAATTGTATGTAGGATGACAAAACACCAAGCTCAAAGAACCTGGGTCCCAGAATAACTGGAGAAGAGCCACCTGCCATCTCGACCTGCTCCTATCAGGACTGTTATAGACAAAAGAACATTCTGAGTAGGTCACTATATGGTTGAGTCTCTGTCACAAAAATTTAGCCTTCGGTGTAACAACTATGATGGCACCGTGCCTCCTAGGCAACTTTGCCAGGATGAAGAACCTGGTTTGGTAATGAGTTTCTCATGTCTTGCCCAAAATGTTTCCTGCAAGGAAAGCTCTGTGGAAAAAGCAAGCAGGTAGAGCTTAGCTGGACCATTCCACACATGCAATCCACACAATTAACCCAAGAAGCCATGTTCCCTCTTTCTTACTCCCCTGAGGAAACACATCAACGAAGTAAATGAAAACGAAAATAAGCAGTGTCAAGAGTAGGAAGCACTTCTTCCCTTCAAAAATTCAGAATGTAGGTGCCTACCCTCAATTAATACCAGTGGAATAACAGAAAATTCTCTGGAGGAAAATGTGGAGAAGGGAGGTACTTGCTTTTGAGCTCTCTGAATATTGAGTCTAGGGAAAGCAAATATCTTTCCCTTTCAGGCTGTTGCTACTTTCTCACAAATACCACTTGTTCATTTGCTTCCAATTGCTCCTAGCCTCCCAGGAAACAACAGAGCCTTGTCATTTCCCTGGAATCCCAAGAGCCTGCAAAGCAGACATCCTGATCCCATTCTCTGAATGGGAAAATGGAGGCTCAGAGGTTGAGTGATTTATTTAAAGTGCAGTATAAGCAAGCAAAGAAGCCAGCAGGAGATAAGAGCTTATGTAAATCCCCAGTCAATTTTCAGTTCCCCAGATAACACAGAACCTAAATAAACCTACATCAACACCATATGGTATCAGCAAAGCAGGGGGATGTTGGGCAATCGTATTAAAATGGGCTATAAAGGAAAGATAGTTTGTATGTGAGAATAGTCAGGGAGCAAATGATACTTCTGATAATTCTCATCATTTTTAGTTCGGTAACACAGGGTGACACGAGTTTTGATGGACTGGACAACTTGACTAATACCTATCCAGTCCTTATATTTCACACAAGTTATAACAAACCACAGTTGTTCTAAATGCTTGCGGTAACAACTTCATTAAGCATGTTTAGAATTCTGGCTTATTAAATATTCTTCTTGGCTAGAAATCTTGAAGTCCCTTTAGAAGGCTTGTCTTGAGTTTTGAAATGAAAATACATTCTGTGTTCTTTTGAAATAAACAGTTTCAGAATTTTCCTTAGTGCCAGTAGGAAATGTAGACTTAGTAAAACTATGTACAAACCTGTTAACCCATAGCAGCCACCAACTAAACCAATGCGTGTTTCCCTGGACACAGTAATACATCCCACTAGGCTGCCATAAGGGCAAACGCAATTTGTCTATAGAATTAGACTTCGCAGTTAGAGTCCCTGCTTTGGGTGTGTGATATCCTGTGGACTACAGGCAGATTTAGTGTCCCCAAACAGATGGGCTTTCCCTTTATGGGCCACTCTTAACTTTTCTAAGCAAACCGCAGCTGCGCTAATGTCCCTTTGTGTAAAGGAGTATTTAAGTTGAACCACTTCCCTTTACCTGATGTGTGTTTAGAGTTTTGAGCCAGGGACAACTGGGATATGCCAACATCTGCAGAAAAGTGAGATTTTCTTCTTTGTGCTCTTTAGGGTTGACTGTGACAGGCAGGAAAAAGCTTCTCTGGCTATCAGTGAAGGGCTTTACAGACTCACTTTAGCTAGTAGAAACAGGGAAGGGCATTTAGCAAAGAATTTATGGTTTCCAGCAGGTCAGAGAATCAAGCCACGTGGGTTTGCAAATACAAACAGTGTCCAGGCTGCAATGCCAGACTGTTCCACAGAAGAAGATGTCATAGGTGGCCTGGGATGATATGGCCAGGACCTCTGGCCCTGCCACCTTCAAAAGCTGGATGGAATCTCTGCTTCCCTCACCAGCACCTACTCTTCATGGCATCATCTTTTTCATGACATCCTCTTTCAAAGTAAAATCTTACATGGCATATCTAATTAATGGAAACTAGGTCATATTTATGGAAACTCATCTCTAGCTGCAAAGGAGGCTGGGAAAGCAAATGTCTGACCTCTACCTTGGGAAGATGGAAGATTTCCCAAACAATGAAAGGATGTTCAAAAGGTAAATGGGGATCCACAACATAAAATAAGTCTACTACATTTACCCTTTGGTGGTTCAACAGCTTATAAACTTTTTTTCACACTAAAGTTCTAAATGACTACAATCAAAAGGTCAAAATGCTTCTGTAACTACAAGAACATTATGAAATTACATATTCCGTGTAAAACTGAAAAATGTGCTCAGCCTCTCCTCAAAAGAGGGACATGGTAACATCTTGTCAGTTTCCACATTGAGGTCCAAGCTCATGTCACCAGCAGATGTTCACCTTTTCTAATACAGTCACAATCCTGATAGTCTGTGCCCCAGAGACTGAAATATTTAACTACCACCCTATGTGATCCACACACCCTATAAAAAATGGAAGGGATACAGAAGGAAGAATAGGCAGTATATATGTAATATTTGGTGAGGGAGAGAAATGAATGGCTGCTGTTATTGTTTCTGCATGTGGTCATGTGGATATGCTGGTTTCCATAACATCCTTTCTCCACAGCTATGCCGTGTTCTCTTTACCTTCAGAAGCACCCTGTCAGCAGGTTAGGGCTCTTTAAGTGCTTGTGGCCTGAGACCACTCCTGCAATCAGTTTCTGTATTGATCAAGGGGTTCTGAGTTGCAAATAATAGAATCCGCTTTCGCCAATATGTGCAGATGTGTAATGTATTAAACCATATTCAGCAGCTCACAGAGCGCTAGAAGACCAGGTACAGAGGTGTGAAACCGTAAACAGTATCTAAATGACCACAAGCCTGCTGCAGTTAGGTCCTCCTGCTCCTGCTTCCGGGGCAGGCCTACAGCTCACCTGGCCGATGCCATGTACAGGATGCTCTGCTAGCCCTTCTGCCATGGCTTCCTCTGAAAGATGACCATCTCTCCACCACTCTCCCCAACACGGAGTCTATTCAATGTTTCTTTATTCATGCCACCCTCTTCTAAGCTTACATCTCACAAAGCAAAGTTTGGTCTTAAGTCCTATACAGGTGCTGTAGAAGAAACTGGGAAGTGTAAGGGATGGCAGAATTCATAAGGTGGGAAATTTCCTAACAGATGAAAGATGTTCAAAGCATGAGTAGTGTCCATTATCACATGTGGCTAGCTCCCATTTTTAATTAGAATGACATTGTTTGATTTTGAGCAATATATAACATCAACCAGCCAGGACATGTGAAATCATGAACAAAATCAAAGAAGAGACTTCCCCAGATGATCTGAGACCCAAACCTCCACTTCCCACAGAAGGAAAGTAGAGAATTATTTATTCCCGTTGCACATGAGAGACAAGTGAGTCCTAAGAAAGCCACGTGCTACCCAAATCCCCACTGCGATGTTAGCTCATTTGTATAGTATGTTTGATGTCTGTAAATGAGACATCATGGTTTTCCAATCTTGCAGTTGTACAATAATCTTGCTTATTATTATTATTTTTTTAAGGCTGAGGATATGTCCACACATAGGCCAAGACTGAAAAAGTAGATAGACACATTAGAAGGCTCAATGATCCCCTGTATTTTTTGAAGGGAACCATGGGAATTTTATACAATGCAGTAAGGAAACTGCAGCTGTGGTGGATATCTTTTATTATGTGCACATCATCTATTCCCCTTTCTTTGGGTAACATTATTGACTGGGGGAATTCTCCTCCCCCAAATATTAGTCCGTGTGGTTGGCTGGCTATCTGTCCTTCTCTCCTGCGACCTAGGGGGAATACACAGGCTAGTTCATATTTCATACCCCCGCTTCAGGGATGGCTACGCCATCCACATCAATGCACTAAAACTCAGTCTTTGGTGGGGATACTGGTGAGATATATTCCCTTTCTCCTGAGCTTGAAGCAGCAGGTTATATGCCTGGAAGTGCTGGGGTCACATGCAGATTGCTGCCTGAGAATAAAATTCACACAGAGAAAGCCAGAGCTGAGAGACAGTCAGGGCCCTGATGACATGTTTAAGTCCCTGGGTCCCATTCAGCCCACTCCAAAGAATGTCAACTGTTTGAGCCACTACATTTCTTTTCTCTTTTGGTTTTTGACTTACATGGCTTTTATAGTGTGTCTGATGTCCTGACATTTGCAATGGAAGGAGTCTAACCTGCAACACCTAGGCAAACTTCTGCATTTGTGTGACTTCTGCAGTGACCTTTGAGTGAGTTGTTCAGCCTCTTGGAGTCAAAGAAGATGGAGGACCTTCGAGGCCACTTAGTCCATATTCCTCCACTTGGCATTTCCAGTCCCTCCAACCAGCTGTTAGAAAAACAAGTATGAAGTAAATCATTCACACTCAGGTGCATCAACTTGGTTTAGGTTCCACACAGAAAGCTGGTGTACCGCTTTACGGAAGTAATAAAATGAAGTCATGATGTTGTACACCAGGTGCATAGACTGGCTTGAAGATGGCTCTCCTAAGCCCTTGGAATTTCAACCACAGAACAAGAACTAACTAGTGCAGCTTCCAAAAGGAGAATAGTACTCCTACTTAACCGTAAGGTGGAGGTGACTATATAGTTCCTGAGCATCTCAGTAAAAGGTTATATACAAAATCTAATGTTTACTTTGTCTGCAACATATGTATCTTGTCAAATCATGATCACCTTGGTGCATGTGGGAGGGGAAATATCTCTAGTGGAGTGCCGAGGAATGCAGGACAGCTGAATGAGAGAAGCTGATGAAAGAGTATATACTGAAAAATTCCATTTACACAAAACCCTAGAAAATGCACACTAACCTACAGTGACAGAAAACAGATCAGTGGTTGCCAAGGACAAAGGGAGAGAGAGAGAGAGATTGCAAAGGGACACAAGGAAACTTTTGGAAGTAATAGAAATGTCTGGTATCTTGATTTCGTGAATACATATATATCCAAACACATCAAATTGTCCACTTTAAATATGTAAAGTTTATTGTATGTAAAAGCTACCTCCAGAAAGTGGTTGAAAAAAAAAAAGGAGTATAGTACCAAACTAAGCAAATGAAGCATGAAATGAAAAGCAAATTGAGCTGTAAGGTATACAGGAATTTAGTGGAAGCCTTCACCATCCTGAGTGAGCCCCTTATGCAGAGAGAAGCTTATCACAAAGTTAGAAAATGTTCCCCAGCATACAATAGCCTAAAAGGCCCATATGCCCCAAGTTTCTCCTCCCCCTGTGCACAATGGTACCTGAAATTCCCTCCAGTATTGTCACTCCCGCAGAGCCCCTGGAGACAGGAGCATTTAAACTGAATGTAGGCATCGTGTTACCTCATTAGCTAATGCCTTACTTTATTTACACCAGTGGCTCCCAACCTCTTCCCCCAGGAACCCTACATTACACACTAGGGAGGTTCTGCGACTCTGAGGTTCAAAAGTAGCTCGTATTTTTTCAAGTGATGAGTCTCGCATGTCAGGATAATTACAAGAATCCCAGATAGCTCTTAAACCTTGAGCTACACCTACTCTTTGCCCAGTCCTTATATTCCCAGTGCCCTCTCCATCCTCTCACCCACTCAGACAGAAACAAAGATGGACCATTATATGATGACTGCCACCATTGCTTTTGACCTTGACATCATATTGCTTGTGATCATGGAGCTGAATTTTCTTCCAGTTGCTTCATGCCCATCCCCACCAAAAAACTCCATACCTCTGTTCTACTTTGTTTCTTTTGACTATAAGACTAATAAAGTCACTCAAACAGTTCTTTATGATCTTCTGTTTAAATCCTTAGAAATATTACTTTCCATGCTGACCTGGGGTTTCAAGCCAGTGAAGTGGCTAATGTTGCCGGATGATTGTTTGGTGTGATTTAGCTGTGTGGGTCCACAGCTGTTTTGCTGAGAGTTTGCCCTGTGGGGGAAATACACAGGATGGTTAATTTAGAATATAGGGAGGACCTAAGGATAAAATTAGGAGCAAAAATGAGTGCCAGGTTCTGATGGGGTGCTAAAGATCGGAGCACAGGGTATTGGGAGGCCATATGGGGACATTGTCCCAGCGTGTCAGGGCTTCCTTCTGTTCTCTATCTCAGTGATTTTGAAATGTGGCACTCAGCTCTGGATACCTCTCTCCTAGGCAGAATATCCTTCTAGGAGCTTATAACCCACATGTGTCTTCTTTCCTCAGTGGAGAAGCTATTCAGATTTAAGTTAAGCTTTTAACTGAATATCGCTAATCTAAGCATCTTGAAGGGGACAACGTGGAGCCTTGCTGTGGCTCTTGGTATCTATACCCTCACAAGTCACACACATCAAGCCTCATTTGTGAAGACGTCTTTGAAATGTATTCACTGAAGATAATTATAAAGGTCTAACACTTCTGCTCTTCAATTAATGCTATAAAATTAATGGGCCTTCAGTTTTACATCCTATGCAAATGATGGTGTCATCTCCAACTGAAAGCTTCTCTGCTCACATGCTGAATATGATTAGTGTCCCTTTAAGCTGAATTAGAGCATGTGACCTTCTGGGGTATGGCAGGAGTGAAACCTTCCCATGCTATTTCTAAGGTTTCATTATGACATGCTCTTAAAAAGCAGAATTTCAGAGTTGACACCAAGACACGTTTCAGTGACTGATCTTTTGGGGTTGTGGCCTTAGGAGAGAGCAGACAGGAACTGGAGGACAGCTCATAAATCTTCTGTTTTCAGTCTGAGACTTACCAGACTCCACAATAAGCACATTTCCAAACAAAGGACAGATAGATTCCTGTAAGATAATGGACAGACACAGTGGAAATGCAATGGTCTTCAAATATTGTACCCATTAGAATATCCTTTTGTAAATAGACTTAGGGAATTACTTGGTTGGGGACTAGACATATTTTCTTGACGAAAGGTCTGAGAACTCACATAAACGGTTGGCTCAGTAGCTTAGAAAGGGAAAACCAAGATGTTCTGGTTCCTTTATTTCAAGAGCTGGAGTGTAAGGAACTCATGACTTTGTGGCCTCTGATGAGGACAGGGACATCTTGCAGGAATAACTGAGTGCACATATTTATTCCACGAGGTATATTTGTGCACTGTAGGCAACTTGGATGAACTGAAAATATCACATAGCTCAAGTGCCCTTACACTCAGAGTCAATATCCTCACTCTTGGTTAGAGAGTTGTCATCAAATAATGGGATACCATCTGGTATTTAAGTCCTATAAAGAATGTGCAAGTTGAAGAAGATTGAGGACTCAGGAAAATGACAGAAAGGACATGAAAGAAGGAAAACATAAAGAACCTTGGCCATCCCTTCTCAAGTTGGGGGGAAAAAGGGAATTACAAGTAGAGTCAACACACCCTGGGGGAACAGTGTCCAGGTTCATGAATTCTGCTGTCTTTGGCATCAGGATTGCTGGGATTGACGGACAGACTCCTGAAGCCAAGTTCAAAGAGAGTGTGCCATTTATCCTTTGTAATCTGCTGAATTGGGTGAGACACAAATAATCAGGGAATTTGTTCTCTGTGGCAAGCAAGAACTCCTTGGCTGTGAGAATATTAACTGTGAGTTGAAATTTGGAAGTCTGGAAGAGTTGGGCTTAAACAGCCTGCCAGCAGCCATAGGTTCACCTGGTGGGTGATGAGTGTTGCATATGAGAAACCTGCTGAGCTTTTGCACCCAGCAGTGGTGCATTTCAATGACATAAAAAGGACTTCTAGTGTGGGTGGCATCACTTTGCACAATCCTGTGACTGCTTTCTGAATAGCTGTGGCTGCGCCAGGGAGGCAGCGTTCCCCATGTCCTGCTCCACCAGAGGAAGGAATTCAGGGAGAAGTCCCCAGTATGCTGTTATGAATGTGTAGGATGAACCCGGGACCTGGGTCAGAAACAGGAGCTGACTTATAAACTTATAATGAGGTAGAGAAAATTCTACTCACCAGAATTCTTCTCAAAGATAGCCCTGAATATATTTGGATGAAGAAATACGTTAGCAAGCCACTTGGGGTGGAGGGTGAGGCCCGAGAGTATATGCAAGCTAGAAAAGTTATTATTAATCTGCTCTGCATGAGATAACAAGGGGAATTTGTCATAATCATAAGAGTGAGAGGAGAGAAAAGAAAAGGAAATTAGGGGAAGTGAGTGGGTGGGGGCAAGACAGAGACCAATAGGAGATAAAAAGTTTGTGCCCTCTATCAGGAGAAACCCTCTCCATGGTCCTGGCCCAACCCCCAGTAATGAAGCTCACTCATCGCTGGGTGTGAGTAGAGGTTTGTGAAGACCCCTGAGGGAGCTGAGTTTTGGGGTTTGGTTGAGGTGGGTGAAATAGAGGCAATGCCCATGATCGTGAGCTTCAGAGAGAAGGAGCCCATAAGGTCATTGGCTATGGGAAGTCCAAGGAGTCACAGCACAAACTTTGGACTTTAATGGGTGGTGGAACTGGTTTTGAATCAAGTTTATCTTATTCTCCCACAGGCAGAGGAGTTGAGGGTTGGACGTCTGAAATCCAGGTTGTATATGGATAACAGTAAAGCAACTGAAATACCTAAAGATGTCTTTTATTAGTGTGCTTTGTATGAGATATGTTATCTAAAGTAAAAGGAAATATTACAGAATAATGTATTTGGAGATAGGCCTTTATTGAGGTAATTAAGGCAAAATGAAGTTATATGGGTGAATCCTAATCCATGTGAGCTACTTGAAAATAGGGATTTCAATGGGGTGATTCAATTCATCTCAGGTCATTAGAGTGGGGCCCTGATTGTACATCACTGGTGTCCTTATAAGAGGTGAGAAACCAGAGACAGGCATGCACAGAGGAAAGACCATGTGAGGCAGCAAGAGAGTGCAAGCCAAGGAGAGAGGCCTCAGAGGCAACCAACCCTGCTGACACCTTGATCTTGGACTTCCAGCCTCCAGAACAGGGAGAAAATAAATTTCTGTTGTTTATGCCACCCAGTATGTGGTATTTTGTATGTGGCAGCCTTAGCAAACTAATAATACAAACTAAAACAGAAGGGAATAAAGCAATACTGGATTGACCCATTGCAATGAATTTCAGGTTATTCTCCCTTCTCCCAACAAGCGTCTCACTTCACTTTAAGATCTTTCTTTCTCCCCTTTCTTTCATTTTTCCTGCTATAGTCTCTTTCATGATGCCAAAATTCTGGTCCTGGTGACCTTACATCTACCAAAACATGGGAAGAAATACCTCCTAACTCATGGAGATTGGCAATTCTCCGAGGCCACTCTGGTTTTTCTGTTTGTCCACTTCCTGGCCTGTCATTATCCTCTGTGGATATAAGTAATGAACATCCAGGGCGGGATAAAAATTTAAAAAAATTTTAAACCACTCAAGGAATTGCAATAGAGTAGTAGCCTGCAATTCTACTTTCGTCTCTCCTAAAAAAGAAGCATTGTCCCAATACTTAAAGCATTTATTATATCTTAAAGGAAAGCTCTTATTTCTTGTTCAGAAACCCAATGTGGCATTTATAATTATATTCTGCAGACAACATTGTTAAAAATTTGGGTTTTCATGCTACAAGTGATGTTTTAAAAATACATAATTACCTATTAATTTTTCCAAAATTGTGTGATTTGCCTTTTTCTTTCTTTTCTTTGTTTTTTGTCATACCTAATCCAAACAACCCGTTTTTTAAGAGAAACTCTGAAATAAAACATGGGTGCTTTGGCCTTGGCATAGCTAAACTCTGCAACACATGGTGATTTCTGCAGGAACATTAAGCTGAAGTCATAACAATGGGTAATATTTTAATATAATGGAAAATGATCATTAACTTTTCTCAACAGGAAGGAGATGAATTTTCCTCATTATGCACATTCTGAGAAAAGTAGGTATGAGACAATTTCAAAGGATGTTCTACCCAACCAGGCTTCAAGTACCGTCATGACAATAGCCTTACAGAGTCTGGTGTCAGCAAACTGAACAAATAGAGCTTCTGAGGAAAAGAATGTGGTTCAATGTCTCAGAAATATATGTAAATGAACTTGAGCTTTTAGAGGGTGATTAATCCTACACAGTCAAGTACCTTTCCCAGGGGTCTTTCTCAGGTCTCAGGTAAATCATTATCTTTATCACCTTCCTCTACCACACCACCCACTTAAAGTGAATACCCTATTAAACCTCCAAAAACCCATTTCAACTTAAAATGGTGCCTAGGAATATTAAAAGTGTGCCTTTATTAAACATTCTATGCAAGTCACAAGAAGCTCAAAATATTTTTGTAAGGTATCTGGGACTGTGGTAAAAGTTGTTTTTCAGAAGTCATTAATCTTTAAAGTTCTCTTTGATACAATTTCAATTATGTCACCACCCCTCAATGATTCTTTTTTGTCTCAAACTATTTTCCCTTTTTTAAAATTTTAATTAAAATATAGCTAACATACAATATTATATTAGTTTCAGGTGTACATCATAGTTAGTCAACAGCACCCACCTAGCACTACACAGAGTTGTTACATTATTGACTTTATTCCTTATGCTAAAGCAGTGATCACCACGTTAAGTCCAGCAACTGTCTGAAACTGTACCACGCTATCACTATATTATTGATCTTTCCCCCCTTTTAAAATTTTTCAATTAGAGTTGACATTCAATATTATTTTATATTAGTTTACAGTGTATAACATGGTGGTTGACATTACCTTGCCCCACTGCTTGTCACTGCTGTTTCTTTTTTATTTTTCTGTCTTCATAGTTTTCAGCTGCCCAAATACAAACTATTGTTTAGAAAAGACACACATGGTAGGATACTCCTTCCAACATTTACATCCAAGTCAAACCAAACGGGAACATGGACTAGATTCTTTAATTCAGTGATCAAACATCGGTTAAGGAAATGAAGAGGGCGCAGACTGATTTCTAATCCATCCAGGCAAAGTAACCAACTGACTCGATCTTTTTTTTTTGACTGCAGTGTTATCAGGGACCTCAGGCATGCAGCTACAGGGCTCTGACGGCTTCTCCCAGCTTCTCACACCGCTGGTTTTCTTGGTCTGTGGGAGGGGGCATACTTTCACGGCCGTTCACTATTACAGGAATGGAAATATGGCACTTGCGTCCATCCCTCAGCATCATACATAAAGCAGCTTGTTGTTATACAGATTCGGATCGGCTCCCTACCCACCTCCAAAGTAACAACAGCTGGCGCAGAGTCCAGGGAGGGGGTGACTGCCAGATGTGTGCTCCATCAGCCAACCTGGGATCCAACGCGCGATGACTCCTGTAGCCGCCAGGACTGTTTGCAACTTGCATCATTAAGAAAAACCTTTCCACGCCTCTCCAGGTTGTCATCAGAGATCAACGTTTTGTCCGCCCACATTACTCCCCTCCCCGTCATCCTGCTGCCCAGTGAAGCCCTGGGAAGGGAATTTCTGCTGGACACGCTCCTATTGTAAGTGCTTGTGAAACTTGGGCAAACCCTGCAGTGGCTCCTCCCTTGCTCTCCAGAGCTCCGGATTCCCTCCCTGGGGCAGAGAGGACTAGAAGGCCTCATTCCTGCCTCTTGCCAACTGGTGATAGCTGTGCTGGGCTTCTCTCAGGCCTCAGGGTTCCCACAGCCCCGCAACAAAGCTCTTCTGTGGGCAAACTTTGAGGGGCATGAGGCTTTTGTGATCAACAGAGGAAAACCAACATTTTAAAATCACAATCTTGCAAATGGCAAAACAAACAACAGAAAAACCTTTAGGTTTTTAAAAGTGAAAACTTAACTTTAGTCTTGAATATTGGGATTTTGATGGATTCTGCACTAAGGGATAGCTCATGAAATACATTTAATTTTGCTCTCTTCCTCAGCTTCTCTATATCTGTCTAGCTCACTCCCCCACACACACCCCCAGCAGGGTCTTTACAGTAAAACGTTGTAGTAAAAGGTAAAATTGGGATGAAGTTGGAAGAGACTGGAAAAGAACAGAGAAACCAATTGAAATCAAAATCAAAACGCATCTCATCCTTTACTCCTCACTTCACTTGACACTTCTCTTGCACAAAAGAAATAGGTCTTCATTCGACCCTTTCACTAATAGGGCGAGTATGAGACACTGGGCCTTATTATCGTTTTCTCTATTTAAAGCCTTGGTTTAATTTAATTCTTGTTTTGCTGGTTTTTTAGTATACTAAATACAGATAGACATGAAGAAATAGAAACTGCCAAAAAGAAGACTGGGGCATGACAGTGGTGCTGATGGGACAGTACGGTAAAGAAGAGGACCCAAAATAATGAACTCCATGAAGGGGGACACCACATCCTTGAAATAATTGGTGGAAAGGACTGTTTCCCATACCTATTGCGATGCTCAGTGGTAAGGACAACAAGCACAGCCCCAACATGTTGGCTGCTGATGTTCATTCATTCCTCACTTCCGTTCCCAGTGCTTCCTGGCAGGCATCCACAGTGCCATATGCTTTGGGAAAGTGGGAATGCTGAATGTTGTGGTTATGGGGCATTGAGTCTTATTGCTTCATAAGATTCCTGGTGGCAGAATTGTTCTGAAAAAGAACATGTCCCAATAGGTGTGCGATGGGAGTCTCAGAATAGGATGGGGCCTCAGAGAACTTCTCCTCTAAACTCTTAATTATACAGGTGAAGAAATGGAGGTCCGGAGAGGCAAAGCAACTTGCCCAAGGCCACACAGGTGGTGAGTGCTTAACTAGAGCATTGGAATTGGAACCTGGGACTCCTGATTCTCTTATACCTTTAAGCCAGCTCACAACTCATGAGCCTTGGACTTCTGGCCTCGTCCTGTGGCTTTAAGGTGGCACTAAGGATGCTAATACTAATGCTTCCCATACTTTTAGCCATTAAGGTATCAAGGATCTTTTTGTTCTCTTCTACCAAGCAACTCATATCAAAACACAAAGAAAGAAGGAGTATAAAGACAAAAATCAATGTGGGCTTTAGAGTCAGAATAAATTGCAGCTCTGTAAAGACAATGGTTTAGTTTCTTAATCTGTTAACTGGGAATATCACCATCATCATCATCTTCAACATCATCATCATCCATATGTCCCAGGGTTCTTGTGAAGATGAAAGACAGTACACACAGAGCATCAAACAGAGAGACTGACACACAGTAAATACCTAACAATAGCTATTTTGGCAGGAAAAAATGACCTAAGATCCTAGAGCAAGCCCTGAACCTGAGAAGCCCAGTCAGTGGGACAGAGGCCCAGATGGAGTATTGGGGTATTTGTGGCACAGGAAGGAGTCCTGTCACATGAAGGTCCCTTCAACTGTTGTTACACATGGGCAATTAAAATACTCAGAGCGAGGGCACTTGTGTATGGACATGTGTATTAGAACCACTTTGTAATGAGATGAATTCCCCAAGAACCACCCAAGAAAATCAGTCCCTGAAGTGGCGTCTAAAAGAGGATAATGTGCTTTTATAAGATCAAAGTGATGTTAAGATGCCTGGTAAAATAAAAAGTGAAAATAGGCTTGGAATGAGAAAAGAATTAAGAGAAAAAATGTTTTGGAAAGAACTGATGTTGATGTCACAAGAGGGAGATGCAAGTGCTGGCTTTTGCCTTAACTGCTGTGTGACTTTGGGACAGTCACTTAACTCCTCTGAGTCTAAGTCTCCTCAGCTGTCAAGTGAAAATGAAATTATATGCCTTTGTATAAAAATATTTTAAATAAATAAAATATTTTAAATAAATAAATAAAATGTATACTTTTATTCATTTTAAGTATGTAACAAAGTTGTTATTTAAACAGCTTTTCAGAATTGTGTGTGTTTTTTTAATTTCCTAGAATGAAATAGGACTTAAAAAGAAATGCGTCCTCTGGTTTTGAGGTCTGATGTTAACTTAGTTTTCTCTAACTTGGCTCTGCTTTTGAGTGACATGCGGCTTCACCCATGCTCTGTCTGAATCATCAGATTTGCAGTTGCCTCATAGGTGAAACTCAGCCCCACAGAGGTGGACAGTGGGCAGGATGTGGAGGGAAGGTCAGTTCAAGTGGCAACCTGTGGAGTTTCAAGGGCGGCCGCAGCCTGCTCTTCTCCACTGGCTCCTACCCTAAATGAAATTAGAGACACGGCATCCCCACAGGGATAAAGAAGGGTTAGAGGGAAGGGAGGAATGTTCTAAACGTACAGCTGCTCCTTTTGGACATGGAGAGCAGGTGATCTTTGTTTTGAAGTACGCTTCCCATCCTGGAATGGGGTCCTCATTGCCCCGGATAAAGGCAGGCTTGTAGCCTTCTTGTTCCTGTCTCTGGGAGAGGTGTGCCCGGATGTGTGCACACATGTAAGCACACACACATGCGCATGCACACACACACAACACAGCCACAGTCCCCACAATCTGCCTTACTTTGCTCAGTGTGTGCGTCCTGGAGCAGCTCTTGCTTACATCCCAGAATCCCAGAGAAGATGGGAGCTCTGCTTCCACACGTAGCATCTCATAAGAGCCATTTTCATTTTGGAGACAGTCTAATAGAGAGGGCCAACTTGCCAACATCATAACAGGCTTATTTCTTTATTAGAGTTATTTGAAGTTGTACCCTTGGTGATCCAGTCACCTAGAGACTCAAAGACAGGGAAAAAAGGCAAGTAATTAAAATACATAAAGCAGAAGGGGTGATTGCTGGCATACATCATGATCAATAAACTGACATTTTAAAAAAGCTGGCTTACTCTCTCGCCCTGAGGCTAGCACTCCGAGTCTCTGTCACAGTTTGGAGACACAAAAAAATTCCTTTGGCGAGTGCCACATGGACCTACCAGGCTGCCACCTCCTTGCAAAAGGAGTTTGGGCACTTTTTAGCAAGGCGCTGCAATTGTTCTCCAAAGCTGTGCAAGTACAGTGGGCAAGAGGTTCCTGAAAAGCATGATTCTCGACCCTTTCTTTCCCAAACACTATAAACATGGCATTCACAAGACTGATAGACTCCCAAGAAAATATGCAGACCTTTATTTTTTTTTTAAATTATGAATTTGGGCAAAGTTAACCTCTATGATAATTAATAGCTAGCGACCAAAGACTAATGGTACATCAAGCCACCGAGGACAGGCTGAAGCTGTAGTATCAGGATTGCTGACACTACACCATGAAAGAATATTCTTTTTTTTTTTTTAAGATTTTATTGGGGAATTGGAGGAGGGGAACAGCGTTGGGGAATCGGGGAAGAGGAACAGACAAGTTGCTGTCTTTTTGTTCTTCAGTCTAGTTGCGGAGGACGTTGTTTCACTGGCCCATGTTGGTATCATCATTGCGTTCTTCCCGGATGAGGCAGATCAGTCGCCAGCCTTTGGATGGTGGCTCACCATGGCTATTGGCAGCTCATGCTGGCTGCCAGCCGCTCATGCTGACTGCCGGCCACTCATAGTACCTATGGCAGCCCACGGCAGCAGGGGCTGCAGCCTACACCGTCTCCGGGGCTCACACAGCCCAGCTCCAGGTGGAGCTGTTGTTAGCTGTAGAGGGCAGTGTCACTGGCCCTCATATGTGGGATCCAAATCGGGGCCGCTGGCGTCCCAAGCCAGCTCTTAACCAATGCGGCACTCGGCTGGCCCAAGATTAGTCTAATGTAAAAGAGAAAGAGGTGAGTTCCATAGGGACAATAGTGAATCTGCCTAACTTGTAAAAATAAAGTTTATCCTTGAAGAATGTATACTTAAGCCACAAGAATCAAATTTCTTTCCACAGACTTCGAAAGTGGTTGAAACCTCTCTGTGTGACCCTGTGAGGCTAAGGACCACTTTCCCTGGGTTGCTTCTTAGGGACTTTTTAGCCCACACCAGGGGTGAGTCATCATGGAGGCAGAGGGAGCCTTTGGCCTGAGGGTGCAGTCTGGCCCATCAACCCTGCCAGCCATGAATACTGAGTGTCCACTGTGGACAGAGCCCTGTGCTGGCTGGTGTGGAGAGGGAGGTATCAAGTGGAAACCAAAGGCCTGATTTTGTCTTTAAAGTGCTGATGAATCTATTGAGATGGGCAAGATAAATGTACACTAAAGACAATGCCTTCAAGGCAGGGCTGTCCCCAACCCTGCCTCATCTTATATGGTGTGGCTCACTTCCGCATCCCAGAACTAGCAGAATCTGTAGGTCTTCAGTAGATGCCCAGCCTATGCTCATTGTGTGAAAGACAAAATTACAGAAAAAGCAAACATCAGTAACACAGTGCACCTGGCGTCTTGACTATGAGATAAAACAAAGGAGTCAGTTATGTGGCTGCTGGTAGCTTGAGTGAGGTTATTTTGGCAGCAGACTAAAGAGGATAAGTGAGGGATGGCACTCTTTAGTAGAAAAGGGCATTGGGACAGGTAGATGGCTTGAAGAAATGGCCCTTGGCTAAGAGGTACAGGGGTGTTCAGTTTTCCATAGGTCATATTTCTGGAAACGATGTGAGAAGGCAGATGGCCTTCCCACCAGGTCCTGACTGACCGTATATGCACTGGGACTTTTGTCCATGTGTACATTGTCCAAAGGGTGGGGAGGGAGGCAGAGGTCTTTGTGGGGCGAAACTGAATGCCTGGGACGTTGCAATTTTTAATGGGGAAGGAAAAACGTTGCCTGAAATGAAAACTGGGCAGTCAGTGGAGGGCTCTGTGGGTGGGAGGCAGACCCCACAGCTTTTAGGACCATGAGCCTTGGGAGAGGGGCTGCCATCTATACAACCAGAGGCGTCCCTGGGTGGCTGAACACCTGGCCTAACCCTAAAGCATGCCTTTAGGGTTATAAGCAGAGATAAACACACACACACCCAAAAAATTTAAGAAATGTGTGTATTCAGAAAAAGTAAAACCAAAGACATTTACAAACGTCAATGCTGCTCAGTGCCAACATCTCCACTGCTCCCCCAAAAGTTAATGTGGTCTGAAGACTTTACCTTGAGATTGCTCTCTCTCCTAGGGAAGGTTCTGGATTTGGGGTGCCTAGCTGCCACACGTGCTCCCACACTGTAAGTTTCCCACATGCTGACCAGAGAATAAAGGGGGAATCCCCCAGGGCCCTGGAAGAGGAGCCTGATAGTAGCATAAGGATGTGTTTTCTACAATGCAAATGAGATCCATTTCTCAGCCAGCTCACACTCATGAATCCTGCAAGTTTGTTCTTTGTGATTTTAAGATGCCTGAACCTGTGACTAAAAGAAAATGGGTCAAACCCCATCCTAACAAATCTCAGGGGATGTTCTAATTCTTTGGTAGCCCTTCTTCATGTTGCTTACATTGGGTATTTGCCTAAAGGAAGTAGGGCTTGGAAAACATCTGGTTCTACAGATTTTTGGAGGCAATTTGATGCAATTTGTTGGTAATAGGATTTGATCTGTACTAAATCTGAGTGTCTGTGTTCTTTCAATGGGTTTAATGAAGTTTTGTTTGTTGTTGAGGTAGACACAGCACCATCCCTCATCCTGTCTTCTGTGAACTCCAGGTGGGAGTGATCAGGCAGGCTGATAATAACAGGACGCTTTATGAGGAGGCATTACTTTGTCAGGGAGTTCAAATACAATCTCATTAATATCTTACCTTGGGGAAAGCTGAAGGGAGAGGAGATGAGTTGTTCTAAAAAAAAAACAACCAAAAAACAAGAAAACCCCCATACATGTGAAAGCAGATATGAAATAAGGACCAGCCTCACCAGTACTGCCTGGGGTATTTAGTTTCCAAAGGTGGCTCCCTCAGTGACTCATACCTCCCATTATTCATGCTGTATGTACTCCTGATTTCCTGAATCTGGCAGGTTCTGGGACTAGCTTTTGACCAATGAGATACGACAGAAGTGACAGTGTGTGACTTCGGAAGTTTATGCTTAAAAACCGTTGCATCTTTTTTCTGAGTGTCATGGAATGCTCACTGTTGGGACACTCCCTCTTAGAATCCATCTGCCACATCATGAGAAGCCCAAGCCACATGGAGAGGGCACACAGGTGTTCCAGTGGTCAGCTCCAGGTAACCCCCAGCTGGCCTCAGCTGTCAAACTTGTGAATGAGCTATCTTGGACTTTTGGCCCAGTTAAGCCTTCAGGCATTTTCAACCCTAGCTGCCATCTGATTGCAACAGGATGAGATGGTCTAAGTGAGTACTGCCCAACTGAGCCTTGTTCACCCACAGAACTGTCACGTAAATTGATACATTATTTTAAGCCACTAAGCTTCGGGGTGGTTGATTATATAGCCGTAGCGAACCAGGACACTGCTCTTAATGTTTGAGTAGATGCTGGTTGGTGAAAACTTAACCTGGTCCTCTTGGCATAGCTGTTGAACATCAGGCATCCATAAACAAGCTTTCATTGGTGCCTTATGGAGAGGTCTTTTGTGCCTTTCTTCTTAGCCCTGGATTTCCCTCCTCACTTGCTTCAGAAAAGGCAAAGCCCCTGTCCATGGAAATTGGGTGGGGAGGGGGGAAATGGGGGGGAGGAAATGCAAGCAAAGTGGAAAATAAGAGGCAACTTTCTCAGGTAAACTCCTAATGGGCCCGGGCTGCAAATTCAGATGCCCACAAGGCCTGTGCAAGCAAGGCGATAGAATAAAGGGGGGTACAAGACCATAGGTGGCGGTGCAGACTGTGTTGAACTAGTGAGCACATGCCTGTGTGCAGGGGCAGATGCTGTAGCCCAAGGTGGGCACTGCTGCCAGGTCTTCTAATTTTTTAAATGAAGCTAGAAACCCATTCCTCTAATGTTAAGTTTTTCCTGCTTTTTAATATTGGCAATCAATATTAAATATTTTTAAACACTGTGTAAACACAATACACATGAGACTTCAAGGGCTGCTAGTTAGATGTCTCTACCATAGATAGTAGGATGAGGCCCACCCAGGTCAGCCTCCTATCAGCACCCGTGCTCTCCCGAGGAGAATAATCCTATTCTACATCTGGGCAGTGTACTATGGTTCACAATATGCTTTCACATCCACATCTGACTTGAACTTCTCAACAGGCCCAGGGGGTTGGGGGTTTCGTACCCTGCCTGAGTCAACACTGCTCTCGCAGAGACTGGCCTTCTGCTCCTTGGGCCACAGCTCACACCATTTCTGCTCTGTCTCTGGACAGAGGGACAGGGGGGCAGTTAAGCCTTGAATATGTATTGAACCTAGGATAGCAAAATCAATTCTGGGCAGCTAAGAGGTAGAGAGGGGAAGAGTTGAACAAGGTGAGAAGCTGCTTTTGGGGGACCTCTGAAGTTCCCTGAGTCCTGTGTTCCATGGTCCGGACTGACAGCCTGGACTTTCTACAGGAAAATGAGATGAATGTTGGTGTCACCAAGCTTGGCTGAGGGCTGGACCCTGGAAGATGCCCCTCCTTATGTGTGATCACTGAATCTAAATAGCTATGATCTCAGGTTCAAGGTTCTCCTGGGAAGGGGAGCCACCCAGGGGCTAGACTCTGACCTCCCCGGTTCCAAAACCTTAGAGAGGCCTGGTTACCTCGTCACTGCTGTGACAGTGCTACCTTCAAAGGCAGCCCTTGGCCTCAGTGTTCACAGATGCTGTTGGACACAGTGCTACCAAAAAAAAAAAAAAAAAAAGGAAAGTAGCACAGAAAAAAAATATAAAAACAGCGATTTCAAATTCCCATATCTTATTCTCCCATTTTCAACCAATATTTCTCTCCCTGAGAATGGAAGGAACACGTGTGCCCTCTTCCCACCTCACTCCTCACCCCACCCTACCTACTGCCCACATTTCTCCTCCACCTTCTTCCCTCACCAGGGAAGTGACTTGGCTTTAATATAAATAGAAAAAATATGGGGAAACTTTTCTAAAAGGCTATGGTCATCTTGGTGTACCTGGGGCTTAGTATATCTGGCACACACACACACACACACACACACTCCATGGAGGCCACAAAGCCAGGGCCCTGGTCCTCTGTCACTTTCTCATTCTCCCCTCAGCCTCTAGGATCAAGATGAAGAAGGGATAAATGGTGACCTGTCCAGCCTGGCTGTTGGACATGCCCAGCTCCCAGCAGCACTTGTAAGAAGAAAAAATCACATTTATGATGGAAACCATGCCACACACTTCCACCTCTTCCTCTTATTTAATCTTCACTGTCATCTGGGTCTCACGCTACTGTGCATGGTTCATGGGGGAGAAGCTATGCATGCTTCCAGGATTGTATAACTGGCCGCGCAACATGCAAACCCATACATGTGAACCCAGGTTGGTCTGCACCCCAGGCTGTCCTCTTTCCCTGAATTCAGTCCCCTTAGAAACAAATATGCCAGCCATATTCTTCTTAGGGTTAGTGTCACAGGGCACAACATGCATGCTGTGAACCACCTCCCTCTCTGGCAGCTGTGCTGATGGTGCGCCCTGGAGTCCTACGGAGCATAATATGCACTTCCCAGGCATAGCCCTGCCTTCCACTGCAGCAAAAGTCAATTTTGGTTAAATAATAAATTCTCCGTTGGGCGTTGGCTGAGATAATCAGCTACCCCAAATTTGGGCTTCTAAGAAATAGTCCAGTGTTTTTATTTGGTTTAGTAGAAATTTCCATTTTCAGATTGCTCACTACTCTGCACCCAGGAGTTTATGGCAGTCAATTTAGAACACCTGCCTCAGAACTGGAAGGAGCCAATCCTTGCCTTCTGGGAATTGAACTTGCAGTGTGAGAGACTGCTCAGCTGAACTGGGGAATAAGGAGTCGTTCCCTCCAGCAAACAAAGCAAAACAAAACAAAACAAAACAAAAACTCGGTCTCAATAGGCTTCGTTTAGCTCCTTTCAGTGCCCCCTCCCCAAAGCTGGTGCAGGAGTCTCATGTCTCCAGCAGGGAAGGATCTGATGCTTGCCACGTGTGTCTGACACACCCTGCAGGCTAGCCCAGGGAGGAAGAGCTGCTAGCTGCCCAGATGAAACCCTGGAGGGAACTTCCTAATCAGAAGAGAAGGGCCCTGGCATCAGACACAGGGAAGGGAGGCAGTGGGAATGTGTGAGGAAAGTATCAGTTCTGAAAAAAGAGTGTGATGTGCCAAGCGGGGTTTTTAATATTCATGTTGAAAAGGGGTTGAGATGCAACTTGGCATAATCAGCAATGGTCTCCTTTAACTCAATTTGCCGTAAAAAGATGCCACTTTTGCTTTTTATATAACACATGAGGAAATGCCATGCTTGCCTTGCTAAGTACCGTGGTGACCCTCCTGTGGCTGGACCACGTTACACAGAGAAGCCACTGGGTCAGGCCTCCAGGGCTGACTGGGTAAGCCGTGACTCTCCTTAACCACATGGCTCAGGTCACCATATTTACTTCTGTTTCTCTTGGAAGATACTCCTTCAGTTCCAACTGCTTCGTGGGGGGCGGGGGGGGGGAATGATATCCAAACCATGATCATAAATTGTCCCTTGCTTCGTTTCACTTTCTCCTGATGCCTGTCAAGCTACCAAAATAAAGACAGCTTCTTCAACACAGCAAGACAGCTATCACGAGCCTAGCCAGGCAACCCACTTTCAGCTCTCCTAACCTTTCCTCATTTCCTGTTCTAAGTCCACAGCATGAATCCGTACATAGCACAGGTTGCCCCCACACGACTGACACATGTCCTTTCATAGCACAATAAGTCAGTGGGACCAGATAAACAACTGGAACGTTAGCCACTCCACTCCTTTATCTCATGGAAATCAAGGGGAAAAAAATCACATCTAGGAACAATACGTGCAAGGGTGGTCTCCTGGCAATTTGCAGCCAATTACAAGGGTATATTGCTTTGCACAATGGATGTGCTACTGAAAAGGTTATATGCAAATCGAATTTTTGTAAATTGAATTATATTTAACATGCACCAAGGGAACTGGCTATTTTAGGGACACCAAAGTTGAATTCATTTTGTGGAGCAGGGAACCCTTTGTAAAGCAAATTACCATCCTCCAATTCATATATTCTTTGATAAGGTCAGGTTTTATTATTTTGGACCTTTTTGAACTAGAACATACCTACAGTGTCAAAATGGAAATAATATGATATTCAGAGTCTTTGCCAAATTCTAGAAGTAAGAGAAGGAGAATGAAAGCTAACTCTGATTCTCCTCTTAAAAGAAAAGATGAACTGGATAAAAGGGAGACTTTCCAATACCGATTTGCCAGGATACCCAGGGAGCTAATGTTTCTTTTGCTCTAGGCCCAGCTGACTCCCCTCAGCCAGGGCTCTCAGTGCCCCTGTTATATTAGTTCTTTCTGAAACTGCAGGCTCCTAGACCAGCAAGTTCTCAAAGTGTCAACCAGCCTAACCAGGACCTGTTAACCCTTCAGCTCTCTTATCACAGGGCCTGGGGCTTATCAGCTTTTTAAGGGCCTAGCAGATGTCTGAGAACCAAAAGAACACCAAGAAAAACTGCAAATCAAAATTAATAAATGTTTAATTAAAGATCTACAAAATGTAAGCTTGTGTCAACTTCATTAATTGTTAAGTTCAGTATTCATGAAAATTTAATTACCTAAGAATTAGAAAGGAAGAAACAAATTCATTATTCACGGCCACTATATGGCCCACATTTAAAAAGAAAAAAATCCAAGGGAATCTATAGACAAACTGTAGAAGTCAATACAAGCTGGGTTATGCTGTGGTAACAATGAATCCTGACATATCAATGACTTAACACAGTAGCTGCTCCTTTCTTTCTTATGCAGTCTGTTGAGGTTTTGAGTGACTCTCTACCATGTAGGGATTCATCAACCTGGGCTCCATGTCAGTACTAGACATCCACATCGCTTTAGCAGGAGAAGAAAAAGGAGGGAAAAACATGCTTTTGCTGCCTCAACCTGGAAGTGATCCATATCACTTTCACTCCTATTTCATTGATTACAACTAGTCACATGTCCCCAAACTGCAGGGTACCTGGGAAGTGTAAATATGGTTTTTTTTTGTATGCTCAGTGAGACCTGTAAGGTTTACCATGTAAACTATTAAGTTAATAAGTGCTCAACAAGATCAGTATACCCCAAATCAATAGCATTCCTATACATCTGTAACAAAAAATTAGAAAATGTAAATTTAAATAGATGTCAACTTAAAATGCAACAAGCCTTTGAAACAAATCTAACAAAAGATATGCAAGATTTTTGTAGAGAGAATTGTAAAACTTTATTGAAGGATAGAAAAGATGTCAATCCTCTCCCAATTAATTTGTAAATTAAGTGCAATTTTGATTGAAATACAAATAGAGTTTTTGATGGTGGTTAGTAAGCTGATCCTACAGATCATATGGAATAATAAATAACCCAGAATGATGAAGACAATTTTACAGAAGGAAGTCTCTGAGTGGTAGGAGGGGCAGTGGTGTTCTCACAAACAAATGTTACAGAGGGAAAATAGGCTCTTGCATATAACTAATCCTGGTATTTGACAAAGGTGGCACTATGAATCAGTGTGAAGAGGGCTATACTGGGTACTGGAATAATTAGATATGGAAAAAGGGGTGAAAGATTGTAAATACTATTTCTTAAATCAAATAATTTCAGAACAAAATTATTTTTGAAATCCTTCCATTTTTCTACAGCAAAAATAATATCTGTAGTGTGTAATGTGGACATATTGGAATATTTTTGATATGATGGGATGGGGCCTCCAAGCATAAGAATGGCCTACCGAAGTCCTAAACTCCCATTTCTGCAGCTGAATTATCTCTGTTTGATCCTCACTGAGTATTATTAAAGGGCTGTTTGAATACTTCCAGGAATGATGATGGGAAATCACCCACTCTCCAGGCAGCCCTCTTCATCTTGGCTTGTCTTTGGGAAGGGAACAAGAAGGAGGAGTGGGGGCATCTTACAGGAAGGGGCTACTTATGAGTTGCACACTCATCCCTGTTGGAGCAGGGTTGGTAACTCTGTGGGGGTAGGGCCTGTTGAGGACAATTGGCAAGAAGGACACAAGAACTCCCTGGAAAGAAACCAGTTTAGGAGAGAGAAAGTCAAGGACATCAGGCTGATCCAAAGACTAAACCACGGGGAGAAGGGGGAAGTGATTTTGAATCTCACTGTGCGATATTCACACTGACTTTCTTACCCCATTTGAGTTGTCAGAACAAAACTGTCTTTCCTGCCTGCTTCCCTTAATTCACTACCAACAGCACACCAGCCCTGTCTACTGAGCAGCTTTCTTTTGCTCCAAGGCAGCACACTCTCTAACCTCATCACCCTTTTAGGGTTTTCTCTTGCCCCCTCACTTGCCCCCTGACCACCATCAGCCTAAATTCCAGTGCAGGTAGCCAAATGGTTCTTTTTTCCCATAAGATTGAAGGTAACCACAGACAGAGGCTTTCTCTGGGAGAAAGAGGAGAGCCTGGGGAAAGGAGAGTATCTAGAAAACAACATTTCCGTTGCCTCCTGAATTGCCTAGAACAGCCCTGTCTGCTCCACCAGCACATGAAGAAACACAGGCTGTGAAAAGGCCCATTGTCCTCCATAACCATGACATCACCGTGTGTCTAGCTTAGTGGAACACTGAACAACGTTCACATGGGAACTAAGCAATTTGCCTAGCAACGTTCACATGGGAAATACTTTCTGAATCCCATTTGAGGACATCAAAAACACTGTCTTCACTCTTTCAGCAACAGTGTGAGGATGCAAACGTCCCCTGTGCGCCAAGCAAGCGTGTGTGTTGGAGGGAGGCATGGGGAGTACGAACAACTCAGCAACTTGTAGAGTTTCCTAGGGTGATGGTTGAAAGGCCAACACTCATCTGTATTCATGAGGCATAACAATAAAATATTGTGACTCTTTTTTGTCATTGGCATGATCTAATTAAGATAGTGACCACAGAATTAGACAGAGCAATGAGAGGCACTTACATGTAATTTAAATATCTCTTTGACTATGGCTCTAACATAAAGAGTTTGGAAAAATATGTATATAAAATGAAGCAATAAAGAGAGAAGTTGAATCCAAGCAGGTGGTAAAGCAAAATGGAGGAATTAGAGATTCTAAAAGTCAGCCTCAAATATAAGATAATTAACACATTGTATGCGGGCATTTGAGCGATATGACGAGTTTACTCGTTTCCCACATTCACATTGTAAGCGGGCATTTGAGCGATATGACGAGTTTACTCGTTTCCCACAAACAATGTGTTAATATGATAATAACATTTGGCAAGCATTAACCAACTATAAACTTGAGAGGGACTTTATGTGTCTCCTCAGTGTCATAGGCACAAATCCAGCTAGTGGTCAGGCCTATGGCCTCTTTAATCACTAAGTCACCTAATTCAGCAAAAATGTAATCCTAGAAACTGCTTATGAAGGTTATTACTAAAGTGTTTGGAGTGACATAATTATTTCTGTAGTGGATATGTATCTTTAAAGAAAATGAATCTCATAATATTAATATGTGGGTGCTTATGAGTAATATGTGCGTATTTGGTATTTGGGGTCTTATCATGATTAACAAAACTTAGCCTATTAGAATACTAGGTCAGTATTATAATTCCAATCTAAAGTTAGACTTGTGATGTAAAGCTGAAATCTTTTCAGAAAATGTGTTTGCTAGTTGGACAAAGGATGTACTCAAAAAGAAAATTGAATATATGTAATTTATACAGTTTAAAATGTTTAAAGGAATTTAATGATGAATTTATAAATCAGACCAAACATTAATCAAAGTCCCCTTAAAAGCAAGTGTTAAAATTTGCTTGATTTTGAAATAAAATAATATTTGAAAGTTGAACTTAAAAACCAAATGTTATTTTAAAGTATGCACTTAATAAATTAAGTATTACATTGAAAAGTAATATTGAATAATCTTTTCTGAGCATAAAAAGTTGCATCAAAGACACTAAAAACCCATATCAACTTTTTTTAACATATCAAAACTCTCACATCAAGCATTATTCTTTAAAATACTCATTATAGAGGCCTCAGTTATGTGATGCTTTCATCACTCAAAACTCTTTTCAAACTCATCTTTTGAGATTATTTTCAGAGCCGGTTTAGACTTTCCCCCCTTTTCAAATGTACTCAGATATCTTAGTTGGAAATTGGATGACAAAATCATTTAACACCGCACATAATATGTCAACAACCCAAGGTATATGCAATCTAACATGGGTAGCCCAAAAGAAAGAACTTCAGATGTGGTGGAAGAGCAATCCTTCTCCCTACCTACTCCTACTCTGTGGCACCTCTCCAATCACACCTCTTAGGCAACTGACTTTCCTCCCTTCCTGAAGAGTAGAGAGAAAGTTTTTCTAGCTGGAACTCAACCCATGCACAGATGAGAACTTTGACTGAGGCTAAAAATTACCAAATGTTCTGGATTGGAGGGATTTGATCTGGAGCTGCTAACAGAAGGGAGGATGTGTCTTGGTTAAGTTTGGGGATTTTTCAGATGTTCGTGACACTCTACTGGGGCACTGTTCAAAGCTGCTACATGAATCAAAAGCAGACAGCACAGCAGAACAGGGATAGGCAGAGATGTCTGCAGGAACAGTAACAGCATAGCCCAAAAGACACCATGACTTAGAGCGCTGAGTCCACTAGGAGGTTAATGAAAATCACCTTCTGGATGTGGCTGAATATGCATTCCTATCAGTTCAAGTAGCCTAAGACCCAACAGATCAGAGTAAGATGTGGGGGATGGGGAAGAGGAGGCAGATCACAGGGAAAAAAAATTGGACAAGGAAAATCTTTAAATTTAACTTAGGGTCTTAACCCTTGCCCCATAATTTAGGCACAAAGGATCCACTGTTAGTTAAATGTATTTTTTGAAATGAAAAGCTCCATACACATCATATTTTCTTGAGAGCCTGAACACTTGCAAATCACTAGCTGCATAATTTCTCCCACCTTTATTTAATTTCATTCGTTAAGAAGTGGATCATAGAATGAAGATTTCTCCACTTTCAATAAATAAAACAACATTTCTGTAAAAAGGAACACGGAACACCCCATGTTACTTTTGATCCCCATTAAATCAACTACAATGAACAAAGTGACTCCTTAGTATTTGCTCTGAAGTCAATTGCTTTTAATGCACGTCAGGTAATCCTAAACACAAATTCCACCAGCCTTCGTGGGGAATCTCAGACAAATGCTCAGCATGAATATAAGGAAGCATTTCCACAAAGCACTGTGTACTTTACACCCACTGTAGGCTACCTTTAGAGTAAGGCAGTGCCAACACGTCCAGCCTGCCATTTATTCACCTCTCACTCAAGTTGGTATCAATAGCAATGACCTCAGAAGATCAGGAAAGCCTCAGGGACTGCTGTGTCACTCATTTGTTCAATCATTCGCCCATTCATTCAAATCAAATCGGTATTAAACACTTAACATGCACAAGACACTAGGCTAGGCTCTGGACACCATCTATCCACAGATCTGCAAAGTTTTACAATTTGTTTTCTTTGTTTGAAGTACCATCAAGGACACAACTCCTCTCAGGGGGGACTGTTCTAGTTAGCATTGGAAATTGCAGTGTGTCTCAGCAAGCAAAGTAGATTAGTAAAGATTAATAAAGGTTACTAGTGTCTAAGGCGGTTCTAAGTTCTCATTTATTCCAGAATGACCCTAGGACCTCCATTTGAATATATGGATAATTGGGAAAATGCCTTCTCTCCTGGGGATAATAATGGTAAATTTCTAGCAAAAACGGTGGCTGCACATATGGGGCAGGGAGACTATGTGTAGTGAAGAGGCTGGAGAGCCCTGGGCTCACAGGCCGTCTCCAACACCTACAAGCTGGGAAATCAGTTGGTCAGCCTATATGTGACTCATTCACAAATGGATAAGGATAAGTGTGCCCTCCTCACAGGTTATTGTGACAAATAGGATACCAACCATGGGAAAAGTGCTCAGTATGATGTCTGGTCCATGGTAGGCACCCAGATGCCTGAATGAATGAACAAATGAATGAATGGAAAGGCAGCTTCTGTAGAAGCTGGAGAACAGACCTGAGCATCAAGAACCCCAAGAGGTAAAAGACAGGGTGTCTTTTTCGTCTTACACTTGCTCTCTTTTCTCTCTGGCTTGGGCCGAAGTGGGTCAGGAGGGCCATGTGTGGAATGACCCAATGCTAAAAGCGGGGAGTAATGGGGACACATGAGAGCAAGGGGATGCAGCGCTTTCCCAAGTTGCTCAACCAAATAGGATAGCTCTACGTCCACAGAAATTCCATAATTTCAAATATTCTTCATTAAAAATACTTATATTAAAGCAACTGCTCTACTTTTAGTTTGGAAATGATGCTTGCTGTTTGCTTGGGCCTCTTCAGGAAACCAGGCCATGAAGATATCTTCCAGCAGCCCTGTGAGTTTGTCTAACGATGTTCTCACTTTACTCTTCCCAATGCCTTGCTTACCTGCTCACTCCTGGTAAAAGCTTGTGGGGTGGGGGATGGGGCGGAGAGTGCCATAAAATCATGTATTTAGACTCAGCCCTGGACAAAGAGCTTAAAGAGGTTACTGCAACTGTCTTTGAGGAACTTGATCTCTGGTCTGTCTTCTCGCTCACTATGATTTTACTTGCTTTGCTCTCCAAACAGTTGGGGAGGTACCGTAGAAGATGACTTGTGTATCTGTAAAAACTTTAAAAGTCATTGTCATCTTTAAAATGATTTCAAGCTAATTCCTTACTGTGTCTCAGCTCCAGTTTACTGATATATAAAATGGAACACAATACCTTTGACATTGGAGGATGAAACAAGATCATGTTGGAAAAGCACTAATCACACACTAGGTATTAATTTTGATTCTTGGGATCTCATACAATCTTCTGATCCTCAGTTCAGCCTGAAGACTGAATTAATGACCACTGTTGTTCATCAGTGTAAGGCAAGCTGCAGAGAGATGATGTCACCAGTGTGTGAAACACAAGAGCATCTGTGGCCTTGGGCATGGCATGCGGGGTATCAGGGGAACTGTATCAGGGGAAACTTTGTGGGGCTGCCACTGCGGATAGAGTTCTAAAGGGGGCACTGTTGCCCATCTCCGTTAAGAAGGTCACTTCAGTCAGCCAGCTGGGCCATTTACTGCTGGTCATTCTCTCTTCACTGCCACCATCATGTGTACTCTTCATGGTCATTCACTTCTCAACTTTCAGCATGTCCCCAAACTCAGTGAGAGGATGCACAGTCTAGATTGACAGTGTAAATCTGTTGAGAGTCTAGACTTCTTCCAACGGTACACAGAAGAGTTTGGACCAGAGCAAAAAGACCATCCTGAAATCCTTCAATTAGGAAGCCAAAATGCAAGAAACCAGGGTCAAGTTCCAAAGCCAAGAGGGCACCTGCCGGGATGTGCACATCCCATTGCTTTCTGTTTTGTCTGAAGTGCATTTTATCTGGTCATGTGGATGGATTCTTGTTCCCACCATTCCCTCATTCATATGAGGACTTAGAGTTATTAAGAAAAGAAGCTCAATTGTCCCCCTTGGCTTATCATTACTAACCAGGCAGAGGAAAGCTTCAACCCACCATTGATTTAGATTAGCCCCTTCGTTTCAGTATTATTAATTACCCAAGTTAGCATACAGCATGTCAACATCAAATCCCTACTTTTTTTTTTTTTTAATTAACTGTTTCATTTGCAGCTCCATGGCTGTACCTGCTTTCTTTCATGCCTCTGGGACCAAAACAGAAATTCCTTGCAGATATGGTTTTAACTATCATAAAACGAAGTTACTAGACTGGGACTGACACAGGTCAGACCTTTCATGGGAGGCCACCAGGTTAATCTTTTGAGCTGACATTTCCATAATAACTTACCATGTGCCAAAGTTCTCCATTGCATTCTGTGCAAAGTAAACAGAAGGGTTAATTTAGTTCTCTAATCTCTTGTTATAAGCCTAATTATTTTACATGTCTTCATTTCATTAATGAATTGCTGCTTTTTGCATGCAGCTCCTTCCCCATTGCTTTTGTTTAAACCTCCTGGTGGGAAGGGATAGATTAATTTTGTTGTGCCTTAATGAAACTGTATGCTACATTAGATTTAACCATTTGGCATGCACTGCCAACATCACCATTATGCGTAATGAATTATTTTTTGTGAGTCCCAAACTACTGTAGACCTTTGGTGTTCTTCAGATACTGTGACTCTGCAATGGGCAGGCACAAGACAGGAAGCTCCGTCCCGGAAAACTGCCTGATGGTGTTTCACTTCCTGTCACCTGCATGAAGGCTCTAGATTTCCTCTTGCTATGGGGAACCCAGATATCCAGTTGATTTGCAGTGAGCACCTCAAATGAAACTAGCAAGTTGGTTCTGAGGTTTTGGGGGCTGTGCCAGGCATCTGGAGACAGGGTACAAAGTTGTTTGATTTCTGTCTTCCCATCTTAAGACAACAATTATTCATTGTTGCTCCTGTGTTGGCAGGTCATGTGGGGCCCACGTGGTCTGGACCAGCCTTGACTGTAGCTGTGCTTCAGGCTGTGGTGGCTTGGGCAGCTCTGATCCTCATGTCTCCAGTTTCTACCTGGGACCAATGGACTAGCCAATATTTGTTCTTCTCATGCTGATGGCAGAAGCTGAAGAGGGCAAGTGGAAATGAGTGAGGCTGGTTAAGGCCTACGCTCAAAACTCACGCACCATCACAGTTACCCACTTATTCTTGGCCAAAGCAAGTCCCTGGCCAAATCCAAATCCTAGAGTCTGGGAAGCATTCTCATGAGTTGGCCACAGCAAGAGCGTAGTTACAGGAACTGGCAAATAATTGGAGCCAACAATTAAATTTTCATATGTTTCTAAGGATTGGTTGGGTTCTGGGTTGTGGCCACCCACATATTTCAAAGCTGGAGCCATTTGATTCCGCAAATAAGGGTGGCCCCAGCCAAGACTCTAGAACCAGTTCTATCCCTAGGCAGGAGATCAAAGGATCTCAAGTTGAGAACTCTCGGCCTCATCACTGGGTTAGATCTGATCCAATTAAGCTGAAACCAAGTCCTGTCTGCGTCCCAGGTGCTCTGGCGGCTGCATTTCCTGACAATGAACTTGAGTTTCCCAGAAATTTGCTGCTGACCTATCCTAGCACACTGGCCTCTCAGCATATTCCTAAGTCATTTTCTTGGTTACCTGAGTTGCCCTGTTGCTCAGCTTTTTCTGAATGGAATTTGTGAGCATTTGATCTTAAAACCACCACTAACTATTCCTTGCCTGGCTTCTCCCCACAGGACAAAACCAGAATTCCGGAATGATCTCCTGATTCAGGACTAGGAACACTTATACTTTCCCCTGCCACTGGGACTTGGTTTTTCCGTATCCTAGGATTCAGCTTAAACGTCTGATCCTGGCCTTGCCCCACCTGGTCTCCCTCACTATTCCTAAGTTCTGGCTCCCAGATGGAAAAACCAGTTAGCAATATGGGAGAGTCAATACCAAAAGTCAAAAGGATATTACATTCCCTAAATGTTCCCCATGAGTTTGGAGGAAGATGGGCCCCTTGAGTTGGGACAGCAATTAGCTTGCGGGCCAGAAGGACTAGGAGCCAAAGGGACAGAAAGATGAAATGAAATAATAGCTCATTTAGAACTGTGTTATGCTTAAGGCTAAGTGCCCCATGTGCCTGGAAAGTGTCCAGGGTAAGGCTGCTGCTCCTTAAACCAGCGTGGCCCTCTCCTAAGTCAGGGACTGGTTCTCGCCGCTCCCTCTACTGAGAACATTTCCCCCTGATATTTACATCACCCCTTTACTTTACTTCCTTCAGGGAATTGCTCAAATATCTACTGCCTTCTCAGTGATGCCTTTCCTTAGTCACCACCGCTCACCCAACAAGCACTCCTTGTCTTCCTGCTCTGCTTTATTTTTATCAAGAGCACTTATTACCATCTTATGTACTTTATATTTCACTTTTTGGTTTGTGGACTGCTCCCTTCACTAGGATAGATAATCGTTGTGTGTTTTGATCTATCTGTTTGCCCCTAGAACATATAATAGGTGCTCCTCAAATATTTGCTGAAGGCAGGAAGGAAGGATGGACAGAAGGAGTGGGAGGCTGGCCAGGGTGGGCTGGAGGGCAGGAGAGGCAGAGAGATCCGAGCATGTGCAAATGCATGAAGACACAAAGCAGCCACACGCAGGACACCGGTGAGGTCAGGATGCAGAGGCATTGCTGGGCTTTCACCGCTCCCTCTCCAGGCTCTGCACCTTCAGCCAGTAAAGCCCACGCAGGGATCTCTGGTGCTTGAGCCAGGGCTGTCCTTCGCCTCTCTCCTCCCCACCTCACCCAAGCCTCTTGAAGAATTGCATGTACCCTTTGTCTCTGCATACTCACCTCCCATTGACTTTAAGTTAGACCGTGGCACAGATCTGTCTGCTCAAGACCTCCCACCACCGGTACCTTAAATCCCACAGTCCCAACCTGAGTTGATCTTTTCCCCACCGCTCTCACTCAGGGACCATCTCCCTCACCGACCCCTCATCTCAGATTTGGCTGTTGACACAGCATCTATTTGGACCTCGGGAATCTTCCTTTACCTTTGAAAGATTTCCTCACTTCACCTGCTTCTCTCACTCGCTCCAGGGCCACTGTTCCTGTTTATGTCCTCCTCATGTCTTCATTGGCACGAGTGTCCTAACCAGCTCCCTGTTTCTCGTGCCTTTCAGCCTCATCCACCAACACATCCCATCACCTCTGGGACAAAGTTCAAAGTTGTTCACATGCATGTAAGGCCCTCCATGTTCTTTTTTTTTTTTGTAGTTACAGATGTAGAAAACAATGCAATAGGTGCAATAGTTATCTTTTTCACCCCTAACAAAGTGACTCCTCCTCCCCCAACACTGCCCCCCAACCCCCAATATCATACATATCTATTACAATTCCATTGACTACATCCCACACTATATTCCACATCCCATGACTATATATGTGTTAAATTATAGTCAACATCTAATATTAATCAGTGGCAGCTTCAGATGTACAGTGTAGTGGTCTGGCCACTAGGTCTCCCTGACAAGACATGAGTCCTTCTGATCCCTTAAAAAAATATTTAAAACCTTATTGATTATATTCCCTAAACTGTCTCTTCTGTCTCTGCAATAGTATTGTAGCTATCAGTTTATGTTGCCTTGTACCTTCCCCTTCTCCTTCATGCCCATCCCCATCCCATCTAGCCCTCATCAGTTTTTCCTGTGTCTCTAAGACTATTTCTGTTTACATTGCTCGTTTATTCAGTTCTTTAGATTCCACATATAAGTGAGATCATATGGTATTTGACTTTCTCTGACTGACTTATTTCACTTAACATAACGTTCTCTAGGCCCACCCATACCATTGCAAATGGTACAATTCCTTCCTTATAGCTGCGTAATACTCCATTGTGCAAATGTACCACAGTTTCTTAATTCAGTCGTCTACCGATGGGCATTTTGATTGTTTCCAAGTCTTGGCTATTGTAAATAGCGCTGCAGTGAACATAGGGGTGCATATATTTTTTCAAATTAGTTTCTTGGGTTTTTCAGGATAAATGCCTAGGCATGGAATTGCTGAGTCAAAAGGTAGTTCCATTTCCAGTTTTTTGAGATACCTCAATACTGACTTCCATAGTGGCTGCACCAATCTGCAATCCCACCAACAGTGTAGCAGGGTCCCCTTTTCCCCACAGCCCCGCCAGCACTTGTTGTTCGTTGATTTATTGATGATAGCCATTCTGACTGGAGTGAGGTGGTATCTCATGGTGGTTTTTATTTGCATTTCCCTAATGACCAGTGAGATTGCACATTTTTTCATATGCCTGTTAAGGCCCTCCATGTTCTGACTGCCCTCTCTCCAGCCTCGTCTCTCTTCCTGCTGCTATGCTGGGTTATCTCCTGGGCCTTTGCACAGACAGGGCCCTGCCTGCCAGGAGTCCTGCCTGTCACTCATTCGTCTTTTAAGGTTCAGCTCCAGTGTCATTATGATTTGGCCCACATTGTATATAGCACAGGTTCTGAGATATACGCATTTCACTTTTAAAAATCCTTATTTTCAATCTGATCAATAATGTTCAGGGAATAATGGACTTAATTTTTTTTCCTGATACATAACAAGTGCATAGTTATTAAAATTAAAGTATGCATCCATATACCACCCCCCCACCCCAAAATTCACCTTCTGTAACACCCCAGTGAGGCAGGCCACCTGGCTGTTTAAAATCACAGAGCTGGAGAAGGCTCTGAGAGGCCAATCGTTCTGACTTTGGCAGGATCACTGCTTAAATGGCCCATTATTTCAGCTGTTAACATTTATTGAGTGCCTCCTATGTGCTGGACACTGTTCTACATGACTTACATGTATTCTCTCACTTAATCCTCATAATAGCTCCACAAGGTGGGACTAAAATAATGTTATCTTACAGATGAGAACATGGAGGCTCAGTGTGCTTAAGCAATGTATTGCCCAAGATCACGCACCTCGTAAGAGTGGACCTCTCTATCTAAGCTCTACCATTTGGCTGGACTCCGTGCTCTTGTCTTATCCATATACTATCACCTCTAATAGGTTTTACTGCCTCCAGTTTCCTATAGATGAGACTGTCCTCCACCCAGACTTTGCTTCAGGGTAGCCTGTTCTCAGTGTGGGGAGAAAGGAGGCCAGAGGGAGGCTGGCAGGATGCTCCCAAAGAGGGGACCTCTGGAAAGGGGCAGCTCAGGAGTCTGGGATTCTCTCATCTGGGTTTAAGTTCTTTGTGGCAGGAGCTCAGTTGGTATCATTCTGACAGGATTCCTAGCTGCTGGCCTTTTCTGCTATCCTGTGCATTTTTTAGTCTCCAGAGATGGCCTGAACTTTCCAGCTCTAAGCAAGAAAGCTTTGGAACCAAATCATCCAATTTCTGCCGGTAATTCATAAGCCCAACCCCTGTTAAGCATCGCAGAGACCTCTGTTCTTTTACAGAAGAACCTCAGAACCAGGTACCAGGGTTCTTGCTTCATGGTATCTATGTTTTCTTTACCCTATCTTAAGAAAAAAAAAATCCTAGCTGAATCATTTCTGCACCTGATTATTTGGGAGTTTTGTGGAACCTGGACATGTCAATTAGACAGCTCATTCCCGTCATATGCCTGTCAAATTCACTGGGAGCCTGTGTCACAGCTTTTGAAATGACACAGCCCAGATGCTATCGATCAGCTCGGGGTCTCTTAGAGAAACCCATGCTCAGCCACTTCCCTCTGGGTGAGAAACAGGATGGATGCCCCATCCCCTGATAAAGTATTTATATCTACAAATGGATAACTTGAAAGGAATTACCACCAATAGTCTTCTAATTGGAAATATCTTTCTTCTCCCTAAGCAGATATGTGCAAGCTCCTTTCCTGCAGAAGCCATCCATAGAGAAGGAACATGTGTGGGAAAGACAGGCTCTTTCATCTTCCCCTGTAATCAGCTCCCCCAAGCCTGGATGCTGAGTCTGTGAAAGCTGCAAGCTCAGGCCACTCTGCTCACTTCTGCTCCTTTCGCTTGGCCGGCCCCGCACCCCCTTCCTGACTTGAGCAGTGGGACTCCTTGGAAAGCCAGCATTTTCCACCCTAAGCAAGATTCTCCATCAAAATCCGACACCCTGGAAAAATAAAGCTTAGGTGAAGCGGCTTTCCTGATCCCATTATTGATAAGCTCTTAGAGCTCATCAATGAAAATTAGAACTTGTTAATCCCGTACATTCTCCCCCCTCTTGATTTTTAATTACAGAAGAAAGAAGTAATGGATAACTTCTGGGGCTACAGAGACTCCAAAGCTGTCAAGAAAAAATTAAATTACCATCAGAGAGTTTTGTTTTCTCGAGTGTCCTTGTAAAAGCAAAAGAGGCTTCTGGCATCACCACGGCAATTCAACTGGTTTCCTAAACTGGCAAGGTTTTTCCTTGAAGAAGCCCTCCTTCGTTTGCCAAGAGAGTGTATTAATGACAAGGACTGGACCTAAAGGGAACTCATTCAGAAGAAAACTGCATTAAAAGAACATTAAGGGCGATGTTTTAAAGTCTGATTTAAACTCATGAAAGCAAGGAGATTTATTGTTGAAGCCAAATCGCTGAGCTGACGCACCCTGCCTGGTAAATGCATTCCGATTGGAGCACCGGGGATTGAATCCGTTCAGAAACATCACTCACCAGGGCCCAGCCGCTCCTGCTGGGGAAGAGGAAGACAGCCATAGGGGAAGCAGGCTGGGGTGGCTACATTTCTGAAAGCAGATGGGCTAACATCCCACAGGGGCCAGCCCACTTGGGAAGCAGGAGGAAGAGGGTGCTGCCAGCTGAGGTCAGCCTTGACATTAGCAGGCAGCTTAGCAGCCTTTGAGCTTCCCAGCACAGGCCAATGGCTGTTGGGGGGCTACTCCCAGGGGAAGCTGAAGGCTCAGCAGGATGTCCCAACCCCTCCTCTCCTCTGAATCCCTAACCCCTCCTGGGAATCCTCTTTGGCAATCCTTCCTGCAAGCAAATAGAATCACTGCAGAATTGCCACCCCTCCCACTCCAACCCACTGCTGTATTACAGTTGACCATACTCCGCTTTGGAGTAATACAATGCAGTTCTCTTACCTGTGCTGTAGACCTGGACTCCAGCCAAAAGGCCAGCTGCTTGCCGTCTTTGCAAGTCAGGATCTGATTTCCAGATTAGAAGTGTTAGTACCGATGTTAGAAAGGCACAATGGAGTCACCCTGGAAAAATCAAAGAAAACAACTTCAAGCTTGTGCAGGGATGTTGCCAGGGTACTTGTCACCTCTCCAATGCCAGCTTTTATAGTTGAGACCGCCATAGCATCACATTCTATTCTGAATAGCAGCAGCCCTACAACATGGCTTAGTACTTTTTCACAAGGCCTTGGAATCGATTCCATTCCATGCTTTTCCTGGTGTCCAGTACCTAGACAAACATCCATTTCCTGTTGTCTCTGCCCCTCTAAATCATGTGGAATCTTTGCTATGTATGGATGTAGAGTTGTCTTTTCAAGGGGTTGAATTTGGACAGCCAAGGGACAGTAGAGATGTAGATACAAGGAAATCTGCCAAAATTAGAGGAGCTGAGAGCATCACAAGGGAAGAGACACAGAAGCCTTTGGTGAAGGCAGAAAAGGGCTCTGGGACCAGGAGAACCCACTGGAATCAGGGCAAACGTGCCTCAAAGAACAGAGCAGGCAGGAGGGTCAGGAGTAGAGGTGATGCGCAAGGGCTGCATGATCCTTTCCTCATATGCCCATTTATTCATATGTTGAAAGTATCACAATATCACTGAAGATAAAGCTATGTAAACAAATAAGCATACTAAGTGTGATAAATAATACAATAGAGGGATGCACAAATTATAGGCAAAAGCAACTGGGGAGAGCATTGGGACAGCACCTTCCAAGAGACGGTGGCAACTGAGTTGGATCTTGAAAGAAAAGTAGAAGTTTGCCAAAAGGGGACAAGGGTAAAAAGTGGGGGTGGGGTGAGGGGAAGCTTAGAGCATGGCCTGGGTAGGTATTGGTGGCCATTTCCCTTTGGAGAGGGGGAGCTGTGAAAGAAGAGACTGGGAATGTACTTGGTTGGAAGCATGATGGCAAAGGTTCTCAGTGTCAGCCTAAGAAACAACTTTCTCAGGCAACCAATAGGAAGCCATTGCATACATTTTAGGTAGCCCCTGAATTACCACCAGTTTGAGACAGCTGAAAACCCACATTAGCTTGGAGGTTTGAGCCTCTGATGAAAGCTGGGAAATTCCTCCCTGGAAAATTGCTCATATATTCAAAATTTTACATAGGATTTCATGGGTTTCATGGAACACCCCCAAAGCCTACCCATAAACCCCAGCTTATAGGTTCTCACTCTAAAAGTATTTGTGGGAAATAATTTGCAGAGAATTTCATAGTTCTTAGACTATATGTGCTGCAGTATTTAAAGACGATATGTCACAATACCTCCAACTTACTTACTGTGTGTGTGTGTGTGTGTGTGTGTGTGTGTGTGTGTGTGTGTGTGTGTGTGTTATGTGTGTTTTGGGTAGGGGGAAGAGAGGAAACAATTGAGGCAAAATTTAACAATTGATGAATCTAGGGGGAAGGTATATTGGTGTTCATCACAATTTTTTTCCAACTTTTCTGTACATTTGAAATATTTAAAAATAAAAGCAAAGAAGAAAAAAACCCTCGTTCAAGTCAGAGGTAGCTGGAATGAATATAAAGCAATGCATTTTATTCATTTATATTCCTTCACCATATACTGTCTGAATACCTACTGTAGTTGTTCAATATTTAGTTGGAACAATCAATAGGACTTAGTGCCTGATGGGAGGTGGACGGGGGAGATGATGGAGGAGGAGCAGTTAAGGGGCCTGCAGTGGCCAGTGTAAATGACGCATAGTTCAATTAACAAAGAGACAAGAAGGCAGAAGGGCAGCAGGCCAGAGGAGGGGAGAATGAGTTCAATTCCGTGGGCAGCATTTTAAAAGGAGTGTTGATGAACTTGAATGAGAAGGAAGGGGAATTAAAATTATGGCATATGAGAAACCATGTGGGCCAAGGACAGGGAGGTATTTGGGAAGAAATGAGGGTGGGTGTTAAGTTTGGCAGTTTTCAGCAGAGATGAGAAAAATAGGAAAAGTTGCACATGATTTATATGGCCTAAGAGGGCTATGCCTGGATGATGGGTGAGAGTTGGAGACAGGCTGGGATCGGGATTTAGAGGGAGCTTCATCCCTGCTCCTTGGACAGCTTCTGTGCCTGGCTCTGTTCTGGGCACCCAGTACTGGCAGGAGTCACAGGTGAGCAAGGCAGGGTCTTTGCCCACAAGGGACACTTGCTCTGCCAGCAGATCTTCACAATCAAAACTGGGCAGAAGAATGCGTAATTACTTGGTTACGGACCTTCAAATTCTTATGAACCTTACAGTTGTCTGTTTGGGAATGTCTTGCCATTCCATCCAGGCCCTTAGGAAGACTAGATCACAACAGATACAGAAATTAAATCATCCCAGCCATCCTCCCTGGCCCTCTTTCAGGGAAATTGGCTTGAGAATTGAAGAAAAACCCAGCAAATAGAATCCTAGTTTCTTCTAGGGCCTCATCTACTGTTTCCTGAGTCTTGAACTTGGGCTATCTATTTATCTCCCTGGTTTAGAGGCTCTACTGAGGACGAGGGGCCACAAGGTGAGGCTCAGGGCTTGCCTGGGGGTGTCTGAAGCCAATTACCTGCCAGACTTGGCATCCCCCATCCCCCCAAAAAGAAAACAAATGTTTTCTTTTGCTTTCAATTGCTCTTCTCTCTGTCCCCCAACTGAGCACAGAAGCAACCGTGTCCCTCAGTTCCCAAAAAATTGCTCTGGCTGGTTCCCTCACTTCCCAAAAGAAGATATGGAAATCGCCTTTTAAAATCCTCAGTAGAGGGCCAGCCAAGTGGCTCAGTTGGTAAAGAACTCGCTCAAGAGTGTGAGCTGAGCTCTGAGCAACAGCAGTTCGATGCCCAGCCCGAGCTGAGTTGCTGCTGAGCTGCCAACAGGTGGCAGGAAGGCTCAACTAAAAACAAAGTAAAATAAAATCCTCAGTAGACAGGTTATCATGTCACTGGCTCCCACCCCTTCCCACCCCCCATCTCCATGGCTAACATTTATGGAGAGCCTTCTATCTGCCGGCCATGTTGTGGGTTCTTCACATGCATTTCATCCTCATTACAGCCCTGTGAGGAAGATACCATAATTAACGCCTTTCTACAGGTAAGAAACCAAAGTTTAGAGATAAAGAAATGGAAGCTTAGAGGACAAATAACTTGTCCAAGTTCACCTGGCCAGGATGTGAGAAGGCAAATGCTGCAATCCGCGTGAGACTGACTCCAGACCCTAAACTCTTAAATTTCACATGACAACTACAGTGTCTTGTTCTAGGCGTGCCAGTCCTCATTCCTAACACAAGAATAACAAACACGGAAATAGTGCTACTGTGTTTCTGGCTTGGTTCTAAGGATTTTTTTATGTGTATTAACTCTATGAACTTTAAAACAACCCTGTGAGGGAAACACTATTATTTTCTAGTTTAAATAGAAAAACAAATTGAGGCACAGGGAGGTTAAGTAACTTGCCTAAGGTCAAAATTTTAACTCAGGCAGCCCGGGTCTTGCCTATATTGCTACGGCATCGTGCAGAGGAGAGAAGCATACAAAGCATACCCGTATGGCTTGCAAGGAAGAATTTTTCCAGAATGACACACATCCAGCATGGACTCAGGGCCTCATCTTGCCACCTTTCCTTCACCATCCTCAACACCAGAGAATATCTGAATGAGTCATGTACACATCTCTTTGCTGTCATCCTTGTCCCTAAAATCACACACATTGCAAGAGAGGAATCACAAATGTTTCTTGAACTATAGGAAGGGTTTAATTTTCAAGTGTTAATGTAAAACTCAGTAGAAACATGTTCATACTGTGAAAATCCTGCAAGATATTAAGGTTCTGGGTTTTTTTGTTTTTTTTTGAGGGCAGTCACTGGCTGTCGTATGTGGGACCGAACCGGGGCCGCTGGCTTCCCAAGCCAGTGCTTAACCACCGCGCCACTCGGCCGGCCCTGGGTTTTTTTTTTAATTACCAGTTACCTCAAAGTTGGAAAGGAAAAAGTTTCTTGCTGCTGGTGTTTGTTCATAATTTGATTGTCTCAGCCCAACTGCAGAGCATTTGAGCACCCACTTTTCCCTGCCATCAGTAAAAAAGAAAATCACTGATTTTTATACAAAGAAAAAAGGAGCAAAAGGAAAAGAGGAAAGAAGGATAGACAAAGGGCCAGGATGGAGACAGGAAAATTTTTCTTAGATTAAACTATGATAGCATGATGATAAGAATATAATTCTATCACCTAAAATTACCTGGCTTTATAGATTCCCTTTTTTTTTTTCTGCCTTCATAGGAAGTGATTATTTTTGCCTTCATAGGAAATATTTTGATTTAAGTTACCTATATTCTCATTATAGGTAACCTTCCTTAAGTTTTAGAGTGGTATATCTCAGGGCCAGGGCCCCGACCAGTCAGGGCAGGTCCCTGGAAGGGGTCCATGAGAACCAACTGGACCTCAGCCCTAACATGTCATTGATCTGCAGTCCTAAAATGAGACCAATGGGAAAATCATACAGCAACACTTTCTCTAGGATTTAAATGATCTAAAACCCATTCAAGAGCTAGGAGAGCTCAGCAAAAAGAGGACTGAGTCATGGAGTGTATCTAGAAAAGAGTCCATATGTCAAAGCTCCCACGCTCTACTCATAGGACAGTTATGAGGATTTGATGCCAGCAGTTTTGACTTTAAAGCTACCTTTCATGCTTGCCTTGTTTTCATCAGTCAGGGCACTGGAAGCTGCAAATGGAAACCATGGGGAAAGGATTACTGCTGGAGACAGTATACACTGATGACAGCAAAAAAGACAAGGAGACAAAAGAGTAGGAAAAAATATACAACCCAACAACCAGACACAGTAACTCCAAACACACAAGAATCTGGGGGCATTTAGCACAGGGGCAAAGAGCCCTGTACAACCCAATCAATACCCCAGAGGGCAGTGCATCATCACAGCCATGCATATGGGTGATGTAAGATCACCGGAGGAAGATGGCTTTCTATTTGTGGTGAAGAAAAAAAAAGTCAGACAAGGATGACTTCAATGAACAGAAAACTATACAAGCATTATAACTCTAAGGAAAAAAAAAAAAGAGAGAAAGAAAACTTGGTAATCCTTAAAAGAATAGTTGTGATGTAGAAATGCCTCTTAGGGTATGAAATAGATGATGTTACTGTGTTTACTTTATCTGTATGCTCTTATATGTAAGTGTAGAAAAATATTGGGTTGTTGGAAAAGTTATGACATATTTTGTCTGTTTTTCAAAGGTCATTTATTTATATAAAGAACAAAGATCAATCAATGATATATTGCCCGTTTTGTTTGATTACATTTGCCATCTTTCAGTGAACTTCATAATTCCTCATTCGTAGAAGGACCTGTCTTTATTTGTGAAAAACTGAACAAGGTGCTGATTTACAGCCTCATCTGAATTGAATGTTCTACCACACAAGGAGTTTTAAAGAGAGCAAAACAAGTGGAAGTCTGACAGGTGAGCATGGTGGCTATGGCAACACATCCCATCCAAGCTCCAATAAGTTTTGATGGGTGATCAAACCTATGTGTGGACTTGCGTTGTCACAATGGAACACAACTCCTTTACAGTTAACAAGCTCTGGATGTTTCTGGATGATGGATTCATTCAAACTATTCAATTGCCGACAGTACACATTCGAATTGATTGTTTGGTTCCTTGGTAGGAGTTTGAAAAACATGACACCTTTAAAATCCCACCACACTGAGAGCATAACCTTCCTCTGATGAATGTCTGCTTTTGATGTCATTTGAGGTGAATCATCATGTCAGGACCAAGACCATTTGCACACCACATTGTTGTAAACAATTCACTTCTCATCACCAGTTATCAGTTGCTTCAAAACAGGATCATTTTCCTCACGTTTAAGGAGCATATTGCAGATGTTTATTCGTGCCATCAAATGAACTTCTTTGAGTTCATGCAGAACACAAATATCGAGCTTGCTTATGTATCCCAGCTTCTTCAGGTGGTCATGAACACTTGAATGATGGATGTTCAATGTTTCTGCAATCTCTCGTGTCGTTTAATGTGGGTTTGACTCGATTAATGCCTTTATTTTGTCGTCATCAACCTCGGTGGGCCTCCCTGATGGAGGAGCATCGTTGAGATCAAAATCACCAGCACGGAATTTTGTGAACCATCGTTGGCACTGATTTTCTTGTAGAGCATTGTCACCGTAAACTTTATGCAGCTTTTCACAAGCTTGACACATGTTCTTCCCTTTATGGAAGTAAAACAGTAAAATATGGCAAAAATGCACAGTTTGGTTTTCCCATCTTGTTGTAAAATCTCCAAAACTCAACCAAATCGCTCAATTTTTTTTTAGAATGAAGCCAGAACTGTCAGCTGTCAAATGACATAGGAATAACATAGATTCGAATGACTCTAGACTTCCAAAAATGAACTAGTGCCATCTGTTGCAAACATGCATCATGACTTTTCCAACAACCCAATAGATTCTTCCACACAATAAAGGAAATGGCATTATCTATGAGAATGTTGACTTCTGAATTTTATAGTGAGTTGATATAAGGTAATAAGGGGGGAGAAATAGTATTTCCCCAAATCCCAGGGAGGCTGGAACCACCCAGTCGGCCAGGCTGAGTTGCTCTCCACCTGAAAGTGGTTGATGAGGGTGGGGAAGGACTGGGCTACATCTCCCAGGGATGGGGCTGCATGGGTGTGTGAGTTCCATATTGCAAGGCTGCACTTTTGGAAGGTAGTGGGCATGGTGGAGAGCCAGGAGAATGACAGGAAGCTGAGAAGAGCAAGATCTTCTCTCTTCTCAAATGTAAATCTCTGTTCAATTTACCAGATTCACACAATTTGTGAGAGAGGATGGGATTTTTTCATGTGTAAAAATGGCTAAGGAGCCATTTTCCTATAGAGTAGCGGACTGGGTATTAAATTAACCTGAGAATCTTGGATTTAAAAGAATTCAAAGGCATCAAGAAGAAGTAAGGTCATGAACTTGTAGGAATTGTAAGGAGGACCCATGGGTTCAAAATTTGAGGATTTGAACCAATTTATTTAAAGCCCTGAGTCTCAGAAGAGCCCAATAGAAATCTGCATCTATTTATCTATTATCTATCTATCTATCTATCTATCTATCTATCTATCTATCTATCCATCTATCCATCTATCATCTATCTCTCTGTCATGTATGTATGATTGCATGTGTCTATTTTTAAAAGACCAATAGTTATTGAATACCTGATAATAAGTGCTGTGCTAAATGGTTTTACATTCATGATTTCATCTAATCCTTTAGCCATCTTTCGTTACTTCAGTAACGAAATTGATGCTCAGAGAGGTTAATTAATATGCCCAAAGTCACACAAAGAGTGGTTATTATAAAACACATTCTTCCTGCCAAGCCCCAAGCAAAATAACGCACCAGGAAAAGCTGCTCTCCTTTATTCTCAAACCTACGTTCTCTCAAGTCCTCAGGTTGTCTGTCTTCTGGTTGTGAAGTTACTAAACCTTGACAACAATGAAGGAGAATTGTAATGCTTCCCGATTTCAATAGATGTGGAGTCCATGTGGGAAACTGTAGACGCAGGTTGAATGTGGAAAGAGGAAGACAGCCGTATCTTGTAGATTTAAGGCTGTTTGCTGTGTATACATGTTAGGAGTCATTTTCTTCTGCTACTTCCACTGCCAGAGATAAAAAATGAATGATGCCAGGTTCACAGGGCTGATCTCCGTCAGCAGCAGTATTTATTCCAGCCTCATAGGAATAAATACAAGGATATGCTGATAATTACACCTTGATACACGAAAGAGGATATAAAAAATGCTTTCTCCATTTGTCTAGGACACTGTGAATAACAATGCTGTCCACGGGCTTATAGGAAGCAAAGTATTTAAAGCTCTGTTGTTATTTTCACAGGAAAACAACTTGAGAAAAACATGTTTTCTGTATTAACCCAGGAATGGGGGCTTTATCTCAGGATGCATGGCTTGACTTTCCTTTTCTAACCAGCATACATTCCTGGTATTTAAATGCACCAGAGACACTCTACCTTCACTTTGAAATGAGAAAGGCTTGCGGAATGTCAAACAGAGCCCTTATTTCCTGACTTCTGACCTAGCTCCTTTCTCTCCCCCCTTTGCATGACTCAGACAGGCTCTCGGAGGCCTAGAGATAAAAGGCCTTATTAGAAGTGCAAAATATGACCATTATTACCTCCTTTAAGAAGGCTTCTTGCCAATTTTTCAAATGACTAGAGTCTGTTTGCTAATTATTACTCCACAGTTTCTGCATTCATTTTCTTTCCCTGAAGGAGCCAGATTCCAATGAAGATGGAGAAAAGTGCTAGAAAGTGTGTTTACTGCCATCTATGGGATGCAGCTAGGCTGCCAGGGCCGTGGCTCCCCTTCCCTTGTAACTGAACGGGGAAACTCCAGTTACAAAGGCACATGGAAAGATTCACGCACTTCAAGCATAGGGATTGCACTGAGCCTCCACGTGAAAATACCATTGAAAAGTCATTGGTTTGAAGCTTCCCAGAACTATAAGTCTATATTGCTGCTTTGGAGAGTGAGAGAGCAAATTTCCCTTTATTCAAGGCAGTTTTATTTCTATGTATGGTAACATAAGGGCTCCACCCATAACTAGGGTTTCCAATCTGTGATCACCCTCAAATTCTCTTTTGCTGGACAATTCTGAATATCCTGAAGAAGGCCAAGAACCAGGAAATGATACAGGCTCCTGAATGGCCAAAATAGATGTATATGTGTTGTCGCCCATGAACTTGACTCATGAATCAGGCTTTTCAGGCTATTATAACAAATTTTATTGTTTCAGTTTTAGAAACTCTTGAAATTAAAGGCAGTAAATTACAAGAGGGGCCATGGATTTTTGAAAGACAGGCAGTTAGGGGAACCAAAAAGTGATAGTGACTATCCTACAGCCTAAGGAGAGAAGAGGAAGCTATAAATAAATAAATAAATAAATAAATAAATAAATAAATAAATACGAGAAGTCAGAAGGGAGCAAGGCAGTTTGGACAACCACAGTATAGTGCAGCAATAAATCTTCACGTTAGTGATTCAGTGCTCAAATAATGGTTAAATTTTGTTAGGTCTATTAAGTCCCTAACATGAAAGGACCAAAGGATGTGACTACATAATTCACAGAAAAAGAAATATATGTGGTCTTTTAAAAAACATGAAAGATACCCAACCTTGTTCAGAATAAGAAAGCTTCAAATTAAAAATAAATGAGTTAAAAACAAGCTACTGACTGGGACAAAATATTTGTAAAACAAATATCAGATAAATGACTTCTAGCCACAATATACAGAAAACTTCTACAACTCAACAATAAAATAACAACTCAGTTAAAAGGCAGGCAAAAATCTGAACAGACATCTGGCCATAGAAGATACATACAGATAGTGTGGGTGTTGGGATCAAGCAGCTGGAACGTGCCACCCTGGCATCCAGATTATTTTATTATTTTATTTTATTTTATTTTATTTTTTTGAGGGAAGTGTCACTGGCCCCGAACTGGGGCCGCTGGCTTCCCAAGCCAGCGCTTAACCACGGCGCCACTCGGCCGGCCCTTTTTTTTTTTTTTTTTTTTTTTTTTTTTTAGCTGAGCCATCCTGCCACCTGTTGGCAGCTCAACGGCAACTCAGCTCGGGCTGGCATCGAACCGCCGTTGCTCAGAGCTCAGCTTGCACTCTTGAGTGAGCTCTTAACCAACTGAGCCACTCTGCCGGCCCTCAGATTATTTTAAACAGAAATCAGTTAAAGCCCCCAAAACACAGGAAGAGTTTCTTTTCTTATCTTTTCTTTCTTTTTTTTTTTTTTAACCTCCCCCTCTTCTTTTCAAAGAGATTCAGATAGAAAAACCTGATTTAGGAAGGGAACCTTAGCAAAATCATCTTAAGCATTTTCACCTCAGCATTAGACAGGAAGGAACCCAAGCAGGGACCTGTTAGCTAGACAGTGTCCCCTTGTCCCTGGGTCACCTAGCAGGAGTTTGTTTGCCACTCTCTCAGCTACCTGCAAATCGCCCATTTTCACTTATGAAATCTAAGACTCCAGCTCTCCATTTTTCTCTTTTGTCCAAAATTACATATATACCCAATTTTACCTCACTGTCTTTGGAATTTTCATGCTTATGTGAATTTCCTGTGTTCTTGTATTAAAAATGGACTTTCTCTTGTTGATCTGCTGTATGTCTTCTGAATTATGTCACCAGTTTAGAAGAACTAAAGAAGTAAGGGGAAAGTTTTCCCAGCCCCGACAATAGTAAATAAACATATAAAAAGATGTTCCCTCGCATATGTCATTAGGGAACTGCAAATGAAAACAAAAGGTATAACTATACACCAGTTAGAATAGCTAATAATCCAGGACACTGACAGCACAAAAGGCTAGTGAGAATATGGGGCAGCAGGAACTCACATTCAGTGCAGGTGGGAATGCAATGTACAGCCGTTTTGGAAAACAGTGTTTAAATATAGCCTTACCATACAGGCCAGCAAACATGCTCTTAGGTATTTATCCACATGCACTGAAAACATACATCTCATTAAAAACCTCCACATGAATGTTTATAGCAGCTTTATTTATAATTACCCTTAATTGGAAGCAACCAAGATGTCCTTCAAGAGGTGACTAAGTCAACAAACTATGGTACCTCCAGACGATGAAATGTTATTCAGCGCTAAAAAGAGATGTGCTAGCAAGCCACAAAAAGATAGAGAGGAATCTTAAATGCATAATGCTACACGAAAGAAGGCAACCTGAAAAGGCTGCATACTGTAGGATCCCAACCATATGACATTCTGGAAAGGCAAAACTGTGAAGATAGTAAAGAGATGAGAGGTTACCAGGGGTTGGGGGTGGCGTAAAGGATGAATAGGCAGAGCATAGAGGATTTTTAGGGCAGTAAAGCTACTCTGTATGATACTATAATGGTGGATACATACATGACATTATGCATTTATCAAAAGGCAAACACGAAGAGTGGAACCAAATATAAACTGTGGAATTTAGTTAATAATAATAATGTATCAATTTTAACAAACATACCACACAAATTCACAAAGGGAAATTGTGTGGTGGTTGGAGGATGGGGAGACAGAAAGGGGGTATATAGAGATTGTATTTTTAGCTCAAACTTTCTGGAAACCTGAAATTGATCAAAAAAAAAAAAAGTTTCTTAGTAAAGAAAAAACAATGGACCAATATTTTTTAAGAAAAATGGAAACAGTAAGAATGCAGGTGTTGGAATCCTAACGTTAGACGAAGTAAAATTCAAGCCAGACCATATGAGAAGTGACAAAGAAAGACATTTTACAAAAGTCACATTCTAAAATAAATAAAAAATTAAGTAACTGAATTAATATTCATTACTCACTAATTGACAAAACTTCAAATGAAAAGTTTAGTTATACATTGTGTTGATTAAGGTGTGATGAAGTTGGTCTGCTCATTCAGTGATGGCAAAAGAAGATGCAGATTCTATAAAGGGCAATGTAACAATAGTTATCAAAAGCTCAAATGCACATATTCTTTCTTAGATTCAGCAATTCTCTTCTGGGAATTTACATCACATATATACTTGAACATGTACAAAATAGAGTAAATACAGACTATAATTGCAGCATTTGTATAATAGCCAAAGATTGGAAACAACTAGATGCCTCTCAGTAGGGGACCGCTTAAATAAATAATTTTACACCCAAACAATGGAACAGGACATTGCCATTATATAGAATAGAGCAACTCTTTATGTATTGATGAAGAGTGATGACTGAGATACCAAGACATAAGATTTTATAAAGCAAGGTGCAGTACAGTGTCATAACATGCCACCTTTTGTGGGGAAAACAATATGCTTGTGTATGTATAGACTCTCTGAGGAAGGAGCTACCCCATAACCTGTCTGTGGAGGTAATGAGGCATCTACTAGGGATGGGGAAGAAGGCTGAGGCATGGGTTGGGAGGGGAAGACTTAATTATCACTCCCTACTCTTTTGTTTCTATTCTGAAAAAGAAATGATATAAAATAATTTTAAAATAAAGAAGGCAAGAGGATATATAATACACTTTGGGATGGTTCCATTTACTCTTTTTAAAATGTTGATCCTTAAAATGCTGGTTAGCTCTAGTTATCTGGACAATTTAATTATGTGGAACACCTCATTTCCTGACGATGCTGGATGAATAAGGCATTCCTCTGGTTTGCTGACTTATGCACAATTACAAAGTTAACATTATCATCATAGCACAAAAGAGATTGGAATTTAGAACAAAGGATGGGGGTACCTTTCCACAAGACATTAAGGCAGGAGAATGGATGAGGTGGAGAGAGGCTGTAACTCTCACACTGATTGAGGGATGAAGGCCTAATGAACAAAATATATGAGGCTTGTGTGAAGGTCCGAGCTGCTGCATGTAATAGGCAAGGCTTCTGTTCACAAAACCGCAAACTGGCTGCTGCCTTCGTAAGAAATGCTTTGTTAGGCACCAGCACTGACAGGGAGAAGAGTGTGCAGGGCTCACTGGGCCCTGTGGAAGGACCACAGAGAAGACAAAGCCATGATCTCTGCCTTCAGGAGAAGCCTGGCATTAGCTACCCGGCACAACATAGGATTCAGGGTGTAAATGTGCTCACCATGTATGAACGCAAGTGCCAAGCAACTTCCTTGAAAGAACAGAGCAGACCATCAGGCTGGTAGAGGTCGTAGAAACATGTCTTTACCATGTTTTAAGAATCCAAATGTTTCACTTGGAAATTATGATTTTTTAGTTATTTGGAAAATTTGGAAAATCCAATAATATGAGGCCTGCTTTACCTGCATATTAATACCCACTGGAGCTGAGTAGGTACTGTGTCCTTTTTATATAGGACAAAAGCTCTGCAGTGAACCATGGTCTCCAGCAGGCTCTTAATAGTCTCCACCTGGCTCACCCCTCTCAATTACTTGCCTGGTTTGTGTAGGCATTTCAATTCACAAGCCTTGGACTAGACTCAGGAAGGGTTATTTTGGAAAAGTGTCTTGGAAGTCAGAGGGTCTTGAACAGATTTTGAAAGGCAAGATAGATGGCCTGCTGGATTGGGTATACGCAAGGCATTTTAGAAGGAAACTTCCTAGAAGACAAGTGTTTCCTCTTGACCAAAAATGGGGCCAATCACAGGATGCCTGTGCTTTTCCAGAAATCCACATGACATTGGGTAAGCAAGGGTTTAGCTTCTACTCTGTGCCAGCCAATTTGTAGGAGCACATCAGTGAATAACATAAACGGTTTCCTGCCTCAAGGAGCTTGAAACCTACTAGTGGAGGTGACAAATCAACAAGAAAACAAACTATTCCATGTAGATTTATGCATTGTAACTAGTACAGTGAAAGGAATGTACATAGTATTGTTGTCAGAGAATTATAGTGAAGGTGCAGGGAAGGGGACGTGGAAGCTGAGTTTCTGAATGATGAAAAGGGTCCATCAGGTATAGTATGTGATCAAGAAAATGTTAGGTGGAGGGAACAGCAAAGGCCCTGTGGTGGGAGAGCCTAGCAGCACAACCAGAGTGCCTACGGCATAGAGGGGAAAAGGGGAAAGTGGTATGAGATGACTTTGGAGAAGGTGGGAGAGTGAGGCCATGGCCTTCTGAGCAAAAGGCCAGAACTATATTCTACCCTGAGAGGAAGCTGAGAGGGGCTGTAAGGAGAGGAATGAACTGATTTGATTTACAGATCAAAGGGCTTGAGAGATCAGCCCAGGAAAGATAAGGCAGAGCAAGCCTGAAGGAAGATAGGGAGGCAGCACCACACAATTAGCAGAGGCACTTGGCATTGGGTGAATGCCCATTCACCTGCCCACGCCAGCGTAGGAGAGCTGGTCAGTGGCCTGTCCCCACTTGACAGCCATGCATACAACTCCCTCCTGGGTTTTTCTTTCATCTCTACCCTGTTCATGTTTTATAGTCTTCCTCTATAATAGAACATCAAGGGAGGGTTGTCTTCCTTTCTCTCATCCTCACTCTCCTGCAAATACCCTGTTACACTTACACACACACACACACACACACACACACACACACACACACACAGTGATCTTACCACTCGTTTAGGGATGACAGTGCAGGTAGAAAGAAGCTGGTGAAAGAGCTGGGCCTGGCTGAGTGGAGTGTGTCAGCCTGAGCTGAGCAGGAACGGCCGGCAGTTAGGAAAAGCAGAGCTAATTGGTAGTGGGCCTTGCGGCCCAAGCTTAGAGGAGTTTTAATATGATTTGGGAGGCAGCAGAGAGCCTTTATGGGCATGTGAAGAGGAGAGTGATGTGATCTAAATGACACTGGAGGAAGATGATGCTCCATGATGTGTGTCCAATAGACGAGAGGGGAGCCACACAGGCTGGAGGAAGGGGAGCTAATTGGGAGGCAGGAGTCCAGGTATGCAGCGATTATATCTTGGGCCAAAGTGGTGGGAAGCAGAAGGCAGACAGAAGAAGAAATAGCAGGATTTAATGTTGAACTTAAAGTGCCTCCAGATGTGTGTCGGGGGTGGGAAACGTGGGTACAAAGATGAGCTGAATAAGAAACTGGGAACTTACTTGACAGTGACATGGGACTAGAAAAGGATTAGGTAGGACAGCCAGGAGACATGTTTAATAGTCCACCCAAATGTCATCCCTGTGAGAAGTTTCCCTTCTCCCATCTCCTCCCACCTTGGGGGGTTAATTACTTTCTCTCAAGTGTGTATCCATTTCTAGTCTTGTACCATGATGCTGTGTTGTGATGTGGCTTTGTCTGTCTATGCTGCTACTAATCTGTGAACCCCTGAAGACAGAGGTCTTAGTCTACTGCCTTTTTATTCCCAGTGCATAGTTAGCACAGGGCCTGGCCCTAAATAAGTACACAACCTGTTTTGGTGAATGTGTAAATGCATGAATGGGAACTTTCCAGAAGTGTGCCATTGAACCCCAATCACTGCTCAGTACTTAAACTTACACACTTCATGGCAGCTGCAGCATCCCTTGAATAGTTGTGGAGATCAGGTTACAGTTAGGAGCCTCACAAAACTTCAGCCAGGCCAGCCATGGACAGGTGGTCCTGGATGGTGGGCTTGGATTGGCAGACAGGAGCCTGAAGGAGTTAGGATAGTGCTCAGGGAATTTGAGATCAAATTGCAGCATGGTTTAAATACCTTAGGGTTACAAATGGGCTCTCACCCTTCAAATCCCATCTGCAAATATGTAGCCTTAAACTGTCTAAATAGCCCTCTTTATGTTGTCAAATCTCAGGGTTGGCAGAGGATGTAGGAAAGGCTTTTTATACTCTCCTCCTACTGCTTTCACTGAAATTACACTTGTGCTATGATGAAATGTGAAACCTGAAAAATACATTAAAATGAACACTTCCCTATCACATGCTATGCCACCAACCAACATCAATCAAATTATTAAACTTTCTAGATAACTACTATTTATTCAGGTTTTACTCTGTGCCAAGCATTGGTTTTATACACATTATAGAATTTAACATTCACAACAAGTGCACGAACAAGCACTGTTGCTCCCATTTTATAGAGGAGCAAGCTGAGGCTTAGGGAAGTTAAATTGCTTGCCCACTGGGTGTGTGCTACTATGAGCTCATCATTTGGTTATGCAAGATTCCAGCTGACAACTAGGAAGATAAGCCCAGGAAAGACAGAGAGGTGAGGCTTCCAGGAGAGCGGGCGTTGTCCATGAATGAGCACTAATGGAAACCATTTGAGCAGCCCGGTATCCCTAGAGAACACATGAAGAGGGGACAGATTGCTCTAGACTGCTCTTTACACCAGGTCCCTGGGAAACACTTGGGGAAGTAGAAGAGGAGACAGCCCTGGGGCCAAAGATTTTTTCAAAGAAAAGCCAGGAGTATACTCAAGGCTCACAAGAGTCCTTCCATAGCCTCAACACACTGTTAGGACCTCCAACTTCTGCCTCTATTTTTTCTCACCTACTGATTCCCTAATGAACCATTCCCAGTGGACAGATAGATTGGATGAGAACAGTGCTTTCTATTCTCTCGCTGGGAATCAACTTGTGATTTTGGAGTTTGCCAGTTCCATTACTTGCTGGTGGGGTGAACTTGGGGATACTACTTAACCCCTTTGAACATCCTATATAATGGAGCGACTCACCAGGTTTATATTACATAAGAAAATTTGGTAATAAATATGAGGACTTCTATTCTCAAAAATATGGCAGACTATGTGTAGAACCTGCTCCCAATAAAGAGCTCCTCAAAATACTAGATCAAATGTAATAAGTATTTTTTTAAAAAATATGACTGCTGGCCATAAACAATTGGAAGCCAGATATCATGAGAAAGCACAATTCCAGGAAATAAGCCAGTGTTAAGTAACAAATTGCCCTAAAACTTTGTGTGTTAAAATGATCAACATTTATCATCTCATAGTTTCCATGGTTCAGGAATTGGGAGCTGCTTAGCTGAGTTGTTTTGGCTCAAAAGTTGCAATACAGATATTGGTCATAGCTACACTGTTATGCAGACTTGACTTCCAAGACAGTGCACTCACATGGCATTTGGCAGGAGGTTTCAGGTCCGTGCCATATGTGCCTCTCCATAGGGATGCTTGAGTGTCCTGATAACATGGCAGCTGGCCTTTCCAAGGAGAGTAAGGAAGAGGCCACAATGCCCTTCTTGTGCCATACAACATCCCTTTCATCATATTATATTCATTGGAAGCAAGTTACTAAGGCCAGCTCACACTCAAAGGGAGAAGAATTAGGTTTCACCCTTTGATGAGAGAAGTACTGAAGGATGTATGAATATATTTTAAAACCAGCAGAGCTAGCTTTTGCCCCCAATGCAATGACAATCCTGGTGGCATGGAGCCACATCCCTGGGGAACCAGAGACAAAGTCTGGGGTTCTGAACAAACCACCCTTACATGGCTGTGCCCCACACTTGTCTGCCTGAGCCTTAGCTTTGGGAATTCAGACCCTAATTTATATTATCTGAGTGGCCTACAAACCCCAAATGAAAAATATGGTTAAACCTAATCCCACATTGATAATGGCCCTCTCTGAAGAACATAAACTTCAAATAATTATTATAAGTAAAGTTTCAAGGAAAAACAGATGATAATCAAAAATTACTATTAATAATAATAAAAATAATACAAAAAAATTACTAAAACCATGAGAAAACAAGCCAACATGAGCAAAAGACAACAGAAATAAGAAAATGAGTGAATTCCATAAAATATGAAGATATCAGAATTTCAGATATTAAATATAAAAAGTAAAAATAATCACATAAAACAAATGGTTTTTAAAGAAATAAAAGAGGATATTGAACATATGACAAAGTAACAGAAATTAGTAGGCACAATTGAGAAAGAACCAAAAATACTTCTAGAAATGAAAATTTGAATAATTTAAATAAATCCTGTGGACAATATAAATACCTGTTAAACATAACTGAAAAGAGAACTGATGAAGTAGAAGGTACATCTGTGAATCACCCAACATATATCATAGAGAGACAAAGAAATGGAAAAACATATGAATGAAACATTAAGAGTTATGGAGAATAGAGTGAGAAACACTGACATAGGCTACCCATAATTTCAGGAAATAATAGAGAAAATGCAGGAGAGGCAATATTCAAAGAGATAATGGTGAGCATTTTTCATAACTGATGAATGGAAAGAATTAATAGATTCAGGAAGCCAAAGGAATTCCAAGCAGGATAAATGTAAAGAAATCCAGTCTTAGACACAATATAGTGAAATTTTAGGACATAAAATATAAAAGGGAAATCTTATAAGTCGTCCGAGGAATGACTGGTTACCACCACAGGAACCATGATCAAATTGACAGCTGACTTCTCAACATCAACATTGGAAGCCAGGCAACAATATTATCACACTTGTGAGTGTTTCTTTCAGGTGTTCTAGATGACAGCATAATAGCTACCTCAGAAAAGCATAAAGTATGGATAGAGTGGGGGCAGTGAAGGTGGTAAAAAGTCATTTAATTTGCTTTCTAAGAAGCAAGACTGCACTTTCTGTGGACATTGCTATGGGAAAGGGTGGTTATGTGCATGCCCATGGATCTTGGAAAATCGTCATTGCCCAAAGCCACCCATGGCAACCACAGTAAAACTATAGAAGGCAAAGAGGTGGATGTCAATTTCAGCATGTGGCTTTCCAGATGATGGCTTCAGAGAGCCAAGTGATGGTTTTAAAATGAACTTCCCCCAAACTCAAAAGAGATACAGGTTATTTTGTGGGAGCTGTTTTGCTGATGTTATTAGAGGTGAAAAGATCTTAGGAAACAATTTAGTTCAAACTCTTCATTTTAAAGACCAGAAAACTGATGCTCAGAAAGGAGAAGTGACTTGCTTATGGTTACACACCTGGACAAGTGACATACTGGGACTAGAAACCAAGTTTCCTGTGAGTCCTGCTGGAATTCTACCTGCTATGAGACACAGGAGAGTTTAGCACCCAAATATAAACATCGTCTCGGCCATGATCTTCAATGCCGAGAATTTTGGGTCTTGTATTTTTCATTCAAGTCCAGGCAGCTCAGGTTGGACTTGAATATCTTGGATGGATAAAGTGGGAGCAACCTAGAAGCCTGTTCCTGACTGGAAACCCTTTGTCATCTAGGACTAATATCAGGACAATCTGCCTGCCCCGGACTCTGGGACTCTGCAGGAGTGTTGAGGGAATTGGATCTTTTGCTTTAGGTTGGATGGTTCATTATGTAAATGTGTCTATTAAGTGCATTCAGCATTTAAATCAGATCTAATGGTAATACTGGTTAGCTTTCCATACTGCCCAGGGAGGAGCAGACCACTGCCAGTAACTTTTGCATGAGGAGAATTACAAATGGTTCACATAAACATGGCATCCCCTTTATTTTGAATGCTTTGCATTTTCTTTACCTGGGTTTGAAACAAAATAGAGGTGGACATGCCCTTGGCACACATTTCCTGTGTTTTCCATCCCTGACTATGTGCTGAATATGCCTGATGGGATAAAATCCCTGGATATGATCCATCCCCCAGGTTTCACTGTCCCTGCCTGACTCTGGTTGCTACAAAGTCATCCCTTCATTAGGAAGCTGGGCCCAGGCAGCCGCAGGCTGGGTAACCAGGGATCACATGATGCACAGAGCCCTGTCAGTAACCCTGATCAGTCTCCCACATTGTTTCTGGAACTTAGCCCAAGGTGGTATGTCCCACACCATCCCAGGCTGCTCTCCAAGTAACTAACTAGGCAACTACTTCATTTGCCAATGGCAACTTGTGTCTGGGTTCCTCTCCATTTTTATTTCCTGGGAACCAACAGCTGCAGATTCTTTGGGAATCTACCAAGAAAAGAGGGAAAGTCAGAGTAGAATTTTCCCAGCCTCCATTTTCCTTCCCAGGGCAAATTCCATGGTTGGTGTCTGCCTGTACAGGCTGCAGGAATTTGGACCTGAGTGAATGTGGAAATATTATGCTAGATGGACTGTATGGGTATCTAGAAGGAGCTCCATAATAACGACACAGCACAGAGTGTGAGGGGCTTATTAAAGCCTCATATCCTCTCAGGCAACTCTCTGGTGGTATTCCCCAGCCTTCCTCTCATATGCTTTTCCTTTCCCCTTGGGCAAGGACTTCCTAGCATGGTATGTACTCCGTTATCCTAGAAACAGGTCAGAGCTTCTTTTCATCCTAGATATAAATTTGTATGGTTTAAAAACTAAACTGCATAAAGCATTTGGAATAGACTTTCTGGAGGGCACCATGGTAATATGTAAAAAAAAAAATTAAAAGGTGATTACATTTTCAGGGATTTATCATAAAGAAACAATCAGACTTATGCATAGTGCTCTAAGCACAAGATGTTAATGAGTGTTGTTTATGCAAAAGCGATGAGATTCCAGAGTTTCTGCTGAGTGGGGTCAGGCAACCTCTCTCCTGCTGTATGTGTATTTACATCCACTGGTTTAAGAGACTGAACACAAGGCTAAGTGAGGAGTTGGGGAGCCTCTTGACTGGAACGTTGGTTTCTTTCTTTTTGAGGTTGAGACATATACAGGCATGTCTGGTACCTGCGGCCTGCATGGAAACCAGATGGGGGGATCCTAAGATGAGTTTCATCAGAAAGGGAAAAGCAAAGCAGGCTTAGCAACGGGGCCTGGACATTGGAAGGAAGCAGTGGTTCTAACCACAGCATGTTGGCTGGCTCACACAAGCACTTGAATCAGCCCCTCCAGGAGGGACTGACCATTCCGGTTTACTGAAGACTGAAGAATATCCAGTGCTAAAATCAGGGAAGTCGCAGAAATGGTTGGCCATCCCACCCTCTGCTCAGAGAAAGAGGCAGCTTAAGAACGATGGGGTGTTTAATGCAACCTCGGAAGCACTGGGCTGTGAGCAGCCTTGTTACAGAACCCTAGGTGAGCGTAGGGAAGGGTCATTTTCCTTCTCACGTCCAAGGAGCAGAAGGAGCAATAAAGATGATCAGTTTGGAAGCACACGAATAAAATTCTTTTTGTGCCAACATTTGGAAAAGCAGGTTTTCAGAACATGGTGATGAGCTGGAACGACAGGAGTGAAGCTCTAGCCCAGGGCATTTCCGTGAGCAACCGTCAGGCTTGGGACTCATGGCGTTGGTTCAGCTGGCCATGGAAGCACGAAATAGTCAGGAACGATCCACTAACACAGATAAGCATGCTGGTAGGCTCTTGGAAATATGTAAGGAGGAAGAAATTTAAAACTAATGTAAGTTGTGACCTTATAGTTATTAAATTGGGGGAATTAATGTCACTCAGACTACATTTGTACTCATTGGCTAGTAAAGCCTGAGATATTCAGGTCACCCTTAGGAGTAAAAAAACTAAAAGAAACTATCTGGTAATAGGAAATTGATTAAATAAATTATGGTATTTACAGTCATTTTGGAATGGAAATGTAAATATAGAGGACATGCAAAGCAAGTTATGATATTATTGAATGGAATAACATCAGTATGTAAAACAGAGCCCTATTTTATAACAGAAGGTTTGTATTTTTAATTTAGATACACATATATGGACAACCAAAAGTTTCTACAAGATTAACAATTAAATGGACTGTGGATAGTGGGATTTTGGACCACTATTTTTATTTCCACTGCTATATCTCGATTTTATAGAGCACACATAATTTATCACACACACACACACACACACACACACACACACACACACACACACTTATTTTAACTACCTGCACATGCCAGATAGTGGCAGTTTCCCAAAACATTTTCATAAAAAAGGCATCATACCTACAATTTTGAGATGTGTTCAGATTGAGCACCAACACCTTGAATATTATATTTGTAGAGAACAAATCATCTTTCGGCCTGAGTTGAGAAGTACATGTATTTTGAGGCTCTGGGGGAAAGAGTCACATGCCTAAGTTATCATGATCATCTCGGTTCAGAAATGGGGGGGAGAAAGAAGTTAGAACTCCTCTTTCATTTTGTTGGCAAAGGTTTCGTCCATGCCTGACATTACTGAGTAACAGGCCTGCTGAGCTGGATGAGATGAAGGGGGCTTAACAAGCCTGGAGAATGGCGAGGGGCTTTGGGCATGTTTGCCTGAGCAGAGCACAGGCTGGGAGTGGGGTGTCTGCAGGTTCTGCCTGAACAGGAGCCCTCCATCCATCATCCCAAAGGCTGGCCAGGAATGGGCAAGGAGCAGGCCCCCAGTGTGTGCTTGTTGCTTTCATTAAACAATACCAACAACCACCAGGTGCCTAGAGTACTTTACTATGCTCTCTAGCTAAGCACTTTGTGTGACAATTTATATATATCACCTCTATCTCTTAATACACTTGAGCAATAGATATTACCTCCTTTTTAAAGATAGGAACACTGAGCCTCCAGGTGGCTTGAAAACTACTGCCACTCCACGTCTTGGATGATATTATGCAGTGACATTTGTTATTCTAGACTTGCCATTCCTCTATGTTCCCAGCCCAGAGAAATAACCAAAGGGAAGTAGCAGTAGCTGGGACAGGGCTTTGGGCTGGCACTATGCGTTAGAATGTGGCACCCTGCATGCTGATGGTCCAGACAGTGGGGATTAGCCAACACAAAGGCTCCTCCACTTGTCTTCTGCAACATGCCTTTCCTGTTGATGAGCAAAATTCAGAGAGCTAAGAATTGCATACTTCACAGAAGCTCATCCAAACCTCTTTGGTCTGGATAATGGGCTGAAAATCAAGCTCTTGCTGAGAGTTTCTGGTTCAATCAAGTCAGAAAATTACATGAATCTCAATTTTTAAAATACGTATATTTTTACAATATGATTGGAGGGGTACTTTGAACTTGAGTTTTTACCAGCTAGCCCACATTTCTCCACTCCTCACCTAGCATTCAAAAGTGCACAGGGATCTATTCTATGAGATTTAATTGTATTCATAACCGCCAAAATAGGAGCACTGGTTTGAAGTATTTGGTCCATTAGAGGATTTCAAAAGAGCTAGGCTGACTTCGCCCCATGGATATATAGAAAAATTTTAAGTAAACTGCTCATTGGATACTTTAAAATACAATACTGTTTGTAGAAATTGTAAATTAGACTACAATAGCTGCTGAAAGCAAAACCCTGGCTAAAAAAAAACAAACAAAAAAAACTGGAAGTAAGGAAGAAAGGAAGCAAGGAGCGAGGGAAGGAGGGAGGGAGGGAAAGAAGGAAGGAGGGAGGAGAATATTAAAAACATAGTCAACTATATAAGTAATGGCATCTCATAACTTTAGATCACTTTTCTCCCTATCGAAAGTACTAAACTATGTGAAAAGGCATCCTGTCTGCAATGCATAAAGGATGAGGGAAAAGGAGATGTAAAACAGAAGAAAAGGTCACACTAGTAATGTTAATTCTTGAAGTGACGAGGATCTCTGGAAATACCAGTAAACAGAACCACTCTCTCCAGAAGGCTGGATGGACCTCAGCGCACAAACTCTCTTTGGAAGTTTCTTCTAATTCTTGGTCGAAGGACTCCAACGCAAGGGTTGGAGTCAATAATTCAGAAGTCACACACTTTTGATTCTAGGCATTTCCCTTTTTTGGGGATGGGGTGGGGTGTCAGGATGGCTAAAGCAAATTTCATAGGAACTTCAGTTTCTCATGCATCCTAAAACTGTTTGCAAAATGGCCTCTAATGGTTGAGCTTTCAGAACCTGCGTGAACCTCACCTGCACTAACTTCCATTAATACTTCCTGCTTCCTATTGCTCTCTCCATATATAGTTTTCTATGTTTAAAATGAATATTTTCCTTTAAGAAATACAGTCAGGTCTTGTGTTGGCCTGAATTCAAATTCTTCAAGGCTCTGAGTGTTACAACAGGCAGACAACTTAGTGATGAGCTATTTCAACCCCTCTACTTCACAAGTGGGGACACTGGGGTCAGAGTAGTTAGGAGATTTATCTATAGTCATGGAATGATTTTCTGCAAAATAAGGAACAGTATAGGTTGTAAAAAATGACAGGTCTCTTAAGTTACACAGTCTGCATATGAGTCCTAGATCTATGCCTTGCCCTGTAGCTTCAGATATAACTACATAACCATAGTCTCTACAATGCCATCTGTAAAATGGGTATAATAAATACTATATTAAGCATTGTAGTATGGACAAAATAAGAGATAGAAGAATGTCTGGCCTGGGATAGGCTTTCAATAAATGTCAATTTCCCTTCTTTAAAATAGAAGACAATAATAAAAAAATGGGCAGAGGACCCGAATAGACATTTCAGGACATACAGATGGTCAATAGACATATGAAAAAATACTCAACATCACTAATCACCAGAAAAATGCAAATAAGAACCACAAGGACACATCACCTCACACCAGTTAGAATGGCTATCATCAACAAGACAAATAATAGCATGTTTTGGAGAGGCTGTGGAGAAAAAGGAATCCTCATACATTGTTGGTGGGAATACAGATTGGTGCAGCTGCTATGGAAGGCAGTGTGGAGGTTCCTTAAAAAATTAAGAATAGAATTACCATATGACCCAGCAATCTCTCTCTTGGGTATCTACCAAAAAAATCTGAAAACATTTATCTATAAAGATATATGTGCTCCTATGTTCATTGTAGCATTATTTACGGTGACCAAGACATGGAAACAACCAAAGTGTCCTTAGATAGATGATTGGCTAATCACACAATGGAATACTACTCTGCCATAAGAAAGGATGAAATAGTGCCATTTGGAACAGCATGGATGGATCTTGAGATTATTATGCTAAGCTAAATAGATCACACTGAAAAAGCTGAAAACCATATGATTTCATTGGTATGTGGCATATAAAACTGAAAACAACAAAGGAACAAGATAAACAAATAAAGAAACAGAAACACATAGGCACAGACAATAGTTTAGTGGTTACCAGAGTCTAAAGGGGAAGAGGAGGGTGGTATATGAGGGTAAATGGAATCAAATATATGGTGATGGAAGGAGAACTGACTCTGGGTGGTGAACACAATTCTGTAATACATCATCTATATATCACATAGATGTAATTGAAAGCTATGTAATTTTACTAACCATTGTCACCCCAATAAATTTTAATGAAAAAAATAGAAGACACCAAAACAAGTAAATATCTAGGAGATTAAGATGGCCAAAAGTCTCAATTTATTTTAGGCCATATGTAAATGAGGCAGAGCTTCTATTCTTAACTGCATTCCGTAATTCTTATCATTTTCTGAAAATCCTGTATGTCCATAGGAATTCCCTGAAAAAATAATAAAATCTACCAATGGCAGAACCTAAAATTCTTGTGCCATACTTCTGGAGCATGGACAGTGCTTTTCCCTGACATTGTGAGGGGACAGGGACCTCCTTGACATTGGCTTATATTACTCAGGATATAGCCCAAGATCCAGAGGACAGGCTGCCTGATAAGATTCACATAGTAATCATCAAAAAACCAAGCTGAGCACTTGGTGTAGAATCAGGAAAATTACCAGATGAATGGACCGATGTGAATATGAAACATATCCTGATCTTCAAAGTGAGAGAGAAGAAAAAAAAGATACCGGCAATTATTGCTCTGTAAACATCATTTCCAGTCATAATAATTACACACACAAACACAAGGTGCCAAAAACATGTATACACATTTTAAGAAAGGAAAAATCTATTAAAATTGTAATATTCAATATATACCAACAACAAAAGATGAATACCAGTCACGTTTGACTTCTGCAATTACAAGAGGTGCTCAAAGTGGTTGCCATCAGTATCCAGACATGTCTGATTATGGTGAGCTACTGCTTGAGCAACGTTGGCCAAAGTGTCCACCTGTATACATTTTTTTGGCACCCCTAGTATATATGTATGTATGTAGCAGGAGAGTGATGATATTAGGAACAATAAGTGGCTTAGGCTTCAAAGAAACAAATCATGCCAGCACAATAGCTTTTTATGACAGAGTTATGAATAGATGAAGGGGAAATGCAAGATATGTAATATATCTTATGTTGGTAAAGGTTTGATATGTGTCAGGAAATTTTATTTGCAAAATTAGCTAGGAGATCACAAAGAAAGGTTATTGATAAATTGCAGAATATCTTATAGGAAGGTGCAGAGATGACTGTCAGGGATGGCCTTATTTAACGTCTTCATCATTAATTTGGATGAGGGAGTGAGTCTTTCCGCGTGTTCATGAAAATTGCAGGTTATACTAAATCAGGACGTGGTGTGAACACTGATCAGCCAGCGACTGACACAAAGGGGTCCTAAAAGAAGGGAAAATTGGACAGAAGCAAGAGCCAACTAAGAAAAGCAACAATTTTACGTCTTCTTTGATGTACCTTTTCTTACAGTGAGTTGAACGAGAACTTGATAGCAAAATAAGGCTACACAGACTTGGTGGATAAGATGGACAATAGAAAGGGATCTGTTAGACACACACTCATGGGAACTAGCGTTTGCTGAGGGCCTTCTGTGTGCCAAATTCTGCACTTGAACTCCACACTCTGTGAGGAGGTGCTCAGAGGAGGCTCAGAGATGTTAAGAATCCCAAAAGAGGAGAGGAATTTAAAACTTTGCATAATCTGCCCATCATTCTCCAAGTACATTTTTGACATAAATTTGACTCCCTTGACTTCTAGGAGTTTGGATCCTATAAATTTATATTTGAGTTGGGTTTTGTAAAAGGCATGAGGTAGGGGTCAAGATAAAAAAACTTATTTTTGCATAGGAAAATCCAGCACCATTTATTGAAAAGACTATTCTTTCCTCCTGAATTGTCTTTGCACCTTTGTCAAAAGCCAGTTGTCACATTATGTGAGTTTACTTCTGGAATCTTCATTCCGTTCCATTGATCTGTGTCCACTGTTTTGCCCGTAATTCACTGTCTGAATTACTTAGTTTTATAGCAAACCTTGACATCAGCTGGTGTGAGTCCTGCAACTTTGCTCCTGTTTTTCAAAGTTGTTTAGCTATTTTTGTTTCTTTCTTATTTCATATAAATATTATAAACAATTTTTGATATCAACAAAACATCTTCCTGGGATTTTCACTGAAATTTCTTTGAATCTCTAGATCAATTTGGGGAGAATTGACATGTTAACAATGTTGAATCAATCCATGTACACAGTATATCTTTCCATTTCTTTAGGTCTTCTTTGATTTCTTTCATCAGTGTTTTGTAGTTTTCAAGATATAGAGTTTGCACTTGGTGTTATTATAAATAATACTGTTTTTCACTTCAAATTTCTAATTTTTAATTACTTATATATAAAAGTGCAATTAATTTTTGCATATTGACCATGTATCTTGTGGCCTTACTGAAATGACTTAGTTCTAGGACCTCTTTTGTAGATTCTTTGGGATTTCATGATAGGTAGTTATGTCATCTGTGATAGAGCTTTTTACCTTTTCTTTTCCAATCTGTATGCCTTTTTTTCTTTTTATTGTCTTTTTGCCCTGACTAGGATTTCTAGTACAATGTTGAATAGGAATAGTAAGAGAAGAAATTTCTGCGTGTTTCCAATCCTAGGGGGAAAACGTTTACTCTCCATATATGATGTTAGCCGTAGTTCCTGTAGATGCCTTTTATCTTGTTAAGCGAGTTCCCCTCTATTCCTAATTTGCTGAGAGGTTTTAATCATGGATGGATTTGGATTTTGGATGGAGGTTGGATTTTGTTAAGAAATTCTGCATTCATTTTAATAGTCAAATAATTATTTTTTGCTTTAGGTACTCTATTATCTTTTAAAGGAGTTAAAAGATAATGTGAATTTAAATCATACCATAGTTCTTAATTTTGTGTGGATCCAAGTTTTTGTGTGATATCGTATTCTTTCTGCCTGATGGTCTCTTGAAAACATTTCCTATGGGATAGATATGATGGCAATAAATACTATGTTTTAGTTTGCCTGATAAATTATTTATTTCTCCTCCATTTTTGAAAGATTTTCTTTTCCAGGAATAGAATTCTGAGTTGACAGTTTTCTGTTTTGTGGGGGTTTTTTTTGTTTTTTTTGGTGCTATAGACACTCTGTTGTCTTTTGGATTGTATAATTTCTGACAAGAAGTCTGTTGTAATTCTTATCTTTGTTTATCTATAGTGTGTTTTTTTCTCTAGCTGCATCTAAGATTTTTTTTTTCCTTTGGTTTTTATCAGTTTGGATATATGGTTAGAGGGGTGTGTGTGTTTGGTGTTTATCTTGTTTAGTGTTCTCTGAACTTCTTAAATCTGTGATTTGAAACTCATTATTGATTTTGGAAAATTTTCAGCCATTGTTTCTTCTTTCTTTTTCTCTCTTCTCTTTATGGGATCCTAAGTACACATATGCTAGACCATTTATTTTTCCATAGCTCTTAGATGCTCTGTTCTATTTGTTTATTTACCATTAGTTTTACTCTTTGTATTTCAGTTTTTATAATTTATACTGAGATATTTTCAAGTTTACTGATTCTTATCTCAGCTGTGTTGAGTCTGCTGATGAGCTTCCTGAAGGCGCTCTTTACCTCCATTACTGGTTTTTTTGTTTGTTTGTTTGTTTGTTTTTCATTTTAAGCACTTCTATGTGACTTTTCCTTATAGTTTTCATTTATTTGCTGAAATTACACATCTTAACTTGCATATTGTCTTCTTTTTTTATTAGGGTTTTTAACATATTAATCATAGTTATTTTAAATTCTTAGTCTGAAAGTTCTAACATCTGTATCATGTCTGAGTCTGGTTCTGTGGTTTGCTTTGTCTCTTTGCAGCTCTTTGTTTTTAGTTGCTTTTTTTAGCTGCCTCATAATTTTTTGTTGAAAGCTGGACATCTTATATAGAAGAATAGAGACTGAGAGAAATAGTTTTATGCTGGAAATGGGCATACTTTTCCTATGCTAGACCTTCACTGTGGAGTTTCAAATCAATCTAAGAAAGAAGTTGAGCTGTGTTTGGCGTTTATTGTTGTAATGGCTACCCACAATGCACCACAGGCTTAAAATTCCCCAAGTGATGACTTGTGTTGAGGATGGGGCTGGTTCATATGCGTTTTTTTCTCAATGTCTGCCTCATCCTTAGCATTAGGCCATCCTTTTTTGCTGCATCTCAGAGAGAATCTCTTTCCACACTTGCAACTCTCCCAGCAAAATTTCATTTTTACATGATACTTGATAGCTTGGTGATAATGACAGGGGTATTCTCTATTATTCAGATAATACCTCAGACTTAGTTACTGTGCCCCTGAGTCTCATAGGTTTTCACTGTTTTCTCAATACTCCTGCCCTTTCTCTAAGTTTAGAAGATTTATTTTTCTATTTTCTTCCCCAGCTGCAATGGGTTTTCTCCACTGCCTAAGGGTGACAGTTTTTGCTGCCCTTCTTCCCATAGTATAAGGCTGTATTCCGTAGGGTTTTAGGGAAAAAGGAACCGGCCGCAGGGAATCATCCCTTTCCCACAGTCCTACTGTTTGCCTTCTGCAAGCATGCACTCCAAGGCATGCTTCTACAAAACTCTCACCACTGTTTTCTGTGAGCACATGGTGAGGTTAATAGAAAAGAGCATGCAGGTAGGTAAAGTCTAAAGCCCCGGGTAATTCCATATTCTCTGCATTACTGATCTGTATTCAGCCTTTGCTAACCTACAATCAGTCTTCACCAATTTGTTAATAATTTTAGCTAAGTTCTTCTTATTAGTGTCCAGCTGCATCTGTCCAAAGTAAGACAATATTCTCACCTACTCTCTCTTTGTAGGCACCGATCACTCCTTACCTCTCTGATAGGGTAGATAAAAGATTTGGATTTGGGGTGTGTGTGTGTGTGTGTATTGTTGTTGTTGTTGCTGTCTTTGTAAGGATGAGCATGATGGTCTTTCCAGATTTTTGTGTCTGCAAGTGAAACAGAAAGTATCTGTTTGCTTCTGATGAGACAACCAGAAATCCGCCCTGTGTTTGAGATGAGCTCCCATTGTGTCCACCCCTGCCACTGCCTTTCCTTTAGTAGTGTTTTCAGGGGTTTGGAACTAGAGGTACTGATGAAGAACAGAAAAATGTACTCTCCTTGAAGGTAAAATGATACTCATCTCCTATATTGATTTATATCTTTTGACATTTGCTCTAGGTTTCATTGTGCGTATTTTCCATTATTCTCATTGTCAACAAAACATTAAAAAATTCTCTTGTGTTGAGGGTATGTGAACTACATCATTACAAATTTATTTACTCTTGATAACACTTCACAGAAACTTTTCTAAACAACATTTCCCATTTTCTATTTCAAAAGTATAAAGCCAATAGGCTATTCTTTTATTTCAAAAAAAAAAAAAGAAAGAAAAGAAAAGAAAAAAAAAAAGAAGCCAATCAATTAGTAGTATGTCAGATGAAAGGGACACTTTGAATTGTGGCATCATTCTGAACACATTAAAAGCAAAGTCTGTACTTGTCATAACTACAGGATGAGGCATGAATATTCTATACATTCCTGATTAATCAAAATCCATGCAAAAATATCAGTCAGATCAGAAGAGTCAGAATTGATTAAACCACATTTGGCTTATCTGTACTGTCCAGGTATCACACAGATTAGAATAGAAGTCAGTGTGATAGTGTGGGAACAAAAGACTTGTCAACCTGACACTATTTTAAACATAAAAACAAATGGAATCTTGCAAATCAATTCTGATTAACTAAACCTGACTCTACCTTGAAAAACATAATGGCATTTTTATGATTTTAATATGGTTATCCGCACATCCCTTTCCTCTAGGATGATCTAGACACAGAATTTCAGGTATTGGGAAATAACGTCTCCAGTGTAAGAACAACGCGGCCTGCAGTATGCCAGCCACACACAGGAGACTACAGGGCAAGCTTGTCTCTGGTGTGATTAAAAGCTCACTTGAAAGGACCTCTTTGCATGTGGAACTTTCCTGGGCAAAGAATAGAGGGTTTCTTTGTCTTCAAAGAGCTTCAAAGGATATACAGTAAAAAAAAAAAAAAAAAAAAAAGCATGTGCAAACTAGAGAAGCAGATGTGTGAGGTGAGGCATTAACATTTTATGCTCAGCCGGTACCTAGTATTCAAGCCCTACTCCTTTGCTCCTTCCCCCAAATAAAATCTGCTCAGGTAGAACAAAGCCCCACCTGACCCCATCCACTGCTATTGTGCTAGGCAGACTGAAGACTTTGGAATCATTGGGTGGTCATGGCTGGTGACTGAGGATGCAAAGATGGACCTTACAATGGGGGCATCTGCTGGGGAAAATCTTCCCAGCCTGGCCTCAAAGGGCACTTTAGTGGACAGATGTGGCCGTGTGTTCTCTATGTGATTAGAATGCATTGTGCAAACAATTTCTTTGTCATCCTTTTTACTTTTTAGGGTCCTTCTACCCACCTGAAGATTAACCCTGAGTGTCTGAGAAGCAGGAAGGAAAGCTGAACAGACATAAGCACAGTCTCGTTTTTTCTGCTCCGTTTTCTGCTCACCTGAAATTGAGCCCCATCTGGTTCCTACAGTGCATTCCTCAGGGACTCGGCAGCTTCCCTCCCTCCCTGGAATGATGCACATCAGCATTTCTGAGAAGCACATGTGAATCCCCCACCCTCACTGGCAGAGGTGAGGTGCTGAGCTCTTTCAATAGGGCTGTGTGCCTTTTAAAAAAACCCTCTATCTCTGCCAAAAGCTGTACATGCTTTCAATAAAGATGCTTTTTTTCCCTCTGCTGTTTTTAAGAAGAGAATAGCTTGGGGGATAAGGGGTGGCTCGACACAAATTTTAAAAGCCACAATTTGCTCCATTCAAAACCAATTAGCAAACAGCAACAATGAGCTTTTCCTAGGCTGCCTCAACATCGATATCACAATAGCTCTTCCAAAACTAGTCAAGTTGAAATATTCTCACCTGCCATCCCAGCTTCTGTTTTTAGTTAACTCAACCCCTCCCTTTCCTCAGTTCACGTTTCTTAAAATCCACAAACTTTATTCATTGGCAAGCAATGGAAAGAAGTGTGATGTTATAATATTTACAAAGTCAGGGCCAAGACTTCTCATTTAAAGTTCATGGACCATGCACAAGAAGACTCATCTATTTAAGTTGCAGCAAAATTCTACTTTGATAAGCCCACTGGAAGAAAATTAAAAAAAAAAAAGTTAAGACATTTTAGAGTCAAACTCACCTCAGATTCTCTGATAAGAGATCTAGAAAATATCTCTAGAAATGTGAAAAAAACTTTTCTAATTCTAATTCATTTATACTCTATCCTGTGTATTCACAACCATCATATGAAGCAACAATAAAATAATATGGATGACTCTAAAATGTATATAACAAGACTGAGAAAGCATGGGTCTTGAGTGAAATCACAAACATATAGCAGAAAATCCAAGTGTTGTATTTTAGTGTGGGAAGGCTACCATGCTACAGGAAGAAATGCAGTTTGTTTAGTGAGTAGAGAGATCCACTTTGGAGGCCATCAGCTCAGTTCCATAAAGAAGTTAAATGTTAGCCTGTTTCCTATTAGGTGTACTAGGCATTGGTGGTGGCCTGCCCAGCATCCAGCTCTGTTTTCCCCTTCCCAACAGAGCTATGAGCTTGTTCAGGGATTCCCCCAGGCCTCCATGCACCAATGCGACCCAGGGAAACCTGACCGGCCCCACCTCAGCTCCCAGGAGTGGGCCTGACTAAGGGTCATCCCATTCCTGCAGACCAGAGGTCAGCAAACCTTTCCTGGAAAGGGCCAGATAGTAAATACTTTAGGCTTTGTGGTCATACAGTCTCTGTGCTCATACAACTAGTCATGTGACCATGAAAGCAGCACAGGCAACACACAAATGAGTGAGCATGGCTGAGTTCCAAGAAAGCTTTATTTGTGGACACTACAATTTCAACTGCATATAATTTTCACAACATGAAATATCATTCTCCCTTTGACTTTTTTTCCAACCATTTAAAAATGTAAAAACCATTTTTAGCTGGGAGGCTATACAAAAACAGACACTGGGTCGAATTTGGCCTGTGGGCTGTAGTCTACTGACACTTGCTCTAGGGACAAGCATTGTGCAATAGCATTTTCTGGGATAGTGGAAATGTTTTATAAGTCAGCCATAGGTGACTGGTGAGGACTTGAAATGTGTCCAGTATGACTGAGGAATTGAATTTTTAATTCTGTTAAACTTTAATTAATTTAAATGTAAGCAATCACCTTTAATAAAGTATCTCACTTCACTTTTTGATGTTTGACTGCTGACAGTTTTGGGGTCTCACCCCTTTCTCTTCCCCTTGTGCCCCCACATCTATGTCAGCAGATAAGAAAGTTTGGGTGTTCTCTTCTTTGGCACCAGTGGGAGATTCAAAGCATGCAAGCCCCAGTCTGTACTCAGTAACTCTCCCACTGGCCCACCTCTGGCTACAATATGAAAAAAAAAACAAACCAAGCCAGCCCCCTTTCCCTGTTCTCTCAAGCAATTTTGAACTTGCTTGAAAGGCATGCCCTGCTTTCCCCAGAGACCTCAATTATGTAAGTTATGAACCTTTTCATACCCTCCTGGTGTGTGTATAACATCATCAGTCTCAATATCCAGACCACATTTTGGGTGAGGGTTCCTCTGTCTCTGTAGGTGAGTAAACCAGTGAGTCATCACCGTATCGGACAGTGCAGCTTAGAGAGTAGTTTGTTCAGGGATGAGTTGGTGACTCTCTTTGGAGTTGTGCCGCTGAGAACACAATGAGAAGTCGGCCAGGGACATCTAGGAAATTTCTTTTAAATTTTTTAGAGATAATTTTCTGCCTTTGACTCAATGGTAACAGACAATTCTGTGGCTCAGTTGCTGCTGGCATCTGTGTTTTACCTGCAAAAGGAAGCAGCCTTGGAGAACGAGGTTGATCGTGTGACAGACAGTGGGTCCCTAATGACAATATTGAACTTCTGGATCAGCCCCTTCCTCTCAGTGTCTAGGGATGTGAGCCAACATATTTCTGAATCACGTTTCTGTTAATTACAGTTCAAAGTATTTTAACATATACCATTGATTCTGAGAATCACCCCTCCTCCCCAATTTAAAATCTCTGAAACTGAGATGAGTCTTGCAGTCTACAGCATGACATAGTAAATCTGGTAGAATCTTTTTCTTTCTTTCCAGTACACAAAATAATGGTGTTTCTTATCATTGGTGGTGCCTTAGATCAGATAGAATACTTTAGATTTGATGGGTGAACTTTACGCTTTGGGATTTTCTTCTTTCTGTTCTTTTTTGTATTTATGGTTGTTTAACTTTCTAGCACCAGGTTCCCCATGAATGTACTTTGTGTGGCTGGTGAGGGGGCGGTCCCCTTTCCGGCTGCACCCTGTCTCTGGTGTCGAGGGGTTCTGCATGAGACCCAGGGCTGATTTTCAATAGGTCACAGTGAGGTTGCTGCTTTAATAACGTTTGAACCCCCAACCCAGAAGCAGGTCACCAACGAATGGTTTTAACTTTTTAAGCAAGCTTCTCTTCTGAGATAATGTTTTCTTCAAATTTTATATCTCCTCCAGTGTTATGAAGCAGCACGTTCATGTCAGCAGATCTTTGGTGCATGCCTAGCTGAATTTTAGTACTAGAATAGATTTTATTACCTGAAGAATACACTCTGTTTTGTGAACTAAAGGCAATATGCAAAATATAACACAAAATTGGAAAGATCATTTGGGAATATCAACTAAATTAAAAAGTATTGTTAAGAGGCTGACATATCCTAGCAATACTCAGGCATTGAGCAAGCTGGCCTTGGATAAAATGAGAAAGAGGGTATCTGCTTAATTGTGTGCTTGATGCACTCCACTGTCCCTGGCTACTGAAGGGCAACTTAACTGTGAATTACACTTCTGTTGTTACTCAATTTTGACCTTTCTGTTTTATTATAAAAATTCAGCATTAAGCAAGCAGGCTGTTACGGTTTTTAAGTCAAGAACCACCAAGCATTGCCACTCATTCAAATATTCTGAAATCCAAAATAAACACCCACTTTCATGAGCCAACACTCCCAATTCACATCAAATTCTCTTATTTAAAAAAGAGCCGTTTTGCACACATTCTGTCTACTCCACCCCCAAATCTCTCTCAAAATGGGAATAAGAAATTGCAGTGAAAAATCATTTCAACAAAAAAGGTAAAATACCTAGGAAAGTATGTGACCTATTTGCAGAACTTTGCAAAAGTCTGAGATGTGTAAAAGGAGTCTTCAATACATTGATTGATATAATGTTTTCACATTGGAAAAGAGATGCCAATCTTTCACAAAATAATAGATTTATGAAATCCTCATTAAAAATCAAAGATAGATGGGGAGTGTGACAAGGGAATTTTAAAGATAAAGGGCAAAAATAGCCATAAACATATTGAAAGGAAAGGCTAATGAAAGAGAACTTGCCCAACCAGATAATACAACTTCAATAATTAAAGCAGTGCACTACTGACAGAAGAATTGGCAGGCAAATCAATGTCATGGATTTGATAGCCCAGAAATCGACCCCAGTATGTATGTGAACTCAGTATATATTAAAGGTGGCATCACAAATTAGTGAGAAAAAGAATCATTATTGAATAATTGGTGCTGGGACAGATGGTTAACTCTTTGGAAAAAAACAAAGTTAAATGACCACTCTAAAATAAATTGCAATGGGTGAACTTTAACCTATTAAAAGCTGGAGGTAAATATAGAATGAGCAGTCCTCTTCCAGCATACATTAGTGAGAAGAAATCACAGAGGAAAAGTAAGCCATGACAGAAAATGAAGCATACATGTCTATATCCTAGCTGGTCCCCTGTGCCCATGGAAGTGATAAAAAGAGAATAGTTTGAAAGAATTAAATCTTCCAGCTGTTGGCTTTTCAGTTTGTCCAGCTTTTTACTTGTTAGGATGGAGAGGCAACTTCCAAGCTTCTTAGGTAGAACTAGAAACCAGAAGTGTAAAGATCAAATTTTATAGCATGGGTTCTTCACTTGAGTTCAATTAATGGACTTGTTATTCACCTGATTTCTCTTCCAAGACACACTGGTAATAGAGACAGAGTAGCTTTCAACTGGAAACTGGCTGGACAATGACATTAAGAAAACCAAGGAGCAGGAAAGTGGACAAGGGACTTCAGAATGTCCTGGAAAGATGTGATAAAAGCCTCAGGAGAGGTGGCAGTTTTGGCTGAGGAGGCATCTAGCTAAATGGTTCTCATGGAAACCAAGTGTACCAGTTGCATGAGAAATAGCTGAAGAGACCAGGAAGAGGGTTGCTTGATCCTGACAGGTAGCTGCTAATTAGCAATCAAAACCTAATTGAGATTAACAGCTGTTTTTCTAGTACAGTTACTAATAGGGAGGCAGAAATGGTATGAAGATCATCCAAGCCCTACAAGCTGTGATTTAACATCAGAAAACTATGAGAACAGAGCAATATGCCAAGCAAGCAGGGAGATGAAAGCGGGCCATGAACACAGAGCAGAGCTGACAGGCCCAAAAGGGCTGGATCCAGAGGACCAATTAGGATGTCTACAGGGGGCTGGAGGCAGATGAAAGGGGCAGGATGCAAACAACAATAGCGCACGTATTCATCAGCTCGTTTGGCCAAGAGACTGCCTGGTTCTCCTGGAGAGAAGGGCACACTGGTGCAGCTCTCTCAGCTGTCAAACAGGCCTTCAGGTTAGGCTGGAAATACCTTCAATTGCACTGTCTGAGCTCCATCACTGCACTAGCCCTGCATGTAGGGATATCCATTGTGTGGGGGCCCCAGTCACCCCCTGGGGATTAACCTGGTGACATTTCCAATAGTGAAGCACACTGAATGGTCAATCTCTCTCTGTCTCTCTGAAATCCTCTTAGTGAGTTTTCTTTTTCTGAGGCAATCTCCGTCTGGTGGCTGTGAATTGGCTCCCTTAATGATCATCACTAGTAGAACTGGTGGCTGCCAGAAGTAGGGCACAGGACCTGGGAGTAAATAAAGTGCTGGGCAGAACTCAATCAGTGTGGCTTAAGGCTGTCAGACATACTAGCATACTCACTGCCTTGGCCATTGGAATCTACTGGACACTAATGGAATATGATATAGCACCTACTATGTGCCTGGGACTAATCTGAAGTGCTTGACGTACAGTGACTCATGTAACCCTCATGACACTTCTGTGATGTACTATGTACTGCTATTACCCCCATTTTACAGAGGGGCAAGCTGAGGGAGAGAGGTTGAGAAATGTGTCCTGATTTACACAGCTATAAATGATAGAGGTAAAATTTGAACCTGTGCACTGTGCCTCCAGGGCCTGCACTCATAGCCACTAGCCTACAGTCTGTAGCCCAGAAGTGTTTTTCTCATCTAGACCCTTATTAGAAATGCAGAAGCTCAGGCCCTGCCCCAGACCTGCTGAATGAGAACCTGTATTTATAAGTATCCCCAGATAATTCCTATGTATATAAGGTTTAAGAAACACTGTACTATGTTATACACCTTCATACAGATACATGCTCTACAAAGATATTACTAGGCAATTAATATTATGAATATAAATCACTCCTCAATAACCAGGACACTGTGCAGTTAGAATAATACAAAAAACAAGAGGGAAAATGTCCTATATTGAATGCTCTCCACAATCTTTAGTCATCGGGTCTGTTTTTCCTAACCATTGGTTTATGTACCAAAGCTTGTTTATTTTTCTTCCACCTCTCTCTGCCACAGGCCATTTTCACAGCCTGTAATTCTTTTTGTTTCAGCAAATGTTCACTACATTATTGAGTGATAATTGCCTCTTTAATCACTCTTTTTTTCTTCTTATTCACAGTAAGTATCTAAACTCTGAAGTTCTCCCAGTGAAAGTAGCTTAGTTTGATTCTAGAGCGATCAGATTCAGTTGCATTTCTCTCCCTCTGCTCTTCCTTACATGTCCTTCCATGATTATCCTGAAATATTGTTTATTAGAAATATACTCAGCCACTGGAAATCTCATACATTGCATGTGGGAATGCAACATGACACAGCCATTCTGAAAAACAGTCGGGCAGCTTCTTATAAACTGAAACATGTATTTTCCATATGACTCAGCAAGCCCACTCCTGGGTGCTTACTTTGGAGAAATAAACACTTATGTTGTCACACAAAAAAACTATATGCAAATGTTTATATCAGCTCCATTAATAATTGCCTAAAACTAGAAATAATCCAAATGCCCTCCAATGAGTGAATGGGCAAACAAATGTGGAACATCCATACAGTGGAATACTACTCAGCAGTAAAAAAAAGAATGAACTAGTGAGACACTCAACAATATGGATTAATCTTGAATGGCCAGATAAAAAAGACTATATCCTATATGATTCCACTTATAAGAAATTCTAGAAAAAGTAAAGCTATAGTGATAGAAAGCAGATCAGTGGTTGCCATGAGTCAGAGGGTAGGGGCAGGCGACTGACTGTGAAAGGTACAAGGAAACATTTTGGGCTGATGAAAATGTTCTGTATCATGACTGTGGTGGTGGTTACACTACCTTATGCATATGTCAAAACCCACTGAATTGAACATTTAAATTTTGTGACTCTTACTATTTGTGAACTTACACACACACACACACACACACACACACACACTCACACACATGCTTTTGGTTCTGTTTCTCTGGAGAACCCTACTAACACAAAAGCTAATCAAAACTAGGAGAATTTGGGATTCATTATGGGTTGATATAAGGAAGAAAAGGAAAGGGTGTTAGATCCACTGAAGCAGCCCGTGGTGATCAATGTCATCATCATAATCATCAGATGATAAACAAAACAGCCTACAAATATCCAACACTGATAGAAGGGTAGTTTGTTCTCTGGAATCATCTGACTAAATTCAGAAAGCACATTCTAAACATGTTTTCAGTGTCCTGAGGCTTTAGAATCTGAAATGAGCTCTGTATAGATGCCATAAACTTCTTGTAATTAAAGACATGCTCAATGTTAGTTGCATTAATTCTGAGAAAATACAAATACATTGTCCAAAGCCATTGAAAATCAGTATCTCTTAAGATCCATTCAGAGTGAAATTCTAAATATGATGGACCCAAGCCCCCATCTCTTTGACTAGTGGAAGATGCTTTCTGATAAGTCTCCCTCCTAAAATATTTCTGGGAGCCCCAAGGCTATGCCCATGTGTGTGTGTGCAAATGAACTAGGCAGCTGGTCAACTCCAGTCTGGACCTTCTAGCCCAGAGAGACCACCCTGAGGATATTTTCTCATGGCCATGTCCTCATTTAGAATTTGGACTTGCTCTACCCCTTTTAATGATTCTGGGCAAGCATCAAATGCTTTGAGGTTAGAATTTCATTACATCTCATACAAATTGAAAAGGAAGATAATCCTACTTTCCTACCACTTTTGGGGTTCCCAAGCATGACTGCCTGGGCTCCAAAACATTAGAGCCCTTAGCAAAGTAGCCCTTTCAGTTCTCAAAGGCTCTTCTCTTCCTGATGCACAGGCTGGCCTGGGATCATTTCCAGCCCCAGGAGCTGCATGTGCCAGGAACCACGACTCAGCTCACAATGGGCCCTGCTGTGGAATCCAGTGTCTGCCCCCACTCTCTATTTTCTCTTAAGGTCCTTGTTCATCAAGGGACCCCTGTCACCCTCTACTCTGTAGAGTTCCCATGAGGGCTACTATCTTTGTATCTCTGAATCTTAATTATGGGCTCAGTTTAATCTAAAGTCCAAGAGCCTCCTCAATCTCTGTGAAAATCAGTGGTAATAAATAGATGCTTACAGTATATGTGCCAGAATCTACAACTCCCACTCAGCCATGAACTCCTATTACACAGAAAACTTTTCTTCAAATATAGTTTGTTTTTATCATAAAGTATATTTTTTTGAAGTCTATGGATTATATTCTAGAAGTGAAAAGACAGCTGGATAATCAGGTTCTGAAAGGGCAGGGATGTGAACAGTTTTGGGGCTCCAAAGAGCATAATGATTGCACTGTCTCTATAGGGTGCCTATGTGAGGATAAACCAATTGCAACCATTTTAAATTCATTTCTTTTTTCTCCATTGTGAAATATGTCAAACTTAGAGAGCAAGTCTAGGAAATAATGTAATAAGCCACTATATCTATAGACACAATGGAAGCTCCTAAGTGATCCATTAAACGTGGATGCAAATTCTTTGCAGCTCCTCCCATCAAGAACCTGTTGCTCGATGCTTTGACTCTGAGATGGCCCCATGGCTTGTTTAGACAATAGGATGTGGTGGAAGTGACATTATATGACTTCTAGGCCTTAGCCTTAAGAGAGAAGCCTCACAGCTTCCTCTGGCGTTCTTTTGGAGTTCTGCCATTTTGTGAACAAACCCAAGTTAGCCTCCATGAGGCTATTTAGTATTTTTATTTATGTATTTGCAAATATATATAGTATTGTTTTAACCATATTATGAATGTGAATAAACTCTGTATTATATTTTATAATTTTTTTAAAAAAAATTATTATATTGAGATTTACACACATTGATTTTCTTAGCTTTAGTTCATTCAATTTCACTACTATGTAGTATTCCATTGTCTAAATAAACTGCACTATATTATTCCTTCCTCCCTCCTTCCCATGCAGCACGGTGCTGTAGGCGGTGGCAGCAGGGTGCTGAGCCTGCCAGCTTCCTGTTTAAACTAGAGCCAGTGGTTGACTGATGGTAGAAGAGGATGCAGATCCTTTGGTGACTCAGTTCTGAAGTGCACTGTCCCACCTAGACTGAAAGTTGCCCACAGTTTTCAGTCTGCGTCCCTCCACTCAAGAAAGTTGCATTTGTGAGTCCCTCAGCCTCACTGCTTTGGGCTGGGCTGGGCTGAACAACTCTGCTTTAGGCTGCAGGCAGGGCAGGTTGGGCTCATGTCTAGTCGGTGTGTGATCCTTCATGGGCCCAGACCGAGAAGGCAGCAGATACCCAGGGAGAAGCTCTGCATGGCAATGGTAGACGTGCAAAAGCACTGATTTTTCTAAAATAAAAAAATTTGTCTTTTATTTTGAAACAATCTCAAACATATAGAAAAGATGAAGGTACACGCCTAAGGGTACTTTTTTCCTGCACCATTTGAGAGTAAGTTGCCACAACTACTCTCATCATACTGCAACCCCCTAACTTTAATGTATATTTCTACAGACAAGAACATTCTCCTAAATAAACAGAATACAACTATGAAAATCAGGAAATTCACGTTGATTCATTATATCATCTAATCTTCAGACCCCATTCTACTTGAGCCAGTTGTCCCAATCATGTCCTTTATAGCAAACAGAGTCAGGTTAGATGCACTCCAGTTACATTTAATTGTTGCATCTCTGTAGTCTCTCTCAGTCTGGAATAATTCCTTAGTCTTTCCTTAACTTTCACAACACGTTTGAAGATTACAGGCAGGTTGTTTGGCAGACTGTCCCTCAAATTGAGTTTGTCCCATGTTTTCTGATGAGTAGATTGAAGTTCAGCCTCTCTAGCAGGAATATCACAGAGGTGATGCTGTGTTCCTGTCATTGCCACCTATCAGGTGGCACACGATTTCAATTTGACGTGTGACTAATGACATTCACCTGGATTGCTTGATGAAAGTGGTGTCAGCCAGGCTCCTCTCTGTAAACTTATTCTTTGTTCCTTTGCAGTTAATAAGCATTTTGTGGGAGGTACAATCAAACTATGTAAATACCCTATTCCTCATCAAACTTTCTTTCATTCTATCTGTCTACCTATTTATTTGTACAGACACATGATCTATTTATTTTATGGGCATACTCTTTTATTAGCACTATATTCATTTCAACTTGTCATCATTTTGGCCAGTGGAAGCCATTTCAAGGCTGGCTTCTGTGTCCTTTGGACATAACCCCATGAGTACTTCCTTGCTTTCTGGCACAACAAATGCTATTTCATCTTGTACTTCCCTGCCCCCAGCCCCGGAATCAGCCATTTCTCCTGGTTTCTTTCCATTAAAGAATGGGATTTAAAGGCCAAGTTTGTGCTAGATGTGTTCATTGCTATTGAAAGTTTGCTGTTTTGAGGCCTTATCAACCTCTTCAGTAGACAGAACTAGGAAAAAGTGTGTGTGTGTGTGTGTGTGTGTGTGTGTAGTAACACACACTTGTATCTATGTTCATTTTTATATATACTTATATATGTTGACTGATATCTTTAATTCCAATCCAAAAACCACAGAGTTCATTCTACTTTCTCTCTTTTCATATTTGTAACTTCCTTCTCCAGCACTGAGCAATTCAGTTCCCTTATTCTTTGTGCATTGACCTATTTGATCAGTCCTGCTGTATGTAAGCCATTTCCCGTGCCATCACTGTCCCACATTATCACATATGCCCTCCTCACCCTGCTTAGCTCTGACACCTCTGTCAGGCTCCCACCAGCACATGAAAACCATTCTGTCACCCCACCCAGGCCCACACGCCATGCTGAGACAGCCTCCCCGCTGCACAGGTGGCCTCCTCACCCACTCTGGCTCCTCCCCTGCTAGGCCTCTAACTCCCTGTGCCAGTGCCCGCCCCTTACCCCTCCTCCTCAGCCTGCTCAGGCTGTCCTCACCCACTCCTGCCTAGTCCCTCCCCTCATCCTGCTCAGACTCTGAGTGATGGAGAAAGGGGTGGGGGAAGGAAAGGGTGAGGGACGGGGAAGAAGAAAAGCAAGAAGAGAAAAGGAGCTGTGTTTTCCATCCCACTCCCTTTTCTCTCATTGGAAACCTGAATGAACTCTTCCTACTCTGGTACATGGATCTGCATGTGCTCTATTCCTCCGTTACTGCATGCCCCATTCGGGTCACTCCTGTCTTAAAACCATCTTGCCTCAAATTTCTTTTTACGTAAAGCTCCCAGTCCAGTTCCATTTCTCTGCCAAAATTCCCCAAAAGGGCCTCCCTGGTCACCTCCACTGCAGTGTGGCTTCCACCTCTAAATCCTACTGGCACCTGCTAATTATCACCCCCAGTAGTTTCCCAGTAGGGTTTTCCCTCCCGTTAGTATTAGAGACTGTCTGCTTTGTTTCCTGGAATAGCACTGCTTATGGTTCTCACCCTGTCAATGCTCCCTCCCTCCTTCCCTGTCTCTTCTGCTGGCAGCTCATCCTCTGCTCCCAGGGGTGAGTGCTCCCCAGGGATCCGTCACTGGGCTTCTTCTCTTTCTAATCTACATTTGCTCCCTGTGAAATTTTACTTTGTCAGTTCCTTCTCTCATTTCTAGGTCGATGACTCCTGAATTGACACAAGTTTGTCCTCTCCTGCGCGGTAGAATATTTTCCCATAATCACCATGAGATATTTCTGTCTCTCCAGGTACCTCAAGTTTCAAAATTTATTCAGTGCCTCAAATTACCAGGCTTGCACTAGGTACTATCGATACATAGAGTAATAAAACATAGTTTGTGCAAAGAAGAGTTTTTATCCAAGCTGGAAACTATAGTCACCTTTTATACCCTCTCCCCCTAACTGCCAGTCTGTAACACTTCCTTCCTATCACTGTAATATTCAGCTTTCTAAGGCACCATCCTGATGATACCCTTACCCAGAAGCTTCCCATGTCTTCCCATTGTTCACGGTAAAACCTTGCAGCAATTCCAACATGGTTATCTCATGCCACCCTTTGCCCTTCCTCTTTCCAGCCAAACAAGATGTTTATTTTATGCCTCTGTGCCATTGTTCATGCTATTTCCTCATAGAGGAATGCTCTTCCTCTCCTTCCCACTTATTAAAATCTTACTCTTTTTTTCTTCTTTTTGAGGCTAAACTCCTATGCTACCTCAACTCTTTCTTTTCTGCCTCTAACAGAATGATACCTGAGATTGCCTCACTCTTTGAATTTTGGCTATATACCTGTTATGGCAAATATCCTAATTTACTTTTAATTGTGTCTAGCAGTATGTATATCTCTCTGAGCACCTAGAAGACAGGGACTGAGTCTTAGTCAAGTTGGTTCCCCTCGAGGGCAGTTGTTCCCAAACACGTTCGGTTCACAGTGCCCTCAACATGTTGGCAATTTTTCATGTGCCTATAGGCCAAAAGAAATAACTAATAGTTCCATGTATCAAATAGAACCCCCCCCAAACAATAAATATTTATGTCCTAACAAGTCAGTAGCCTTTTGAAAAAAATACATATAAATTGGAGGGAAAATAGTATTTTTATTTCATTCTTAAATAAACCATAATTACTACTAGTGCAAAGTGTGCTTGTTGAGCATTGCACAACTTCTAAAATCTTAGAACCCAATTGCAAGTCACCACTGTCATTTCCTGCTCCACACTGATTTCCTTTTCTTTTTTTTTTTTTTTTTGAGGGCCGTGTCACTGGCCCTCATATGTGGGACCGAACTGGGGCTGCTGGTTTCCCAAGCCAGCGCTTAACCACCACGCCACTCAGCCGGCCTGCTCCACACTGATTTTTATGCAGTACTTGCTTTTTATCACAGCAACCGCCCAAACCCAACTTCACAAACGTAGGACATCACTGAAAAGCATGTAGTAAAACTGGGAACTACCTTGGGCTCATAGTTTTCATGTCTGATGCATGTCACTGTGTTTTTCTCAAAAATACAAGATATCTTGCTTATCTTGCATTTGCTTCAGGGCATCTCAACAGGGTTTGGGCACTGCAGTTCCAGTGTCAGTCACGTTTGCTACACAGGTAACCCTGGCAGATTGAATTAGATTTTATTTTATGTGTGGCTCATTAGATAGAGATTTACCTCACATCTCAGGCTCAAAAAAAGCTTTTATAAAACAACCCAAATTCCTTTAAAGAATATATAGAGTTAGGAGAATTATTATCATAATGTCAAAGTTAACCAAGGACCAAATAACACGGGAGCGATAAATCTTCAAGAACCACATTTATGGGACGGCCGATTGGTGAGTGGCACATTAGTTAAGAGCTGCTTTGGGACATCAGCAGCCCCGGTTCAGATCCCACATGTGAGGGCCAGTGACACTGCCCTCTACAGCTAACAACAACTCCACCTGGAGCTTGGCTGTCCTGCGACGGTGTAGGCTGCAGTCCCTGCTGCAGTGGGCTGCCACAGGCTACAGTGAGTGGTCGGCAGCCAGCGTGAGTGGCTGGTAGCCAGCATGAGCTGCCAATAGCAGTGATGAGCGACCATCCAGAGGTCGGCGACAGATCTGCCTCATCCGGGAAGAGAGCAATGAGGACACCAACATGGGCCAGTGAAGCAAAATCCTCCGCAACTAGACTGGAGAACAAAAAGACAGCAACTTGTTTGTTCCCCTTCCCCAATTCCCCAATAAAATCTTAAAAAAAAAAAAAAAGAAAAAAAAAAGAGCCATATTTACATTCATCTAGCAATTGCAAATAAAAGCTTTGTTTGAGTTGCAACTTTCAGGAGTGCAATAGGTAGCAGAAGATGTTAATTTGAAGTCAATTTACGCAACATTTTTTGTTTATTTGAAGTTGTACATTCTCCTGAGGACAGTGTATTAAATTTTAACAGATCCTCAAAACAATCTGTGAACAAAACAGTAAAATTTTATCTATAACATTAAAAAAAATAATTTTAAAATCAGCCATGACATGCTACTACTAACCTCAATGATGATATACTGCCAAGATTGATCTTGTTGATACAAAACAATTTTAATTTTTCTCAGCATTGATCATTTATCAATGTAAGAATGAAACAAAGAAAATTCACTCTTTCTTATTTTATTATTCTTTCATTTATTTCTCTCACTTTATAAATATGCCTCTCCTCACTAGAAATAATTTAGAATTTTGTTAAGTCACCTCCAAAATGAACAAAATGATTTTTGACTTATTTTGTAGGAGATCTTAATTTTCCTAATAGACTATACAAAAATTTCATTTGGAAAATAATATTTTCCAAAATACATATCCTTATGTAATTTATGATCTCCATATGAGATCCTGGTTAAATTGATGGCATTTAATATTCTCTGTTGCTTGGATGGATCTTCTAAGAGATTGAAAACCTTAATATGAAAAACAAGCCAAATGCTGAAGCTGTTAGTACATGATCTCAAACCCCTGGATTAAAAACAAAGCAAAACAAACAAGCAAACAACACCCTTGTAATTTATTGGGTTGCTACAAAATACTGCAGTGTTTGGCATCGTGTAGACCTAATATCTAAATAATTGCTTCAATAAACTTACTAACAGCAATAACATTCTTGTCTTTCTATCCAGCTCAGCTCATATACCAAATCCTCACCATCTCTGGCTTCTCCAGCTCAGAGAAAATTTCCTTTCATTAAATTACTATAAATTTCTAATCTTTAACAGAAACTGTCAAGACCTCATCTTTTCCTCTGCCACCCCCCAATGCCACATAATACTCTTAAAGGAAGCACCATACTCTAAGCCTTGGATTTAGATTTATCCTCTATCTGCTTCATACAAATACTCTATATATATTTGGGAGGTGAAACCTATAACCTTGTTTTGACCAGCAACATCTAGAGAGCCAAGAGCTTACTTTGTTACATATTTGAAAAATTCCTTCTTTCCCATCCTACTGTCCCATTTAGTTCAAACTCTTATTTCCTATTGTCTATACAATTGTAATAGCCTCTCCTGAGCAATCTTCCTATCTCTATTTTCTGCCTACTCCAATCTGCTTGACAAACTTTCTATTTTATTCTTAACATTGGGTAGCTCAATGAGCTTGTTCTGTTTGTTATTATAAAATCCCCCTGGGGCTTCCCGTTGACTAAGAAGGCCTCCACTATATGCCACAACTTACTTTACAGCCTCACCCTCTCCCACACCCCTACAACTCACTCAAATTATATTACCTGTCACTGAACCTGTATTCCTAATTTTCAATTTATTATATTCTCCACTTCTGAGCTTTCATAACACTGTGCATACTAAATATTATCATTCTTTATATATTTGTCTTAACATTTTACTCCCTTGTAAGCTTTTCCATATAATAACATTCATTCATTCATTCATTCACTCATAATGTATTGTTTACCTGCTAATTGCCAGGCATTTTGTAGGAACAGGGGTTCAAAGATGAACAGGACAGGCCTACCTACACCCTGTACATAGTCAGTGCTCAAAAAGTATTTGTTGAATTAAGTTTTCAATGGTTTTCAATCAGGTATACATAAAGGAAAAAATATATTATGTTGACTTGTACCCTACTTTTGCCTTCTTTTATGTTTAGTGTAACTATGCTAGCTTTATCTCTCCAAGAAGAGAGAGATCCTGTCTAATTAATCCTTTCTTTGTATTCCCCACATCATTCTCTACAGGAACACTTGCAATGCATTGTCAACAAATCCATTTTGGCTGAATGGCTAAATGCTTCATTTTCTTCTTCCACATATATCATGTCACGTGACCTGAGTGCACCGTGCACAATCAGTAAGAGTCATTGACTGGGCAAAGGCGGTAAAACTAGAGTGGACTGTGAGTGCTTATGCAGGCAAAACCTTTGCTGGCATTTCATTTTCACTTTTGCAGTGGGGTTTTTCTGAAGCCAAAACAGTATCAAAGTGAGTTAACCTGTCACTTAATCCTTTAAGTATCTCCAATATTTGTTTAGTTCTTGCTTTCTTATCAAGACATCCAAATGTTGGACAAAGACAGATATAAATGTCAAAAATCATTCCAAAATACTTGTATACATGTTGAAAATTTTTTCATAAGATTTCATTACATGATTGTAGATAGAGGTGAGTAGATACAAAGATTTAAAATTGAGATTATATATTCAAGTCAACAATTCTTACTGAGTAGCTAATCCATAAAAATGCTATACCCAGTTGGAAAATACTGTCCTCATGAAGGTCACATGTGAATGTACCAATCAGGTTTTCTGCTCTTGTGCATTATTGGGAGTGTATTCAGGGAAATGTAAAATTCATCTGCTGAAAAACCAAAGAAATTGCAAATTTTTGATGACTATCACTAATCTCTTTCTACTCCAAATGAAATGATGCCTGTAAAGCACTTAACAGAGTGACTGGTACATAGTACGTGCTCAGTAAACATTAGTTATCTTTCCCCTAATGGTTGAGAATAGAATTAAGCAACTATTTATAATGGAGTGTAGTGAATGAGAAATTCTTACTAGAAACTTTCATTTAGCTAGAAGGACCCAAATTGTTATTGTGCTTACTTTGAATTTATTAGGTAACTGTTGAATTCATTACTTTATTTCCCCTGTATGAACACAGAACTAACTATATAGTGTAAAAGAAATAAAATGAAAGAGAAACAAAGAAAACCTAAAATGTAAGATGTTGGAACTACTGTGAACATTGTGAGGCACCTAAAAGAGGAAAGCCAAGGCTGAAAGGAAACACAAAACATGTATTATAGATGACCTGCTTCTGAGGGTAATCAAAAGCTTCAACCGTGATGCTAGACACAGTGGATTCACAATAAAAACAGAGAGATTGACTGATAGTGTATTAAAAGGAACTGACTAGTGTACCCACCAAATATATAATTTGTAGTTATAAGGAAGAATGTGCCAAAGTTCTAGAAGAAAGCAGGATTGCACAACATCCTACAAGATGGCTTGGCCTTTGCCTGATGATCCATGGGGAATCTTTCATTCTGTACCCTTCTGAGAGTCTGGCTTAAGGGAGTACGAACACAAGCAGGGGCCTGCAAAGGCTGGAAACTTGGCCTCGAGATGTGGCATTCCAGGAGCTTGCCCGCTCTGCCGGGAAATTGCCCAGCTGGATGGAAACAGGGAATTGCTCTGCTAGTCCTCAGAGGGCAAGGACAGTGATGCCAGCAACAATTGCCTTTTCCACTGGCCTTTCTACCTGGTCAAATAGCCAAGTGGTTGGTTATAAAGGAGAACCTTGGTCAGCATCAGTGGGAAGGATGGAATTATGCTCAATCAGCAGGGTGACCTCAAAATGATGAGAACACATCATACCAGGCAGTCAGTTGCTATTTGTATGAACATTACAGAAACACAACTGGTTGTTGGTAAAACTGTAGTTATTGTATGTTTAGATTTATTGTCATAATAAAGAATTGGCTCTGCAGTCTAATGACATTTTACTGGCAAATGCTGCTCAAACTGGTTTGGACCTGATTGTAATCATTGTGTAGGCTGAAAACTGGTTGGAAGGTATTAAACCAGAGCTTCCTGATCCCATGGAAATCAATCCAGTTAGGGAATGGCCAAGTCAGGTGCCTTGGGGTATATGTTAGGCCTCAACGAGGCTTCCCTTCCAAATGTACAACCTCTGAAAACAATTCCATGATAAACTGCAGCATGGGCTTCTTTGACTAGCTCTGGCCAAGCCACTTAGACAACTCGCTGCCTGATCCATCCACTCTGGTTTTGCCCGAAACACTTGTAGAGAGCAAGTGCCATTTCTGTTTTTCCTTCATGTAGTCCACACACTGGGCTCTAGTGGGAAGATCGAGGAAGAATGAGATAACACTCCATAATTAGTATCTGCCAGGTGCTGTGGTAAGGACTTTTATACATTGTCTCATTATGTTATCTCAACAGCTCTATGTGCTAAGTATTACTACTTAATCATTGTATAGATGAGGAAACAGCTTCAGAGAGGGTCAGGAATTTGCCCCAGCTCACGGTAGAGCCAGTTGGTCTCATTCCAGAGCCTAAATTGTCCATCAATTCTATGCCCCTCTGCCTATACATGATGGGACAACGACTCTGGGTGCTTTCTAAGTTCTCAATGGAGAAAGTGGGGTAATTGTCATTGTCATATCTGAGGAACTCAGAGTATGAGTGTGCCTATAGGTAGGGCAGATGTTGCTGCTGAGTTGGGAATGTGCTTGGCCTAATAGTAACTGAGCCTACCCGAAATCTGAAACAGGTGAAGTTTGTCATTTGTTTCTCTCCTATCTATTTTCTTTCATTTTAATGAACTTTAATTTTTTTGAACAGTTTTAGATTTATTGAAAAATTATGAAAATTGTATAGAGTTCCCATGTACAATCCCACATTCAGCTTCACCTATTATTGTTCCCTTTTCAAAATCTTATTTGTTTTATTCTTGGAGTTTTAACTCATTATTATTTATTAAATTTATTGGGGTAACATTGATTAATAATATTATATAAGTTTCAGATGTACATCTTTATAATACAACATCTGTCTACACTATGTGTGCTTACCACCCAAAATCCATATCTGACCCCTTTTACCCTCTTCATCCTCCCCTGACCCCCCTTCTCCTCAGGTAATCCCACTCTGTTGCCTGTATCTATGAGTTTGTTTTTTTGTTTGTTTTGTCTTCTATTATTAACATTTTACATTACTATGGCACATTTATCACAACTGATGGACCAATATAAAAACATTGTTATTAACTAAGTATATTCATATTTCTTTAGTTTTTCCCTCATGTTCTTTTTGCTGTTCTAGGGTCCCATCCAGGATACCACATAATATTCAGTTGTCATGTCTCCTTAGGCTCCTCGTGGCTGTGACAGTTTCTCAGACTTTTGTGGGTTTTTTTTGATGATCTTGACAGTTTTGAGGATTACTGGGCAAGTATTTTGTAGAATGTCCCTCTGTTGGGTTTGTCTAAAGTTTTTCTCATGATTAGACTGGAGTTACGAGTTTTGGGAGGAAGATCCCAGAGAAAGACCCATTCTCATCATATTATACCAGTGGTACATACTATTTAACACATGAACTTGATCACTTATAAATTACATGGTTGAGGTTGACCTTGACCACCTGGGTGAGACAGTGTTGTCAGGTTTCTCTATAAAGTCACTCTTTTCCCTCCTTAATATACTATATGCTTTGGAGGAAGTCACCATGCACAGCTCAAACTTAAGGAGTGGGGAGTGTTGCTCCCTCCTTGAGGGTGTAGTAGCTGCATAATTTATTTAGAATTCTGCAGGGGAATTTGTCTCTTTCCCACAAAAATTTATTTATTTATTCAATCATTTACTTGCATTAATATGAATTTGTGGATATTTATTTTATACTTTGAGTTATAATCCAGTACTATTTTATTTATTTTGTTGTCCAAATTGTTCCAGCTTTGGCCACTGGGAGTTCCTTTAAGTTGGTTCTTGTGTCCCTTTGACTTACCCCCATCATTGCAAGATTTTTTTGTTTGTTTTGAGTACTCCCTTACTTTCTGACACTACAAAGATGTTTCAGATTCTTTTTATATATTTCCTGCCCCAGTCCGAGAGTCAGGTATTTCTCCAGCTCTCTATTCTTTTTAGGAATGACAACCCAAAGGATCCTGAGGGCAAAGGGAAATCATGAAGGATATTAGGCAGACAAATAAGTGCATTTTGGAAAGATCGCTTCTGGCTGGATAAGGCTAAGACTCAAGGCAAAGAGTCAGAGAGACTACTGCAAGGGTCCATGTTAAAAAAACCCGTGATGTCTGGAACTATGCAAATGGCAGTGAAGGACAGACACTTGAGAGGTAGCCAGCTTACATTCCCAACAGAGCCCTGGAAGTTCTAAGACCTGGGACTCATCCTATGCTCACGCAAAGCACACAGAAACTTTCTGGATGGAGGTGAAAGGTATTTAATAATAATAATCACTAATGTTTATTGGCTACTTACTATATCCCAGACACTGTTCTAAACACTTAATTTATAATAACTCATTTAGTCCTCCTAACAAATCTTTATGGCAAGTTCTATTATATTCTCATTTTACAGATGAAGAAATTGGGCGTTGAGAAAATCAATAAGAGTAGCCCACAGTCTCACACTTAGTAAGCAGCAGGCAGAGACAGGAACCCAGCGACACTGACTCTAGCCCTGTGAGTCTTCAACACTCTTCAACACTGTGCTACAGAACCTCTTGCTAAAAGATGGCTTCAGAATTGAGAGTTCCTTGTTGCCAGTGCCACGCGGAAGCTGCCGGGACCGGCTGCCAGGATCTCTAATCCTGCTGCCTGCCTGCAACACTTCTGTTCCCTCGGATTCCTGGCTCCCCCAAAGCCAGCTCAGGCTGACTGACCATGGTGTTTGACTTGACACCTGCATCTGTGCCTTCCCAGGCTTGCCCATCTGGCCTAATTCACTTCCACATTTTCCATTTCAGAAACATGTATTCAGCACCTGCTATTGCCTGGCACTGTTGTAGGTGCAGTCCTGTTATCAAGGGGCTCCGTGTGTGTGTGTGTGTGTGTGTGTGTGTGTGTGTGTGTGTGTGTGTGTATGCTTGTGAAAACACAGTGTAGTCTCTAACTCTGCTAACTCTGTGACTCCTAACTATCTTTCAACCTCTGGTACCTGTGCCCCAACACTGGGCTGCGCATTTGCCTTTAGACCATCCCCTGCTTCAAACTCTCAGCACCAGGTCTGTGTCCTGGCTCAGCTCCACCCATGTCTATTGTGACTCATTCTGCTGGTCTGTGGGGCTTCCAGTCTTCTGGTTTTGCTCCACCCACACCTCTATCATGGAGCCAAGTGGGCAGCTTCCTCTCTCGCTTGCTGGTAAAAGGGTCAGCCTAGGGGACTTACTGCCAGGCCAGCCCGGTCTTCCAGGCTGCTCTGCTCTGAGTCATGCTAATTTCGTTTCCAGAATTTTTCATTCACAGTACTATTAGAGCTTCAGACTGTTTTTGGCTCTAGGAGGAGTAGGAGGTGAATTAGAGATGATTAGCAGCCAAATTTCTTCCACCACTCCTTTCAGGCCCATCTGGATTTTTCTACTTGACTATTTTGTGATTTAGGTCTGAGTCATTCTGCCACCAAATAATGAAACCATTCAAATAATTTGCACTATTTATCTGATGTGTAAAGTTTCAAAATTCATCTCACATACATTAACATCCCTCAGAAGGATACTGCCTGCCTGGTGTAGAGACACATCTTCTCTAGGTAGAAACTGGTGAGACCATTGCCATGGTTAGGGTGGAGACACCAGGTAATTCCTTGTGCAAGTTTTTTTAAAAGGATGTTAACAGCTCTTTTTTCCATTCTTTCCAAAGATTCCAAAAATATTATGCAGTTAGATTATTTGACATACTATTCAGTGAAGTAACACACTTAATAAGCACTGTTTTCTTCAACACCTATTTCTCTAGCTTTGTAAAGCATCCTATGCTTGCACTTTCTAAGTCAGAAGCAAAGATTTCTCTTGGTCCTTTTCCTGCAGAGCAAGAGCTTTCTCAGTGGCTTTTGCTGACAGAAGTGAGGCAGGGAAAGTCCCAACCCCAAGCAGTGGCCTTTACTCACTTGTTCTGTCCACAGGATAGGAGCTCTGCTTATGGTGTCTGGGCCCAGGGCTGCCCTCAACCCCCAACATGAATCTCTCAGAGCCATTGAAAGGTGAGAACAAGCTGGATACTGGATAACAAGTGGACAACTTCTCTCAGACTCATCCTGTGAATCTGGCCTCTCTGATGGGGGTCCCCAATGACTGGGAATGGCTGGGCATGGGGCATAGGTGGTGACACATTCATCTGCTTTTAGTGAGTGAGGACGGGGGACAGCAGGGGAGAGTTCAGTTTTCTAACTGGAAGAGATGCTGCCTGCAGGACCTGGAGATGGTCGTTTAAAGGCCTTTGGTTTTAGCAGTGGAGGGAAGAGTAGCTGTGAGGGTTGCTTGTTTGCTTTGCTTTTTAAAGAATAACCAACCACCTGTTCCTCCTAGTCTCCCACTCGTCAGAAAAGCCCACACAGATGTTTCCACACAGGTCATTTTCATGAAGACCAGAAACATCAAAAGAAATACTGTTGTTATTTAAATGATAAAACTGTATCAGTAAAATAATTTTATACTTTTGGTTAAAATAATAAATATATTTCTCGCCCCCCAAATCTACCAGCTGCTGTGCTCTGTCTGGCTGGTTGCCTCTGATACACTAGGTCAACCATTGCCTCTAGTAATGTGTTCAGAAATACAGAATTGTTCCTTAAAAAGAGAGGGAGTGGCAGGGCCAGGCTGAGCAGGAAAGTGTGCTGTGGACGGGGCATATGTAGGGTGTGATTCGAGGCCCTGAAACTCCCATCATCTTAACTCCATGGTATGGCATTCTAGCTTCCTGAAGGTAGCTCACATTGCAGTGTGGAGACCAAATATGTAATAATGACAATAAAAATCTTATAACACTAAGCTTTATAAAATGCTCTTATGTGATTGCATTTTTGTGGAATGGTTCCAGCTGAGCCAAACTTCAGCTGAAATTGTGTGGGCGGTTCTAGAAAAACCTCATCTTCATTGTCCTCCTCTTGCTACAATTTCCCTGAGTGGTCTGTGTGTTGAGAAGGGGCATGTAGGAAGGAAGGATTTGCTATCAAGGTCTCTGGGAGACTGAGCAGGGGATATAGGTCTGGATGTTAGAGAAGCTATGACCTATCCCCAGTCCGGCCCCACAAACTAGCCTTTGAGCCCCTGATACAGGAGATGAACTACAGGAACTCACTGAAAAGCTACTCTTCTGAGAGGCTGAGACTGGGAGCCCAACCAATGCTCTTTAGTATCCAAATGATACTCTGTGGCCCAGAAATGTGAAGGAGGGGGGCAATCAGCCCATTTGTCCATGGAATATGGCACTAGTGCAGTAACCCAGCCAGAGGTAAAGGAATTGTAGCATCCTTTGGCACCTCAAGGGTTTGGTGGCATTAAGAGCCCAGGAAGACAACACCTAGCTTAGTCAGGAAGCAGCATTCTCATAGAAGCAGCAGATGTCAGTGGGGCATGTGAGGGGAAGATAAGGGGAAACTGGACTTGAGCAACTATGCAAGATGCTTCAAAGACTCTAGGAATCACTGGGGATGCTTTCAGAGGAGTGGGCACTGAAGGCCATAGTCCTGTAGGCAGAATGTATGGGCCATAGAAAACTGCAAAACTGCAAAACCTGATTACTTATACCACACTCGTGAGATCTCTAAATATTGAGTATCTATTTATTCATTTGATCCTCATCATGGCTCTTGAGTTGAGTGTTCCCAATTTATGTGTGAAGAAACTAAGGATTACAAAGATTAAATGATTTTCAGGCCCTTAGTGGCAGAGCTGGAGCTCTTGTGGGTCTAATTATTATGCTCTTTTCACAATACAGATCTCTGTTTGCCATTAACACTCATGGCCCATCCCTCTCCCAATTCCCATAGCCCAAAGAAAAGGTAAATTATGATAAATGAGATGAAGACTTGGAAAATGGAAGGTTAGTGAGACAGTATATATGGAAGGGTGACCCCTTGGAGAACTAGTGTCAACCTGAGGATGATGGATAAAACTGAAGGTAGAGGGATATGGAATGCACGCATAGGTTAAGTGACTAAGGAAGGAGAGAGACGAGAGAGGGAAGTCCTGTCTCCCTTCACTATGCAACTTGCAAATCATGTTACATTTGTTCAATAGAAAACTGAGATCCTGAAGTTCAGTGACTTTTGTAAGGCCACACAGTGATGGAGCCAAGATTCAGAGCTAAGTCCTCCAATTACAGAGGAGCATCCTTTCTACCCTTGCATAACTTCTCACAAGCCTCTCCTTTGTCCTCCATCCCACCATCTCATACTTTCTACACACTTTCCTTTCATCTAAGGTTACTTCTCCCACAGCTGATGTCAATAAAGTTTAGAAAAAAAATCAAGCAAACAACAATGTTAACAATTACTAAATTATTAAGGAAATGCAAATTAAGACCACTATAAGATACCACTGTACACCTATTAGGATTGCCTAAAAAAGCCAAACCTGATAATACCAGTGCTGATGAGACCAAGTGGAGCAACAGGAACTCTCACACATAGCTGGTGGGTATACAAAATGGTATGCTACTTTGGAAAACAGTTTGGCAGTTTCTTATTAAGTTAAACACAGGCTTAGCATACAACACAGTAACTCCATTCCTAAGTTTCCAAGTGAATTGAAAACTTAAGTTTATACCATAAAAACCTGTACATCATGCTTATAGAATTTGATTCATCATTGACAAAAATCTGAAAATAAGCAAGATGTCCTTTAATAAGTAAATAGATAAATAATCTATGCTAAAATCATATGATGGAATGTTCTTCAGCAATGAAAAGGAATGAGCTATTGATTTATGCAACAACATGGGTACATCTTAAATATATTTCACAAAGGAAAAAGCTAGACCCAAAAACCTAGATCCTATGTATAAAATTCCACTTTTGTGATATTCTGGAAAAGCCTATCTATAGAGTAGGAAAACAGACTAGTGGCTGCCAGAGGTTGAGCAAGGAAGGAGTGGTTGACTATAAGGTTGCCACACAGGGAAATGTTTTAGAGTAATGAAATCACTCTCTACAGTACTGGGTAATGGCTACATGACTCTATGCATTTGCCAAAACCCATGGATTTGTATACCACAAAGAGTGATTTTTTTTTAAACAAATTTTCAAAATCAACCAGAATGTCAGAGAATCTGAAGATAGAATGAAGAATGTGACAAATGAATCTAGGTGTATCATTAAGTAAATGACATAACCTTACTGAAGAGAGTGGGAGAAAAGGAGCTGACCTACGTAATTCTGGAAAATGACATTTTGACTGGATACTATAAGGCTAAAGACACAAAAAAAATGCACATGATTACTGTATCCTAGTTGGTACTTTTTTTCTCACAGGAATGCAAGTTAGAATTGCTGAACTTGCTTAACATGTACATTAGGGTTGAACAAATAAGTTAATAAATTATAGATAAGGTAGAGCCAGGTTCTCATGGTCAGAAACAAAAAAAGTTACAAATAAACAAGGGGACAGCTAGAATGACCCTGGGGTACTGGATTAGAGTCAGATTATCGGTGTGAACTCATGTTTATTTTAATATGTATATAGATTGGTATGTACAGAGTAGAGTTATGTATGTATAAGTGGGTTAGTATACATACATATATTTCATAGCTCTGACCACTAAGATAGCCTAGGAGCAGTGACAGCCCAGTAGCAACAAGCATATCCAACACCCAGATCTTAGTTTTTAACCATTCTCCAATAAAAGAACCAGGGCTCCATGGAGAAATGGCTGATCTTAGGGCTGGGGAAAGGAAAATACAAAATGAGCCTGGAGCACCTTGTCATGCCAGAAAATTAAAAAGTGCTCCAAAAAAAAATGGTACCTGCATGTCAAAAAGATGCCAGGAGCCAATTTGAAAGAGGTTCCCAGTGGTGAAAGCTGGAATAATTTGAGCAACAAAATAGTTCCTCAAACAGATTGTAACATACAGAATGAATTAAATATCCATAAGTCCATACTGATATAAATAAATGATTGAATGAAGAAATGGGGAGAAGAAAGAAATCTTTACAGAACTCTAAATATGGAAATGGGGCTTAACTCCCTAACCCCTAAGAGCGGGCTGAACTTAATGAGTAGCTTCCAAACAACAGAGCAGGGAAAGAAAAAAGCATAAGGCGTGGGGAATCCAGTTAACATCAGCAGTGATAAAGTTTGTTGATATCATGTACTCTCTGAAATGTGATGAGGACGCTTCACTTTTGTGTTATTCTTTCTCCAAATCCATAACCCAGTCGAATCAGGAGAAAACATTAGGTAAATGAAAATTGAAGGATAGTCTATGAAATCACTGAAGGCTAGTCTTTAAACTATAAGGTCATGAAAAATGAGAAAGTGTCATAGAGAGGAGGAGACTAAGGAAACATGACAATTAAATGTAATGTGGCATCCTGGATTAGATGCTGGAACAGAAAAAGGGAAATCATGGAAAAACAGGTGAAATCCCAATAAAACCTGTAGTTTAGTCAATAGTATTATATCAGAGTTAATTTCTTAGTTTTGTCAAGGTACTATGGTTATGTAAGATGTTAACATTAGGGGAAGCTGGGCTCTGTTCTGTCTTGGCAACTTTTCTGTAACTCTATATTAAAAGTTAAAGTTTTAAATGTCTAGGAAGCCAGAGTACAAAGAGAACTGGATAATACACATGAGAACATATAAGCAGGGAATAATGGAAAGTTGGATTTCACAAACGTTTTTTTCCTCCAGACAGTTGTCCAGATCATCTTGTGCCACCTGAGTTTTGGACATTTTGTCACAGTGAAGGTAAGCAAGTAGTGACAGTGGTATGTACGGGGAGGGGTGCCTTCAGAGATCCCATCCAAAGGTATGGTATCGGGGAGATATGTTCATCCATGTATTGGTGGATTGAGTTTAAAACTGGGTCTTTAGGAATATCTTAGAAGACCAATCTAGATAAATTTTAAAAAATGCATTAATGATGTCTCCATTTTATCTGTCCTTTTATATTTTGAGTAAATATGAATCTGTCATTTTATCTGCCTCCAATGTCTTGAAGCTTGGGTTCACATTTGTTGAAGGCATTTTACTCTGGGATTGAACCAATAGTATGGGAAATCCTAAGAACTTGCCCATCCATTTTCAAAATATGATACCCACTTGTACCTTTCCGTTGGGACCAGGGCTAGCCTTTCAAGTATGTGGAGGTAGTTGCCTAAAAGATAATTCAAATTCTCTCCACTCCAGGCTGGTCTAGTGCTTCAACACCCTCTATTAGGAGTTCCTTTTTCATATTAAGCACACCTCTTGCCAGCCTCTGCATCTTTTTTTTTTCCAGCCCCTGCACCTTTTGCTCTGTGTGTGACAATGTGAGCATGGTAGGTGTTATATATTGGATACCCTAGAAAACACTTAGAATCTTTAGATTTGCATGTAGGAAGTTTACTGGGGAGTGCACTTGAGATGAACACCTGTGAGGGATGAGGGAAACGGTTCAGCAGAGGGAGAAGTTAAACTGGATGCAGTTGCACAGGCTTAGACAATCCTACAGGTAATACTAGAGTTGAGATGGCCCCTTATATTTGAAAGAGTTGAGGAAAGAGAATGGGGCCCACTCCATAACTAATTATTGGATATAGGCTGGGCAGCAGTATAAACTTGGATAAGGTCGCTCCCTTTAGTAGAGGGAAATGCTTGGGGAGGGACTTGGGTATGAGTTGTCAACAACCAACACTTCCAGAAGCTAAAAAAATAAGTACCTTAACCCTGAAAATAGATCTCAGAGGCATCTCACAATGTTCAACACAGTCTTCTCCTGGAACTACTGGAATCCTCCTCCAAACAGAGTTCTGCCCACCTGCAAACAGCCTCTCAGAATTTTGGTTGGTTTCTCTCATGACAAAAGTCTAATATTAAGGTAGCAGAATGAACTTCAGCCCCATCACTGCAGCTGGACTCAAAGCCATAACTGATAATCATCTCCCTTCATTGCCAACCATTCTAGATTCTGCCCACTCTCCATCGTATCTCTGATGGCCTTGGTGGCTATGTTGGTGGAGGACCGGGTTCTTAGACACTGGTCACCATGTCTGTCTCAGGCCATGGCTGCTGCTTGAGTATGTTGATTGTGAAGATTGGTCAAAGGAATGCCAAGAGATGTTCCAGTGGATCACCAGTGTGCTAAAGTATTCCCTGTCCCCACTGTGAAATATCCCCAAGATTTACATAAATTGCCATTGCCAAGATAGTGAGTCCTTTCTTACTTGCTGGGTTCTTGGAATAAAGAGCTCAGAGTGACTGTGCAGCAGTGGTGGCTTACCATTCAAAAGCATTCTCACTGTGCCTTCTGGTAGAAATAATCACTCCCTTTGGAACCAGTGCCTTTAGACCTACAAAGCTGCAGGACTAAAAGCAATTTCCCTAGGTCACTGGGAGCAATGATTCCCACTTTCAGGTCCTTAGACATGTTTTTAGGGAACATATCATGTTGGTGGGTATATATTACATCCTGGAGGATGCCAGCCCGTTGTCTTAGTGTATCTTCTCCAAGATGGCACCTCTGCTGCCCAGTCAAAAGATTATTCCAGAAGCCCAGCAACTTCTGGAAGGTGAGGAATATGACAAAACTGGTAAATCCTATTGTACAACGCATACTGCAGCATTTCTTTCTTAGGAAATTGGGCCCCATGGTCTAATTTGATGTTATGTGCAATCTTGTGATGGTGGATCAAACACTCTGTAAGGCAAACCCATACTCAGAATATGTGCTAGCTTCAATCAAGATAAATAGTTGTCCCTTCTAGGGTGGAAGTTACCCAACTTAATTAACTGACCAAGTTAATTAAGTGACTTGGTCTCCACATGGTATGTATGAGGGGCTTATAGTGCAGATCTTTAAATTATCACACTTTATGTATAGTATATAAGTATAGTGTAAAAATCTCTCTGCAGTATGCTTCCATCCCTCCCTTCCTGGCCATTATACTGTTGTTAAACATTTAACTTCTTTTTTTTTTTTTTTTAAGATTTTTTTACTAGGGAATTGGGAGAGGGGAACCAACAGGTTGCTGTCATTTTGTTCTTCAGTCTAGTTTTGGGGGACATTGATTCACTGGCCCATATTGGTATTATCATTGCGCTCTTCTTGGGTGAGACAGATCAGTCACCAGCCTCTGGATGGCCACTCACAGTGGCTCTTGGCAGCTCACAATGGCTGCCAGCCACTCAGGCAGGCTGCCAGCCACTCACTATAGCCTATGGCAGCCCACTGCAGCAGGGGCTGCAGCTATGCCGCCCTGGGGACTCACAGCAGCCCAGCTCCAGGTGGAGCTGCCGTTCACCATCTTAGCTATAGAGGGCAGTGTCACTGGCCCTCATATGTGGGACCCCCTCATATGTGGGGTCGCTGGCGTCCCAAGCCAGCTCTTAACCAGCACGCCACTCGGCTGATCCCTAAACATTTAACTTCTACATATGTTATAAATTGCATATTGTATTGCTATTAATTTTGTTTAAGCAATTTTGTTTTTAAGAAATTTAAATATGAATAGTCTATTTCCTAAGGTTCTCAATTCTGTTTCTATCATATCATTTTACTTCTGCCTTAAGAATATTCTTTATCATTTCTTGTAATGTAGATCTTCTGGTGATGAATTATTTAAGCTTTTGTATGTCCAATCAAGTCTTTATGTTGCCTTCATTATTGAAAAGTATTTTTGCTAGGTTATGAATTCAAGGTCTAAAGTTTGTTTTTGTTTTGTATTGTTTTTCTTTTTAATGCCTTGTAACATTGCTGTCTTGCCTTCTGGCTTGCATTGTTTCTAGAGAGAAATCTGATGTTGTGCCTTTGTTCCTCCGCATGTCTGTTTTCTCGGTCTGCTTTTAAGATTTTCTCTTTATTACTAATTTTAAGCAATTTGATTACATGTCTTGGAGTAGTTGTGTTTATGTTTTTCATGCTTGGGGTTTGTTGAGCTTCTTGTATCTGTGGATTTATAATGTTCATGAAATTTGGAAACTTTTGGCCATTATATCTTCAAATATTTTGTTTTATATCTCCCTCACTCCTTCAGGGGCTCCAATGTGTCATTAATCTCATTTATTATATTTTCATCTCAGACACTTAGAAGTTCTATTTATATCTTCTTTATATGTTTTATATCTCCACTTAACATGACCAATCTTTGCTCTAGCATTCTTCTAAGTCTCACTTCATTTGTTTTTGTTTTTTGTTTCTCACAGATCATTGTCCTTTCTTTCTTGATATCCAATGATCATTGTTTCATTTATTTCTTCTGGTGTGTCAGGTTTTTTTTTGTTTTTTTTTTTTTTTCAGATGGGAAAGCAAATCCCTTTTACTCCATCTTGGAAGCAATTCAAAATTCTTTCTAGGTCCTTTTAAGAACCCCAATACTCTTTTAAATGTAAATTTTATCATAAATAGTGATCCATTAAATTCCTGGCACCTCATGTCAGGTATTTGTGGTTACCCATCTAATACCTGCTATCTTTTTTCCTTGCTAACAAAGCCTTAATTTTGTTTGAGCATGAATATTCCAAGTCTCAGGGGATGCAACAGTTTGTTCTACACCATGAACGAACAAAACAAAACAAAACAAAAAGCAGTTCTACTACTCTTTGCAGTGAAATTGTGGGCATGTGACTCAGTCTACTTGGGGGATTTCTGGAAAAGATTTTCTCCCAGACAAAACATAGAGCTGGAAATAGAACAAAGCCCTTTCCCTTCATTCTGTTCTTAGAAGATTTTGAGAGAGAATTTGATGCTTGAATCTGTCAACCAGTTTGCATCTCTGTTGCAACAATCTAGAGTAATATTTCCAAACACAGAAAGGAAGAGCATGAGACTGGTTGAGAAGATGATGCCACATTGAACCACAGGACCATTCTTGGGCTCACCTACCTTTGGACTTCTTGTTAAGTGAAATAATATACATTTCTAATATTCTGCCACTGTTTTTCAGGTTTTCTGTGAATGGCAGCCAAATGCATTGTAACTGATACCTACTTTTACAATGGCTCAGATTCTCAGATGTACCTGGTTATTTTCTTCCAGAACAGGTAAGATGATGTTCTGGGAATGGAAGTTGCTATCAGAGGAGATGGAATCCAAATGGCAAACCACCAACTTCACAATTTTTCAAAGGCGTGGCACTACCTAGATATGACTGTAGGAAGTCAGAGGGTCCTGTAGGCTTTGCACCTTCATGTGGGGGTCATGTAATGGACAATGGCTACACAGAGATTGTGCTGACAGGGAACTTGACAGCAATGTCCCTGGAAGGAGAGCTGCATTGTTTCTTGAGTGGAATACTAACATCCACAGGAAAAAAAAAAAAAACCTAGCCAAAGTTACTTGAAATAATATATATTAATACAGTTCCATCATAAATAATACATACTGTTAATATGGCTTTAAATAATGCATAATGCTAGATTTGCATAATAAATAATACATAAATATGTAATCATCCCGTGAAATCATATGAAATTCGTAATCATGAAGGAAACTTAACCTATTATCATGCTATGAAAGGAACGGCTTGCAAGTGGCTTAGAAGGCCTTAATCAGGGTTGCTGTGTGATGTCTTAGCTGAGAGAAACACCAGCCTGTACCAAGTGTTTGATCTGTGTATCGATGACTGCACAACATAACTAGTAAGAGACTTTTCAGTGTATAGTCAATGAAGAGTTTCCAGGGTCTGTAGAGACAACATTGCTTTTGAAATCTCTAATTCATTAATGAGTGAAAGACAATTCAAGTGTTATTTCCTAAAAATGAGGCAATGCAAACCATTACTGACTCTACCAAACCCTTCCATTTTCCGAGGGATTCACTTGTGTTATTTTACTTAATGGCAACCAGAGTAACCCTACGAGGTGGACACCATTATTTCCATTTTCCAGCTCAGGGAATGGTGGGTGGGAGAGGTGAAGTGACTTACCCAAGATCACACAGCTAGTTGGCAGCACAGAGAGGTATACAGCCCTCCTGAAACCAAAGCCTGTTGTTTTTCCTTTACTACCCCACTCTCATTTTATTTATTTTATTTTATTTTTTTAAAATACTTTATTTATTTATTTATTTTTGAGAGCGGTGTCACTGGCCCTCATATGTGGGACCCGAACCAGGGCCACTGGCTTCGTAAGCCAGCACTTAACCACCGCACCACTCAGCCGGCCCCCCACTCTCATTTTAAATGTAGCTCTTCTCTGTGGATCAAGATCCTGGATATCTTAATTCTGATTCAGCAAACCTTTGAATAATTCCTTTTGTGTGGTTGACATTGTGTTAGATGTCTCAATTAGAAGATGTTATGTGTCCCCATAATAATGCTATTGGGTATTATTTTCATCTTACAGATTAGGAAGTCATTCTGTAAAAAGGATCCTGGAGCATTTGCCTATTGTTAAAGTCCACCAGGTATTGCTCAGAAAAAGGAAGTGACTCACCCAAAGCCGCCATGTGTGAGGAAAAGCTGAGGCCTGTGACTGCAAACCACTGCACATTGGATCTCTGGTGAAGGGTGATGAGAGGTGCCACCTGCTTTCACATCAAGCTCCCTGGTCTTCTTCAGAGAGCAGACCCAAGACTCTAGCCCAATCAAGTTTCATGGCTTTCTTCTGGAATAGAAACAGTAATGATGTTCTAAGAATGGAGGTTGCCATCAAGAGATCTGGGGACACCAGGGCAAACTCTCATCTTGACAAATTTCTAAGGGGCTGGTATTCTAAGCAGCCTCGGGTCCATCAGTAGCTAAGCCTACTCACAGTGCTTCACATTCAAATTCTTGAGTCTCTCATGTTCTACTTTTCTGGTGTATAGTTGGTTAAAAGACCCCATTTCTCTGGTAATAGCATTCTTGGAAACAGTGCTTTGAGATCAGTTCTTCTGGGAAAGACATAACCTACTGAAGAGGCACCGAGAACAGTTGAAACCATAAATGTCAAGCCTACCCAGGAGAGTAAATATAAACCACTTGCATCTTTCAGGCTGAATTACAGCTTATCAAGCACACATTAAACCTTTAAGTCTTTTTTTTCCTTAGGTAAGAATAAATCTAAGTTGACTATTCCAGCATATGTATTTGTTTTCTCTACACTGTCTATAAACCATGTCCAAGGTGAGTATTTATAAGCCTGAGCAAAAACTAGACAAACAATTCTGAGAATAAGTGACAACTATAACAGTTCATGATAAGACAGTCACAACAAAGGAAAGACTATGCATTAAGTGATTTTTCTTGCAAATCCTTTATACATATGTCAGGCTGTGTGCTAGCAGAGTGAAAGAGAATAGATCAAAGAGAATACCCACATAAGAAAGGGGTTTTAGGCAAATGCTGTCTTGTATGCATAAATCAAATAAATAGTGATTAAAAAAAAACCCAAAGGAACAGCATAGATTTCTATGGAATTTTACACAATGAACTTATTTAGCAATTTGCACAACAATGTATATTTATGGAGCACTTTACAATTATTTGCTCATTAAATCTGATAACATTTCTGGCAAGTAGGTCCATACCATTAGCTGAAGTTTATGGCCAAGGTAATTGAAGCAGGGAATTGTAAAGGAACTTTCTCAAGGTCGCACAGCCAAGTGAGGGCTGGCTAAGAATTTTACTTCAGAACTCCTGCTCGCACCCTCAATCTTGAATTACAGTTCTGGGGTGGTATTTCAGCTGCCACTTAGCTCCCTCCTTGATGAGGGACAAGTAGAGGGGTGTACCTGGACATCTGGGGGTGGGTGACAAAGGCCAAGGCTCCTGGCAGTATATCCAGAAGTGCCAGTGGTTGGTGTCGACATTTCAGGTGGAGCGTATACCCCATGAACACACCGATGCATATCTGTATGATACAAACACACATCTGTGATACAGCCTTATTTGAGATGCTCACAATGGTTAGTTTAACACTGCAGTTCACAGCTCAGGCTGTAATACCTGGGGGGCTTTAAAAATAAACCAATGCCCCAGGATCCATTAAATCTAAATCGCTGGGACTGGGGCTTGGACAGGGGTGTTTTCAAAGAGCAACCAGATTTTTCCAACCTGTAGACCAAGTTGAAAACTGCTGGTATAAGATCCTTCCAGATCTGCTGCATAAGGTTAGGCCGGTTGTTCGGTGCACAAAGAGACCTGACTTAGGAACCAGTGAGAACTGACATTCAGCCTACACAGTGTGCCCTAATATGGAAGTGGCACTTGTTCTCAAAAAAGAGTCACTTTTTGTCTAATTCCCACGAAGGAGGCCCTGGGTCATTCTCCTATTCTTGGATATGTATCGCCACATATCCTGCATGTTCCATTTTCAGCTTATTTTTATGTATTCATTAGAGATTATATTCAACATCTACTGCATGCTGGGCACTTGGTATAAATGGAGACACAACTACAAAACAATCACAGCCCTGTCATTAAGAAGTCCACAGTCTGTGGGGGAAGACAAGTTGATTGATGGAACAGGGAGTTACCCAACAATATGAGAAGTGTTCCAGTGGCTATGAGTGCTGGAAGCTGGAGAGGACCTGGCAAGAGCAATCCACCCAGACCTGAGGCTAGGGGGACCTTATGGTGGAGGTGATATAAAAGGGAGGGGGTGGCATTCAAGGCTGAGTGGCAGCATTTGAAGAAATCTGGAATCAAGAGAGACCAAGCATCACTGTGGGAATTGGCAGTGATCAGTCCTCCCACCTAGAGCATGGAGCAGAGGGGGATTGGGGCATGTGGCAGGTTCTCTCAACCTTCCAAGGGCTGGGTGGCCACTTGCAAGCTTAATCACTGTGCTCCACTCCTCAGTTCTATCTTCCTCCTTCCATCTTTCCATTCTCTTTCCCTCCTACCCATCTTCTTTTCAGATATGGCCCTTTATTAGAGCAGAAAATACTTAAACTTTCTGATACCTAAACCCTACTTTCTGAGCACTCCAAGCACTGTAACAAAACAAAAAGCTTGGAAGCAGACAAAGGAACAAACAAGCATGGGGACAGAGATGCCACCACTTTACTGGTTGCCACCTGGCACAACCTCACAATCATCACAGATTACTTACTGCTTGCTCACCACTCTTTTTACTTGATATGCCTGGTCCTGAACTCACACTCAACATTATCATCTCTGTCCCTGGCTGGTGTGGATGAGTGGCATGGGGAAACAGAGTGGTATAAATGAAACAAGTTCAGTCAGGAGATCATAAAATCATTGAAACAGGGTGGTACATACATGAGGACTTATTTACACTAGCCTCCCTACTTTTGATTATGTTTTGAATTTTCCACTATGAAAAGGAGAAAAACAAAAACAAACTTAAGATCCTCTGCTACTTTTTGTCTTCTTTCATTTTGTTCATCAGTACCTCTGTCATGGTCTGCTTGTTAAAAATTTGGTTTGATTTGATTTGGGTTCTATTTTTTCCTTCAAAATAGTATGCCTCTTTTAAACTTTATAGGGCATTTTAATGAGCCAGATTTCCTCATCTGTTAAAATCATGATTCAGTTGATCAAAATTCACTTTACCTCCTAAAGTTTAGAAGAGTATTGTATAATGTACCAATGTACCTATCCATTCCTTCCTAGCTGGCTCCTCATGATTCTGATAGATGACCTAGGAAGGAATTTATTTGGGAATAATGTATTTAGAAATAAAAAATAAATACATCCCATTTTCATGTCTCTCAGCAGGCAGCTATACCCGTGTTTTGATGTCCTTGCGTCCCATGTATGTGAGCTATGACTGGGCTAAGGCCGAGTATGTCTGCTTGGAACAGTCATTGTGACCCAGCTCTACCTCTGCCAAATCAATCATTCGAATGAAAAAGAGAGAAAGAGAAAAATCAAACTTTTCATTGTGCTTTTGTCCAGATTGAACAAGCAGCTTACTGATGAAGGGTTTCTAGGGTTTCAACCGGTCTCTGTAGCTTCACTGGCTACAACTAAAGTCTTCATGGTTCTTGTCTATTTCCAAAGACCAAGGTCAATTAATATGCCTTCCGTGATGTGATCTCCACAGGGGCCAAGAATGGGGTTAGTGAGGGCACAGAGGAAGAGCCTTCTCTATGAGACAATGGGGAGTGAGTCTGTTCCACCTTCTCTTTGTTGGTTCTGCCTCCAGTACACACAGGAGGCAGACTGAAGACTTGCAGCCCACTCAAGAGAAGCACCCTAAGCTGCACCTTAAAGGAAAACAGAAGGGAGAGTCAGCAAGCTCTGCCCCGCTATGCTATTGAGAAATTACTAGATAACACAGGCATCCAGCCATAGATTTGCTTCCACTAGCATAAATCACACAAATATGACAGAACTGAACATGTGCTAAAGCCAAAGCCAAATGTGTGTATTGCAATTTTTTTTTTTTTGGTCATCTCCTCAACCAAATCTTAAAACAAGAATTGTATATAGTTCTTCCCTTCATTTCTTAATGGAGCTGCAAAAGTGAAGAGCCTATGGCAGCTTGGAGTTGAAGCATTCCTCTTTTCACTTGCCCTGCCCTGCCAGTTGTCAGTGCTCTCGGACCTCCTGCATGATGGAACAAGCTACACAGACACTGGCTTTGCTGCTCCTTGACCACTCAAATGAGTGGTCACTCGTTTCAGTTCATTTTACAGCTGAGGAAACAGCTTGGAGAAGTTCAGACCAAGTTCCCTGATAAAAAGGCCCTTTGCATGGGCTGCCGTGCCATAGCTGCTTCACAGATGTGAGGGGCTCATGCTCCGGCCTGCCCTTGCTGAGATACTGCTTCTGCAGCACTATGGAGTTACATCTCCTGTCTCTCCTCTGACTCCATCATTGTCCTGGCTGCCCTCAAGGCCAGAGCCCACATCTCTTCTTCGTCTCATGGCACTTCTCTCATTAGGCACTCAATTAATGTTGTTGACAGACTGGCTGACTGCCTGACTGACTAAAGATGGCATCTTTCCACCAAGGGCAAGTGTTCTTTGCTGCCTTTATTTATTGTCTAATGTCAAGTGGTGTCATCAACATGATATAATTTTCCTGAAACACACATCAGGATTAATAAGAGAGTTAAAGAAATAAAAATTGTGGGAGGGTATTGGTCCTATATAGTAATATAATGTTAGTAACAGGGCTTGAATAATGTCTTACAGGTGTAGAAATCTTCTGAGTTAAACATGGCAATTTAACTCTGATTTTTATATAAATGTCCCCAATTTTTATGACATCATTTATATATATACTAGAGAATTTTCAGTGGTAGTTACTTCCTATTACTATAACTTTGGGAGACAACAATTAAGTATAAGAGGCACATTTCAAGCTGTTTAACAAATGATAAGAACAAACAAAACCAATCCCTTTTTTTCATTTCAAAATCTCTCTTCTTTTCAACAAGTTGGCGACTAGCCTTGGAATCAGAGTGAAGCCATCTCTGTCCCAAGCTACATTCATCACCATTCTTGTCTATATGATTTGCAAGAGGATGGGGTGAAATATTTAAGTTAGATCAGATCTTGGACAGCTTTTTCCTAAGTAAAACATAAATTAAAATCATATGTACATACACACATCCTGAGAATGTAGTAAATCCAGTTTTATGAGATTTATGAAATGGTTCTGAATTTTAAAACAGTCTATCCATTTGTCACTTCCTTTTGCCTGCCATTCGCTTAAAATCTCCATCACCATTGCTTTTACAAACCCTCCCCAAATGCTGTCAGATGGCTTACCATTGCATTGCACTTTTGTTATTTTGTTAATTTTGGATAAAGTCCTTGAGTAGAGCAATATTATTGAACTCATTTCTGCTTAGGTCTCAAGTTTCCATAGCTCCTCTATTACCAAGTGGCAGTGCACCCTATAGGCACAATAAATAAATAATACAACACTGAAGCTATAACAAATCACAAAATACATTATTAAAAAATTAAGAAATAAATATCCCCCTCTTACTTAAATAGAGATTGATTTTATAATGTGGAATGCTGAGCAGAGCTGCTTTGAGATATATTAAAGCTTGGGGACATGGAGAATACACAGTAATGGGCATTTTGCTCCCTCAGCCAGAGGGAAAAAAACCCTCCAAGTGAATGGATGTATTTGTGAAATGGAAGCTGATATTCTCTGTTTGTTCACAAGCCAGGTATGATGCACTGCCGCCTTCATCATGTGAGGGTGGAAAGACCTGCAGGACACATCTGTCTTTCCTAAGCACAAACTGTTAGTCTGGATGAAGGTGATAAAGACAAATGCTTTCCTGGAACTGAAGTTGGAGAAGCACCGTTTCTTTCCTTTAATGTTAAACCCTATAACTATAATTTGGGCTTCCAAAAAGATGTTTTCAAACCAGGATGCTGCCAAGCTCTCTCCAATGTGTTTTATTTAACAAAGAGAGGATATGGCATAGATCTCCCCACAGGTATATGTTTCAAAAGAAAAAAAAATTAAACAGGATCCCTTCTTCAGAGGTGTGAAGGTTTTCGGTAGAAAAGACAAAGTCGATGGGGGTCCCTGGACTCTCAGGAAGCCACTCTTGTGGTGTTTACCTTGAGGCTTGTTTGGGGCTATCGATTAACGAGGAGCCACTGCTTCTGTATTGAACAAGCTACCGTGGCCTCTGCTCTTACTTCATCCTGAATGGTGTGGAGTTTCACTATCCTGGCTAGACAGGTCTCAGGAATGAGCAAATCTTGCTGACTTCACTGCCCTCTCTAAAGACTCCCAACATCTCTACATGAGGGGAAAAAACAATGTCTAACAATTGCCCCCATCCTTTCTGCACTCCAAAGTTACACAAGAAGTTTACTCTGTTGGCACATAGAAAGAACCACTTCCTTTCCATTAAGGATGCTGGGGAGACTTGAACATCCTCCCATAGCTGGGGCTGTAAACCCACTGAGAGGAGTTCCACCTAGTGAGTAACTTTTAACAGATCACTGTAAATGGTTTGCTTACAATACACTGATCCATTTGGAGATATGACAGAACATGAGTGAGTCCCTCTGGTTCCCAAGGCTCTTGGGGCACTATTTTCCAAGAGCTTGACTTGTCTATATGTGTTTTTTTTATCTGACTTTGTTCACCGTCTACCTCCCTCAAGTATATAAAATACATACAGACAAGGGACATGGTTATGATTTAGCGTCTGCTTTTCTTATTCTTTGTGGAAAGATTCTCTCACCTACGCCTAAAATTCTCTGTAACATGCAGACAGGAACCTGGGCTCACTCTGCCATCTTTGATGTACGCTTTCTGAGGTCGCCCTGGATATCAATACCTGTCTGGTAAATGGACAAGAGAAAAGTAGAACAACACAGGAAGGTTTTTCACATGGCAAGTCTGCTGTGGAATGTATCACTTCTACGCATGTTCCACTGCGTAGTTACATGATCTTACCTATATTTAAGTGGGGCTGGCATTTGTTCTCCCCAGCTGGACATGAACATGATTATGATGAAGACCCCAATAATAGAAAAATCAGAGGTTAGTAAGAAACACATCAGCTGGCATCCCTGAGACTCTTAAAACACACTGTGGAAAACTTAAACTATTCCATACCCAATGGGAAGTCTGCAAGAAGCATAAAGATCTTGTCGAATTCTTAAGGATTTAAATTCTCAAGATGACCTCTGCCGTTGGCCTTCCACTTCTGTACTTGCTGTCCTCATTCTGCAATGGATCAGTGCAAATGCAAAAGGCAGCCCCTTCCTAGTTTTGAATGGCTTTGTGCGTCCTAGCATGCACAAACACACAGACACTCTGCTCACACAAATGCGTGTGAATAAGGTAGATAGGTCATGGGCATTTCTGGACCACACTGCAATTCACGTAGTAAACAACTTCCCATCCATGTTAGTCCTGCCACAGAAAGAAACGTTCCTTTTTAATGCCTCGCTGGCTGACTGGTCTTCCTCTCTCCTTTCCTCTGCTTGACTCCTCTCCCCATCCCAGGAGTAAAATTCTGAATTCCTCTGCTTGCCTCATACAGAGCACATTGGTTTTCGTAGTTTGCTGTAGTTTCAGGGTGAAGGGTTTTATGGACAGGGAGCAAAGTTGCATTTCTCTCTTCCAGATTACCCAAAAGTTCAGTCTTTTCTGGTTGCTTTCTGTCATCTGCTCTGTAATGCCTCTCCTAGGCCTTTCTACATCTTCCACCCTCACCCAACGTCCGAACCTGGAGTTAGATGGCTTACTGCCTTCTCAGCAGCTTTTCTTACTTAACTCTTTCTTGCCATCTTGTGTGTGATGACAGTGACTTTGCCTGGGACACAGAAGAGGTGTAATGGGCTCAAGAAGACTTCTAACTTTGTGTTTTGTGTAATGTTTTTATGTCCTCCTTTCAATACATTCTGCTCTTTAATTTGTTGAAATGTCAAGGATAAAAACCTGACATTTTTATACACTCTGATACACTCTGACTGCTTCCCACTTGGGGAAAAACTAAGTATGATGTTTTTCTCCATTCCTGTACCCCAAAAGGTGGAGTGCAGCTGTGCAGATGGGAGCAGAGGGTTAAATCTTGGGGATGAACAATTCTCACTTTTCAAATGATGTTACCACTTTGGATGTTACTAGTGTTGATTATTTCAAAGTACTGCTATTGAGATAGCATTGCTTAGGAACCATTGGAGAAATGGATGGATGGTTCAATGGATAGAAAGATAGGAGATAGATAGATAGATACGTAAAGAAAAATTTTGGACACATCAAATTGGCTGTATTTTCTGAGACTAATATTTTGCTATTTAATTGTGTTTATTTTCTGATGGGGATTTCTTTATATTCTGGGAACCTAGAAGATTCAGAAAGACTCCTTGTTCCTAATGAGGCAGAGTCCAGAATGTGTAGTACAGAGTCTGGAACATAACGGAGACACAATAAACGTTTATCGGAAGCTAATGCTCCATTTGGCATGCTCAAGTTAGTGCCAGCTCCTCTGTGCTCTGTCCTTGTGAACAGACCCTCCCAGCCATGGAGGTAACAGAGCAGACTGATGGATTTCACACAAAGCTGTTAATCCATTAACAATTGGCTGTAAAAGTATGCTTATGGAAACAAAATGGAAAAACTAAAAACCAGATTTGCAGTTGCAGTGTAAAGATATAATTGCCATGCGTTAGCAGAAAGTAGTGCCCCTCACAGATTGCAAATGTTATTTTAATACACAAGGAAAATGTACTGAATTTAATGAATTTGCTTTGACCATAAGGAAAATGGAATTTCAGATTTGTAGCACCAAATTTGATTTTTTTTGGTTACTGCTACTAGCTAGTTTTTTTGTTCAGTTATTTAGGAGGGGGAAAAAAAAAAAGTGGGCACCTGACAAATTGATCAGGCATTCCTGCTATTTCCTAGGTATATGACTTAGGTTCATTCACTTAACTTTCTGAGTCTTGATTTCCTCATTTGCAAAATGGGTATAAAAATCTATATTTATTGGGTGATTGGGTGAGATGATGTGTATAAAACATCTAGCGGAGTGCCTGGAACACAGAACAGGCACTCAAAAATAGAATGTGCTGCCAAGGCTGTTGCTCCTGCTTGATACTGGGTGGCCTTAAGCTCCCTGTATTAATCCTGACTCCAGAGAAACAGAACCAATAGCATGTGCGTATATACACTGTAGAGAGAAGAATTCATTTCAAGGAGTTGGTTCATACAATGATAGAGGCTGGCAAACCCCAAATCCTCAGGGTGGGCTGGCAGGCTGGAGACCCAGGAGAGAAAGTCGATGTTGCAGTCCAAGCCCAAAGGCCATCTGCTGCGGAATTCACTCTTGCTCAGCAAATGTCAGGCTTTCCGGTGACTGGATGAGGCCCACCTTTCTGGAAAAGAACATCCACTTTAAAACAAGAAAGTAGCCTTTTGGGCAAGGACCAGCATGGATCCACATTAGAGACAGGCTTTGTATGTCAGTGAGCAGAAGTGGTATAAGCAAAATGCAAAAGCACAAAAATAAGAAAAAGTATGGAGATACACCAATGGCTATTGAAGAGGAACAATGATAATAATTACATTTACTGAATACTTTTTAAATTCATTGTCTTATTTAATCCTTCTAACATACCTATGAAATCAGCATAATTATTTTCATTTTCCAAATGAGAAGACCAAGGCAGAGAAACCAAGTAATTTGCTAAAGTAGCATAATTGCTGGTTATTGAACTAAAACTCAAAACCAACTCAACATTGTAATGCATACTATTTTAGTTTACTGTAAAAATGTTTTAAATTATATACAGTGTACTTAATAAACTCTTCCTCAACATATCAATCTCCTCATGCCACCCTCTTAGATGTTTCCTCCTATTTGCACCTAAACTTCTTGAAAAAGTTCTCACATTTGACTGCATTTCCTTACCTCCCATCGCACCTACCTCAACCTACTGCAACTACCTTCTGCCGCATCACGTGACCTAAACTGCTTCTGCCAAGGTCATTATGGTCCATGTTCCATTCAATCTCTTAAACAGTTCTTGGCTTGACTCTTGGCTTACCTGGCTTGACTCTTGGCAGCCTTGAACACTATTGACCTCTCGGAAAATTTTCTCACGTTGGCTTCTATGGGTTAGCTGTTCCCTTTGGGGCTCTGCTCTCCTCACTCTCTCTCCACATATCCTGGAAAGGTTTTATTAACATCTGGGCTTCAGTTACCATCTGCACTCTGCTGATTCCTGGAAGAAGGCCTCTGGTTTCTTTTGTTTGCTCCTGTTTCAGTATTTTCTGTCCAGTGCCAGCCACTCTTCTGGTGATAGCACCTGCTTTGTCTCTGAGGACCTTCCCTTGTCCTTATTCTCAGCATATGTGATTTGATGGTACTGAATTTGGGGTGGTCCTGTGATGAGGGCCGTCATTCTACTCTCCTCGCTCCAGGAATTGCTTTAGGAATGGACACACGGGCAAGTGGTTCAGGACTTTTGCTCCCACCATTGAGGTGAGATTAGCTCCCTTTAATATGGGCCCTGAACTTGAAAAGATGTAGCTTGGAGAGGCTACAGCCATTTTGTCACCATGAAGAAAGAGCATATTTAAGAATGAAGCCAACAGAATAGAAACAGAAGAGAGAAACTGGGAAAGAAATAGATCCAGATGCTGCATTTGAATCTGTGCTTCTAGCGATGCCTCTAGGTACTCTCTCCAATCTGGAGCCACTAGCCATTGAACCCTGTATATATTTTAGTGTATATTTTATATTTATATGGAATGTAAGTATATTAAATACATTTTAATATATTTTTGGATATATCAGGTTAAATAACATATATTATTAAAATTCGTTTTGCCTATTTTTCTTTTTTTAACTTATTTAATGTGGCTACTAGAAAATTTAAAGTTACACATGGGGCTCACATTATATTTCTACTGAATTAGGATGCTCTAGACTTCTCAGTTACATGACTGAAATTTTCTTTTTTTTAAAGCTTGCAAAAAACAAATATAAACAACTGTTTGTAACCATAAAATTCCTCATAATGCAAGAAGCAAATACATCTTCACCCCAGTTCCTTCTCCTAGGTATCACTCACAAATGCAGCAAGATATCCAGTGGGACAGACACTTATTTTAAAATCAGTGAGGTGTCCTTTAAAAGTTTCTAGCAATTATCTATCTCTACCAGTAAAAACATGAATTTGTCTTTGGAAAAGACTTCCTTTGTTTTAATAAAATAATTGGAAAGAACCCTTTTTTGGCCTAAAGGTGAAACAAATGTGCACACATCATTTTTGAGGACGACTGTTACCCATTAACCTAGATGTAAATGTATCAAATTGATATGTTACATATTTTGTTTAAAAGTGCAAATTGGTGTCTTTTTAGCAGGATGGTACGCTAAACGATTTTTTTAGCGGGATTGTACGCTAAACAATTTTTTTCCTAAACGTGATCTTTTTTTTTACTTAATTATTTTTTGTTGCTTAATTACCTCTGTACATTATGCTTTATTCTTGGTATGCATTTGTGCATGCATATGGCTATGCATGTACACTTGAAAATTTCCATTGTAAATTTTCTCACTGGAGATCAGGAGTAGAAACCAAATGATGACAGGATAGATGGGGAGTTAAATCTTTACCTTAAGCTGGGGGTAGAGATATAAAAGGAACCAGATGGGAAATGCCCAAGTCTACTCTGCACTGAAAATCCACATGTGGTGTTATTTCAGGTGGTTTAATCTAGATTTGGGGAAATCGAATGTCAAATTTTGTGATTGCCCTGTCTGAGCTCTTAGGACCAGACCACACACTGTGAGTGAGAGTTGAGGTTTCCCCTGGGGGGGAAAAATGGTTATAAAGCCAAGGGAGAGAAGTAATTGTCTTCTCTTGAATGCCAGGAGCAAATCTGTCCTCTCGAGTAGGGAGAACACGGAAGGGCACTGCCATTGTGGGCTGGCCACTGTGAGTGTTACAGTGGGCTGAGGAGTCCAAGAAAAAGGTCATAGCCAGGGGGAAACCAGTTATTAAGGGACAACGTCTAGAAGCAGGAGTACAGCTAACATCCACGTTTTCATCTTCTGTATTGTAATTCCCCTCTAGTCTCTCCAAGCTCTCTGTAGAATTTTGTTGAATACCACAGTCTGGTCATGTGTGCTCCGTAAGATTAGGAGAACTATATGTGTCCATTCTATAATAAAGCAGAATAGAATGGAGAAAGCTGATGTAGCTCAGAAAATTCAAACATACATAAGCTACAACAGCTGATTGACCTGCTGGGCCTGTTTTAGCATCTGGAAGAAAGATGGCTGGTGGAGGTGACAAGTGACCTCCAGGAGAGATTGGTACAACATGTAAGCATGACTGAGGAATTCCTAGAAATTACTTGGCAGTGAGAACCCAGAAGAAAAATGAAATTCCAATGGCCTGTGGAGTGAGGCTTCAGGCTTTGTAAGCCAGGTATTGAATGAGATAATCCATAAGTAGCCAAGACAGTCACACTCACCAAATATTCCATGTGCTTCTCAACACTTCCTAGCATCTATACAGTGAGGTGGTCACATGGCTAGTACAGTTGAGTGAGCTGTGAAGAGAGTGAGGAACTCAAGCACAAATTTCAAGGATCTCTTCACCTTCTGTGACAAATGAAAAGGTGATACAGATAATGTAGCCATAAGATTAAACAGTGGCCATCAGTGTGGATCCCCATGTGTGGGGCAGAGCCTGCCACCTGACTCTTTGAAGCCTATAATGTAAGTGAGAAATAATGTTTTGTGTTCATTAAGCCAGCAGATGTTTGTTTTTTTAAACTGGAGCATGATCTAGTCTATCCTCAAGAATACACTATACTTCATAAATGGTAGCTATTATGCAGACCCATTCATTGCCTTCCCCATGTTCTGAGGTCCCTCACAAGACTGAAGCCAGCAGGCTGTGTTTCCAGGGCTTGTATGCCTCCTGGTTTCTGGTGGGGTTCAGGCAAGGGGAGGTACTACAGGAGGTAGGAGAGCAGAAGGAAGTGGGAAGTCAGGATGTTTCTCCCCCTCTTTCTGCCTTGGATGGCATCTCTAGCAGAAAGTGCATCTTGAAGTATTAAAAGAAAATAACCATATAAAATTCTATAACCAACAAAAGTATCCTTGAAAAATGAAGATTAAAGGCATATTCAGGGGAATAAAAACTGACAGAATTTTATCACTATCAGATGAAACTGAAAGAACTATTGACGGGATTTTTCATGACCCCAGATGGAAGCACAGAAATACAGGAAGTAATAATGAGCAACAGAAAAGGTAAAAATAGGGTTAAATGTTGAGAAACACTGAATATTAATAAAATCATGTGTGATTGAAAATACATGTACCAGCTGAAGTTTTGTAAAGTCCTTGTATTGGACCAAAAACAAACAAACAAACAAACAAAAAACCACAGATAAAAAAAAATTAAGATGGTAAATTTGAACCCAATATGTCATTAATTAAATTAAATGTGAATGGATTATATACTCCAATTAGAAAATAAATACTATCAAACTTGACAAAAAAACAAAACCCAATTATGTGTTGCTAATCTGAAATACATCATAAAGACATAGAGAGGTTGGAAGGGAAAGGATATAAAAGATAGACCACGAAAACAATAACCAAAGGAGGAAAAAAAGAATAGCTAAACAAACATCTGACAAAAATAGACTTTAAGGCAAGAAGCTGTTACAACAGCCTTCTAATTAGTCTCTTTTACTATAGTTTTGCTCCCTCTAATCAAATCATGAACTGCAGCCAAAGAGGTTCTTCTAGAGCACTAGCCTGATCTTATTATATTCCTATTTAAATCCTTCCACTGGTTTCCCATTTTCCCTAAAAAATAGTCTTAGTCCTGTCCACCTATATGCTGCCTTCTTCAGGTTGACCTGTTGCAACTCCCTATCACTTTCCTCATGGTTCAGCCATAGCAAAAGCCTTTCAGTTTCTGATAGACCTCATAAATCAGACACTCTCTCTTTGGACTCCTCTTGACGTCATACCTAACAACCCTTGGACTCCAACTCGTCTTCAGTCTGTCTAACTTATACTCAACCTTCAGGTTTCAGGAGGATGTCTATTTCCAAACTAACCTTCCCAGGTCTACAGCAGCAGGATGCAAGTGGAGTTTTGGAAAGCACTTCCATATTAGGGTTTGCCCTCTCTCTTCTTTGCATTTTGGAACCCTGAAACAAATATGCAAAGAAACCTATGCTGTCCTACTAAAGGATGAAACTATGTGGAGTCAAAACAAGCCATCCGGCTGAAGCACTCGTAGACCACTGTGCCAAAAATGAGGCATACAAGGCCATCTTAGACCATCTCGTCCCAGCCAAGCTGACCCTAACCAAAAGAGCCATTTCGGATATCACGGTTATTTCTGCCAATCCAGAAAATTATAAAGTAATTAAATAGAAGTTGTTATAAACTACTAAGTTTTAGGTGATTGGTTACCCAGCAAAAGATAATCAATGCAATAGTCAATCTTCATGTGAAATCTTATAGTAAATGTCTTGAAATCACTCATCATTACAACTGTATTTGAAATAAAAACTCTCCTTTTAGAGCAAGTATACAAAAATAAACTGAAATCTTATATGTTGGCAACCCTTTACTAACAATTTTGTATTTTGTAATGAGATGATATTCCAGAGAGTATTAACTTTCCATCTTCTTCGATCCTTGCAATTCTTATAGTTCTGGGTTCACAACTGCTTCAAGTATGTAAGTTGGCCTCCCTGCAACTATGTAGGTATTCTCTTTCTAATATTGCCATTTGGTCATTCTTAATTAATTCTCTTGTTTATTTGAACCATGAGTGTCCGTGATAAGGACAAGCATAGAAAGAATAACCTATTTGCTCTTGATTTTCTTCTACAGGTGTTTATTTGAATCAAACTGGGGGAGGGGAGAATGTTTTAACTACAGCTATAAGTAATTAAAGGGGGAAGGGCATTGGAAGCCATTATCAGAAAATCTGAGTTGGTTACTTGTGGAACTGACACTCCATCTCTGGTACTGTAGACAAATCCCAAATATCTCTGAGCATCAAACTTCTTTCATAAATGGGGTAATGACACACAATTCACAGAGCTGTTCTGAGTGTGTAAGCTAGCCTTGTAAATGTTAATACATTGCATACAGGTAAGTGATTATTACAAATTAACAGCCCTTAGGTCTTCAAGTGATTTTGTGCTCTAATCAAATAAAATTGGTATGAAGCATCCTCCCCACATTCAGTCCTTGCAACGCCAGGTCTTCCCCTTTTCTTCCTAAAGAGACTTATTCAGATGCATTTGAGCCAATTCGACAATGGAGACTTAGTTTGTAGGGGCTCAAGTGTAGCTAGAAAACCCACAGCCATCAACTTAGCCTGTACAGAGAGCTTGCTTCTTTTGATCCACAAATAGGCAAACAACAACATATTTTAAATAGAGAACCATAGAACCAATGTTTAAACAAATATAACCATCTTGGTTTCCTATAATGTACTAGAATGGACTGGGTTTATAATGCGAGATGAAAGTGACCACAAGAATTCTTTGTAATCACTTGATAGTACCAGTGGTGGAAAAGACATCTATTTTTTATGGATAGCTCTTTTTCCCTTTCAAAGATGACAGTGACGATAATACATTCAGCACTCTGGCTGAGAAAACTGATTCAGGGCTGCCAGCATTTCAACACCACGTCTGTATATATGTCTTCTGATTTCATGTAGCAGGCTCAGCTCCTATTTCAAGGACCTTTCCATGTTGACAGTACTTTGTTACCTGAACTACAAGGTACCTTTGCCCTGAGTGAGTGGGTCTGTTCATTTGTCTATCACTGTAATTTCCCAGCAATCAGCAAGTTCCAGCTCCCTCTCTGATGATGACTAGGTTTTTTATTTGCCAGGCAGCCAGGCATATTTATCAATTTCCCTGCTGCTTGCTTTTAAGTGATCACTGATCTATAATTCCCCTTTAGTTTATCACTCAGGTCTGTTTTATAAGATGACTATTTACGAGGCAATATGAGTGTTGGCTGGCCTTGGACAGTTACAGCAACAGTTCATTTCAAGTGTCCCATTGTTATAAGTACATTTGCTCTCCACACAACTCATCAAAAAGTGGAAATAAATAGAACAGTGAATTTTTCTCTATAGCTTTTCAGTTATGTGAGCTTGTCTTGTCTGAGTTTTCACCTCCCTGTCAGCCTATATGTAAATTCTCAACTCATAAGACACCTAAGAAATAGTTACTGATTCTTTCTGAAATTCCAGATATTAGGGTGAAAAGCATTTAGTGGGTATGACTCAAAAATGAATGAAATGTCTATTGGGTATGTATTCAAATACAGGAATTAAATTTCAGTGCTGCAAAAACAAACATTTATAAGATTTTTCAAATACTCTTTGCCTTTTACTCCCAAATATAATTTGCATTTGCTAAGTTTCTTTTGTGTATTTTTTTTAAACATCTTGACATTTGATTCTCAAGAGAGTCTATTAGGTGTTCCTTAATAAATTATTCCAAATCTCATTAATTTCTTATCTTCAAGGTGTTTCTTTTAAAGAAAGAGCATTGAATTGTAAATCCTTCCAAGGTATTTATTAGGAGATGTTGCTTGGTGACCTTTGTGGCCATTATTTTGGCAGAGCCGTTATGAAAATAAACTTAGTTCCTAGAGTGTTTAAACAGAAAGAATGTACTCAAGCTAACTTTCCATCTAAAATCATCCAAAATATACTCTAAGGATAGAGAAGAGCTATTCTGTTTAGAAAGTCAATCTTTTTAATTCTGCTTTTTTTTTTTTTCTGGGTAGACTAAACAAATAAGTCACCACAGGCACTGTGCATTTTTTTCTATTCCTTTCTCTTGGGATGAAATATGAAATAATCTACAAAGTAATTTGATCCAGCAATTAAAAACAAGGACATGAATTACACTAACAACTGTCACATAGAAAGAATTAATTCCCTCATAACACTGCTTGATGTTACAGACCCTGGGTGATTACGAACAGATTGTAATTGGAAAAGAGCCAAACCAATTCAGGTATCTCCAAAACACAGGGGTAAGCCTCGACTTGCAAACAGAGAACATTTTTTACTACCCACAGGAGTATCTTTTTGCATTTGGCGCTCGGATGTTTATCTAGCGATTACTCAATGCACCCAGCAATGCAGCAATCCAAGGTACTGCACGTGGCAATGCCCACTAATTCTTTCTTCTGAGAGTTAGCATATCATATATGGAAAGCAGACCTTCTGGAAGCTGTGCTTCCAGAAATGATGTCCCCCCGAGTATGGGTTATCAGCTGCTTGTGCTTAGTAGGGTAGTATGTCATTCTAAATAATGGACATTAGCTAGCTGGTGTGCCATTGGGCCAAGTAGGTGGAGGACACCGATGGCTGCTGCTTATTGGTAGAAACTTCATTTTCCCAATGGAACGCAGATTTATGGCCCCTGTCTGATACTTTATCATTTCTGGTCTAAGGTAAAAAAGCTCTTTATTGAAGAAAACTGTTATACTCTGGCTTCATGGAAAGAACTTAGTTTGGGGAGTCAGAAGATCCTGGGTGTTTCCCCCCTGCTTATAAAAGTAGTATACAATAATTTTTAAGCAAGGCAAAAGACAAAGAAGAAAATAATCTTCCATAATTAATCAACCTAGGGACAAACATCATCAATATTTTTTTGTGTATTTTTCCTTGTCTTTTTCACATTTTGTGAAGTTGGGATCATTCTTCTTATACAATTTTATATCCTGTTTTGTTTTATCCTGTTTGCTTAAAATTTGTCAAATGTATTTTACTGTATCATTGAAAATTTTTCTGACATTCAGTTTATAACAGCTGCATAATAGTTTATCTTCTGGATGTTCTAGAATTTATTTAAGCAAGTTCCTGATATTGTTTTCATTTTTAACCATATATTTGAACGTAAGTCTTTGTCTATATTTTTGCCTTTTCCTTTAGGTGATTTTCTAAATGGGAAGCTAGTGAGTCAAAGGATATGAGCATTTTTTGCAAGTTTCTTCCTATTTTAAAAGATAATTTTATTCTCTTTTCTGATTGCAATGTAACTCACTGCAAAAATGAAACGAAAAAACAAACATAAAATCCTGACATTTAAAGAAGAAAACAAATTACCACTATTTATGTTTGCTTACGTACACAACTCCTTCTTTCTTTCTTTCTTTCTTTCTTTCTTTCTTTCTTTCTTTCTTTCTTTCTTTCTTTCTTTCTTTCCTCCCATCATTCCTTTCTTACCCCCTTTTTCTAAGAACAATAGAACCATATTTTAAAAAATGTTTTGTAATTTGCTTTTCCACCTAGCAATATACTGTAGACACAAAGAACATAGTATTTTTAAGACTCTTGTTATATGTCAAATTGATGTCCAGAAAGGACCCATTGATATCCACTCTCATCAACAGAATATGAAGTACACATGTCATTCTACTAGGGCAATCACCAATTATTGCCTCTGTTACCATCTTTGCTATTTTTTTTTTTTAATTTTTTTTTTTTTTTTTTTTTTTTTTGAGGGCAGTGTCACTGGCCCTCACATGTGGGACCCGAACCCGGGCCGCTGGCTTCCCAAGCCAGCGCCCAACCACCGCGCCACTCGGCCGGCCCCCATCTTTGCTATTTAATGGTAACTTACTATAGCAAAATGCTTTGTAAAGTTAAATGCTGTTTTCACTTTGGACCCTTAAATCTCCTCTTATAAATTGTTTTCTTTGCACATTTACCTGTCACTGTCTTGTTTGCATACTGATTTGTATGAGCTCTTGATATAATAAGTAGTTTGGACCTCGTTTGTTATTGTGGCAAGTGCTTTTTCTTGTTTCTTTTCTGTCTCTTAATTTTTTTTTCTTTGGGTTCTCAAAAATTATTCAAACTCATTTTACTTTCCTGTATCACTTTTCTCCTGTTTTAAAATGTAGACAATCTTTCCCCATATGGAGAACAGGTAGAGTCACCTTTGGTTTTCTCTTTATGATTTTCATTTTAATTTACCTAGGATATGGCATGGAATATAGCAGAAGATTAGGATCTACATTAAACTCTGTTTCCAAAAAGTCAATCTTTCCTGTTCAATTATTATAGCCCTTTCAGCATATATGAAGTTCTTATAGGCACAACGCTCTGTTTCTGAGTTATGCCTTCTCTTCTAGACTGTAAACTGCATGCAGACAGGCAGATTTGTTGCAATCACCTTGTACCTCATAGGCCACTCTCTGTTTAGCCTAAAGAAACTGAGGTGAATGAAGCAGAATTGGAATTCTTGCAGGGAATGAAAGCCCAATTCAAGCTAAGTCTGTCATCCCATCCCTAAAATGCTGCAGGTATGAATAAAATATTATAAACCATGCCTGAATCACAAAGAGGATAGAAAGTCATGTCAAACCTATGAAGTGCAATTTGTGTAGAAAGAAAGACGTCTATTGAAATCTGATTGAATTCTAGGTACATAGTACTTTTCTAATGAATAACCATGGCTCTTCAGTTTTATGTTAAATGCTTAATCATAGGGTTTTAATTCTCCTTATTATGGTTTTAAATGAAAATGCAAATGTTACATGTACTGGGCATGCAAACAGAGGGGAGAATACATGTTAGGTTAAATTTCTCCAGAAAGAGAGGCTGCTTGATTCTCTCAGTTTCCAAGGTACAAGCTCTAAAGCACTATTTGCTTAAAGGTTTTGATTTCTCAAAACTTAAAACAGTAAGGCAATTTTTGTTTTTTATTCTCTGAGTCGCTCTCTCTCTCTTTTAGTGAAGCATTAAAGGAGCTACAATCCCATTGGTTCAATCTTTAAAGACAGGTCAGAGGGCTGAGAAGAAATAAACAGCTTTATTTCCAAGGGGCTTCTAAGGTGATGCCTGACTGTGTAAGGGGCAGGGCTGAAGGGGGTGAGGGGCAGGACGAGAATTTGTCCCAGGAAAGGTACTGTCACAGTCACCAAGTTATGTCACAAAGTCATCTTGGCTGCTAATATGTAAAGAGAGAAAATAAAAAGTACTTAAGCCTGGGTCACATAATAACATCCTTTGGGGCTAGCATATTCTGGCAATTCACAATTCACTCTTATTATCCTAGAGTTAGCAGAATTCTTCGGAAATCACAACCAGCCATAATAAGACAATACTGCTAATGCCTTACACTGATGTTATTAAAAACTCTAATTCATAGTTTGGATAACCTAGCCATGCTCTGTGCAGCAGTATTAATGCAGAGAGGGAAACATTTGGACTCAAATTTCCTGCATCATGCAAATTCAAAACAAAGGCAATATTGCTGCCAATCAAATCGGCAAAGACATTCTGATTCAAAGACCAGATTTCCTGATTAAAAATTTGCAATCAGATCAGGTTTTAGAGGATGCAAAGCTACGCGGGACAAGCATTATTCAACATTTCAGAGTTCTAGTACAGCCACTCGAGATTTTCCACCGTGGTTTCCAGAGTTTCAGTCACCTTTGAAGTGTCTGAAGCTATGAGTCTCCGTTGCCTATTACTGGGATACATTTGCCTTCATTGAACATTAAAAAGCTTCTAAAAATAAGAATGACACTGCAGGTATATTACTATAATATTCATGTGTATTTACTAACTCTCTCCCCAGATCCACACTGGGTCTATCAATAAGTATATTTAGAACATGGACAAAAGATACTGTAACAATCTACCTTCAGACACATACTTTGGGCAGTATCTACGTGAAAATCACCCCATACCAAAGATGGTCACCCCTGTTTAAAATCTGCAACCCCTCCGCCCCAACACATACAAGCAACAATGACAGAAAACACTGAAAATTCTTTATATATTGGAAAATGTGACGTGTTCTGGGGTTATTTGCGGGCGGCGGAAGGTGGGGGGAGTTGCTTTTTATTTATTTTTGTTTTTGTCAAAGCAAATTTTTCTTTTATACCACCATTGTTTCAACTAAGTTTTCCTTGGGGTGCCAGAGCTAAAGATGATCTGCTGCTGAAGGACGCACGTCAGTGTACGTTTGTTGTCATAAAAATCTTCCTGGTATCTAACTTAAACCTCCTTTGTTCCTGCAAGGTAAGTTCATTCGCTGCTTCCCTGGGGCCATTCAGTGTCCAGGGTGCTGTGGCAGTGCTCCCGCGGAGGTGAATATGGTCTGGCTTTATCTTTAGAGCATCTTTAAATATAGATTACAAGAGGGAGGTTGACTACAAAGTGCAGCGATGTGGTATTTAGAGAGTGCCGTGCTCTGCAGACAGAAGCCTGCCACTACATTAATTCATCTCGCACCATTTTCTGTTCTCATTATAATTTTATCTTAGGAATTAATACATTCTGCCATTTTCTATTCTGGTTACAATCTAGAGAAATCCGTGAGGCTGAATACATTTTGTACCACTTTGTTCTGCTTATAATGTTAAGATGTTTTCACGAATGGATTAGTTTAATGCCACTTTCCCTACTTTATCTTGAGAATAAGAACTTAAACAAAAAAATTCACCTGGCATTGGTGTGAATGTATTACTAGTACCAAGATTGTATAAAATAGAGAATATAGGAAAAATAGCTTTATCTGTCTTTGCTTTTGCTTTAAAGATACTTTGACCTCCCAGAAATTTTAAAGAAAGCATACAAAAAATAACTAAAAATAGGTGAGGTATTAGTTGTGTGATAAATGCCTTTCTTTAGAAAGAAAAGTTCTCATGAGTCGCGCTTTCCTCTAAGTGAAGCAAATAGAAATCCCTCCATTGCAATTACATTAAAAAAAAAAAAACCTAACAATTGAAAATACACAGAAATTCTAACGAAGTTTCAAGTTTAGCAAAAAAAAATGTAAAACTATCTTCTCAATACTATAATTACCAAAATGGCTAAGCCTTTTTAAAGAACCATGTAAAAATCAAGTTCACTTAGTCACCAAAATCAAACTGTTAAGGTGACTTTTTTGTGGGATTGGGGTGGGGTGCTTTACATAACAGAAAACTATAGAGTTCGGGGTAATGTTACACTTTTCCTTTGTTAAATTCAGAGACCAGTTCTTATTTTGAAAGAAAGTCCAACCATAATGATGACCATAAACTGTGCTTCAAATACAAGATGAAACTTATGATTTAGCAGAGGAAGGTATGCATACTGAATACCATTAGGATGAAAAATAGCATCTGAAGCTATTTTTCGTCCTTTACCTGCTGCCCCTCCCTCTCCTAAATGCTCCAGACCCTTCCATAGTCTCTCATCTGCTTCTCTCTTTTGTCCAATAACACACATTTGTGACATGAGATGAGGGTGCAATCTATGTCTGAGAAACAAAAAGTTAATGGATTTCAATATCTCCAATGAAATTAGCTCATTTAGCCAGAGACACAGCTCTGAAAAGCCCCTACGTCTACCTAACTCTAATAGTTAGTTACCGCCCCCATTCCCCTCTGTGGCTATTTAACCGCCCTTGAAACCTCCTTCCTTTCCAGTTTCTCCCAAGTCTCTTCAGAAAAACCATAACTTCTCTGTGCAAAAAAAAAAGGAAGTCTTCATAGGACTTCCCTGTTTTAGCCTCTCCCACAGATGCACCTGAATGTATTCCGTTCTTTTCTTACCTCCCACCAATCCAAGCAACAGGTTAGGTGTACCTTCTTGCCTCTGGGGCTCCTCAGTCCATCTGGTCACAGACTCAACCATCCCATCGCCTCCAGGACCTCATCCCATCGGTCTCCGACTCTGCTTCCTCTACATTTAACCTCCTTTCTGCTACATAAGCTGGACTCCTGAATATAAACACAATCTCAGGCTTTCAATTCCTTAAAATATAAGAATTAACAAATACCTAACCATTTTAAATCCCAAATACCACTCAAATGACCTTGCTATTGCTTATTTCTCTTCACATCCACACTCCGTCTCCTCCCACTAATTCCTAACACTGCAGTGTGGCTTCTGCCCCACAATGCCATGGAAATGGCTTTCTCAGCCCTAGAGTCACTAATGGCCTCAGTGCTGATATATATAAGAGACATGCTTCTTTTCTGCAACACTGACACTGTAGAACACTTCTGCTTGAAACCTTCTTTTGCTTCAGGGACATGATACTCTCTAAATTCTTGGTGCTCCTATGGCTGCTCCTTCATTGGTCCTTCTGGTCTCCCCTAAAATACCGTGGTGTCTCAGGATTCCATTGCCAGCCATCTGATTTTTTTCCTTTCTGTGTGCTTTGTGGATGAACTGGCCCAAATCTACGGTTGCTCTATTTCTTGTGTCTTCGTAACTTCCAGATCCAAGGCTTCTCTCTAGCCTTGCCTGCCAGGCCTCTGGCTAACTCCCTTCTGGGTATCTCTTTGTGTATTTTGGGATCAGTGTGGCTACTCTCATTGACATCACCATCTCCTCCATACATCCCAGCCAGGGCCACCCTGGCTAATGTGCTGTGGGTAAAATAGGGAACCTCATGTCACTTGTGGATAGCTCTCCAAGTGATTTCACTGTTCACAACCAGGCAATTCAAACAAAAACAAAAACAAACAAACAAAAACCCTGGATGACTCAATTTCTGCTATTTCTCAAGCACTTATATTAGAACATATTGGAACCCACCCTTATATGTCAGGCTGTCTTACAAATAACCTAAAAGTTCATGAGATCACCAAGCATGTTACCACATCACAGAGTCCACCTACTCCCCCCTCATTGCCTGGCTACATTCAAACTCTAAGTCTCTGGTTCTCAGATTGTGACTATAACCAGAATTTCTCATTGGTTAGAATTTACCTGGTTACAATGGAACAAGAACATGAGATACAATCAGGGGATAGTTCTGAAGATCAGAAAATGGTTAGCATAGCAGTACTGTTTCTTAAGAGTTTTCCAGTAAGACTAGTTTTGCCTGTCAGGAGAGCAAAGAATTTAACATCTTAAAAATCAACTCTCCAGACACTTAACATCCATTTTATACTTAGGGAAGATTTCAACCAGCTACAAGTGTGTAATTTAAAAATTCAGCTTATTCAGCAGTGTGAACAGGGGGAAGGTAATTGCATGTCACCAATTTAGAAGCATCAATCGGAAGAGAAGTTATCCAAGATTCCTCATGGTATTTAGGATAAGGTTAAAGAGAAGGAAACATCTTTTATAAATATGTGAAGAAAAGCAGTCAGGGTTATTTCTATCCACTGTTTATATTTAGTTGCCCCTTTTATTCTAAAACTATACCATTGTTGCTATTTGAAGCATAAATGCAACCTACAATAAACAAGAAAATGAACAAACCATGCTTTTAAAATGTCCAACTAAAGTCAATTTTAAAAACCCTCCACTAGAGCCTCTGCTGAAGAGATAGCATTGACTTCTTGGTGTCTGGATGAGCAATTTTTAAAATAAATCCACCATCTGAAAGAACTCAGACTCAGTGATACCCTTCAAAGGAGATTACTCGATTCTCACTGGAAGTGGAGTCCCTGATTTGCCATTCCCTCTTCTGTGGACAGAACACAGATGGGACTTTAATCAAACATAATTTGAAATGACACCTGCTATTAAAACATTATTCTGTGTGAAAAGCAAGACTTGGTGACTGAACATCTGAGTAGACATTTTCTTGCCTTCCATTCATTTTCTTTAAATTTCCCAAACAGATTTTCAATGGCTTAGGAGAAGAACAGTCCTTAGCTGTTCAGGGACCACCTTTAGCAGTACAGGCGAGGTAGTTCACTCTCCCATCGCATTCAATCCCTGTTCTTGGCTGCACTAGTCACAATTAACTCTAATTGTAATGGCAGCCAGTCTGATGGAGACTCTGGGCTGTTAGGGACAGAGCTGAAACCGCTATACACTCATTTCCCCAAAGACTGTGGACCTTCAGGGGGTAATGACTTTGTGTCATTATATCCAGAGACAAAATTCAGCTGATAGACTAAAGGTTAACAGTTCTATTTCCCATTACCCAGCAGCCCAGGGTGGTAGTATCTATTCATGTTGCGAGAGCCTCCATTAAGCTCTTTGTCAAATTTCTTACTAGTTGAAGGTTAGAACACTTTTTCTTAAGTGGGAAACATTTGTTTCCAGGAAAATAAGTTTTAGAACGGTACAAAAATAGGGATGGTGCATTCTATCAAAACTTCTGGATATATTTAAATGAGAAAAAGAAAAACAAATATACATCACCTCCAGCAAACAACAACAACTTTCTTACTTTTTCCCATTATATTACAGCTTACGTCAGTAGCTAGAAAGATTATAAAATTTTTCTTTTATATTTCTTTGTGTAACCAACCACACAACAGTATTATATAAAATAGCGTATAAACGTATTGTTTATTTAAACCTAACCATTCAGTTATAGTCCAGGGGTTACTATACAAAGTTGGTAAATGGATCCCTGGGGTACTGGAAACCAGATTTTTTTTCTTTTTTTTTTGGTTCCCATCAGACTCATTTCCAAACCCTGTGGGGCTTTATCCAGCCAGGCTTCAAGTGTCCTGATCTCTTCAGACTCCAATTAACTTGTGCTGTTATATTGGCTTTGATTCAGGCCTGTGTTGCTCATCTCTAGTGAGAAGAAAACGAATGTAGGAAATGAGATTAAACAAAGTGGTGGCTGAGAATGTGTATAAATAAATAAATATATAAATTAAAAAATTGGTTCCCGAGAGAGAACAAACATTCTAAGCTATTTTGACTATTACACACAGAATCTCTGATAACTTCACACTGCCAGGGCTAAAGGGGTGACAACAAAGGGTAGGCACCCACCCTGCATTTAGCAGGCCTGGTAGAGGCAAACAGATCTTTACAACATATATCCAGGACTGGGGAGAGACTGGGAGGGCTGGTTTTCCTTCCTGATCTTCCTCCCTTTTTTGTGTGTGTGCCTTGTGTTCATGTCTCTCCGATTTCATTCCAATCGAGCCAACTCTGAAGCTGTTGAAAGAGGACTGACTATTGCTCTCACCAGCCACCTGGCTCACAACCACAGCCAGCTTTATTTAAACCCATGGCTGGCTTTAGAAGGGAAAGCCAGGGAAAAAGGGAAAGAGAAAAAAGGAAAAAACAGGTAGACAGCATGCAGACAGTAGGAAAGCAACATGGAAGTTTTTACATAGGAGGTACTGATTCTACATCAACAAGCCAAACAGGCCCTTTAAAGGGGACCTAGGTTTGAGTCAATCATGAGTAATAATCTCTGAATAGGGTGACTACAGCCAGGCATGTACTTTAGCAAGGCTTAGACTAAACAATGTGAACTGTGTCTCTTCTTCAGTGTTTATTACATTCCTTTTGTAGAAATCTCCATAGCATATTTAAAAATCTTTGTATGAATGCAAGTTTATATTGTATAATTTCCCTGAATGCAAATACTCATATAATGGCAAGAATAATACTAATGCTCACTGGGACCACATACTAGGTATTGTACTAAACATGTTATTTGTCTTATCTCAGTTTATGTTCACAACAACCCTATGAGACAAGGTGCCCTTAGGACGCTTGTTTGTGGAATACCACACAATCTTCTCATTTCACTGATGAGAAAACAGAAGATAACTTGCTCAAGGTCACGTAGCCAATAAGTGGAGGCGGAGTTGGGACTCAAACCTAGGATTTCTGGCCCCCAAACTATTTTTTTAATCCTTACCCAACACTGCCCTGAGAGCAAATCTTAAGACCTGATTTATCCTAAGCCTCAGATTCCTCAATCTGTTTAATGAGGAAACTGGCGGATACTATCTCCCAGTTCTGATGTATTAAATAAAGTCCTGCTAACTTAGCAGGAAAAAGGAATGCTCTGAGTATTCTATCAGCTTGCTAAAGACCCTGACGACTCCACTTCCAGGAGTGGAACAGCCCCAGACAGCTTTGATCTCTATTAAGTAAGAGTTCAAGATCTACACCGAGATCTCAATCTTTTGGGTAGAACTTCCTGTATGTTTGTGAATAAGCACATCCATGAATTCCTTCTGTATGTGGTAAATCTTAGAATCTCTGTCCCCCTAACTCAAATAAAGAATCCCCCTCTAGACTCCATATGCCAGCCTCAAGCCTTTTCTTGCCCCTTCTTATAGCAAACTCCTCATATGAGTGGTCTGTACTTGCTGCCACCGTTCCTCACCTCCCATTCTCCCTCAACCTACTCTAACTAGGCTTTTGCCCAATCAATCCACAGAAACATCTCTTAGCAAGGTCACCCACAACATCCATGATGTTCACCATAATACAGAAGAACAGATAAAAAATAGGAATCTATACAGATCAAAATAACTATTTATAAACTATCTTCACTAAACCTTAAGCTAATTACGAAAAGCAAATACCTCATTAAACAGATATACATTACTTTCCATAAACTATCTTACAAATAGAGTTTATTTGCCTCATTATACTGGCACTTAAGTTCAAGAAAATTGGTAAGAAGTTTAAATTTTATTTAACCAAATGCACCCTTTAATTTTACTATTGTTACTATCACTCTACTGAATATTGAGATTATATTAAATTTGCTGAGGCTGGCTAAGCTAAATAAAATTCCAATATTTTGTAGTCATAGAAGCTTATCTAAATTGCCTTCCTTTCTCAGTCTCAGTAGAAAAACAGGTGAGAGGGTTAGTGATTCACATAAGGTCACACAGCTGGTGTTGGTAGACCTGAGACTAGAATCCAGAGTCCTCCTATAATACCATGGTCCTTGGATGTATTTCAAAACAGGAGTGGATTTGTCACAAGGAAATATTATTAGTCAATAAATGATAAGACAATTCTCAAAAAGGAGTATTGCAAATCTAATCTACCTATTCTCAACCCAGTATATGTTTTGGCCCCTTGGAAAGTAGCCCCACGTCATTTTTTAGATATGTTAGCTATGGTAATTGGGTTTGCAAATGTTTCATCATATTAAAAATTGGATCAATTCAAGTTTCTATCATTAATAACACCACTTCTACTCAATTGCATCCTGATAATCTCTCTTGAGTTGCTAGCAAATAAACGGCAGGTGGAATTAAAGCCCAGAAACTAGGCCTCACATGCAGCTTGTCTTAGCGATGCCACGCCTATTATCTGTGCTCTCCAGTGGGAATGTTCACTTGTGTATGTCACCATAATATTTTGCAAAGCAGTCATTTCATGATGGCCAACAGGCAGCTCAGATGTTCCTTCTGAGACATTCCCACACTGCTTAGCTTTTATTGCGATTAAACACACTAAATATTGGGCAGAAAGTACTTTAGAACAGGGGAGTTGTAAAATTTTCCTAGATGCTCTTGTTTGGAGGACCAGTACAGGACATAGCTCAGCTCTTCAACAAGTTCTGTTCCATCTGGTCATGAACCAAACGAGGCAGCTATTGGCATGATGGACAAGAAAGGGAAGATGAAAAGATGCTTCCTTTAAACTGAAGAAATTTGTCTTGTAAGAAACACTGAACTTTTTCTACTTCTTTAAAACATGGTACTACACTTAAAATGGGGTTGGCCCATGCATCTTTGACAAAAATCTTGTTTCAGGTTCTGAGATGAGCAACAACAGGAGGTGGGGGGTAACCTGACCGCCTCCCGTCCCTGAAGACTGGAACAGCAGGTGTGCCTATTTTCAGAGGTAGGTGAAATATTTGCCAAATCATTTGGTTGGCACATTTCAACTCAAAATGTGCCAAATTACCTGTCAATGCTAAACAGCCTTTTTACAAGAAAGATAAATGTCCTTCCAATCACATTTGCATGGACTCACAGTGCCATCCAGTGGCTTGTTATGTCGGTCACAAGTGTGCAGGGCTCTGTCTCCCAGGGTTTGGATCCAAGCTGACCACCCTTGTCTTGGTGGTGGCTCCTTGGGTACCCAGAGCCTTTGCGACTTGGTAAGGGACAGTGCATGCATTTAAAATGAGCTGGGTTGGAGGAGAGTTGGTGTCAAGGATTGGATGTCACGCCTATGGTGTCCTAAGTGGGAGTGGGAGTTTCCTATCTTATTTTTCAATTAGGAAACATCCATGTACCTTCTTCCATGGAATCAACACCAAGAGAAACCTACGAAACACACCCAGATCTCTGTATTTAGCGCCTAGGCTTCCTAACCTCAAGGTGACTGGGCCAGCCAGAGTATGGCAGCTTACTTCATTTTACTTTCACTTGGCAAACAATCTTAACCTTTTAACTCCCTGCTTGTCTAATTTCTCCCTTAAATTGTCCTTTTTTAAGAGATTGCATTTCTCTTTAAAAGGAATACAAGTAGTTCTGGCCCACATAAGCTGATGATAAGTAGGTAAAGGGGAAGGAAGGTTGAAAGTAAAGAAGGAAGAGAAAAAGAATAGACAACAAACTTGATTCTCTTCTAGTCACACAATTGAAGGTCAAACGGACCCTATCCTACCTCTTGCAAAGTCAGCCTCTATGAGCTATAATCCGAACAGGGATTTTGAAAGGCAAATAGATCATATGGTGACAGCAGCAGCTGTATATTGCCATAAAGAGATAAATTCTTTTTTAGATAGTAGCTGTGCATTCACAAAGCACAGAGAGGGACCAATCAAAAGATCTGAGAATGTTTTTACACAGCCCCACCAGATTAGCTCTGAAGAGGTCAGAGCTCTCATCGGGGAAGCAAGAATCCAAATGGGAACTGTGGATCGCTACAAGTAAGTGGATGTTTTCCCCCATTGGTTTTCCCAGCATAGCTTGACAGGAACCTGTCAAATTCTTCAAATCTTCAAAATCTCTGAATCTATCAGACTAGATTAGGATATTTCAATTTGTCACTTCTTCAACTTTTTAAAAAGTTCCCATGAAGGAAACATCAGGTCCTCTGTTCATCGGACTATTTCCTTCCCAGATAAATTAAATCCACCTAGTTCCAATCATGATAGAACTGGGTAGACCATACCCGTTGGGGCTATACCCTCCATTTTCCATTTTCTATTTACTCTTAGTTTATTTCAATACATTGTATAAAATAATCAGAAATGAAGGAAACTTAGAGATCATCAATTAGGCCAGTATTCCCATTTTACACGTATGGAAATTGAGGCCCATTCCCCGGTTTGCATTTTCTCAGTGAGGACAAGTTTTTGGTTTATAGTAAGAAAACATAATTGGAAAAGGTCAGTTACTTTTGCATTTTTCACAATAAAGAAATATCCTCAAACTTGGTATCACCAAATAACATAATCTAAGAGTTTAGTGAAAAGATTAGAAGAATAGTATAATTATGTTTGCCTCCCTTCTTGCTATATTCCAGGAGAGAATATGAAATCTTCAGTGATACATGGAATGACATTCCCATTTGTGCTTTGGAATCTGAGATTCTGTGTTGCCCGGTTCTGGTGTCACTAACATACACTGATTCATTTGGACTTTGAAGACTTACAATAGGGAAATTGTGGTCTTTCTGGATTGTTCCATTTGAGATGGAGAAAGGCTTTAAAAAGCAAGACCAGTAAACACACAGTGTCTGATCAAAGACTTGGGAGAACGATATTATATGAATGCCCTTCTGAGAAGCAAAACCTCAATTGGAAAGAGAAATGTGAAAATTTTTTTTAAAGGAATCCTGATTAGGCAATTGGCTGCCAGGAATATCTTGTTTAGTCGATTGCAAATGATTCCTATTCCAAGACGTCTCCCTGAAGCATCAGGCATAGGACAGAATAGTTTTGGTTAGCTGAGATTCAGGGGAAGGGCCTTAAAGTGACAGTTTAGAGTATGTATTCTCTTTTAGAGTCTCAGGACACATCTAAACACAACAAAGATTATTCGTTACAAAGGATAAATATGCACTCTAATCTGCCTAGAGTAAAAACTAAAACCAGCCAAACAAAAACCAAAAGGACAGGTCATTTTTTTTTTTTTTTTTTGAGGGCAGTGTCACTGGACCTCACATGTGGAACCCGAACAGGGGCCGCTAGTTTCCCAAGCCAGTGCATAACCACCCCGCCACTCGGCCGGCCCTAGTTCATCTTTCTTTTTTTCTTTTTTTTAAAAAATATTTTATTTTATTTATTTTTTTTTTTTTTGAGGGCAGTGTCACTGGCCCTCATATGTGGGACCCGAACCGGGGCCGCTGACTTCCCAAGCCAGCGCTTAACCACTGCACCACTAGGCCAGCCCAGGATAGGTCATTCTTGATAGAACTCATCTGGCAATCACAGACACCCAAGGGCATAAAGCACAGCCTCCCAGGGCCTGGAACTTGGAATGTAAGAGTCAGTAACTAAGGTCCTGAGATCTCTCTCTCCCCTTCCTTCCCAGTGAATACATTTTATTGAAATCTATGTCAGTAAACCAACCATTCAAAGATTCCATCTTTGTAGAATATTACATTCTAGCTTTGCTCTCTTTCATTCTCTGACATTTCTACACCTAACTGCCAACTACCATTGTTGCATTCTTCTCTTTACAAATGAACTTTCCTGGCTTACTCTTAGTCTCAGCTCCTCTATAAATGCAGCAGGGACTGACTTGGTCTCACTGTGTTACAGAATCTGCCTCTGATTCTCTGTGACCTTTCGGCTCTAGAGATACCAACTAAAAGCTTACGGTTAGCCAGTCCATGGATTAGCTGGCTTTGGGTCAGAGGTCATCCTTGAGCCAGGCTATGGAGTGCAGACATGGTTATGGTGTCACAGGCTGGTCTCCTGACCTCAAGTCATTGATGGGATCACTAATGGACAAAATTCCTAGAAAAGTGGACCATGGTTGACGTAGATACCCCAAAATACATCTACTACTAGATTATGTATTTTATTTCTCTGAATTTATACAAACTTTTTTGGATAAACTTTAGAAGATGTCCCTGAGTACTAAATCTTCCTTTCAGGATGGTGGGGTCAATTTCTGCCAAAATTTCTATCATTTTCACATCACTGGCCAGTTCTTTGTTGGTCAGAATTAAGAATCAAGTAGAAATTTTCCTTGTTGCTTCCTCTAACTTCTAACCTATAAAATTGTCAACAAAACAAATCAACAATCTAACAATCTACCAGACGCTCTGCTTTTAGCAGAGTGACCCTTCCAGCATCTGTCCACCTACAGTAATGAGGTATTTCAGCAATCTTGTTTCTGTACCAAATTTCAGGAACATAGCATCCATGTTATAGTCAGAGAATCGAAAAGTCTATGCCTAGTTTTGACGCTATGGCAGTGGTGGATGACAATCATATTACTTTGGTTGTTCTTTCCTCTTATCTTCTGGCAAATGTTCTCTGCCAGGTTTTATCCTTAGGTTTGTGCATCTTTATACAATGCTTAACAGAGTTACTTTGTGAAACACCCACATAAATGCCATTTGATACATTTAATCCTTTGGGAACAAGATAGGTAATAGATATAATAAGACCTCCCCATGGATTTTGAATCTGTCACTGCTATTGCCCATTTTAAGGGATATTCCCTGGGCTTGTTATGTGCCATGTTAAATCTTTCCCAATGCCCTCCTACTCTAGAAAATTTACATGGACTCTTAAAGAATGGCTCAAAAGTTGCCTTGTGACATTTAAGTAGTACTGATAAAAAGAATGGGTCAAAATTGGATGATGCTCAATTTTGCGCTCAGAACTATGCAGAAGGTCAGGTAATGTGTTTAGACGTTGGATGCCATACTCCAGAGAAGCCTCCGTAAGCATGAGTAGCGTGAGCAGCTTGTTGGGTATGAGAAGGATGCACTAGATCATCTGAAATGAAACTCGATCACATTCAGTGAACAGAATCAGACAACTGTCATCAAGCTTTACAATATTAGGAGTCTCTCCAATTCCAACCTCACAAATATAGGTGCATAGTCATCCACCATGACAATCAAAGTGTCACATACTAGTACAACTGTTATACATCTGTCTGAATTCTAGCAGAATAATTTTCTTCATCAAATTTGTCAAAATGGGAAACCCATCTGTTACTGGTAACAGCAGAACTTTCTTTTGCAGAGAAAAGTATAGTGTTACCAGAAGACCTCTAATAACTTGGAAACAAATGATTTCTCCTGTTGATACTATTATTCTTGAACAGGCAACTCTCTAGAAGGCTGTAACTGAGAAGCTTCTCTTACATCTTCATCAAAATATCTGCTTTTACTCAACAGGATAAACATTATTTTGCCTATAATTGTATTAGTCATAATCGACCTCAGTTTTAAAATGACTCATGCTTTCCAAATAGCTCCTACATGAAGGATATCACTGAGTCCCCACAACAACCCTGTGATATGGTTAGAGCACTTCTTATGGCCATCAGTCAGGGTATAAAGATATTGAAAGGCTTGAAAAATTACATGACTTTCTCAAAGTCATATGCCTTGTTAGTGAGCAAAGTGACTAGAACCCTCCAGGTATTCGGACTTCTGGCCCAACACTTCACCACACTAGTCCATTTTCTTTCACATTGATTAAATCTCAGCTAATGGTTATTCTCTTGGTCCAAAATGGCTGCCTAAGCACCTGCCTTCTCCTTTGCATCTCAGCCACAAAAGTAAGCTATGAGATATCTGCTTACCTTTCATTTGTAAAAATTTAGCCAGATGGTCACATATAGCAGTTTGGTAACCTAGAAAATATAGTATATTTTATGAACAACGATGTGCCCTGCTAAAATTCAGGGGAAATCTATTACTAAAGGAAGAAGGAAAGAATAGATTTGGAGAGACAATTGTGTGTCTGCCACACAGTACCCAAAGAGAACACCAAGCAGAAATGGCTCCATGGTGACTCTTATTTGGTGTGATATAATTGTAAGAGCAATATTTTCTGGAACCTTCTAAATGACTCCCAGAGTGTTACAAGCAATGCTTTCCTGAACCACCCAGTTCCCAAATAATTTTAGTATACAAGATTCAACAACAGTTGTATAGCACTTTGGAATTTATGAAATTATATCACAAATATTTCATAAACTTTTGAGCAAAGTGCTTAATCCAATTTTAATATAAAATGAGCTGGCTCACATTAAAATGGGAGGAGCAGGGGCCATGAGAGTGAGTGGATGATGCGATAAAACCCATTTCAGAATAAAATAATTAAAAAGCCTTAGCTCTCCATTTTTTTTTTTTTAATACCTCTAGTCTCATGTTTCCCCAGATTTGAGTTTGAAGCCCTTGGTCTTGACCTTCAGTATGAAATAAGGGTATATCTCAAGGCTTTCAACTTTCTTCCATTGGTAGAGCAGTTTCAAAAGAGAAATCCAATAAGCCAAAAGAGAAAGCCTAATGAATAATGAAGGACAAAGAAAGGTAGAAGCTGAGGAAAGAATCTATTTCATGGAAGAACTGAGTACAAGAAGAGGAAATGCACAGCTAATGATGGTGGATGACAGATAACATTTTTTTCCCTTGGCTGCTTTCATCTTCTTTTGGGATTTTTGTTTCTCTCAGTTCCACTTACATTCATTCTCTCTCTCATTGTGATTTCTATCTTCTCAGTGGGTTTCAAATAATATTACTTTGCTTCTTTTAAATATATCTATGTTGGTGGCCCTCTTATAGCAATTTTGTGTGTATACATGTGTAAAAAGAAATCCTATGGCATCTCGAAATGATTGGATTCATTCTGTTAGAGCTGAGAAGACTGTATTTCTCTTTTGAGAGTTTCTCAGGCAGCCCCAGTGACAAAGCAAAGGAGCAATGGGTGAGATGAAAATTCCTTCGTTGGCTTAACTGCCCAGAGCCCTGGTTTACTGTTTCACAAAGCAATGACTTTCCACTCAGCAGAGTAAAGCAACAGCCCCCAGGGCTGTTATCTAATTATATACAGCTCTGCTCTTACTAGGCGTATGCAGATTGAGCTCCTTTATCAACAATTCACTTATCTAAGATGATTATTTGAAATACAGTCATGATAGCTACCTTTTAAAAAAAAGTGGATTGTTCCTCCACTAGATTCAGTTTGGCCTGAATGAGGGTTATATTTGACTATATCACTCAGCCTCCCGGCAGAAATAAACGCTTTCCCCCAGCACTGTCTTGGTCATTCTAGAGCATAGGTATCATTTATTTCTAGTGTGTTCTCATAGATGAACTGCTGTCCCAGCTTACTGTTTCAGCACTGGAATCCTTTGGAATATTCTCTCTCTCGAGTTTCAAGTGCACCAGAAAGCCCATTGCGCCATCTCCCTCCCGGAATAATGATGCTAACAAAAATTCATCTGGAGTTGTAGAGATTATGTGCTTCTAGATCATATATGTTCTCCTGATGCGTCAGTCCCTCCACAACTTTCCGCTGCACCTCTGCTCCTTACAGATAGTCTGGGATTAAGACACCCTCTCCTCCCAGGCCTGGAATGCAGGCCCAACGTGGCTGCTGGTCTCCGTTATTGCCTCCAATGAGGCCTTCTCTTGCAGCATGACCCAAGAATGTGATGTTCCTAAGGATATTTGGGTGTCTGACTTTTTCTGGACTCCTGGTTCCTCATCTTTTAGCCCCACACACCACAGTGGCCCAGCTCCAGGAACAGGCTTCCAGCTTCTGGCCTTCCCCTTCGTTTTGACAGTTCCTCAACCTGGTTTCTGGTCCCCAGTAAGTTAGGACCATTTACTGAACTTTCCCTTGGTGGAAAACCAGGACTCTGTCTTCCTCCTGCCTGTCTTCCAGAGTTGGAGTCCTGCCACTTAAATGCAGATTCTCCAGGGAACAATGACCCCACCTTCTTATCCCCATCCTCAGTTGCTGTAAGAAAAGGAAAAATAGCCCCTAGTTATTGAATGCACATGCCAAGCCGTGTACTAGGATTTGTTCAGTTTGTGGCTTCAGAGTCCCACATGTACTGGCTCTAATCTTCACTACAACTCCTATAATAATATGTGATGTTTCAGTCAAGTGGTATCATACATGCATTTAATTTAGGCTAATTCAAGTATACATACTCTCTCAGAATTAAAATATATAAAATGAAATTCCTCATACATAATTATTATATACTCTCTATATTTACATATCTTTTTTTACTCACTATATTGTACATTTATAAACAGATATCATGATCAATGAAAACTCTAGGCCCAGGGCCAATCACTGATAAATAGCACTCAAGCTACCAGGCAGCCCCTCTTTATTGTCAACTCAACCATGACGGAACCCCATCCTACTTAACCTGGGCCACCAGGCAAATGTCGCCAAGTTGCTGCTCCTCCACCTTCCTACCAAATCCATAATACCAAGGATCCATAATGCCTGAGCTGCCAATTGCCAGTTTACCACAAGGGCTTCATCTTACTTGATACACTGAATGAAGCGTAACTAATGTCTCTCTTACATCAGCTAGTTTGGGTACCACTTCTTCCTACAGGCTCCGGAAAGAAGGTAATGGTTGGCATTTTGCAGCTAATCATAAAGAGACACCATTTGAACGCTTTACTTGGGAGATCCAAAATATTAATGACTACCATTTTCCATTCTTTTCTAGTTTCTCATCCTAGCTGCACCTACAGCTAATTGCCATGAGTTTGAGCAAATCTAGTAGCCCTTCTGGGCCTCAGTCTTTCTATTCACATAATGATGTGGTTTTTTCCCTATCTGCATAATGAACCAGATGTTCCTTAATGTCCCTTCTAGCTTTAACATTTTGTACAGTAGTCCCCGCTTTACCATCAGGGGATATGTTCTAAGACCCCACTGGATGCCTGAAACTGCAGATAGTACCAAAATCTATATACACTGTTTTCTCCTGTGTATACTTATGATAAAGTTTAATTTATAAATTAGGCACAGTAAGAGATTAACAACCATCACTAATAATAAAATAGAACAATTACAACGATAGTCTGTAATAGAATTTATGTGAAAGTGGTCTCTCTCTCAGAACATCTTGTGCTGCACTCACCCTTCTTATGATGATGTGAGATGACACAATGTCTAGGTGATGAAATGGAGTGAGGTGAGTGATGTAGGCATTGTGACGTAGCATTAGGCTACTATATGGTTTACCTGGACAGAAGTACTGTAATACAAGACATTCAAGATGGCTGCTAAGTGACTAACGAGGGGGTGGTGGGTAGTGTATGAACCGTGGATACTCTGGACCAAGGGATGATTCATATCCTAGGTAGAATGGAGTAGATAGTGCAAGCTTTCTTCATGCTGTTCAGATGGCATGCAATTTAAAACTTTTGAATTTTTTAATTTCTGGAATTTTCCTTTCAATATTTTTGGACCGTGGTTGATCACAGGTAACTGAAACCTTGGAAAGTGAAAACATGCATCAGGGGGCAATTAATTTAGTTTCTTCCACAAGAAAGATTTTTCCCACCATGCACTTGGCTCCTGTTGTTGCCCTAAGACAAGGTTGGCCAGAAACTTTCTAGAGAACTCCATCCAGCATACAACTTGATGGGCTGTCTTATAGGGTGGTTCTGCTACACCACATCCTGAAGTCCTTATCTGACGTGCTCCTGGTGAAATCAGGGGACTCCCACACTGTGGAGAGACTGGAATGAAAGCACTTGTGGGTGTCATTGGAGAAGATGACCTCTTTCCTGTCAATGGGCAATGACATGATTCTTCGTATACTTTGATTCATTTATTTCACACCATTTGGCACAAAGCTGAAAGAGAGAGGAAGGGAGAGAGAGAAATTGAGAGGGAGGGAGAGAAGGAGCGAGAGAGGGAGAGAAGAAAGCCACAGAAAGAGTCAATCTTATCAAAGGTCATTTTAAATTTGCTTCACAGTTTCACAGTGGAAAAATCATGATAGACATGCACAAGGTTTTATATTTAAGTGACTTAGACATTTAAAACCAAGGTCACCACACAGCAGAAAGCTCCTGCATCCAAGGCTTCCTCTCCCCAGACCTCCCACCCAGGTGACTGGATGAATTTGAAGACAAAAGTTGGCTGGACAATTACTTGTTCCTCTGCATCCAAGCTGCTCTGGGGCCAGGTGTTCTCTGCCTTCTCTGAATCAACACATCTCATCATACTGATGTGATGCACTGCCCTCCCCTGCCCCGCTCAGCAGTTAGCAGTCCATCTCGCAGGACTGCCTCATACTCTTTTTGAATTTACATCCAGATGAAATCCAGTTAAAGGAAACCACAAACACAGACTTGAAAGGAAAAAACAAAGGAGTTTTCACAAGAGGGCAACCAACTGCATGAGGAGCAGAGGGGAATAAAGGAGTGCGGGGTGGCCACTGCTTTGGTTGACAGTATGTGACTTCTCAGGACTGTAGGGCCAAGGGACCACTTTCTTCACACAACATCCAGTCCCTTGGCATCTCCAAAACGAGGTCTCTCCAGATTCCTACCTTCTTCCTGACATTCTTGGAAGCTGGAAATGTTTTCTCTCACTCCCCACTCTCACTCTCTCAGGACACTGCCTCCTGGTGGACTTGCTACTATGATAATATTCTGGACTGCAGTTCCTTCTCAGCAAAGATTGGGAATCTTTGTATAACTTATTACTAAACATAAGATAGTATAAACATAATATGTAAATTTAAAATTTTTATCTATCTATCTATCTATCTATCTATCTATCTATATATATATATATATATATATATATATATATATATCTTGCACAGTGCCTGGGACCCAGGAAAGACTTGACAACTATTTGGCAAAATAGAGAATGGAAGGATAAATGGTAAATGCACTGCTTCCATTTCTGACCCCCTTACAGTTCTCTCATCGTATGAGATTTTGTTTTTACTTAAAGGGATAATTTACCAAAAAAGGAAAAAAAAAAAAGAAAGAAATTCAAAAATAAGGGATACATGACTTTTGTCTTTGCCAGCTCAGGCTGCTATAACAAAATCACATAGACTGGGTGGCTCAGTACAGATACTCATTTTCTCACAGTTCTGGAGGCTGGAAGTCTGAGATCAGGGCGCCAGCATGGGTTCTGATGAGAACTCTTTTCCTGATTTGGAGAGGGCCATGTGCTTACATGGCCTTTCTTAGTGTGTGAGAGGGAAGAAGGGAGGGAAACAGGGACAGAGGGAGGGAACGAGGGAGAACTCTAGTGTCTCTTCAGGTCTTACAAGGGCACTAATCCATCATGAGGCCCCTCCCTTATGACCTCATCAAAACTTAATTACCTCCAAAGGCCCCACCTCCTAATGCCAGCACAATAGGGGTTGGGACTTCAATATATGAATCTGGGGGAGACACAAACGTTCGACCCATGACAACTTCTCAGCTAGCTCCTGACTAAAGGTGGTGGTGGGTTCATGGTCATTCCTCTGATGCTCCCTCTCCTCTGCTCCCCTCTTGCATTTGAGGAGCACAAATAGAATAAGCAGGGAGGGACTAGCTCACATCCTTCCCCTGCATGCTCCATGCAGCAGTTACTCTCTTGTGACTATCTCTCCACGGGCAGATTAGAAGTTCAAAGAGATGCACCTCATTGCTGACCTGCCCGGAGCTGTGGCAGCTGATAAGCAAGGTGGTTGTGGGGTGTGCAGCTGGAGGCTTCCCCAGCATCCCTGGGCACACAGTCTGGTGGGCTATTGACAACACTGAGTGATGTGGATGGTATTTATTCATTTTCAATAGCTGCTATAAAATGAACTTCAAGCCATCTGCAAAATTAGGATTCAGAAGCAGCTCTGGATATTAAAATATTTGTGGCTGCTCCTGCTATTATACAAGATTTTACATTTTATAGGCTCCCCGAGGGACTATAAGTGTAAATTAAGACACATATTTATTTTTTTGTTGTTTGTTTGTTTGCTTGTTTTTTTTTGAGGGCAGTGTCACTGACCCTCATATGTGGGACCTGAACCGGGGCCGCTGGCTTCCCAAGCCAGCACTTAATCACCGTGCCACTCAGCAGGTCCAAGACACATACTTAGAAGGCAGTAAATAAACCTGGGAAAGCAGCCGTACAATTAATGAATAGACAGAAAATTGCATATGGGAGGAGAAATAGTTTAGTTTTGTTTTGTTTTTAACATAGAGAGTCAGAAGCTAAATGGGCTTTAAACATTCACCTGTCACTATCATTAAGACATTAATAGAAAAATAATATACTGAAATTCATAAGGAAGATTTTTTTTTTTTTTTAGCAAAATGAATAAACAACTTGATACATATAACAGAGAGACTCAGCAAGTGATAGATTCTCTCTCCCTTCCATCCCTCTGGACTGTGGAACTTGTCTAATTATTATGCAAAAGCATCCTATAGTATTCTTTCCAACAGAGCAAATGTTTCAATCAAAAGAATTCTACAGAAACCATTTCAAGGCCTTATTCTGATGACACCAATTTTGTAGCCTAATTACTATATGTGTCACTTTTTCTTTACCCCACATTTCCATTGAAGACACACTCACAATATGGTTCAAAGAGGCCATAACAAATCAGGGCCAATCACATCAGCACAAAATCCCCAGGCCGACTGGCTGGACTCACAGACCCTGCCTGGGCAGGATCATCATCCTTTTGAATGAGTGGTGCGCACTCTGGTATTGGGCCTGGGACAAGACTGGCTACACAGGGACAAGCCCCTGTCTCAGGTGAGATTTCCAGGAAACTGCAGTTCTTGCATTTCCTACATCCCTCCATCCACGTGCCCTTAGAGATAACACAGAGGAAAGCTCGTTTCTCATCTTGTCTAGCGAGGAAATATTATGTCAATCCATGTTTATTTATGATGCCTGTGATCAGGTCTGATGCCTCAGAAGAAGGAGGTGTGAGAATATGATTCTGACAGTGATCAGTCTGGGTACCTCACCTCCAATAGGCTCGCCCTCACAACCCCATCTGGGGGGTGGATGCCCACGGAGTGAAGAAGGCACTGGGTTACAAGAAATGAATATTTTCACTCTATGGCTGCTCAGTATGAGGTTACCACCCATGCCCTCACTCCCCTTCCCGAATTTCTTCCCTTCCCATTGCACTTCCACAATAATCAAGCATGGGCCTGGGGATGCTGGTCTCTGGATTTGCCTTTGAAATGCTGCTTGTACTAATGGAGGTCAGAGCCGGAGGAGGCCATTCCCTGAAGTATCACTGAACTGAAACAGAATCCAAAAGATAGAAAAGGCTTTGGCCTGCTGCTTTATGTTAGAACAAAAATAATCATGATAATAGCTTGCATTCTCCTCCATACCTTTCATTCAATAATATCAAGCAATTTGTACGCAAGTAATTAAGAAAACACTCCTTTGTGGTAAGTTACTAATTTAGCTCCCATTTTAAAGAGAGACAGAAAGAGGCTTAATGATTTTCCCCAGGGGAGACCAGAGGAGGTAGCAGAGGCATTGGGTATGCAGTGATTTGTAGCATAAGATCTCTCATGTTCGTCTCTAATCCCCAATATTGGGCTTACAAAATTGCTTTGGAGCAGAGCTGGTCTTAAGTCTCTTGGGTGGTGTTGCTGTGTTCTATTTGAGAGCTGCCTGGTTCGGCTGTGGAGGCAGCTGCATTTCATAGCTATTGGTGAATATTTTTGTACTCTCCTTTCATCACACGATGTATATCATTCCCCTCACTGGCATTTCCAATCACTGAGAGCAGCAGAACCACAGAATGAATCGGAGCACTGTAATTTTTCCCCCTCATTGATTTGGGGGGAAGGGAGAGGCGATGGGGAGGGGAATGGGTGAGGTGGAATGTGCCTTCAAATCTCCCAACCGCAGCACAATTCTATGTTTCCTGTGCTTCAGAACTGCTTATTCAAGCTCCCTTGTCTCTCCATTCGCCTGCCTTCTGTGAGTCTCTTCAACAAGCCCAGGCTGCTTCTCTTCTCAGAAAGCTAGAGCTTAGACCAAGAGGGTACCATGTCATCTGCGGGAGCAGGGCCCAGGGCGCTGCCTGCTTGCGCTCCTGTTCTGCTACTCACCAGCTCTGTCTGTCAGAAAGAAGTTTCGGGTTGGGAGTGGGAAATAACACTTGATATTAGAGATGGCATTATTTGATGGTAGTGGTTATTATTTGTAATTATCCTTTTCATGCTGGAATGCTGTGTTTTGAGGCTGCTATTAACTGGAAGATATGCTGTTAAGTTTCTAGCTTGTTCATGTGAAATTTAAGCTGATAAAGGGGAAAAGACAATTACTACATTGCTTTTAAACTCATTTTTCCCTCTGAGGCTGACCCAGAGCTTGGATAATACTGGGTGAAGGTATAAAATTCCTTTGTGAAATAGACAGAACTTGGAGATGGGAGATGGAATTTACAGTTGCTATTAAAATGGTTGCTGGGGTTCCTGAAGCTAGCTATGAGTTGTGTTCTTAAATAACTTCAATAATTATAGCAGTAATTAGCACAGGTAGGCACACAAGCAAGTATAACATGCAAGTAGATAAATACACTGGCAACTATATCAATAAAGCACTCTGCAAACATAAACTGCTATATAAATGCTAATTAATTACATAAGTAGGCATACAGGATGGGATGGTTATTCATATTACTATAAAGATAAAGAGGCGGTGCATTCATTTGAGAACTAACCTTCTCCCCTCCTCCCATCTCCAGCCTCCTGCAATGGTGACCCACTGCCAGGGAAGGTGGGGACTCTGCACTGTCCAACCCAAACGCCACTAGCCATGTAGCTGTTGAGCACTTGGATTGTTGCTAGTCCCACATGAGATGTGCTGTTAAGTGTAAGACAAGACCATTTGGAAGGCTTAGTTTGGGGTGGGGGGAGGAAGAATGTAGACTATCTCAATAATTTTTATATTGATTACAAATGGAAATGATATTTTTATATAACTTGAGTTAAACAAACTATATTATTAAAATTGATTTTACCTGTTTTTTTCTTTTTTAACATGGCCCACATTAAAATTTAAAAATATGTTTGTGGTTCACATTTGTGGATTGAGGTACCTTTTATTTCTGGACAACGCCACTGTGGACTATTGAATCGATTTGCAGGAGCTTATAGGAAGTAAGAGACACGGAGGGTACCTCTGGGGCTCCCAGAACCATGTTCTGCTGTTGTGACTCTCCTGACTGTTACATAGAAGGAAGAGAGGACAGACCAGGGCTGCTTCTCCATGTTGTGAAGGATGGTGGTGAACCAAGTGGACAGACAACCGTCATCACCCTGAGGTGACCACCTTTTGGGATACCAAACACTTATTAAAATAAAGGAGCCTGAGGCAGGTGGAATATTTGGACTACTTACCTGCAAAATGAAGAGGAAGCCAACCACGAGTTTATTGTGCCCCATTTTGGTAGGCACCTGTCTGCTTGCCAGGCCTATCAGCTAATTATTCATGAGGGGGCAAGGGGTTGGGGCAGGCAGGAGGGCACTGGCCTGGGATTGGGAAAAGGAAATACCTGTTCAGTGTAACTTCTGCTGTAGTTTACCTCAGGATTCAATATACACCTAGCTTGCAGGATACCCATTTTTCTTGAATGAAGAGTACTCGCAAGACCTCACTCATAAGCTACATCACCTGATACAGTGTGTAATTGTTGATCATTGTGAGCTCTGGGTTATGGGGCTCACAACTCTTTGGGTGGGTTATTTAAAGCACTTGGATTCTAATTTGCATGCTGTTTGCATAGCTTGCATATTAAGTTCAGAAAGCTGTAACTCCAAGTATGCACGATTCAATTCAATTCAATTCATTAGTGCAACACCTTACAATTGTGTGCAAATCTAATATTCCAAGATTAACACATATGATGAATATAACAGATTTTTTTTTTATTTTTTTTTTTTATTTTGAGGGCAGTGTCACTGGCCCTCCTATATGGGACCTGAACCGGGGCCGCTGGCTTCCCAAGCCAGCTCTTAACCACTGCGCCACTCGGCCGGCCCCAAGATTTTTAAATCATTGAATCCCATTCCAACTCAGAAACCATGCACACACAGTCTGCGTGGAACTGGCAATATGCACCCTCCTTTTAACCTCCCAACCCCTGTGAGTCACCAAGCACAGGAAGGTGTTTTTAAACGTCCTATCTTTCTTAGAGATGTTTATCTTTCAAAATACTTAGTGCTCATCTGGTCCAACCTTATCCTGACCCTGACTGATCAATGAGAGATCTAAGGCCCAGAGAGGAAGGGGAGCTGACCGGACACAGGGAAATGTCCCCTGGAGAGACCCACTCGTCACAGTGGTGGTGTGGGCCTTCAGTACTAGAGGAGGCTAGTGTATGCAGGACTGGGCATCTAAATGTCATGAGTCAAGCTGGCAAATGGTGAAACTGTCTATTCCCCTCTCTTGCCAAGCACACCTTCCTAGCAATCCGGTGGGCCAGATTTCACGCTAGAATAATGGGATTTCTCTGAGTACCCAGAATGTGACCTGGAAGGGAGAGATGAGCTCCAGAGGCATGTGCCCCGGGCCCTGCAAATTCCTCACTGCTGGCAGAGACACAGCCCAGGAGAGTGTCAGAGCGGGGTCCTCTAAAGCATGCCTGGACAGGGCACTTTCTGGTAGCCCTCAAGGGAATTCTCCCAGTCCTGTGTGTTCTTTCCATGTTATAACACTTCTTTCTGCACAATATAATGCTCCTGTAACCCTCCGTGACCCCAATAATAATTACTATTCCTGACAAGGGAAGGAGGTCCTGGGACTCAGGAAATAGCAAAACAGAGCTGCTAATTTCCTTGGAGCATTAATATCTCACTGCTTCTCCTGTGTCACCCTTCAAACATGTGCATACACACACATGCATATGCACACATGCACTGGGACGCACACACATACCTGGACATCCCTATAAGTGGAGTCAGGAATCCTCAGTGAGACACACTAATCACCCTCTTTCCCATCATTTGTTTGTTTGTTTTGAATCACTAGAACTACACTTATTTGCATGTCATTTTCATAAATTTGCATAGTACATTCAAGAGACCCTCTCTGTTCAGCATCCTATGGAAATGTGCTGCGGAAATGGGGTCAGCTTTCCTTGGGGGGAAAGAAACACAGAGGAAAACCCTATTTCTGCAAACATTTATTACAATGAAGCTTTTAAATGCGACAGAACATAGAAGGATTTTGTTTTAATTAAAGCACCATCAGGAAGAACTTTTATAAAGTCATCCCTTTCTTACTGTGGTCACCGAACTACTTGGAAGCATGAGAGCAGGTGACCAAGGGAGGTGCAGAATGTCCTTCTCTGGGAGGAATATTTTTAAATGATCCATCTGGGCCAGTGGCTAGAAATCTTTCCAGGATTTCTGTCCTCTGGGCCTCAGACATTCTGCTCTCCCAGTGATTTGCACACCAGGACTCCCAGGATAATGCTGCCATATCCCTGTCCACCTGGCTTGGCTTAGGGGTCCCTGCATGAAGTGAGGCTCAGACAATTGTGTGAGTTGTGTATGTACCTATTCAGACTTCATTTTTGGAATAATTATTACATGTGTATGTATGACCACCTGATCCTAATCATTGAAAAGAATTAAGAAAAAGGATTTTACCAGCCCCATACATGAGTGTGATATTAAAACTCTTGTTGGAAATGAAATCATATGTACACAGCTCTCATATTCTCTTATGTAATGACCCTACCTGTGTGCAGTCCCTCTCTCCCCCTCGCCAATGTCATAAGTCACCCATTCACCTTTGCCATGCTCCTTTTGCCCTCCGACAATGAACATTCACAGAATGAAAAAGCAAGAGAAAACAACAGGGGACGGACACACTGGTTCTCCAGCCACTGCACAAGGAATGGCCAAAAAAGGAAATGAATGAAGTGAAAGTTTATCCAAGGAAAGCGAGAAAGAACTGAGAAGAAAAACATAAAAAGAATGACTTTCCCCTGAGCCAGTGCTTTGGGACCTAACATGGTATGAGGGCCATGAATCAGGGACTTCTTTCCCGAGGAGGAGTGGGTGGCCCACCAGCCTGAAGAGCTCCTAGCTCGGCCACAATGGGCTCTGCAGTCCTGCCCAGTTTCCTTAGCCTTCCACCCTGAACTTCCCTATCTCTAAAACTGGGATAATACCATAACATCCCTACTCTGCAGAGTAACAGAGAGGATGAAATCATTTCATGTATTATTTTCAATGCTGGGCTTTTATGAGATTGTGTCCTTCAGATTTGACATTGTTTCTCATAAAATAACTGTAAAAAGGAGCTTGTACTACAGGGTATATTTTGTTTCTTTTTAAAAAGCCAATCCACAAACATTTCTGGACATTCTACTGTGTGTTCCACCTGCACTATGTAAATTGCAATGTACAAAGGCACCAGCTGCCCTGCCCATCCTAGTCCTTCCCAACTCCAGCTCTCTTCCATGGGCCTGCTATGAAGGTCCCAACAGGGTTCAAGGCTGAGGCCACTGGGAGGAAACTTAAGAATGGATCATCAATGTGCAAGTCATTTACTTAAGTTTTTAGTCTTTGTGAATACAAGTAAATCTATGCAGAATAATGTATCCCAACATATCATTTTTCAATTACCAAAGCCAATGATTGAACTGCCCTTGTCAGGTTTCCAATCATCTCCATCCATGGGACCCAATCCAGTGGACACTTCTCTGTTCTCATCTTATTTGGCCACTCAATCAATTTGACCACGTCCTCTTTCCTGAAATACTCTCTTCTCATGCCTTCTGTCACACCACTCTCTCCCTCCTAGCTCTCCTTACCTTGGTGGCTCTTCCCCTTTTCCGCACTAATATCTTCACCTCCTCGCTCATTTTCACAGGCTGATATTACTTGGGGTCATTCCTTCTCTCCTTCCTTTCTTCCTTTCCTTGCCCCTGTCCCTTCCTTGTTCCCTCCCTTCCCTCCTTTCTTCTTTCTCTACTTTCTTTCTTTGTTCATCTATATTCTTCCCTCAGGTGATCTCATCATTCCCAGTGTTTAATTCCATGGAGATTCTACTGAGTGCTAAATTTATAACAGCAGCTTCCACTTCTCAGAGATCCATATTTACATATCCAAACGCCTATTTGACATTCGTCACTTGAAGGTATCAGAAATATCTCAAATTTAACATTTTTAACATTTTCAAAATATAATTTTTCACTCCTGGTCCCCAAACTTGCCTTGCCACCTCCCTGTATGTACCCAGCACCTGAAGCCAAAATCATGGAGTCATTCTTGATTCTCCACTGTTTTGCACTCTCAACAGCCAACCTGTCAGCAAGTCCTATAGAGTCAACCTGAAAAAGGTGTCCTGAATTTGTCCATCTCCACCACTGCCATTCCAGGCCAGACCACCATTATCTCTACCTGGCCCACTTCAACACCTCCTAGCTGGTCTCTCCACTTCCACTTGTGTTCCCCACTCAACTCAATTCGTTCTCCACACAGCAAAAAAGTAAATTATAATGTAAATCAGATCAGCATTAAGCATAAATCGGATCATGCTATTCCCCCACTTAAAACTCCTCAATGGCTTTCTGTTTCACCTGGAATAAAATCTGGTTTCTTTACTACAGACTATGGAGCCCTGCATAATCTGGTCTCTGTCCATCTGACCTCATGCCAGGCTTTCCCTTTGCTCAGTGATTTCTATCCACACTAATCTTCTTTGAGTTCCCCAGACACACTCAACTTTTTCTTTTACAGATTTTATTGGGGAATTGGGGGCGGGGAACAGTGTTCAGGAATCGGGGAAGGAGAGCAGACAAGTTGCTGTCCCCTTGTTCTTCAGTCTAGTTGCAGAGGCTGTTGCTTCACTGGCCCATGTTGGTATGTCATTGAGCTCTTCCCGGATGAGGTCGCCGCGGCTATTGGCAGCTCACGCTGGCTGCCAGTTATTAGCTATTGGCAGCTCACGCTGGCTGCCAGCCACTCACGCTGGCTGCCAGCCACTCACTGTAGCCTATGGCCGCCCACTGCAGCAAGGGCTGCAGCCTACACCGTCACCAGTACTCATGCAGCCCAGCTACAGGCCGAGCTGTTGTTCACCATCTTAGCTGCAGAGGGCAGTGTCACTGGCCCTCATATGTGGGATCCAAACCGGGGCCGCTGGCATCCCAAAACCAGCTCTTAACCAATGTGCCACTCGGCCGGCCCACTCAACTTTTTCTTGATTGAAGTTCTTGGAATGCAGTAGTTTTTCCTACACAGTGTAGCACTTCTCTCTTTTATTCCTTTGCACTTAAGTTTAAATGCCATATCCTCAAGAGGCCTTCTCCAACAAGTCTATCTAAAGACAGTTTTCCCGTACATATTTCCATTACTTTCTACCTTAGCTCTTTCTTTGTTCCTTTATTAAACTTCTTGTAATAGTTAACTTTTTTTTCTGTTGAAAAAGTTTTTGATGAAACTTCTATTTCATCTGTGTCCTTCAGTAAAATGTGAACATGAGGACAATAATCGACCATATCTATTGTAGGTTGTTCCCCATTGTATTCTCACTACTTAGCACAATGGGAATAAATGAATGAATGAAGAATTGGAATCTCAATGATCTTACTAAGAGTTTTCATAATCCTTTTCCTAAAATTATAGTTCTAATTTGATTTTAAGACTTCAGACACACCTGAGACATTTATATCTCTGGAAACTTCTAAATGCCATCTTTGGTAGCTTCCAGCCCCTTGCAGGCCAAACTCATAAGTACAAAAGTTAGATACTCCAAAAAATAACTGAAGTTAAAATGTTGTGTGTCTAATTTGACTTCTTCACAAAAACAGTATTCCCAAATAGCTTTTTGCAGAGATAACCATCAACACAACATTTAGTTATTCCCAGGTCTGCCTTTCTCCAAAGTCCGTATTCTTCACTATCATTTGCCTCTAAAACTGTTTGTATTCCTGACTTCCTTTTCCTGTTGCCATTTAATCATCAGACTCTGCTGCCATCCATACTGAGATGTTCTTCCATTTTGAAGGGTGCTCCTCTTTGTGCTGTGACAAAACTAACAAAGGGGTCACTGTCAGAGTGCTCAGAGGCTGCTACAGGCTGAGGGCTGACTGTCTTCTCCCTGCCTGGAGGAAATGAATCAGTCAGGGCTCCAACCGAGAGGGATCTCTGATATTCCACAGTCCCTTCTCTTTATGTTTATATGAGAAAATCAGAGAAGTGAATTGACTTGCCCAAGGTCACACAGCCTTGTAGTCAAAAGCCAGAACCAGAACCCAGGCCTCTCAACTCCCTGTCCAGTATGCTGTGGCGTAGAAATAATATTCGAAATACAGTATCTTTAGGAAAATGTTTCCATGCAAATATTTTATAGACTATGAAGTAAAAACGCATATTTAGAAAAGCAGTGTAAATGTTTTATAGGCTGTGGCAACACTGTCATGTTTGGAATTAAATCTGTGGTTCCGAAGCAATGCCACACCCACATGGTATGATACCATACGCTGGGCTCTGGGCAGCCATCCCTAAGCTGTGTCTGCATTTTCCTAGAGTGGCAGCATTCAGACTGCACAGCCAGCTGCCTCCCCACCCCTCACACTCCCATTGCACAACTGCCAGGGGAGTGCAGCCTGCAGGAAAAGGGGCTGAGCAAAAAATCTGCACATCCCCAGGGGTTTTGCAAAGCTCTAAAAGGCTCTTTCAGGGTCTCCCTAAAAGACTATGCTAGAAAAAAGTCGGAGATGGCCAACCTCGCAGGCCACTCTCAGGTGCAGCGACCACACTGTTGACCAGCCAGAAGCCACTTGTGCTCGGTGTGAGGGTGAGGACAGCCACGCTGCAACATTATGGGAATGGGACCGTGTGCTTCCCCCCAAGGCTTAGGACCGCTTAGAATGTCCTTACTCTGGGAGACATTCTTTTTCCTTCTTCTTTTTTTACTCAGATCTCTCTCCCTTATTCCTACTACACTGGCCATCTCTCCATTAGTAACAGCGTTGAATGGCAGCGGCCAGTAGGCATGGAGAAGTTGACCTTCAACAAAGAAAACAGTGCTTTGTTGCCATTAATAATACTGGGCTGGTTCTATCCTATATAGGTAAAATGAATGTCCAAAAGCAACAAGAAAAACCTCTAAGAACTGACAACCAGGCTGGCCCTCCCCAACTCTAAATCACACCTCTCTCCTTGGCCCCTCACACTAGCTCCTCATCTTTCAACCATCAACACGATGCTGCTGGGAACTGGGGCCCTGACCGGCTCCCGGCTCCACATCACCTCCTCTCAGCGGGAGTTGCTGAATGCTCCATTAGGAAAGACCAGTGCACCCCAGGCTGTGAAACAAGCTGCTCCCTTCTCAGCAGATGTGGGAATTCCAGGTCAGTACACACAGAGCTGCTGACACATTGGCCTATGTTGCTGTTAATCCCTGGGCTCTGAGGGCTGGTGACTTGGCTCCTGCCCTTTTCTTGAGATCAAGATCCAGCCACCCTATCCCCCTGCCTCCCCCAAAAAACCAGGCCCCTCCCCTGTCTTGATCTTCACAGTTGGTTTCCTTGATAACCGACCATCAGGAACAAGCAGGAATTTTTAGAGACATTTTAGAATTTTAAATACTCTAAATGTTATATAACCCCCTCACTTCTGAATTCGTCAGGGTTTTCCACAGAAACAGAACCAATGGGATTATATATAGACATATATATGAGATTTATTACAGGAATTGGCTCACATGATTATGGAGGCCAAGAAATCCTGCAATGTCGTCTGCAAGCTGGAGACCCAAGAGAGCTGGTGGTGTGATTCAGCCTGAAGGCCTGAGAACCGGGGGAGCTGATGGGGTAAGTCCCAGGTTGAGGCCAGAGGCCTGAGAACCAGGAACACCGACGCCCAAGGGCAGAAGGAGATGGAAGTTCCAGCTCAAATGGGCAAAGCAAATTCGCCCTTCCTCTGCTCTGATGTTCTACTCAGGCCCCCAGTGGACTGGAGGATGCCCACCCACTCACACTGGTAAGGGGGATCTTCTTTACTCAGTCTACCAATTCAAATGCTATTCTCTTTCCAAAACATCCTCATAGACACACCCAGAAATAATGTTTCACCAGCTAGCTGGGCATCCCTTAGCCTAGTCAATTAACACATAAAAAACTGTCACAACTTCCTTTCCTTAGTCCCCATCTAAAATAAAATTCAACATTTAAAAATAGTATATCATAAATTAAAGTTTTGGAAATGACAGAAAATTCATATGTTAAAACATGTGCTTTCTAGATTTCTTGTGTGTGTGTGTGTGTGTGTGTGTGTGTGTGTGTACTTGCATGTGCATGTGCCTTTGTTTTGCTGAGGCCAAGGCAGTCCCCACTCCTTAACCTGCAGTCTTGTTCCTAAGCCCCAGAAACAAGGTCCATGTGACAGTGACAGCATGCCCAGCTCCTGACCTGCCTTCCTAAGACAGAGATCTAGCTGTTCAGGAAGTATACTTCTTTTCCACGGCACACAGTTTTAACTAGAAGGCTGTACAGCGGAAGACCATATTTGTCATCTACCCTGACATCTAGCTATGACCATGTAACTAGTTTTTCCAAATAAAATGTGTACCAAAACCCCATGTACCCCTTCTAGGCAAAGGCTTTTCAAAAACAGGTGCACTTTCTCGGTTCTATCTTTCTTCTTCCACTGGCTGGGTGAAGACATCCTTGGGGGAAGGTGGATCCATACATGGAAAGAGTCCTGGTCCCCAAATCTCCACATGTAAGAAAGCTATCAGAGGATGAAAAATACCCATCTTGCTCTGTGGTGTGAGATATGAACATTCACTGTGTTTCAGTCACTGTTTGTTGCAGCATGTTAGCCTACCCTTACACTGTCTAAACCTACTCATCACCTGCTCTCAGACTTCCAAAGCAGGGACTTCTCAAGGTGTTCTGTAAGCAGTGCCATCTTCAAAATCAGGCAAATCTGGTCCAAATGTTTTGCTCCTTCCTAGGTGTATAAGCTTGAATATATCATTTAACCTCTATGAATCTAGCTTTTGTATTTCCAAAATGGGCATAATAGTATCAGTGTAAGTGAAAAATAAATAAGATAAAGCATATAAGTATCCTATCAAAATGCTTGCATGATAGACATGCAACAAATATAATTCCTTCCTCCCCTTTCTCATCAGTCACTCACATTAAATGAAGCCAAACTCCCAAACACCCACTGTCATCCTAGAAAGCTATCTATTGCTGTTGGGATGTTTGTCTCCCTTTATCTGGTGGAACTTGTTCCCCTCAGTTTCAGGTAAGACAATAATTACTATCCTGAGGGATGAAAAATCATGTTCTCCAGCCAGCATCCAGGCCTTTCTCAGCCATCTTCACCTTCCTCATGGCCTGACAGTTTGCTTCTGGGTAATGAAGCACGATTTTGACAATGTAGATATGGCTCACCAAATATCTTCCCATAAATGTGGGTGACCGCGGGGCCCTCATCTGAGATGACAGAATTAAGAAACAGCTCTGCCTCAGGTAAGCGGCACAGAGCAGTAAAGAGCAGAAAATGTTTGTGATGGCATCACACAGCCATGCAAGAAAGATGGCCGCAGCTGAGCTCTTTCCTTATATAATTGGTGTCAGTTACTTTACTTAGGATGCAAAAAACTTTTTATTTTCCCAATTAGTTGTTGAAGATACTACTACCTTTTGAAGAAGAAGTTTGACTATCTCTCTTGAGGCCTCCCCCTGCTGAATTGCCTGAGGGAATTATTCAGTGCAAAAGAGAGGCAGAACAGTTTCTAAATGAGGAACTGGGAGAATTTGAAAGCCTGACCAAGCTTCTAAGGACACTGCTTTTCACTGCCACATGGCGTGTTTTGCTGCTGAGGACAGGGCCTGCGCTGTGCCACAAACATTCATTCCTTAGGCAGCGATACCTACACAAACCAGGGTAGCATCACATTCCGGTGGGAAAATATTCAACCATGAGTAATCGGGGTCAATAAAGAAGGCTGACCTCGCCCTTCTACTTTTCCATAACCAGTCTATGCTCACCAAGAAGAGAGAGAGAGAGAGAGAGAGAGAGAGAGAGAGAGAGAGAGAGAGAGAGAGAGAGAGAGAGAGAGAGAGAGAGAGAGAGAGAGAGAGAAATGAGAAGAAAGAGGAAGAGGAAGGGAAAGAAGAGGAGAGCAGTGAAAGACAAGGGGAGAAGGAGGAGCCATAGGAGACGAAAGAGGAAAAGGGAGGAAGAGGAAGCAGTGGCGGAGGAGAAGGAGGAGGAGGAGGACAAGGAGGAGAGAATGAGACTTGTACTGAGTTGGTTTCCATGTCCAGACTCCCCGACTTCCTGATAAAGTCTCCTTGGGAGCCAATGGTTAGTATTACTGCCTGTTAGCCTTCTGTGCCTATGTTATCAATGTATTAACGAAGTAATTCACCCTCATTGCCAGCTCTGCAATATGGAGATAGACCCTACAAATACTTCTCCCTTGCTAGGTGGCAAAATATAACCTCTCTCAGTAGAAAGCCCTGGAGGAACCCTAAATTAGACAGGAGTTTCTCCTCCTGTTCACGTCCCTCTCTCTTCAGGGTCACGCAGCTCCTGCAGCACACAGCTTCCACTCCAATGGCAGCCAGGGGCACACGCCACCTTCCCATGGGCCTCTTTCTTCAACAGTCCCCCTCCAGGGTGTCTTGAGACTAGAGTGCTGGCATGTCCCATTCGTGGTTTCCCCGCACACTTTGGAGAATTGTTTCCCTATGAGTGACATGGTCGAGCTACCTCCTCTTGGGGGGCTTACCCTACAACTGTCTAGAGGGGCTTTTCAGTGAGTTCTGAGGCATGGCACCTCAGTGAACTTCTCTGCCATCCAATGAACCTCCCCAGCACCCTCACCAGTGGGGTCTGGATATCAGGTTTGTGGGCAAACCTGATATCACATTTTTACCAATAGTGGCTGCTATCACATTTTTACCAATAGTGGCTGCTCCTTATATATATGCTATTCTATTCTTTGGCATTCTTTTTTACATCTTATTAACCAGTCCCACATTACCCAGTTCCATTAATAATTCTTTTTATTGAACTTTCACTATTCATATTACAATATGGTTTCTGTCTCATGTTTGGACCCTGACTGATATGAAATCGGTTCCAGGAATAGTCCCATGAGACAGATCAGAAAAGATGCGGTTTGGGGATTTGTTTGGTCATGTCCTTGGGTTTGAATGCAGTACTGAGCTCATTGCCAAGGGAAAGGGGAGGCTGGTAAGTGGTGGCACACAGTGGCATCATAATTAGTCAAGTTAACACCTATGGTTGATTGTGATCATGAGTCAACTAGAGAAGTGCCTAGGAAGTCCAGGTGCCTGCTGCACTGGACTACTGAGGCAGTAGTAATGACCACAGGGATTGTGGTGTGGAATGGATTTTTAAGTGTACTTGAGCATTTGCAAAAATGAAACGACAAGCTTAGATCCTTTAACTCCTAGTTCAAGTCATAGTCTGAGAACCAGAAAGCCTCCATGACATAGCCCTTGTTGCCATAGGGCTGATATTGCTAAAATTCAGACACAAAATTTAATCGCTCAGGTGACTGAGTTACAGCAATAGTGGAATTCACAACCGCACCAAGTACCTCATGTGAAAGGCAAGGCATCCAGTGGGAATGAGTGGGATCTTGAAACTTGGAATAGCAACATCTGGTTGAACACAGATGAAGCTAACAATCTTGTACCACCAAGTCCCTTGAGTCTCCTTTATTAGTGAAAGTAGCTTTCCCTCTGGTGTTTAAGACTAATCTTCCTTTGCTTAAAGCCATGTAATAACCTCATCTGAGACAGACCTCTTGAAAACGGATGCTCACTCTCCACAAGACCCACCACAAGCACCCTCTGATGCCATTAAACTAGGCTCAAATATCAGAATGCTCCAAAGAGACGAGTTCACACTATAATCCAGGAGTAGTTTACACAACAAAGGAATTGCAGGAATTTGCAAGTATATATGGGCGTGTGTGGAGAACATGCATGTATGGTGAATTATAAGGGCATTTGACCAAAGAGAGTGGGATATAATAACATTAGATCAGGCTGAATTCATTGATATGAGTGAACTTACTAGAGATTCCAAATTTCATGTTAATTTGTGTAGCTGGAGATAGTTCTAACACTTTACTTGTTCAGTTAACTGAAATGTGAACTCAATAGTTCACACTGAGATGCCACAGCTTCCCTTGCATGATGTTTGAGGAGCAAATTCATAGGGTTAGAGAGATAGGAATGTTGGATTGGGTTTATCTTGCATACCCACCCCCAACTATGTTCCATAATGAGGCTGAGAAAACTTTGTTAACAATGAGAAATACATTGGTAAGGGGGGTGGGTTCCCCATCATTGAAAAGTTCTGTGGGTGCTCTTTTCTAAAGGCCAGGTATGACTCTGGGGGGATGTCATCACTCATCAGAGATAAGTTCCATGATTTCGATGGGATGAAACAGCAACTGCCAAAGAAAAAGTGGGTGCATCTAGCATAAAGGGCTGCAGGGACGTACTAGTAAGCAGAATATTTCGGCTCACAAAAGTCTTTGGAGGTGGTTCATTGCCACAACATTGCCAGGAATAAAGACAACCTACTAGGTTATTGCTTAATTGATATAACAGGGGAAAAAATCTAAGTCTGGTACCAAAAAACCTGACTGAGATGCCACAGTGGTGAGTCACAGCCTTTCTTCCAGTTTACAGAACTAACTACAGAACTAACTCAGTTCACAGACTAAGAGTTCCTCTCCTGAAAGTAAGATTGGACCTCCTTGAAGAAGGGCCCTGCACCATTGCCACAGTATACACCATAAATCTTCCTACAAGCATTCTCCAAAGAGATCTGCTGCCATTTGCTAGAGAGATGGGGCACTGGGAGAAAGGAATGCCAGGACCTTTCAGGATTACTATATACCAACTTTGATGTGACACTATTTCCCAAGTTCCCCAAATTCCACTGTGACCCACCAGTCAAAGTGGGGTATACAGTGATCATGTGATAGATGGAGGCTTATTGCAATTCTGACTCACAGCGGGCAGTCAGTCCCCACACAGTGTGGTTATTATCCCAGTTCCTGAGTGTATGATTAGAATAGACAGACTTGTCAACTAGGAGAAACTCTACTTCTGTTCTCTAACCCACAGGGTGAGGAACATAATAGTAGAAAGGGCTAAGAAGAAGCCTTTGGAACTTTCCCTACATACCAGATAGTAAATCATAAGCAATACACGTATTACATCCCTGGGGGATGTGCAGAAATTTATATCACCATCAGAGACGGAAGAAGCAGAAGTGGGGATGCCTATCACATCCCCACAGTTGGGCCTGTGTAGAAGTCAGGTGAAACCTGGAGAACAACTGTGGACTATCAACTGGGCATTAACTCTGTAAACTTCATCAGGTAGTGACTCCAATTGCAGCTGCGGTCCAAGATGTAGTATCTTTAAAGGAACAAATCAACTTAGCCCTAGCTGGGCACTTTATATACAGTTATTGGCCTTTTAATTTTTTTCCTCAAATGTTACATGCAAATGTTTATTTTGAGATCATAGGGCCGGCTGAGTGGCTCAGTAGGTTAAGAGCTCGCTCAAGAGTGTGAGGTGAGCTCTGAGCAACAGCAGTACAACTCCCAGCCAAAGCTGAGCTGCTGCTGAGCTGCCAACAGGTGGCAGAATGGCTCAGCTAAAAAAAAAGAAGTATTTTGATATCGTAAAGATAAAACCAACAATTAAGGATAACAGAATAGGATGATAAACAGAACCTGGGTTCTTGATGATGTCACTGATCCATCATACTCGTCTTGCCTGCCTTGCCCAGTCCCTAGACTTCTGGCTGCATTAGGCAAATAAACCTGCTGTTTGTATACAGCTATGTTTTCTGTTATTTGAAGGCGAATGCAATTATAACTGACACAAAGCTTCAAAAAGAGAAGATGGAGAGAGGTTCTTCAAGACTGAAAGGAAGATGGCATGGAAATCTTCAGATTCCATCAGTATCAGAGACCCCCACACAGTACCTTCACAGTGTTCTAGGAAGAGAGAAGGACTTCTAGGAGAAGGCTTCCCCTTGACCATGGGTCGGCAAACTTTTGAGACGAAAGAGCCACCAGGGTCAGAAAACAATGGCTCGTAAGCCACATACGGCTCTTTGGGTACATACATGTGGCTCTGAAGTAAAATTGAAAATGAAAATAAAACTATCATAGTTTCATTTATAAAATTTTTAAATGCTATTATTCACATAATGGTGATTATGTAAAAATATATTTATGGCCCTCAATAATTTTTAAATTGTGAGGGACAGGATTGAGGGGTCGGCAAACTATTGAGATGGAACGTACCCAAAGAGCAGCATGTGGCTCGTGAGCCACAGTTTGCCAAACCCCTGCCCTAGACAACCAGACCCCACATTGGACAAATATTAAGCTTGGCTCAAGCTTAATACAGAAGCCGCTAAGCCATTTGCCTATCAGATTACCATGAGGCTTAGACAAAGAACATATTTGCCAGACAACAAATCTATATTAAATTCTTAAGTGGCCAGCATAGACCTAGCACCAGAGGGCCTTCCTGGTGCTCCACTCTGCCTGGGGCCCAGGGGGTCTTAAACGCCCCTTTGGTGCAGAGAGAGAACTCCAGCTGAGGTGGAGTTTTATACCAGATGAGTAGGATGGGGGGCTCAGATTCAGAATTAGAAAACTAAAGACATGTTTCTTACACAGTGGATCATGTGGAGTAAAACTTTATGCCTACTATGCCCATAAAATAAAAATATAAATTCCTATTGATCTTTTTGTTAACTCTCATCTCTGACAAAGGACTTCTACAGTTTTCCTGTTTGACATGATTAAAATATAGTCACTAGAATCCTAGAAATTAAGCTTTACATGGAGCCTTTAAAACTATCAAATCTTATAGAAGTTTTATCTTTAAAAACATCCTACAGCCTGACCACTGCAGTGTACACTTGAAGCTGAATAATAATGAATGCCAACTATTATGTATATATATATATATATATATATATATATATATATATAGTCACAGGATGTGGAGAACAGCATAGGGAATAGAGTAAATGGAATTGTAACAGCTATATACGATGTCAGAGGGGTAGCAGATTAGGGGAGGAGTTATCACTTTGTGAGGGGGGGAAATGTCTAACTATTACATTGTTTTGTACACCTGAAACTGGAAAAAAAAAATATATATATATATATATCCTACAGCATTCCCCACACACCCATTGTTATGAGTTAAAGTGTGCCCCTCCAAAATCCATATGTTGAAATCCTAACCCCAGTACCTCAGAATCTGACTGTATTTGGAGATAGGACCTTTAAAGAGGTAATTAAGATAAAATGAAGCCATTAGGGTGGGTTCTAATCCAATCTGACTGATGTCTTTATAATAACAGAAAAGCTGGACACACAGAGACAACAGGGTGTGTGCACAAAGGAGAGACCATATGATGACAGAGGGAGAAGGTGGCCATTTGTAAGCCAAGGAAAGAGGCCTCAGGAGAAACCAAACCTTGATTTTAGACTTTCAGCCTCCACAACTGTGAGAAAACAAATTTCTCAGAGACATTTAAGCCATTTGGTCTGTGGTATTGTGTTAAGGCAGCCCTAGGAAACTAACACACTACCACCACCACCCCTCCATTTGTCACTCGGCATGAAAAGGAAGGAGGTAAACCACTAGGTCATAGTGATAGGAACTACTATCGAATGTACTGTGTTTGTTATATTTATATTAACACTCCACTGTTGATCTTATAATAATTCTGAAGTAAACTATAATAGTAGAATCATATGTTATTTTTATAGATAAATACAATTTAAATATGTATTAACACCAACTACATATGCTTATTCAGAAACTACTCCTAGGCATTGAGAATTGAAAGGCACACTCTAGGATATTGATTCTGGCCCTACGTGCACATGTGCCATTTCCCTCTATGACGAGGTGAGTAGAATTCCACAGACCTGGACAGCTTCATCTTTTAGGGGTCATTGCTTCTCACACTTCCTCAGGTGAGGACTATCTGGCCTCTAAGATATAGTCAACTCATGGTTCTTGGTCAACATGAACTAGCTTGTGGATTCACCATAGGTAAAAATTATAGTCATTAAGGAAAAAAACATGTAATTATATAAATAAACAGAAATATCTACATTTTAGAAGAGATCAACTTTTTGAAACTGTTGTGTTGTTGGAAAAGTCACGACTCATTTTTGCAACGAAAAACAGAAAAAATACGTCATGACTTTTCTGACAACCCAATATATACCAAAGGTGCAAAGCCACTGCTACCCAGCCACCCTCTTGTCTGCTGGAAACTCCATGTTTTCATCTATGCACAGGCGAGAGAGGAGCACAGGATCCAACCAGAAGCTTGGGAGTTCTGGCCCATTGTAAACTCACATCGGTGCACAGTTCCTTTCTTTTGAGTTTTGGGTCAACCCAGAGGTTCTTAACCAATCCTGCTCCTCACATTTTATGTTCTTTAAATTTGAGATGAGAGAGAAAAAGGAGAGGTGTGCTCTGTAGAGCAAAACTGGAATTTTTTTGCAAAAGCCCAGGGCCTGAAACTTTAATTTAGTGCTGGAACATTGAGGGACTAGACTTGCAGACAGCGAATGGAGATGAGAAGACATTGAAGGAGGTGCTGGTAGGAAGGTGGGTCGTTTACCTTCAGAGCTGTGAGGCTTGATGGTGATGCATGCGGCCTGGGGTGTGCGACACTGAGCAGTGACACACGGTGAGCTGCCTGGCAGAGAGGCACTGAATGATTGCGGCAGTGTGGAATGGATGCTGCTAGCACAAACAAGATCAAGCTGATCCCGCACTTTATCACCTAGCCCATCTGCTGGACAACTTAGAAAGCAGAGGAACATTTGCTAAGTGACAAACTGACGTAGCTTTATTCTAATGTTCAATAAAAGAAGAACTCCACAAGAAGCAGACAATAAACAGATGATTTTGCCACTTTTCATCAAGCAATTTGTGTGATGTTTTGAGTCCCTTAAGTATTATGTTTATACTTCGATAGCATCTGTAGAACAAGAAATGTGTTCCTAAATAGTAGATGTCACTTTAAGTAAATTGTTGTTCATTAAATCCATTGTAGACAAAGTTTCACCTGAACTAGTTTAGCTGCTATTGGGGTTATCCATAATGTCTTCTATCTCTCCTGCTTTCAACCTCTCATGCACATGCCCTCATACACCTGACAGCTGATGGTAGATGGGTGCATCTCATTATGGTACCCAGACTCAGGGCTAGGCCACCAGGAGCTCCAAACATTAAACTAGAAGCCACATCCTCAGAAATCCCACTGGCCCCTACATACCTTTATCTCTGTCTTTGGGATGTGTATGCTTACTCTGCTGTAAATGATGAATACTGCTTCAGGAGAGGCTGGCTTTTCGTCAGTGTTCTGGTCAATATCACTGTTGATCACACACAAACACACACACACACACACACACACACACACACAACAGTTCTTTATGCAGGATGCTTTGGTTTGATCTTCTCCTTACTTCACCATTGTCTTTGTCACTGAGACATCTATGTATAGCTTACAATATCAGATTTATAAGTGACTTGAGATTAAACTCTTGTGTTTAACCAAACGTGCAAGCTTACCTTCTTTTTGCTTCCCCAACTTTTTTTTTCCTAAAAACTTAGATTTCTATTGTAGTTATCGAGCAAATTAGTGCAATCGTTAGAACTTGTTGAGATAAATGCAATTAACAACTTCTTGCAGACCGGCTATTCAAATGTGATGCTGTCTTGAGTGCAACTCCTGGTCACGTGGACCACTGGGCCTTTGTGCTGCCTAATGGAGATCTCTATGATGGAGCCACACTGCATGTGGCTCACAGAGCCCGGGGCACCACTGTGACACCACTGTGAAGCAGCAGGGATGGGTCTCAAAAGAAGTGATGTGTAAACTACACTTAATGGTTACTGAGGCAGGATGCTCAGAGCTGTCTCCCACCCAGCATCCATGCCTCAGGCTGAGAAAAACCATGGAAATGTCATCCGGCTCCAAGATGCCCTGCCTGACAGCTGAGAGATCTGTAACACAGATTTATAAATGACCAGGTTTCTTGATACCAGGAGATATGGTGTTACAACCGTTCCTGGACTTCATTCTAATGGGTCATAGAAAGCCTGCTTTTCAAGGTGCCCCTTCTAACTTATCCAACATCCATCTTATACCCTTACACCTATGGTCTTCCACAGTCTGGCCAGGCCATAGTGAGAGTAGGGTACAAGCTCATCTACAGATATTTCCTGTGTTCTGCTGGTTGTTCATTAGACAGCGGGTTCCTTGAGTCCAAGGATTGTGCCTTATTCATCTTTGTATTCAGGCACTACTGCAGTATTTGATATATAATAGATGCTCAATAAATAATTGTACAAGTTAAATATTGAGCCTCTTGGCAAGAGTTTTATACCTGATATTATGGCTAGCACAGATGTTAGAAGCTGTGATTTCTGTGACATGTAGCAATATATTATCATGCCAGTTTTCATTCAACAGTTATTACACTCCAATTTAGGTGTTAGAACCTAGGTATAAAATATGACTAAAACCTGCTCTGGTCCTAAAAGCTACACTTTAATAGAGGAATAGGTGATCTTACTCCATCAGATGCATGAAACTATATTAAGCAGTGAGATATGCATATATAATTGTGAGGAACACGGAAGAGGGACACAATGTTTTAGGTCACATAAATATCACCTGGGTGAGTCAGGAAGTGCTGGTGAAATGCACAAGGATCTCACATTATGTTGTCAAAACCTCCCATATTTCAATGTGGAAACAATAGCAAATACTCTTTGAGGTATTTCTACGTGCTAGACTGCATGCTAGGCTGCTTAGATGTATATGTCACTAATCCCAAGAGAATCCCTGGGAGGGAGATGTTATGACCATTTTTGCTTTATAAATGGGAGGCGGGGAATGCGGTGACTAAGTAACATGCCTAGTGTTGCACAGCTAGCAAGTGGTTGAGTTGGAATTTAAATTTAGGGACTCTGACACCAGTACCCACTGTGCTCAGTGCTACTAAGAGGACCTCTTACACAGCTCAACAATATCGTGGAATATTCTAGCCATGTCTTTACCAGGCTTTTTATTTCATGTGCAACATTTGCACTCCTGAGTGATAAGTTGTAAGGCTGGTGAAAAGCTAAATTCTAATAACCTCACATGTTCAATTTGGTAGCTTCAAATTGAACAGCAGGAATTTGGGAAGATGAGACTATGGTAAGTCCTACAAACTGCCCTCACTGGGCACCTGTCTCTCCAGGCCCCTTCCCCACCTCTACTTCTGTTTACTTCAGGAGAAGCTTCTTAGCTTAAGAACCACAGGGATCAAGGTGACAAATATGAAACTCTTCCAAATTAGTCACCAGTGTGGTCTGTTTCAGGACCAAGATCTAAGACCTGGTCTGCATTCAGCTGCACGCGAGTAATCCTTGACAGTGGATTTACCCATTGTGGTCATTCGGCTTTGCACACGTTCTCTCGTTCTTGGAGCTACATATTTAACCAAGGGAAGCAGATTCTCGACAAGAGCATTCTTTATTGTAAGGGCCAGCAAACATTTCTGTAAAGGGCCAGGTAGTAAATATTTTAGGCTTTGTGGACCATGTGGTCTCTGGCATCACTTCTCAGCTCTGCCTTTGTCAAACCAAAGCAGAAATAGACAATATATAAACAAATGAGTATGACTGGGTGTATTTATCCATCAAATTTATTTATGGATACTATAATTCGAATATTATAGAATCTCAGCTGTCCTGAATTATTATTTGTTTTTAAAAATTTTTTTTCAACCATTTAAAAATGTAAAAACCATCCTTAGCATGTTGGTCATTCAAAACTATCCCAAGGAACCAGAATACCAGCAACCGATTGGAACACACAGGAGCCCCAGTAGGCAAAGTCTACTCAGCTCTCCAAAGGGCCATGTAAGTCACCCTGGGGCACAATGTTTGGTGTTAGGCTTACTAGAGGAGGGAGAGTTTCCTGATCACTCCTCTTACTGTGCTACCGCGAACATCTTATCCCAGAGGGGACATCCTGGTAAGCAGGAACGCTCCTTCCCCACAATTTCTGTAGTCAATATCCCTGACAGTATGAATCACAGGCTTGCTTATCTGTAAGAATAGGTTGCCATGAATTGTGGATGATACTAATGAGCATCTTTGCAAAAGCACCCTGTACTGTTTGCCAAGAAATAATCCTCACCCTGACAATAGCAATTAGCAATAAATGCTCTCTCTCTTTCCTTTCAAAAGACTAGTGTTTGCAGCTGATGTGTTTTATAGATCAGTTATCTTTTGCTAAAAAAACAAAAGTGAATGCAGGTGATCTGTCTGTTGGTCTCAAGTTTTCATTTATTGCCTCTGATAATTCCAGCCAAAGTTTTCTTATTGTAGAGGGGGTAGGCTTCCTATTTCTTCTCTCTGAGTAAGTGGTAAAGAGATAAGATTCAAAAACAGTATAGAGGCTGTGGTGCCCACCCACAGTCCTGCCCTTACCAATTTAGGGCATGAAACTGTCTTTCAACTACCAGGACTCATCTCTTCGCCTGAGGGTTTTCCCAGGCACCCAGGCACTGAGCCATTTTGTGCACCCATGTAGCCCACTGGAAATCGCTGGGAAATTAAGACCCCCACCCCAGAATCAACCCTGGATGACTGACTAGCAGGGGTCAGTGTATGAATACCCTAACTTCCTCACCCCATGGGTAGGATAACTCTCAGACAGATATTGTACATTGGCTCACAGGGTGATGTTTCCCTTCCCTCAGTGGTAACTGGCTTGGTCATGCGCCCTTTACCAGCTGCCTTCCCTTTCCCACTCGCACACTGGTGCCTCCTTCATGGCCCAATAAATTACTTGTACTCAAATCCTTGAATCAGGGTCTGTTTCTGAAAGACCCAGTCTTAGACTCTACGAACATCAACAACAACTATAACACACTGTCCTGCTCGGTCAGGTGTGGCCAAAGGCATTGGTTTCCTCAGTCACATGGGAACATACCAAAGGAAGGAGTATCAAGCAAATTCAAATGTCCAGAAGACTTGCTCTGTGGTTTCCAGAGAAGGGTGTATACATTCTTTGCAAAAACCACAAGGCCCAATACAGTTTGGGCCTCCATTAACTCTTGACTTTACTTCTTACTACTTTCCACTGGGATGGCTACATTCCAGCCCCTCTGTCTCCTTTGCTATTCCTGGAATATGAATATGCCTACACACTCCTGCCTCAGGGCCTTTGCTCATGCTGTTCCCTTGCCTAGAACCTCCCCCCATGTATCATCATGGTTAACTCCCTCACCTTCTTCCAAAGGGCTTTGCTCCACTGTCACCTCCTTGTGGAGACCTTTCTGGACCACCAGTGTAAAACTGCCACTGTCCCACCCCACCCCTAACACTTCCCACTTCTCTGCTCTGCTTTATTTTTCTCCATAGCACTTAACACCTTCCATAACGGTGTACCCCAGGCTTTGTCTCCTGGAACTTGGTTGGGCAGTGAGAAAAGTTTGTGTTCAGCTGGGTTACGATAACCTTTTTCTTTTTTTAAGTTTTCACTAATTATGAATTATTTTTGCTTTAGAATTTTATTTGTTTAACTCAATAAATTTATACATAGAGAAATTACCTTGAAATTGTCCTGGGGGAGACTTTTATAGTAAAGTTTAGAATTATCGATTTTGGTAATCTGTGTGTGAGACGCAGCCACTGACTAATGAGTAGCCTTGAGCAAGCTACTGACTCTCAGTTTCTGCATCTATAAAATGGAAGCACTGATGCCCTTCCTGCAGAATTTTGAAAAGATTAAATGGGCTAAGTTAGGCAAAATGTTTCTAGCAAGTTGGAATATGGCAGGCACTCACTAAATAGCAGCTATTTCCATTGTTGTCCAGAATCATTTTATAGTGGTTTCCCTGGTCCTTAAAATTTAGCTGTCTCTTGGAGAGCATCATGGGGTTCAGCAGAGAGCTCAAATCTCTTCTCAAATCCTGGAGATGCTTGACAAGGGCATTTGGGCATACTTTTAGTCTCTAAAATATTGGGTTGTTGGAAAAGTCATGACGTGTTTTTTCTATGTTTTTCATTGCAAAAATGCATCATGACTTTTCCAACAACCCAATACTATATATTAGTCAGCACTAATGGTTTCTCTTTATTCAGCACAGTTCTTCTGGCCCAAATCTTCAGGAGGGTTAGCAAGACCTCACCCAATGACAAGGAAATGTCTCCCAGCTGCCCCTCTTCAAATGTAGAAAGTGGGTTCTCCCCACTTAAAGTTACAGATAGAGAGCTTGCTTTGGCAACACCCTCACCTACAGCCAGCAGGGTGGACCACGGCACTCGTTAGTCTCAATACACCGCAGAAGTGTAGCAATGCCTCTAATTTAAAGGGGACACACGAGAGAAGTTGGAAAGCCAACATGTGATCAATAACTCTTTAGACAGACTATGTATATAACACCTCAACTATCCCACAACTTGAAGGGCATGACATTGGGTGCCATATCTCTTTGCTCACAAACCAGTCTGCTTGCCCTGTGGAGCAGTGAATTGTTTATAACAGCTGCAGTCAAGTCAGATGACTGTGCCTGCTGGCTCCTTGGCAATCTAAGGAGCCCACAGTTGTTCTGCTCTGCATGGGGTCAGGCCTTAGGCACCCTTAAGGCTTTTCTTGTCCTACACTGCTTAAGGCTATCCCACTTAGCAGCAACTTGAGAATTCCTGTTACCTATCTCTGCACTTACATAACTTGCATGATGGTTGTTGCAGACACTGCTTGAAACTATTAGATTGTAGATACCTTTCAGATTCTGATCATTTGTGACTTCCAGAAGGTCAGCTGAAACTGTTTAATCAGCCATCAGTTACAAAGAGTACTGAGGTACAGCCAAAGGGAAATTAGACGATGTCAGAAAACTTGTGTTCCAGTCTCAATACTGCCACCAACTCTGTGACTTCACCAAGTCATTACATCCCTGACTCTAATATTCCACCTATTTATAGACCATCTTTCAACACCTGGTGCTATGGGAGATATAGAAGAATAAGGCATATCCTCAGAAGCTTAACATCTGGGTGAAGATACAAAATCAATATGTTTGTGATGAAGGGAATTGCATAAGACAGGGCAAAATCCAGTGTTACACTGTGTGGTGTGGATACTCAGTAGGCTTCTGGTCCCATCAGGGAAGTTAAAAGAGGGCTGGAAAGAAAGCCAAGAAATATCTGCAAGAAGAGGCTGGACTTGATTTGGGTCTTAAAAGACAGACCAGACTTTTCACAGCAAAGAACAGTCGGGATGACCTTCCAGCTGAGGGAGGAGCAAGCATAATGAGCTCAGAACAGACTGCGTGAGGGTGAAGGACACAGGGAACCCTAAGGCTGGACCTATAGGACTGTGGAGGGCATTGAGGTCAGAGAAAAGAGTTTGTGAGACCAACCTAGAAGTGACATGAGGTCATAAAGCATTTAAATAATGAGGAATCAAACAGCTGGAAAGGGCCTTATGGCCATTATATCAAGGAATTTCTGACCTGTCAAGCACCGAAGTTCCCTATTTTTGCCAGTTCCTTCCCACATCCACCACCTGCCCCTCCCTCTCCCAACCATAGCCTGTGATTTCGAATAGTGTATATTTATGTAGCACAATTCATTTATTTTCTCATTTTCACTTATCAGAAACACTGAGTTGTCCATTTGGGCTTCTGATAAACATGAGCTGACCAGTGTTTGGGCACCAAAATGGTATAACTGTAGCCCCAAATAAATAAACTGCATGCTTTTGTGAGCCCATGTTCACTGAAGAATGAGATAACTTATGTTTTTGAAATACAATAATGGTCCCAGATTGCGAATTGATGATTTAGATGAACTCCTCATTTTGTAGATAAGAGAACTGAGGACCAGATCTAGCTCTGCTTCAGACCTTTAAAACATTTAAAACAAAGGGGTAGAGGATCATGGTTGCCAGGACCTGGCTCAGGGGCTCTTGGCCTCAGCAGATGGGAGGGGTGAGGCTGTATGATGGTGGAAGAATAAAGAAAAGCACATGTTAAGATATTGTAAAAGCAAACATCTGTGATAGGATATGGTGAGGAACACATAGGTCTGAGGCATTCTGAAGAAAGAGCCGAAAGGACTTGGTAACTGATTTGTGGTATGAAGACGAGGATGCATCTGTTATAGTTCTTTGTAAACCACAGAAACTGACTGGCTGGCAAAATACAAAAAAAAAAATTAAAAAGCAAAAAAACCACACCCCACCATAATGAAAAGTTAGGGACTACCCAGAGAACCTAAGGAAAAGCTGGAAAACCATGGGACCGAAAGGTCTGTTGCAAAAACTGAGTTTCTTCAGGACCCTGTCACCAGTGCACTGTTTCAGTAATTTGTCACTATGCTCAAGATTCAAATTGCATGTTCTAGGCAGAGTAACTAAAACAGTGAGGGTGGCATTAGCCAAAGTCAGGGAACTGAGAAAAATACATGCTCTTGGATGAATCGATTTTCTTGGATGAAGCCAGAAAATTCTAAAACTTTCATCTCTAAAATGCTATGAGTTAATAAGTTGGAGTTTTGTTCTTGAATATTTCTTGTCTCTCAATTAGCCTAGTGTTTTAAGTTAGATTCTCCCAGGGTCACACTCTGAGACAAAGATCTGAGTGAAAGTGATTTGTGCACGAGAGATTTGAGAGGTGATCCAGGAGGCACCTATAAGGGGGGAAGTACGAAAAGAAAGTTGAGGCAGATGTGGTTGTAAACAAACTATCATTGTGAGCAACAGGGGCTCAACCCCATTGGGGAGCTCTGGGAGATTGTAGAGAACCCCCTCAGAGTTGTCTCACCTGAGGGTAAGGAGGCTAGGCTATTTATCCACCACCTTCCTCCATCACAGTGAGGGCTGCTCTCAGGGGGATTAACATCTGGCCTGTTCCAGATGAGCTGGGCATACTCCCTACCTGACAGGGCTCTTCAGCAGAGTTGCAGGAGCTTGTTGTAGAAAGCCATTGGCATGTAAGGGAACAGTGAATGCCAAAGTGAGACGAGCAGGGCATCAAGGGCATCTACTATTTGAGTCACAACAGTTTGGCGTTTCACAGCATGTTCACCTTGAAGCCATAATACTGCTCCATGAGAAGAGCCAATCAGGGGGCCATCAGTGGGAACTTCTGAAGCAATACTGCAGAGCTCAGAAAGAGCCGAAGCCTGGGACTGCCTTTCCTGCCATGCTCCTGCTCAGCCTCATGCTCTTTCGGTTGCTTGATCTCTGTGGCCTCTTGTTTGTCTCACTCCTGAAGCCAGTGCTCCTTTTCTAAATGGCATTTTAACACCACTGTCCCCAGGTAGCCATGCTGCTCCTTTCTGCTGGAACATGCAGGGTAGATGGATAGAAAGTGTTACAACTTAAATTAGATGTGTGAAAACAACAATGGGAAATTCCACCGGAGGCTGTGTCTCTTGCTTGGTAGAAAAATCACCCTGCAGGAGAACTGCTGCTCATTTTGGTGAGCCAGTGGCAGCAGAGGTCTCTCCCTGGTTTTGCACTCACTGACTTTGGAAGGTCTCAGATGGTGTCTTGCTTCTGCTCTATGAATCTCAAACCGAAAGTGTGATAAGGGTAAATGTGATGAGGGTATCATATTTGTGTTATGACAGATCCGTGAACTCAGGGTTAATCCATTAGCTGTCTTGAGTGGCCCATTAGTTCATATGTCCACTCTACCAGCCAGGCCCTGCCTTGCTGCTCCTAAGACAGTTACTTGAGGTTTCGTTTCAGTTCAGACCATTAGGGGGACACTAGTACAGACTATCCTCTGGATGTGCCATTTGTATTAGTTACTATGGTTTAGTTACATTATTGTGTGTTTTTATTATCAACTTGTCTAACTCAGGCAACTTGGGAAAGGTTGGCAGGTGCATCCTTAGTGTTAGTTCCTTCCTCATCTATCTCCCTTTCCTTGCCTAAGTAAGCGATCTTTGTTATCTAATTTACATCATTACATACATGAGATAAAGCAACACGTGAATCATAGCCAATACTTACATCTCCCATTTATTTATACTCAACATACATGAATTTAAAAAGTGATTGAAGCCACAGCCTGAAACATATTATGTTGAAGAGATTACTATTTTAAAATTCCTCTATCATTCAATAAAACCCCTAATTATGGGTTTTCATAGCTTAACGAAGACATGCACCCCTCCTTAATCAGCTCTATTTCCTACATGCCCTGGTCCAGACATTCCACCCCAGGATTCAGCTACATTCTTTCCCCATACGCTTTGCCTGCACATTACCTACGTCTTTACGTCATTCTTTCCAACTTGAGTACCTGCTTGAGTACCTGAGTGTGTCTCCTCAGTGTGGCCTCCCTGTCCACACCCTTTTCCACGTCGGTTTCTAGGTAGGCAGTGCACAGAGAGGTTGAAGACATGCATTAGAGCAAGGTAGAGCCAGGTTAGACAGCACCAGGTTTTAGTTACAGCTTTGCTCTTTATTAGCTGCATGACCTTAACCTAGATATACTTAAAACTCTGAGCATCAGTTTTGGTCATCTACGTAATGAAACCAACTACCCAGTTCCTAACATCACTGATTTCCCACATCCCAGGCTCCATGCACAGTCCAAAGGAGTTCTAATGTCCTTCCCTCTGGCATCAAGTCAAAGATCCTGCTTATTTAAATTGTGAATACAAATAAAAAATAAACACCATAAAATATGTGCTCTCCTAGTCATTATCTTACTTGAGAGGAGGTCTGTATACTCCATGTTAAAGAAAATCAGTTCTCAGAAGCACATACCCGTCAACCTAATGATCTTGTGCCTTGTCTTCACTCACTCCAGAAATCCCACTAAACTGATGGTTAAGGGGTAAAAAGTTAGAAATTTTATAAGGATTATATATGTTTCTACTGAGCAGAGCCAGTCTGCACCATGAGAGGTTGGCCAGGACACTCATCTGAAGAGCAAAGGAGGAAGAGACCTGTTAGCTTGGAAACTCTTGCTCCCCAAGGATCCAGCAAGCCAAGGGGAAGGTAACCACAGTTGTGGGTGGCAACAACATGGTAATAAATATAGCCCTTGACACTGACCCAAGTTTGTGGAATAGCTGAGGTCATGAGCTCCTCTGGTTCCTTTTTCCCTTTGGCAGGGTTTCCCTTGGAGACCACTAATGTCTTCAGAGCAGCCATTGCACTACTTGTCACTATTCCTCATGGTGGCCCAACTACAGTCAGAGATATTCTTACTGTCATTTATTGAGGCCCTATTGGGTGTCACAAGCTGGACTGGTACTTATCTAAAACTGGTTCTCATTTTCATATCATGGTCTACATAGAATTTGATAATATTTTTGTAGCACATTAATATAAATGGATGAGCCTGCGTGGGCTAGAGGTGATGAGCTTAGAGCTCCATCCATGCTAGGAAAGAACCCTGAGTGCCAAGGAAACAATCTCTCAACTCATCTTTATCGCTTTTACAGTATGAAAGTAGGTCCTGGCTCTCATAGATTATTTCACTTACTCTCCGCACAGTAATACTTGGAGGTAAATATTATCTAGCAGCTGCTTCACAAGTTCACATACTTAGTAAATGGCAAGGCTAGGATTTGTATCTGGTCTGCTTGATTCCATGGTACCTTTCCTCTATCGTGAATCAATCTGCTTTTATAGCTGCTGATGCTGAACTTTATCTGTCTTGGAGATATGGATGGTGGTCTTGCTAAAATGTAGGATGGCCTGGGTTCTGACAGCCAGGATGGCAGCTGGGCCAGGCAGCAATAAGAGATGTCCCTGTGTGTTTTCACATATTGATCTAGAAAGATCAGTCCTACAGTCCTACAAGGAAACCTATAGAAAAAGGCAGGTTGACCATCTATGGGTGGCATCTGCCCAAAGGGGCTAGACACCAAGGAAAGCTACAGGTAACAAGTTACCAAGGAAAGGCAACTGAGGCCAGAATGACATGGGAGTGAAAGCTCCAGGGGAAAAGGTAGGGACTGACACAATTCTCTAACCAGGGATTCTCAAACGTGAAGGCCTCAGAATCACCTGGAAGGTTTATTCAAACAGGTTACCCCACACCCAGAAGTTCAGATTCAGTAGATTTGAGGCAGGGCTGATAATTTGTATTTCTAACAAGTTCCCTGGAGATACAAATACCATTGGTCATGTGTTGTCGGAGAATGGGCCTTTCTCGGCGCAGAGTCCAGGTCCTTGGCAACTCGAGCAAAGAATTGAACGAGATACCAGAGTAAAGTAGTAAAATAAGTAGTTTATTAGAAAAGACAGTACATCCAGACTAGAGGATGGCCTAAGGGCCCATTACCAAAGAGTAGAGGGGGCATATGCAAAGGTGAGGTTTAAAGGGAAGAAGTAGCAGCAGAAGTAGCAGTAGCAGCCGCGCTTCCCTCCCAGGACTTGGGGTTTTTATCCTTTTTCTCCAGGATGGGCTGTTCTTCCTGGGCGTAGGACCACTTGATTGGCCCCTGTGATTAACAAGATGTCCTATGTAGGTGTGAGTGACTGGTCTGATCTAGTTGGATATTTTGCGCCCATTTGCTCTTCCCGCAGAGTAGGTAATTACAATACAAAGGGGAGTTTTGGGTGGAGAGGGGATGTCCCTCAGGCGGTCACACTGTGGGAAGTGCAGGAATGCAGAGACCCAATGCCTGCCTCTAACTACCTGCCTAGGTTTTCCTTGAGAGACGTGATCCCCGTAAAATCTCTATGGGAAGCTGAGGGACAGGAGGTCTCTTCTTCTGTATCTGCTTCCTGCTGTGCAGGGGCGTAGAGCTGTCCCTGCCTATTGGGGTTCGCGGAACTCTCGCCCTAGCTGATCTCAGATGAGAGGAAGGGGTCTCAAGCTCCACCTGGAAGACCGTGTTGGCTTCTTTGCTTGTTGGGGTATCCCCTGTATCCTCAAGGCTCCTGAATGAGGACAAAAATATAAATCTGTTAGTTCTTATGAAACTTGTGGCTATTCAGTCCATCACTCAGGTGGTGTCAGTTGTCCGGACACAGAATGGGTTTGACATTTAGCTTCCTTGCCTGGGGGATATTAGGAAGTCTCTGGCCTTCAAATAGTTATCTGAAGCAGGGCTAGGAGATTTCTATTGTTTCAGATTCAGGAACTAATTTACAAAGCAATTAAGAAGCAAGGGGGATCTTCCCTCAGAAAAGCAATCAAGGCCCAAGAGCCAAGAAACTGAAGAACTAGGGAGGAGACTTAACATTTTTATACTTCACATTTCTATAGAAAAACATTAAAGTTTTTCAGTGGTGGGGGTTGGTGCTGCTCAGTTGGCCGGCAACATTCCCCCCTGACAGTAGTAGGGTCTCATATCTATGAGACGGTTAGGGAATTGTCCATTTAGTAGAGCTCAGAATTGATAAAAACCTCATCTGTCATTAGATGGAGGCTGTTTTTTTGAATAGTAGCTTAAGGTCTTCTAATGGCTCACAGGAGTAGTCAAATGACTTCGTTGGGGGATTCACAGAATCTGAATCCATGGGTGGTGCTGGCTTTACCCTGGAGAGGTGAATCCATCTGTCTATGTCCATTACTTTGATTGCTGAAGGTGTTGTTAGGATTACAGAGAATGGGCCTTTCCACTTGGGTTGTAATTGATCTGCAGGAGATCCTTCTTTCCAGGTCTTGATAAGGACCTGGTCACCTGGCTGAATTTTTGATAGATTTGCATTTGAACCAGGCATAGGAAGTATATTATTTCCATATTCCCGTAAAGCTATTTGGAACTGGCCTAGATTAGTAAAATAGTTTAAAAGGTTGGCTGTCTCAGGGTCACTGAGCATGTCTCCAGAAAGAAATGGCCTGCCATACAGCATCTCAAATGGGCTTAAGTTAATTTTTGTTTTGGGGGTGTTTCTTATTCTCATGAGGGCAATGGGTAACATAGAAATCCAGGTCCCAGAAGTTTCCTGGCATAGTTTTCCCAAAGTACGTTTTAAGGTTTGATTAGTTCTTTCTACTTTACCTGATGATTGAGGTCTCCATGCAGAGTGTAAATAATACCTTATCCCCAACGCCTTGGATACTCCTTGTGTTATGTGAGAAGTAAAAGAAGGTCCGTTGTCACTCTGGAGGCTGCGGGGCAGTCCAAACCTGGGGATAATCTCATTAAGGAGGAATTTTATTACTTCTGTAACTTTTTCAGTTCTGGTTGGACATGCCTCTGTCCATCCCGTGAAAGTGTCTATTAGCACTAGTAAATACTTGAATCCTTTACATGTGGGCATATGGGTAAAATCTATTTGCCAGTCCTCTCCTGGATATGAGCCTCTCCGTTGGACTGGTTCTAATAAAGATGGCATTTTAGGTCCTGGATTATTGTAGGCACAAAAGAGGGCAGGCCCTACAGACTTGCCTGACCGTCTGGGCTAGCCCCTGTCCAGTAAACATCCGGCTGACTAGGGCTAGGGTGGCATCTCTCCCTACATGGAAGGCATCGTGTAGAGCTTTGATGGTCTTCCACTGTACAGACTGTGGAAGTAAGAACTTATTTTCCATGAGCCACCAAGATCCCTGTTTTTGTCCTCCATTACTTTTAGCTTTTAATTCTTCTTCTGGGGAATACTTAGGATCTATTGATTCCCCTTGAAATGGGAACAAAGCAAGGGATGTGGAGGAGAGAGTTTTCAAGGCTGCTGACTTTGCTTCTTTATCAGCCTTTTTATTTCCCTCTGCAACAGGAGAGTTTTCTTTCTGGTGTCCCTTGCAATGTATAACTGCTACTTCCTTAGGTAGGTTAACTGCCTCCAAAAGCTGAAGGATCTCTGGTCCATGTTTTACTGGTGACTACTGCATACCCAGCTTTTCTTTCTCCATTTAGCATATAACTGCTCCCATCAGTGTACCATTCCTCTTCAGGGTTAGGAAGTGGTTGGTCTCTTAAGTCTGCTCTGCTGGCATAAGTCTGGGAAATTATTTGTTCACATGAATGTTCAACCTCTGTCTCGGTTGGCATTAAGGAGGCTGGATTTAAGGTATTGAGAAGGCTTATGTCTAAGTTGGAGTATAGCCCCTAGTTTTGTTAAAATATCTCTTCCCAAGAGTGGGGCAGGGCTGCTAGGAACTATTAAAAATTCTTGCAAAAATATCTGGTCTTCAAATTGGCAGGGTGAAGTTTCTAAGCTTTTGTTGTCCTTCCACCCCTATCACAATCGTAGTTCTCGTGGAGGGTTTTCCTGCAAACGCAGGGAGAACAGAGTAAGTAGCCCCTGTATCTAAAAGAAACTGAATTTGCTTACCCATGACGTCCAGAGTTACCCGGGGTTCCTTGTTCGTGATGATGACATTTCTAGACAGGGGCGATGGAGATAGCCCCGGGCCTCTTCAGTCACTTAGTTCCCCTTTATGTGTTACCAGAGTGTTGGCTGACCGCCTTCCTCTCTGAGAACGCGGGCAGTCTACTCTCCAGTGCCAGGGGTCTGCATCTGTGCCTTGGCATAGTTGACAGGGGCCCGGGGGCGGCGTGGTACACTCCTTTGCCCAATGTCCAGTCTTCTTACATTTAAAGCAGGAACCGTTTTCCTTAGACCCTCGAGTTGGGCCTCTAGACATTTCTTGGGTAACAAGGGCTTTGCCAATCGTGACTGCCATAATCCTGGCTTGTCGTTTTTCCCTAGTCTGTTCTCTTTTTCTCTCCTCGAGATCCCGATTGTTGTAGACCATGAAGGCCGTGTCTAATAGCTGACTTCGATTAGCCTGTGGCCCCATCTGTAGCTTCTGAAGCTTACGCCTAATGTCAGGGGCTGATTGGCTAATGAAATATTGTCCTAAAAGGACTTGTCCCTCTCTGGAAACAGGGTCTAGGTTGGTATATTTTCTCAGAGTCTCTTCTAGTCGGCTATAAAAGTTAGCTGGGTTTTCATCCTTTCCTTGGGTTACTTCTCTAAGCTTATCATAATTTACAGGCTTTTGAATTCCTTTTTTCATGCCCCCAATGAGGGCTTCAAGGAACCTGGCACGTCTGGTCATCCCTTCTGCAGTATTATAGTTCCAGTTAGGATCAGCAAAAGGTACTGTGTCAGATCCCGGGGCATTGCCTTGTGGGTTTCTGGCAAATGCCTCATCTGCATCTCTGCGGGCTGCTTCTAAGATACGATCTCTTTCAATAGCAGTACAGCAAGTGGCCAAGATAAACTGAACGTCCCTCCATGAGAGATCATAGGCCAAAGTTAAAGTTTGAAACCCATCTGCAAAGTGATCAGGGTTTTCAGAATATTTTCCTAGTTTTTCCTTACATTGTTGGATGTCTATTATTGAGAAGGGGACTTGAACCCTTACTGTACCCTCCGCTCCAGCCACTTCCCTAAGGGGAAAGAGAGCAGAAGTAGATGGTGGGATTGTAGGGTAAAGTGTCCCACTCCTTGTGTGAGGAGGGCTTAGGATAGCCTTAGGGGCCTCAGGAGGAGCACTAGAAGATGAAGAATATGGTGGAGGATGTAATTCCTCCTGAGGGATTAAAGGAGCCTGTGATTCTTGAGGGATAGGGGGAGACATGAGTAGAGGGTCATCAATAAGGTCTAGGTTTTGTTTCTGATTTCGATAGAGGGCCATAAAGGCCTGAACAAATGGGACTTCTGACCATTTCCCTTTACGTTTGCATAATAGATCTAACTGTAAGATAGTATCATAGTTAGAGCTTCCATTAATTGGCCAACCTTTTTGGTCCCCTAGTTTGTATTGGGGCCAAGCCTCATTACAAAAAAAGATGAGCCGTTCCTTCTTTAGATTATCGGGATCGAATTTGTCCCAGTGGTTAAGGATGTAACCGAGTGGCGAGTCCGACGGGATTGAAGCTGATGGCTCATTTCCCATTCTCTAAAAGAAGGGCGAGTAAAGAGTCCGCAGTACTAAGGACAAAACTCCCCTGGGAGGCGTCCCTCCATGAGAGGTAGTTAGTCCTCGGGATCCTCCGGAGCGTCCTCCTGAGAGAGATCCTAACTTAGATGCCAGACGTCTCTGGCCCTTGGGTGGGTACCGGTACCACTTTTGACCTACGCGCGGGACTCTTTCCTTAGACTATATATCCCTGGGTGGACTGTTCGGTTCTTTGTATCCCGCCAGTTAAGGCTTAACTATGAGTGGCCAAAAGAGGGAGGCTTGTAACAAAGGGAATGGGGAAGGCTCCAAAATTTTCAGGTACCGCTCCAAAATTTGTAGGTGAGCAAAGAAAACCTATAATGACCCTAAATAGGAAGAGGTTTGTGGAGATCCTCTGAGTTGAGGAGACTATGGTGTTAGGCAAAAGGGAAAATGCATGGGCACTGCTCGCAGAGGTTTGGCCGAAAAGGGGATGCAGCAGCCCAGCGCTCCGGAGCCACATTTTTATGGCCCCGCATCCCGGCTGCTGTCGCAGTGCCGAGCTGGGTGCGGGGAAGAGTGCGCCCATGGTTTATTGTCTTGGTCCCTGAATTCAGGGAGCGCTGTTGTTGAGGGGATGGTCTCGTCCCCTGCTCCCTCCCCCCGGGGAAGCAGGGAGCGGCTGGATCCCACCGTGAGCCACCCTCCCCACCGGCCTTTCCAGCCTCTCTGGAGCTGGTCACGGCAGCCTGTGGAAATGCACCCCGTGGTTACACCCTGCCCCCATCCCTGGAGAGAAGGCAGGCGAGATACCTGGACAGAGGAGGAGGCCAGCTAGGGTGCCCAGAGAAATACAGTGTGGTGATGAGAAAGAGAAGAAACAGAAATGTAAAATCAAGTCTCCAGCGAGACATTATGCCGTACAAACACAGACCTGACTGGTGCTTGGATTTGTCTTGAGCCCGGCAAGTCCTGAATGACTCGTTCCAAGACCGGGTTATCCTATCACGGGAGTCTTCAAGCGGCGGACGCCCTAGCGGCCAACTAACTGTCCGACCCGTGCCCGCAAAGGACGGCAAACGAAAGAGGTCAGAGGAGGAGCAAGAGGTTTTGAGGTCCCCTATTGTGCTTACCTCCTGGCTGGCTCGCCAAATATGTTGTCGGAGAGTGGGCCTTTCTCGGCGCAGAGTCCAGGTCCTTGGCAACTCGAGCAAAGAATTGAACGAGATACCAGAGTAAAGTAGTAAAATAAGTAGTTTATTAGAAAAGACAGTACATCCAGACTAGAGGATGGCCTAAGGGCCCATTACCAAAGAGTAGAGGGGGCATATGCAAAGGTGAGGTTTAAAGGGAAGAAGTAGCAGCAGAAGTAGCAGTAGCAGCCGCGCTTCCCTCCCAGGACTTGGGGTTTTTATCCTTTTTCTCCAGGATGGGCTGTTCTTCCTGGGCGTAGGACCACTTGATTGGCCCCTGTGATTAACAAGATGTCCTATGTAGGTGTGAGTGACTGGTCTGATCTAGTTGGATATTTTGCGCCCATTTGCTCTTCCCGCAGAGTAGGTAATTACAATACAAAGGGGAGTTTTGGGTGGAGAGGGGATGTCCCTCAGGCGGTCACACTGTGGGAAGTGCAGGAATGCAGAGACCCAATGCCTGCCTCTAACTACCTGCCTAGGTTTTCCTTGAGAGACGTGATCCCCGTAAAATCTCTATGGGAAGCTGAGGGACAGGAGGTCTCTTCTTCTGTATCTGCTTCCTGCTGTGCAGGGGCGTAGAGCTGTCCCTGCCTATTGGGGTTCATGGAACTCTCGCCCTAGCTGATCTCAGATGAGAGGAAGGGGTCTCAAGCTCCACCTGGAAGACCGTGTTGGCTTCTTTGCTTGTTGGGGTATCCCCTGTATCCTCAAGGCTCCTGAATGAGGACAAAAATATAAATCTGTTAGTTCTTATGAAACTTGTGGCTATTCAGTCCATCACTCAGGTGGTGTCAGTTGTCCGGACACAGAATGGGTTTGACATTTAGCTTCCTTGCCTGGGGGATATTAGGAAGTCTCTGGCCTTCAAATAGTTATCTGAAGCAGGGCTAGGAGATTTCTATTGTTTCAGATTCAGGAACTAATTTACAAAGCAATTAAGAAGCAAGGGGGATCTTCCCTCAGAAAAGCAATCAAGGCCCAAGAGCCAAGAAACTGAAGAACTAGGGAGGAGACTTAACATTTTTATACTTAACATTTCTATAGAAAAGAAAACATTAAAGTTTTTCAGTGGTGGGGGTTGGTGCTGCTCAGTTGGCCGGCAACACATGGACCAAAAAGTGGCTGCTTTTGATGGAGGGCAACAGTTTTGCCAAAGGCAGAAACGGAACAAAAAGAAAAGAACAAGGGTCTCAAATATTACAATTCTTTGTCCCCAGCTAATCACAATGCCCTCACAATGTACTTGAGTTGAGGTCATAAGTCATTAGAATGATTTTATCTAATACATTAAAGCAACACCTACTGTTAGCTGTCAACCAGCATCCCAGTATCCCAGAATCCCAGGCACCTTGACCATTTCCTAGCTCAGGGTGACTGTATATTGGTAAAAACTTGCAGCCACTGGTGTATTTAACTGTTCATGTTTCTTCTAATAATCCAGTTTTCTTCTAGTTCCATAATTTTTTAACTCAAAACATAGAAATACAGTTTAAATTGACAACAAAAAAGTAATGAACCTCATCTACATTCTCCCCCAGTAAATTGAAGAGATTACCAGATATTAAATCCTTCAATTTGAGTTCTGGGATTATTCATGCAATGACATTATTACAATGATGTAGGGTCCTGAGTCTTTTAAGGGCACATCTCCCTTAGCAGTGATTTCTTTCCTCCTGTATCCTAAGCACAGCTAACACAATTAACTGGGAACTGATTGGTGGCCCCTGAGCTATTTCAGTCCCCATCTGGCTTCATTCCCTGTTGGAGAGCTTGTCAAGGCCATCCGCCTCTGAATCTGAGTGAGCTTCTCGTCACTCATGCTCCTTCAAGGGGAAATTGAATTGCCTCCTGCGCAGGTCCGTGGGTTGTTTAGAAGGATGCAGCAAAGGCACAGGCACTTGAGCATTTATCCCTGAACTTCAAAGAAACCATAGATTTCAAACAAAAATAAATCTGTTAATCCTTCTACAGCGACTCCCCCTTTTATTAAATAACTGGCATTTAAAAGAAACCATTATTGAACATGCTTTCTGAGACCTTTTGTAAGTGTTAACAAGAACTTCTCTTAAGAGACAAGGGCTCCTGTTTTTCCAGAAGTTATATCCCATTCGGAGTATTTAAGAAAAAGTCATATTTAGTCAAAATAGGCAAAGAGTTTTATTTCCTATAAAGGTTTGTTCACCAGAAGCAAGCTCAAAATAATACCAAAATGCATTTATAAGCACCACTGTCAGTTTCAGGCCTTGTGGACTCTTGTTAGATTCCATGTTTGAGGAAAGTGGCCCATGCTGTCCTGAAGAGACCACCTGGCAGCCCCTGCCCGTCCAGTGCACAGCAGAGTGAGGGATAAGTTTGAAGGATCCCAACATCTGCCTCTGCCATACTGGTTGGTTGGTACAAATGGGGGAATTATAGCATTAACAAAAGTGAACAAAAGAAAAATACTAATGAGGAACCCAAACATAAATATATCAGGCCTACATCAAAAAAATTCAAACAATGTACTGAGAAATATAAATGAAGGTCTTTATACAGGATAAATATATAATATTTCTAAGTGCAAAGACTGAATAAACTGATAATACCAATTATTTCTTCTTTAATATTGTGATTTATAATAAGAAATAAGTATTTGATCTCTGTCCAGTTTCTGGTATGGGGCACCTAAAAGCCTAGAAATTTCCTAAGTGGTAAGAGCAAAAGGGTATCTTTTGTTGATCACAACAAGCCCCTTTCAACCATACCTGAGTGTGTGCTGATGAGGTGACTTTTGGAAAGCCCTTAAGGATAAGGACTGGTTGCCAGGGGAACCAGCACAGTGATTAGCGGGTTAAAATTTCAGGCCCACACCCAACCCCCAGGGAGGAAAAAGGGGCTGGAGGTTGAGTTAAACACTAATGGCCAGTGAATGAGTCAATTATGCCTATGTCATGAAGCCTCCATAAAAACCCAAAAGGATGGGTTTCAGAGAGCTTCTGAACCCCAGGTTGGTGAACACACACACGGGGGTGCTTGGAGGGTGGTGTGCCCATAGAGGGATGGAAGTTCTGCCCCCCTTCCCATATACCTTTCCCTACATAACTCTTCTATGTGGCTGTTCCTGAGTTGTATCCTTTTATAATAAGCCAGTGATCTAGTAAGTAAACTATTTTCCTGAGTTCTGTGAGCTGCTCTAGCAAATTAATCAAACCTGAGGAGAAAGTCTTGGAAACTTCAGCCAGCAATCAGAAACACAGGTGACAATCTGGACTTGTGATTGGCACCTAAAGTGGGAAAGGGAGGCAGTCTTCTGGACCTGATGGTACCTCCAGGTACACAGTATCAAAAGTGAGTTAAATTGTGGGACATCCAGCTGGTGTTGCAGAATTGTTTGGTAGGGTGGGGGAAAACCCCTGCACATTTGGTGCCAGGTTACAGAAGTATTGAGAATAGAGGTGAAACACACAGGAGTGCTTTTCCAAAACAAATATATACATTTAATGCAATTCTAATAAAAACTACAGTGAGATTTGTGGGTGTATTATTCAGGGTTCTCCAGAGAAACAGGACCGATAGGTAAATATAGAGATATGTACATATAAGAGGAGATTTATTAGAGGAATTGGCTCACATGATTATGGAAAGCAAGATGTCCTACAATATGCCGTCTATAAGCTGAAGACCCAGGGAAACAGGTGGTGTAATTCAGACTAAGTCTGAGGGCCTGAGAACCAGGGAAGCCAATGGTATAAGTCCCAGTCCAAGTCTGAAGGTCCCAGAACCAGAAACACTGGTGTCCAAGGGCAGGTGAAGAGGGCTGTCTCAGCTCAGGCAAAGAGAGCAAATTCACTTTTTCCTCTGCTCCTTGGTTCTCGGAAGCCCTCAGAGGATTGGATGATGCCCACCCACATTGATGAGGTCAATCTTTACTCAGCCTATGGATTCAAATGTTAATCTTCTGGAAACACCCTCAGCAATACATTCAGAAGTAATGCTTTTCCAGCTATCCAGGCATCCTTTAGCTCAATCAAATTGACACATAAAAATGGCCATCATAGTAGGGTTTATGGGAGAAAGGAATTTGATAAAACTACACAAAAGTTCATTAGGAGAATAGCTGAGAAAATTTGAGAACGAGCACTCTACCTCATCTAAAATCAAATCTGTTAATGAAGTCATAACAATCAAAGCTGTATGGGGTTGATGCAAGAAACAACAGGCGAAAGGATGCAACTGTTTAGACTGCCCTAAAACTGAGGCCAATATAGGTAGATTTTTGAACAAATGGTGTTGTGAGAATTAGCTATTCAAAAAGAAGAAAAATTCAAAAGCTATATTCATGGATAGAGATGATACCAAAAAAAAGAAATAGTCAAGAACAGTAATTTTGACTACATAAACATTTTAAAATTTTACAAGTCAAAAGTCACTTCTCACTACTGTGCTATGGTGCCTAAAATTCCATTCTTTGTTTTAGAATAAGGCATGGAGAATCCAGGAGTCTTCTGTAAAAATACAAAACCCTCAAGAGTGAGAGATGATATTCAGCAAGCATGCACCACATGGCAGTATAAGTGGTTAATATACTGAAGCACTTTTAATTCATAGGTAGCAGCTGCCCTGAGACCCCTCCAGTGCCTTCCCTTTACCACCTGGCCACCCCATCCCTCTAGCAGATTCATCCAGACCACCCCAAGAGCTGGCAACTAGAGGAGACAACCTGGCTGGAAAAAGCCACCAGAGCCTACACCTGTGTCTGCTCTGATCTGTCAGCGCCTGTGCCAAGTCAATTGTTACACCTTTGGAGTATCAGCCCTTTTGAGAAGTATGACAAACTGAGCCATTCCAAGGTTTGGTTGATGTAGTAACTGCCATGCTGGACAGAAAAGAAGGCCCTGAGAGCATAGGTGAAACGCCGGATACATTTTGATGGATGCATGAAGAAAAAGCAGGGTCAGCCAGGAGGCTACTAAGAGTGACTTGGACATCCAAAGGGCAGCCAGGTAGCTCCTGATTTATAGAGGAAGACTGCAGGAAAGGAAAAAGAGGGCGGGGGAGGAATATTGAAGATATCTGAGACTACACCTCTTCAATTTCATAATTTTACCAGTGGCTGACCAGGTAACTGGGTCAACTTTTATCTTGCCTACTCCAGCATTTCCTTTGGGATAAATTAAAAGTGGCACCATGCACGGAGGCCACAGTCCTCCTGCAAGGTGTGAGTGAAACAGACAAGGCACAAAGTGTGGAGTGTTTGTTGGCCAACCTAGCCTCTTCGTTTGTGGGGAGAAGGAGGAGGGCAGGTAATAGATGCATGAGCACCAAGAATGACAAACGCGTGCCCTACTTTGCACAGGCAGGCCTGCACCAGGAAAAGGGCCCCACCCAAATGCCAATAGCACCCCCATTGAGAAACATTGAGGAGGAAGTTCAATGCTATTTTGCTTTTACAAATCTTGATAGCTGAGGCTTGGCATTTCTTTTTTATTGGGGTAGGGGAGGAGCATTCCTTTAATACAAAATAACAGAGTTTGAAAAGGTTTTTCTTTTTCTTTTCTTTTTTTTTAAGTCAAAGCATTTTTTTGGTGTTGTTAACTTTCTTTGGTGTTAAAAGAAAAAAGATTCTAATAATGACATTTTGTGCCAAGAGTCATTAGACCGAAGTATCTGCCTGAAGCAAAATTTTATGGCCAAGTTATGAACCTACAAACAGAACCTTAACTATTGTGATAGGAGCTGACTGTGGTAATAAAAATGAATTTGTTAAATAAAATATGTTTATAATTCACTGGGCTCGGAATCAGGTAGGTGGGAAGAAGCCTCCGGTGAGTCGTTACGATTTTGCAGAATAGTAAAGCGCAGTTTACGGGGTAGGTAGGTAGAGAACTGCATGCCCTATTGTCATATTACTGTGTGCAATTTCATTTATTCATGGGGTGCCAGGGATATGTGGCCCTTCTGAGCTGCTAAAACACAGTGGACAAAAGCAAGAAAATGAAATGAAATCCTGGCCTTAAAGAGACTGCGACTGAAATGTGTGAGCAAGTGCAGTTTGGCTGATGACAAGAAACACTGAAAGAACATTAATGCAATAAGCTCTTGCAGATCCTAGTGGGTTTTAGCAATGACTTTGAAAGAGACAAGGCAGGAGAGGATACAGATTCATTTGCAAGTTATTCTGGGTGGCCAAGGCAATGGGAGAGAAAACAAGGGCTTGCCAAAAAGTAAGAATTGCATTGGGCATAAAGACTAGAATCAAACAAAGGAAGGGACAAGGTTTAATACTGCAGAGGATAGAATTCAGAATTCTTTTATTATAGGAGAAAAATCATGGCTAGTGAATTAAAAAAAAAAAAGAAAACTAGCTCAAGTTTTCCCCACAAACGGATGGCCTATATAATCATCATCCGAAAGTGATAGAGGATCAAACACAGGCGAAAAAGCATAGAAAAGAGAACCAAAACTCAGGGAAGGATGTGCCTCCAAACAAGCCCAGATGCTCCTAGTTTCAGCACACTTAATATCAAAATAGATTTAATATGAGAGTAATAGGCTGAATTGTGTCCCACCACAAAAAAATTTCATGTTGAAGCTCTAACCCCTAGTATTTCAGCATATGACTGTATTTGGAGAAAGGGCCTTCGCAGAAGTGATCAAGTTAAATGAAGCCAGAAGATGGACTTTATTCCAATCTATCTGACTGGTGTCCTTCCTTATAAGAGGAGGAAATTTAGACAAAGAGACACGAGGGATGTGCTGTCCTGCCTAGGTCATTCCTGACTCCCCCTCACCCCTGCACTTTGGATAGTAAGTTTCTGTCACTTTTCAGGTCTTTTCATCTTCTTTAAAGATCATTTCTTCCAAGAACCCTAATTCTGGATTAGCTGCCCTTTCTAAATTCTCCCATATTTCTCCCATTTTAATGCTTATCATATAACATTGTAATTAAAACTCCAATAGGCCATAAGCTGGATAAGGCCAAAACCAGGTTTGTTTCATGCTTAATAAATATAAATTGAGGAATTATGTATTATGTATGTTTTGAAATGCTATTATTTGTACTACCTCCAATTTTGGCAGACATTTGTTAATATGGCTAGCCCACTGTATCCATATGGTGCTTAATAAAGACTAGCTGAATTAATGAAAAATGAAGTTACTACAATATGCACTATTAGGATACAGGAGAAGGGCTGCATCTTGTAACTGCTTCACACTTCACCAGTAATTTGTTAATCTGACCCATTTGCCCATCCTCACACAAAGAACTGGTGAGGCCACATGGCATTAGGATGGGAGGATTCCTGGGGATCATCTGGAAATGGATGTACCTAGAAGGGGATTGAAAACCTTGAAAGAAAGGTGGAAGAGCCTTTAGAAGACTCTGAAACAGGTATTTTTAGAGCTGGTCTAGCTGTGGCTATGTTAGGATCTGCCAATAGCATCCCCAAGGAGCCTAGGAGAAGGGAGAAGGGGCAGAAGAGAGCCTTTTATTCAACAATCTTCAAATCTAGCCAAAGCCCTGAGCACTGAGAGGTCAAGTAACTTGCCCAAGATCATGAAACTAGGCAGGTGGGATGGTAGGGTCTGGGATTTTGAACCCAGAAAGTGTGGTTCGTGCTATCAATCACTGTGGTACACGGTAGGTTGAGTTTCCTGAATTCTTCTATAGATGAGAAATGGTAGTCAAGGGTCCTAGATGCAGACTTCCTCACTGCTGAGTTCCTGCTCTGCCTTCTTGCCCATTAGATGTGTTGGAGGGGTCCAGTAGGCAGGTTCAGAAGGAAAGATTTTCCTCTCTGCAGGTCTGCTCTCCTACCATTGCGATGTCACCAGTCAGAGCAGGCAGGTGGCAAATTTAAGCAATTAGTGAAAACCAGGACTCACAGTCTTGAGAATAATTAATGTTGTCTTCTAATCTCTTTCCTCTAGGGGAAACTTTGCATATTGCTTAAAAGAAATGTCATCTACACCTCACTGTTTCCAGAGCCTGACTGTGAATAGCAGCACTTTTTTGTTGAGAGCTCTGCAAAAGCATAATTTAAAGGGTCTTTTCCTCAATTTCCAGTCAAGTCCACATACTTCCCTGCAGCTTTGACATGCCTAGGCCCCTGTAATGGTAAAACTACCAAGAATGGTCAGATATGTGGTCACAAGGTGGCAGAGAACCTCCTGTCCCCTGTTGCCCCATTGTTCCCCATTGCCAGCTGGCATGGAAAGGACAGTGATTTAGACCCCACAGAATAATACAGCACAAAGATCTCGAGGAAACACAGAAAAGTTTCATGGAAATGGTATCACATGGCATGCAGTGAAGGATGACAAGAATATTCACAGACTTAGAGGGGCAGAGATTGCAGACAGAGAAAACAGCAAGAACAAAGGAAAAGGGAGTGAAAATACAGGGAACAGATGAGGAAGAGACAACTTGCTGTAGTCTTGGGTTTTCTAAGGTGAGAGTAGGAGAAAATATTGCAAAGGGAGCCTGGAGCTATTTTGTGGGGAGACTTTAAGACCAGCTAAAGACAAAGGTTTGATTTCAAAGGCATTGGAGAACTACTGAAAGTTTTTAAGGAGAGACTTGACATAGACTGTTATTATCTTAGAACTGGAAGGGATCTTAGAGATGGTCCAAGTTCCACATTTTACTGTAAAGCAAACAGAGAGGAGGGAGGACTTGGTCAAGGTTCACCCAGTACTAGAAGCCTGGTCTCTTGACCTATATATAGTCCAGTAGTCTCTACGCCAATCACTTCCTCTTTGCCAGTCTGGTAATTATGTCTGGTTGTGTGGCACCTACCTGGTATTTGCTATGGCAATTTTCTATTTGTTTGTTGTTTTTTGTTTATCTTACTCCCACCCCATTGCCACTTCATGAATGGAGCTTGCTCACATGGTTAGGAGGCCGCTAGAGAACTACCATATCCTGGCTGCTTAGCCTGTCTTGGGCCCTGAGCTAAACACCTCACACACATTTTCTCCTTTAATCCTTGCAACATCTCTATCATGGATTATTATCACTTAATAATCTATCAAGTACCTAGCCAAAGATTTCACAATCACAAAGAGGTGAAGATAGCAAGCTATGGAAACAACCTAAGTGTTCATCAACAGATGATGAATGCAGAAAGAAAATGAGGTATAAATATACATGATGGAATATTATTCAGCCTTTAAAAAGGGGATCTTGTGATTTGTGACAACATAGATAAATCTGGAGCACATTATGGTAAACGAAATAAGCCAGACACAGAGAGACAAATTCTACATGATCTCACTTATATGTGGAATTTTAAAAAGTCAAATTCACAGAAGCAGGGAGTAGGATGGTGGTTGCCAGGGGCTGGAGGGTGAAGAGATATTGGTCAAAAGGTATAAAGTTTCATTTATGCCTGATGAATAAGTTCTGGAGATCTAATATACAGCATGGTGACTATAGTTAATAATGATTGTATACTTGAAATTTGCTAAGAGTGAATTTCAAGTGATCTCATGACAAAAAAGATAAATATGTGAAGTGATGAATTATTAGCTTGATTATAGTGATCATTTCACAATGCATATATATATATATATAGAAACATCATGTTGTATATATATATACAATTTTTATTTGTCATTTATATTTCAATTAAGCTGAGATAGATAGACAGATAGATATAGGTCTTGATAGATAGATAGATAGATAGATAGATAGATAGATAGATAGATAGATAGATAGATAGATAGATGTTGGTCAGGAAAAAACAAAAGAGGTGAGGTTAGGATTCTACCTTGTTTTCCTTTCTCCCAAGATCAAATTCTTTCCACTATTCCAAAATGCATGTCCCAATTCAGCACGTGGTAATGCCCAGAATCCCTTGAAAATCCCTGAAATCAAAAGAGGTGGACGTAATTCAACTTTCTCATAACTGAACCCCAGTCATCCCCATCCTGACACGGCTCTGGTGGGAATGGCTAAGGTGGAATTGACACACACCTGGCTGGCTCACACTTCCTTACAACATCCCCGAGAACATCGCCTGGTGATGTGTGATCCTAACTCTGATCAGTTATATGCGGCAAAGCTCTGGCCAGATAGATACAATTCACTTCCCTCACCTCTGGGTATAAAGAAATCTTAGCATATGTGCACTATAACTTGAGGGAAATTAACCACACATGCTGGCCAAACAAGAAAATTGGAGGGAGGGAGGGAAAGAGGGAAGCAGAGGAAAAGAGAAAGATTTCCCTGCACCATTCTAGCCAATGATCATAGATCCTAACGTGGGACTGAGGGAGGAGGTAGAAAATTGCCATCCTACAGGCAGTCTCAGTCCTGGAGTACTTTCCATAGTGACAGCATGTCACCACATGGATTTAATGCTAGCATTTAAAAAATATCTTTTTCATACAATTTAACCTTTCAGTTCAAGCTAACTTCAACTGATGCTGAACAGAAGAAAGCATGGGCTGTTCCAATGCTGGAAGGAAAACTGGTATGTTTTATACCTCTCCAATGTGGTACCTTCCTAAAGAATTTTCAAGGGTAATTTGCACTGGATGACACATTTTCTCTGCAGTCTGCCTTTAAAACCTAACCTCCAGTAAGATGTAAGTTCTCTGTGGGTTCAAATTATTATGGAGCACTCCTTCTGCGTCTTTCACGCCTCCATGTGATCTCCCACTTTTTGCTCTGTAAGTCAAAAGCCACGGGCTTTGTGGTGGTAAGAGAGTGTGGCTTGATGAAAAGGCTGGACAGGGCTCAGGATAAACGGATTTTTTAATGGAACACTAACTAATCTAGCACCATCCTTCATTCATTCTACCAGAATTTTTTTGGTACCTACTTATGAGCCAGATTCTGTGCTAGAAATTAGGGGCGGAGTTGTGATTTCCTTAGCAACTTGGTAAGTTTTATTATGGAAGGAAGTACAAAGCACCTTGTTTTCTCTATCTTATGTAATGGGCACCACAACTACATTAGCATGTCATCACAATGCTCTCCTCATGCAATTAAATTCACTTTAATCTTAGGTGCATTAAAACCATTGGAAATATTACTCCAATGGTTTTATTTCAATAGCTTTAGTAAAAGGAACACACTCTTGCATTCTTCACAGGCTCACTTGTCATGGACTGAATGTTTGTGCCCCTTCTCCAGAAAAATTTATATGTTGAGGTCTTAACCCCCAGCCTTCTCTCTCCTGTTTTACCATCCTGTTTTTTTAACTTTGCACCCACAGGAAATATTAGGCATAGTATTCTCCAAGTCAAACAGTACTGCAGCTTGTCTTCGTCTACCCAAATCACTGGATGATCCTCTCTGTCTGGTCCTCCGTAACAGGGTCTCGGCCTCCCTTGCTTGCCTTCTAGCTGACGGCTCTCCTGCCTTTTGATTTATCTAGTTCCTGCTTTCTGTGCATCCCCACATTCTTTGTTTTTCCACCTCCATAGCTCTGCTCTCTGCTTCCTCCCCCTGGAATGTCCTCCTGCCAGCATTCACCACAATCCTGTATTCACTGTCAAGGCTCATCTCTACAACTATGAACTTGTCCCTGGTCTCGCCAACCAGACATGACTTCTCCTTCCTGTGAATTTAATGTGAACATCCCTTTTGGAATTTATCTGAGTTCACCTTCCATTTAGTTACGCTTGTAGTGTCTTAGGCTCCCTACTAGACTGTGGGTTGTTTTAAAAATGAAGGTACAGCTCACTTGCTTTTGCCACCTCAGAATGACACCACACAATACTCTGTGCTTAGTAGGCAATGTCCTAGAATGAGATTCTGCTTTTCTGAGTCATCTGAAAGCAATCTCCAATCATACCTTTCCTTCTTGACTATTTAGAAGCATTGCTCATTCAGTGTGAACATAGTATATGTGTTCAATTGTGTGCTCGGCAAGCCAGACCAGAAATTGACGCAGCTATAATAAAATATTTCACTTAAACATCCAGGTTCCCCTGGAATACTGAAAAACCTGATAACATTGGATATCCCCTCATAGCAGCCATCAGAAAGGGTCAATTTGCAGTTGCCTTTTTGGGTCAGATATGCCCGCTGCAGTCCTCATAGTCCGCTGGGCCTGCCTCTTTCACTTAAGGCACCCACGGGGCCCTCCAGGTGTCTGAATTTGTAAGCCCAGTCTAATCATGTTTGGCCTTTGCCATTTCCAAAGAATCTAGTACTGAGCGTTGCTCAGAACCAAAACCCTACACTTAAAGCCTTTCAAGTCATTAAAAAAAAAATACACTCCTCTGAATATTAATACTGAGAATCCTGAATGATTTCCTGGTGTACTTCTTTCTGAAAAGGTGTCTCCAAGTACCTTTAGAAACTGTAAATTGACAGCACACAAAGGCAGCATGAAAGTCACTTCAATGAATATAAAAATAAAACAAAATTGTAACATGTGAAAATGTCAAACTCTCATTAAAATACTAGAAATGTCATTTAATAGAAGAGGCTTGGAGATTCACACTGTTAAACTGAGATACTGAGGAACCTTATGCACATATTTTAACACATAATCAAAAGAAAAAACTGAACTGGGAACTGTAAGGAAAATAATTTTGCCATATGTAGCCCAAAATGTAGTAAATAAACAATGAGTAGAGATATGTTTTTTACTCTTTGAATACAACATCAGGTCCCTAGAGCTGTGCTACAAGTCAACAATGTGTATTGTATTGAGAAAAGGAACTCACTTTATTAAGCATCAAGAGCAAAATCCTCCACAAATGTCTTCTCTAATAGAAATCACCTTCACTGCTAATTTGGAATTTGGAGCAATAGCCTTTTATTAAACTATTTACAAACAGCATTTTATACGTCAGAATATATAATCATAAATCAAGCCCAGCTTATTGCATTAGCCTCAAATAGACTCAGTTAGAGAAACTCAATGGAGATTTTTAAATGCCCTTCCTTCCACGTTTACCCACAATGCCTTGCAACACAACTTAATTTTGATACTGAGTCTCTCATAAAAGTTCTATCTTTACTAACTCCAATAACGCTGTTACAAAATTTAAATGAAAAACAAAACATGTCAAGGGGATAAAAAAAATTAACAGAGAGAGTCAAGGGACTCCAGTATATCTTCAAGTGAAAATAAAAGATATATGGAAAGTCAATAAACATGTGAGATAGAAGAGGTGGTTCCCATGTTTAAGATGCATAGCAAGTGAATTTTTACCAGCTGTGGCCTACTGGCTTGAATAAACAGAACAGAGATGTGGAAGAAGTTACCTATACCATGACGGAGCAGCAGGCAGGCATACAAAACAAAATGGGTGTTATAACTGGAGTTTGCAATAATCTTTGAGTGCATTTTTAACCAGGTGGTAAATTTCACAAATGAAAGCACGGGCTTTGGAATTGGGTTTCCTGGTTATGGAAGGCATGTTACTCCCTATCCCTCTGCTTCCTGACCAGCGAATTGGAAACAACAGTGCCTACATGGTATGGCTGTTGTGGGATTAAAGGAGTATTGCATGCAACGCACTTAGGAGGACTGCGGTTACACTGTCATTCTTCATGGTGGCGTCAGGCAGGTTGACACGTTGAAAAGTCAACAGAGGTATTAAACTTCAGAACAAGTACACTCGATCTATTGACTTATTCCATTTGAAATGGAATTGTATTGAACCAAGTCATAAAACAAAAATTTAACATTTTTGAGCAAGAAAATAAAAATGATCTTGTGACAAACTGTGTGTCCTGTTTTGTTGTTCAACTTTCCACATCCTAAGTGTTGTCCTCAGCCTCCATGATCTGCCTTTTCCATTCAGCCTCTGCCACAGCCATTCTTAGTTAGGGGTATTTTTAACCTTTTGCTCACAGTGGATTTGGTGGCAGTGGATTTTAGGTAACAGCAGATTGTCTGTGATCCGAGGAAATCGACATTGTGACTTGAAGGTCAAAGGAGTTCTCAGAAACCACTTAACAGGCCTGATGTGGAGATGAAGACACCAGACCAGTCTTGCCAACAGATATCAGTGGTTTCTGATAACAAGAAACAAGAGGACTAACCAAATCTAACACCTACACAAAAAGCAAAGGTCAGAACCAGCTATGAGTCAGAGGTCAGGCAAATGGACAGGAACAACAAGGGAAGCAAAACAAGTATCAAGAGATCTGGGCAACTGGTGGAAAACCAGGCTATCTAGAATAGAATGGTAAGAGGTCAATAAATGAATAAATTAATGACCATGAATAAATGAATTTTATAAAAAGGATCATGGAACTCCATGGGGCAGACACAGTATTAAAAAGAGTTTTCTTTTGTGCTGCCATAAAGAATTAACTCCAGGGCTGGCCGAGTGGCTCAGTTGGTTAAGAGTTGGCTTTGAGTGCGAACTCTGAGCAACGGGGCCACCAGTTCAATTCCCACATGGGCCAGTGAATGTTGCGCCCGAGCTGAGCTGTCATTGAGCTGCCAACAGGTGGTAGGATGGCTCAGCTGGTGTAACAACAAGATTGCCTGTTCAGTGGTGGGCTACGCCCACCAGCAGCTAAGACTGAACTCGGCACTTGAGCTGAGCTGCCACTCAGATGGCTCAGTGGATAGAGCATGCACTCTTAACAACAAGGCTGCTGGGTTCGACTCCCTCATGGGATGGTGGCTATGCTCACCCGCAACTAAGATTGAACACAGCACCTTGAGCTTAGAGGCCACGAGCTGCCAACGGGAAGCCAGATGGCAACTGGCGCCCTCCACAACCAAGATTGGCTGGTCCCCTTCCCCAATTCCCTAACACTGTTCCCCTCCTCCAATTCACCAATTAAAAAAAAAATGTATACACATTTAAAAAAAAAGAATTAACTCCAGCGAGAACATCAAAATTCCTCCACGATATCCTCCACTCATCTGATCCCAGTAATACTAAAGGAGGCTGCCTATAGTGGTGGGCTTTAATGAATAGGCATATGTCATATTAGAATCTATCACATTTCTATTCAAAGTCCTGCATAGAATTTGAGAAATACTTTCACTCCAAATGTGTTCATTTTTAATCTCATTCCCCAAGAGTAAGAAAATTTGCCTTGGAGTGTATTCACTAAGTGCCACCATACATCGCACGCTTCCATTCAGGATGCAGGTTCCCTAATCATGTATCAGTGGTCATGACCAGTTTTCAGTGAAAATAATAAAGTAATCAAATGTCCCATTAAAGTTTAGCATGGGCCTTTATCTGCCTTACATTCTGTTAGAGTTGTTTATAAAGCTCTTTACATCTCAGTTATCAGAATAAATCTATATATTAACTTTTCTTCCTAGCAAATTAAAAGCTTAACGTATGAGTGTAAGGAGCTCTCAGCTACATAAAATAAATTCTGGCTGGTGGTAATGCTATGAAAATCATGTGTTGTTAGAAAACTGAAAGTGGGGGAAGAATGTTCCTCACTTTGATTTGAGTGGATATTAAAGTTTCTTTTGCAATGGATGGAGGAACTTGACTGGCTTGCAAAATCTTGGTACAAACTTATCTTTCCTAATAAAAGCCTCATTTTGAGAATGTTAGTTTTAAAAAAAGGGATCATGGAGAAACAAGCAATAGGACAGATGTAAGGTGTATGCAGGGGGGTAAGACCCTGATAACATGTTTCCTGCTTCCACTTGAGAACCTAGTAAGGAGCCTCCTTAGGCTGGAGGGGGTAACTAAGTGTGGCTAGCTAGAGAAATGCCAATTTGAGTGCATTTTACCTGCTTCAGGAAGGAATGAAGAAAAGGAACAAATTGTGCCTGATAACCTACTTCTCCTCCTAAACTTAAGTAGCTCCTTTCCTTTTCTGAGTGCCCTTTTTATTCATGGGCCTCTAAGCAGGCCTTTGTAACTCCACCTCCAATGTAGATTCCAGCTAGGTCTTGCAGAAGTGAATGGCACTGCTGCACTGTCTGTTATTCTCTAGGGCTGAAATTCTCTGGGTTCTACCTTATTCCATTTCCGGCCTTGTTTAGGACAAAGTAGGGAGAGAAGGGAAAGGAAAAAGAAGGGTAATAGTACTTTTTTTGCTTACTGAGAAAAGAACTAAGACTGTGTAAAAGAAATAATGCTGTTTCTCCATATCTCAGTCTTGGTCAATATTCCTCACCAAGGTTTTCCTTAGCATAATAGCTGGTACCCCTCATTTCCCCAGCTGCTGCGCATATTGGCTGCTGATGACTCCCTAGTAATTGCCTGCAGCCACAGGTTTACAACCCCTCCCAGGGAGCAGCCCACAGCCAGGGACTAGTTGATGCAGGGATACAAAGGCCATCCCAGCTCCAGCACGCACGCCCCATAGATCAGCTGAGCCTCAGGTACAATGCCAATCTTCTATCAATTCTGACTTCCTCACTTCCCTACAGGAAACACACAAATCTCTGCCTCAGACTCTGTTTCCAGAGAAACCAATCTAAGACAAGGAACACCATGTTTGGGAACACTTGTCATATAAATTACAATGGGAGAGAAATGACACTGACTACATGTGGTACTTCCACTAGACACTGGCCAGATAGTAATGATGTCAAGAGATGATTAACTTAAAGGAATGCTTCTAAGCAGCAGACTTACATTTGGAAAAAAATGGAGTTTGTCCTTTCCCCATAGGCAAGAATAGACGACAAGAAAGAAAATTATCAAAACAAGGGCAAAGTTGCTACCTAAAGATAGTTTATGATTTCTCCCAGTGCTATGCAATTGGGATGTTTTCTCATTAATATAGAATAACATATAGTCCCTCATTGGATCCAAACAATTTCAGTAATGCTATAAACCCTCAAAAACTCAGCATGAGTAGTTTATGTAAAGCAGTGGATAGCTGGGATTTAATGACAGTCTTGGGGCTTGGTAAAACTGTGTGGTGTTATTTGGATGACTGTGTCCAGGAATAATTGTTTCATTCATATTGAATGCCAGGAAGGCTTTAGGAATTAAATAATTTATATTGAGTTAAGTTAAATAATGTAGCCAACAAACCTAATGAATCATGAACTGCATTCTGATTGGTAGAGAAGACACATTTGCCCCCAGAGAGCAGATGTTTTCTCTACATAACCATCCAGGCATGCTACAAATATATTTGCAAGTTGGCCAATATAGTTGCAAAAGACAAACTGAGTGTACAGATAGAGACTGAATTCCCCCAAGTGTAAGCTGACCAGTGCAGAGTTGGTGGTGAATACTAAAAAATTATTACAGAAACAATTTAAAGTTAACCCTCAAATTTGTGAAATCAATGCAAGTTATGCAGCTTGAGAAATTAACTGTGCTGTTCATTGTAAGATTGCTAATTACTGTTAGGGGGAAGTGTGCCTTTAAAGCAATATATTTAAAGTAGAAATGTTAGACTGGTGTTTGTCAAAATATTGAGCATCTATAAAAATAAAAGGAATAGTCAAGAATAAGAATAGGAAAATTTCTATGAAATATGCATATGTAAAATCACCTTTTATTTGCTGTAGATGTATTAAATAGTAAATACAGCATTAGAATATTATTTATCTCTGGGAATTGTGAAGAATATCATATAAAAGCTAAAGAATGAATGAAAAATATGACTAGGTATTTGACATGTTTTCAATAAAGCCCATTAATTTAAGAGTTTACATGAACTCTGCTTGATGCCCAGGTGAGTATGTGATTTTGTTATAAATTGGAGTTTGCAAAGTTTGCCCTTCTGAAGTGTTTCATTTCTCCTTGGAGGCTGTTTTCCTCTAGAAAAATAATCAAAAGTTCTTCTGGGTCTGTGGCTATGAGGATGACTTCCTTGGCACCAAAAACCAGGACCCATAGAGGAATGCTCTCCTTTCTGTTTTATTTTATTTTTTTTCCTAGAGTTGAAATCATGATTAAAACAATCAAACGTAAGGTTTGCTAATCACTATGTTTATTAAAGAAATGCATACCTTGAACAAAGTTTGAGACACAAAAAGACCTATGTGCGTTTCTCTCTAATCTTTATCTAACAGTAGCAGTCACTAGATTTTTCTAACACTGATCTTTTTCTTGAGGGTGGAATATAACTTTCCAAGTTTTTTAGTTTCAAAAAGCTTTTCCCAGGCATTCTCACAGGCTAGACATTAGGTTTATAGGTCATCTTTTTTTAACTGTTTGTTTTTTTTTCCTTTCTTTAACAGAAGCATTTTTCTTGCCTTGCTACCACTTGGTAGAGAAGAATAACTATAATCACCTTTCCAAATATTTGGCCCAAAGGTCCTGCTATTTCATTTGTAAGAGAATCTACATCCATTTCCTACACACATTTTTCTCATCTCATGGAATAGATACACTTATTAAATAAGTTGGGTATGACAGATATTTGCCACAAGGGAATAAAACTGAGGATGTTTCTGAAAAATCACTCTTAAGAAATCAGAAAAGCAATTAGTATTATTAGAAATGAGCTTTAATAAGTATTAGTAATATTATAAACTAAAATGCTGCATAGTACAGAATTAGGAAGTGTTGTAATTACCAGTACTGTGTGGGCAGAGAGAAAAACAACTTCATCTGACAGGAATGTAGAAAGAGAAAAATATCCAGTGATAGTTGCTTTGAACAGCTCTTTCTCCTTGTTTTTTTTTGTTCACACGTTTTGCCATCATAGAAGAGGTGATGACTTTGCAATTCGATACAGTAATAGCAGGACAGCGGTTACTACAACCAAGAGGCCATGTCTCCATTCATATGGGACCCTCACCATAGTTCGGTGGCTTTGCACAAGTGTTCTCAAGTCATTTCACTCAGGTGTCTTCATGACTTGTCTTATTTACTTATTGCTTTGCTTTATTATCTCTCTCTTCACTGAAATGTAAGCTCTTTGAGGGCAGAAATCGTATCTTTTCTGTTCCCAACTCTCTCCCCAACACCTATAATGCATATATAGCAGTCACTAAAGTATGTGGTGAAGGAATGAAAAAGTTAATAAACTTCTTCAAGCCTCGGTATCTTCACCTGGGAAAGGAAGGATAATAATAATACCACCTACCTTAGAAGGATGAGATAGCATACATAAGTGACACTGCATCCGGAGTAGAGCATAGTACCTAACTATTATTAGGCAAAAATAAAACACCTTTCCTGTCTTTTTCCTCATTGCAATCCAAGTTAGCCTTGGGGTATGTTTAAAACAGTGATCCTTGACCATATCAGAGTCTCCTACAAGAAGTATTTTATAATGCCCTCTGTACTGTCCTGAAGTAAAATTCATAGATATATAATCTACCTATCTACATAATTTAAAATATATATAATGCCCTGCTATATGCAAAAAAATTTTTAAAGTCATTTATGAAAACAAAAAACAAAAAACAAAAAAACATGTGTTTCAATATTTTAATGTTCCAGTTTAACTACACTAAAAGACTAAGAAGCCCACAAATTTCCAAAATACATCTTAGGGGGAGTACCATGTCCAGTGAGAGCTGCGGGTTTATCCTTTGCTGGTAAAATGTCATAAAAATAAAAGGTAAACAAGCAGGAAGAAAGGACATGAGAGCCAGAAACGTCCACCAGAAACAAATAAAAATAACGATCCAATGGGAAGATTATCACTTCAGGGACCTCGCAGCAGGAAGAGGTATTCTCAGCCCAGTGAACAGGGGGAAAGCTCATAGTTTCCATGATGCCTGGGACATTTACAGAATGACCTGTCTTCAAACCTAACATCACAACATGCAACTGTGTACTCACTGACTCAAACTGTTAGAGATACAAGGAAACATAAGTAATTTGGTTCAACCTGTTTGTTTTATCAATGAGGAAACAGCCCTGCCTAGAAAGGGTGGAAGTCTAAGTCTCTCTGTTCACTAAGCCATGTGCTTAATGATGCTTAATGATGAATCCACCTGAACCACGGAAACTCTATGTCTTAGTTCATTCGAGTTGCTATCAGAGAAAACATAAACAGCGTGGCTTATAAACAACAGAAATTTGTTTCTCACAGTTCTGGAGGCTGGAAGTCCGAGGTCAGAGTGTGAGCCCCGTTGGGTTCTAGAGAAGGCCCTCTTCTTCCAGGGTTCTATGTACTTCTACCACAGCATCTTTGTCCTAAACATCTTTGCCGCAGGCATTTTTGTTTCAAATTGGCCATAAGGCAATTCTGTTGTAAAAAAGATAAAATAACTTGTTGACATTTTGGGGTTTTGTTTTTTTAGTTGGTTTCATTGCTCAAGGGACAAATCACCTTTGGCAGACTTAATGTATTTGAGCTAATTGTAAATTTGGCTTCATTTTCCATTAATGAAGTTCTCACAGTTGTGCTTGTTTTAATATTATACACTGAGATACAGAATCTAGCTAACTTGCCAAAGGTAACACATTTTGTTTATCCATTTTCAGTTGATGTACATTTGGGTTATTTCCACTTGGAGGCTATTATAAATAATGCTGCTATAAATATTGGTGTACAAGTTTTTGTTCGAATAATATATTTTTAACAATAACTGTTCTAGTCTGTACTTCAATATTCATTCCAACCAGGCCTGACAGTTAGTATGGAACTATTTTATTAATTCATTGAATTCTATTTATCAACTTACTTTTAACATTCTAAGTTAAACTATTGTCTGTTTTACAAAATAAAATGATGTTTGACCCAAAACAGCTTTTTTCAAATACTCCTATTTCCATTTAGAGAGAAAAACTACATTTAACTTTTACTCTCAGTTTCTTTCATAACCACCCATCTACTTCCCTTCAGCTATTGATTGTGTGTGTCCTTGAATGAGTCACTTCCTCCCTTTGTTCATTTGTTTACCAATTACCAAAGATCACATTTCAAGTTTCAGGAACTATGCTCAATGGGAATATAGCATGTACCTGTAACACAGATACAGACCCTGCACTCATACAATTCATACTTAATGGGAGACGGACACTGAAGACTTAATTATACACATAGCTCTTTAGTTATAACTACAGTAAGTGTCATGAAGAGAAGTTGAGGATGCTATGAAAGTGCATAACAGATGGAACTTTCCTATGCCTCAGTTTCCTTACCTCAGTATCACAGAGACAAAGTGAGATTATTAGAAATGTTAAATAGACTAACTTCACTGACAAGCCTACCGCCATCATGGGTCACTGCCCCTGTGATGATATTGCCTCCAAAATATGCCTTCCAAAGCCTGAAAACCCACTGTAAACATTCACAGTTTGGAGTCTTAAAAGTATTTCTGGTTTCAAAAAGATCTACTTGAGAAAACTTCTCTAAATACTTGCTGTTAGCAGATTTATTCTTACGGGCAGCTAAATAAGAATGGTGTGATTGATGAAAGGACAGTTTCAAGTAGTGACCCATATAATCAGAAATGAATATGTGTGTGTAGTCACATGATTTTTAATTGATAAAATGATTATGTATAAACCCTGTAAAGTACCTAAAAATTCAAACTTTAATAGCATTATGAAAATATTGCAAAATCAACTTATTCGCTTTATCTCTAAAAAACTAGTCTTTGAGAACTTTTTATCAAGTTAATAAAAATATCCTAATTTAAGATGCTGAATTAAACTGTTTTCAAGAACAGGAGGCTTGATCTCTACAGAATATACCACATCTCAGCTTTCATGTCATTGGTTTCTTTTAGAGAATGTATTTTCACAGACCCACATGGACCCAAATATTGTCCTGAGTTTGACTACATCATTAGAAATCTTGAGTTTCCTCTGAGTTCATCTTTGCCCCAATTCTAAGGGATGTCACATATCCTGGTGGACCCAGTTCTCATTCTGCTCATCAGTCCCTCCGAAAACTGCTGGGATGGATAGTTGGTGACTCCTATCCCCCATGTTCTTGCCTCAAGGATAGCATGAGCAACACTATCTGTGAATTGGCTCCAAAACTGCAACTTCATTTCTATTCCAAAGCTATGCTACTTTTTAAAAAATCTGTCACTGCTCTGGCTCAGGGAATTTCTGCAATGGGGAATAACTGGCATTCCAGGGTACCACCAACTTAACCCACACACCCATAGTTTAAATCAATAAGACCATACTTGCAGAAATAAATGTGTGGTACTCTATTTATTCCTTTTAGTTTCAAATTCAATTTGTCCAATAGCATGGCCCATCAATAAGCATATGCATGGAATTCTAAAAGCTTTGGTGTCTTGGAGCCCTTTAAAAAACAGGTCTCTCTGACTTGATCCTGTGGCCACACTAAACAGCATAAGTGTCTACACTTGGCTTCTGTTTCCATATAACCCATCAACTGTCAGCAGTTAACAGCATGACCCTGAAGCATATGGAAAGTTTGATCACCTCTTTGTTCACATGATGCAGCACACTTGAACTTTCCCTGCCCACACTCCCCTGATTTTCCTCAGGAAGATGCTCTGGAAATCTATCTTTTCTTTCTTCTTGAATAAACTGGTTAATTTTTTACCTATTTATTATGTGGCACATGACCTTTGGCAAGTGGACCAGTTCTTTCAAGTGCAGACTCAATTTTTAAAAATTTCTTCTATAAGTCCTCACAATTACTGTGTGCTAATTAATGTAGTAATTTGTCCCCTAAAAACATCAGGTCAGTCACAGTTGCCTCACTGGCATCTGGGACTTCCCCATTATTGCAGCACTGGTATCAGTTTAGAGTCAAACAGAAATGGGAATGAATTCCAGCTACTCTGCTTGTTACTTGGGTTACCTTGGGAAATGACTTTTATCTGTATAAGACTCAGTTCTCTCTCCTTAAAAGGCGATGGTAATTTCTCTTCCATTGGGTTATTGGGAAGATTAAGTGAATTACTCATGCTTAATAAATGTTTGTTGCAAACTTTTAGGGTTAACTCTTTAAGCCATTATCAATTAACAGTTTTTAAGGATTTATTAATTGTCAGTTATATGTGTACCTGGTATTGGGAGGAAAGGGTTGTAGTTGTGGATATATGTGTCATTTATTGGTTTTCAAGTATCCATTTCTCCTAACAGCACCTAGATTCCCTTTTCTAGAATTGCTTCGTTGGTATTGTGTGGGATGTTGGTGGGTTTCTAAATCCAGGTGTCCATCTCCCACCCAGGATCTAAAGAAGCCAGAGTCTGCCTCTCTCTGGCCCAGGCAGCGAGAGACTGGGCCGGTGACAAAAATCACCGGACTTATAGAAGAAAGCAGATGCTCTACAGGAGAATCTGAATTCTGAGCATGAGTGAAAGAGATGGTTGAACTTACCTATTTTGAGTGGTAATGACATTTCTCCTGATGAAACTGCAACTATAGGCTTCCTATTTATATCCGAGGACAAAGTGTTGGACTCACACCAAAAAACAAACAAACAAAGAAGAATTATTGTGCTTAGAACTGCCTGAAACTATCTCTGAAACAATCATTGTTGCAAGGCGGATGGGATGGTCTTTATTGATTCTGACTAATCAAGACCCTTCCCTGAAAGTTCGGGCACAGTACATGTCAACCAAGTCACAAGACTATTCATAATGAGGAAGGGATGGAATAATTGTTGGGGAACTCCCATAATGTCTACTATGGTGCATCTTTGGCTGTGCAACATGCACAAAGACAGTCCATTCCATCCAAACTTTTGAAAGTGCTCATGAAGCTGAAACACTCACTTGTTTCCCAAAAGAAGACAATCAATACTCTTATAGAGCCAGTACCTTAAGCTCCCAGGTCACACATCTCTAAATGATGTGCCATCTATTCCATCAGTCCAGATGTGACTCCAAAGGGTTCAGGGGCCATGAGCTGAATGATGCACTGTCCTTCCTCAACATATACAATGTGCAATGTGCAAAGTGGTGCAGAAGGAGAATAACAATAAGAACTCCCATTTAGGGGAGGGAGAAGATACTAGGAAACAATACCAGTGGTCACTAGCTCACAGCACATATTGAAACCTGCAAGGACTCCCTGCAATGGCCAGTGAAGAGATTGCTGAAGTCACCTAATCTTGACACTCCCGGATCTGCCATCCAAACAGAGCTCCCTTGACCCTCATCTGCTATGACCACAGCAAAAATAGGCATATGGGAGAATATTCATTTCAAAAGCAGTACCATGTTAGCAGCTTATTTCTTATTGGTTCTATTTCTGGGGCCTGCAGAAGACATAAAAGCAGTCACCAGCTGTTGCTAGCCAGGATTTCTTTGGCAATATGGCTCTCTTAAAAACTTCATAGGCCTCTGTATTTTTGCTTCCAGCCACTTCTATGGATCTGTAGCCAATACCAGAGGTTCCACTTCAAGTCTGGGAGGCCCGTCTCCTGATACCAACCCTCTGAATTCTGCTACTTGCCCTAGACCAGGTTTAATGGCATCATGCACTGTAGAGTCATAGTGACCTTTAAGGAACCCTAAACCATACAGGCAGCAGAAGTCAAAGGGCCACACTTGACCATTTTACCTAGCTCTGCTCTACTCATTGCTTTTGTTTCTTTACAATGACACACAATGGCCTAGCATCCATAGAATGAGCAGGATGGGAACAGAGACTAAAGGGAAAGATAGAATAAGAGGTTGGGAATATCCCCTTCTATCAGCCAGTGTGTGGGCACATCTTAGTCATTACAGTTTGTTTACTTTTCTATCCTGTACATGGATATTTGGGGAATGCCTGCTATAGCAATGTGGTCCAATAAAGCAGATAGGACCAGGCACTTAATGAAAATGACTGTAGTTCAATACACCCACAAATCTATATAGCAAAAATAACTCAAGAATCCTTGAATATCTGAAAAAAATTGCCCTTACAGAGTCTCCTCAAGAACAAAGTAAGTTTTCTGTACTTTCAATGTGTTCTCCTTGAGTTTCTAGAGGGACCTCAGGAAGCCAGGAATGCATGTTTTTAAACTGTTATTAATATCTGATGCTTGGGATGAGCAAGCAATAGGTCCAGGGATCGTTGGAGGGACTGTGTATTCTAAATGTTAATATTACTTGGGAAGATTACTTTGTGCAGGTCGTAGAAAAGAGAACAAATCACAGTTTGCCTTTTGGAGAAAGGAGGATAAGAGAAGATATGTCTTGTGTATCTGTAATTAATGGGGTTTACAGATGACTCAATCTGCTTCCTACCTGAGTCCAGGGCTTGGGAAGCACAGTGATAAATGACCAAGAGGACGATTTTAGCCAAAGGTAACTCTGCAGCACAACACAGAGGCTTATTATTACTTTTTTAAAAATCTGCAAAGAATTTAACATGTGTGGTTTCTTGGTGGATGGGAGCAAGCAGTCCTGAGTAATGAGCATATCCATTACTTTCTTATCATTAAAGCTCTAGGCATCATTCCCTGGTGATGAAGCACTCTGCCATGATTAAGACTCTAGAATTATTAACTCCTCCTACTGCCCCCGCCTGAGTCACAAGGATGACTTACAAAGGAGCCTGTGGAAAGCCATCTAACCAGGTACTTCACAGAGGAAGAGCTATCCGGCCATGTACACATTTACCCAGCCTTGAACCCCTTGGAACAAGCATCACTTCCTCATTAAACAAATGCTTTCACTTATCAATTTGCTTTCCAAAATGCTTTCCATGTATTTTTAATTTGTTCTCATGTTTCATAAAAGAAGCACACACACACAAACACAGAGAGAGAGAGAAAGAGAGAGAGAGAGAGAGAGAGAGAGAGAGAGAGAGAGAAAGACAGTATGCGTGGTTCTGTAAGACAATCATTGTGATTGCTCTTCCAGTACTTACACCCCCATTACCAAAAAACGTATTTACAATATTTCTCCTAGATCATCCCACTTTAGACATTATTTACTCACTACACACTCTCTCACTGCCTCCCTCCTCCCCACTTACGCATGAGCCTTTTCCATTTCCCAACACTCCCAACAGAGCTGTGGAGCTACCCCATAATTTTGTTTGGAACAGTTTTAACATTCACATTATTATAACAACTACAAAACTTCTGGGCCTTGATTTCTTTTCTTGCATAGCTGTCCAACTTCAAGGGAATTAATAACTCTGTGTGTGTGTGTGTGTGTGTGTGTGTGTGTGTGTGTGTGTTTACTCAGTTTTTTATGTACTTACCACTGAATCAACCCCAAACTCTCCCCAGGAGTCAATCTTTCCCCAAATATTCAAACATGGCACACAGTCTCTCAATTCCATCTTCTTGGAAACATTTCTCCCTGCATCTTCTGATCTGCTCCACTCCTCAATTGTCCCCTACAACTGGTGTCTAGTTTTCCTCTGGAATTTCCCTGCATGGCAACTGTGGAGGTTTTCTTTGCCTCTATCTCATGTCGGTCTTGTTTCTTGAGTCCCATCTCTTCTATCTTGGTTTACTATCTCATTTTAGTGTTATACCATCTTGAGTGATTTCCTAGAAAGTTGACTTATAAGAGAAGAATGAGGCCTTGCACGTCCAAAAATGTCTTGATCCTACTATTATTTTTGATCAATGGTTCATCTAAGTATATAATTTTAGGGTTGAAATCATTTTCCCTCCAAATTTTGAAGATATTTCTCCATTTTCTGCTAGTTTTTTATGTAATGATTGAGAATTCTGATGCCAATCTGATTTTTGATCTTTTGTTAATAAATTGCTTTTCTTCCTTAAAAGCCTTTATCTATTCTCTTATTCTCAGTGTTCTGAAATTATTGCAAGAATGTGCTTTATTGTAGATCTTGTGCTGTAGCTATAATAGCATCATGTGTTATAATATTTATTTTACAAACATGATCTATATCTTATACCACCCTTTCCACTTGTTAGTTTTCAGTGACCTCTTTCCCTTTGGGCCTTTACTGAGCTCTTTTTGTATTTGTCTCCTTCATCCATCTCTAGAGTTTGTGATTTCTATTTAAAAGCCTCTCTGGCCTTCTTTAAGGAAAACACCATTAAGAAAGAGCTGTGCCTGGTGATGACAGGCCCCAGTGACACATAGAATGTGGCTGACAACATGCTGATCCATTTAACAGGTGCTTGCAGCTATGATACACCTAGAAGATTCCAGTACCTTGGAGACTTCAGAGTCAATGTGATAACTAGGATAAAGGATTTTGAGTGAGGCAACACTCCACTTGAAGCCCTTACCATAAATTAGATTAATATTGTTTCCTGTGAAATGGCCAAGCAAGATGATACCCAACATCACTCTATATAATAAACCCAAGGCCATTTATTATTCTAAATACTCTTAATGCTGAGAGAAATCTAAGGATTTCTTAATCAGGATCATTATTTTTTAAATGCCCTATCCTGTATCACTGGTAAATTGACTGGAGCTCAAAATCATATGCCTGGGTACAAAGTTTGTGTACACTTAATGATTGTGCTTAAATGTCATAATTATATTGTCCAACCTGCCTTCATTATCTTGCTAACTACCTTGCTACCACGTCATGTTGCCTGAAGTCCCAAATGTCTCTTGGCTATGCCTACTCTGATTTCCAAAGAAGTTCAAATGAATTGTGTTCTTTCACTAATGTGTCTCACACAAGATACATTCAGTCATTCAACAAACATTCATTCAACAAACATTTATTGAGCACAGCCATGCACCTAGCTCTGCGAGAGATACCAAGCTACAAAAGTAAGCAAAAGAGGACCTCATCGTCACCTTTGTGGACCTTACAATCTAGGGAAAGGCAGGCATTAATTAAATATTCACAACATTAAATATATCATTACAAAAAGTATATAGTTGTTCGAAGGTGTATCACAAAGGAAACTGAGTTAGGTTAGAAGATCACAGAAGCAAAATTTGAGAGGTCATTTAAAGGAGATGTAGGTGGTCACTAGGCAAAGGGAAGGAGAGAGGACCAGAGGAAAAAACTGGCTCAGGGCAAAGGAACACCCTGTCCCACGGGGCTGGTGTTCCACCTATGAGGAGCAGCAGAAAGGGCAGTGTGGATAGAACACAGAGCCAGGGAGAAAGTGGTGTGGGACAAGGCTGCAGTGGTGGTCAGGTGGTCACCACCAAGGAGGGCTTTGCAAGCCAAAGAAAGGATTTTGATCCTAATCCAAGAGGCCATGGGAAGTCAGTCATTGAAGTGTTTTCTCAGGGAGTGGTGCAACATTAAAACATTGCATCTTGCGAAGATCCCGCTGGCTCATTGAGGAGAGCAGGTTGAAGACTGAATACAAAAAGACTGATAGTGAGCTATTGCTGTGGTCCAGATAAGAGATGGTAAGCGATGCTGGGAACTGGGGCCGGTGTGATTGCCATGATGGATGAATTGGATGTAGGAAGAGAAAGAGAGGTGACATCTACATTTTTGTGTTGTAGAACTGGATGGGCACTGGTGCCACTTACTGAGGTAGGAAATACTAGAAGAGGACAACATTTGGGTTTAGACAGGCTGAATTTACAGTATCTTTGGGCAATTTAAGTGGAAATTTTTGATTGCCATTTTGATATATAGGTCTAGAAGTCATAGGATGCATTTGAGCTATAGATAGAAATTTGAGAAACATGACATCATGGGCAAGAAAGAAACTGGTTGATCCACTGTTTCTCTAGGAATAAGGAATAGCTACATCAGAATCCCCTGGATCTCTCTGGCTAAAATGCAGATTTGGGGAGCCATCGCCCAACTACAGAATCAGAGTTGGTAGGAGAGTACAGCCCAAGGAATCTTTATTTTTTCAGCAAGCATCCCAGGTGATTTCTCAAGCATCTACATTTGAGATTCACTGGCTTAGAGACAGAGATGTCCTGAGGAGCTCCAACATTTACTGTCTAGGCAGAAGAGGGTGAGCCTGCAAAGAAGTACCTCCATGTATTTCATCCTCCTTACTTACTAAAAACAATAAGAAATAAAGGTTGGGTTTCCCTGTAGAGCTGATTAACTGTCTAGATTAATCTCACAATTTACATAAAATTAAAACTCCGGCTCCCCAAGAACCACAAGGCACAAGGATGTCAGCTCCAGCTCAGCTAACTCCTGTTGGTTACCTCAGCTTGGGCCTTTGGCTTTTGTCACATGGGCTCCCTTCCCTCCGACTCCTGGGTACTAACCTTCCAACTCTTCCGTTTCCCTAGAAAGACAGCATTTCCAGTGAGAAAAATGTCACATTACCTTTGCTGAACAGGACATTTCAAATAAAATATTAGCAATAACAATTACCTTTAAGCCACTAATCCCTCTGAAGCTCCTTTAAACCACCAAAGGATTTAAGGCAATTCCCTGAAAATATCTCAGGCTTAATAGATTATGGTGCTGGACAATGAAATATATTGGCTCACATTGCCTTAACTTGCATTAAGTGGCATTTTCACCTATAAAAGAAGCACATGACACAAACTACTTCAACTATTATTTAACGTAAACAAAATAAGGTCATGGAAATAAAATGATGATGATGATGATGATGATGATGATGATGGTGATAATAATAATAATCCTGCAGCACACATCACACTGTGAGTGTGGGTATTTCCATGACTGGAGTATTATTGACAAGAGAAGACACTAGAAAACAAAATAACTATTCAAACTCATTTCTTCAGGCAGGTTGGCAATGTGCTGGGGCCCACATATACAAGAGAATTCTGAAAGAATGCTTTTCCCTGGAGGGGCAGGGGGGCATAGACTAGAGTCATTTATTTTTTAACTCTGAGCTTTCATCAATCAGGCTGGTTTCGATTACCATGGCTGAATTTCTGAAGACAAGCCTTTACCACATGCAAACAACATGCTTTCTGGGGGGAAAAAAATGGGGTATGTGAGACCCTCAATTTTAGAATTGCTTTTGTGTATTCATTTTTAATCCAGCAAATACATGCTGCACATGTTACCAGGAACGGTGCTGGGAGCTGGGAACTGGGAGAGAAACAAGGCACAGTACCTGACTTCCAGAAGGTAACATTCTTAAGAGGACACAGACAAGCCAATAGAAAGTATCAGTGCAATAGGGAAAAGGCTATGAAAAGTCTAAGGGGAGGGGCAGAAGGAGGGATACCTAACCCATTCTGGGAAGGCCAGGAAAGGCTTCTCAGAGAATGTGAAACCCAAGCCTGGGTTTCTCAATCTCACCACTTGCTGACATTTGGAGACAGACGGTTCTTTTGGTCTTGGATGATGTGGGGAGAGGACTGTAGGATGTTCAGCAACATCCCTGGTCTCTGCTCACTAGGTGTCAGTAGTACCCCCGCCCAACTATGACAACTCAAAATGTCTCCAAGTACTCTGGGTGGGTGCGTGGGTTGGTGGGTGGGCAACATCACCCCCTAGTTGAGAACCACTGATCTAGGCCAATACTACAGAGGAATGAGTTATTAGGAAAATCAGCTTAGAGAGAGAGGAGAGTTAGAGAGGCCTGCTGAGTAGAACCAAGAGCATACACAAAAACCCAGGAACACAGAGGGCACTGTTAGACTGCAGAGCTGAAAGGAGCTCACCAGGCTCTGTTGGAAAGTGAGGGAGGAGCAACAAAAGATGAAGCTGAGGGGTGGGGAAGCCTTTCCTGCTATGGGCCTTACCTTTATCGCCACACCATTGATGAGTTCTAAGTGATGGGCTTTAAGGAGGGTTTGATAGGCTGTCAGAGGTGAGGGAGGGAGTCAAGCAGGTGCCCTGGTTTTTACTTGATCAATACCATGGGAAGGATGTTGTCTACTGAGATGATGACTATGGGAGAAGTGCAGCAGGGTGGAATAGGCAGAGAAGTTAACAAGCTCGGTTTGGACTGTTGGGTTTGAGAGTCTATGGCCATCCGCTATTTGGAGACTGCCAAATATACAGGTTTGTTGTGCTTATTGTGCTATGTGTTACAGAGAAAGGAGTGGCAGGAGACACAGCACAGAAAGTACTGTTAGATAAGACATCCCAGGGAGAGTATGTGCAGAGTAAGGGAAGAGGAGGTCTCAGGACACAACCCTAAGAAGCATTGACATTTAAAGGATATTCAGTCCAGACACTCAGCACCTCAGGCCCAAAGGATCCTTAGACCAAGCTATAATGTTGGTAAAATTGCCATGGCTTCCAAATTCTCCTCTTTCTAACGCACACCATCACCATGGACACACCCCATCTCCTTCCTCTCCTGCCTCCACTACATTCATGTCTTTTCCTCCCCATCCTCCTTCCTCCCTACAGCATGCTTTCCATTCAGGAAAGACATTAAATCCATTCTCCCTAAGGTAGAAAGCATAAACAAAGCTTTTTTGTTTTTAAAAAACAACTTATTCTAGGAAAGCACATTTTGAAAGAAAACAAAGCCAAAGGAATAAATACTTATTTGAGGAATTTTAAGTTCCTAGGAAAATATATTCTGGTCATTTTTCACCATGTAACACCTTTAAAATCTCACTGGCTTACAACAAATATTTATTTTGCTTGTGTATGCGGGCGTCTTCAGGCCTGTTCTGCTTCTGTTTGCCAACTGGGTTTAGATCTGTTGTACAAATCTCTCATTTTCCTTGCACCAGCATCTACTGAAGACTTCTTCTTCTCAAGGTGAAGGGCAGCAACGCAAAACAATAAGTGATATGATGCTAGAATATGTGAGGGCTCGGCTTCTGAGCACAACCAGTAACTTTCCATTGGCCAAAGCAGGCCCAAGTTCAGTACAACAGAAAGCATACTCTTCCCACAGCAGGAGACACAGAAAGGTAACATGGCAAAGGGCACATGTGGGACTTAAAACCAGGGAACACAATCTCTACCAAACAAAGTATCTTGGTCATTAGTCCCCCGTTTCAAGGGTTTTTCTTGGTCACAAGTTGGACTATGGTCTTTCATGAGTATGTTAATTTTGCTTCAATCTACAATCACAGAATGTGTTCTTGATCACAGCAAATTTGTGCTGCTGGTCAAGGGTGGGTGTCTGGAGGAGAAAACATGGATGAAACAGGGCAGGACCTTCTGTGCAGCCGAAAGCCCACTCAACAGCCATATTCTAGCCCCTCAGTATTGTCTGTTATCTTTATGTTCAAGGCAACCTACATAAATGGCATGGTAATAAATAGAATGTTAGAAGTGATGATCAAGCCCAAGTCTGTCTTTTTTCAGGTGAACAAATCAGTGTTAATAAAGTGAGAAGATTTTCCCAGGGTCTTCTACTCAGCCAGTGACAAGGCCAGTACCCCTGCCCAGACCTCCCGGCCCCCCTCCATCATGCTGCCCACTCTCCTGGGAAAGTCTCTGATCCACTGAGTTAGGCATAAATAGTGACACATTTACAAGCTCAGACTTTCAACAGAGGCTGAAGGCATTGCAAACTCAGATCTGCATCCTCTCACAGAGGCGCTTTCTGCAGTCTGTTGCCCATGGTTCTCCTAATGTTCATTTTCTTGGTAGCATAACATACAAATGAGTACCTCTTGCCACCAATTCTTCCAGGAGAAACTGAACTCAGTCCTTTGTGCTTCATCACTCATGATGTAGTAAGAGACAGGATAGATGGTTTAGCTACATTATGTCCTTACATGACAGATGGGCAGCACACATCTTTCCTTGTGTAAAAATGTCACTACAGCTACAGATATTGTTGGTGGCTAAAAATTGAAAGTGATGCAGATTAGTTCTAACCTAAGTAAACAGACAGGAACTCAAGTAACGCACACAGCTCCACATTTGAAAAGGAATGGGTCTCCAATCCTGACAGACAATTGACGAGGAATGGGGTAAAATCAAAGCATCACACATCTGGACTATTTCCCAGTGGCTGCTATTCAATGATTTTTACTATGATTTTCATCTATCCTAAAGAAATGGACCTAAAGGCACTGCAACTTTTAGCTTTTTATATAAACAGATTGGATAGATTATGAAAAGTTAAAAGAAATCACAATAACCAAAGGATTATTTATCCCTTAATTATTTTCTAATGAAATTCTAAAAATATAAATAGAAGTCTTAGGAATTTCCTTTTCTCACTAGTATAAAAGTATATGCATTAGTGTTTTCATATACTAAGTGATGTATTTTGAGTGATAATAATGATGTATCAGGCTCTTTTTCTACCACCATAATTAAGGAAGTACAAAAGGAACATTACATAGAACTTGGAATTCTCTGGGAAAGTTTAACACCAGGATCTAGATGGAGATAAAAGGGTGAGAGGAATGAGGCCAACTAACACTTTTTTTCTACTTTTCTTTCTAAACCCCTGTACTTTGGTCATTTTTGGTGTTACTAAGAGATAGCAATATTCACTTTGATGATAATATGATTTAGCATTAACCTTCTAAAGACAAAGTTTACTCACTTTATGCAGATAATTTCTAGGGAAACTCTACCTCCAGGTGATATTCAACGCTTTGATGGTGTTATTTCACTCACATTTTATTACTTCTAAGAGTAACTTGAAATATGAAGAGGAATATTAAATAAATAGCTTCTAAAGAGAAAGTTGAAATATGAATATAGGTATTCTTAAATAAAACATAAAAAATAGTCCAACTTTTTAAAATGGGCAAAGGACATGAACAGAGAGGAAGTACTGAATAGGATAACTAAACAAAAAAATGTTTAAGCTTATGAGAAAAGGAAACCTGAACATTATAACAAGAGGCTATCAGGGTATGGGGAGAATACATCTATTGGGTGCACCTGACACGTGGCAGGACCCAGTGCTGATGTGGGCTGGGTAAACGGAGCATCCCAGAATCTGCTGAGAAAGGTTCACAGGTACCCAGAGACAGAGCTGGGCTCAACCCCAGTAGCCTGACCCTAAAGCCACATTCATGACTAGGGTAGGATGGAAAGATTTGAGAGATACTTTGGAATTCAGGTTGGTAAGGCTGTGTGACAGGTCAAAAGAGGGTGATGAAGAAAGAGGTAATTATGGAATCAGGGAAGAGAGTCTCCAATGGTTCCCACATTCATGATTCAGATCACAGAGTGGAAAGCGCTGCCATTTGGTAAGAAAGGGAATACAACTTCTAATTTCCAAAGGCTTTCAAGTGTCTCAATAAAGAAAACTACAGGAAGAAAATAACTTTGGGGGATGCCACAGTAATTGTCACTTGCATCTGTACTGCTTACTCACTTAAAATGACTATTGACAACTGGTTAAAATTTTCACAGCACCCAATATATTTTGGGTTATGTTGTTTTCCCAATAATAAATGCTTCCCATTACTCAGCTGTTGGGGAAGACGGTTTCAGGTGTTTGCAAGAGCAAGGCAGCTGTCTCCCTCCTAGGAAACAAGCCTGCCTCAGATATTTCTAGGTGATAAGTGGAAGTGTATCACGTGCATATATACAGGGAGGCAGGAACAGGGATGCAGGAATAGAAAGAAATCTGCTCCCAGCAAATGGAACTAATGGCTTCACTCTCTAAACAGCAGTTTCCTCTTGAGTAAAACAGGGATCTTCATGTATACCCCACAGAGAGTTATGAGGGACAACAGTGCAGTGGAAAAGCATCCTGTAGGTGCTTGATTCTGGGGTCAGAGATGACACTTGCAGAGAGATGAAACCAGTGGTTCCCAACCAGTGTGCTATGTCCTGTTGGTGAGCCTTACATCTTTCTGGAGTGCTGCCAAATCTTGATCCAAGTATAAAATTGCCTTTTGCTTCAACTTACCATCTAAACAGACGGTTCAGTTAACTGCTTGATGGAGCATTTTGCTGAGTGGGGTGAGTTGCAAGATAAAGAATTGGGAACAATTTTGCTGCACATTAGACTAGGTAGGAAGGAAAGGGAAAAGGCAAGTCAGCACCAAAGGGAAGATCGTTTCCTGAAATACAGAAAAGCGTGGCTCCACGGATGGAGGTATACACATAAACATCAGGGCAGAAACTTGAAGAGTGACATTCTACTCAGGGGAAGCCTTTCAAATTAAAAGTACAAAACTTTGGGAAACACTGTTATATAATAGTAATGGCTACATTTTAATTATTACCAATTTATTCCATTTCACTTTTTGAATCTTTAATCTCTTCAATTGTGCTGCCCCAAATTCCAGAATTTGTAAGAGTGCCCTCAACGAAGACACTGAGAACCACCATAGTAAGTACTCGCCTCTGATCACACAGCCCTAACATGGCAAAACTGCCATCCCAGCTCGGCCTGCCTCCTCTGAGCCTATGTTTTCACAGCAATTCTGTGTGTAATGAGGGATAGGCATTTCTCCTGCTGCACGGTGCCTGGAGCTCAGATTCCCTGGGCTCTGGGTCAATTCTTTTCCGGGGGAAATCTGTCTTTTCTGGGCTGTTCCTTTAGGATGGAGTCATGCCATGGCAGGAAGAGGTGGACTCTGGGTAGGGCAAGTGCTCCATCATTGGCTCAGGTTCCTGCCTCTGACTCCTGAGCCACAAGGCATCTCCTTCTGCATTTTTTCTTCTCATATTCTTGGGACTCAATGTAGCTAGTCTACAGATAAATCCTCCTTTGAACCTTCAGAATCTGTCTCTTTATTCTTTATGATATATTTAATATATTTATAGTTTTATATATTTTTATTTACATGTATAATATATTTTATAATACATTAAACAGATTTCATTATAACAGAGAGGCTCCATAAATGATCAGTGGTCCCATTAGCTACTTGAATGTCATGACCAGATTCTAAACGGAAAGGTAACAGATTCTGTCTGGATTTTTTTTGTACAATTATTTTATTTTATCCAGCTAATGAATGCATATGTTTTTTAAAATTCAAATGCATCTAAAAGACTTATGACAGGTGCAATTGTTTTCCCTACCCCATTCCATCTCATGTCCTAATCCTCAGAGGAAAACTCCTTCAACCTCTCCCCATGCTAGTTAGCTCCACATCCACTAAAGTATGTGCATGCTACTTTCATCAATGTTAGTTGTTATCTGTTGCTTTTTTCTTATATAAGATTATAGTATATGAGGGTTAGCTTTCTCTCATCAGTCACCATCTCCTGTCTCTCTCCCATTCTCCCAACATAGTTATCTGCAAATTAAGAATAAGTCAATTATCAGTGTAGACACAATTTTGCCCATATAAATACACTGTTCTCTACAGAATCAAGTGTGCTATGGCTGCATTTATTTTCCTGATCAACATTTTGTTTTTTCTGAAAATTCCAATTGCCTTACTTGTTCAGTTGCACTATCTGGAATCTATTTTTCTCATTACCGAATCCTACTCTCAGAGCATTCAGTTCTCTACTCATTCTGAGTTCGTCTCTCTTTAGACAAGTGCTGTCCAACAGAATTTTCTGTGATGATGGACATTTCTGTATCTGTGCTCTCTGGTAGGAAAGCCACTGGCAGTGTGTAGCTATTGAGTACTCGAAAGTAGCCAATTCAACTAAACACTGGATTTTTAACTTTTAAAAAACTTAATTGGTATGTTTCATTTACACCATTTACATTTAATATTGAAATGATTGGGTTAAAATCTTTCATCTTGGTATTTGTTTTATACTTACCCATTTTGTCTTTGCTCCTCCATTTCTCCTTTCCTAAGTTCTTTTAAGTGAATGAGTATTAACTTCTTTTATATACCTCTTCTTGATTTTATTTTTTTTTAATACTTGATCTTAAAATTACAATATGTACCTTTGAGTCAGGAGAGTATACCTTCAAACAGTATCATCTTGCTTCATGAGCACTGTGGGAACCTTAATATGAGTATGGGATTATTTCTCCCCTTGTGCCCTTTATGCTAATGTAGTTCTTATATTTTTACCTACAAAGGCATTTTGATGATTTTTGCTTTAAATACTCTATAGCCTTTTTTGTTTGTTTGTTTGTTTTTGAGGGCAGTGTCACCGGCCCTCATATGTGGGACCCAACCGGGGCCGCTGGCTTCCCAAACCAGTGCTTAACCACCGCGCCACTTGGCCGGCCCTATAGTCTTTTGAAGCAATTTAAAATTTGAGAGAGAGAGAGAAAGAGAGAGAGAGAGAGAGAGAGAGAGAGAGAGAGAGAGAGAGAGAGAGACTAAAAAATGAAAGTATTTATAAATATTCCTATATGGTGCTCTTCATTCACTCCTAGAGATTTGGAGTTCCACCTCTGAGCCCATTTCGTTTTCCAAGTCTTGTGTGTGTGTGTGTGTGTGTGTGTGTGCGTGTGTGTGTGTGTGTGTGGTGATGGGGAAATGACAGACACCTAGTTATGGCATCCTTTGTATGAGTTGGGCAGAGAATTGACCTCTCTATACACTAAATTCAGACTAATCTCCCTATTTTGGGCCATACACCAATCATGTGCCAGAACCAGCTACTGCCAGCCCAAGTAGAAATTTCAATAAAATCAGCAACTTCAAGAACTCAGGAACTCTTAACAATGAATCAAGACTAATTCCCAAAAGTTCTAGTAGCCTCCACATTGATCCAGGTTACCTGTTAATTTTATTCTTAAGCAAAAAAATGAGGAGCATGTGCAGCTATATTTCATCTTTAATGAGGAAAAAATGAGGAAGACTGGTTTTTAACTACAGCATGAATCATTTAGATGTCAGCAATTTGATTCAAGTTAACATCTAGTGAGTGATTACTGTGTACTACACAATATGCTGGGTGCTAGAAGGAAGTCAGAGTGTAGACATAGCCCAGCCTTCACAGGGTTCGCAGTGGAGCAGGGGAGACAATGGAGTAATTTAAAACACCTCTACAAATACGATGCATGTTTGAAGAGGAAACGTACTACCTACTTTAAAAGCATATAACAAGGAAATTTAATGGAATCGAGGAGGCGGGGGCAAGAAAGACTTCCCAGAGGAAGCAATGTTCCAACTGAGATCTGAAGGATGAAGAAGTGCATATTATTCATGGCTGCAAACAACAGAGGCTCCCCAGCTTGTTTAAACACAGGTGTAATTTATGAAAGAATATTAGGCAGCCTATACATTCTCCAGGAAGGTCAGAGAACTGGGCTTGGAGACTACCAAGCCATAAATAATGCCCGACCCCCCTGCCACTGGCACAGTCACAAGCTCTCTGCTGGGATGGTTGAGCTGAGGTGTGGGGGCTGACACCATGCTATTGCCAATGGTGCCTCTAAAAGACGCATGTGTCGCTGCTCCCTTGCCAGAATGACCTTTCTTTCTTCATGTTACCACTTATAAACTTAACCTCAGAAAAGGTGTGTTTCTTGCCAGGGTTGAATTAACATAAGTGTGTTCTAGCTTCAGTGGAGGCTGAGAAATGGAGTTTGTCTATTTTAAGTTGTAGGAATCTTAAGATGGGAAACTCTAAAACATAAACTGTTCGAAAGGAACCTAGTAGCGAAAAACTATGGAAAATGTTAATCCTCAAATGCATTATCATTAGATTTCTAGTGGTGCTGTTTGGATTTGATCAGTGTATGGCTGGTTGTTATTTCGACATGTCAGTACATTTCAGGTCATGGGCAGAGTCATAGATCTTAAAACTGGAGGGCCTTCCAGAGATCAACTGGGTGGGCCCCAAGCAGGTGGGTCCTGTGGGTTCTGTGCCCTGAGCAAGCTCACATAGCCCAGGAAGTGGCAGAACCAAGACCATAACTCTATCAGGTGGTTTGTCACCCTGGATGAGAGGTAGTGGGTGCACATTGTGTGAAAGGGGATAGTGGAGCCAGCAAAGTACAAGACCAGTAGCTTAGATTAGGATGGTCACAGTGGAGATGAATCAAGGTGGGTAGATGGGAGAGATGTACAGGAGATAAAATTGGTAGGACATTGCAATAAATTCAATGTGCCCCATGATGGAGAAGAAAGAAACCCTCAGGTTTTGGCTGATTAAGCCAAGTGGATAGTGATGCCTTTTACTGTAACAGGTAAGACAGTCTAGAGTGGGAGTGGAGAGTAGGCAGAGGAGGTGACAGATGAAGAACATGATGTACTCAGTTTGAGATATGTAGAATTTGAGGGGCCTAAGATACAGCCACATGGAGGTATTAAGGCAGGAGACACAGATTTTGGTACTGCAGGTATCTTTACGGTAACTGAAGCAACAACGTGGACAAAGTCACCCAAGGAGAGAGTGTCGATGGAGATGAGAAGAGGGACTAGGACATAACCCCAAGGACTAGCAGGATATAAGGGATTGGTGAAGAGGAAAATGTGTGTAAAGGAGACAAAAGAAGAGTGGCCACAGGAGAGGCAGAAATCACAGAGGGGAAGCATCAACAAAGAATATGGCAAAACCCCCTTCCCTTAGGTGTTTAGCACATCTTCAGGACAGGCCAGGAAATCATGCGTCTTCTTCACTGTGAATGTTTATGGGCAGGGACTGGACGTTCTCACAGGGAGCTAGCTATATATCTTTGGGTCTTTACAGCTATATTTATGAATCAAATACTGACACATGGACTCCAGAGCTGTGTAGTGGTTTGTCTGGACTTTGGTTCCAGTTTCCGTTTCAGTTAGCTTATTGGCTTTCTTGCCCCTGCAACCCCACCCACAGGAAATCATTTTTATCTCCATGGTACAAGTTAACACTGGCTGTGTCCAAAGAATAGCACCTGATAGACAAGAAAAACAAAACATATGGAAGGTGTGTGGTTCGGGGGATCTGTAGAGTCAGAATTAAACATTGAAAGTGTTCCATACTTTTGGTAAGATTGGAAAGCCCAGGAAATCAGGCGGACTGGCTTGATTCCCAGATCACATCATGGCTCATGAAACTCAGAGAAGCTGCCCAACTCTCATGTAATTCAGAGGCTCACTTTGCAAAACGAAAATAATAGAGCCATGGTCTTTTGTTTTGATGAGAGAATGTCCCTGACTGTAAGCTCCTTACAGCCAAGTAGGAACATATAAACAACAAAATTTTTATTGCTATCCTTGGAACTGGGGTCTCTGTTACAGGCTTGCATAAAATACAAAAGTAATAATCTCATGTTATTAGGTTATGTGAACTAAAGACTGGACGCTGAGGGTCAAAATTGAGCTATTTCCCATCTGTCAGATACATTAAGAAGTTCAATTAGAATATAGCCTTAAACTAGGACTGTAAGGATGCTGACTTTTTACAGCAGTTACCATATAGAGCATGAAATGTGATGTAACTGCCATTCTGACTGGATAATTACAAAATTGAACATCTCTCACTGTTTTCATGATTGAAGAGATATGCTAGGGTTTTCCAAGCCATAATTTCCATCTAACACAAACATTAGAGTTGCATGTTTTACTGCACTTTTGGGGACCGTTTCTAGGCTGAGTACTTACCAAGAAGCATTGAGAACTGTCTGGTCTTGCAGATCCCAGAGGAGTTTACAGCATTCTTTCCTGACTTCTTCACCCCAGAACACTATTGCATTTCATATTGATTAATATTAGCAATATCTTATTAATAAAATTTTGTTTTACATTGTGCCTTTATCCAAAGGGTCATACACACTATATCAGCAAGTCTCATAACAACTAGAAGAGAGAGAAACTATATTCCTGATTTATTTGAATACAGAAAATGAGGCAGTGGGAAAACAAGCTCCGTGTGCACGTCCTTTGTATATCAATAAGCAGCATTATGCTGGTTTCTTTGTAAAGGAGAAGGACTTGCATAGTGAGAGGAGGACATTGTAGTACAATTCTGGAGACTTGGTTCCTCACTGGGCTTCGCCACTAACTGGCCGAGTTCTGAGAGCACCAGGCCAGACAGATTCATGAGTGCTGCTGGCAGGCAAAAAAAAAAAAAAAAAAAATTGATGCCTTTTCAAACCTAGACCCTTTACACCCTTGTCCAGAATTTAGGGGGAAGGTGGAGCCCTAGGTGTGGGAAGAGAGAGAAGGAAAATGCATGTACCCAAGTTATCAAAACAAGACTGTGCAGTTTCTTGGTTCCATCCTTCTCGAAGACAGTTCTGTGATTCTATCTGGCCTCACAAATGCCTCTTGTGATTATCACACCCCACACCCTTGTGGCTCATCTCTATATTCCTTCCAACCTCATCAGTAGTGCAGAGGTCTGGTAAATGTGAGCTGCTACATCTCCTCACACCTCCAGGCATGGAATCAGTGTTCAACAGACCCTGCCAAGGTAATGCCCAGGCTGCACCACTTCCCACCCCGCTCTGCCAGAACAGGTCACAACCTCACTGGACCTTGTTCTCAGAGATTTCAAACTAATTTTAACAGTGGAACTCTTGTTTAAACAAAATCTACATGGAATCCCAACACACACACACACACACACACACACACACACACAAATAAAAAATAAAAGCTGGAGGAGAGAGGGAGTCACTGGATGTCCACTTGTTCTCTTCCATCATCCCTCCCCATTGTTGCTCTTAGGTTGCGAGAGGGGTCAATAAAATCTCCAATTTTGAAAACATTTCATATTCTTAAATATTTGTTTTAAACATCAGTCATAAAAAAATGAATCAGTTAAATAAGATCCCCAAGTTAGAGTACTATTTAGAAATGTATATAAAATAAATTGAATTGGGGATCCTTCTCATGAATTTTCTAGTTTTCAAGCATGGCTTCCCATCTGGTTCTATTTCTGGGCATGAGAAAGCACATTCTTGTATTTCATCCTAACCCTTTCCGGACTTATTTTGAAGTAGCCCTTGGAGCAGATTTTTTGATATACAGCGGAGGAGGCCTCTGTATGGTTTCTTCCATTTGCCTCCCGTTTCTTCTAGTTTCCAGTCTCTTCCTTTCTTTGTACTGACACGAAAATCTTCAAGCTTATTCATAGCTCAGATTGCTTTATCTTGGAATTGTAACCTCTTGCAGCTTCCTTCACAGCCCCCAAATGTCTCATGTCTAGGTTTGCTCCCTGCCAATCCTAGACAGAGGCTTCGGTTGCCTTTGCTCTGCTGCCCAAGACCCGTGTTTCCTGTATCTGCCTGGATAAGAGAAACCACAGTGACTGACTTCCTCTCATTTACTTGCAGGTTCTCCCATGATGAGTCCCTCTGCTCCCCCAAGAAGGAAGATACCTTATAACTGCTTTTTAAGGTCATCATGGGCTCCCTCCTTCCCTCCAGAAAGAAGCCTCGAGATCACGTCCCTTTTTCCAAATCCTACTTCTAAAACATAATCAAAATATAACTGGGTTTTAAAATAAACTCAAGACAACAAAGCCTGACATTATGTATATGCTAGAGGTGATTACATATGTTATCATTTTAAGGGAAGACAGGAAGCTTCTCCATTCTCAGAAGAACATGTTCTCCATTATTATCCCAAATCCTAAAATTCTGCCATTCCTTCATGCACTCTATTGTGTTGGAATTACCTCTCCTCTGAAGACACTATATTCCAGAAGGAGTTACATTTCAAGTTCAAACCTCATAGTATGAATGAGTTTATCAGATCCTCTCTTCTTTTGCCAAGAGTGATTAGAGTAGTTTCAAAGTATAGTAATAGACTGTATTCGTTATCTATTATTTATCTATTGTTGCATAATAAATTATCTCAAACCTTAGCAACTTAAAACAGCACGTATTTGCTATCTCACAGTTTCTGTGGGTTAGGAATCTGGCATAGCTGAGACCCCTGCTTCAGGGTTTTCCATAGGTTGCAAACAAGGTCTTGGCTGAGATGTAGTTATCTCAAGATTTAAGTGGGGAAGGATCCACTTCCAAGTTCATGTGGTTGCTGGCTGGATTAAGTTCCTCACAGGTTGTTGCACTGAGGGCCTCAGTTCCTTTGTGGCTGTCTGCCAGGGATCACATTTAGTTTCTTGCCACATTAGCAGCAGCTTACTTCATGAAAGCATGCAAGATGAGCAGGCAATGGAGAAATTCTGCCTGTCTGGAAGTCACAATCTTTGCAACTTTATCATGAAAGTGATATCCATCACTTTTGCAATATTTTATTGGTTAGAAGCAAGTCATTCCAGGGGAGAAGACTACACAGAGAATGAATACCAGAAGATGGAAGTCAACTGGGGGGCCATCTTGGAAGTCGGCTGCCATGCAGTGACAGTACAGATTGCTTGGTGCTCACCTACTTAACCTAAGAAGCTAGAGGTGCAGTCATCCCCAGTGTGAGTAATTCTGAATTATCTGGGAAGAATCCTGCTTTAGATAAAATCCACAGGCCTCCCTTCACTTGACACAATCTCTGCTCTTCCCTCCTGGAGGCTTATCCCTCATTGACTAATAGGTAATAATATGGCAAAGTCTTTGCTTCCTTTTCTTCTATTACTCTGTCCTTTCTCTGGTATAGATCTAATAAGCAGCAAAATCTCTCTAAAATTAAGGAGTCAAGGCAAATAAAGGAGGAAAGGGGTTGAATAATCTATTTCCATGGTCATCAGCCCTTGGCTAATCTACATTGACTAAAACGTAATTCCTTTTTTCTTAAAAAAAAAAAAAATGAGAACCAAGCAGACCACCTCAGCTCTGCCCAAAGAAATAATACATAAATAAGAAAGAAAAATTATGTAAGAAAACTTAAGTATGATGTAAGAAAATACATAAATAATAAATTTGTTAAGTCCTTTATTACATGCCTGGCTACAAAGGACACAGACTGTTTAATTTAGAAAGACAGAATGAAAACTTGACAACAATCTTCATTCTAGCCACAAATAATATGTCATAATTCAGAACTTTCTCTAAGCTTTTATCATCCAAGGTAACTCATCCATCAGGAAAAGAAAAATTTTTGAAATAGTTTTCAGTCCTTTAATGATTTTAATCAAATGTTTTCTTCAGTGTACAAAAGCTATACCTCAGAGACAGGTAGGGGGGATATATATATATATATATATATATATATATATATATATATATATATAAAACTTCAACCCATATAATTTTTTTAACTTTGTAAGTGATGTAATCTTCTAAAGTGTTCTTACTTTCCTCTTTATGGCAAGATTAGAATTAGAATATTGGTTAATCCCCTTCCCCTAAAAAGCACAGAACTCTCACACACTTTCTTGTTGGAGACAAACAGTATTATCTTCACTTTTCAGATGGAACAAGAGACATAGTGAGTGAGGGGCCTGGATCAGAGCCACGTGGTGAGGGAGGGAGGGAGCGAGCAAGAATATTAGCTGAGAGTTTGGTATCCAAGACCTGGGCAGAGAGGCTGGCTGGCTAGCCTGAGCAACACAGATTGAACACTGGGTAAAAGTGGTGTTTCTGACAGCAAAAATTGTGGTAGACATTAAAAATTGGACCTACACATTTCCTGCGTCTCCTCTGCAGCTTCTGATCATTTTCACTTCATACTGAATGCTTGGAAATGTTGAAAGGGGCTCAGACCTTTCAGTACCAGGACTTCCTTTGTCTCCAAGCAGGAAGAGTGTCTGCTCACCCATCCACACTCAGCACTCCCACACTTAGCTCGCTCTCAGCCAAACTGTGGCTCCACATTTCCCTGCAATGGATGCTTTTGTCCCACAGCCTGATCCCTAGAAGACATATTCTTGTTCCAAAAAGAGCTACCACCAGCCTATTCCAAATTCTATGGAAACCCCACCACACTCAGCCAAATCACACAAAAAGTTTATCAGAAAACAGTAGGCACTCTGGCCTGCACATTAAGGAGAAATGGGGGGACAATCTGTTTTAAAACATCCAACTTGGGCACTGCATTGGGTGTGATCTCATCTAAGTGGCTCTCAATTTAACGTGTGACAGAATGGAAATTCAGGAGATTCTTTTCATTTCCCAAAGATATACTTATTCTTTTGGGACACATTCCTGGTTTTCTTCTCCATAATCATTTCTGACGTATTACTTATCAGACTCCAAATTCTCTCAAAGAAGGGAATTAAATAGTCAGTCTCGATTAGAAATGCTATGAACCACCAAATAATTTCAAGAACCTTACTCTAGATGTCACAAAAAGATATGTGTTATAGAATCATTGTTTTAGAGTTTAGAAATATTACAAACTCCAATTATTAACATAACTAAAAATATGAATAAGACAATGATTGCAAATCATTACCTATATAAAATAAAAACTGTGCACTGTTTTGTACAGAGACAGCAGCTTTTCCTAAGACCAAGTCTATTCACAGCCACACAAATATACACACACCGAGACAGACCCAAACATTCACAAGCCTCAAGCAGATTGGACAAAAACTCTCTATAGAAACTGTACAAACACACTTTTGCACAGATATCTCTAAATTAAAATTATGGGTTTTTATATGGATACCACCTAGTGGCCCAGAAATGAGGCATCAACTGAAACAAGTTGCATCTAAGTTGTACTAAGAAATAGAGAATACATCATTCACCATATGTTCTAAGATCTCTAGTCTGTTTTTACCTGTGTAACTCCTCTCTGTGCTGATATTTTCCCTATACCAGGAGAAAACAGATGAAAACGGTAGCCCTGTTTCCACTCTTCTCTTAGTAGCTCGTTTTATAAAACAGCAGCTCCTTCCACATTATGTGAAGATAGTCCATAGCAAAGCTGATTGTGGCTCAGACCTCCTAATACCTGTCCAAGCATTTGTGGGATCTAGGTAAGAAGGGAGACTTTGTCCAATGCCATCTTCTCAATGAGGCCAACTTTGCAATATTTATTTTTAAAGTACAATACAGCCATACTTCTGATCCCCTTATTTTGCTCTTTGTTTTCTTTCTTTCCATAGAACTTATCATCTTCTAAGAAGCTGTAAAGAGTAGCTAAATGTACCATCCCAAAATGTGTCATTTTGGCATAAGGATTATTTTGAGCTGAAGTCGATTGAGAAGAAACAAGTGTAAGCAAAACTTTCTGCCCTCCCCCTATTTGCCTAAAAACAAGAGGTAAGTTTGGAAAGGTATTCTCCTTTTTCTCTCTACAAGGAAGGACAGAAGTTATTCCCCAGAGATAACTCTAGACCCTTATCAGCCCAGAGATGACACCAGAAGAACCTACGCAATAAACTTCACTAAGCAGCCCTTATCTTCCCACGTATATTTACCTTCCCACAATTTGCTGCCCTAGAAACTCAGGCCTTTTCCTTTCTCTGGTCACTTCTCCCAAAATGTATTGTTCTCTTAAGATGCTATATAAGCCCAAGTTCTACCCAACTCTTAGCATGCCTACATGTTTTTGTGAAGCACTTATTAATAAGTTTCTCTTTTTTCTTTTTTCTCATGTTAATCCATCTTTTGTCAGTCTAATGTAGAGGGCCCCAGCCAAGGAACCTAAAATGGGTAGAGTTAAAAAAAAAGAACATTTTTTTCCTCTCCTACAGCTGGATAATTAATTCATTTATTAGGCTTATTATTTGTTTCCCCCCACTAGAATCTCAGACCCACAAGGGCAAGAATCTTGGTTTGTTTTGTTTAGTCATATATCCCAAGTGCCTAGAACAGTGCCTAAAAAAGTCGGCACCCAATAAATGCTTGAGTGAAATGCATGAATGAAAGTTGATTTGCAAATGATTTACATTTAGTGGTTCTTATCTTTCAGCTTATGGTTTGAAACTCAAATCCAGGATAAAGAAATCATGCTGTGGCTCCAACTTGCTGCTTCTGTCTCTTTGATGGGTCAAAAACCTAAGGGAAAACAGCAAAAAGCGAGGAAGGAAATAGCCAGGCTGAGAGAGAGGGGTAAGTCTGTGTAGCTCCCTCCCTGCTCTCTCCCAGGGACAAGCTGTCTGGACTTCCTGTTACTTGACTCTGTTTACCTTAAAGATAAACTAAGTATCTGTTCATAAAATCCTGTTAGCAGAAGCAATTCTGTTTTGAAAAATAATGTTTTTGTTTTGTTTTTAAGTATGACGGAAGAAAAAGTGATGGTGGAGGCTTAGAAACAGACATTTTTCTCCTTTTTTTTTTTGTAAATGTTGGGAAGGATGAGCAAAAAATACTAAAATAAATATGAACTTGAATAAGGTAACATTCTGTTATGGGTATAATCCTATAAGGTAGATGTGAATATTTATTTATTACTTCCTGATTTGTGTATTATTTATAAGGTCTTAAAAACATGATCATATTTTCCTTCTTCCTATTAAAATGAAAAGATCAGCGGGCCAGCCAAGTGGCACGTTAGTTAAGTGCTGGCTTGGAACACCAGCGGCTCTGGTTTGGATCCCACATATGAGGGCCAGTGACACTGCCCTCTACAGCTAAGGTGGTGAACAACAGCTCCACCTGGAGCTGGGCTACTGTGATTCCCCAGGACAATATAGCTGCAGCCCCTGCTGCAGTGGGCTGCCATAGGCTACAGTGAGTGGCCGGCAGCCAGCCTGAGCGGCTGGCAGCTGGTGTGAGCTGCCAAGAGCTGCTGTGAGAGGCCCACCAGAGGCCGGAGACTGATCTGCCTCACCAGAGAAGAGCGCAATGATGATACCAACATGGGCCAGTGAAGCAACGTCTTCTGCAACTAGAGTGAAGAACAAAAGGACAGCAACTTGTCTGTTCCCCTTCCCCAGTTCCCCAATGCTGTTCCCCTCCCTCAATTCCCCAGTTTAAAGAAAAAAAAAAAGATTAGCAAATGCTTCAAACAATATGAAACACAACTATCCCTTCCTTGCCATATCTAGTACAGTGTGAGCCACATAGTAAGCACTTAGAATTTGTAGTAGTAATTATTATAAATGAGTTAATAAAGAATAAAAAAACTGAGGCAGGGCCGGCCGAATGGCGCAGTGGTTAAGAGCTGGCTTGGGATGCCAGCGGCCCCGGTTTGGGTCCCACATATGTGGGCCAGTGACACTGCCCTCAAAAAAAAACAAAAAATACATTAGGGCCGGCCAAGTGGCACAGTGGTTAAGAGTTGGCTGGGAACGCCAGTGGCCCCGGTTCGGATCCCACATATGAGGGCCAGTGACACTTCCCTCTTAAAAACAAACAAACAAACAAACAAACAAACAAAAACTGGGGCAGCCAGTTAGCTCAGTGGGTTAGAGCGCAGTGTTCATAACACCAGAGTCGCCAGTTCGATCCTCACATGGGCAGCTGAGTTGCGCCCTCCACAACTAGATTGAAACAACTACTTGACTTGGAGCTGATGGGTCCTGGAACATACATTGTTCCTCAATTAAAAAAAAAAAAAGACTATGAAAAATTTGTAAGTCACTATGTTTGTGAAGTGGCAAGAACCCATGAGGGGTATAGCTATTTTAAAAAAAAAAAAAAGATAAAAAAAACTGTAAGAGAATATAAGAAGAAGAATATTAAAATGAAGTCACTGAGATTAAATTGAGAAATGAAAGGAGGAAGAGGAGGAGAGGAGGAACCACACGAATGAGAGGCAAGTAAAAGATTATCTACCAGCTCTTGTTCAAATCATTTGGAAGACTTCATTCTCCATGTGGAGATAATCTTTGAAAGAATAAGTGAGTAAGAAAAATGGGGGTGAGCCGAGCAGAGTCTTTCAAAGCTCAAAAGCCAAATTTTATGGAAGAAGAATCATTTGATGTAGATGGTCTGGGACTTTTTATTCAGGGCTGGTGAGAGCTGTTGCCCTGACAGCTAACAACACTCAGCCATGATTTATTCACAGAGCTGGTGCAGCAAAGACAACGTGCCTTGACGCTGCCCAAAGCTGGCTTTAGGTCCATACCAAGGACCACCTCCTGCACCTAATACCACTGCTCATCACTCCCTCCTCACTGAGCTGCCTCCCTGGGCTCGGAGCCAGGAGAGCCTGCTATTGGTTAGCAATCCTGCTCTTTGAAATCTGTAGTTCAAGGTAAAAAGCCATATACTTTGTAACTGTGCACAAAACTGCTCAGCCGCCAAACAATTTTGCATGGGGAACAGGTGGGCCATCTTTGTCCTGCAAGGGAGGGGATGACCTACTCAGTCACTATGCAATGATAGGTTTTCAGTAGTTCCTTTGGTTTTTGTGAACTTACCCCTGACCTTTTACCTTGACCGGTTATTTTAAAGGACTGTCAGAAAATGTGCAGAAAATAAGAGGTAGTATTTAGAGACTTTAGATGAGCCCACCTCTCCTTTACCTTTATTTATTCCCCAAACTAACTGGTTCTGTATTTATTTCTTTTCCTTTGTTGAAAGAAAAAAAGTCCATTTTCACTTGTATGTACTTTTAACTGAAAGACACAATAGTTTATTTTTCTACGAGCTCTCAGAAATGCATGTTGGGTGTGAATAAATCTGAGCTCTGATCTGACCTTTATCTTTACAATATAACATGAGCACAATAAAAATTTATAGGGATCAGTCCTAAGTGTGACATTTCAATGAGCTGAGTAAATATCATCCCCTGAAGCCAGTAGCCTGCCAGGATGCAAGCTGAGAGGCAGGTGGGTGCGGTCATGCTGCTGAGCGGAATCACTAATCTGATGGGAGGCAGGGTCCTGAAATCAGCAAAGGTTTCACTCATCAGCATTATGTTGGCTAACAACTGACAATAAGGTAAAAACAAAACCAAAGAGGGGGAAATAGGCTTTCATTTAGCTAAAGAACAAGAAAATCTCTAGCCCTAGCTATGTCAGGTTAATTGACTATTGAACAGCGCAGATGCATAAATAATTGTTCAGGCCTTCTTTCCTTCACTGTGCTTGTAGAGGGAAGGTCAAGGAGGCCAGACAGGTTATGAATGGAGAAGAATCCCCCAGAGCAATGGGAGTTAAAAAAGGGGGAGATTTGGGAAGAAGAAAAATAAATAAATTGATGGTTCTGCCTGTCTTCAAAGCCCAACCAATATATAAATCGTGAAAGATACTTGCCATCCAATGTCATTCTGCTGTGGGAAGGCAAACATATCAAATGCCCTTTCTTCCTGCCTTCCCAAATTCCCAGCCCACTTGATTCAGACTTTCCTACACAACGTATCTTGTTGCAGGACCCCAGGATTTCATGAGCAGCCTGAAGGAGCGGGTTTACCCAGGTGTGTTTTCTACCTTCCTCTTCTCTGACTTGTAAGAAATTCTAGACTTGTAAGAAGCTAGTACACAGCTCCTCTGCTTGGCTGGTGGTCATCAGAACATTTTTCATAGAGAAGAAAGTGTAGAAACCTTTGAGCCAGCTGAGAATGCTTAACAGCTACATAATATATATGTTTCTTCCTATGTTTGCCTATTTTTATCGTATCACAGAGGCACATCGTCACTACTAAACTTCCCATTTCATGTCAATTTATCCTGTCCCCAGCATAGTGTGGAGGTTCAAAACGAGCCACCCCAACATGTGCCTCAGTGATATGTGGATTATTTTGAGCTAAAGGCAATTTTAGCGTCAGGCTCAAGAGAAACGTCAGCCCTTCGCTTTAACTACTCAGGAGAACTTGAATTAGGGACCTTTTCCATAATAAGAGATTATCAGTGATAATCTCTTTTTGACCCATCTATATGGCAGGGCAAACTTTTATTTACTCCTTGTACAGTAAGTCCCCGACTTACAAACATTCGAGTTGCAAACCTTCACAAATACTGAACGGACCTCGCATTACGAACATTCATAGATGCAAACGAATCGTGGAAGTAGCTCCCGTGTCTGCCGGACATGGTCACAGCTGTGCTGCTGGGTGCTTACTGTGCAGTGCGATAGTGGACAGTAGTGCAGGGCTCAGTCAGAGCCCAGGGTGTCCAGAAGTAAGAGTAAAAGCCGTGGTCATGTGGAGGGGACTACTGAGAAGTACAAAGCAATAACCATGGAAACAAAGGTGAGAATAATTGAGAGATTGGACGGAGGCAAAAAGATGGTAGATGTCGCTCGTTTTTATAACATGAATCGTTCAACCATTGGATTTACATTGTATATTTGTGTCAAAGGTGTATAAGACTCACTTTGTTGGACTTTTGAACGAATCTGACTTATGAACATTCTCCCGGAATGGAGCTCATTCGTAAATTGGGGATTTACTGTATCTTGTCATCCTACAACGACCCTTTGAAGCCCCCAAAATTCATTACTTCATCACTAGCTCAATATGTCTTATATACCCATGTTCCCTTTCTCTCTCTGAACCTCTCCTGCATGTGGGATCTCTGATTCCCTCATGTACTTGGGGTTTCCATACATATGTATGCATTATATTTGGTTATTTTTTTCTTGCAAACATCTCATGTCTATTTGATTATTAGAACCTTAAGGATAGAGGGAAGTTTGTTCCTCCCCCACAGTAGAATGGTGATACTCCCTGTACCACATCAAAATGATGTACAGAAAACAAATTCTAAACAAAACAAAACAAAAGCCCTCTATTTAATAAGAGTGCTAAAAACAACAACAACTCACAATATTTCTGACAGAAATTTGCACTTTAATAGGAAAATTGCTCTCCCAGGGACTAAAACCATTTTTGTGTTACAGAGAATCCCCCTTGGTTCAGAGGTTTTTTTCCTCTAAGCTGGCTCTGCCCCCCACTACAAATTCAAATATCTTGCTTTAGTAGGTTTCAGCAATATCTTGACCAAGTTCTCCTTTTTATGGGAAGAAAATGTTTGGTTGTTGTGAAATACATTCATACACTTGTCTTGCCCATAACCAACAGATTAAATACACATACAAATCACTTGCCAAGAGTTCCAGCTGTTTAGATTTTCACCCAAACATGTGAATAAAAACCACAGGCAAACTGAGTACTTGTCTCTCAGACCTTTTATGGATTAACAAATAGCCCTTACCCTGCTGATGCCCATTCTTAATTGGACTGTGCTGTGAGGAGCAATTAAGCCTAAATGGCCACTTGCTGAGTGCTGGTGAAAGAAATGCTGCAGCTTGAGGCATTTGCATTCTCCAAATAGAGCACATATGCTTTGCTTTGGCGCCCATAAAGAAAGGAGATTTACTTTTCTGTGTGTGTGCCTTTAAAAGTGAAAAGGGACCATTGTTTCATGCACTAGATGGAAATTACTTAAGGAAGTTCTTTAGACATAAAATAATTTTTGCAACTTTTGTGCAAATAAGTGATGAGGAGATGAAAGGGCTTTGTTCCCCCATAAAAGAGGGAGGCCACTGAGCAAGTGAGGTCTCTCCTCTCCCTCCATTCCACGGTGTGTCTCTATTGTGTGCGCAAAGGACACATCAGAACTTTCAAAATAAAGCAATGAGACAATCCCCTGTACATAAACAGACCCTCACCTAAATGATGTATAATAGGAGAAGAAAAGTTTTATTAAAGAATATTCAGAGGCATTATTTTTCAGTGTGCGTTTTTGCTCTTGAAATGGAGTAGAGCAAGAATAAAGAGGTTAACATAGGATTAATCTGCCCCTGTCAGCACAGAAAAGCCATTTCAAACAGCCTCCAAGACGTTGAGGAATAGAGTGAAGAAATAAAATGGAGTCACTAGTCAAGTTGCTAAATTACTAAAATCAAGTAGGTTGAAGCATGAGGAAACACTTCTATTCTTGTTTTAACTAGTCTGAGGATGTAAACTTTTGAACTTTCTAGTCCAGTGTCAATGCCTGGATATATATTAGACCTCCAGATAGCCCTCTGATTAACCCCTAAAAGACTCAAGTACCCATGCCACCTGACATCCATTATCCAGACCACCAAACCTGACCAGACCTCCTGCAACCCATCCTCCAGACCGCTTGACATCTGACTGATAATTGTCCTGGACTAATCCTAGGGCTTAGAATGCAGAACTGATTCCTCTCCAAAATGTACTTTTTACTGTAAGAACTCTTTAACTTTTCTTTCTTCTTCAGAACACTTCTGGGTTTTTGCCTAGTTGTGTTCCAGTTTGCAAACCCTAAGACCCTTGAATAAACCTTTCTTATGTATTTCTAGCCAAAGCCTCCACACTCTTTTTTAATTTGTTCAACATACTCTTCAGCCGTGCAGACACCTGCAATTTTTGGCCTCTGCTACTGATCTCTGTGTATGGACAAGGGTAAGAGGAGATAGTCTAGACTTTTCTCCTGAGGCACATTAAAAAGGTTTAGTTATTGTTACTGTTGTTTTTCTTGTGGGGGAAAAAAGAAAATCCATTGCTTTTGTAAACATTATAGTTATCATTATTGAAAAATAAACTTTAAGTGATCAGGAGGAAAAAACAGAGAAGAAAAGAGAAAAAAAAAAATCATTCCAAATTCCACTACCCAAAAATATCCATCATTTGTCATTCTTTGATCACCATTCCAAACATGTCTATATGTACATATATAGATAGAAGAAATCAGGATCATGGTATATGAGGTATATATTTTTAAGTTTTCAGTTTTATTTCAACAACAACAACAAAACCCTGTATTGGTGTTGAATAAATTACTCAACTTTAGAAAAACTTTTCTCCCCAACAAATTATTTTAATATTTAAAATATGTCTCTTTGTCATTGGGGACTGACCTATGCATTGTTAAGTGTTAGGAAGAGAACTTTTCCTCTACCCATTTAGGTTCAAATGTTTGGAGGCCTGCAAATGAAATGACAATAGATTAACTGGAGAAAAGCTTGAGTTTATTTACATGTGCACTTGGGAGCACTTAGTAACGAATAACTCACTGAAGAGGCAGAGGTAAAGGTTTATATACCGACTTAACAAAAGGAAGAGGGGGTTAGGCTCAGTGGGAAAGTATGGAAGAGTCTATTGGGTTTTTTGATGCTAATGGAGAGCTGAGTTCAGACATTCTAAATGGTAAGGGTCAGTCTTCTTCCAAATAGGAACCTCCCTCAGAGGAGGATCAATGGAAGCTATATTTTCAGGAGGCTTTGCTTAAGTTTAGGTAATGTTTCTTTTCGTGGCTATTGATTGTTCAGATGTTTTCAGTTTAAATTCATTCTCATACCACTTTGTTGCCTGTCCATCCCTTCATTGGACTTTTAGCTGCATCCCTGGCCTCTACCCACAGAACACCAGTAGAAACACCCTCCCTCCCCAGTGAGGCAACCAAAATGTCCCCAGACATGGCCACGTACCCCTGAGAAAGTGAGTTAAAATCACCTCTAGGTGAGAACCACTAATCTAAGGTTTTAAAAAAAATAGAATTAAGGGGGAAAATATTGATAGATTGAAATCATAATTTAACTATACAATTTGATTTTAAACAATATCTATTTACTTCTTGCATTGAGAGATGAAAAAAATTGACACTTTTAATTCCTTCCACACTTCCTCCTTCCAACTCTCAACATTGGTTAGACACTATTATTATGTTTTCAAGATTTAGAACAGTTCCATTTTATTCTGTAACTATAATTCTGACTATTAGTCACCTATCAAAATAAATTCAAGTTCACCCCAGGTCCTTTACCACAGCTTCTGTATTCATTCCTGAGCTCATGAAGAAGATGTTTAATGAGACTTCTCCACAATTGGAGATAAAGCCTCCAAATTGTACACAAATGTAAAGTACCCCCACATTCTAGAGAGAAGTACTGAGGAACCCCAGACAGACCATCCAGAACTTCGAGAGATATGCACTTCCAATCCTGCTATTAATGTTCCACACTGTGCCTAACTTAGATTGACAAAAAAAAAAAAAAAAAAATCTAAAGAAGGGAAGCAGGGCAGAAAGTGCAGATGGTGGTAGAGCAGCCTGTATTCCTGATATTTAATGGCAAGATGCATGAATTTCTGAGCGGTCGTGACCACAAGGTAGCCAGGTTGAGCCATCTCAGTACTACCCCATCTAAGGGTACAGCCTTCCAGACAAGAGGATTCTAGCAACTGGAGGCTGTGGAGTAGACTACCAGTGATAGGAGCTCAACTGGAGTCAGAGATCTTGTCAGAGCACCAGTTACTTGTTTGGGAAGGCAGAAGTCCTTGAAGGGCGTGAAAGAACTCACACAATGCCTCTTGAGAACACCAGCATTTGGACCTGTCACACAGAGTGAAATCAGAGGCATAACAACCTAATAAACACCCAAAGGCATTGCTTAAGTGATGTTCACCTCTTTCACCCCTTCGGTTTTTCTCACCACAGCACACCAGAGAAGAAAAGAACTCAGAAGAAAAAAGGTGTGAGGAAGGGAGCTGAGGGAAGGCAGAGGGAAGGAAGAAGGACCTGTGCGAAGGAGGAAAAACCTTTTTCACTCTACCTTCTTAGATTTAATAGCTGAAGTTGAAAATAAAACTGATTTTAAAAACCACAGATTAACAAGAGAAATCAACAGTTTTTGATTTTTTCTTTTTTTGAGGGCAGTGTCACTGCCCTCATATGTGGGATCCGAACCGGGGTCGCTGGCATCCCAAGCCAGCTCTTAACCACTGCGCCACTCGGCTGGCCCAAAATCAACAGTTTTAATTAAGTATTGTGCACAAGAGTTCACAAAATAAAATGTGGCTCAAGAAAGTGGCCAGATGATTGAGGCTTATATACCATCTCAGGCTAAACAAAGGAAAGGGGTTTTGAGCCTCAGGCATGGGGAGAAGTTATAGGAGGAAATAAATATGACAAATAAAGGTTGTCTTTTTATGCAGATAAGACTCTCTAAGGTAATAAGAGTTTTCTCTGGGAGTAGCTCTCTTCCTGGTATACAGACATCTTTACAAATGGAAATTTCCTTTATAAATGTAAATTTCCCTCACAAAAGGGAAAATTCATGCTCTATTTTCAGGCAGTTAGGGAGCCATAAAGAACTTTTCCGAAGTCTGCCTGTTCTCATTTGTGTTTAGCTCAAAATACTTCATCTGCCAAAGAGGCATATTTTGGTACCCATCATTCTGGCCCCCATCGTGTGCTATAAATGCCTAACCTTGGAACTGAAAGAAAATGAGAACCAAATTGAATAGGAGATAGAAGAAGCTTTATTGGATTTTGAATACTTGACAATACCGGTAAAGTGATGGGACCAGGCCAAGATATTATTAAAAGAACAGGAAAGAAAGATTTGACTAGGATGGCCTAGAGAATGTGCAGAAATATTTTGTATTTGGATATTTCAAGTTCAACCCATTCAATAATCTGGTCACATTTATTTTGGATCATCTAATGATTCACTGGATTTATTTCTTCCAAGGATTCCTAGGTACTGTATCACTTAAGTACTGGCATTATTGAGGTTACCTGATGCCTTTAGACTTGTACTTTCATGGTTAATAAATTATTTATACTTTGTTGGCATCTCTTTGCCATCTTTTGGCAATGAATATTGCTATGAAGAAGTCTGAAGTCAGCCAGACTTGCCCCTTCTTCGTGACTTAAATTCTTTTCTTCAAGTCCATATAAATCTTTCTGTATCTCATATTCAGTGACTTTTTAAGGATACAGCTGGGTGTTGGTTTTGTTGTGTCAATCTTTACTGGATCATGCTGTTACCCTTCAATGCACTGATTCAGGCTTTAATAGAAGGAAACTTTTATATTATTGAAATTATTTCTGTTCCATGTGTTCTCTTCTCTTTCTCAGAAATGTCAATTAGTACATATTAGATCTCCTTTGTTTTTCTTCCATATCCATTACCTTGTCTATAATCGTTTTTATGTCTTTTTTCTTTCCCATTTCATTTTGGGTGAGGTTGTCAAATCTGCCACTATATACAAGTATATAACTGTTTTCAGTCCCATTCATTCTTTCTGTGTTGTTGTAATCTTCCATTTCTTTTAGTTTATGTCCCATATTTTCCTATTGCTTTTTAACCTTTCTCTGAACTTTTCTATTCTTCTTTGAAATCTTTTTCTCTGACTAATTTTTGTTATAGGCAACATCTTTGAGACTCTCAGAACAATTTTCCTGTACCTTTTTTTCAGTTACAAGTATATAGGCATTTTTTTCTCTGGTACACATTTTACATCAACTTTGTAAATACTGTTTCTCTCTTCCCCACTCCACTCTCATTAATTATTATTATTATTATTATTATTATTAACTTATCAAAATCTATCTATAGGGCTTCATTTTGATTTTTAGTCCTCTTTGAATCATTGACTGGCTCTCTGGTTCTCTATTAAAAAATGAAGGGTTATTTTTCTGGAAAATGTAGTATGAGTCAAACACTTACATTTAATCTCTATTTCCCATGCCTTGGGGGCACTTCTCTCCTCAGCTTTAGGCTAGTAGGAACTTCTATGGGCATTGCTCTCTTCTTCACCTCATCTTTGGGATCATTTCTCAACATGGAGTTCAGAGCATTCATTCAAGGTTTTTAAAGAGAATACTGAGAACTGTATTTATGGGTGAGTAACCTAAAAATCAACATAGGTACATAACATAGGCAAAGCAGTGAAAACAATTACGTTAGTCCATGAGTTTTAATAGTCTGTCTCTAGCAACACATAGAGGTATCTTCACCCAGAGTCTTAGCTTCTTCTTTTTAGAAATAAAAAAATGTGAAATCAATCATTACATATATAGACACTGCTCTCTGTCTGAGGTCAGAGGGGTAAGAGCAGTATCCTGGTATTCAGCTTAGAGGACAACCACATTAGACCTCCTTGCAGACTATATTAGGGGTATCCTGTTGCTTAATATTGGCTATCAGAGTTCAAAGCATTCACCGAGTCTCCCTCTCCGCCTGTACCTCAACTTTCCCTTACGTTGTCATGAGCAGGATGTGACTATCAAAGCAGCAGTCTTACACTTGTTTGTGTCTTTCTACAATGTCAGATTTTATTAAAATAGAGCCGTGGATATAGTCTTATTGACTCAGTTTATCACAGGCACTAACCAAGGCTCTGGCTGGAGGAGAACTCCAACAGTCGAGGTAGAGCGGTTTCACACAAGAGGGTAACAGTTTCCGAACAATACGGTTAGGTAAGGTGAACAGAGTCTTATGAAAGAAGGAACAAGTTCAGTGTTCAGCGACAGTCCCTATGGCACTGAGGTGTGTAGCATTGGGCCTCAGGCTGGGTGGGTGAGCCGGTCAGGAGGCAAAGCTACAAGTGCTCCATCTGGGACGAGTGCAGGTGTGGCTGTCAGCTAGTCAGTTGAGGCCTTGAGCCATAAGCCATCAGAGAGCTCTGATTTTATGCTCAAGACGAGGTGCGATGCCCCCATCTGCAGTCCCATAGAGCTGTCCAGATGGTCACATGCCACCCTGCATCTGGAGTTATCTGGTTAGGGCATTCACTGGATATGCCTTTCATGGGATGCTCTGGTATGACTGTCACTTTGCGACTGACATAGGTATCACAATTATTAGAGTCCATTTTGTGTTCATAATGAATGATTTATACACATCTATAAGAAAGTGGTTGGGTGGAATTTTCCGTGGCCAGCGTGTACTATCTAAAAGTATACTCTAGAAAGGTTGGGTGGGGTTGGGGGGCACAGAGGAGGAAGGATTATGTGTTGTTTCCCATGGTGAGTTTTCCTCTTTATCAATGCATTAGAACTGTAGAGAGGGGTAGTGATATTATAACTACCTCACTAACAATGAAACATTCCACTTACCGAATGACACGTCCCATGTAACAGTCCAAAATTCCTAGCAGGCAAAGTGGGTAGGGATGAAGACCATCGAATCCAACCCTTCACTTTACCAATAACTAGAGTAAAGGTAAGAGCCCAGGCTGACTGATTCCCGACAAGTAATCTTCCACTATATCACACACTGTTCCTCCCCATCAAAAAATGTGAACAGATGAAGGGAACAAGAGACCATCCTTATACAATGATAGAAAACAAATTAGCAGAGAAGCTCACACCCAGTTCTTCATAAGGGAAAACTCACACTACTGTAACTTGCTTCAACCGGTGCCTTTTAGAAGAGTTTGTGTTTTATTGCTGTTTTGCTTAGATTTAAAATGGAAAGAAATGATAAATTTTGGTTAGAGATCAGTGAATATGAAGGTATACATTTCCTCCTCCAAATTCACTGACCCTCCCAAATTCTCTCCATGCATCCTTGATAAAGAATGTGCTATGAACCACTAGGTCCAATTTAGGATGCTAGGGTGTATCTCCCCTGCTGAAAAACCACGCTACCTGAGGTTTCTCCAATAGCCTGGGCAAAAGTTAGTCATTACAGGGAGAAGTTGGGGGAGCTTGGCTGGGCCTTCCAGGGGGCCAGGATCTGGCGTTTCTAGGGCAAGAACTAAGAATGAAAGGATTGCGGCAGGAAGGATGCTGAGGGTGAAGAAAGATTCCAGGCTCCCAGGAGGCATTCCTTCTGCTCCTACTTCTACCCCTCTTTTTTCCCTCTTTATCCTTTGATCCCTCCCTTTCTCCTTGTAGTAGCAAGAACAGGAGGCAAGGCAAACCTTTTCCTTCTTGCAGAGGTCTTCCCTCTTGTGGCTATTTAAAAGCATAGAATAGCAAAGTCCTCTAGGAATCATTCAAAAGAAATAACATAAAGCACCATGATTTGATCAAAGTTGTATATTGCAGTAACATTTAAAGCTTCAAAATGTTATTATATAATTCAAATGTCATCAATGAGAAAATGATTATGAATTGAGGTAGCACAAGACACACCAAAGATCTGATTGTGAAGTAAGACTCATACACATCAGACATCTTAGCTAGTACCAAGCATGACTAATACTTTCAAAGATACAAGTAATGAAGAGGCACAGGTACAGCAGGGCTGCAGTCCCTGGGTTTTTTTCCTTCCTGGGTCAGAGGTGTTCTGGCCCTAAATAACAGATGAGGCCTCTAAGAAAGTTATGCAGCCATCTAACATACCCAGAACAAGTTACCCAGTTCAGGAAACATCTCCATTTTGCACTCAGACATTTACATAATTTACAAGACATTTTCAAGAAAGCCATGCCCTGTAAATCTGTAGATTCCAGTTTTGTTTACCTAAGAATTCCTAGACACTATGTACATTCTGCTAACAGTATTCCATTGACAGGGAGTCTTCTGCCAGAAAAAAAATCATTTCGTTTGTTGGGAGGTCTGTCATTAGTGTGTTTACAAGATTAGACCAGATTACTTGCCATCTTTCTTACCTAGGAACACAACCCTCTCCCTAGTAAAGGGAGAGAATGGATCATAGATCTGCTGCTTCTAAAGTGAATTGTGCTATATCTAGGTACTTTTATGGAATCATAAAAGTTTATATTGACAGAGGATGCTACTTTTGTTATATTGATCAATTACAAGAGCATACGCTACAGTATTTGCATTACCATTTCAACTATGTGTCAACATAAAGAAACATCCAAGCATGTAGAGAATTTTTATAAGAGTTTATCTGAGCCAAACTGATAACATACACCAGGGAGCAAGGTGTCAAAGGCTCCAGAGAATAATGGTTTTGCAATTACTTTTATGTATCTGAAATTAAGAAGCAAACTAAGGAAAATTACATGAAAGCGGGAGAAAGCAAGGTGGGGATCGGATCACAGGCTAGTTAAGATCATGCTTTAAAAGGAAGATTCTGAAAGGGAGCATTTCAAAAGTGTGTTAAATTAGATACACAGAAACAATGGACAGGGTTTGCTTAAGGCAAAGATAAGGCTTTCGGTAAAGAAGTTATATGCCTGAGGCATGCCTAACCACTCTGACCTGCCCAGTTAGGAATTTATGATCATATCACCTGGTGAGGTTACTTTTCATAAAACCCCTTTTTTTTTGCCCATATATAAAAAAATATTATAGAAACTAAAAATTAATATTATAGAAAAACTAAGAATATTTTCAAATGATTATTTCTGGGTCTACAGATTATAGATGATTATTTTGTTCTTTATATTTTCATTATTTCCCATAAGAACTTTGTATTACTTTCATCAATTTTCTTTTAAATTTAAATTAAAGGTTGCAGGAAAATCTAGGTAGCATACTGGACAGAACATAGAATTTGAAAGCAAACTGATATAGTTTCAAATTCTGGCTTGACTGCTCACTATTATGAAATCTTGGGCAAATCAGTCTGTTTCCTCAGCTGTAAGGTGATAAATATATACTCACCTCTCAGGGTTGTTGTGAATTATAAGTAAAAACACCAACCACAAACGTATGCATTTCCCTATACAGGCTCTGCCTGCTTGCCTCCTATTGGGGGCCAACCAATTATTTTCCCAGGGGGAGCCTCCTTGGCTACCTCTACACAACCAAACACATGCTCAGAGTTATTCCATCTTCCTGCCATTTCCAGATTTGTATGAAACACAACATCCCAAGACCTAGGATCTCACATTCCAGCAAGTGCTGAAGTTTGAAGAAATTAACTCTTCAATTGGACAAACTTTAACCAATGGAAAAACAGGTACAGGAAGAATATGAGACAATAAATTGTCCAACCTTCTGCTCTCCAATCAACACCTCGGAGGTCTTTCCAGAAAAACCCATATTGTTTTGCAAATACGCCTGCTGGGTGTACTGCTCTGTCTTCTGTGCTCATGACAAAGCACTAGCATTGCTTCACATCTTCTCTTATGTCTCTCTACTTTTTCTTCACCTTTGCTGTCCTGGGTTTGCAAAATAAACTATCAGTACTTTATTCCTTGACTCAGGCTCTGCTCTGCGTTTTGGGAAACCTGAATGGAAGACAGCACATCATTTATATAAAGCACCCAGCTTATAACAAGCCCTCAAAACTAGTATGTGTATGTATAAACCTATGAGGGATGTGTGTGTGTGTGTGCACGCGCGTGCACATGGGCACACATGCACTAGATAATACATGAGACAGTCTAGTTGTGTTATTTTTATGTCTTTATAAATGCCACTGTAAAATAAAATTTAAATGAAATAACCTGTTTTGTTCCCATCCCAATTCCTGCCCCATTTTTCCCTATAAACAAAATAGAAACTCAACATATTATTTTAACCAAGAGTGAGATTGCTATCATACTATGAATTATTGTAAAAAAGTTATCAATGTATAAATGAGTCAGGGTACTAGCATGGTGAAAAGCACAAACTTTAACATCAAATAGACATGGGTTTGAATTCCAGTTCTATATGCTCTGACCGAAATTAACCTCTTAGGGACTCTTTCCTCATCTGAAAACTAATGAAATAAATATCTTCCTGCGGGTTTGAATTAAGTAATGAATGTAAAGTTCTTCGCACAGAATCTGTACATAACATCAGTTAAATTATAATAATATTATTATTGTAAATGCAATTTATAATATATATTCCAAATTAAATCATAGTAACATTAAAAATGTGTTAACGAAGAATAGGAGTTAGGATAAAAGTAGAATGTAATTCATTCATGGGTTAATTATGCTGTAATGTTTGTGTACAGTCCAGGGAGGATCCAAAGTTCTGAGGCACATGTCAGAGCTGTCATTATCAGATGTGTGGCATGCTGACACATCAGAAATAAAGGAAGAAGAAGTTAAATAGGGCAGGTGGTAAGGGAAGGCTGGACAAGGGAGCCCAGGATCTGAAGAAATCAAGCCAGAACTATGCCTGGTCCTCTGAGGGCAGCTGTGGAGGCAGGTAGAAGGAGCAGAATCCATCACTCTCCTGAGTCCTGATGGGCCCAGCCAAGTTGATTGGGACTCCAGTCCTAGTTTATGCAGCAGAGTGTCAGATAGGGAAACTGAGACAGCAACCCACTCTTTAGGGGAAGCCACCATTCCAGGGTTCAGGGGTGCTTTATAATGTTCCTCCAGCCCACTAGCTAGCACGTCTCAAGGAGCACAGGGAGTCACAGATTTCAGTGGTCTGGGGCTGCTACAATATCTTCCCAACTTTTCTGGATTAACTCAGGGTGGGGCTGAGGTTGCAGACAGAAGACAGGAAATGGCACGTGTGAGAACTGTGAGCCACAGGGAGTGATAAATAACCTATGTCAGGAGAGAGAAGCCAGAGCTCTTACTGAAGAGGATGAAGGAGGCAGAGGCCACAGTACAGCCATGACCAACTCACCCTAGGATGCCTTATATCCCTCATGTCATAAGTAAAATCAGAGCAAATCTAAGCTCGGCCTCCTAGGAAACTGTGTCCTCACTCATGCTAGTGCCAACTTTCTGCAGGGACATCTTAAACTGAAATCTTTACCGAATTCTTGTCTAAAATAAGTCACTTAGGAAACTATGGCCTAGACACACACGCCCTTTTTAAAAACAGATTTTCTGAGATTCCTTATCTTTTTCATGCAGAAGCAGTGTGCTACAGAACAAAAACTTCAGCTTCTCTTCCACTCCCAACAAATATTTTAAAACTTAGTATCATTTGCATCTTTTCACATCAGGACATCATCCATCTCGTGGCTTAACATGATGAGATGATGCTGGAGGACATTATTATTTCATGTTTCTATTCTGAGAAAGATGTCTCTCTTCAACTTAACTACTAGCTGACAAAAATAATGTTGAACATCTGCAAGAGATAAAACAACTTGAATCCAATTTCCTTTCACATAGATTAAGAGCCCCATTCTCCTGTCACTTATGTAGCCTATAACTCAATTTTTTGCAATATTTAAATGAGAGGCTAGTTTTTCAGGTCTGTCATGCAGATGACATAAATTTTTTATTTTGTCCCTTCCACTGATGTAGTGGATATATGAGACCCTGTCAGAATGTGGCAGCTCAGAAAAGAAAGGGGGACTCAAACATTAAAAGACAGAAAGACCATTATAAGGGAGAGGTTATAAGAAAATATCTTTTAAGTGTGCAAATAAGTAAACCACCCAATGAGATATGTTCTATCAGTTAATGTGACTTTCAAATGGAACGTGTCACCTGCGTGAATCAAAGAGTAAATGGCTTATAATTTGTAATTAATTTGATAGTCAAGATACCTAAACAGAGATGTAACAATTTTGACTGAAAAAAAAAAAGAAGTGGTTTGATTGGTTCAAGTAACTGGGAAGTCCAGGGGTCATTCTTGTGTCAGGTAATGGACTTACTCAAAATCATGAAGATCTGCTTCTTTATGTCTTTTGGCTGTGTTTTCTTTGTGTTGGTTTCATTCTCAGACAGACTTTCTCCAAATGGCAGAAGGTTGGCTACAACAGCTCCAGACTTATTGTCACAAGTTTATTAAGGAGAGTCCATTTGTTGGGCCCTTTTCAGAATCAAGTGAGAAAAACATGAAATATGCTAGGTATTTAAAGCAGAAGGAACTTATTCAGGGAATTGGCTGCATGGGTGATGGAAGAACTGAGAACCAGAAAGGAGGCAATCAAGAAATTAGATCTGGAGGAGAGATCCAAGATGGCAGAGCAGATAAACACTGTGCCTGCTTCCTTCCATGCACATATTGAAATTATAACTAAATTGGGGCTGGCCGAGTGGCGTGGTGGTTAAGCACTGGCTTGGGAAGCCAGCGGCCATGGTTCGGGTCCCACATATGAGGAAAATTGACACTGCCCTCAAAATAAATAAATAAATAAATAAATAAATAAATAAATAAATAAAAGCACAATCAACCTGGAGAACCATCTGAAGGCTGGCTGAACAGAAGTTTTATAACTAAGGATAAAAATTTAAAAAAAGCCACATTGAGACTGATAGGAGGGGAGGAGATGCGAAACAAGCTGACCCCAAACCTCTGTGTGGCAGTTGAGAATCAAAATGGATACCTCAGCCATGAAGGTTTCCCCCTGGAGGAGCAAGAAATCCCAGCCCCATACCAGGCTTCCCAACCCAGAGCACTAGTGCTGGGATGAGGAGTCCCCACAACATCTGGCTATGAAAAACAGTGAAGATTCCAACCATCTAGGTGGGACAGAAGGTTTCAGGAAATACAGACATCATTTTAAAGGGCCCACACATAGACCATCTAATGCTCAGGCACTCACCCTGGGCTCCAGCGGAGGGACAGTGATTTGTTGGGCATCAGAGACTTACGGGGGCAGACTGATATGTGTGGTTTTGCAGTGAGGGCTGGAGGACAATAGCCATTTTCCCTGTGTAGTCTCCTCCTCCCATGTAGCCAGAAGTCAGGTGCCATCTTTCCTGTATTGAGCCACCCCAACACCATGGCCAAATTTGAATCTGATTGGCCTGGTTAGCTCTGCTGGAACCTCACCTCACTCAACTCCCCCAATGCTGGGAACACTTCCTCCCAAGCAGCCAGCTCTACCCACATTACACTCTTTTTTAGAAACGTATTGAAGTCCACAGGCCCCAAGCAGGTCACAACTAGCCTGGGTGTGCTCTGAGACTTTTGCTGAGTAGCTCAGCACTGGCACCAAATCAGAACCTACATTAACCTGGTGACTACAACTCTTCCCACTGTAGTGACTCCCTGAGACCCTGTCTCACCCAACTTGTGTAACACACGAGGCTTTATCAGTAGCTAAACCTTAACGAAGCCAGCAAGCTTGGAGAGTCCTGGCTTTTTGCAGAGCTACCATAGGCCTGGTACTGGTAGCAGCCATACCTGCTTCACAGCACGGCCTCTCCCACATACCTCCAACTTTAACAACCACTTATTACTTTGTATCTTCTACCAGGTACTCCCCAGTTGGTCACAGGTAGTAAGTGACCTGGGTGTGCACCAAAGCCCCTCCCAAGAGGACCCAGAAGCAACATACTTGGATGTTGGCTTCAGGCCACAGCAGAGCACCATGCAATTAGCCCCACAAGTGGCACACACAAAGGGCAGTCTCAATAGGTACTAGAGCCCATTGGGGGTTAATCCTACTAAGTGGGGTAAGGCCCCACACAACAGCCCATAAGCTGTGGACAGGGCCAAGCCTCACAGCCAGTCAGCCTGAGGGCCAATCCAACCCACTGAGATGCCAATAGCAGTCAAGGCTCAACTACAACAGGAGAACACTCATAACCCACACAAGGGACATACCTGGAACATCTAAAGCAGGTGACCATGGAGATTATGCCAGGGCCCCACAGGGCACCTATTACATAAGGCCACCTGGCCAAGGCTAGGAGATGTAGCAGATCTACCTAATACATGGAAACAAACAGAGAGAGACAGACAAAATGAGGAAACAAAGAAATATCAGGGGTGACAATTAAGTTTGCAAACTTGTTGAAACAATGTTGTTAACCTTTTTTTGATATCATAGGTGGATTATTCATTATGAATTTGTACCAACTGGACAAACAGTTAACCAAGTTTACTATTTGGAAGTGCTGAAAAGGCTGCATGAAAAGGTTAGACAACCTGAACTTTTCACCAACAATTCATGGCTCTTGCTCATGACAATGCACCAGCTCACACGGCACTATCTGGGAGAGAGTTTTTAGCCAGTCAACAAATAACTGTATTGAAACACCCTCCCATTCACCTGATCTGGCCCCCAATGACTTCTTTCTTTACCCAAAGATAAAGGAAATATTGAAAAGAAGACATTTTGATGACATTCAGGACATCAAGCATAATATGATGACAACTCCGATGGCCTTTCCAGAAAAAGAGTTCCAAAATTGCTTTGAAGGGTAGACTAGGCACTGGCACTGGTGCACAGCTTCTCAAGGAGAGTACTTTGAAGGTGACCATAATGATATTCAGCAATGAGTTATGTAGCACTTTTTCTAGGATAATTTTGCGAACATAATTGTTCAAGTTTGTGTGTCCCAAATCAAAGAACAGGAGAAAACTCCAGAAAAAGAACTGGACAAAATGGAGGCAAGCAACCTACCAGGTACAGAGTTCAAAACAATGGTTATAAGAATGCTCAAGGAACTTAGAAAGAACTTCAACAAAGAGATAGCAAGCATAAATAGGATATAGAAACCATAAAAAAGAATGAGTCAAAAGTGAAGAATACAATAACTGCAATGAAGAATGCACTTGAAGGAATCACCAGCAGACTAGATGAAATAGAGGATCAAATCAGCCATTTGGAAGACAAGGTAGCAGAAAACACCCAATCGGAACAGCAAAAAGAGAAAAGAATAAAAAAGAAATGAATATAGTTTAAAAGATCTTTGGTACAACATCAAGACTAACAACATTTGCATTATAGGGGTACCAGAAAGAGAAGAGAGAAAATAAGGGATTGAGAATCTATTTGGGGAAATAATAATTGAAAACTCCCTAACCTGACAGAAATAGACATACAAGCCCAGGAAGCACAGAGCGTTCCAATCAAGATGAATCAAAACAGGCCCACACCAAGATACATTATAATTAGAATGGCAAAGATTAAAGACAGAGAGAATCCTAAAAGCAGTAAGAGAAAGGCAACTAGTGACTTATAAGAGAGGTCCCATAAGATTGTCAGTGGGTTTCTCAACAGAAACTTTGTAGGGCAGAAGGGATTCGCACAAAATATTCAATGTGATGAAATGCAAAGACCTACAACCGAGGGTATTCTACCCAGCAAGCTATTGTTTAAAATTGAAGGACAGATAAAAAGTTTCCCAGACAAGAAAAAGCTAAAGGAGTTCATCATCACCAATCCAGTATTACAAGGAATGTTAGAGGGACTTCTTAAAGATGGAAAAAAAATAATAATAAAATGGCAATAGCTACATATCTATCAACTATTTTCTTTTTTTTTTTTTTTTTTTTTAAATTTATTTATTTTTATTAGTTTCAGGTGTACAACACAATGCAATAGTTATACTCTTTACCCCCCAAAGTGACAACCCTCCTCCCCCAGTTTGCCACCCCACTCCCCCCCCATATCATACATATCTATCACAACTCCCCTGACTCCCCTCCACAGTATACTCCACATCCCATGACCATCCACATATTCAGTTATAGTTGGCATACAATACTATACAACATCAGTTTCAGGTGTACAGTGCAGTGATCAAGCCTCTACTCCATCCATGAAGTGGTCTCCCTAACAAGACATGTGACTATCTGACACGCCACAAAATTTTTACATTATTATATTCCCCAAACTGTGTTTCATATCCCTGTGGCAATATTGTAGTTGTCTATTTATGCTGTCTAATCCCTTCCCCTTCCCCTCCATCCCCACCCCTCTCCCAACTAGCCACCCTCAGTTTTTCCTCTACATCTATGAGACTGTTTACTTTGATCGCTCACTCAGCTCTTCAGACTCCACACACAAGTGAGATCACATGGTACCTGTCCTTCTCCAACTGACTTATTTCATACAACATAATAGTCTCTTCACAACATTATCAATTACATTCCCAGAACTGCCCCCATCTCATGCGGCAACATTGTAGTCCCATCTATACTGTCCAAAACCTTCCCTTCTCCTCACTCCCTCCCAGCCAACAACCATCAGTTTTTCCTTTATATCAACTCTTTCTTGTGTTGATTTTCTGTCTAAAGAGTCTGTCCATTGGTGACAATGGTGTTGAAGTCCCCTACTATGAGAGTGTTACTGTTGATCTCTGTCTTTATGTCTGTTAAAATCTGTTATATGTAATTAGGAGTTCCTATGTTGGGTGCATAGATGTTTATTAGGGTTATAGTGCCCTTCTTTGTCTTTTATTGTAGTCATTTTAAAGTCTAGTTTGTCCAAAATAAGTATTGGTACTCCAGCTTTTTTTTTTCTCATTTCCATTTGCATGAAATATCTTATTCCATCTGTAAACAGCATATACATGTGTCCTATTTTCTTATCCACTCAGCCACTCTCTGTCTTTTGATTGCAGCATTTAGCCCATTCACATTTAAAATGATTATTGATAGGTGCATATGTATTGCCATTTTGTTATTTGTATTCCTGGTCTCCCTGGGTTAGCTTGTTTACCCCTTTCTTTTGTTTAAAAAAGCCCTTTTAACATTTCTTGCAATGCTGGCTTGGTGGTAATGAATTTTAAGCTTATTCTTTTCTGGAGAAGCTCTTATTTCTCCTTCAATTTTAAGTGATAGCTGTGCTGGGTAGAGCAATCTTGGTTGTAGGCCTTTATTTTGTGTCACTTTGAGTATCTCCTGCCACTCCCTTCTGGCCTGCAGAGTTTCTGTAGACAAGTCAGCTGTTAGTCTAACAGGAGTTCCTTTGTATGTAATCTGCTGTCTTTCTCTTGCAGCCTCTAGGATTCTGTCTCTGTCTTTAACCTTTGCGATTTTAACTATGATGTGTCTTGGTGTGGACCTGTTTGGATTCAGCTTGTTTAGAACCCTCTGCACTTCCTGGGCATGTATGTTGATTTCCTTCACCAGGGTAGGGAAGTTTTCAGTCATTATTTTTTCAAATACATTCTCGACCCCTTGCTTCTTCTCTTCTCCTTCTGGTATTCCTATGAGTTGAAGGTGGTTGTGTTTCACCTTGTCCCATAGGGCTCTTAAACTATTTTCATTGTTTCTTATTCTTTGGTCTTTTTGCTGTGCCACTTGGGTGATTTCTGTTATTTTATCTTCCAAATCGCTGATCCGCTCCTCTGCTTCATCTACTCTACTGGTGATTCCTTCAAGTGTGTTCTTCATTTCAGTTATTGTATTCTTTGTCCTAACAGGTTGTTTTTTTTATGGTTTCCTATCCTTCTTTATGTCCTCGCTTAAGTTCCTTAAACATTCTTATCATCAGTGCTCTAAACTCTGTCTCTGAAAGGTTGGCTCCTCTGTTTCATTTAGTTCCATTTCTAGAGGTGTCTTCTGATCTTTTACTTGTGACATGTTTCTTTGTTTCCCCATTCTGGCTGTCGCTTCTGGGATTGCTTTGATGTATTAGATAGATCACCAGGAGAGCCCTGGCTGGATCATGCAGGCACACAGCTCACGGCCCAACACTCCCAGGAAAACTCCCAGTTTCAGCCTGTCCCAATCAGCCGCTTGCAGATCAGGCCGAGCAGCCCGACAACCAATCACCAGCCTGGCAAAGCGCAGTGCGGAGAGCGGGGACTGAGGTGGCTTGCGCACTCCCGCGACCCGTGAACAGCCTGTTGGAGCTGGAGGGCACCTGCCCAGCGTTTCCCTGGCACCGCAGTCTACGCCGGGCTGAGGGTGGGGAGGTCAGGCCGACGGTGAGCGCGCATGTGCGCGCTCTTCTGCGCCCAATTCCACCAGACCACGAGGTCTCGGACCTGACCCTCTGTGGGAGGGCCCAAGCCCAACAAATGGCGTCCTCCCTACACAACTCGTGTGTAGGCCCCACACCACGGGAATAACAGTCCAAAAACCTCCAGCCTTTGCACCAAAGGTGCTCAGTTCAGTCCGTCCTCGCCGGCTCCCGGGTCCGACTCACACAGCGACTCCCTCCACCAGGAACCAGGTCAGAGCTCACCGGCAAGCCCGGGCGCTGGCCCCACTGATTCTCCAGCCGCTGTTAGCCTCACCGAACTGAGCAAGGAGAGTCCTCACTAATTTACTGCCAGCTATCTTAGAACTCCTCTTCCCGGCAAAGGAGCTCTGGGCTGGTGAGCTTGTCGTGCGGCCAGAGGGTCTCTCCCTGAACCAGACGAGCTTCCCACGGCTAGGGCCTCCCTCACGGGGCTCGCCCTCTCTCGTCTCCGCCTGTCCTACCAGATCCGACAGGCCTCCTCTTAAAGTTCTTTGTTTAGTGGTTCTGTTCATCTAGTGTTCCGGGGACCTCCAGGGTTGAATGCTGTATAATTTGTTTGTAATTTTGGTGTGATCCTGGGAGGCAGTTAGCACAGTGTCTGTCTATTGCGCCATTTTAGGTCCTATCAACTATTTTCAATATCAATGAATCAAATGCTCCAATCAAAAGACAGAGGAGGGCTGAAATAATGAGAAAATAAGACCCTTACATATACTGCCTACAAGAGGCTCACTTCAGATTGAAAAACACATACACAGACTAAAAGTAAAGCGATGGAAAAAGTTGTTCCATGAAAATGGAACACACACACACACACACACACACACACACACAGAGTAGCAATACTTATACCAGGCAAAATAGACTTTAAAACAAAGGCCATAACAAGAGACAAAGAAGGACCCAGTAATCCCACTTCCTGGTATTTATCTGAAGAAACCCCAAATGTTATTTTGAGGGAACGTGTGCCTTCATCTATTCATTGCAGCATGATTTACAATGGCCAAGATATGGAGACAACCTGGGTGTCTGTTGATGAACAATGGATAAAGAGAAGGTAGTACATATATACAATGGAATATTGCTCAGTCACAGAAGGGAATGAGTTCTTGCCATCTGTGGTGGCAATGTGGAGAGTAATGTGCTGAGTCAAGCCTCCGAGAAAGATAGATGGCAATGTGATTTCACTTATATGTGGAATCTAAAGAACAAAATAAACAAATAAACAAATGAGAAACAGACTCATAGATACAGAGAACATTTTGATGGTTGCCAGATAGGAGGTTGGTCGGGGGTGTGAGTGAAATAAGGGGAAAGGATTAAGAAGTATAAATTGGTTGGTAAAAAGTAGTTATGGGGATGTAGGGTATAGCATAATGAATATATTGCATAATACCATAATAAAAATATGTGGTGTCAGATGGGTATGAGATTTGTCAGGATGATAGATGGGAGGGGATTGGGGAGCAGGGTGAAAATTGATACTTACAAAATAGTTCTAGGGATATAAATTAAAGCGTAGGGAATATAGTCAATGACATGTAATAACTGTGTATATGCTATGTGGGTACTAGACTAGTCAGGGGATCACTTCTTAAAATTATAAATGTCTAACCACTATGCTGTACACCTGTAATTAATATAAAATAAGATTGAATGTCAAGTGTAATTGGAAAACTTAAAAAGGGGGGAAAGAGGTGAAGGGGAAATAAGAGGTTCTGATTTCCAGGTATAAAACAAATAAGTCTTGGGAATGTGCAGCTATACAATATAAGAAATGTAGTCAATAACCTTGCAGTAGCATAGTATGGTGTCAGATGGTTGCTGAACTTATCATGGTGATCACTTCTTTAGGTATATAAATGTTGAATAACTCTGATGTACACCTGAAACTAATATAATATTGTATGCTAGCTATATTTTAATGGAAATCTTTAAAAAATAAAAAAATTAAATAAAAAAAATTAGACATGGCAGGAGACCACTGCTCCTCTTGGGGTTAGTATGCAAAGGGAGAAGGTGGTGTTTTTGTAATGTCAAAATATAGGTCAGCTAGAAGAATCCAGAACCATGAGAAGTCTGTCAAACAGAAACTAGAGTCACAGTGGAGAAATAATCACTAATGCAGATATTGCCCAAGGTAGACGAGAAAAGGGAAATTATTCTGGCTTCTTCCACCTGCTTTCCAATCTCTTGTCAGTGCCTCCCACTGAACAAATTTAGATGGACGCCAGTTGTAAGCCAGCCTGGGATATATAGTCACCTATAACACAGAGCAGGGGAAGAATGGGGGAGTAGATCTGAGAGACCGCAGGAAAATGACCAGCACAGGATTTAAACATAAAATGATTTCATTTTTCTGTCATGATCATATTCAACTATAATCGGTTGACTTTTCCTTCCCTGATCAATAAAGGATACTTTCACACTATCTTGGGCATATTCCCCTCATTTACTGATCCATTGCAATTATTGATTGAAACCTCTGTCCAGTGCCCAAGTAGCATGAGTTGGCACCTCTGGGCCTCAGGGGTTACTCTTGAAAAATGAGCCACCAAGACCATGGGGAATTCTCAATCAGCACACATGGGGGTAAATAGGTGAGAGAAATCTCAATTCTTGATGGATCCATTATTGGAGCTACAGAGAACTCCTGGCCTATATGCAGCCAGGGCTAGGGGAGAACTTTCAGCTACCGGGGGGTTGGTGTAAGTCACTTGCTGGGCTAGTAGAGAACTCCAGATGAGTGATGAGTCAGGGCCAGGAGATGAATAGCTCTTGATCTAAGTACTGCTGGGTCTGAAGCAGGGGAAATCTCAAAAGTTATATCCTGGAGATAGAATTCTCAGCCGGTGTAAGTCAGTAGCACAGGGCTAAGGAGATGGCCCATGTGCTCTGGTGATGATTATATACAAGAGACTGAGAAAACAGCACACTTGGGACTGAAAAACTAGGGACTGAGGATAATGGGAGGCAGGATTCTCACTCTCTTCAAATATGGAAAGGGGAAGGCCAGAATAAATCATATGACATTGTATTATAATTTGTAGGTATCTGTATAAACTAATGGCTTTAACATACATATAGAAAAATATAGAAATAACTATGGGTGTGTATACATCTATTTTATAGAAAATACATCTATCTTGTAGCTCTCTGTTGAGAGGACCTGGAAACAATAAGCACACCTAGCCCCCAAATGTTGGTTTTTAAATGCCATTTTCTGCTAAAAGGGACCAAGTGACTTTAGAGAAATGGTTGATTCTAGAGCTAGAACAAGGAAAGTACAGATAAGCCAGAACATCTTGTGCCAGAACATAAGGAAGATCTCAAAGAATGATTAAAAACAGGTTAAAAGTCTCCTAACTAAAGGGGCTCCCACTAGCCAAATCTGAGACAAACTGAGTATTAAAATAAATAATGATAGTATTGGATTATGACATATTGAATAAAATAGGAATGCATGGATTCATACAAATATAAATAAACATGTAAGTAAATAGGATTTTAAAAAAGTCTACCTTAGAGTAGATTGTCAACTAATAAATGTAGAAGGGATGATGGAATTACATGAAATTGTTATTTGGCGATCACTGTGATACTAATTGATTTAGGCAGGATTCATCAATAAATGCTAAATGTAGTGAGTAAAAAATTGATGAGGAACAGGGTATTTACATAGTTTCAAAGTAGCATTCTATGAAACACTTATTAATTTTACAACAGAAATTTCTGGTAGATAGTATCTTAACCACATGAAAAAAGTTAACATCACCAGTAATAGAACAAATCAACATCATGGGCACACTCTCATTTCTATGGTATGCCTTTTTAAAAAATTCAGTATGTTAATCTAATCCTGTGGAAGAATCACAGAAATCCAAATGTAGGGACGTTCTACAAAGTAATTGGTTTGGGCACGTTTGAATTATGAAGCTCTTAAAGGGCAAGAGGAGACTGAAGAACTGTCTCAGTTGAAATAAACTAAAAAGAAATGACGACTAAATGCAATGTGTGATTCTGGTTTGGATTCTCAACCTGTAAAGAACATTATTGTGAACATGGGTGAAATTGTAATGGGATCACTGAATTATATATTAGCATAAAATTAGTGTTAATTTTCTGATGTTGATGGGTACATTGTGGCTTTATTAGAGCATTTCTTTTGTTTAATAAATATACACTGAAGAGTTTAGGAGTAATGGGTCATTTGTCTGCTACCCTCTCTCAAGGGGATGAGAAAAAAAGTGTGTGTTGGGGTAGGGGGTGGCGGGTAAAAGACAGAGAAAGAGAATAAGGCAAATGTAGAATGTTAACAGTTGGGGAATCTGGATGAAAGATATACAGATGTCCTTTATACTATTTTTGCAACTATTCATCCTTCCTTATGTTATGCTTTTTAAAGAATCCTACAGTAGAATTGTCTAGACCCCTGGCCCTGGCATTGCAGATAATTCCATTGTATACCCATGGCCCACTCCTTCCTTTCAGTTCCTGCATGTCTTCAAAGCACTGACTTTCAGTGGTCTCCTGTGGCAGCCCTCCTGGTATGTAGGAGCCGGCCCCAGCTTTGTGGGACCTAAATTTTATGCAATTTGGGGAGCATTCCTTAAAAAGAATAAAAAATTTCAAATTTGATATTAGACATGAAAGTAAATATTTCTTTAGAAAGGGCTCAAGCAGCAGAAGGGCACTGAAGCTCAAATTGTGTTAGCATGGGAGCGAATCTGCCTCTGTGGGAACAGTGAGGTGGGTGGAGCAACTCCGCTGCCTGGGAGCTGTCAACCTGAAGAGACTGCGGAGCAAATGAGACTAGCTATACACGGGGCCCTTGGTAGACATGTGCTTTCTCTTTCTGACAGCTTGGACCTTTCTGGCCCACAGAGATTTGGGTTTGGGCCTAAGGAAGAAGGTGCCGAGGAGACCACTCAGCCTAACTTGTGTATTCTGAGCCACAAAAACCTGCCTTGAGCCTCAGCAAATGGACTAGAAGTATAGCATTGTTACAGCTGAATAGAAATAAAGTGCATTGGAAAGCAAGTAGAGGCTACCATGTGGTCTGGTCTAGGTCTCCAGAGGACCATATCCATTTTGGGTTGAACACCTTAAGAGTAATAAAGACCATGCGTTTACCTGATCTTTTTGTCTGTGCCTTTGAGACCTTGTGGGGTCTGAGTGGGAGCCAAGAGGAAGTTAGCTGTTGTAGGGTCTCTTTCTATCAGCCATATAACTTCCCATAAATACCATTTTTCATGCTAGCCTGTGTGCTGAGACTGAGATAATGGCTGTCAGAACCCTTCCCCTCCAACCCTCCCTCTTATATGATAGTAAGAAGCAAACAGAGGTATTTGGTCTTTCTATGAAGGTATGTTGCTTGTACTTACCTGTGCATGAAGGAAAAAACAAAACTGGAAAACAGAAAAAAAAAAAATGTAACTAGATAGTCAGGCTGGAAATACTGCTCCCTCTACTAAGCATTTCACCAAGATGAAACCTGCTTCACTTTTATAACACAACTCATCAAATAACTGAGACAGCTCATAATGTAATCCATCACGCTATAGTGGTGTCCTTGGATGCTACAAAGGAACACGTGTGGGTAGATTGCCAATTTGTTATTTTTAGTTCTTGAAAAATTTGACTATGGGGGGAAATTTCCAGAAAATCACCCAGTCCCCAGCTTACCTGTAGAGCACTTAAAGGACATCCATCAGTAAAAAGCGCCAATTACATCCACAGGCATTACAGGTGACCAAAAGGCATTCCTCAGCCTTCTCCCATCCATCCTTCCCACGTGGACTCCTAGAAGAGCTTCTCCCATGTGTCATCTAGGAGTGGGGAGTCTGCTGGTGGGAGGAGCACACTCCTACCTTGATCTTTTGCCATTTCTTTCCCTGGTGGCAGCCTTCACCCCCTGATCCTCACATGGCTGGTTCCTTCTCATACTCCAGATCTCACCTCAAGGTTCATCTCCTCAGAAGAGTCTTTCCTGTCACCCAATCAGAAGTCACGCCCACCCCCAACAACCACTCTGTGTCATCTTACCTTGTTGATTTAGTTCATATCCCTCATCGCTATGCATGGTCTTTTATTGTCTCGCTCCCCAAAACTAGGTAGGGACTTTGTGCTGTTCATCCCTGTATTTCCAATGCCCAGCACAGGGTCAGGCATGCAGTGAGTCTTCAATATATTGTTAATTCAACAGTGGTGAAAAAGAAAAGAGAGAAAAAAGTAGAGAAAAAGAGAGACTCATGAGTTGAATGAATGTTGGGTATGTCACATCTTTCATGAACATGGCCAAAGTACTGGGTACCTCCAAAGGGACTTACAATTGAAGAATGAAGTCTGAAATAATTCTCAAAATGAGAGATGACAGTTTCAATAAAAACAGCTTACTCTTTCTCCGTCCAATTTGTTCAGCCAGCCTGATGTCTCCAGAACACAAAAAAGTATGAAAGGACAAAAAACAGTTTACTATGGTACCTGAGAGAGTGGTTCAATGATAACAAGAACTCATGATGGACAATTTGCAGTAAGAAAGTTGAAAGGGACCTGTGATATAGAACTCCTGTCCAACTACAGATGCTCAAACAACCAAACCAAAGTCCCCCCAGCCACCAGCCATGAACTAACAAAAGTTTCAGGTAATTCCCTAGAAGTCCTACAGGGACTTGGGTCCAAGTTGTTAGGTGACACAATGAGGGTGGGGCCTGATAGACCAGGAGGACCATCATATTTTTCTGTTTATTCTAAATTGTCCTGCCACTGGGATGTTCTGTATACTTTACTATGCCTAATCTGTGCCCTGTAGCAGCAATAATTATTAAACACCTACTATGTGGCAGACACGGTGCTAAGCACTCCACCTTAACTCAGTTTTAATTCCACTCCAGATTTTGCACAAGGGTTGTTGGATCTGACACATACAATCCTGGGACTAGGGGCTAAAATACATGCTACGATGGATATTGATTAAGCAAGAATCCCCCAACCCTGTAAGACTCAAGCAGAGAGTTATGAGACAGATTACTTCAGGCTGCGGTCACACTACCTTAAGTGACAATTAGCTGCCCCAAGCAGTGGCCAGTCAACTTGGGTCCTCAGTTGGTGCTGACTTACGCCAGAGAAGACAGGCTAACCTGAGGTTACATTGGAGGGAGAGAGATCTAGAAACTCTCCCAACATGAAGCCTCTAAACTCCAATTAGGCCTCTAAACCCAATCTAGATCAAGGGAATTAAAAATCCAGCTCCAAAAATTCAGACCAACTGATGAACAAAGTACTATGTCACGTGTAACCTCTGTGTGATCTTTGTGTTCTTGGACCTGTGTCCTCCTACCTCCCTTCCTAAAATCTCATTTTATATGTTTTGTGGGTCTCCAGTACTCAGACAATCTTTCAGATAAAATGCTTGTTGTAGAGGTGGTTTTCCAGCACCCTAATTTTTTGTTTGTTTTGCACCTCACTTACTCTTATTCAAAAGACCTAAAAGCCATTGTTTTTTCAGAACTTAGAACTCCCAAAAGAAAATTCATATGACCCATGAGATAACCTGACTGTAACTAAAACTTCATATCTGTCTCCAAAAGACACTACGTAGGTCCCAAAGCCAGATTTGTGACACTTGTAACTGCTGGCAGAGAGAGCAGTGTGCCATTTATCCTATGTATATTGAGAAAGGCAGCAGGATACAGTTATTGAGATCAATTTTAAAAGACAGCTCTATACCTGAAGGTTAGGTACATTAAGATGCAAATTACTCTCCACAGGGGTGGAATGCTACTAGTTATAGCTGAAGCCAAGTTCTCTGATCTCATTATATCTTTTCTCCTTACTCCCTTGGTTGCTAGCCCTCTAGTGAAACAAGGTGAGGCATTTGTTAGTCCCTCAAAGAAAGGTAGAATGCTGTGGAAACCTAGGCTCATGCTTGCAAAGGTCACCCTTCATATTTTTAAAACCTGCTGCTGCAGCCCATGTTGAAAACGACATTATGACGCCCAGATAGTGTAACAGCCTCCATTTTGCAAAGTCTGTTGCCAGGATTCTCCATATCAATATTGTTGCCAATGGAAATCTCTAGCTTGTGACTCAGGACAAATTATTAATGAGAAAGCTAATAACTGTGAGGTATTCAGGCAGATACCAGATTTTAAATGCACTTAAGGCAATAATAGGCAATTTACATTTGAAACAACTATGATTAGGATGAGGCAAAAAAAAAAAAAAATGTGGCCTTAAATAAATTTTGTGTACTGGGTAGCTACACAGTTTAAATTCACTGATGGATTGGCAGCTCTCCACTTCACTCCATCCTTTGAATAACTAGGCTCAAATAGATCTGGAAGCTTGATATCTAAGTTAACCTTGAAGAAAATTAAACAGTTGTAGTTAATAATAGAATATTTCCTAACAAATTTTCAATGTTTCTAAGCACATTTATTTTCCCATTCTAGTTCTTTCCCTTTATGATTTTATATAAACATTATTGGTGCTGGATAATTTTACAACTTCGTCTTCAGTCACAAAATATTCTGATGGATCCATGACTGAATTTGAGGAAAAATTAACATTTTCCAGAGGTGAAGACAATGGCTGTCACGACTTTGTGGCGCCCTTTTTGAGAGAATGGGAACATCTTTACTCATAGGAAGGATGTTGTCATCTTAAGCAAAAGTATAAATTGTTATTGTTGGTCTACAGGAGTTCAAATATATGTAGAAGGATGTATGTGGACGCTGAGTAGTTAATGGAAAGGGCTGTGACAATTATTAAGCCACTATATTATTATATATAATATATATTATTACATGCATTATTATTATTTTGAGTTCCACACCCACATTTCTATGGGAGGGAGAGGAGGGTCTCTGCAAACCGCCTTTCTCCTGTGTGAGCTGGCTCCAGGTCAGATCCTGCCAAAAGGGGGTGCTAGAGAGAAACTGGAAGGCAGGAAGAGGGAGGCAAAACTTGCTCCTTCCTGTTTGCCTGCAGGCTGTTCCTGTCAGCTGTGCCCCGTCAGTGGCCCTTCACCTCAGGCAGCAGGAGTTAGTTCTAGCAGCAGCTGTTTTCCATGTTCAGCTTCTTTCCACACTTCCAGAGCCAGCCTCATCACACCCTGCAGTATGGGCAGCAGAACCCCAGCTTCCCAAGGCCCCTTGTCAGGCGTGGGGCCTTCAAGATCCTGAATTAAAGCAGGGGTTGAGTGATGCCTCCTCCTCCAAGTTTCTAGGTTCTGATACTCTCATCCTCTTCCCTTCTTGCAGTTATTATCTCTGAGATCTATCAGTGTTCTCTTTCATATTTTTTAGTACTGCAACACCTATTACCAATTTCTTATATTAAAGTTTCTCCCTTAAAGTCGTTAGCTTGGTTTCCCTCATCCCCAGTCCTGACGGATCCTTAAGTGTAATAGTGTCTTATGGGGGTAAAAAAGTGGAGGAAAAAAATAACTTTAAGAAACACTGAGTTAAGCAAAGTTTAAAAGGCTTAAAAAGTTTGAAAGGCCTGCAGCAGGACTTACCAGAGACCGTGGGTATACTATTGGGCTTTACAAATTGCCAAGTAAAGGATATTACCCCAAACTTAATTGAGCATGAGCCCATTTCATGTGAAGTATGTCGTGAGATTGATGTTCCATAGAGCAAACGTTCAGAAATGTTGGACACAAATAACGGGTCCTGGAACTCCCAGAAAAACTTCTCTATTATCAATGCAAGACACATGATACCCTGCATTATCCTGCCCAATAGAAGGCACCTCATTTAAAACAGAATAAAAGCCTGGGAGATCCACTATAATACATTCACTTTAGGCCAGACCCCCACAGACATGGTAATGAGAGAATAGAGGCAATTCTTTTAAAAAGACATTGGGTTGTCAGAAAAGTCATGATGCATTTTTGCAACGAAAAACAGAAAAAAATGCATCATGACTTTTACGACAACCCAACACAAACGTTTTGGTGAATATTCCAGGTAGTTAGATAGCTTTAAAAAAATGATCATGAAGTACATTCCAGAACAGTTTCATCTTAAAGATGGATCTTTGATTCTCTTTATATTGGTGTGTTATTGCTAATTTATTAGTAGTGAAAATTCTATCCAGGCCTCTGATCCAGCTAGTTATATATAACATGTAACTCACCAATACCCTGCCATTGTGAATTCCACTGGCTGAGAAAATACTATTTCCTTTTTATAAATCAAATATACAATTGTTTACATGTTTAACATCAAAAGGAATTTGAGGCACAAGGAATCACCATAGAGGAACCTGTGTGGCCAGTTCCCAGCCAAAATTAAGTAGAAACTGTCCCGTGAATGCCGATGTTGGTGACAGGGACTGCTCGCTGCCTTCTCTTGTACCTGCATTCCTATCATGGCTCTGCATTCCTATCATCATTTCCACCACAAAAAACCCTCCAATTGCTCTAGTTTATTAAGCTTTCCCTTCTCTGAACTTTGATGATATTTATTTTTTGCATCCCTAATTTGGATATGTTATAAATGCATTCACATTGTTGTTTATTCATAAACATAAATGCTGTGTCTCTAAGTGAATTGTGAATTCTTTGATAGCATGGACCATCCATGGTAAAATAACCCCAATACCTGAACATGGTCTAAAAATTAATTGGTTTCTCACTTCTGAATATATTCATATGAAAAATATTATACACTTAATGGATAGTATTCACAGATAAGAAACGACATGAAATCAAGATTTCCAGGACATCAGTGGGTTATGAACACTTGTTTGTTTTAGAAGAACTTAGTGCCTTGATTAGCATAGGTACTCAATGGATGGCAGTTGATGATGATTATCATGGAATTAGAATATTTTATTTGGGATTCCATTTGGGATCTCAAATGGAACAGGCTAAAGGTGTACTCATTTAAACAAACATTTATAAGTTCCAACTACAGAAAAAACAGGTGGAGTAGCGACATGAAAAGAACAATGATTTGGAGGCAGTCAAAACTTGTTTTTTAAACTCCTCCTTACTGTGTGACCTTGGACAAATACTTGACTTTTCTCATCATCAATTCCCCTGTCTCTAGAAGAAAGATAATATTTAAAGTAGTTACTGTGATGATCACATAAAATAAAGTGTTGGTACCTTACACATTTGACACACAGCAGGTTCTGAAAAACTGATAATGGTAGTTGCTATTGCTATTGTTTTTAAAGAAAGCTTGTACCCAGGAGGGCAGAGTCAACAATCACCCACACAAGGTGGAAGGTATTTACCTGCCTGTTTCAGTGTTTCGAATCCAAAACAGAACTCATTCCCCTTGGTTTAAGGATGATTCCCTGTGTAATGCCCAACACATTCATCTCCTATCAGTATTTACTGCTTACTGTGAATTTGTTTATCAGCTTTACTAGCTAACCGATGCATTGATTCACTCCCATAGTAATCATGCACTAAACCATTACTGTATCCCAGACACACTACAGGACAATATACTCATGAGCTTTGCCCTCAGTGGACTTAAAATCTCACTGTGCCCATGAGTAAGAGAAAGGAGAAGATACAGAGAGAAATGAAAGGGCTGGCAAGGCTTTTAGTTAAAAGCTGAAAGGATAAAGAATGTCAATCAGAGCTTTGTCTACTCTGCCTTGTTGCCTAGAACTGCCCTGATTGATTGAGCAGATGAGGAAACAATGTATATAAAAAATTGAGATAATTTTGAAGGATTTTTTTTTAAATAAATCAATATCTGGCTTTATTATCCAGAATAATGGATGGTTTTGAATTACTCAAAAAGCAATGCAGCCTTTGCCCACTATACACGGAAAATTAGACAAGTAGGATTGTACAGACAGGCATTTTGGTGTCCTAATGGCTCCTATCTATACAAGCACATCAAAAATTGGGGATAGCCTTCTCAATATGGCTGAAATTTTCTTCTGAATAATAAAAAAGGACTTTCTAAATAAATTAATATTTTAAAAATATAAAAGACAAACAGTAAACCTCTCATTAGAATGAACTCTTTTAGAGTCGTATCATTTGCATGCAAACAATAATTAGGATAATTAAGCAGGCTTGATGGACCTATATTTGGCTCCATTCTCCTATCCACTAGTTTTGCATTTTTTTTATGCTTGAAAAAGAACACAAGTGGATGTCTTTCAAAACAGTTTGTAATTCAAATTTTTACTAATTCAGACTGACCTTAACCCCAAATTCATCCAAGTTAATAAGGCTTCACTGTAGTTGTCCAAAGCCTTGGGGGCTGATTTAAGGACACCCACATCTTTTTCACCTGAATTATCTGGATCCAACCCCAAATCTACAATATAAGGGCAGTTTTCCCTCACCCCTACCATTTCACTTCAGCCACATCTACATATTAAGAAACTTGGGGCCATTTCTCCTGTCCAAAGCCATTTCCTCCTTTCACCAAAAAGATAATCAAGTTATAGCCTCAAATTAGAATTAATCGCCTGACATATTTTATAATTTATGAGAGTGTTGCATCTGATGTGAGACGATCAAGTTTCATAATCTGTGTCTGCGTTTGCAGTTTATTGACTCAGAGTTTGGGTATTTAGCTTCTAAAAATGGATTTAATATGGCCAGATTAGTTGGCCCTTTTTACGAAGGCCATCCTGATTCAATGCCCAATAGTTACAGAGTCCCTCCTAATCCTTAAATATCCCCTGAATATTAAGGCTGACTCAAAGCTGCATGTGTGCTTCATCAGAATTATAACAGCAACAATTCCTCGTATTTGTATAATGCTTAATATTTTTCAAAGCCCTGTTGTTAAATGTCATACCATCCCAAACCGGGTTCAGTGATAGGAAACTGAGAAGAATCTCATTTTCCTCATTAAAATAAAGTCAAAAATGTTAATACTAGAGGAAATGAAGCTGCCAGTCCCTTGGTTCCACATTCATTAGCAGAATCCTACTAAAAATTACTGAGGTTCACGTTGCATCAAGCAGCCGTGGACAGTCACATCAGTCTTTCTACCTCTCCTGGGTTTCTCCAGAGAGCCCTCTGCTCTTCTCTTGAGCTCTCCTCCATTGCTACATGGAGAGCTCTCTGTCTGGGACAGGCCATGAGGAGCAACAAGCCGACGGCCTCCCCTGCCAGCTATGATCAGCACCACTAGACAAAGCCCTCTCAATGCCCCTGAATCTGAAACGCTGCTCTGGGTGTTTCCTGTGCTCACTGCAATCAGTCCAGAGATGTTAGGCCCTCAAAGTTGGCACAGACACAGTCATGATTCTTCACCTGCTAAGTGGCTCTGGGACATTCCACAGTCCTTAAGATCTAACAAACCACACTCTCTGCAATCACAGCTTTGCTGAGGTCTCCACTACCAGCAAAAGAAGACAGAACAGGATTGACTGGCAGGGGCAGAACTCACTGGGATGCGGGGAAGCATGGCAGAAAGAGTGGGAAGCAGGTCAGCTCCTAAAAGGCTTACGCAGCATTTTACCAGTTTTCACATTTTTTCCATTCTGGATGTGACACTGTGCTTGTGTGACCTCAGTCTAGCTCTAGAGACTGAAAGTGGAGCACGCTCAGTGTGCTTTTGTGTCTTTCACCTTACTTTCCCTAAGTCAGGTTTCTTTAAGCTATGACACTTCTTTTTTTTTTTTAATATATATATTTTTTAAGATTTTATTGGGGAATTGGGGGAGGGAACAGCATTCGGGAATCAGGGAAGGGGAACAGACAAGTTGCTGTCCTTTTGTTCTTCAGTCTAGTTGTGGAAGACATCGCTTCACTGGCCCATGTTGGTATTGTGATCATTGCGCTCTTCCCGGGTGAGGCAGTTGGTCACCGACCATTGGACAGCCAGTCAAGGTGGCTCACGGCAGCTCATACCAGCTGCCGGCCACTCACACTGACTGCCTGTCACTCATGGTAGCTCAAGGCAGCCCACTGCAGCCCCATTGCAGCCTGCGCCATCGCCTGCGACTCATGGCAGCCCAGCTCCAGGTGGAGCTGTTGTTCACCCTCTTAGCTGTAGAAGGCACAGCGTCACTGGCCCATGTGGGATCTGCACTGGAAGCCCTGCTGCTCAGAGCTCATGCTCCCAAGCCAACTCTTTTTTTTTTTTTTTTTTTAAGATTTTATTGGGGAATTGGCGGAGGGGAACAGCGTTGGGGAATCGGGGAAGGGGAACAGACAAGTTGCTGTCTTTTTGTTCTTCAGTTTAGTTGCGGAGGATGTTGCTTCACTGTTGGTATCGTCATTGCGCTCTTCCCGGATGAGGCAGATCGGTCGCTGGCCTCTGGATGTCGCTCACCGCGGCTATTGGCAGCTCACTCTTGGCTGCCAGCCGCTCACGCTGGCTGCCGGCCACTCACTGTAGCCTATGGCAGCCCACTGCAGCAGGGGCTGCAGCCCACACCATCACCGGGGCTCGCACAGCCCAGCTCCAGGTGGAGCTGTTAGTTAGCTGTAGAGGGCAGTGTCACTGGCCCTCATGTGGGATCCGAACCGGGGCCGCTGACATCCCAAAACCAGCGCTTAAGCAATGCGCCACTCGGCCGGCCCCCCAAGCCAACTCTTAACCAATGAGCCACTCAGCTGGCCCAAACTATGACACTTCTTTAAAAATCTAAGAACTATTTTAAGACAGTGCTATTCTTTGAAGTGCCTGTATGGAATAGCTTTAATCCTGTGGGGTCTCTCTCTCTCTCTCTCTCTCTCTCTCTCTCTCTCTCTCTCTCTCTCTCTCTCTCTCTCTCTCTCCCTTCAACAGCACCACTGGTGCATCTTTAAAGTATATGGGCACCTCAATAATAGCATGAACAATGTTTTATTCTTTTCATAATTCTGGCAAGAGACATAGTAGTCATTGGTGCCAGTAGCAAAATACAGCTCTCTGTCCTTCAGGTAGCTGACTGGATATATTGCCAAGCTCTTCTCTGAAGTTAGGCCTCCATCAACCTGGACCTGAGTGACTGTGATGAGCAGAGCCCCAAGGCCAACTGACATTGGACATGTAGCATGAATAGGAAATAAAGATATATTGTGTTATGTTACTGAGAGCTTTGAGTTGTTTGTTATTGTATTTGTACATAACCTAACCTGACTAGTATGTGAGTAGAAGGAGGGACAGTCAGGATCTGAAAACCAGTCCATGGAAACTCAGTCAAATGGTTCAACAATGCAGGAAGTTGCCTGACCTCTGTTAAAGAAAGGGTGCAAACCAGCTCAGCATCCCCAGTTTGACCAAACAAAGCAGCTGCCACTATTGCCACATGTCGAAATATGTAAAATGTGTGGCTTGTTGACAAGATAATTCCACTTCCTGAAAGTCTCTCTCATTTTGGAGAGGGCACACATTACATATTTTCTTCATTGCATTTTCAAAAACAAAGGAAGAGAAAAAAGGATCCTGCCAAACAGCATTTATATTTAGCATGCACCATATGCACATGTGCGGTACAGAGCACAAAGACATGTGGCAGTCCCGCTGGATTGAAATCCGCAGCATAGAGAGCAGAGACTGAATATACATATAAGTGCGAGACTCTCAGTACTACAAATGTAGGCATTTCTGAGAACAGAATGACTCTTTGTGCCTTGACTTCACAAGACTCTTTAGTAGCCACTTCAGAATATTCTGGGAAGCATAATCTTTAGATGTAAGGACATGAGTGAAAGAGGGCTTGGTGGGCAAATGGTCTTTGAAATGGAGTGCAGTTACTTAGGGCCCCTGTAGGTTCTGGATAATCCACTTTACTACATCCTCCACAGTGGAGCTCGGTTCTGAATGGGAAGTTTTCCCTTCAGAGTCACAGAGGGAGAAAATATTTTGAGGGGAAGATGGTGCCTCCCAGCCTCAAAGGCACACTTACAACTACTAAGCACTTCCTGATTATGAAGTGAGAATGAATGAGAATGGAATGCTCAGGCCCTGAAGAAGAAACTGAATCCAGGAAACTACAAAAAGCAAACATGTGAATATACAACTGGAAGCAGGATGGTATAATAACTGTCCCGCCAGCTTTAAACCAGGAGGTGACCCTTAGAAGGAAAGGCCATTGCCCATTTCTAGGTTCCACAAAGAGGGGTTTCCCCTAAACACACACCTCATTGTCCACAGCCCTTTACTTATACCACCCTAGTGAGGGGGAATAATTTATGGGGCAGAGTCATAGGGAAGGAAAGCCAGGCATGCTTACAACGCCACTCCTCCTCTTGCCTACTCCAGCCCACTGCTGTAGTGACTGGGTGGGTAAGTATACCTATATGTCTTGTCTAATAGAAATAAATCACACCCTCCCATCTGATTTCTATAAGTAATAGTAGTAATATGTTAGTTCTCAATCTGCCTCTCCTACTTTTTTATTCCTTAAATTATTGAGAATTGTTGGTGGGCAACAGGTGTTGGACCAAGTGGATTTATCCACAGCTACCAACACACATCCATTTGGAGTAACGAAGGAGGATTTTTTTCTTTTTAGGCCTGGTCCTGCTAATAGTATGTTTTATGCCCATAAGTCAGTTAGGCAGAGGTGAAATCTTATTGAAAACTTGGTGTGTTCTGAATCAAAAATATCAACTTTTAGCCTTTGAGTACTGTTTTAAAGTTTTTAAAATTATAGGCATACCTATGCATCTATACATCTCCTGATTTATGGAGTTGCTAAGGAGCCTACACTGAAAAAGACTTGACCCCAGCCCATCATACAGATCAGACTCATATATAGCTGTGTTCGGGTTGTTCCAATGATGACCAGGGAAAAAGGGACCTCCTGAGAGGATTTACCACAAGGGAAGAAGAGAAGTTAGACCCAGCAGCAGACCCTGATTATTGATGATGAGGGGTCCTTCTGAGAAAGCACCATGGCTGATAGTGGCACTCACCTAGACATAGCCCACCTGGAAGCTTGGATGCACTCTGGCAAAAAGAGTATATGTATAAGTCTAAATAACTGTCACATTAATCCCTATAATTTGGGGAACTCAAGAAGCCTTCGTGCAGGACTTCCTACATCTGAGAGTGGCACATAAGCACTTTTCTTCTCAGTTTCAAATAAAGCACCAGCCTTGAGACATAGCAGGCGAGATCCATTTCCACAGACATAAAGATTGCCAGCTCCAGTGGTTTCCATGTGGCAGCAATGGCAACATCCAAAATGATGGGGCACAGGTGTATTTAGCCCTAGAGAATCCCTCTGTGGAACTGTTGCTCCTATAGCTCCGGAGTTGCAGCCCACCTGGACTGTGTCATGAAACAGCCAGAGCTCATCACTAGAAATACGAGAGCTTCCCTGTGGAGTCCCAGAAGTACTTGGCGAGGACAGCACTTTCTGCTCTTGTCCCTATATTCCTTGAAACCATTCCAGTGATATAACTTTAGTCTTCTGGAAAGTAACAGTTTATAACAGTTGATATCTGTTTAGACCAGTTTGATGATTATTTCAAAACTGAGATTTTTCTCCTTTATGTTTCTGATTATACCTTTGTTAAGGGTGGTCCATCTGAGCCACCACCATGTTTGACTCACATGGTCTGTACAGCAGAAAATTTGAGCCACCACTTCCCTTCCCCAGCACTCTTTTCCCCGCCTCCTCAGGCATCTCTCAACCCTAGAAGTGATGCAGCATAAGTATGCAGTCAATAATAAAAGCATTCAGTCACACATTAATGTTCAACCATACCTTTATAGAGGACAGCCTTAAGAGGAAATAGAGTAAGCTATGGTCTACATGATGAGAATTTAGAGATCTTAGTAAAAGTCCCCTTCACAACCTAATGCTTCCTACTCCCTAGCCAATATCTGAAATTCTACAGCTAGAGATTCATTCACTTGACCTTAACCTTAGATCCCATGTTAGAATGCAAAACAGAATATGTGTGGCAGGGACAGCTAGTATCCTACACAATATCCATTCTCCCCTACCTTCACACTAACAAAATCCAATTTTGTTCTGGTAACAATGTACTCAGATAAAAGACTAGGCAACCAGCCTCCTTTATAGCCATGGATAGACATGTAACACAGCTCTGACCCATGTAGCAGGAGTCATTAGGTAGTTTGTCTGGAAAAAATCTTTAAAGTGGGCTGACTTAGCTGACGTTTTCCCCTTCCAACTTTCTTGCTTTTTCCTACATGGAACACAGATATGATGGTAGGATCAGGAGCAGTCATCTTAGGACCACAAAGAAAAGGTCAAGATAATCATAGAGACCTTGAGCTACTGTACCAAAGCCATCAACTATTGGCTTCCAGGTCTCTCATTACATGAGAATAAGAAACCCTTACATGCAGAAGCTACCTAAGTTACATATTTTTTATTAGTAGTTGAATGCAATTTCCTTGATGCAGACATAAAGCATTATCAGAAGCAAATTTTGTCCTTCAGTGAGTAAATTTATCAATCTTTTCCTGCACACAGGTTTTTATGGGGGAAAAGTGAATGAAAGCATGGAGACAGTGGGGATCACAAGGTAAAAAGAGAAAGTACAAAGTAAAGGTTGGAAGGAGAAAGAGGAAATGGGCATTAAATGCAATGGGTGAAATCTGCCACCTCAATATTTCTGCAAAATACTCAAATAGATGCAGAATGTTATTTGAATAAAAAAGGTAATCTGAAAATAAAATTGTAGGGTATGAATATAACCTCAAGAAAGCAAAAGAAAAAGCTATGCAAATATACATTAAAGAAAATAAAAGGAAGAGTAAAGATGCTGGGTAAAATGACATTCACTCCTCTATCCCTTTTAGATTGCTTCTGCCAACCTCTTCTCAGAGACAGTGAAAAGCTGTCAGTTTCCAAGGAAAACTCATTGGTGAGTAACAGAGCCTTTCTATATTCTTTGGATTTTTGTTATCTTTTATCCCTATGTTTCTAGTTTAGCTATTCCTATAATTAAATCATTAACAATCAGAGAGCTTCAATTTATTTGGCCAGAATCCTCAAATCCTTGGTAATTTCTTATTGTGTTTGACCCAAAGTCATGTAGCCATTTAGCATTATCATCAAAATCCCCACCCAAAACACAAAGACTTCCTTTACTCTACCTCCATGTTTGTTTCCTGTCCTCAATCTATGTTTTACATATGTTTTGGAATGACAATTCTGAATTAGGTTCCAGATATTAGACCTACAGTAAAATAAACTTTAGGAGCAAACCAAGCCAGATACATATTCCCACCTTTTTGACACTTTAAGCCAAAACAATGACTAAAGTGCAATTTTCATTTTGTAGCTGAAAAGTCCATTCCTGACAGGAATATTTGTGTAACAGATTAGGGTCATGCTCCAATAGTCAGGAATTGTTGATTAGATCTACGAATTATCCATTTAGTAGATAAAAACAGACCCTCTATTGGTTCAATTCAATTCAAAATACTTTGGAATGCCTATGTACATATTTAGGTTGGGTTTATTCCTAAATTATGTTATCTGAAATTTCTGGGCTGTTGGATATGCTTGCATTTTATTTATTTATTTATTTATTTATTTATTTATTTATTTATTTATTTATTTATTTTTGTGGGCAATGTCACTGGCCCTCATATGTGGGATCCGAACTGGGGTCGCTGGTGTCCCAAGCCAGATCTTAACCATTGCGCCACTCAGCCAGCCTGGATATGCTTGCATTTTATTGGATACTGTCCAATGGTTTCCCAGAGTGTATACCAGCTATATACTACCACTAGCAGAGTTGCTTTACAGCACCACTGATACTTGGACCTGTCAGTAGTTCTTTTGTTTGTTTGGTTGCTTGTTATTTACAAGCAAAACTAACTTGCTGGTTAATTAGTTTGTTTTGCTTTGTTTTGTTTTAATACTTCTGGTGAATGTGTAGTGGTTTTGCAGGTTTAATTTGTAATTACGATAAACACCTTTTTAATTTGTAATAATAAGCACCTTTTCATATCCTCATTAGCCATTAAGGGATCTCTTTTATGAAGTTCCTGTTTAAGTCTTTTCTCTTTTTGTACTGGATTATCTGTCTTTTCCTCATTTATTTGTAGGATCTCTTTTTACATTCTGTAAATAGTCCTTTGTTGGATCTATGTATTAGAGTTATTGTCTCCTATTCTTTGCCTTGTTTTGTTTTTTCTTTTTGTGTTTTTAATAATGACTTGTGATGAACAGAAGTTCTTAATTTTAATGAAGTCCAATTTATCCATTTTTTCTTTTGATTAATGCATTTTATTCTAAAAAACCATTGCCTACCTCTAAGGCCACATTCTCTTATGCTTCCTTCTAAAAGCTTATTTTAGCTGTCACCCTCAAATCTGTGATCCCCTCAAATTAACTTTACCCATGGTATGATATAGGGTCAATTTTCATATTTTCTCCTACATGCACATCCAGTTTCTCGACATCCTTTATTGCTAAAACATTCCTTTCTCCCACTGAATTTCAGTGGCACCTTTGTCTTAAATCAAGTGAATTCATTCTCTGATCAAAATGGCAAAGTAGGTAAACAGTGTGCTTACATCCTCTCATGACCACATCAAAATTACAACTAAAGTATGGAATAGCAATCAGTGAAAATCACCTGAAATCTAGCTGAACAGAAGCCCTACAACTGAGGACATACTGAAGAAGATACCTTGAGACTGGTAGGAAGGGCAGAGACATGGAACAGTCTAGTCCCATATCTGAATGTGGCAGTTAAAAATCAGGAGGGATATCTTGGCTGTCCAAATTCCCCCTGAGGAGCGAGGGGTTCTAGCCACACACTAGGATCCCCAGCCCTGGGTTCCAGTGCTGGGAAGGGAAGTCCCCAAAACTTCTGGCTGTGAAAACCAGCAGAGATTGTGGCTGGGTGATACAGAGGATGGCTGCTGTACCAGGCATTCCTATTAAAGGACCATGCACAGACTTATTCATGGATTGACTCACTCACTCTGAGTCCCAGTGCTGGGGCAGCAGCTTGAAAGATGCCAGGGACATACAGAGAAGAACTGAGTTGTCTGATTTGGGGCAACTGACTGTGTGGCAAGGACTGAAGGGGTAGCTTTCTCCCAGGCAGAAGTGCTGGCAGAAGCCATTGTTCTTTTGTTGAGCCTTCTCCATTCCCAATGTGCAGAAACAGGTGGTTTCCATATTTGAGTCTCCATCAACCTGTCTAACACTGTTCACCCCTGCCCCAGTGATTCCCTGAGACCCCACCCCACCCAACTTGCAGACTCATCCAAGCTTCTTCCAGTGGTTTTTCCATACAAATGAACTGCCTTGGCTTGTGTATGAACTTTCCTAAAATCTCTCAAAGGTACCCAAACTCCAAACAAGTAGCATCTTGTCTTGGCATGCCCCATACCTCTTGCCTAGCAGCTGCAAGCCAAGCACTAGTCGTACTTGGCCTCAGTTCATGGCTTGGCCTCTTGAGGCTCCTCCAAGCCCAATGCAGGTGGCAACCATCTGCAGAATTCTTTGTGACTTATGCCAGGTGTCCCCAGGCAGAGCACAGGCTGTAGCTGAGCTTGGCCTGCCATGGGGCCCTTCCCAGGAGGCCCTAGGCCCTAGGACTGGTACAGTGGCCAGCTTCAACGGAGCCTAAGCACCACCACAGATGACACACATAAAGGGCAGATTGGGCAGACACGAGTCCTACTAAAACGAATTCTACTCTGTGGGATCAGCACCCCCTGCATAACAGCTCCTCCACTGTAGTCACAGACAGTCCTCACAAACAATCAACCCAAGGGTCAATCTCTCCCACTGACTTGCCAACTGCATCCAAGGCTCAACTACAACAGGAGGACACATATAACCCAAACAAGGGACACACATGGAGCACTTGGAACAGATGACCAGGGAGACTGTGCCACATAGAACACCTACTACATAAGGCCGATCTACTAAGACTGGGAGATATAGCAGCTCTACCTAATACATAAAAACAAAAGCAGGGAGGCAGCCAAATGGGAAGACAAAGAAACATGTCCCAAATTAAACAACAGAACAATGCTCCAGAAAAAGAATTAACCCTCCATCGGGCACAACTGATCTCACAGATTCATTGCACACAAAGATGCCACTATGAAATACGTCTTTACTGTACTAAGTCACAAACATGACTGGTGATAGGTTACAGTAGAGGGGGAAGATATGAAAGCAATCAGTCACGATACTTAAGCTAACTGTTAGATATTTGAAAGTTGTGTGCAATGAGTCTATGAGATGAGTTGCACCAGAAGGAGTGTTAAACAAAATGAGGACAAGCAATTTACCAGATGCAGAGTTCAAAACATTGCTTATAAGGATGCTCAATGATCTCAGTGAGAAATTCAATGAAGAGATAGGAAACATAAAAATGGAAATAGAAAACATAAAAAAGAACTAGTCAATAATGAAGAATACAGTAATTGAAATAAAAAATACATTAGAGGTGGACCAGCTGAGTGGCTCAGTTGGTTAAGAGTTGGCTTAGAGCACGAGCTCTTAGCAATAGGGCCACTGGTTCGATTCCCACATGGGCCAGTGAATGCTGTGCCCAAGCTTAGCTGTCACTGAGCTGCCAACAGGTGGCAGGATGGCTCAGCTGGTGTAACAACAAGATTGCCTGTTCGACGGTGGGCTATGCCCACCTGCAACTAAGAGCGAACTCAGCACCTTGAGCTGAGCTGCCATCTGGATGGCTCAGAGGATAGGGCGTGTGCTCTTAACAACAAGGCTGCTGGTTCAGCTCCCGCATGGGATGGTGAATACACCTACCCGCAACTAAGATTGAACACAGCACCTTGAGCTTACAGGCCACGAGCTGCCAATGGGAAGCCAGATGGTGACTGGAGCACTCCACAACGAAGACTGAAGAACAGCAACTTGGCTGGTCCCATTCCCCAATTCCCCAACACTGTTCCCTTCCCCAGATTCCCCAATAAAAATCTTTAAAAGAAAAAGACTGAATTCAGCACCTTGAGCTGAGCTGCTGCCCGGATGGCTCAGTGGATAGAACCTGTGCTCTTAACAACACAGCTGCCAATTGGACTCCAGTATAGATGGTGGCAACGCCCACCCACAATTAATTGAACACAGCACCTTGAGCAGAGCAGCATGACTGGACTTGGAGCTGACCTTGCTGCGCCCTCCACAACTAAGATTAAAGGACGGCAACTTGTCTGTTCCCCTCCCCCAATTCCCCAATTTAAAAAAAAAAAATCTTAAAAAAAAAGAATACATTAGAAGAAATCAACAGATTAGATGATGCAGAGGATCAAATCAGCAATTTAGAACATAAGGTAGTAGAAAACACCAAATCAGATCAGCAAAAAGAATAAAAAAAAATTTTTAAATGAAGATAGATTAAGGGGCCTCTGGGACAACATCAAGCATACCAACATTTGCATCATAGGAGTACCAGAAGGAGAAGAGAGACAGCAAGGAATTGAAAACCTATTTGAAGAAATAATGACAGAAAACTTCCCCATCCTAGCGAAGAAAAGAGACATACAAGCCCAGGAAGGGCACAGTTCCAAACAAGATGAACCCAAAGAGGCCCACACTAAGACACATAATTAAAATGGCAAAGGTTAAAGACAAACAGAGAATCTTAAAAACTGCAAGAGAAAAGCAGGTATCTACAAGGGAGCTCCCATAAGACTGTCAGCTGATTTCTCAACAGAAACTTCACAGACCAGAAGGAACTGGAACAAAATATTCAAAGTGACAAAAAAAAAAAAAAAAGGACCTACAACCAAGATTACTCTATCAAGCAAAGTTATCATTTAGAATCAAAGAACAGATAAATAGCTTCTCACACAAGAAAAAGTTAAGGGAGTTCATCAACACCAAGCCAGTATTACAAGACATGTTAAAGGGATTTCTTTAAGAAGAAGAAAAATAATAAAAAATAATAATAAAATGGCAATTAACAACATAGGGTTGCTGAATGGTAAGAAAACAAGACCCTTACATATGCTGCCTATAAATGACTCACTTCAGATTGAAAGACAGACACAGACTGAAAGTAAAGAGGTGGGAAAAGATATTTCATGAAAATTGAAACAACGTTTAAAAAAAGTTGGGGTAGCAATATTTACACCAGAAAAAAAGTAGACTTTAAAAGGCTATAGCAAAGACAAAGAGAACCCAGTAATGCCACTTCTGGGTGTTTATCTGAAGAAACCCAAAACACTATTTGAAAGGGACATGTGCATCTACTTGTTCATTGTATTATTCACAATAGCCAAGATATGGAGGCAGTCTGTATATCCATCAATAGATGAATGAATAAAGATTCAATTTTTCCTCTGAGGGATTCTCCTACAGGTGTTGAACAAGTAAGCTGTCATGTTGTGAGAGGGTCATGTGATAAGGAACTACAGGTGGCCTCTAGGAGCTCAGAGTGGCCCCAGATGACAATCATCAAGAAAACCAGACCTCAGTCCTACAACCACAAGAAGTTAAAATCTGCCAGCAACTACATAGGACCCTGATTTCAAGAAAAGAACCCAGCCCTACATGATACCTTACTTACAGCTTTGTGAGACTCTGAGCAGATCACCTACCAAAGTTGTACCTGGACTCCTGATCCACAGAAACTACACGACAAATGTATGCTGCTTTAAGGCACTATATTTGTGGTGATTTGTCACAGCAATAAATAAATATTGTCACTTTACCTATCTTTTCATTCTGAAGAGTAGCTATAGACACAGAACCAGAGTAAGTAATTTTAGAACCTGCTTTGATGTGGATAGTGGCCCTCTAAATCTGGTGCACTGCTGTCACTCTGGTATCTTCCATAGTCCTACAAATCCCTTTACCTTATATTCCCTTTTCCCATATATTCCTCTTTCTTGATTTACTTTGCTCTTTTAGTGGCACACTTTGTCAATAGTGTTCTTAGAAAGTATGTCTGGGAAGCGCATTTTTGAGATCTTGCATATCTAAGATGTATTCATTCTACATTTTTTTGATTGGGCTGGATATAGAATTCTAAATTGAAAATAATGTTGAAGGCATTGCTCCAACAGACTTGCTGTTGAGATATTGGAAGAAATTCTGATTCCTGTTACTTTGTATATTAACTGTTTCTTTTCCTCCTCTCTGGAGATAATTAAGATTCTCTTTTTCCCCAGTGTTCTGAATTTCCCAGTAATATGTCTTGGTGAAGATTTATGTTCATCTATTGTGCTGAGTCTCTGTGACCCTGTTCGATCTGGAAACTCCTTCAGTCTAGAGGAACTGTCTTGAACCATAGCTTCCCCTTCATTTCCTATGTTCTCTCTTTTAAGAGTTCCTATTATCTGGATGTTGGACTAGTCTTCTAAGTGTGCAAATGTTCCTTGAGTTTCTAAAGAGCCTACCTAGGGCCAGCCGAGTGGCGCGGTGGTTAAGCGCTGGCTTGGGAAGCCAGCGGCCTCGGTTCAGGTCCCACATATGAGGGCCAGTGACACTGCCCTCAAAAAATAAAAATAAAAAAATAAAAAAAATAAAGAGCCTACCTAGCACATCCTAGAGTAGGCAGCATAAAGCTAGTAACCTAGTTTAAGATTTCAGCTCATATCCTTGTCATCCTCTATAGGTAATTAGAAAAGATGGCACTCACCTTCTGATTTTATTGCATTTATATTCCAGCTGGTCTTGTTTCTTCTGATGATTTCCTGGTTGAAAATCATCAATGGCTTGTAATGGCCTTTCCTTCCTCACAAACCTTTGAATTGTAAATAAAGTAAAACCTTGCAATTGCTTTTTGTGTCCCTGCTTTGTTTCCCACATGTGTTTTCTATCTAACTGGCTGTTCCACTTTCTTCCTTTTATCATGATTTTTAGAGGACTTGGGAACAGGCTGTTACGTTAGTTAGGACTCTTGAGCTAGCTTGAGTCAAATATAATAATAATAATAAAGAGAGAGCGGGAGGGAAAGGGAGATTTATTGCATTCTGCTGGACTTCAGAAACAACTGGAGCTGAACACCATCTATATCAAGTCTCCACTTTTTGTCTCTGCTTTTCTCTGGTGCTTTAATTATTTTCTTTTGAGGTTTTAGCCACCTGACAAAAAACATGGTCACCAATAGCTCCAGAATTTTACATCATATAACTTTATCACTGGTGAGAGACTGATTCAAATCCCAAATCCCAAAATTCTGGGTAATGAGTTTGACGAGCCAAGTGGGACTTAGGTGCCCACTCTTAGATCAGTCAATTATAGACAGGGAATTGGAGTCACAGCACAATAATGCTAATTGTGTGGATGGTAGGGGAGGAGGACAGCTCCCAGATTATGGGTGCTGACGTTTGACAGGCAATCCCATAGATGTTCTTGATAGTAAACCTTCCTCTCCAGATGTAGGATATGGATGTCAGATGCTTAGCAATAGTCATACTTTTCTCTGAGACACTGGGGCCAAATCCTTCACATACTTAAATGACATTTGGCATCCAGATCCTTCTGGGCACAAAGTCGAGTGAAAGAATAGGGAACCCAGAGAAGAAGCTGGGTTGAATCACCAATGTAGTTTTTAAACTCATAGTGAACACTCAGTAAAATCTCAATAAATAATTCCAGGTAACAAGTACTCATAATAAAGGGCAGATACAAACATACAGATTTACCTTAAGTGACTTGATTTGTAATTAAGCTATCCCCAATTCACAAGATAATTTCCAACCTTCTGTTTCACTAACTGTGTATACCTGACTCAAAAGGCCTGGGTAGAAAATAATGCCTATTCCTAAGTGGATGGTGAGCTCCCTGAATGTATTATAATTTTGTATAGAACAAAGGAAACTTCAAAACTTCAACTCTGATGTTAATAAAAGCAGGAGGAATACGATTTTGTGTCAAACTCCTTTTACTCATTTTAATTGGAATGCCAGATTCTTAGGTCTTTCTGAATTCTTTTCAGCTTCTCCCAAGTCATTTGGTATTTCACTCATCTTTTGCTCTGTTCTTTATTCATCTTTTAGTTAGTGCTTTCTCTTTTTACTGCTGTCTCTCTTTAACTTTTGGTTGAGATGGCTATTTACAGAGAAAAACAGAATTTCTTCTAAAGAAAGCAAAAATCTAACTCGCAAGTTGTGAAAAGTATTTTACACTATTTTTGTATAATTACTTTCATTTTCTGCAGTGGAGCAGCTGAGAAAAATTGCTCTAATTGTGTAATTTTCTGCAACTACTCCAGGACAAAAATCTTGGTAATTGGATTTTTTTAAACTAACAAGTTGTCACAATTGGATAGTTCTTACACTATTTGTGCTTATGCTTCAGAAATTTTCAGTGGATGTACAGTGTATTTTAAATGTTTTGCATCAGTTTGTGGTCTCAAATTTGATTTATTTAACTTTGGATTTTAAAATAGATTGACAACTCTGATTATACATTGTCTCCACTAAAGGGACCCTTACTAAGTTTTGTAGCTGTTCATCCCCACTATGCTGTTGCCATGGGAGCTGAAATCCTGTTATATGTAGCTCCACCCCCAAGTGGCTCTGTCTCCCAGAGTGCTTTGCTGTTACTATGGAAATGCCTGCCCATTAATCTTGGTGTCCTTTTACTACCAAAGCATCTTTAACTGTCTTAAGCAATCAAGTGATGTTACCTACAACAGGGAAAGAAGGAGAAGACTGCTTCCCATTCTAACTGCAGCACTGATTTTAATCAAGATTTAATCAAGGAGCAGACGGAACTAAAGCCATTCTAACAGTTCTCCTTTAAAACTGTACAAAGCAGGATCTTGCTTGTTGCATAGGCACGTGCCCTTGTTCATGCCCTTTCTCGAGACCTCTGAAAATGCATACTATATATTTTTAAAGCTACTTTTGTATTTAATATACATTACAAAATATAGCACAGTGGAATCAATAGGACATGTGGTCACTCGCTTTTACTGATGAAAAGAATGTAATGATTACTACAAATTTTCTGAAGAATGTGTTTTTGGGAAGTCATAAAAACTACCAGAAAAAAAAAATGTGCCTGCTGAATAGGACAAAACCTTATCATCCTGTAGAACTTGAGGGATCATAAACAGAAGTCAAGAAGAAATTAGCTAATGAGTTAAAGATATTTGTATAAACTTTGCCTCTTTATTACTTCCAGATTAGGCATCTATGGAATTTTGAATTTGATTGTAAGGTCATTTGTTCAATGTGAAAACAGGACTTATTGTTAATTCTGGAAGGCTTTTCCGGGTTATGAAGAAATAAAAAAGTATTTGAAAATAAATAAAGGCTAAGGGGAAAATCAGATAGGATTTTTTCAAAAACAATCAGAGAAAATAAAGTGACACCTTTGGTATTTGAACATCACTCTAAGCTTCCAATGACCTGATTGGTTAGGTCTGTGTTTTTTGTGTGTGTGTGGTTTTTTTTAAGATTTTATTGGGGATTTGGGGGAGGGGAACAGCGTTGGGGAATCGGGGAAGGGGAACAGACAAGCTGCTGTCCCCCCGTTCCTCAGTCCAGTTGCGGAGGACGTCCCGTCACCAGCCCATGTTGGCACCGTCATTGCGCTCCTCCCGAATGAGGCAGATCAGTCACCGGCCTCTGGATAGTCGCTCACCGCAGCCATCGGCAGCTCACGCTGGCTGCCAGCCGCTCACGCTGGCTGCCGGCCACTCACTGTAGCCTATGGCAGCCCACTGCAGCAGGGGCTGCAGCCTACACCGTCGCTGGAGCTCGCACAGCCCAGCTCCACCTGGAGCTGTTGTTAGCTGTAGAGGGCAGCGTCACTGGCCCTCACATGTGGGATCCGAACCGGGGCCGCTGGCGTCCCAAAACCAGCTCTTAACCACTGTGCCACTCGGCCGGCCCTAGGTCTGTGTTTTGCATTATCCCCTTACCGATATTTTTTTCATCCTCTTCTGTATTAGTTTCATATAGCTATCATAACCAAGTACCACAAACAGGGTGGCTTAAAACAACAGAAATGTATTGTCTCACAGTTCTACAGACCAAAAGTCCAAAATCAAGATATTCACATGGTCATGTCCCCCTCTGAAACCTGTAGGAGAAAATCCTTACATACCTCTTCTAGCTTTTGATATTTGCCCTCAATCCTTGCCCTTCCTTGGCCTGGGGATGCATCACTCCAGTCTCTGCTCCATCACCACATGGCATTCTTCTCTAGTATATATCATCTTTCCTCTGTACACCTCTATGTCTAAATTTCCCTCTACTCATATGGACACAGTCCTATTGGATTAGGGGCCTACTCTCATTTTAACTAATTACATCTGCAAATCTGTAATGTAACCCTATTTCTAAAAGAGATCACATTCTGAGTTATAAGTAGTTAAAACTTCAACATATCTTTCTGAGGATACAGTTCAACCCATAACACCTTCTCTGAAAAACAATACCAAGAAAGGTATACAGGAAAATTAGTGGATAATTACAAAAGTCAGTTATTGGAAATCTTCACTGCTTTAGGCGTGAACTCCTTCAGTTTGTGGAGTACAAGTTAATGGAGTCATGTTTATTAAGTTTAATTTACTTTTATACCCAGGTGGATACACATGAGATAAAGATGGTGGTCATGATGATGATGATGATGATGGCAACTAACTCACTGAATGTTTGTTATGAGCCAGATGGTATTGTAAATATTTTACATGTATTTATTTGTTTAGTCCTTCTGACCACTTCAGGAGGAAGGTTCTTATTACTGTCCCCATTTTACAGATGAGGAAACTGAGGCACAGAGAGGTTGATTTAGTTGATTTGGAGCAGAGCTGCCAGCAGAAATGCCACTGCAGCATCTCCATAAGTCTAGCCTCATCTTCTAAAGGCTTAAATGTGATCACATTGAAACCTGGGGCTTCCTGGTTTAGAGAACATCACCCACCCAATCCCACAAAGATGATTGCAGGAAGGAACGACCTAGTTTGTCTTGTATATCTTTAAACCAGCCCCATGTCCCCTCCCATGTGAAAAGGAATGTGCATGTACTTGCCCACATTGGTCTTTCTGGGAGGCAATATAGCCAGCATCTTGATTTGCACAGGCTGAACCTTGAATGCCATGTTATCTTCAGCATTTCTTTCTTATAGTTTATGCCTATAGGATGGATCCACTTAATAATTTTTCTGGTATTTTTACATACAGGAATATTAATTCTTTCTCCAATACAAAAGAAGAAGGAAGAGAAGGAGAAGGAGAAGATGAAGAAGAAGACAAAGAAGAAGACAAAGAAGACAAAGAAGAAGACGAAGATGAATTATTATTATTATTATTATTATTATTATTATTATTATTATGGGTCACTGGTCTAAGAAAAATATGCCCCCAAACAGTTTATATTATGATTATTTACCTAGATCTGGGATTTACAGCAATTAAGACATCCATAGAAATAGATCTTATTCTCTTGGGATTTCTTGGGTGAGTTAAAGGAGCATACTGATTTGACTTGTTTATCTGCCCATGTATATAATTAGTTCCACAGAAAACAACAAAACAAATTCTTTGCTGTACGCTTATCAGATCTTCAATGTCCTAGGGTGACTTTATGTAAAAGCAGCATCCTCAAAAACACAAAATTACATGAATGCATTTGTCTCATCATTACAGCCTGAGTGTTAGGGACAAAAACTCACAGTGTAATGTAAATATTTTCCCATAAAATTTAAAAACTTAATACATTGTGGGCATTCAATAGTTATAAAACAGTAACCAAACTAACCAGTTAAGTGGAAAGCTCTAATTAGAAGCAATCCCACACCTTAGGTAGACTTATAGAGGTTGGTGCCACTCTCCATGTCTTGAGACATTCCACTCTGGAGAGAGCAGAAATGAAATCTGCCCTATATGTGTTTGTCTTCCCTGCCCCCTATTTGAGGACTTTCAGCATTCCTGATTTACCTCCATGGGATCTCACATAGCATTGCCTTTGATGAAGGGGCACATTTTACAGCAAAGGATGTGTATCAATGGTAAGGGCACATGATCACAGGGTCTGTTTATCCTACCATAAGCCAACCAATTCAGAAGCAGCAGATCTGATAGAGTGATGCAATGGCCTATTCAGGATTCAGATAAAACAAGAGTTCAGAGACAAAACTCTCCAGGTTAGGGTGCTTCCTCAGATTCCCTGAACCAACATCTGATATATAGTGCTGCACGCCAATAGCTAAAATATATGGGTCTAGGGATGAAGAGGTGGAAGTAAAATTGGCCCCTCTCACCATCACTCCCAGTGACTCATTTCATGTTTGTGCTTTCCAGTCCTACAATTTAGGTTCTGCTGGATTAGACGTCCTGGTTCCCAGTGGGGCTACCCTTCTACAGGGAACACGGTAAGGGTACCACAAGTGCCACCTGGTCACTCTGGGCTCTTCATGTCTGTGGACAAGCATTCAGAGGACAGAGTTATGATACTGGTAGGATAAATCTTTCTTAATTAGCATGAGGCACTAGGGTTGCTGTTACATAATAGGGACAGGGAGGAGTATTCCTGGAACTCGGGAGACTCGCTGGGGTGTCTCTTGGTGCTTCTATTCCTGATAGTAATGGTAAGGGAAATTGACATAATCATGGCCTAACAAGGGCATGGTAACCAGGGAATCAGACACTCAGAGATAAAGCTCTGGGCTTTTCCATCCGGCAAGCCTACTAAAGCAGCAAAAATGATGGCCAAGGGTAGAGGAAATCGAGAATGGGTGGTAGAGGAATAAAATAATAAATATGGATTACAGCCTGGGGACCAGCTGCAGATGCAGGTCATATACTTGTTCTGCTACCTTTCTTATATTGTTTTAATGAGATGGTGGCTGACCATGACCTCAAAGAGATCATGCCACATAGTAGCAGAATGGGCTTAATGCGGGGCTCAAACAGTTCTGAGAGGGGAATGCAGCAGTCAGCATGTCTGAGATTTCTTTCAAGTGATGCTTTGAAGAACTAGTGATGCACAGAGCATACTTTTGGAAACGCTGTTTTTTGCTTATTTTTCAGATGATTTTGTTTAGTTGATTTAAAAGGTTTATTTCTAATGATCCACCTTTAATATCTGTTCATTAAACTACTGATAGGTAGACAATTTTGCTTTTATCATGTGAATTCTCCCAAAAAGAAGAATGGAGAAGAAGAAGAAAGAAAAGAGAAGTATTTTGAAGGTAACAAAAGTTCACTGTCAAAATTGTTGTCCCACGCAAGAGTCCTCCTTAAACCTAAACAATTGCTTCAGTATATCTAGAAACCACACTACTTGGAGAATACTGGTGCCCATACTTTGAAAACAAACTCTCTCTGGCCTCGTAGAATATTATAATTTAGAACCTAGTATTTTCTTAGAATGTGTTCCTAGATTTATACTCATTACAAGGATTACTGTAAAGTGATGCGGTCACTTAGCTGAAAAGCCAACTTTACTCTAGTGAATTCTAAAATTTGAAGAGATAAGCATGACCTTAAAGGATTGCAATGATGTGTGTCTTCCATTTAAGGCTTCTTTGTCTCAGGATAATTTAGCTTATAAGTACAAGCTTGCTTGATAAGGGTACACTGAAATGTGCATTTGTTAAAGCGCAGAGCGAAAGGCTTCTGAAAAAAGGAAAAAACAAAAAGAACCTCTCTCTCTCTCTCTCTCTCTCTGTCTTTATAACTTTCAATAACTCCATAGCAACTATATATGTATGAATGTCTCCAGTCCATATTTCTCTGACTCAGAGCTCTGTGGTCTTGGTAATTGTGAGTTCAGAATATTACTTCTTCATTTGGCTTTTCTGGCATCAAACTGTGTGACATGTAGCCATAAATATATCTATCTATTGCCATTTTTTTTCATTTTGCTTTCTTCCTGGATATTAACTCCCTAATTTTTTCCAACTCCTTGCTCATAATAAATTCCAGAGCAATGCAATATATTACATCTTCCTCACAACTTAGAATACACTGTTTCACATCTGTCATTTGAAGAGAATCAGAATTCTTTCACTACAAAATGACTAAACAGTGCATCCTGAAAAAAGAAAATGACGGATTTCTACTCAAACACAAAGAGAAAAGTATTGAAAACATTGCATCCAAGATAGTGTCAGTAAAGTAACAATAATTAAATCTCTACCTATAAATATTTGGTTCATCCTACCTCATTTGCTCTAAATTTAGTAATCTTAAAGCCACTGTTATGTTGACCCATACTTGGTCCAATTTCATCTTACCAAGCCAATCGTAATAAGATGATAATAATCAGAGCTAGATTTGATTGAGCACTGTGCATCAGGCATGGGCCCAAGTGTTTTGCACACATACCTACAATCCACTATTTCTTCCAGTCCCTACACCTCCACCTTGGTCCAAGCCACCATCACCTATAGCTTAGATTTCTACAGCAGCCTCTTAATTAGTTTCCTTACTTTCACTCTTAGCTCTTTACAATTCATTCTCCATGCAACAGCTGGAGTGATCTTTTACAAAATATTGGGATGTCAGAAAAGTCATGATGCGTTTTTTTCTATGTTTTATGTTGCAAAAATGCGTCATGACTTTTCCAACAAGCCTATATGTTAGAGCACATCACTCCCTTGCTTAAAATGCTTCCAAAAGTCTCCCACTATACTTAAAATCCATTCCAAGCTCCTTACCATGACTCTCAAAGCCATACTCGCTGACCTCTGGGGTCCCATCAGCCACACTGGCATTCTTCAGACACATCAAGCCCACGACCTGCCTTAGAGCTGTGGCACTAGCTATTTCCTCTGCCTTGACCTTCAGGTCCTGAATGTCACCTGCTCAATGAGACATCTCATCATGCCCTAGTCTAAACTAGCCATCCAGTCACTCTCTACCTATTGCATCACTCTATTAGAAATCTTTGCAGAGCACTCATCACCATCTGAGATTACCTGTTTCTCTATTTGTTATCATCTGATTCTCCTGGAGTATTTGCACCTTGTATTTCCTGTTCACCACTAGCACCATACCTGGTACTTGGTAGGCCCTCCATAAATATGGGTTGAGTAAATAAATGAATGAATGAACAACCTTATGAGCTAAGAGTATTACACTTAAGAGGAGAGGAACATTGGATTTAAACGTGAAGAAACCAAGTCTTAGAAAGGCTGGGCAAGTTGCTGAAGCATAAAACTTCTGTGTGATAAAACCAGAACACTAATTCTCAATTTGGAGTAGGAAAGTTGACAAAAGGGGTTAGGTGGGGCAGGACAGGTCAGCAGGCCATTGATCCCTATTGCAAAATTACAAAGAAAGTTGATTTACATCCACTAGCCCTCTCTTTGACGAAGACAACATCACCAGACTCAGAGATGGCACTGATCCATGGAGGAAAATCAAATATTCAAACAGTAGCATATTAAGTGTTTTTTACCTGGTGACAATATCAAAAGAGTTCCCTCTGAGCCCATTTTGAGGTATGCTCTGGAGCAAAGATTCTTTTTACTTTTGAGATCACAGATAACTTTGAGAATCCGACAAAAATTAAGCACTCTTTCTCTAGGGAAAAAAAGACTTTTTTTTTTCGTTTTTTGTTGTTTTTTTTTTGAGGGCAGTGTCACTGGCCCTCATATGTGGGACCGAACCCGGGCCGCTGGTTTCCCAGGCCAGCGCTTAACCACCACGCCACTCGGCCGGCCCAAAAAAAAGACATTTTAAATACAATTTCAGAAAGTATTAAACCCAAAGTGTAGTTCTGATATGAAAAGAACAGTTTCGTTTTGTTTACCCTCTGCAGCAGAGGGTAAAAGGAGTTTTGTGGCCCACTCTTCTGGGCAAGACAAACAGATGTCCTCCCCTCTCTAAAGAAGCAACTGAGAAATGGTAAGGTGGCTGAGCCTCCCTTCACTTTATACAAAGGAAGCCCACTCTCAGCATCTATTGGGTTGTCGGAAAAGTCATGATGCATTTTTGCAACAAAAAACATAGAAAAAATACGTCATGACTTTTCCGACAACCCAATAATAACCTGGACTCAGATTTAAAGGACCATCCAGGCCCTTATGAATCCTTCATTCTTTCACTCAACAAATATTTGTGGGCACCTACAGTGTGATGATAGGAATTGCACTGGGCTCTGGGAATACAGAAGAGAAAGCTGTGGCCCCTGCCTTCATGGAACTCACAGACCCACACAGGCAACTTCACTCCAGAACACCATGGTAATATCCCTACTTCTCTCATTACCGTAGGTGGTAAGTAAGCATCATTTAATCAGCAGTACAATAAGAGAAGCCCACGTCATCAGACTTGGTCTGGCCAAAGAGTTTCTGGGTAAGGTCCATAAAACACATTTTCTTTTTTCCAGTTTTATTATTTATTTATTTATTTATTTATTTATTTATTTATTTATTTTTAATTAGTTGCAAGTGTACTATAAAACACGTTTCAAATGCATGTTTTAGGTTTTGCTGTAAGATGCACATGATTTACTGGAATTATACAGACCATCTGGAAGCTGTACTGCTGTCAGACTCAAAAGCCGACATCTGAAGGAATGGGAATAGGCCTGAGGAAGGTGCCTGGGACATGGTGATCTTATCTATTTTTGAGCTGCAGAAGTTACATTTTACTCAAAGCTAGAGGCACCTGGGGCTTTGTGGAGAGGAGAATCCTTTTTATTTTTATATTTTTAGCTAAAAGCACTTTTATACTAAATATTTATAGTATAAATGTATAAACAGTTTATGCTAGTCAGCCACATTCCCACGATTTAGCCTCCATAAATGTGAAAGATTAACATTAAATAAAGAATAAAATGTTGTGAAGACACACAGGAGAGTCCCCTAAATCAAGGTTTGGGGAATCAGAGAAGCCCACCTGAAGGATAAACAGGACTTAGCCAGAGTTTTTGAGCAGGAAGTGATAGTGATACAGATTGCATCCAGGCAAATGGAAGAACATGTACAAAGGCACAGAGTCCAGAAAATATTCAAAATTCTGCAGTCCACCTATGCATTTGTGGACTGGTCTTTCTGGTCTAGCTTCTAAATTTCCAAATAGCTCAACTAATAGATACATTTTCTTTTTTCTGTCTTCCCTTCCTTTGCAGCAGAAACAAATGCTTCACATTCTCATTAGAATATCACCTCAAAATGTCTCCCTATCGCAATATCGAAGATGAGAAATAAACCCTTTTTATGCTAAAAGCTAAAAAAAGAAATGCTTTGAGGGTGGTTGAGTTTCCTTGATCACCTAATAGGTTATGAATTCAGGATGTTTATGTTCAACAGCTTAATGCTTACTCATTAAGAGTTTACACCATTTCTGCGTTTACATTGGCCCAACCACCATTTTGAAACACCGCTCTAGTGGAGTTTGCAGCACATTCAAATTGCTCTCCAGCCAGTTATAATCCTTAAGTCACCCAGTAGCAAGCTGTGAGCAAGTCACCACATGTATTCTCTATCCCAGTAGTTGTTACCATTGATTAAGCACATTTTTTATGCCAGAAATTTTGTTACGTATATAGCTCACTTAATCCTCACAAAAATTCCATGCAATGGGAGTCATTTTTCTTGTGGTACAGATGAAGAAACTGAAGCTCAAAGACATTAGTAACTTATCCGAGGTCACAGGTGGACAGTGGCACTTAGTCACTGTTCATTCTGTTAGACTTACAGTAATGCATTCTAATCACATGTTTACATTGGTATGAGCCTCTCTCATGAATCATCTCAAAAAGCTTCTGAACATAGAGTAGTACTGGGTGTTTCTTTTACTGAAACTAACTCATATAAAAAAAAGAGAAAAAATATTGCAAATTCAAAATTAAGTTGTGAGATGAGATTAGAATGATCCTTGTAGTTTCTTGTGAGTCTCACAAAGTCCATGAAATATTGCAAAAGAAAATAATTCTATTCCATTTAAGAAATGAAACCATATTACAAACAAGGGTCACTCAAAACTTCTGAGATCCGGTTTCAAAAAAGAAACCTATCCTTGGAACTTAGGAATGGACACTATAGAGGCAGCACTGGCTGGCTTTGGACTACTCTGACTGAACTTCCTTCCTTCCCCCCTAGGTTCCCACCATCCCCACTAGCTCCTGTTCTCAATCCTTCTGCTCCATCACTCCTGATACATTGCTCTGGGGGCCTTTGCTGAGATGTTCTGTCACCTCACTCACTGTTTTCTTTCCAAATCCTTTTCATCCTAAAAGGATCCAGCTCAAAAATCACCTCTCCAGAGTGACTGGCTAGCTCAGTTGGTTAGAGCATGGTGCTGATAACACCAAGGTTGCCGGTTCAATCCCCGCATAGGCCACTGTGAGCTGCGCCCTTCCTAAAAGAGTCAACTATGCCATTGTAGCATGAAAGCAATGTGTAACCAATGACCATGGCTGTTCCCCAATTTAAAAAAAAGAAAAATTACCTCTCCAACAAAATGCTCCTTATAGCCTCAGCTTGTGGTGATTGCTCCCCGCCCCTGATCTTGAGGGACTTACTGTTTGTAATGGTGGTTAGGATCTTCCCTTATTATATTGTGTGAGTCGGGTCCCTTGTCTTCCATTAGACTGTAAGGGCCTTGAAGGCATTTACTCCTTTGTAGCCACAGCTTTGTTATCTGATACAGTGCTGATCACATCACAATTTCTCAATAAGAACTCATTGACTTCACTGACGGTTTATCTGCCTTGACTCCTTCCCCAGGTTATAACAACCTCTTGGATGCTAGGATTGGGTCTCCTTTATGTTTGGCAATGCCATACACTAGAGAGATTCAATGGGTATCCAACCACATTAGGTCATGAATTTACAGTGGGAGTTCAACCTGCCATGATGCTTCTTAACATAAGAATATCCATTTTATGTAAAAATTATTTGTTTTGTAAAGATAATAATAATAATAATGACAATTCATATACACACTGCAAAAAGAATTGAAGAAATTATACAAAATAAGAATAATAGTTTTCTTTGGCATAATTATGGATAATTATTTTTTGGTTTTTCTATATTTTTATATTAAATATGCTCTTAAATTTTCTACAATGAATAGGCTACTCAAATCATTAGCATAAATTTTGCTAAAAAGTGGAAAAATCTAAATCAACCAGTTAACACCAAAAAGTTATAAAAAAATACCATTCCCCTCCAGGTGTCATTGTCTTTTGTTTGGAGAAGTTCAGCTCCACAGGGCTCCTCATTCTGTTCAACCACTAATGACACACAACAATTTTCTCTGGAGTACTTTACACATCCCTTCATTGTCCTTTCTCCCTAGTGACTAGCGCTCAGCACCTCTTGAATTTCTTCAAATTTTACTATGCCAGAGAAAGGAAAGTCAAGTGAATCCAATGTGTCACTTTCAAATTGGACAATTTTGCAAATAGATTACTGATGCAGAGCTGAATACATCAAACATATTGAATGACACTTTTGTCCAAGGCTACAGGCTTTCCAAGTTGATGAATGCAGCAACTGAAGTTGACACTAAAATGAGTTGGATAGTTTTAAAAGCAAAACAAAGATTAAAATAAGAGAAGTGGGCATCCAAAAAATATCAAGAACAAATGAGTTTGCACTGTCATTGTTGTGGTAAGTTTGCTGTTGTTGCTATTATTATGGTTACTATTTATCATTAACAATGATGAATAACATTATTCAACTTTCCTTGCAAAGTGCTTTTCTATCTCTTTTGCTTTGTGTAATTTCTATTATCAGAAGAGAAAAGTCAGGGCTAATGTATGTCACACAGGCTATGAAATACTCTTCTAATGTTCACTATATTTGGAACTTAAATGTCCCACTTCACCAAGTTACAAAGTAAGGGCATATTTCTTTTCATGTCCTAACCATAGTGACTTTCGGCTCTCAAATGCCCACAGTGAAAGGAAGTCAGAACTTTCTGTACGTTTTCCCCCAAGCCAAGAACTTCTGGGACTCTTTAGACCATTTGTATGTGTTTTACACATAAATCCTAATGATTACTTGTCCCTATTCCCACTCTGCCATCCAAACCCTACAATACCAGAGCTTTCATGTCTCCTTGTGTCATCACAGAATATATTCCTCCAAACTGCTCACTCCATGTAGATTAAATCTAAGCATGGACCCTGTTCTCTCCAACTGCCTTAAAGGCACAGCTAAGATCAATCAGTGGTGCTGGACAAAGATATAGGGACAGTCTGGATATATGGAGGTTAGTGCCAAGAATTATCTACTCTTCCATTGCTGTTGTCACTCCAAAGGCTCACAAACCCTAAAACCAACTTCTGGGTCCCAGCCTTGCTCTCAGGTTACTCCAGTGAACGGAAGGATCAACTTCTCTTATATTCTCCTTTCCACCCCCTTTGATGGAATCTCTAGACCACTTTACCCAATAGTCATGGGCTTCTAATCCTCTGGCTCAAATCCTCTGGTGAAAATGGTCCTTTCCTACCCAAGGTTCAAGGTTCAATCTTATTCCACAAGCATGACTGAGAGTGGAAACAGCCACAGGACCTTCAGGGGAATCATTCACACACACTTACAGGTAAATCCAACCTTCAAGACTCTGACAAGGTTATCACGATACAGACAGGCATTTCCCAAAGTCTGGGTCGCTCATTATTAATTAACTCTATGACAGATGCAACACTACATAGTCCCCAAGTTCCCTTTCATTCTCCTCTTCCTGGGCATGCAAGAAGATAACATTGCCCAGACTCCCTTGAAGTTAGGCTGGAACCCTACATCTAGTCTAGCCAGTGGGCTATATATGTGGTCTTCTTGGCTGAGACAGTGAAAACTCCTTGTACAAGCCTCCATCTCTCTTTTCCTCCATCAGTGGTCACAGAAATTAAATTTTCCAGGTATAAATGGTCTGGATGCTTCAGTCACTTCCTGTAAGGAGCTGCTGTAGAAAGCTAAAGTTACCTTGGAAAGTTGGCTAAAGATAAAAATTTATGAAGTCCTCTTTCATAGTCAGTGTGCTGGGTTTGAAAACATATGGTGAAAAGCTTGATATGTTTCCTGCTCTTATGATCCTAAGAATTATTTCATGCTAAAGAGTTTGGAATTCATCTTAAGTGCAACCATGAGAGCTTGAATGATTTTAAGCAAGGATATACTATGATACAATATTCTTCTTAGAAAGACCTTTGTAAAAAAACATGTGAGAAAAATATCTGAAGAGAAAAACTACAGGCTATGATCCAGGAAAGAGCTGATGGTGGCCTAAATTAGTGTGCTGGCAGCACAAATAAGTGGAGATTGGAGATGCAGTGGGCACGGAAAGAATGGATGGATGTGATAGGTACAATCCACATGCACATGAAAACATAAATTCCCAGTAAAAAATATTTCTTTTTTCAAAAGACTGCTTCATAGGAATTTGTACTCATTTTTACAATTTACAAATAATGTTTCAAAATAACCAAAAAATAAACAGCTTTAGCTCTGAATTGGCACCATTGTGCTCTCAGCAGCACGAGGCCTCTGTTGAGGACTGTTCTCTTAAGTTCAGAATCATCTCCTAGACACATCCTTCTTCACAGTGTAGGAAAATCAATGCCTCTGATACAGAAGGCCCTGAGAACTCAAAAATGGTGGGAAGAGTGCCGGCTGAGTGGCGCGTTGGTTAAGATTTGGCTTGGGACACCAGTTCTGAGTAGCAGGGTCCCGGTTTGGATCCCACATGAGGGCCAGTGATGCTGTGCCCTCTACAGCAAAGATGGTGACCAACATCTCTACCTGGAACTGGGCTGCTGTGAGTCGCCAGAGATGGCAGAGGCTGCAGTGGGGCTGGCCAGCAGCTGGCATGAGCTTTCGTGAGCTGCCGTGAAGCACTGTGAGCAGCCGTCCAATGGCCGGCAAGTGACTGCCTCACCTGGGAAGAGCGCAATGAAAATACCAACATGGGCAAGTGAAGCGATGTCCTCCACAACTAGACTGAAGAACAAAAGGACAGCAACTTGTCTGTCCCCCTTCCCCAATTCCCCATTGCTGTTCTTCTCCCCCAATTCCCCAATTAAAAAGAAAAAAAAAAACAATGGTGGGAAGAGCTGTATGTGGGGCTATCAAGAATTGTATGGTCCTGGCTCCAGTCCATGAGGCTGAAGTCCCCTGGCCCTGAACTGTTTCCTCTCGTATTTTGTGTGTGTCTCTCTCTTGCCTTAAACTTTCGCTGTCCCTTCTCCACTCCCACCTGCTCTGTCATGCAGGAACGCGACAAGTGGCAACAAGTGGGGCTGGAGAAGGAAAGAAAAAAAAAATGTCATTATATGCACATGACATGACACTATATATAGAGAATCCCAAAGACTCCACCAAAAAACTGCTAGAACTGATACACGAATTTGGTAAGGTAGCAGGATACAAAATTAATATTCAGAAATCAGTTGCATTTGTGTACACCAATAATAAACTATCAGAAGAAGAAATCAGGAAATCAATCCCTTTTACAATTGCTTCAAAAACAATAAAATATCTAGGAATCAATTTAACTAAAGAAGTAAAAGACCTGTACTCAGAAAATTATGAGACACTGAAGAGAGAAATCAAAGAAGATACAAATAAATGGAAATGCATACCATGCTCATGAATAGGAAGAATTAATATAGTTAAAATGTCAATATTACCTAAGGCAATAATTAGATTCAGTGCAATTCTAATCAAACTACCAAGGACCCTTTTCTCAGAAATAGAACATAGAATCCAATCATTTATATGGAACCACAAAAGACCCCATATAGCCATGGCAATCTTGAGAAATAAGAAGAAAGTGAGAGGCATCACACTACCTGACATCAAAACATACTACAAGGCTACAGTAATCAAAACAGTATGGTACTGGCATAAAAACAGACACATAGACCAATGGAACAGAATAGAGAGCCCAGGAATAAACCCATCCATATACGATCATTTAATCTATGACAATGGAAGCAAGAATTTACATTGGAGTGAAGATAGTCTATTTAATAAATGGTGCTGGGAAAATTGGACTGACACATGCAAAAAAATGAAAATGGACCACCTACTTACACCATATATGAGAACAAACTCAAAATGGATTCAAGACTTAAATGTAAGACCTGAAACCATAAAACTTCTAGAAGAAAACATAGGGAGTAAGTTTGCAGACATTACCCTGAGTAATATTTTTACTGATATATCCCCTCAGGCAAGGGAAATAAAAGAAAAAATAAACATATGGGATTACATCAAACTTAAAAGTTTTTTCACAGCAAAGGAAATCATCAATAAAACAAAAAGGCAGCCTATTGAATGGAAGAAGATATTTGCCAACGATATATCTGATAAGGGGTTAATACCCAAAATTTATAAAACACTCATGAAACTCAACACCAAAAAAACAAACAACCCAATTAAAAAAATGGGCAGAGGATATGAAGAGGCTTTTCTCTAAAGAGGACATACAGATGGACAACAGGCATATGAAAAAATGTTCAACCTCACTAATCATCAGAGAAATGCAAATAGAAACCATAATGAGATACCACCTCACTCTAGTCAGAATGGCTATCATCAACTCATCAACAAATCAACAAACAACAAGTGCTGGCAAGGGTGTGAAGAAAAGGGAACCCTAGTGTACTGTTGGTGGGACTGCAAATTGGTGCAGCCATTATGGAAATCAGTATGGAGGTATCTCAAAACACTGGAAATGGAACTGCCGTATGACTCAGCAATTCCACTCTTGGGTATCTACCCAGAGGAATCTAAGACACAATTCGAAAAAATATATGCACCTCTATATTTATTGCAGCGCTATTTACAATAGCCAAGACTTGGAAACAACCAAAATGCCCATGGGTAGATGACTGGATTAAGAAACTGTAGTACATTTATACAATGGAGTGTATATATTTTACTCCACTATAAAGAAGAATGAAATCATACCATTTGCAATGATATGGATGGATCTAGAGTCTATTATGTTAAGTGACATAAGTCAGTCGGAGAAAGACAAATACCATATGATCTCACTTATATGTGGAACCTGAAAAACTGAATGAATGAGCAAAGTAAACAGAAACTATCTCATAGATATAGAGGAAAAACAGGGTTGCTAGTTGGGAGGGAGGTGGGGATGAGGGAGAAGGGGAAGAGATTAGACAACATAAATAGGTAACTACAATATTGCCACAGGGATATGAAAGACAGTTCGGGGAATATAATAATGTCGTAAATATTTTGTGGGGTGTCAGATGGTCACATGTCTTGTTAGGGAGACCACTTCATGGATGGAGTAGAGGCTTGATCACTGCACTGTATACCTGAAACTGATGTTGTATAATATTGTATACCAACTGTAATTGAATATATAGATAGTCATGGGATGTGGATTATACGGTGGAAGGGAGTCAAAGGAATTGTAATAGATAGTATGATATGGGGGGGGAGGAGTGGGGTGGAGAATTGGGGGAGGGAGGTTGTCACTTTGAGGGGTAAAAAGTATAACTACACCTGAAGCTAATTTAAAAAACAACAAAAAAAAATGTTTATTTCACAAAAACAAAATTAAAAAAAAAAAGAATTGGAGGTCCTAAAATAAAAAAGAAATAAGCTATTTTAATTCTCCTTCTCTCTCTCTCCTCTTCTTTTTTATTAAATGAAAAGCTCTTTATCTCTTCCAATCAACCAACCACAGCTCTCTACCTTAACCCCTTATCCTTCTCTAAAATATTCATACTCTAAGTTTCTTTTGGCCTCTTGACAGAAGTTAGACTCAGATGTCAAACCTATGAGTCACGGGAGTTTGAGGATTCACCACTTCTCACTTATACTTCCCTCACCCTGTCCTCACCTTTTTAGGATAACTGAGTCCCCCCCACCCCCCACCCCCACACACATATCCCTTTCTTTTTCACACCAGCAAACCTCAACCTTTCTCACTACATAGTCAGTGTACTTAAAAATTGCCTTCTTTTTGAGATAGTGTTGCTTTGCTTTATTTCTTTTTTCTAAATAACATATAATGTAGACTTATAGAAAGTAAAATGTACAGTTGTATTGAGTCTATTCTATAAAATTCTTACTCCTTAACTATTGTTTACTTTATTTTGGAGCTAGAAATCAACTATGAGACAGTAACTGATTAGGAAACTTTCACAAATGCATGTAGAGAGACTGAGAGAAAAACAGTAGCAGACCATACATTTTCTTTGTCACATTGTGATTAGAGAGAATGTATTTCAGGACGGAGTGGAGGACAAACCTTAAGGCCTCTTGTTTTTACTTTCTTGGTCATGAGACAGACACCTGTGATGCTCCGTGCCGTGTCCCCTCAGCCCACTTCTGGTTCCAGTTTCAACCATGGCTGTGGTGGGTAGTTCCTGTGGCAGCCCAGGATTGCCCGGCCCTGGCAGCACCCACCTCAGCATGCTGTACACTGTTCCCCTTTCTATCTCAGGGCCTTCTCCAATGTTCCCCTTTCTACCTCAGTGCCTTCTCCCAGGAGCCTGTTCAACTTATCAGCTCAGGTGAACCTGGAGTTAACATCTCTGGGACAATCTTCAGTCAGAGACAGGACATGGTGAAAAGGTCCCAACAGCCCATCCTGCACCTGGACAGTCCTGGAAGGCATTCTGTAGGCCCCTCGGAGGAATTGTGTTCCATTGTCCACCGTGGAAATCTCAATAATCCACATTTATATCAGCTTTCTGTCCCTTCTCTCACTCCACCTACTTCCTTCCTTTCTGGCAACTATACCTTCACTTAAGTCATTCACTTGGGTTCTGCTTTGATGGGGAACCCAAATTAAGACAGATGACTTGCTTGTTTTTAAGAATTAAGGACATGAAGAGGGGAACTGGTGATTTTAGGAGGCAGAATCAACAGAATTTAGTGAGTGATTAAATTGGAAGGGAGAAAAGTGTGGGAAGGGAGCAACAAAATGTAATGTTCCCATAAACAACATCTGTTCTCATCATACATTCTAGGCATTTCCTAATCACCTGTGCTCAGCTTGTTGGCACCCTTGCATAAAGGCTGGCCCAGGCAGGGTGCTTAAGACTGTAAGACCTTGTCCCTTCTAGGTGCTGCTAGAGGGCTTCCTATTCTTCATCCTCTCTTTCCCAACTGCCATGTCAAAACGTTCAAGCACCATCTCAAAAGCCCTCTGTTTAGCTCTTCACTTGGCTTCTAAGAAGTTCTGATGATATTGAGAGAAGAGAGAAGGGAAAGGAAAAAGACTGAGAGCAGAGTACTGAGGAAAGCAGGAGAGAGGAAAGATAAAGAAAAGGGAAAGAGGTAGCGAGGGTTAGGACAGGAGGAGAGGAGAGGGATAAAGGGTTGTCAGCTCTTTCATGACCCTCTGCATTTCAGATCCTCCATCATGATTGGTGCCAGTCTGACCATTTACCTCTTCTTTGGAAATGCACAATGTGTTTCAGATATTAACTTACCACTGAAGGAAGGGGAATGTCAGGGATAAATAGGTGCTCTCTTATGCCAGTCTAACTTTACATTTTCATTTTTATACTGGGGCTAAAAAGTTGATGTATGAGTTGATAAACTCGAACCTGTGTTGACTTTCTATTGGAGGTAAGGGAAAATTTGAAATAATAAATAATATAATCAGTACTGGTACCAATGGATGGGAAAGAGAAAGCCATTTAGAAATAGTATGGTGACTCTTGTTAATAAGGCATCAAAATATCGAATGTTTCTCAGCACGATAATGCCAGGGGTTATGGTTTTAAAATGAAAAATGTCAAAGCCATGCTACCAAGAAAAATATGCTTTCTACATATGAGACTAAACAATATGGATGTCAAAAACATTAATGCCAGCCTTGGCAATTTGGGCTGGATTCTTAGGAAAACTAGCGAAGAAGCTGCTGCTCATGGGAGAACTAAACTGGAACTAGAGTATCCTCAATTAATGGGACAGGAACCAGCATTCCAACCCCATGCAGCTGACAGTGGCCAAATGAAAAAGAGATGCCATTTCCATCCAACAAAAGCCTGAGCTCTCAACTGTGTGAGACACAAGAGGTGCTGAGGGGATAGGCTTGACAATTCTTCTCCTGTGTGGAAGTGGAGTAAAAATTGCCCAGGAATCAGCTAGAGGCACTGGACCAGGGAATTCAAAAGAGAAGGCTGTGTGAAAAGGAAGAGAGAGTTGGAGAGAGACAGATCATCCTGAGGTCTAAGTCTCTGGGTCCTTCTATTGCATGCTACAAAGGGACAGATTAAGTCACCACCTGTCCTCCTCCCACACGGTGCTGGGTGTTTGAGTCCATGTGCCCACCAGAACAGGACATTTTATACCTCTATTTTGGTGTGTCCTGGCAGAGGCTCTGGTGGAGACAGGGATGGAGACCATCAAACCCTCTCATGCATTCCTAGGCCTGGTCTCCAGTGCACAGTAGTGGTGCCAGGGTCTCTGTGAGCCATTTCAGCGCCGTTGTGCAAGCTAAAAACAAAATCCACCTTGCTTTGTTACTTTTTATTTATTTATTTTTATTTTATTTTTTTTTTAGCTGAGCCATCCTGCCACCTGTTGGCAGCTCAGCAGCAGCTCAGCTCGGGCTGGACATCAAACTGCTGTTGCTCAGAGCTCAGCTCGAACTCTTGAGCGAGCTCTTAATCAACTGAGCCACTTGGCCTGCCCTCCATCTTGCTTTTTTACACATAACTGAGCCAACTGAAAAAAAGTGTCTTCATTGGGTGAACAAAGCATCCCTCCTTTAAGCAGACATATGCCAGGGCACACCGTTTGGTGAGCAGGTAATGAGCTAGATTTTAGCCTTCCCTCGCTTCCTGAGTCCCGGGCCTTTATGCAAAACACAAATAGCACAACACTGTGGTACTGCAAGGTAGGGATCCGTGTTCAGCAGCATCCCATCCCTCTGCTCACACACTAGGCAAGAGGTAGCAAGGGGACCCACAGAGACAGGGAAGGACCAGTCCAGCCCCATCACCATTACCAGGGACTCTGACTGATGTTCTGATTGGGCTCAAAGGATGGGCAAGAGCTTCTCCTGCCTTTCAGAGAAATGGGTATAAGGTACAGGCACAGTTCATGTTGGAAGAGATAAAACAGAGAGCAGACCTGAGAGAGGCAGGTGAGATGAAGAAATGTGGAGGAAGAAGCTCTCGTGGGAGTAGGCACATGTGGAAGCACAGATGGCAGGCGCTCCAGCTTAGCCACGGGCGCAAAAGGACATCACCTCCTCACTATGTTCTGCTTATGTTTCCACTCCAAACCTGGCCCTATCCTGGCACAGGAGTGAGACAGGAAGCAAGGCACCACAGAAAGGGAAATTCAACCCCAAGGGTAGATAAAAATAGACAATACAAAATGTTTAAATAACAAAATAAAAAGTGTGTTTTTTTGGGGTTTTGTTTTTATTTTAATTTAAAGAAAATCCCAAGAGGTGGCAGCAGAAAGGAAAAGGCTTCCCTTCACCTCCAGGCCAGCTGACAACACTGGCCCACACACAGGGATGCAGACCCCAGGTCTGTAAGTCACCACCACTGTCTTTTCCTTCCCTTTCCTTCCCTTCCCTTCCCTTCCCTTCCCTTCCCTTCCTTGTCCTTGTCCTTGTCCTTGTCCTTTCCTTTCCTTTCCTTTCCTCTCTGCAGGTTGTGCTCAGATGGGCTTTTAAGGATTAGCTTGGGAACAACCACTGTTCTAAACACTCTTTCAATTTTAAAGATTCATCACTAACCTAAAAAATTGGCTTGCACTGTAGTTAGAAAAACTTAGAAGATTGAGTTGAATGTGCACACATCCTATGACATAATCTAGAAAAATTTGTTTTAAATCCATTTCATATTAGCTTGTCTATTTGTCATTTTTCTCCCTTCACAAAAGTAAAGTACAAACTGCCCCCCTCCCCCAAAGGGCAGTGATTTTAACTATTTGAGTTAAGTATAAAAATGTTAGTAATCATGGGCCGGCCGAGTGGCTCAGTTGGTTAAGAGCTTGCTCAAGAATGCGAGCTCTGAACAACATGGTCGCCAGTTCGATTCCCACATGGGCCAGTGAGCTGTGCCCAAGGTGAGCTGCCGCTGAGCTGCCAACAGGTGGCAGGATGGCCCAGCTGGTGAGAGCACATGCTTCTAACAACAAGGTTGCCTGTTGAAGACGGTGGGCTACGCCTGCCCGCAACTAAACACTGAACTCAGCACCTTGAGCTGCCAACCAGGTGGCTCAGGGAATACAGCGGGCACTCTTAACAACAAGGCTGTCGGTTGGACTCCTGCATCAGATGATGGCTACACCCACCTGCAACTAATTGAACACAGCACCTTGAGCTGAGCAGCACGACTGGACTTGGAGATGACCTTGCTGCCCCCTCCACAACTAATATTGAAGGACAACAACTTGGTTGTTCCCCTCCTCCAATTCCCCAACACTGCCCCCTTCCCCTAACTCCCCAATAAAATAAAATTTAAAAAAATTTAGGAATCCTGGTAAATTAGAGTGATTTTTTCAGAATTCCCTTTCTTTTTACTTTTTATGCATTCCAGGAGGGAAGAACCATGGGTTTCCTTTAGATATTGGCTAAATCATAATTAAAATATGTTTACAAATTTGTATTTATGAATAACTTTTCAGGAACATATTTCCTGAAGAAGATACAAAAGCAAAACATTCCTGGGTGTAGCTCACCTGGAGAAGCATTGACTAGCTTCAGCAGAAAAGATAGCACAGAAGAAAGACTGCAGCTGACTTCTGCCTTTAGGTATGAGAGAACTTTCAACTGACCTTTCTTCTTTTTTTGACAAGTCTGGACTGAAATATGGAGAAGTGCTCAGCCAATGAATCTGAATTGCCTGACAATGAGCATCTGCATATATAGTGTTTACCCACAAAAACATTTGTTGCGCACCTGGACATAGCAGGTTCTATGCTAGGTGCCAGAGACTACAAAATGAATAAGATCTACCTTCAAGAAACTGCTATCTAATCAAGGAGTTAGATTTGGAAAAAAATAATTACAATATCTGCTAGTAAGGCCATTTCTAAAGGTATGAAGAAGAGTAGTAGTGTATCTATTATGGTGTTTTGGGGCTACAATAAGAGAAAACCTGACAGAATATCTTAAGTGATAAGAAATTTATTATTTCACCTAAAATAAGCTCAGGGTAGGCTAATTCAGTGACTTAATTAATTAAAAATTCAGATTATTTCTACCTTTCCACTTGGTCATTCTCAGCATGTTGACTAGTAGTCTCATGGTTGATTCTGATTGTCACAAGATTACTGCCACAACTCCAGGCATCACATCCTCACACCACTGCACTCACACAGAAGCTGAGAAAGGACAGTTTCTTTTAACATGTCTTTCTTTTAATAAGAAAGGAAAACTGCAGGGGGAGAAGGGAGAGGACAAGAAGAAGAAGAAGAAAGTAGAATGGCTATTGAGTTGACAGTAAATAAGGTATGCTACAGATGGCCTAGATGTCAGAGTGATTATTTCTGCCTGGAGGCATCTGGGAAAGCTCCCCATAATAATAAAAATAAATGTTAACAGATGAGTAAGAGTTGACCACGAACACAGGCCCAACACTGTACCTCCACAGAGAAGAACCACTGCAACCAGATTCAGACTCTCTTTCTCTTCGTGACTCAGCCAAGAACCTCTGTGTGTTATTGCAAAGTGACAGCAGGTGCTGTCAATCCCACCTAGGCTAAACATTGGCTAAGGTACCTAAGCCATAGTTGAGGTCCCAGCTCGAATTTGTCCACTGCAGAAGAGTATAAACATTTTTCTCGTGTAGAGGTAATCAACAATGACCTTTAAAGTTTTCTTTTTGAACTTGATACAAAACTCAGTACCTCACAAATACTTGACAAGTGGCAATAGAGCGCAACAGAAAAAATGAAGAAAAGAAATCCACAATAGAATCAGAGTGGACATTTGGTGAAACGGTCATTGACCCTTCTTTAGAGACATGTGGGCTTCTAGGAAGGCAGAATAACCCAGGGTTCTCTTGAGCCCAGCGAGTACTGAGGAAGGGCCCATCAGAAAAAAAAGAAAGTAGAATTCACACAAAGTCCTCACGCTGTTCACTTGAATAGAAAATGGTACAAAGATGAAAGTAGAGAAGACACATGGCAAAGCCTCATAACCTACAGCCCTGCTAAATAGAAAACACAGAGACTCACCACAGGGTGATTCCATAAAGCCACTCTGAATGCCATTTTGCTAATTGTGTTTGCTATGACACCAAGCACTGCTTAGCTGTGCTCCCAGAGTGTCTCCATAATGGCAATCACTTGCCAGGAGCGAGAGTGATTTTTATTTGATATCCATACAAAGCAGAAGCAAATGAATTACCATAATGAGAAGCGGCATAATGATGGGGAGATGTACAAACTGCCATTGTGTTTAATAACAACAAAGCCTTCCCTTTTGAATTAAATTTGCAGCAAGATTCTTATTGAAGCATCATTGTACTGAAACCAAGTTATTTTTAAAAAACTCCAAAGTATTTCAGGAAAGATTACTGGAAAGGTTGTTAGGATAATTTTTTTTTCCTTCAATTTTTATTCTCAGTAAAATCGACTTCGTTGTAGCACTACACAGCTGCAATTTGTGAAGTAAATGGCAAAGCTAAATGTGCCGAAACCCAACATGTTCCCTGAGCAACAAGGGGATGGAAGGCAAATGTTACAGTATTATTGACAACACTGGTAATGCTTGTATAAGCATCTGCTTCATAAAGAGAGAAAAACCTACATTCTAAACAAAAGGAGTTTCTAAACAAGGCCTGCCAGCTCAAATTCTGGCTTTGATTTGAATTTTCACTTGTTAGAACAAATATTTCCACTTTTTACCTTATCCCTCAAAAAAAAAAAAATCTGATTTGCATTCTAGAAACTTCCCTATAACTGACTCAATTTTTTTCTTTCTCTAAGATTATTTATTACCTTTTCTGGTTTTTACCTGCTGGCCACCACTGAATTTTCAACAATTAATGAAGCTATCATTAAATAACATGGAATTAATTTAAACCTGTTTCCATGATGATCTCCATGAAGATATTGTCCTCCTCTTAGACTGAGTCCAAGGTAAGAATGAAATGTGTCCTTCCCCAACCCAGTTCTTTCAATGCTACCATTTACATCCATTTACAATAGAACATCCTGGTTTCATTAATGGACAAACCCAGAAGCAGACCATGGCCTTCATTCGATTTAGCTAAATTTGGGCAAAATCTGAAGTGGAATATTACAGGATTAGAAATCAGGAGCCTTGGATCCTAGGTCCAGCTCAGCACTAAATGTGATGGAGGCAAGTCAACATCTTTGTGTCTGTCTCGGTTTTCCCAGCTGTAAATTAGGCATAATATCTGCTCCATCCACATCACAGGGGTGTCTTGAGAATCAAACCATGTTCAAGTGCTTTGCAAATTGTTATTACTATGTGCATGAGAAACAACAAAGGTCTTTTAGTAAGCCCAAAACACATCAAGGGAATCATTTAGTTTATAAAGATCTATATATATTTTGTTCATTTTATCACCCAACAAATATTTATTGAGTTCCTACTTGATGTAAGGCACAATCCTTAGTGATTTGGAATATGTAGATCATGATATTTGTATCGACTCCCCTGAAGGAGGTTATAAACAAAGTGGGAGAGAAGGCACACGGTTTAAAAGTCAACTGGGAATAGGGTCCTCTACCTAAGGACCAAGTGGGAGATAGTATAACAGTATAACAGGCTTTGGCATCATACTTTCTGAGTCTGAATCCTGAGACTATCATTAACAAGCCATGTGACCCTGGGCCAGTTGCATAACCTCTCTATGCCTCCGTTTCCTCATCTGTAACATGGGGATAATAGTACCTACTTGATAAGCTTATTGTGAGGAATAAATGTGTTTAATGTATCAATAATTCTTAGAACAGTGCCTGGTACATATATAGGACATACTCAGTGCTAGCTGAACATAAAAACACCTTGGGGTATAATAATTGAGAGCGGAAGAGAGCACTCAAGATTGTGGCTCGAGGGTCCTGATCTAGAGGGTGAAGTTTGGGAAGGCTCAGTGGAGGGAGAGTGGAGGGGAGGAAGGACAGGACAGAAGCATTCCAGGTGGGTCAAATGGCTACACGAAGGGCCAGAGCTGGGTTTCTGTGAGGCTCATTTGGGGTCGAATGAAGATAAGGGTCAGAGTTCCCAACTGGTGACTCCGGTGGGGAGGAAGACTGTAAGTAGGTACTCGAGCTGGAATCAGAGCTAATCTCTGCTTACATCTCCGTGGCCGAGAGCTGGAGTGCGCCCAGGGGCACCTTTCAAAGCTGCCAGCAGACTTTGTTTCTCTACATACTGCAGTTTGAATTTATCTTTGGAAGTATATTGCTTTCATGTTTTGGAGTGAAAAAAACCAAAGCCCTTTATTGGGCTTTTTGGTCCTACAAAGGTAAGTCTAAATATACTGTTTCTGGAACTATAAGACTTTTGACAATGAGATGCTCAGCTGCTTTGCACAATAGTGTGGCATGTATGAAATTCACCGAGTTCTACCTACAGACATCTAGAGGGGCAAGGAGGGAGGAAGGAATGCAGGGAGAGAGTGAGAAACTAGTTAAAAAGCGTGGGTACTTCCATCCCAGAAGTGGGTAGGAGCTGAGATTCCGCTCTCCTCTTCATGGTTCTCAGTCCCAACTTTTTGATATGAGTATCTCCACAATGGAATTCTGAAGCTAAAATAAGCCTGAAACCCAGAACAGCTGCTTCAGCTGGTGTTCTGCTGAGGAAATGGTGACCTACTCCAAACCTGAAGGGCCAGTCAGGTTCTGCTGGCTTCACCGAGAAAGGGACGTCCTGTGGTGTGGCAGGCTCTCCTCCGGGGTTTCCAAAGTTAATTTCTTGCACAGATTTTGCTTTACACACTGACTTTAGAACCTAATCCCCAGCAAAGATCTAGCTCCACTGTACAATAGATTGCTGTGTGGGGTGGGGGGGAGGGGGAGGGAGAGGAGGGTAGAATTTAATTTACCTAAAATAATAGTGAATGTCAACTGTAATTGAAAATAAATAAATACATAAGAATTTATCCCAACAGAATATGTTTATGGGGAAGTCAGGCTAGTGGAGACCAAGCATGAGAAGGAAGATGGGCGCTCTTCCATCTTCTCTTTTGGGGGCTTATGTGCTGTGACCTAAACTCCACATGGGGAACACAGCTAAAGTCTATCTTAATGAAGGGAAATGATCAGGCTCCTGCACCAAGGTTGCAGACCAGAGGCTGAGGAGAGAGACCCAGTGGGGACCCTGTGGGAGGTCTTGACCTCTGGACTCAGGAAGGATTCATGTCTAGTATTCAAACTAAGGGATAGAGGAATCTTATTATAATGTTTTCTATTATCCCTTACTTTTTAGTGCAGTATTGGTTTTTACATGAGGCATGATCTAGGCTATAGGTTATGCTTTGGGCCAAGCAGTAGAGGATATCACAAAGGAAGACAGCACAGTAGCCTAGAAAGCCCAAGTCAAGATGATTAGAGCATCCATGGGGAACAGAACTGCTGACTGGGTCTGGCCCCAGATGCTGTAACCATGGTTAGGAAGCTTTCCATCAAAAATATTCTACTTCAGGTTAACACCTGTCCTCTACAAGCATGTGTTAAATGGAAGTAACAGTATGTTACCTGAACAAAGCAGGCAGGACTGGCCCTCAGAAAGGGTGTTCCCTTTCCAACAGGAAGACTTTGGGGACCACCCAGAGCCTGCCTTATCATCCCCCACACCCCAGTGTATCTCCTCCATTGCATTGGCCACTCATTATTGTAACCACCATTTTATTCCTGGGAAGGAAGAGTCAAAGTGAGAAACACTCTGAAAAGCAGACAGGACTTGGTTGATGACAGAGTGGCTGTGGAGAAAACCATAGAGCTTTCTTTTTTCCTATTTTCCTTCCTTGTCCATCCTCCCTGCCCCACTCCATCTCAGTGAAATCTATCATCAGTTCCCAGCTCAGATTTCACATGTCAACAAAAAAACTAGAACTTCTTTACAAACGCTGGTCCTACCGTGCTAGGCAATTGGCCAGAAGTCACAGGCTTTGTAGTCTCTACTTGCTTTTTATTGCAAAACAGCACATTCCTGGAGACCATGTCACAAAGTGGATCATTGAAAAGCAAATTACATTTTCCCACAGGAACAATGTTATAATTAGAGGTGGTGTTCCTGACAAAGGACTTGGCTTCACATAAACAGTAGACATGAACAAAAATATTCCATAAAAGCAAAGATTCAAGAACTATAAATCTTTATAACTATTTAAAATAAAATATTCAAGTATTATAAACCAGGCAGGATTAGAGGGAGTACACACTGATTATTCAGGGACTCCAATATATCATAAAGTGTTCATTAAAATATAACTATTGTGTCATAAATTAGAACCTGAAACTAACTTTAATATGGTCATTATACACTTAATTAACGATGGGAAGGCTGTGATGTAAAGTACTATGGTTACAGCATGGCATTGGTCCTTAGGAGCTCTGAACTGCAGCCTTGCCCTTTAGACTGTGAGCTCTGGGAGGCCAGAGGTTGGGCCTGGCCATCTAGGTAGGGAGCGCCTGCACAGAACCTGATTCAAAATCATTTTTACAATGAATGGGCCAGGTTTGAGTAAGTACATCACTTTCTCTATGTTTTTGTCTCTTCATCTGTAAAACAAAGAAGCTGAACTGTAAGTCTCTAGGGTCCCTACGAGCTCCACAATTCTTGGGCTGCCATTTTGCTCTCTTAGGATTCAGAAAAGTTTCTGGGTGTGGACTACTGTTACTTCAGTAAACCTCAACAGGAACCTCCAGGATTCAATCCTTGTGCAATCCCTACTCACATTCTGCGCTTGGCCATGGGACTGGCTTTGGCCAATGGGATTTTAGCAAGCAAGATACAAGCAGAGGCTTAATAAAGGCTTGCACACAGAGGCTTGTTCCCTTCCACCCTCTTGGAAGCCAGGTACCATGCTCTGAGGATCCCAAGCCCCATGGAGGGCCCACATGGAGGAGAAGCGAAGATTCTGGTAGACTGCCCCAGCTGAGCTCCCAGTCAGCTACCAGCACCAACTGCTAGTCATGAGAGTAATTGTCTTGGACATTACAGCCCAGCTGAGCACCCAGATGAGAGCAGCCCCAGCTGAGCACATCAATGGAGCAGAAGAACATTCCAACTGAGACCAGTCAACCCATAGTGTCGTGAAAGATAACAAAACAATTGTTGTTTTAAGACACTAAGTTTGGGGATGATACTATGCAGCAATAGCTGACTGAAACTCTAGGACATGACATAAATGGCTTTGGGCTTTTGTAAAAAACAAGCTGTCGAAGGAAGGTTAAATAACGTCTACTTTCTTCTATGTTAATTTTCCTATACTGACAAACATACAAAATATTCCAGTCATCTCAAAACAGACTCAAAATACTGTGCTAGTGTTTAATAAATATGTGTAGTAGATAAAGATGTTTCCTCTTCCTGAAAAATAATTTTCCTCTCTACCTTCTCTTGAGAAAGTTGAAATGTTCAAATGCACAAATAAAGTTCACAAAGAAATGATATGTGCTGTTCAGTCATTCTATTTGACACTTTGTTGACAGCTCTCAGAACATTCCCTCACTATTAATAATCCATGAAAACAATTGACAAGCAAAGCAAAGGCTTTAAACTAAGAGTTTGGGGGCGGGGGCTGGGGCGGGTAACTGGTAAGGTAGAACTTTACTTCTTCCTGATAAAGAAACTGTTGACTTACATAGGGAGATGTAAGAAAATTTGTATGAGACAATAGGTTTTGTTAAAGTAAAGGGCTGAGACCCCCCAACCTTTCTCTAGGAGATGCAAAAGTATTGAAACATGTCATGGGTGTCCCTGATCAAGGCTTAGTGACAAAGACAAGAAGATTTCAGAAATAAAATCAGCATGAGGAGCAGAAAGAGACTAAATCAGGGGTCCACCCCTGTAAGAAGTCAAGGAGTCAAAAGAACAGTGGATCTGGACTGATATCAGCTCTAGGGACGTGGCTGTGTGGGTGAATGAAAAGAAAACCCTTCAAGTTGGATGACTTGCTCCATTTTGATGCAAAATTACTCTGGGCAGTCATTAATAAAGGGCTGAGGATACCTTTCCTCAGACTTTAAAGAACCAGCCTGGGAGAGTAGGACTGTGCTTCAGGCGTCTGCCACTTTCCTCACATTGCCAGCAGTGTCAGCCCAGGAAGGACGAGATCCTCTGACTTTCCAGGTTTTGCTGTGTCACAAGTCTGCAGCTTGATGATGCAGTAACCAAAGCAGAACAAGCTGCGGTGGCAGTTACAACATGCTGTCACTCTTAGGGGTCGTGCCCGAGAGCTCTGGTTCTAGCAGCAAAGAGACCTTTAGTCCATCAAGGTTCCTAAAGATAATCCCAGGAGAGCGGAACCAGGAAAGCCAGACATTCATGTGCGTTAGGTGGCTCAGGTCCTTGAATTGGAATGCTAAAAAAAGGTATGGTTTATATCATACCTCTAACCTGGTAAAGTTGGTTCTGACCATTTGGGACACTTCAAATCATCTCTCAGATTATCTAAGATGAATATAAGAGGCGCATAATCTTTAGTGAATGCTTGTATGTGCCAGACAGTGTTCTAGATTTTTACATATATTATTAATTTCATTCTCACACATAATTATAAGGTTGGTATTTTACAGAGGGAACTGAGGTACACAAAAGTAACATAACTTTCTCTACATTATACAACCAATTGGTGGTGACGCTGGAATTCAGACCCAGTGGTGCTCTGAACTACTAAGCCACACTTGCTGCCACCACCACAACCCTCACACACACCCCCGCCGACATCCCAAAGGCTGCTGCTTTGTTCCATTGAACGTTAGTGAATGTATCACGAGGAAACCTTCAATGGACTCCAAGGTGAAGGAAAACAGACTGTGGCAATTACGTCCTGTTGTCAGCACCTAACCAAACCAAAGACCATAAACCACCTGTTAACACCCTCACTAGAGCTTGCCAAGATAGCACACGGGAGATGAATTCAGTGCTTAAGCAGGGTGGCCCTGCTGTGCAGACAAAGCTCAGAACTCCAGCTCTTCAATTTTTATAGACCTGATTCATTTTGCCTAGAACTCTGAAATACAGCTCCCTGCATGCTTTGGGCTCTGCATATATATTGTTATTATCAATTAGTGGCAGTATTTGCTATTGATAGAGCACTTCAGGTTTGTAAGTCCTTTCCTTTGGGTGTTGACGCATGGCTGGTCTTTACAGCCCCAGCTCTCTCTGCACTGACATCACCTTCCCAGGATTATTCCTATGGGTTAAATGATTTGCTTATGGTAATTGCAGAAATACATGTTATAGAATACAAGATGAGCAATAAAAAGAAAGGAGAGGAAGGGCACACAGCTTAGCTGTTAGGGGAGCCCAGCGAAAAGCTCAGAGAACCAGCCATTCGATTTTACTTGTTTCTACTTACAATCATAAAAGTATGCTTATCAATGATGCTCTTTTACATTTTATAGCTCCTTTCAGCTGGAGAGATCCCGAAGGGTTTTGAAAACTGTGTGTGTGGCTTCACAGTTTTCATGCAGCCATTGCTCTTTCTTCCCTCTCAAGGAGCCTCTTACTAACCGCAGTGGTAATGATCAACAGATAAAGCCAAAATGTAAACATTGTAGCTTTCCCCCCAACTCTGCCCAGTGTTAAAAAGGAGCTAATCTTTGCCCTCATGATCCATTCCATTTTCTAGGCAGGAAAAGGTGGTGGCAGCTCAGGATCCATTGGTAAGGGCTGAGTTCCTGCCTATTTGCACCACCGGGGACAATTAGAGCAAAATGAAACTGCAAACATCAATAGGGGAAAGGCTGCAAAGAATTCTAGCTAGAAATCTTAAGATTTGCTCCTGTTCGTTACAGTGAAATATAGATTGCAATGCCCTAAAGACACTAAAACTGTAATGCTAACTCTAAAAATGTGAAACACAAAAGAAACACAGGGTGAGGTCCTAGAGTATGAGATTTAGAGGAAATGAATAGAAGGTTGAAATAGAAAAACATGGACATGTGTGGTGTGAAAGCAGAAAAGTCTCAAGGCTAATAGCCACATTAGCAACTCGGAGCGAGCATCAGATTCCGAAATCCCCAAGCCCCAGGCCCCAGAAGCCCAAGTACCTCGCTGTGAGCATGCTGTCTCTGGGACCTGTTTCCTGCTTGTTATTAAGCCCAGCTCTCTGTGGACCCAGAATCCATTTCTTGAGAATCATGCTCATCTGCTTGAATTGGAAGGAGATTTTTACTTACCTGGAAATTCTAAAGGCTGTATTGGGTACTAACTATTGCTAGCTGCCAGAGGAGAAGCTCAACAAAAATGGGTTTCCTCATCTTTTTCTCCCCCTTAAAAAGAAACAAAAAACAGTGGGTTAGAGTCTACACAATTTGGCAGTACTATATTTTATTGTTAATTATTTTAATTATTTAACAAATATATGTATAGCACTCACTATGTGCCATACACTGTTCTAAGTGCTTAACAATATCACTCATTTGATTGTCACAACCACCTTAAGAGGTAGTAGGTACTACTATCTTACAGAGGTAAAAATTTATAGAAAGGGAAACTGAGACACAGAGAAGTCAAGTAACTTGCTTAAAGCCACACAACTACTAAGTGGTCAAGCCAAGATTCAAATTCAGAGAGTCGGGCTCAAGTCCATGTTTTTACCACTGTGTTATGTTGCTTCCCTTACATGTGCTAAATTATGCTCACGAATTTTGAGAGGCAGTTTTCAGTGAGACACCAGGAAAATATTATCAAAGCAAAGGACAATGACAACTTATAATTTAGAAAAATAGATGTGCCTGGATATATTTTTATAGATTGCATCTATCAAAATCTTATTTTTTGGGGGGTTCTGGTAAGATGGTGGAATAGATGGACGCTTTCCGAACTGCCTCCCAGGATCACATCAAATTACAAATAATTTATACAACATTTAACCTCGGAAGACCCTTGAACACTAGATGAAGAGAACCTCTGAACAAAGCACCTAAAGAGGAGGCCACGTCAAGTCTGGTAGGAGAGGTGCAAATGAGAGAGGGCAAGCCCCGTGAGGGATACCCCAGCTGTGGGGAGGCTTCTCAGGTTGGGGACCCTCCGGCCCCTCAGCAAGGTCACTAGCCCAGAGTTGCTTTGCCAGGAATAGGAGTTCTACGATAGCAGACAGTAGAAAGTGAGGAGTCTCTTTGCTTGGCTTGGTGAGGCTGAGGGCAGCTGGAGAACCAGTGGGGCCAGTGCACGGGTTCACTCGCCAGTGAGCACTCACCCGGTTCCTGTTTGAGGGAGTAGCTGTGTGAGTTAGACCCAGGAGCCTGTGGGGAAGGACTGAACTGAGCACCTTTGGTTCAGAAGCTGGAGGTTTGGGGACCATTGTTCCCCTGGTGTGGAGCTTGCACACAAGCAGTGTACAGGAGGGCACCATTTTTTCAGGGTTGGGCCTTCCCACAGAGGGTCAGATACGGGATCCCATTGGTCTGGTGAAACTGGCGCAGGAGTGGTGCATGCGTGTGTGCACACACATGCGGCCTTGGATTCCCACCCTCCACCCTGCTTGTGCTGCGTTGCCAGGGGAATGCAGGGAGGGTGCTCTCCAGCTGCATCAGTCTGTTCACTGAGACTCAGGAGCGTGCGAGCCGCCTTGGGTCCCCGCTCTCCGCACTGTTTGTGCAGAGTTGCAAGGCTGGGGATTGGCTCTTGAGCTGCTTAGCCTGATCTGCGGGCAGTTGATTGGGACAGGTGAGACAGGGAGTTTTCCTGAGAGTGTTGGGCAGGGAGCTGTGCACCTGCATGATCCGATCTAGGCTTTCCTGGCAAATTTGTGTGGACTGATTGCTGGTGCAAAGTACATGCTGCTCTGACTTGGTGGGGGCCACTGACCACATTAAGTGGTGCTTTGGGCGCCTGCCCCACCCACCTAGAGCTGTATTGCCAGAGGCACCCTGAGCCCCCAGTGCCTGGCCCACATCTCCGCAGGCCACAGAGGGTTTTGTTATTTTGCAGTAGTGGACAACCTGCAACAACCTGTGAAGTTTTTTTTGGTAGTGAGCACGGTTCCAGAGCACACAGCAGCTAATTGCAGAAAGCTCACTGGAAGCCTGAGAGGGAGGCTGGCGCATAACACGTTAAGCTCTTTCCCCCAATAGCTGGTGCTGAGTCGCCCAGAGACTCTCTATTGCTGAGCAAGTGGTCTGCAGATTAAAGAAGACGGAGAGCCGCCCCATTTCTTTTTTTTTTTTCCTTCTCTCTTCTTTCTAGGTGATCTATCTAATACATCAAAGCATTCACAGAACAACAGCCAGCATGAAGAAACAAAGAAACATGTCCCAAGTAAAAGATCAGAAGAAACCTCTAGAAATGGAACTAAATGAAACAGAGATGTCTAAACTTTCAGAGACAGAGTTTAGAATACTGATGATAAGAATGTTTAAGGAACTTAGGGAGGACATAAAGAAGGATAGGGAAACCATAAAAAACAACCAGTTAGAACTAAAGAATACAATAACTGAAATGAAGAAAACACTCGAAGGAATCACCAGTAGAATAGATGAAGCAGAGGAGTGGATCAGCAAATTAGATGACAAAATAACAGAAATCATCCAGCTGGAACAACAAAAAGAAAAAAGAAGAAAAAAAGAATGAAAATAGTTTAAGAGTCCTCTGGGACAACATGAGACGCAAAACGTCGCATCATAGGAATACCAGAAGGAGAAGAGAAGAAGCAAGGGATTGAGAATGTATTTAAAGAAATAATGACTGAAAACTTCCCTACCCTGGTGAAGGAAATTGACATACAAGCCCAGGATGTACAGAGAGTTCCAAACAGGCTGAATCCAAACAGGCCCACACTGAGACACATCATAGTTAAAACGGCAAAGCTAAAAGACAAAGACAGAATCCTAAAAGCAGCAAGAGAGAGAGACAGCAGGTTACATACAAAGGAACTCCTATAAGACTAACAGCTGACTTTTCTTCAGAGACTCTGCAGGCCAGAAGAGAATGGCAGGAGATATTCCAAGTGACACAAAATAAAGGTCTACAACCAAAATTGCTCTACCCAGCACAGCTATCACTTAAAATTGAAGGAGAGATAAAGAGCTTCTCAGAAAAGAATAAGCTTAAGGAGTTCATTACCACCAAGCCAGCATTGCAGGAAATGCTACAAGGGCTTTTGCAAACAGCAGAAAGGGGAAAACAAGCTAACCCAGGAAGACAAGAAATACAAATAACAAAATGGCAATAAATATGCACCTATCAGTAATCACTTTCAATGTGAATGGGCTAAATGCTCCAATCAAAAGACACAGAGTGGCTGAGTGGATAAGAAAACAGGACACATGCATAGCTGTCTACAAGAGACTCATCTCAGATCAAAAGACACACACAGACTGAAAGTAAAGGGATGGAATAAGATATTTCATGCAAATGGAAATGAGAAAAAAGCTGGAATAGCAATACTTATTTTGGACAAAATAGACTTTAAAGTGAAGACTACAATAAAAGACAAAGAAGGATACTACATAATAATAAAGGGATCAATTCAACAAGCGGACATAACCCTAGTAAACATCTATCCACCCAATATAGGAGCTCCTAAATATATAAAACAGATTTTGACAGACATAAAGACAGAGATCAACAGTAACACTATCATAGTAGGGGACTCAACAACCCGTTGTCACCAATGGACAGATCCTCCAGACATAGTGGCCTTATATGACACTTTAGACCAGCTGGATTTAATTGATATTTTTAGAGCATTTCACCCCAAAGCTACAGAATATACATTCTTTTCAAGTGCACATGGAACATTTTCCAAGATAGACCACATGTTAGCCCACAAAACAAGTCTCAACAAATTTAAGAAGATTGAAATCATATCAAGTGTCTTCTCTGACCACAATGCTATGAAACTAGAAATCAATTATAAGAAGAAATCTGGAAAGCTTACAAATACATGGAGGCTAAATAACATGCTACTAAATAGTGAGTGGGTCACAAATGAGATCAAAGAGGAAATCAAACGATACCTCGAGACAAATGAAAATGAAAACACCACTACCCAAAATCTCTGAGATGCAGTGAAAGCAGTCCTAAGAGGGAAGTTTATAGCAGTGCAGGCCTACCTAAAGAAGGAAGAAAAATCTCAAATCAACAGACTATCTTTATACCTAAGGGAACTCGAAAAAAAATACAGCAAAACAAGCCTAATGGGAGTATAAGGAAGGATAATAATAAAGACGAGAGCAGAAATAAATGAAATAGAGAACAAATAAACAATACAAAAGACGAATAAAACCAAGAGTTGGTTTTTTTGAAAAGATAAACAAAATCGACAAACCCTTAGCCAGACTAGCCAAGAAAAAGAGAGAGGACCCAAATTAATAAAATCAGAAATGAAAGAGGAGAACAGATACCAAAGAAATAAAGAAAATTTTAAGAAAATACTATGAGCAACTATATGCTAACAAATTCGACAATCTGGAAGAAATGGATAAATTTCTAGAAGCATACAGTCTACCAAGTGTGAACCAAAAAGAAACAGAAACTCTGAACAGACTGATTACTGCAAAAGAAATTGAATCAGTAGTCAACAATCTTCCAACAAACAAAAGCCCTGGACGAGATGGCTACACAGGTGAATTTTATAAACATTCAATAAAGAATTGGTACCTATTCTCCTCAAACTATTCCAAAAAATACAGAAGGAGGGAAGGCTCCCAAACTCTTTCTATGAAGCCACTATCACCCTGATTCCTAAGTCAGACAAAGATATTACAAAAAAGGAAAACTACAGGCCAATATCCCTAATGAACATAGATGCAAAAATTCTCAACAAATACTAGCAAACCGAATTCAGCATCTCATTAAAAATATCATACACCACGATCAAGTGGGATTCATTCCTGGTATGCAAGGTTGGTTCAATATCCGCAAATCAATTAACATAATACATCACATTAGCAAAATGAAAAATAAAAATCATATGATCATATCAATAGATGCAGAAAAGGCATTTGACAAAATCCAGCAGCCATTTATGATAAAAACTTTTAGCAAAGTGGGAATAGTGGGATCATATCTCAACATAATAGAGACCATATATGCTAAGCCCACAGCAAACATCGTACTCAATGGGAAAAGGCTAAAAGCTTTCCCCTTAAGATCAGGAACAAGACAAGGCTGCCCACTTTCACCACTTCTATTTAACAGTTCTGGAAGTTCTAGCCACAGCAATCAGACAAGAAAATGAAATAAAAGGCATCCAAATTGGAAAACAGGAAGTAAAATTGTCATTATATGCAGATGACATGATACTATAGAGAAAGAATCTCAAAGACTCCACCAAAAAACTGCTAGAACTGATACACGAATTTGGTAAGGTAGCAGGATACAAAATTAATATTCAGAAATCAGTTGCATTTGTGTTCACCAATAATAAACTATCAGAAGAAGAAATCAGGAAATCAATCCCTTTTACAATTGCTTCAAAAACAATAAAATATCTAGGAATCAATTTAACTAAAGAAGTAAAAGACCTGTACTCAGAAAATTATGAGACACTGAAGAGAGAAATCAAAGAAGATACAAATAAATGGAAATACATACCATGCTCATGGATAGGAAGAATTAATATAGTTAAAATATCAATACTACCTAATGCAATATATGGTTTCAGTGCAATTCCAATCAAACTACCAAGGACATTTTTCTCAGAAATAGAACATAGAATCCTAAAATTTATATGGAACTACAAAAGATCCCGAAGAGCCATGGCAATCCTGAGAAATAAGAACAAAGTGGGAGGCATCACACTACCTGACATCAAAACATACTACAAGGCTACAGTAATCAAAACAGTATGGTACTGGCATAAAAACAGACACAGACCAATGGAACAGAATAGAGAGCCCAGGAATAAACCCATCCATATACGGTCATTTAATCTATGACAATGGAAGCAAGAATTTACATTGGAGTAAAGATAGTCTATTTAATAAATGGTGCTGGGAAAATTGGACTGACATGTGCAAAAAAATGAAAATGGACCACCTACTTACACCATATACGAGAACAAACTCAAAATGGATTCAAGACTTAAATGTAAGACCTGAAACCATAAAACTTCTAGAAGAAAACATAGGAAGTAATTTTGCAGATATTACCCTGAGTAATATTTTTACTGATATATCCCCTCAGGCAAGGGAAATAAAAGAATAAATGAACATATGGGATTACATCAAACTTGAAAGTTTTTTCACAGCAAAGGAAATCATCAATAAAACAAAAAGGCAGCCTACTGAATGGAAGAAGATATTTGCCAACGATATATCTGATAAGCGGTTAATATCCAAAATCTATAAAACACTCATGAAACTCAACACCAAAAAAACAAGCAACCCAATGAAAAAATGGGCAGAGGATATGAAGAGGCTTTTCTCTAAAGAGGACATACAGATGGCCAACAGGCATATTAAAAAATGTTCAACTTCACTAATCATCAGAGAAATGCACATAAAAAACACAATGAGATACCACCTCACTCCAGTCAGAATGGCTATCATCAACAAATCAACAAACAACAAGTGCTGGCGAGGGTGTGAAGAAAAGGGAACCCTGGTGCACTGTTGGTGGGACTGCAAATTGGTGCAGTCATTATGGAAATCAGTATGGTGGTATCTCAAAAAACTGGAAATGGAACTGCCGTATGACCCAACAATTCCACTCTTGGGTATCTACCCAGAAGAATCCAAGACGCTAATTCAAAAAAATATATGCACCCTTATGTTTATTGCAGCGCTATTTACAATAGCCAAGACTTGGAAACAAATGAAATGCCCATCGGTAGATGACTGGATTAAGAAGCTGTGGTACATTTATACAATGGAGTATTACTCCGCTATAAAGAAAAATGAAATCGTACCATTTGCAATGATATGGATAGACCTAGAGACTATTATGTTAAGTGAAATAAGTAAGTCGGAGAAAGACAAATACCATATGATCTCACTTATATGTGGAACCTGAAAAACTGAATGAATGAGCAAAGTAAACAGAAACCGTCTCATAGATATAGAGGAAAAACAGGGTTGCTAGTTGGGTGGGAGGTGGGGATGAGGGAGAAGGGGAAGGGACTAGACAGCATAAATAGGTAACTACAATATTGCCACAGGGATATGAAAGACAGTTCGGGGAATATAATAATGTCGTAACTATTTTGTGGGGTGTCAGATGGTCACATGTCTTGTTAGGGAGACCACTTCATGGATGGAGTAGAGGATTGATCACTGCACTGTATACCTGAAACTGATGTTGTATAATATTGTATACCAACTGTAATTGAATATATAGATAGTCACGGGATGTGGATTATACGGTGGAAGGGAGTCAAAGGAATTGTAATAGATAGTATGATATGGGGGGGGAGGAGTGGGGTGGAGAATTGGGGGAGGGGGTTGTCACTTTGAGGGGTAAAAAGTATAACTATTGCACTGTGTGGTACACCTGAAGCTAATATTTTTTTTTTTAAAAATTATTTCACAATAAAAAAAAATTAAAAGAAATCTTATTTTGAAAATCATTACCTTATAAACTTTAAATTCTAAGATAGTTTTCTCCTCAAGGAAGGAGTCACACATTCATAAGTGGTATTCCATTTTTTGTGTCCACAAACTGCTTTATAACTTCAAAGAGGGGAAGATGGAGGTCAGAGAGTTTGGCCTACATAGGACAATGGAGCAGAGTGACAAGCACTTGGGTTCAAATCCTGGCTTTGCCACATCCATATTTGTATGACTTAGCAAAGTGCTGAATCTTTCTGTGCCTCAGTGTCCTGATCTATAAAATGGGAATGATAATATTACCTACCTCATAAGTTGTTGTGAGAATTAATTGAAATAATACACATAAAGTACTTGCAGTGTCTGGCACGTACTGACTACTCCATGAAAACTGGCTATTACTTTGGGATATTGGGCAGTGGAATTTAATAAGAATTAAATGGAAGACCTAAAATCTGGTAGGGCTAGCCTCTCCTTTCTGTGTATAGTGCCTATATCCATGAGGGTAACAGGAAGGCCTGCCCAGCTCAGAGATGTGACCTGCAGTTTAATTTCTAAAATCCTACCCCTGACCTCTGAGGGCCCAATTCAGCCAAGCCAACCCCTGTCCACCTTCCTGCACACCCGACACACTCAGCTCAGGGCCACACACACCACTGGCCACCAAGGACGCAGTTGGTGCTCAGGCTGCCAGGCAGGCAATTGGTCTGGACAAGTAGGAGGGGATGGAGTCAGGGCAGGAATCAGCCAGTGGGACCCCGGTATCTGGGAGGAATGACACCTACATAGCCGTGCTGGCAGGGTCACTGCACCCTATGGTGTATGCTGCCCCTCCGGGGAGGGGGCCGGAGAGTCCAGCCTGAGCCTGGGGCCCTGATAATTGCTGTTTCTAATTTTGGTTGTTTATCTTTTCCTTTTGCTTTTAATTACACAGATAATGTATGCTTGTTGAAGAAAAACTGTGAAATGATACAGTAATACAGTGAAAGCCTCTCCTTACCCCACTACTTTATTACGCTTCCCAGAAAAAAAAAAAAAAAAACAGGTTAGCAATATACAGAATTCCTTATTTACCTACACACATTCACACACACACACACACACACACACACACACACACACACACAGCTCTCCTTTTACAAAAAAGAGAGGCGGGGGTGGGGGGGCGGAGAGAACCATACTGTTTACAGTTTTTTCACCTTGGTTTTTTTTTTTTTTCACTTAAAATATATCACATACATCTTTCCAAGACAGAACATATAACTCATTTTTACAAACTGCATGCTCCTCCATTGTACAGAGTTCTAAATTTTATTTAACCATTGCCCCAATGATAGTCATTTTGGGTTTTGTTGTTGTTATTGGGTTTGGTGTTTTGCCTTTGCACTTAAGGCCCTTGAAAATTCTGATATATGTGTCCAAGTGTTTCTGTAGGAAAGAAATGCAACTGCTGGGTCATAATATGTGTATATGAAGATTTTTATTGGGGGATTGGGAGAGGGGGACAGGATTGGGGAATACGGGAAGGGGAACAGACAAGTTGCTGTCCTTTTGTTCTTCAGCCTAGTTGTGGAGGATGTCGTTTCACTGGCCCATGTTGATATTGTGATCGTTGCGCTCTTCCTGGCAGAGGCAGATCGGTCGCCGGCCATTGGATGATTGCTCAAGGCGGTTCATGGCAGCTCCCACTGGCTGCCGGCCACTCAAGCTGGCTGCCAACCACTCATGGTAGCTTACAGCAGCCCACTGCAGCCCTGCTGTGGCCTACACCGTCACCAGCGACTCACCGCAGTCCAGCTCCAGGTGGAGCTGTTGTTCACCATCTTAGCTGTAGAGGGCGCAGAGTCACTGGCCCTCATGTGGGATCTGAACCACCTGGGTACTGCTGCTCAGAGCTGGCACTCCCAAGCCAACTCTTAGCCACTGAGCCACTCGGCCAGCCCTATATATTTTTTTTAATGTTTAATAGATTTTCCAAATTGAGAAGAACTGTTTCCTAAATAAAATGTAACCTACTGTTGCTGTCAAAAAGGAAAAAGTTACTGATAAGAATTTTACATTTCAAAAAAAGGGCTTTGATGAATATTTGTCTTAAAATAATGTTTTTCTGGGCCGGCCGAGTGGCGCGTTGGTTAAGCGCTGGCTTGGGAAGCCAGTGGCCCTGGCTCAGGTCCCACATATGAGGGCCAGTGACACTGCCCTCAAAAAAAAAAAAAAATGTTTTTCTTAATTTAAATATTTTTCTAAAACTCTGCTTTGGAGAATACAATATTAAGATACATCATAAAGCAAAACACATTTTGTAATTAAAGTTTAAAAGATAAGTAAAAGAAAGCCAAAATGAACCAGTTCCAAAGTATTCTGCTCAATAATGATATATGTTGAAACCTCATCATTGCCTGATATTTCCCTGCAGTGGTACTCACAGATTATTTAAAAAGGTTGTTTTTAGCCCAGACCAATTTGAATCAGAATCTCTGGAGGTGGTGCTTGGGCACCTTTTGTTTTAAAATGTTTCCAGGTGATTCTGAAATATGTTAAGATTGAGAACCACATTACAGTCTTACTTATTTTGTAATTTCTGAAATTTTAGCCAAAAATAATGCAATCATTCAGTGACATTGCAATAATATAAGAACATTCAATAATACAAGAACATTAAATTTTCTGAAATTTGAATGGATAGAATTTATAAAAAGAAAAGAAACTTCAAATATTTTTCAATTTCTTCGATTTAATCATCATGCAGTAAGTAGTTGTTCATGACAAGGATAAGAGTAATTGTGGTAGGCAGGTGTATGATTCCAGAGAAACCAAATAGAATAAGTTGGAATATTGAAGGAAAGAAAGAAGGACAACAGATGAAACCGGAGACAGTCAATGCATATAGTGTAAGTTGAACAAAAGTTTTTGCCACCCAAAGCGATGAAAAAATTCTCTGGAAGGCCAGTGCTCTCCAAGAGCACTGGCTCATTTTTTGGGTTAGAAAGGCACTGCCCAATAAGAGGCAGATGACAAGCCTTGGTGAATGGTTATTATTATGATGGTAGTGAAATCACATCATAAGAGAAGAAAAAAGTATAAGAGAAGAGGTTACCAGCATAGGAGGAGGTCAAACCAGCAGCCAGCTCTAGTTCTTGTCAAGCAACGATTCATAAAGTCCTAAAAGGTGACTGTGAAATAGGGACTTCAGATAGACAGTCACAGAATTAAAACTAAGGCCCTGTTCAGCATAGAGTATGAATGAGGCGTCTTTTATCTTTTTTCTCCCACTAGGATCCTTGTGTCAAGTGAAAAATCAGCTATTTTGTTTATCTATTTTTTTAAAAGATTTTATTGGGGAATTGGGGGAGGGGAATACCATTGGGGAATCGGGGAAGGGGAGCAGACAAGTTTCTGTCCTTTTGTTCTTCAGTCTAATTGTGGAGGACATTGCTTCACTGGCCCATGTTGGTATCATCATTGCGCTCTTCTCGGGTGAGGCAAATTGGTCACTGGCCTCTGAACGGCCGCTCACAACAGCTCTTGGCAGCTCACACTGTCAGCCACTCACTGGCTGCTGGCCACTCACTGTAGCCTATGGCAGCCCACTGCAGCAGGGGCTGCAGCTATGCCATTCTGGGGACTCACAGCAGCCCAGCTCCAGGTGGAGCTGTTGTTCACCATCTTATCTGTAGAGGGCAGTGTCACTGGTCCTCATATGTGGGATCCGAACTGGGGCCGCTGTCATCCCAAGCCAGCTCTTAACCACTGCGCCACTTGGCCGCAGTGAGATTTTAAACCAACAAGGGAGATTGTATGCCAGTGTGTGCCATGTAATTGCATCTTTCCCTAACTGTTAGTAAACACTACATATTTCAAGTCAGCCTGACATGTCATATCTAGTGATTCCTAGGTGATTTAACATTTAGAATTCTGTTTTCTAATTTTGTTATAAAAACAGTGATCCATACTTTTTCAAACCTTTTGTTAAGCTAAGAATAGTTATGAGGCTTAGAAAATTCATTTGCTAAAAATCCACAGATGGCTTCAACCACATTTTGAAAGCTGGAACAGCACTGGAAAACAATCAGGATGAAAAGATACATGATAACCCCATGGGTTTCAGCATCCCTGGTCAGGACAAGGCCGAAGAGCTTCCAAGAAGAAACAAATGAGGAGCCCACAACAAGTTAATCAAAGACTCTGCACTCAATCTAATTTGAAGAATTAGCCCAAAACCAGACAAAGGATTTTGTGTAATAGTAAACAGAGCAATACAAAAATAAAAACATATAATTATGACTTTCCAGTACCATCAAGACAATGAGAGAAGTCCCTTCGCTAGAAGAGAGAGTATGAAATACTGTTTATATCTCCTTCAAGCATATGTGTTGCATACAAACCTTGATTATCATGGCATCAATAGTAATTTTAATGGCAAAATCATATTTTTTGTTTTCCTGGAAGGTTGTTTAAAATCTCCTGGGCTGTTGTACGCATCTTAAAACAAAATTCAGATTCACTACAGCCTTTTCAATAAATATATATTATATCACTTTGATAGGGTTTTGGAAGCAAAATAAGACTAGGGCAAGAACAGAATAACATCACACACAAAATAAACTTGGGTATTCTTGAATTAGGAAAAGCTAACTAGTATTTCAGAGAACACTAAAGTTACACTCAAGCAATGGAGGACGTATGTGGAAGGAAATACACAGAGTAAAGCTACACAGTTACCTGTTTCTGGGAAAGAAACAAGGTGAGTTGTAGGAGGAAGAAAAGTGTCACGAAGAAGCAGAGAGCTTGGAAGGTAAAGACAAAGATACACGGGGGTGGGGGGGGGGGAGGCGGCAGCAGAGTGGCACGGTGGTTAAGCATTGGCCTGGGAAGCCAGCTGCCCCGGTTCGGGTCCCACATATGAGGGCCAGTGACACTGCCCTCAAAAAAAAAAAAAGATACACGGGGGGAGCACACAGTGCAAATGTAGTCAAAATCTGTTACAGCATTTATTAATAAATAGAAAAAAGGAAATAAGGTGAGGAAATGTCACTTGGTGTATATTCTAGGTAAGTTAGCTATGCTATTTCAGTATTGATTTTAGTTTTTATTCCAAGACATTTTGGCTTCTTTATGGTGAGCACTCAACAGAAAGTAAACTAACAATTGGACCCAACACTGTTCAGAAATGCCCCTACTGACTGTTTCTGCCCTTTAACAGGCGCACCTCACTGGTTCAGCCAGACGCCACTATGGCTTCCACGCTTGTTTGCTGGAATTCTCCCCATGAGAACAATGGATCTTGATTTTTTTTTTTAATCATTCCTCTAATTTGACTAACCATAGGCTGGTTTGTATGTTTACAAACATTAAGATCTGGATCAAATTTCCAATCTTTATCATCATTCGGTTTTCAGCATTTCAATAGGTGTGTGTGTGTGTGTGTGTGTGTGTGTGTGTGTGTGTGTGTGTCTGTGTGGTGAATTTGTGGTGTTGGTCACCTTTCAGGTAAGAGCCCATCCCAGATGAAGTACAAACCTTCCTGAGATCTTTTGTCCTTTTGGTTGGGGGGAAAAGAGCCTCTGCTACCCATCCACAACCTGGCCAATTACCAGAGAGCAGAGGTAAGCTGCCGGGGCAGAGGCCATGATTGAATATAACACACTTTGTCTCTCACATTGTGTGTGTTACCTTTTCCAGGTCCTTCTATTTCAGGAATAGCGAGGTCCCACATGTTGATCCCTACTGGGTTCCTAACACAGCCAGCCAACCTTTAACGGGAAAAGGCACAAGAGGGACTAACAACTATTTCAGCCTTTTCCTCTAAGTGAACCTTCTTTTTTTTCCCCCTTCCTTTCTGCATTATTGTGCTACGGTACTTTAAACTTCTCCCATCATTAAGCCTTCTGAGTGAAATATTGAACTGATTAATGTGGCATTTTCCACTAAACTGTTTCAGGAAATGTTGCACCTTACCAGTGGGATGCTTTTGAATAATGTAATCTCCTTAGTATAATTAAAACTAAGTTCTGAAGTTAGTACCTTTTCTCCCTGGAGGCACTCATCAAAATGTCAAGTGTTCCTTCTAGTAGAACTGCAATCCCATAATACAAACAAATATATTACCCGCTGCTCCTCACTAGCAAGAGGCCCTTGCTGCATTTTTTTGTCACTTCATTTCTAACCTGAGCGAGCAGCATTGGAAAATGGTCACCGGAAGCCATTGTGACCTAGTACCCAGAGCAGTGTTCTATACTAGTTGCCTGGTTTGCATTTACTAATATTTCTTTTGCCTATTTGTCTTCAACAGATGAACTTTCTGTTGTTATTTTGTTATTTACGCATAGAGAACTGAGGATCTGAAAGTCATTTGCTCTCCTAGGGCTTTCGCTTAGTTTAATAGGAAAAAATAAAATTAGGGACGCAGCGCCCTCTTCTGGCTTGAGAAGCACTCAGGGAACCGTGCAAGCACCCTGAGTGGCATTTTGACCAGCTCTTGGAAGACTGCTTGGTATATAGCGAATAATAAATAAATAACCAGCACTGTTGTTGAAGTTTGCAACATTATTCAAACCTAGGGATAGGATAAGGTTTGGCCTCTGAGGGCTGGTCCCAGCCGCCTGGCTTTCAGGACCTCTGGGGGAAATTAGGTGGGTGGACCATTCCCTAGGTGAACAGAAAGGTAATGAAAGAAATGGTGTCAGGAGTCCCATTCTTCTCTGGAACAAATATTAAATCCAAGACAAGAGTAAGTTCATTCTACATGTTCAGGAGGCTTATTTTTGAGTAGATATCAGGGAGAACCCAGTATTTCTTGCAAATTACTGATTTTCTTTAGAAAAATCTGAGAGGGCTTGAAAGGTTTCCAAACAGCAGCCTATTAATTTCTTATGATTATCACTACTCAATATTTTGCTTCCTCAAGATCATATCAGAGTCTCCTGCAGAGCCCATACTAACCTTTAGGGAACCCTGTCCCCAAATAAGGTAGCCCTGCCAGTCTCCATCTAGGAGGAGATAGGAGGAAGTGACAAACGAAAGCAGGCAGAAGGCGCCCAGCAGGACTTTGAAAGAGAAATAGTGCTGGAACGTGCTTCTTACCAAATAATGTTTTCATTCTCTAGAAAACAAGCTTCTTGCCAGTCTGAAGGCCAAGCTGCCTGGCACTTCTCCTCTCTGTGCCTGCCAACTAGTCATTAGCAAACAATGAGTGACAGGGCGACTGCAAAAGAAAAAGGAAATGGGCATATAACAGCACAATGAAAGTATGAGGAGGGTGTCAATGAGGGAAAATTATGTAAGCATTAGGCTGGGAGTTGCCTTCTTCACTGGGAGCTTCAGAATGAGAAAAAGGTGAGTTCAGCAGAGCTGAATAATGCTGTTTCCTGCCTACACAGCTGGGCAGGGGCCACAGGATGCCTACACCATGGGACATGTGCACCTGGGGACGCATGCACCTGGGGTGCACCTGGGGACGTGTGCAGCTGAGTTTGTGAATGGCCATGGAACTGGTTGGAGCTGAATATTTTCTGTACTTACCCAATGTCGAAAATGCTTGGAGCAAATCATTCCAGAAAATAGTTTGCAGGACATCCAAGCTAAAGCTCTTTGGGTAGCAAGTATTAAAAACTTGCTACCCAAGGTCAGGAAACTTGATCAAAAGGCAGGAAATACAATGGGGGCTTGGATGCTTGTGAATCTGGAGCTGGGAACTAAAAGCCCAGCAACTGCTCTTGTTGCCTGCCTAGCTGGATTCCTCCAGTGCCACGTGGTTTCTCATCTCTGCTTGCTTTGTCCCAGCTTTTTAATCTGCTTTCTAATCCTTGCTTCATGTTTATATGTCCAGACATGAGGGCTATGCCCTCAGAGTTTAATTGTCCTCAGTTCAAATGACCCATAAAACGGAATAACTAGTATCCATTCATTCCAATTCCAAATTTTCAGGAGAGACAATTTGCTCCATCCTGCTTAGGTTCACCTGTTTTTCTAAGCAGCCACAAAAAGAAGGAAGGTATGCACTATAAACATGGCTATCAGATTCACCCCATGCATGGGGAAGCAGTTCTTATAAAAGGGAGTTATGAACTGGGAAGAAGATCTAATAATACATACAGTTTCACATTGACTCTTAAGGACCATACATGCAGCTAAAGTAGTTTTATGAAATGGCAAAATAATGAGCAATTTCTGGGGGGAAAAATGTTTACTGGAATTTTGCCCATTTCTGAAAACTTTTTAAAAGGGGGAAGGGAAGAAGAGACACCAAATTGTATTCTGCTATATAGTGGGAAGATAACTAATTTGGGAGGTAGAGGATATGAGCATTGGCTCCACCAAACTGGTTGTATGAACAAATGATATAATCTCCTAACATAGTTTTCTCGTAGTTACACTGTGTATATCACAGGGTTGGATAAGAGAGGAATGTACTGCTGTATACATATTATAGAAAAGATGGGAGTTAGAAGAGTTTGATGCTTCATGGCTAATAATTATAGGTCACATGAAGATTTGGGGCTACATTACAGCAGGATACAAGAAAGAAAAACACTGAAGTTATTCCAATCATCATCAGTTTTATCTACAGGACTCTGGAAAACTGAATTATAAAATCTTAGAAACTTAGTCTTTCAGAGCTGGAGCAGTTGCTAAGGAAGTACTTATAATTAATAATAAAAACTAGATGGAGAATGATGTTACTGCTATTCTGACCCATTGGGTCAGAAACATGGCAAATCCAAAACTGGTTTGTTGGATGGAACCCTTTGTTCAGCAAAGTGATTCAATGGGACTAAAGGGGTGCTTTACTAAATTGAGTTAAGGTGGTTGCTCCCACCCAGGGTGTAGAGGGGCAGCAGCAGGGTGACATCTGCCTAGCCCCTGTGATTCAGCTGATTTCGCTGGCTCAGTATTCCCTTCATCCCCCACTACTCTTCATGTATGCCTTTTTGAAGATGCCTGCTTAAAGATGACTGACCCAGCAAAAAGACCATCTATGGTAAGTATATCTTCCCAAGTTTATTGTGAAGACCTGATAAGATAATGGATATAAAAATGCTTTAAAATCTATAGAGAACTACACCAACATAAGTTATTATAACTATCATGATTAACAATGTCATAAAGGGAAACCATTAAATCCTTCACACAAATGGCACGTGTACTCTGTACCTAAAAGTAATCAAGCAGGGAGGCTAAAGCAATTTGACCATATTCTTCTCTTTCCAAGTCCTGTTTCATTCTTCTTTTGTAGGTTTGTGCATATATAAAATCAGAAGATATATTTGGCTCCAGGCTGTTGTTTTCTCAGCTCAATGGATGTATGCCTTTGATTATTCCTTATTCCAAGGCATGAAAAAGGGAATTTGTCTGGGACATACACCAGGCTCCCTCCAAGTGTTCCAGAGAAATGTCAAACCAGGGCTGGACTCTGGTTTCTTCTTTGAGTTCCTTGTAGCCTTGATGGGGGATGCAGAGTGTTGAAGAGGTGAGAGGAAGAGGAAGAGGGACAGAAAGGCAGAGATAAAAGTAGAGAGGGACATATTCAGAGACTACTCTGTTTTCATTGGGCTGTCTTGTGGATCAACAGAAATTAAATAAAAGTACAGCAATCATTCTTGCAACTATATAATACTAGGGATCCTAAATTACAATGATCTTATATCTAAAAATACATAAGCAGCACATTAGAGCCACTTTTAGGTAGCAACCAATACAACCTGAGGTTTTGGGTCAAAGATAGACATTTTTGAGCAGTAAGCTCTACTGTAATCCAAACAGGAAGACAATGATGGAGTTTTCCAGTCAAATCATGTAGGGTATAGATAGGAATTGGGAAAGAGTCTGTTTAAATCAGCATAGTAAGGTGGATCTTTTGACAATACACAAAATTTATATTTCATGAAATAGAAGATGATACCCCAAGAGCTGTATCAAGGAGCTTACCACTTATGCTCAATATTTTTCCTCTCTAACGTCTCAAATCAGAGAAGTACTACATATTTTAATGTGATGAGGCTCATTAAAAGCCACACATGACCATTACAGCTCTATTAGATTACAATAGCAACCTGTGTAAGACATGACCCCTGGCCCTAGGCAACAAACAGCAGAGTTAGGAAAATAAGAAAAACACAACAGGAGATTATCCATAGAAGCATTTAGCATGCCGTATGCCTGGTACATAATGTGGATTCAAAGAGCGTCAGCTATTGGTACTTTTATGTTTGCTATTGTGAATATAAGATTATTGTTAGAAGCAGGAGAATGATGTTGAGAAACGCACCCATATCCTCACTGCTTACGTTGTCACCATGCACCTTCCTACAAGCCCTTGTAGGGGTTCAGGAGGCCTGACAATGAGCCACTGCTGGAAGATAGTCTCCAGGGGCAGAAACTGGGACAGGTATCTACCTCTGAGCTGTCCGGAACATAAAGATTCAGAAGGGGGAGATTGAGCTAAGACCTGAAGAAGTGCCAAGAGTCAGAGCTAGGGGAGCTAGAGCCAAACGCCCAATGCAAACGCTGCTGGAATGAAAGAAGAACCAAGGAAAGGCCTGAGTAGAAAAGGAGCCAGTTTAGAGCAAATCAAGGAGGATCCTGGGAGGTTGTCCAAAATGGTGCTGGAAGAACCACAGTTTACCTTTACAGGCCACTGAGAACAATTATGTTTCACTATCAGAACACTAGAGGGTCAGGACCCATAAACAATCCTTCAGGACAGAAGAAAAAAAAATGATGATGGAACTGAAGAGAAGAAAGCATAATTTCTTACTGGATATGAAGAAGATATAAAGGCTGAAAAGAGAGAGGTGATGCACATTTTAGGTGCATCCTAAGTGTAAGTTTGTAAATTCAAAGTTCAGGAAACCTATAATTAGGGTACGCTGACTGATAAAGTTCTGTGCTTATCTGCAGTTTCTAAAATGATGGCCGTGTATTCAAACTGACTAGATTCATAGTAATGGCCATTCTAGTTCTTACATCCAAAAAACCATGACTTCTATTAAAATAAACAAGAATGATAAATAGAAAAACGATCTTATAGGATTATTTTTTTCAAAAGATGTAACTTACTATACTTTTTAATTATGAGGATTATTATTCTTTTCATTATTTTCCTTATGCCTTCTAAGAATGGAACTCTTAGCTCCTTCTCCCAGGAGTAGTAGGAAGATGATGTAGCTTGAGGTCCGAAGACCTGAGTTTCAGCTTTAATTCTATCTGGTCGTATCACCTAGGAAAGTCAGTTAATGTTTCCAGGTATGTGAAATGAGAGTGATGGTACACATTCTTGATGGTACACATTCTTACTATATAAAGGAGTGAATGTGTAGAATAGATGAGAATATATAAGTTAGGAGTGTTATAAAATATGCAGAGTCCCACCCTGGTAATAAACCAGTTTTAGAGATCACAGAATAACCATTAGAAAGGAGTTAAAATCATCCTGTCCTAAGATTTTCAAATCTTGTAAGATGAAGAATCTTGTCTTAGTCATTCAGAGCTGCTATAATGAAGTACCACAGACTGGGTGGCTTATAAACAACAGGCATTTATTTCTCACAGTTGTGGAGGCTGGAAGTTCGAGATCAGGGTGCCAGGATGGTCAGGTTCTGGTGAGGGCCCCCCTCTGTGCTGCAGACTGCCATCTTTTCACTGTAACCTCACATGGTAGAAAGAGAACAAGAGAGGTCTCTGGAGCCCTCTTGTATAAGGGCACTGGTCTCATTAGTAAGGACCCCACTCTCATGACCTAATTACCTCTCAAAGGCTCCACCTCCTGCTACCATCACATTAGGGATATTTCAACATATGAATCTGAGGGGAACACAACTGTTCAGTCCATAACAGGCCATTTCTCCAAATAAAATCATACATAACAAAAACAAGAGCTGTTTTAAAGAAAACAAGGAAGAAGGAGGCACCAGATCTTCACTAGATTTACCCTACAGTGAGCCCCAGCCCCGCCTCCACCAGAGGGAGAGGGAAGGATGTAGCTACAGGTATTTATTACTCAATGCACAAAGTTAAGAACTCACTGCTTTATTCCAACCTCTTTAAATTACAGTTGAGGAAACTGGAGTCACAAAGGGGGTTACATTCAATCCTGCTATTAAAATAGGGAAATTAAGTCAGTAAAATATGGATGTCATGTTACTTTATATATGGGTTTTCTTAGGCAAGGGGTGCCAGAATATCAGAAGGAAATAAAAAGAAAAGCCTGCAGTTTGGCAGCTGTATAGGCAGAAGACCTTTAAGCGCTATTGAAAATATATAAATAAAAAGAAGAGCCTGGATGGCTCTCAGCTTGTGGCAGGCCGCACTTCCTCTTGGGCTCATCTTAATAGCAGCCCCACTAGCTCAGAGCTCTGCTTTATCTACATGATCTCAGTGCGGCCTGGTCAACATTTCGTGTGTGTGTGTGTGTGTGTGTGTGTGTGTGTGTGTGTGTGTGGCGGGGGAGGGGGGTATCCCCTGGTGCAGCCTCTGGCCATGCTGAAAGCCTCAGCTTTGCCAAGAATCTATAAAGGTATTGTATTAGTCAGCTGCCATAACAAAATACCTTAGGTTGGGAGGCTTACACAACAGAGGCTGGAAGTCCAAGGTCAAAAAGTGCCAGCAGAGCTGGTGTCTGTGAGACCTCTCCCTGGCTTGCAGATGGCTGCCTTCTCGCTAGGTACTCATGGAGATGGAGAGCACATGCTCTTTTGTGTCCCTTCTTTTTATAAGGACACCAGCGGTCCTGTTGGATTTGGCTCTCCCCTTATAACCTCATTTAGCCTTAATTACCTTCGTAGAGGCCCTATCTTCAAAGAGTCACATTGGGGGTTAGGGCTTAATATATTACTTTGGGGAGGTAAGGGACACAATTTATTCTATAACAGACACCAATTACACTTTTGTTGGTGTTCTTGTTAGTGTTGTATCAGTTTTGAGTAGTTTATTTCTCACCCTTTTTTTCCCATAGAATTGAAAAGATATTCTTAAGTGCCCAATGTTGGTAAAAATATCAGGAAATGGCTACTCTCTTACACTACTAGTGATAAGATAAAATAAAGTTGTCACAACTCTTAGGGATGGAAATTTAACAATACTTATCAAAATTTAAAAATTCTGCATATCCTTAACTCAGACATTTCATTTCTAGTCACATATCCTAAAGAAAAACCAAACTGTAGTTTACAGGATATTTGCCACAACATTAGAATTTGGAGATACTCTAAGTGTTTGACAATAGGGGACTGACATGTCACTTGATGAAATTTTATAAAGTTATTAATATAATCATGTACAGGATGGAACATGAACATATGCATTTAATACAATAAGTGAATAAAAGTAAATTTAAAATTGTGTAAAGGATATTCCTTATGATCTCTTTTTTACTAAAATATTACACTGAAGGTTATAGATACATTTAGAAGGCACATTTGAAAATTACATATGGATGGTCAAACCAGGCTGATATTTTCTTCTTTCTATTTACTCTTATTTCCACAATGAAAAAACATCACATTTGTAAAAAGAAAAATTATATTTACATTTATGTGTAGATACATATGTGTATATGTGTATATATATATATACCATACACACACACACACACACACACACACACACACACTTTTATGTTTACACTGTTAAAGAAATAGGAACCATAAGGTAAATTAGACCCTTTATCTAAAATGACCATGTGCATCCATCACCCATTTCTTAGAATCCTCTGCATTGCTATGAACTCCCTGAAGAATCTTCTCCTTTCAGATGGAGAAGCAACAAAGGAATTAGAACAACAACAAAAATCTGTTTCTAGACAAACAGTTCTTGTTAAACAACCAATCACCCAACTTCCCTTATTCTTCAACCCTCCACAAATCAAGGAAAGAAAACAAATCAAGGAAAGGGGAGCCAACAAGATAGCTTAACAGTCACACTTCCTTAACAGAACATTTTCCGCTGTTTCCAAAAGATCAGTAGCTTGGCAGGCCAAGGAATATCCTTCGAACTGTTTTGAAAGGTGATTTAAAACATCAGCATCATTCTTGTCAAGTACAGATAGCATTTTCTTAGGAGACCTGAGCAGCTCCTTCAGAGCTGTTCAGGTCTCTGAGGCAAATATGTATCTAGGCGCTATGGTGGAGAGTATTTGCCGGTGAGAATATCAATGCCCAGGTACACACGCAGTATGTGTTTTGCTACAAATGTTTTCCCAGTAAACAAAAATGGAGCCATCAAAAGAAAGGCAAGGCTAATTTTAAATCAATTAAATTCAAACAGAAATGCCTCCTTTGGGTATAGTTGCCTTTTAGCAAGCACACTAATTTTGGAGACTTGTATTATTTACCCACAAATTGTGATTGAAATGTCTGTGGCATTGAGAATTGAAGTCAGACTGGTCTCCCCAGTAGCTCCTTCCCAGTCCATGAACTCCAAAGGGTGGAATTTAATGGTCATCGCTCTGCTCTAGTCGACATAAATGCCTACTCGATAAGTACTGCCTAATAGAGCATTCCTGTGTAACTTTCACTGACATGGAAGGGAGTACCCAGGAATTCATGAGTCACATGTTTCTGTGGGTCCCTCTTCTGGTCACAGTGGGACCACTGGACAGAAGGAAATGTATCAGGATCAGCTGCTGGCCAGGATATCAGCCTGGGCAGCAGAACGGACTCTGGACTCTGGGCTGTGTCCAAACGGAGGGGGACTGTGCTCTAGACCTCATTTTAAAAATTCCCTTTGGCCCTGAGTGGACTCAAACACTAGGGCCACGTGGGAAGAGAGAGGTAGCAGAGTTTGAGTCCCTGACAGCCCAACTCAATCAAAGGGAGGATCCCTGTCTCGAGCCTATAGAAGAGAAAATAGTTGGATCACTTCCAAGAAAAAAAAAAAAATCTCCCAGAGATGACAACCATAACCAAGCATCTTAAACAAACAGATCAAAAGTGATACAAGGATCCCCACAAATGGTTGCTCATCTTCCAATGCATGAGTCACTTAACATCCAGTGTTTTGGGTTTAGATTTGCTGTCATTGTTTTTATTGTCTGGGGTGAGTTACTGAATTGAAAGCAATTTGGATATTGTCCCCCTCCATGGGGTGCTGCAGACAAAAAGAGATTGATGAAAAGCAGAGGTTCGGGGTGAGTGATTCCAACATAGCCTTCCTCAGAGCAATACAAATGAAAAGGCTGTTACTTGGGAAGAAAACAACTGGCCATAAGAGTGATTTCATTGTCTCTGATGGGGAATGGTGGGCATAAACATTAAGTACAGTTCATGACATTGGGAAATGATGGATGGTAGGATGCTACAGAGTCTTGTTTCCTCATAAGGATTTCTCAATGTTTGCCGAAGCCATATTTTTACACAGTCCAAGAGGCAGAAAGACAGCCCAGTGGTAGTCCTTGATATTGGTTCAGCATTTCAAATTTTACCAAACACTTGAACACACGTTATCACAACGGATCCTCAAGTTCACATGCTTGCTAGGTGGGACAAGCACTCCTATCTTACTAATGAAGAAACTCAGTTTACCCAGCCAAGAATGCTCCCCCGACACACCACCAGGCCCACTGATACAGTGGAAGTCAAGGAACTGGACATCCATTATTTTTTCCTAACCAACTATTTAATGAACCGGTGTTATAGCTCAGTGCCCTGTCTATCCAATGGGATTATTAATAATGATGTAAACAATACTTCTTTTAAAATAAGGGTTGTATAACTGAAACCAGGCAACATTTTTTAAAAGCCTGTCAGGATAAATTAGGAGCTGCAAGTAAGTCATCCTTTAACCTGTTCTGTAAGCTCCAATGGAACCTAACAACAACAACTGCCAACTGAAACATGTCCCCACACATTCAATTTTCAGCTGCGGTCTAAATATAAGGCACTCCAACTACACTCTAAGGGAAGAAAACTCTCATCTTAATCTTGGATGTATGTTTACATTTTTGGAAAAAAAATATTTACAAATGACAAAAGTAGCTTGTATTTGTGATTTGCATTAGTGACACCAAGTGTTATTATGTCCATGATTTAATCTAATCCTCATTCCACCCTTGAAGCTAAGGACAGATGAGCATTCTTACCATCTGCCCCTGGAGCCCCGCTGAAAAGGTGAGCTCACTAAGACTGAGAGAAATCAGGTGTGGCGTTGGGAACACACATCACACTTAGAGTTGGCAAACCTGAGTTTGAATAGCAGGTCCACCAATTGCTGGTATAAAGGTATTCAAGAAGCTTCTGAATCTCCCTGAGCACCAGGAAAAATTTAGTGAACTTACAAGACAGGCCAGTTACTTCTCAGGCCTGCATCTACCCTTTTCCACTCAGCTGTATGAAGCTAGAGCCAGAAATCTACAACCATATTTTTTAGGCTTCTTCCCCTAAGACTGCCTATCAGCTTCTACCAATAGGAAGCCCTGGTGCAAGCTCAGAGGCTGGAGCAGAAAGGAAGCTGTGCTCCCATCTCTGCAGGTGGCTGCCTTCCTGATTCTAGCTCCTGCAGCCCAGCTCCTTTCTGTGGTTCCCGCCCAGCAGCAAGGGGTGTCCAGGACTCTGCTAACCTTGCTCCCCCAGCCCTGGAAGCGGGACTAATTCCTGAAGGTACTAGTTTCTGGGTATGACCTCTTCTTTTTAATTTTTCTCCCAGCACCCACTCCTCCCACTTGCTCTCATAGCACATCCAAAACAGACACAACCAATTTCTTGCATTAAACTTGTTTGAAATACCCAGAATGGGCTCAGTTTTCTTAAATGAACCCTGACTGGTGCATAAAAGAACCGAGCATGAGAACTGCCACATAGAGAAAACATCAAAACAACTACACATGAAAACACTTGCTAATGTTACAACGCTGAGAACCACTCTGCCATTGCTCTACCACCAGAGCTTTGTGTCAGGTATGATAGCTGTGTGAGAATTGTCTCCCATCACAGAGTGCTTCCAAATATCTCAAAGTTTAAGATTTCTTTTAATGACGCATGCACCAATTTAATGTAATTTCCAAAAGAGCGATGATAAAAATACTGACCTACCTCATAGAACTGGTTGGAACAACTAATTAGCTCTCATAAAAACACTTCAACCACCTAAAGTACCTCATAAAAGTTTATTATGAGTAGTAATGCTAATAGTTAAACATAAAATGATGGGCATCAAATGGGCACGCTCCACAAGCTGATGGTGTTTTAAATTCTCTTTATGATCTCACTGTTGTTTAGTAGTTCAGATGCTGAAAGCTCTTCACAGCTGTAAATTAGTTAATCCCCATGACACTCACTCTTGAAAGATAGGTCAGTATTATTTTCTATTTTCCATCATTACTATGGTAACAAATCCTATGTAAATGCCCAATGATAGAATTTGGAGATGAGAAACAAGAAAGGTTAAGTGACTTGTTCAAGGCCACACATCAAGTAGGTGGCAGGGGCAGCTTTAAAATGCACAGGTGCTGATCCCAAAGGGCTCTCCAGTCGACCTGGTCAACACTGAGGGAATCATTAACATTCATTTGCTTAGAAATTCAGTGAAACAGAAAATATCAATATGGTCTCCATCTGCGAATAAAATATGAACAATTATAATTTGCAAGCCTATAATTAAATGACCCTGTTCTGTTTGTCCATCAATGACAGGCAATAAAGAGCAGGCAGAATAGCATGAATTCTGAAGACAGACTTTTCGGATGTTTACCCAGCTCAGCCTCTGCCACATACTTGCTGCGCAAACTTGGACAAGCTACTTCACTTCTCTGAACCCCAGCTTCAGTGACTAATAGCAGTAAAATGAAGCTAATAATGGGACCTACTTCATTTGGTTAATGTAAAGCACTTAGAACAGGGCCAAGTAGATAGCATGCATTCAATAAGTGTCAGCTATTAGATCTGCTACATACGAAATATTTATGACTTTTCAACAATGTTATGTTGCTGTTGCATCAAGTACAGAGATGCTTAATTAAGACCCAGGCCCTGCTCTCAATGAGCTCTTAGTATAATAGGTTTGTACAATGTGTAACTTGCCAAACAATATGTGGGAGGGACCATAAGTGTTCAGGCAAGACTGCATGTTTTCAAAGCAAATGATGTAATTCCTCAATTCTCTGATAGGGAGTGCTCAATCTGCTCTCTCCCTCACCAGTCCTTGGTTTCTATTTCCATTTAATTAATGTTATTAACACTTTTGTAGAAAGGCCGAACACATGAACAGCCACTAAAAAGTTCCACATGTTAGAGAGAGTGTCATGGGTGTTCAGAGGAAAGCAGGATCAATTCTGGCTGAAGTGTGTTAGATAAGATGTGGTACTTGAATTTGGTCTTAAAAGGTAAGTCTGGTTTTATAACCCCAAGATGGCTGTGAGAGTTGGTGGGGGAAGTTAGGAGGGTGGGTGGGCAGACAGGAAGAATGGGATATAGGAATCTGACAAAAGGAGAATGGAAGGATGTTGACTGAACACTTGTTATGATCCGGCAACAATGTTAGCCCCTTAAATTGCTCAACAAATGTCACATAACTGGTAAGTGACCCAGCTAGTGCTCAAATCAATTCATCTATTCAAGTTTGAAGCAATGGAAAAGATCCATTGATGACTTTTAGAGAACGTGACACAAAGTGTAACTTTTGCAAGATGACTCTGAGAGGATTGAATAAACAGTCTGAGCAAACAAATAGGGATGTTTACAATACGTGAAGAGTGATGAAAGCTGGAATAGAATAGTAATGTAAGACTGGAAGGGAAGGGTGATGGGAGAGCTGCCCAGTGATTTTCAGCTCTAGCTGCATAATACTGTAGCATCACCTGGAGATATTTTTAAAACTACTAAGTGCATAAACTCATTTACTTTTGCACATGCAATAGGAGGGAATCAAAGAATATCATTTAAAGCTTACATTAAAAAGAAACCAAATAGGGCCGGCCGAGTGGCGCATTGGTTAAGCGCTGGTTTTGGGATGCCAGAGGCCCTGGTTCGGATCCCACATATGAGGGCCAGTGACACTGCCCTCTACAGCTAACAACAGCTCCACCTGGAGCTGGGCTGTGCGAGCCCCGGCGACGGTGTAGGCTGCAACCCCTGCTGCAGTGGGCTGCCATAGGCTACAATGAGTGGCCGGCAGCCAGCGTGAGCGGCTGGCAGCCTGCGCGAGCTGCCAATAGCCACGGTGTGCGACCATCCAGAGGCCAGCGACCGATCTGCCTCATCCGGGAAGAGCGCAATGATGATACCAACATGGGCCAGTGAAGCAACGTCCTCCGCAACTAGACTGAAGAACCAAAACAGCAACTTGTCTGTTCCCCTTCCCCGATTCTCCAATGCTGTTCCCCTCCTCCAATTCCCCACTAAAATCTTTAAAAAAAAAAAAAAAAAGAAACCAAATAGAAGTTAACTTAAAAACAAGGAGCTAAGAAAAATAGGCAACTATAATATTGCCACAGGGATATGAAAGACAGTTCGGGGAATATAATTAATAATGTTGTAAATATTTTGTGGGGTGTCAGATGGTCATATGTCTTGTTAGGGAGACCATTTCATGGATGGAGTAGAGGCTTGATCATTGCACTGTACACCTGAAGCTGAGATTGTATAATATTGTATACCAACTGTAATTGAATACATAGATAGTCACGGGATGTGGATTATAATGTGGAAAGGAGTCAGAGGAAGTGTAATAAGTATATATGGTATGGGGGGGGAGGAGTGGGGTGGCTAAATGGGGGAGGGGGTTGTCACTTTGAGGGGTAAAAAGTATAACTATTGCACTGTATTGTACACCTGAAACTAATTAAAAATAAATAAATAAATAAATAAACAAGGAGCTAAGGGCATTTTTTTATTGTGGTAAAAAAACTGATTATCATAAAATTTACCATCTTAGCTATTTTTAACTGTATAGTTCAATAATGTTACATATATTTACATTGCTATGAAACACACCTCTAGAAACTTTTCATCTTGCAGAACTGAAATTCTGCACGCATTGGCCAACAGCTCTCCTTTTCCCCCAGGTTCTGATAATCATCATTCTACTTTCTACATTTATGAATTTGACTACTTTAGATAATTCATATAAGTGCAATCATATACTACTAGTCCTTTTGTGACTGGCTTGTTTCATCTAGCATAATGTCTTCAAGATTCATTCATTTTGTAGCATGTGACATAATTTCATTCCTTTTTAAAGCTGCCTAGTATTCCATTGTATGTGACATTTTGTTTATCCATTCACCTGTCAAACATTTGGATTGCTTCCGCCTCTTGGCTATTGTGAATAGTGGTACCATAAACACGGATATGCAGATATCTCATCAAGAACTTGCTTTCAATTCTTTTGGATATATACCCAGAAGTGGGATGGCTGGATCATATGGTAGTTCAATTCCTTGAGGAAACACCATACTGTTTCCCACAGCAGTTGCAACATTTTACAATCTACCAACAATGCACAAGAGTTACAAATTCTCCATATCCCCAGAAACATTTCTTATTTTCTGCTGTTTTGGTAGTAGCCACCCTAATGGTGGCTGAGGGCGTTTTAAAAAGGTGTAAGTACACAGATAATTTCTAAAATAAAAATACACATCACCCTCAATACCAAAATAATTTTAAAAGTAACAAAAACAAATTTTGGTAAGAACCATAGCAAATGTAATATAAATATAATAATAACATAAAATAATATGGCAGAGTTGAGACCAAACACACCAACTTTGTCAGTTAATATGTATAAGGCTCAACTTATTTGCTAAAAGATTCTCTGACTCACAAAACAAGACCAAGCTATATGCTCTGTTTAAGAAACACATTAATACAAAGGAATTCAGAGAGGATACAAATAAAAGAATTAGCAAAGATATTCCAAGTAAATAGAAACAATAAGAAAATAAGGATTGCAATCCTGATGTCATCATATATATATATTCCTGATGGGAAAGCAACTATATTATATTTACGTTAAATTCCTGATTTTGGTAATGGCGCTGTCGTTATGAAAGAGAATGTTCTTATTCTTACTGGGTTGTCTGAAAAGTCATGATGCATTTTTGCAACAAAAAACATAGAAAAAATACGTCATGACTTTTCCGACAACACAATAGTAAGAACATACTCAAAAGCTTTTAGGAGTGAAGGGCTTAATCTCAGAGAATTCAGAAAAAAATATAGGATGGTAACGACATTGGTGTAAAATGTAAACAATTAGTGAATTAAAAGTTTTTTAAAAATAATATTCCACTCTAAATCCCCAGAACTTCTAATTCTCTTAGCTTTGAAATGGAAGCATTGCCACGGTACTTGTTACAGCTCTCCAGAATGCTAATGTCTATTCAGGGTTCAGAGCCAATGGACTGATCAATCCAGGAGACTGGATTGCCGACTGGATGTGTATAGTAACAGAAAGGGAGCAATCCAGGAAGACTGTGGTAGGCAGAAAAATGGCCTGCAAAGATATCCAGGTTCTTATCCCTGGAACTGTATATGGCAAAGGGACTCTGCACATGTGATTAAATTAGGATCTTGAGACAGGGAGATTATCCTGGATTATCTAGGCAGAACCCAAATATAATCACAAGTGTCCTTATAAAAAGAAGGCAAAGGGAGATAAGACTCTAGAAGAGGAAGCAGGAAATGTGACAATGGAAACAAGAGGTTGGAATAATAATGCATCCTTGAGCCAAGATGAGTTGGCAGCCACCAGAAACTGGAAGAGGCGAGGAGCAGATTCTCCCTAGGAGCCTCCAGAAAAAAACAGTTGTTGATTTTTACACCTCGATTTTAGCCTTATAAGACTCATTTCAGACTTTTGGGCCCCAGAACTATCAGAGAATAAATTTGTACTGTTTTAAGCCTCTATGTTTGGGAAACTTGTTACAGCAAAAATAGGAAACTAATATGAAGACTGAAATGTTTTAGTGGTAAAAGAACAAAAGTGGTGTCATGAACAGATATAGGACCTTTTCCTATTCAAAAGGGTGAGTTTTATACCCATTCATTTTCTGAATCTCCCAAAAGAGTGGGGAAATGGGGTAGGTATTCGATGAATAAGACATTTCAACAAATTTCTGGAAGAGAAAAAGAAAATGGGAGCATGCTGATAGATGAAGCAGAGACACTGAACCATAGCTCAAAACATCTGATTTAGGAGGCTACAGAGGAGATGGAAGCTGATCTGCCCCAAGTGGCCTCTGCAAGCTCCAAGCTCAGAGCCAGCATTTAAAGAAAAAGGGAATGGTGAAATGTCAAGCTAAAAGGACTCTTTAAATGTCTATACACTAACCAATTGTGTTAGGGAGCACTATCTCCCCTTACTCCTTCCTGCTTGCTACAGGCAGCCCAGCATTTATCCATGACAAAAATTCTGGGGCCAGCCAAGTGGCTCAGTTGATTAAGAGCTCTCTCAAGAGTGCGAGCTGAGCTCTGAGCAACAGTAGTTCAATGCCCAGCCTGAGCTGAGTTGCCACTGAGCTGCCAACAGGTGGCAGGATAGCTAAGCTAAACAAACAAAAAAAATTCTGGAGGGTTACTTTTTAAGGAAACTGAATAAATATTGATTGGAAGAAGCTAAGGTTCTGTGTTGGATATTTTTGCCCAGAAATATGTCCGTCTCATTCTGACCTGAGGAGGAGCTCCTGGCCTGCCTACCCCAGAGCCAAGCCTGCTGGTGACACATCAGGTAGCCTCCATCTGTACATGGGGCCCACAGGGCAGAGAAAATCTATATCAGCTACTTAGTCCTTTTCTTTTAAATATGAATGGGCAATAGTAGTCCATTAGAACCTCTAGTGGGGAAAGGCAACAGAAACAATCAAAGGACTTTTGAGATATTCATGGTTCAATTATGAAGCAGTCTATGACTTGATGCAATTGCTGCAATGGAAGAGAAGAAAAATCTTTTGACCTTGAAGCTACAAGCATTGTACCTTAAGTGTCCCAGAGGTCATTACATTGGGCTCATAAAGAAGGAAATGCACTCCTAACATAAAACTTGGCTTTGCAGTGAGCAATATTCACAGTTATAATAATGTCAATGCTGTTTCTTGGTCTTCAATCTATAGCAAAATCTCATAAGAGTTCATTATGGTTTTAGGATGATATCAATGTTAACCATCTTGACAATGACAAAGTTAAGACACGGCTGAGATGAGGTAGAAGGTGGCAAGGGAGGCATAGAATAAAGATATCTAATAAAAAGGATAAAACATGAAATAGAGATATAAATATAGTGCTAATGTCACAACATTATCTAATAAACTCAAAAGTAAACAACATAAAGATCAGATACCACACGGATAGAAAGGTGGGTACAATACAGGTGAGCTAAGTCTTGGCCTTTCATGGCTGAGGCTGAGAGTCAGCATATATTACCTAAAGCTAAAAACAAAAACAAAAACAGAAACAAAAGTCAAGAAATGGGGTACATTATTTAGAGGTAGGGAGGTAATCATTAGAGGATTGAACTCAAAACTGAACATAAGAGGACTCCTAGAGAATGGACTGAGATGGAGAAAGGCTTGAAAGATGTTGCTTTTTATCATAAACTCTTCAGTTCTATTGTAATTGTATTTTTTTTGTCACATGCATGTATTTCTCTAATAAACATACATTTTAAAATGATAAAGTACTAGGCACATAGTAGATTTTCAATTACTGGCAGTCTACTGTCTACTGCTATTTCCCAGATGAGTCAGTTTCTTATATTATTGCCTTGTGGCCTTTATTTAAGGCTTGATCATGGTTATACACTATTGTACTTGTAGATTTTATAGTTAATCACTGTATTCTTACGTTAATAAAATGGGGATATAGGAAAGAAAGTGGAGAAGGGGGGAGGGAAAAGGAAATAATAGGGAAGTCAAGACAGGAGAGCTGTTGGAAGGGTCGAATTGCTGAAGTCAGATTCAGAGTAGAACTGGTAAATCCTCTGGAGATTTCCAACAGGAAGTAGGGAGTTACAGAGCAGTCAAAGCCCAGAGACACCCTTGGGGGCCTTATTCACATAGACCAATCAATTCTTAAAGTGATGGCAGTCACCAGCTCAGCTTGTCCCCCTGGTTCTTTCCCCAAACAGGCTATCTCCTTGCACTCTCCAGCCCTGTCCTTCCCCTCCACATACACAAACACTGTTGTCTGCCAATTCTACCAAAATGCAACACCTTTCCCAAGTGATCTCAGCTCTTATCAATCTCTCTCTCTAGCTAAACCCAATGGGGCTCAACACTTTTATACTTGACAATAGTCACTAGGCACCATTTGCTTTACTAATTATTTGAGTGTCCTAACCCTTTCTTCTCAACTAGACCATAAGTTCTTTTAAAGGAAGAAGCCCTGGCATCCTTCTTTTGTCTCTTCTAGAGAATCTAGCACAGTGTTGGGCTTCAAATAAGCAATTACAACTGGTTGCAGCAGCAGAAAGTTCTCATTTTGACTGAAACAAGCTTTTTTCCCTACCTTGTATCGAATTGGGAGACGGGGAGCCTAACACAGTTCACTTGTCAAGTTTGTGACATGGATGTGACTGCCAGGACACCACACAATGCCAGTCAATTTTATTCTCTGAGACAGGCAGCCTGGAGTGATGAGGGTTGGGGACCCAAGGAAGAAGGGACACAGCACCACGGCTGCCTTTTGTTCCAGGAGACACTGCCTCTTCTAAAGAGCAGGATCATCCAGACAGCAGGCATGAGTTCATAACTCACAGGTCAGAAGGGGCACGATGTATGACTAAACCTTTGTTGCAGAGAGAACAGGGATCCTATGAGAAGTACACGTGTGGGACTTGAAGTGAGGGCGGTTGTCCAGTCATCCACTGCCCTTACTTCCACATCCCTCCTCCCCTCCACTCCATGCAAACGCCACTGCCTGAAATATGAGTTTTTGCAATTATTTTAGTGTTTATGCCAAGGTCACTTGGTTTTACTCATGTTAGCAGACTTCTTTCAAGCTCAGGTCCAGACCTCTGCTCTCAAAGGAAGCACGTCAACATTTCTTCCCCTTGTTGGCCTTCACATCATGGCAGCCACTCACAACACGTGTTTATCCGGAAAGCCCCAGGCAGCCAACATGCTCAGACAAGCTGAACAGAAAGCTCTACTATGCACAGGAGACGGGAGTTTTTGGCATGCCCTGTGGCCCTAAAAATAACAATGGTTTTGCTATGAAGATACAGCTACTTTCAAAGCTTTGTTCCCACAAGCATCCAGAAGCACAGATTCTCCCACACACTCCTGACTTAACTGCCTTCTCCCTTGTTTGTGAAAGAATTCACAGAGGACAGGACACTCCCAGTGTGTCCAAGTGGAAACAGTTCTATCACTCTTCCTCTGACTTCTTTCGTGATTTGACAGGGAAGCCTGAATCAAAAGGGACGCTTCCATGGCAATAAAGAAGAAACTTGGTGTCAAGTTGCACTGAATGACTAAATCACACATTTTAACCATTCCTTCTATGTTGCAGCACTTTTCTCAAAAGCACCCTGTAATTGTGCTACAGCACCATTTATTATTTACAATTGCCTGATTTTCTTCTGAGGCCAGCCTTTGTTTAAAAATCCATTCAGGACTGGTCATACTTCTACTAAGGGTCAGCTGAAGCGTCCATGTAATCTGCTATATGTCAAATGTCGTTATGTTAACAAGCCCTCAAACCAGCACATGAGGAAATATATTCACCTAAATTCAAAGACGCTGCAATACCTCTTAACAGAACCTAAATCTCTACAAGGACATGTCAAAGAGAAAGAAACAACGGTCCCAGAGTTTGCTCTGCTGTCTGGTGGACGCGACACTCATCTCCAGCATGCAAATATTTATGTGTACTTTGTGCAAGTCTTGCTAATTGTAATTATGATTGCTTACTACAGTTTCCAAGGTAACAGTTGTCACTGCAATGCTTCACTGCCAACTCAATTTCCATTCTCCTGCTGATATAACAAATATTATGTGACATTTTAACTGAAAATATCTGTAAACGGGTGTCTGAGTGTGGTGTGTTTCTTTAAAAGGGAAGGAAAACAATTATTAGCTTTTCATTATTCATCTCAGTGGCATGATTGATCCATAATTACTTCAATTTTATATTTAAAAAGGAATGGACGGGGGTCCCACGAGGTCTTGGATTTGGAGGGTCTGGATTCTGATCCTGCCTCTCCAGTGACCCCCTATGACCTCAGTTCAGTAGCCATGAGCTTTTCCAAAAGCTGCCACAGTAAATGCACAGTGTTCTTTGTCACATTATAGCCTGCCTGTCTGCCTCCAAGCACCTCTCCATGAAGACAGATCATAACTTCAATATTATGCTTACTGTATATATCCCCACTTGGCACCAAAGGATGACCTGTTAGACAGTGACGGGTGAGATCCCACGAGAGGGACAACCCAAGCCAGACATGGTCTGTGGGTGCCAGTGGGTGTCCGTGGGTGCCAGTGGGTATCTGTGGGTGCCAGTGAGTGCCATGGGAGAAATCAGGGAGAGGAGAAAAGGGGCATAAACCCCTTGCTTCAGGTTCTGGCAGCCTGCCTATGAAATGACCTATTGATGTGATAATACCTGTCCTCCCTGCGTTCTTCTCAATAAGCCTTGGCAGAGGAAGCTTCTATCTCTTAGAGGTGCATGACAACAACCTCATGGGGCCACTGATAATGGAAGTTTGCAGGCATGGGAAATTAGGCCTGGAGGTTAATTCTTGTGTGTTAGACTTACAGACCCCGGAAGCTACACTGACCCTTGCTTATGTGTAAGATAATAAAAGGAACGGTCAGGCCCGATACTGGGCTCCAGTCCATGACGCTGAAGTCCCTTGACCCAGCTGCATTTTTCTCTCTTATATCTTGTCTCCTTCTTTCTTAACTCTTCGCCGTCCCTTCTCCACTCCCATCTGCCCTGTCGTGTGGGACCCGACAGTTCTTGTGGGTCCCTTTTTTTCCCAGGGTGCACTGCTCACGTCAGCGCTTTTTATTCTCTGAGACAGTCAGCCTGGCATGGAGCCTGAAGGAGAACAGACAAGGCAGGTGCTCTTGACGGTGGCTGCCTTCTGTGTCTCTCTAAGGACCAGGGTTATCCAGATAGCAGGTCAGAAATCCCTCGTGAACAGAAGGTGCACCTACAGTCAGTTCTGGTAATGACCAGGATAAAGGAACTTCTTCTCAGCCCCACAATGCCCTCTCTAGTCATGGAGCTGGTCCAGGACCCCGCTTCTGGCCCTACTTTTTAAGAAGTCTTTATTGTGTATTGCATATTTATTCTCCTATAGGATGACCACACTCTACTTTAAAAAGTCAGCATCTTGGCCCGGCCGAGTGGCACATTGTTTAAGAGCTGGTTTGGGGATGCCAGCGGCCCCGGTTTAGATCCCACATGTGAGGGCCAGTGACACTGCCCTCTACAGCTAACAACAGCTCCACCTGGAGCTGGGCTGTGCGAGCCCCGGAGACGGTGTGGGCTGCAGCCCCTGCTGCAGTGGGTTGCCATAGGCTACAGTGAGTGGCCGGCAGCCAGCATGAGCGGCTGGCAGCCAGTGTGAGCTGCCAATAGCCGCAGTGAGCAACCACCCAGAGGCCAGCGACTGATCTGCCTCATCAGGGAAGATAGCAATGACGATACCAACATGGGCCAGTGAAGCAACATCCTCCGCAAAACTAGACTGAAGAACAAAAAGACAGCAACTTGTCTGTTCCCCTTCCTCGATTCCCCAACACTGTTCCCCTCCCCCAATCCCCAATTTAAAAAATCTTAAAAAAAAAAAAAGTCAGCATCGTGATTCTTCAATCACATTATGATAAGTTCACAAAAATACACTGAGATGATTGACTTCAGGAAAAGATACTTTCTAAATACATTAGTAGGATGGTCTCATCGTATATTACTCTAAATATAAATATTTTCTTTTAACAGGGAGAGAAATAGTAATTCTTCATTTAATCTTAATGTCTTTATGTTAGTTTCCTGTTCCTGCTGTAACACATTATTAATACCACAACTTAGTAGCTTAAACAAATACGAATTCATTATCTTATAGTTCTAGAGCTCAGAAGTCTGAAATGGATCCTATACAACTAAAATCAAAATGTCATCAGTGCTGCTTTCCTTCTAAATTCTCTCCTTTTACAGCCACTAGAGCCTGCCCTCATTCCTTGACAAGATAATCTCCCATCTCAAGATCCTTAACTTGGGCCAGCTGAGTGGCTCAGTTGGTTAAGAGTTGGCTTAGAGCGTGAGCTCTGAGCAACAGAGCCACCGGTTGGATTTCCACATGAGCCAGTGAATGCTGTGCCCGAGCTGAACTGTCGCTGAGCTGCCAACAAGTGGTAGGATTGCTCAGCTGGTGTAACAACAAAATTGCCTGTTCGATGGTGGGCTATGCCCACCTGCAGCTAAGACTGAACTCAGCACCTTGAGCAGAGCTGCAGCCCGGATGGCTCAGTGGATAGAGCGTGCGCTCTTAGCAAGGCTGCCAGTTGGACTCGCCCCATGGGAAGGTGGCTACACCCACACGCAACTAAGACTGAAGTTAGCATTTTGAGCTTAGAGGCCATGAGCTGCTGACAGGAAGCCAGATGGCAACTGGTGCCCTCCACAACGAAGATTGAAGAACAACAACTTGGCTGGTCCCCTTCCCCAATTCAATAAAATATTTTTAAAATAAAATATCCTTAACTTAATTACATGTGCAAGTCTGTTTTGCCATGTAAGGTAGCATATTCACAGGTTCCAGGGATTAGGACATTGACATCTTTGGGGCGGGGGTTGGGGGAAGGCATTCTGTCTAGCACAATACTTTAGTAATTTGCCCCTCTGTATTTAGTCAGTGTAATAGTCAGCCATTACTGCAATAATGTTATGTAACAAACTATCCAAAACTCAATGGCTATGGCAGCAAGCATGTATTTTTTTTCTCTCTTGAGGGTCACAGATCAGCTGGAGTGCTTGTGCTTCAGGCTGAGAGTTAGGTGGTTTGGCTCCAGGGTTAAAGCTGGGTTTGTTTCAGCACCACATGTTTTAATTTGGGGTCCAGGGTGAAGAAGCAGTGCTCTTCTCTGCCCAATCATAGGAATGCAAGAAAACAAGACAAGCTTCACATGCACATTTAAAGCCTCTGTTTGCATTTCATCTACTCAAATTTCATTGACCAAAGTAAATCACATGGCCAAACCCAAAGTCAGTGAAGTGGGGAAGTATACTTCACCCCAAGGGGGAAAGGGAAGAGAGAGAATATTTGCTGAACAGGAATTCAATTTCCTGTTCATTAGGTGTGGTACTAGCCAGCTGGAAACGTCTCAGTGGTTATGGATCTTCCAAATGCTTTGAAATAAGTGCACACCCTCTTATACTGACTTCTTTAAAAGCAACCTATGAAGTGTTATCAACCAATATGGTGACTGTTCAAATAAAAAAATATATATTACATAAAGACACATTGCCATTGATCCCCCTCAAAACACTGTCCCTTGTTTCAAACACACTTATCCCATCATTCTTGCCACATTCTGAAGCAGTTCTGGAAGTCATCTTTCGAGAGCGTCTTTACTTCATCCTCCATCATGACAATACTCCATGTCACACATCATGTCTGGTATGGCAATTACTGTCAAATAATAACTTTATGGTGTGTCCTTATCCACCTTTTTCACTGGAACTGGCATCATGCAACTTCTGGCTCTTCCCTAAGGTCAAAATGACCATGAAAGGAAAATGTTTTGAATCAATTCAGGACATCGAGGCAGCCAAGACAGGACAACTAAAGACACTCATGAAAGAGGACTTCCAGAACTGCTTCAGAAAGTGACAAGAATGATGGGGTAAGTGTGTTTGAAGAGAGGGGGAGTACTTTGAGGGGGATTAATGGTTATGTGTCTTTTACTGTAATAAATTTTTTAAATTTAAACATTCACCATATTTTGTAATCATACCTCCTACATTGGGATGTCTCCAGAAATCTCTTATTTAGGACATACATGAGAATAAGGAAGTAGGCAAGAAACTCTACTGAGCATCAAAATGGATAAACAGAGGTATGTAGACAACATACCTTTCTCATAAAAGAACTTTTTAGACCCATATCTATGAACTATAGTCTACATTACTAAGTTGAGAAGCTCATGGATGAGTCAGAGAAAGTGTTTACTAAAAGGTTACGGAGGTGTTTCATGACACCCAAAGGCAGAAGAGCAGATGGGAAGCCAGAGAACAGACTCTGTTCATATCTTGTCTCCACTTGTCTAGGCACATCTATTCATACTATGAAGCAGTATGAAAATATAGACCACATCTCTTCTCTGAATTAGAGATCCTGTGTTGGCAAGGGACTTTTAAAATTGCTAATGGGGAGGAAATCTTTTCAGGAGAAGAAAGACAGGTAGGAGGGCTTGTGAGTTAGAATCCGCCTAAGAGTACTTGTCTGATAACTGCTCTCAGGCCTCTTGAGTGCAGCAATAGGTTTTTGCATCTCCAAAGCTAGCAGCTTGGATGTCTGGACCCAGGCAAGGGTGAGATGGCAACAAGATTTTGCTTTAATAATAAGAGCCCTTCACACACTCTTGATTCAAATCAAAGGGACCCACATCCGTTTTCACATCTCACTGATTATTTTGTATATGGCGCTGCATGTTCATTTAGGCTCAAAATTGCATCCATATATTTCCAGCTTTCCATGATCTCTTTTGCTTCATTTGCTCTTCTGAAATATTTCCAATTATTTGGCTGCCCAATTGTTCGTGAAGTGGTCGCTCAGTTTGTGCCGAAAAGGCATTTTTAGAAGAAAAGATTTATCATCGTCATCATGTTATATGCTGATTTCAAAAAGGCCTGACCATTGAAGCTCAGTGAGATATTAAATGATTTGCCTCTTTCCAAACTTAGAAATAATCTTTCTTTCAAATCTTTCGGTAATTTTTCTTCTGTGGTTGATGAGGTCTCAGCTGATGAGTTGTAAAAAGAGTGCCTTGTATCACATCAGCCCATACCTGGGAATTGGAATTAAGCAACTAGACCCAGGGACAGCTACACCTTTAGTTCATAGGCCAAATGATTTCACTGGCATGGTAAGCATTCTTTGATGATGGTGGCATCAACCAGAACTGAGGATATCAGCCTCTGGCTAGAGTCTTCTAACATCCTTCATTTCCTTATATAATAGGCAGAGCTACCTGAAAATAACCCATACTCCCTTATTGTCTTATTGGAAACTATGGTCCGATTCACTCTAGTTGATATGTAGCATCCACGGTATTTCATTATTTGTCAGGTCAATTGATGCTGGATGTGAGAGAAGGATCCACGTAAAAGCACTGACTTCAAAATGTCTAGCAAATCTTGGATCCCGCAGTGGTCAGGGTCATTGCTAGTAACATAGAGCACCTTTGTACAAATTACAAACAACAAAAACCTACTCCTTTTGGCAGATGAATTGCAATCAATCCATCCATCCATCCATCCCTCCATACATGCATAAATACGTACATACATACATACATACATAAAATGCCTTCTTTAGAGTGGATGCAGCTCCTCCCAGAGGCTGGGCTGGACTTGAGCCCCCTCAGGCCTGAAAGCAGTTATCAGACAAGTACTCCTAGTCTGACTGACTCTGAATCCCTTCTCCCTGTCAGTATTCCCCTAAAAATTTCCCTCCTCATTAGTAATTTTAAAAGCTGCTCACTAATAAAGGACCTGTACTCAGAGAAGAGAGGTGGCCCACATTTTCACACGAAGTTCAGGGTAACTGGAATGCTGTAGCATAAGCAGCAGCCACGTAAGCTAATTGAGGGCAAGAAACAGCAGTGTTCATCCTATTCCCAAAGGAAAAACCAAGGACCTTTTTGTCAGAGCCCTAAAAAGCCCTAAAGACCTTTTCCAGATGTTTCCAAATTTTGTCAGCTGAGTCCCAGGATACTGAGAGGCTACAGGTAAAGAAAAGGGTGAACTTGAAAATCTGGAAAGCATGGAAAGCATTTTTAAACAAAGATTTGCTTGAGGCTTCCTGCAAAGTCAGTTTCAAAGTCAAAACCTTAAAATTGACAGGAGAAATTTGAGGAAACTGTACTGTGGCAGGATTATATCTTGAAATCTTAATCTGTGTATAGGTTCTGTTACTCTCTGCTTCCTCGACAATACTCAAGGCCATTTTTTTCTGTCTTCTAGCCAAAACAGAAGGAGAGACAATACTCAAAGAAGGTGCTAGTTTGAGAATGGGACTTAAAGAAGTCTATGCATAAATCCCTTCCATTTAATGACTAGATAGAAGAAGGAAGGATGGGAGAGCAGTGTGTAAAGGATAAATTTAAATTAGCAAAGGAGACATCCTCAAAGTGGAACAGGTATAAAGGGCTTTCTGTCTTGAGGACTAGAAACAGCTGCAGAAGGGTTGTTAAGATGAGCTGACCCAGTAATCGAGGATAATCATGTGAGAGTCCTGGCATTTTTAATCCTCCAGAATTGGAGGTGGGAGAGTTGGACACCAAGGGTGTGGTTGAGGATGAGAAGGGAAAACTTGACCTCTGACCAAGGTGGCAAAATAAGACAATCATTTGGGAAGCTTCCTCTGAATTAAAGCAGAGGTGGGCACATTGACCTTCTCCCAGTTAGGCCTAGAAGAGGAGACAGCCGTGCAGAATCCTGCATTTCAGAATGGCTGAAGGAGCCTAATGGAAAACGGGAACATTAAAATATATATCCCCATCAAAGACTACCATTGTTTTACACTTTAATGTGATCCAAACACACATTTAGGTAACTGGCTGAGGGACTGAGATTAACTCAGTTCTTTTTACCTTGCAATTCAAAGAAAGCATGGAGATAAAAGGATTTTTGCCCTGCAATTACGTTTCACTCCTTATATTTAAAATGAAGAAGTTGTTGGGCTGGCCGAGTGGCGCATTGGTTAAGCGCTGGTTTTGGGATGCCAGCGGCCCCGGTTCGGATCCCACATGAGGGCCAGTGACACTGCCCTCTACAGCTAACAACAGCTCCACCTGGAGCTGGGCTGTGCGAGCCTCGGTGATGGTGTGGGCTGCAGCCCCTGCTGCAGTGGGCTGCCATAGGCTGCAGTGAGTGGCCCACAGCCAGCGTGAGTGGCTGGCAGCCAGCGTGAGCTGCCAATAGCCGCGATGAGCGACATCCAGAGGCCAGCGACCAGCGACCGATCTGCCTCATCCGGGAAGAGCAATGACGATACCAACAGTGAAGCAACATCCTCCGCAACTAAAACTGAAGAACAAGAAGACGGCAACTTGTCTGTTCCCCTTCCCCGATTCCCCAACGCTGTTCCCCTCCACCAATTCCCCAATAAAATCTTTAAAAAAAAAAAAAAATGAAGAAGTTGTGTGCTGATGTTCACAGTGCTTGATGATGTTCCTATCATTCTACCTGGTGAAGAAATTTCCAACTAGATAATGTGAACTTTTTTAATCAAACCGACGATTGACAGGGGTGAGGAGGGAAATACAGGACACAGGCACAAACAGCATTGAGTCTCTGACAAACAGCACTGTTGGAGCAGTAAAATGCATCATAGCTGTTACACTATCTGACTGTAACAGTAGACACCGTTCACCAAGAATGCTGCACCCCAAAGCATCTGCCTCTATATTCTCACTGTGTTCAACGAGGTGGTAAAAACAGGTCAGATGCTTTCATCTGACCACATCACAGGGGTGGCTTGACCAGCTCTCAGTGAAAAGACATAATTGGTGAGATTTCACCAGCAGTGGAATAAAAAGTGCCCAGAAACTCTTTTGGGGTAGCATCATCATAGCTCATAAAACACTGAAAAGTCTACATTTATTTATATCCCAATATTTAAGAGTTTGGGTTCTGAAAATATTAAGAGAAATTGCCTGGACACCAAAACTGACATGCTGTGCTAGATCTCCATCACTTATCTGGGTTCTCCCCATGGAGAGTCTCACTGGGAAAGAATATCACTCATTAACCACAGAGTTTGGTAGAAAAATTTTCATGTTTTTACAAAGTTTATGATTTAAAATGTTATTTTTATGTTAAAACAGACATGGATATATGATAGAATTTTTAAATTCACATGCATTTCTAACTTGAAAAATATAAGGAGTTTTCCTATTTTTTGGGGGGGTGGGGGGTAGGAATATGGTCCCAGACTTCCAGAGGTATCAATCCAATGTCCACACGATTAGGGATACTTAATGGAAAAGGTTTAAAAGCACTGGCCTGCAGTCTATGTATACACAGAGAAGAATAGTAGGTAGAAATTCCTCAGCTTTCATGACTTGTGCCAGGACAGGCATTTGCCAACAGTTAACAGCCCTTGCAATAGACATAGTTATCAGGATGTCATCACATAATATTTAAGACAATAATGTGGACAACATACATGTCCACATGATATACTTGTATCTTAACTTTCCTCAAGCAATCAACGGACGTTGTTAAAAAAGAGGCAGTCTAGAATCCACACTACCTACATCTGCAAAAAATAAAATATTCAGTAGTTGATAGAATATTTTATCTGAACTTGTTTTTAAAAGATGGCAGTGTTAGCTTCATCTCCAGATCCTTAATCACTTGATCATTAGACTTTCTTCATCTGTATGATTTCTCATAATGTGATATCTTCTCATGGCTAAGACAAGCCAATCAAAAACCCCGTGAAGGGCTGGCCGAGTGGCTCAGTTGGTTAAGAGCTCGTTCAAGAGTATGAGCTGAGCTCTGAGCAACAGCAGTTTGATGCCCAGCTCGAGCTGAGCTTCCACTGAGCTGCCAACAGGTTGGGCAGGATGGCTCAGCTAAAAAACCAAACAAACGGGGCCAGCTGAGTGACACATTGGTTAAGAGCTAGTTTTGGGATGCCACTGGTCCCGGTTCGGATCCCACATATGAGGGCCAGTGACACTGCCCTCTACAGCTAACAACAGCTCCACCTGGAGCTGGGCTACGCGAGCCCCGGGATGGTGTAGGCTGCAGCCCCTGCTGCAGTGGGCTGCCATAGGCTACACTGAGTGGCCGGCAGCCAGCGTGAGCTGCCAATAGCTGCTGTGGGCGACATCCAGAGGCCAGCGACTGATCTGCCTCATCTGGGAGGAGCACAATGATGACACCAACATGGGCCAGTGAAGCAACATCCTCTGCAACTAGACTGAAGAACAAACAGACAGCAACTTGTCTGTTCCCTTTCCCGGATTCCCCAATGCTGTTCCCCTCCCCCAATTCCCCAATAAAATCTTTAAACAAACAAACAAAAACAAACAAACCCCATCAAAATCTTCCATCCCTTAGCCCTGCCAGGCCCAGCTTCAACTTCCTCCCTCTGGCTTCAGAGTAAGTTCTTCTAAAGCTCTGCAGTCTTATACCATCAAATGTCACCCCTCTCTGCCCTGCCCTCACTGGTATTTACCTTACTGCAGCAGTTATGTATGTTGTAATCAACCCTACATCTCAGTTGAAATTTTTATAAAATAATGTAGGGAAAATTATTTTGAAATGAAATAAAAACTTCAGTAATTTGATTTGCAGGAAATGAAGAACGAAGTGTCACAACTCAAGTGCTTTTAAACAAGTCATAATTAATTACGCATGCACCTATGTTTGGATGCTCAATTTATGACTAATTATGCAGAAAATGTAACTGCACACTGAAGTATTCAGTCATGCCTTCTCACTCTCATTTATGGCAACCTGAGTCTTTTTGTTGTTATTGATGGTATGTACCACTTGTTGAAATTGTCCAAATGTTGTCAAGACACAAAGAATCAGATGATCCCTCTTAAAACATAGTTGTTGTTGTTGAGAAAATAGTAGAAAGACCTGAAATTGTTTCCTAATATATTCTGCTATTTTTCAAAAAAAAAACACCAAAATTGTATATTCTTTTGTCCTCTACTGAAATACACATGCTAAGAAATCATATTAGCCACATCCTGCTGGTTTCGCCTCTCTTATGGATTTACAAAATAGACTTTTTATTTTCTTAGAAGAGTCATAAAGCTCAAAGGAATCATGAATGACCATCACATTTATGTCATTCTAGACAGGTTTCTTTTTAATGATGCTGAAGGGAATTTATAACCTTTTCTTCATCTTAAGATGCCTAATAAAGTGAATATCAAGGAAGTCAAGGAAATAAAACCAAATTTAAAACTTCCTCTGAATAAGTCATGGGAGTAATTGCATTTGTATTTTCTCACTAAAGGAACAAGAAAAGAGAGCAAGCAGGCAAAAAAATTCAAAACTCTTATAATATTTAGCAGGATAACAACAACTTTATTGTGTTTTCAGAAACTCACAAGGAAGGTTTATTATAAACAGTTACCTTTCTCTGTATAAGCCAAATAAATTCCAAGGCCATTCGTGGCCCAGTTTCAGAGAGGTGTTGCCTATAAGACATATGTCCACCCACCAGGAGTAACAGCAATTCCAGTCCTGCTTCATGCTCGGAAGAGCCCCTGGTGGATATTAGCAGAGCTCACCTATAGTTCTCAACTTCCAGGCTCACGGAATACGGCTTCCCAGCCTTCCTTCAGTCAGGCAGGCCACAGGCCTAGGGCCAGGGCCAGCCAATGGGTTTTGAACAAGTCTCTTCCTGGTCAAAGCCTGGTAGCGTGGTTGTGAGGGTTCCATGCCCTTTCCTCCCCTGCTGTTCTTACCACAGCAGAAGCATGAGGTCAGAGTGGCATAGGGAGGACTCCTGCCCAGGGGAGTTGTGTTAAGAACTTTTGTTGTGTTAAGCCAGAGTTTTAATTGTTTGCAAATTACAACTACAGCAGAATTTAGTCTATTGTGACCTGCAAGCATTAAAAGGAAGCCATTCCTACACACCGTAGCACTCCCTGCAACAGCCAGCCTATAGTCCTCTGTCTCCCAGAGGATTCTGATCTAGAGCCTCTTACTCTCTCAACCCCCACACCAAGCCCAGCAATCAGGACCCAGGACTGTTTATCCTTCCCTTATCCTCCCTGTTCTCTAATCCTGTCTGTCTCAATAGTCTCCTGATTCTGTGTCACAAAAGCCCAAGAGCTGAGTTGACAGAAGTCAAACTCGAGTTAGATGGCTGAGGACAGGAATGAACTGAGCTTTCAAAAAAATAAAAATAAAAAAGTCCCTCTGGAATGAGCAAAACAGGGTAGAACTAGTGAAAACACTCACTTGTTGAAAAATGTCCCTATCGTATTTGTTTTTGGTCCAAAAACAAGGGTGTTAGGATTCACACGTTAGTGACTTTTTCTTACCTGCTTAGCCTATTGCAGTTATTAACAGAGGTTTTGCTTTTGAGCACTAGTGCTATCATTCTTTGGCCTCCATTTTTCAGAGCCATCAGAGGCATTCTCTGTGAATGGCGCTTCCAGCATTGTGCAGTGTACAATCTGCATGACTGTGTGGGCACCACCTCATGCACTCTATCACAATATCAAGAGTCAGAAAAGAAGCATTACTCACATAATAATAGTTAACATAAAAGACTATGCAAACTTTTAAGTAAGACTTATTCAATTTTTCAACAATGTTATTAATAAAATTTACAAATAGAAGCACCTACTATTACTAGCATTGTACCTGGGGAGGTTACAAAAAGTGTAAGATATGGTCTAACCCTCCAAAAAGTTGCCTCTGCATAGGGAGATAGGACACATTCACAAAAAGATCTATGTGATCAATATCAGTGGAGGATAACATTTAGCATGGGAAATAAATGGAATTCATAATAATGTGTTATGATCAAGGTGCACTAAAGTGACCAAGGAAGACAATGGACGAGGTAGGTGTTGAGCTCGACCCCAATCGATGTGTGCAGATGGGAAAAGAGGAACAAAGATGTCTTTAAATTCCAGGCATGAGTCTCAGTGTTGGCTGACAGGACTTTAAAAGGAGACTATTTGTCACTGTATGGGACTAAACTATTCCAAGGCCACTCAGAACAAACTGGAAAGGATGTCACTTATATTTCACAGGAATGTACGATAGTCACAATTTCACACCAGCTAGCTCACCTCAGGAAGAGCACTTCTTCATCTCCTCAATCAAAATCATCTAATCAACACTCTTCTAAGTGAGGGTGAAAAAAGTGCGTTATGCAGATATGCTCCCTGTCCTCTAGGGGATTACAGTCTAGAGTCTGGCTCCAACAAGCATAGAGGTGTAATTAATGTAGATAAGGATGAAGAATGTATTTTTTGCAAGCCTCACTGCCGTCAGACAGAACAATTTGTAGTCATCACTGATCTGAGCCGAATTCAAATTAGTGACCCAAAGGCTCCACTGTCTGGGTGTTATTTTCAATCTCCTTAGCTATCCAATCTCCAGAAGTTTCATTTTTCATTCTTACTGTGCAGTCATCATCAACTACCAAAGGGAAAGACTGCAATCCAGACACACTAAAAATAGCATTCTTGCCTTCTGAAAGCCAGACTCAGATTTATGACAGTTTTAAAACTTGGTTCTTCGTCTTAAAAGTTCAACATTCTACAACAACTGTACGAAGTAATACCTACCTGGCCTTTAGAGCGTGAAGTACCATAACCTGATGCAGTGGGAGATCAGGCCTTTATGTAATCCATTTACATTAGAGAGATAGCGTTTCCTTTTACTTGACAGGTGGACATGCCTTCGTGTGTTTCCCACTTAATAAGCAGAATCATTAAGGCAGTGAGGGTTTTGATGGTCTCAATAAAAAACATCTATCTCTGTAAAACCTATCACTATAAATAATTTAACAAACATGCCCCCTCCACAAAAGACTATAAAAAGAGAGGAAGAATTATTCTCTTGTACTTAGATCACAGACTATTCTGAAATTGAGCCAAAGTCCAGATTTAAAAGAAGGGCAAGATTATGTCCAGCAATAAATGATAAAGTTAAAATGAAAAGCAGATTGCAGAAAAATAGAATGCAATTTCTGTTTTTTTTAAAAATGTTATACATTTAAATATATTTATTTAAATATATATAATATAAACATTTAGAGTGACCCGTCACTCCTAGAAAAACTAATGCTTCTGCCCCCTCATAGAAAGACAAGTAAAGCAGCCACTAGAATTTTATGCTTCCATTAAAAATGTCTATGAGATGTCTTTTTAGGGAGACCACTTCATAGACAATGTAGAGGCCTGACTACTGTACTGTACATCTGAAGCTGCCGCTGAATAATATTATATGTCAACTATAATTTAACACATATATAGTCATGGGATGTGGAATATAGTGTGGGGATTGAGTCAATGGAATTGTAATAGGTATGTATGATATTGGGGATGGGGGGGCAGTGATGGGGGAGAGGGGAGTCACTTTGTAAGTGGTGAAAAAGATAACTATTGCATTGTTTTGTACATCTGTAACTAATAACAATCATAATAATAAAGTTTTTTTAAAAAAGGTCTGTGAGAATTACATCAATATAAACGGTTAACATTATTCTTCAGAAGAGTGATTTGTGGTAGGTCGGGGAAACTTTTACATTTTGTGCATTTGGATTTTTTACAATAACCTCATTCTATTAGTAAAACACAAAGTTATTTTCATTTAAAAAATATACATACACATATAGACTATATGTACATATATAAATTTATAACAATGCAAATCAAGCTGGATACTACATCTCTTTCTACCTGGATGTCAAGACTCAGTTGTCAGGAATGGAGTGGCATAACCAGGAACCTATGCTGGGAACCTCATCTCAGCCTGGAAGAGACAGGAAATGACTAAAACTGGGGCTGAAAGGAAACTGATGGGTTATAGGATATGTCCCCAAAAGGAGGACCAGCAATCCACATGATTATGTCCCAGGGAGAACTGATACCCACAAAATCTGAGTTGTGGGTTGAAACCTGGCAAGTAGGAGTCTTGAGTCAATAGTGTACACTGGCCTCGAGGTGTACAGCAGCATCTTGCCTTGGAAATGAGCAGTCACCCAAGCTGGAGGGAAGGGGAGAGGGAGGAGATCGGTGGAAGAGGGTGAAAGGGCTGGAGGTGGAAAAGAGGGAAGAGAAATACCCTACCTTCTCCTTCACTTTCTGCCTGAAATCTCCTGCCTTGGCTTCCCATTGGCCAAACCCAGTAGGAACCAGCTGTCACGGGACCTGGGAACCATAGCCTGCAGGGGTTCGCCTCCTGAGTAACTAAACAGAGCAGAAAAGAGTAATAAACTAATCTGAAGGCAAAGAGGGCAGGGACCAGCATGTATGGCATCTGATCTAGTAAGAATGCACAGATTAGTTATAATTCATTTAAAACATTACCATTTCTGGGTGGTGCCCACCATCCTTCCACAACATTCAGGGCTTCTTGCACCTCGATATGTTTGAGCATGACTGTTGGGTTCACTTGACAGCCCAATGAGACAGTGGTGAACAACGGTGGTTTCAAACTGTTTTCCACAGACCCAGAAGTCCACATAGTTCACCTGCAGCTATCATGCAGGTAGAGTGGATTAAGTACACTGGCTCCAAACGGTATCTCTACTGCAGCCAAAGCAGTGTTGCTTTTTATCTGTTTTATATACTGAATCTATGTAAGATTTTGCAACAACAAAATGCTTCTCAGCTCAGATAGAAATTAATGGGCGTATCAAGTTGCTGCTAAGAATTATCTCAATGATCCCACTTCATGTTTTGCTTTTGTCTCATAATATTGAGTTATTACTTCCCTATGTTTTATACCCTACCGCTAAGAGAACTTTGAAACATGTTCTGTGAATTGGGTAACACTGAAGACTGATAAAGCTGTTGTGGACTGTGGACTGGGGTCTGACACATGACCCCTGCCCCTCAGGGAAATTTAAAGGGCAGAAGGGCTACCCAACTGCTCCAGTCGTGGCCCCAGGGAACTCTTTTGGCAATAGGATGAGCCTGGCCTCCTGCAGCTTGTTTAGCTTCAGGATGAATGAGTTTTCCCCTTAGACCAATTATAACCAGGTAGAGGAGCCAGTTTAGGGTTTTAGTCCAATAGGGCCACCTGGAGGAAGTCAGAGACCTCAGGAAAAGGCCAGAGGCTTAGCACCTAATGTCTAGACATTGAGGGAAAGACTCACCAGAAATGACACAAAAGAAAGATGCTTCTTCCTGGGTAAAGAGAGCCGGAGGAGAGAGATGCTGGCAGGGCCACCTCTGTAAAGCCCACAAGGGAGAGAAAAGCATCAGGAGGAAGCATCTGCCAGGCTGACACAAGGATGCCAGCTTCAACTGCCTTCTGGGCCTGGGGAGCATGAGGCCCCCAGCCAAGTAAGAAGTTTCTTTCCTGGTGTTTCCCCTCTTTTACTGAGCTTCCACTCCCAGAGAGAAGAGTCAGGGCTGGTACAAGAAGGTGGAGAGCTGAAGGACAACACACACCCTTTCCCTACCCACTGAGGACTTCCAGGACAAAACAGGTCTATCTGGGGAAAAGGAGCAGGGGGGGATCACTGGCAGATTTAGAGTTTTGATAACACCAACCTGGACATTCCAATTGTAAAACATGTCTGGTTGTGACTTAAAGTAACTTTAGGATATCTATTACTTAAGAGTGAGTAGAAAAATCATGAGTTGGTAGTTTTCAACCATGATCAGGGGAAGATTATTCCCCACTGAACAAAGGTTAAAGAAGCTGTAGGAGGGGAAAAAACTAAGTTGTGCTATGATCACAGATCACATATCAGGCTTGTGCAGCATGCCAGCTACATTTGCTCAGCCAGGCTGGTGGAGCTCTTGTAACAAGTGTCCTCAGATCTCATCCTGCCTGAATGACAGCGATTGAGATGATTGCATTTTCTATTGGAAAATCCCCAAGGAGGAAAATGCCACCCATGTGATTTGGAGAGAAGGAACTTAGTCAACTACTCAGCACAGGACGTGGTCCAGTAGCAGAGGTAGGCACTTCTAGGATTCACAACTGTTCGTATCACCTCTCTCTCTCTCTTTGCTAACTTAAATGTTCACAAAGTCACAATAAAGAAATAAATGATACATATTTTTTTTATACAGAGGAGAAAGTAAAATTCTCCCAGTTTCCAAAGGAAACTGGATATCTTTTGTCCTCATCCTGAATATTTCATTACAGAAGCTGTGACAATGAGAACCAACAAGGCATGGGACCCTCAAAAAAAGGGGGATAGAAGCTGAAGGTAGCATCAAGGAGGTAGGGCCCCAGCTAATAGTTTGGGTAGGTTATCGGGCATAGTAAGAGAAAAGCAAAGAGAAAAAGCAGAAGGAAGATAATGGTGATCCTCAGCAACAACACATCAGTGGAAAAGGAAGAAGTAAGAGAAACCTTGGGAAGGAGAGAAGATGAGGCAAAACATCCCACTGGCCATCTGTCACCCAGCTAAGGGCAGCTGTTGCTGGAGGAAGGCTCTAATGTACAGGAGGGACATAGGTTGTGTAAGTCCTGAGGATGCTACCATCCCTGCCATTGATTACCTGCACTCAAGACAGAGTGAAATAGCAATGCCCTGGAATGGAAATCATTCTACTCTAACTGACAGAAAGATAAACTTCATTACAGTGGCAAAAAGACAAATTTTTTATATAGTCAAGTTATTGTAGCTCATTCTGATCAGGCTACCTTTACATTATACATGTACATTTCTCACCAAAGTTGTTATTTAATAAGGCCTAAAGTAAAATTGAAAGCAAAAGCATAGTGAGTTTTCTGAAACATTTATCTTATGCTCCTGACTGAAGAGATAAATTTAGTAGTTGTTTCTCACGTAACTAAACTTTGCTGTCAGACTTAGTTTTTTATGTATTTAATTTGCCTTTAAACCTGGATTCTGTACAAAGTTCCATAACTGCTTTAAAATATGGCCTTGATTAGGGATGTGAAAACTGAGAATGCAGTAATATTTTCTCCTTATTAACTCATCACACGATGGGGATGGGGAGAGATGGGAACTTAGAGCACTCAGATATCCACACTGAGAAGAGACAAGGCCAAAGGACTGTCTTTTCATGACCCTGAAAATAACTGATGTTCTACAAAGAACTTGATTCCTTTATCCTAGAAATCCTTTGGTTTTAGAGATGAATAGTAATATTTTACTTCAAAAAATGGTCATATTTTGTATAAATTTTCAGGGGTGTGTTTTTGCTTCCCGCTCACTGGTTGGTTGGGTTTTTTTGGAGGCAAGGGTTTTTTTTTAAAGATTTTATTGGGGGTTTGGGGGAGGGGAACACCGTTGGGGAACCGGGGAAGGGGATCAGGCAAGTTGCTGTCCTTTCGTTCTTCAGTCTAGTTGTGGAGGACATTGCTTCACTGACCTATGTTGGTTTCATCATTGCGCTCTTCTCGGGTGAGGAAGATTGGTCACCAGCCTCTGGACGGCCGCTCACAGCAGCTCTTGGCAGCTCACACCAGCTGCCAGCCGCTCACGCTGGCTGCCGGCCACTCACTGTAGCCTATGGCAGTCCACTGCAGCAGGGGCTGCAGCTCTGCCATTCCCAGGGACTCACAGCAGCCCAGCTCCAGGTGTTGTTCACCATCTTAGCTGTAGAGGACAGTGTCATGGCCCTCATATGTGGGATTTGAACCGGGGCCACTGGCATCTCAAGCCAGCTCTTAACCAATGCGCCACTGTGCTGGCCCAAGGGGTTGTTTTTTAAATCTCATTTCAAAAGATATCCTTAGATGGGGCTTATAAATGAATGCTATGCATCTCCACTTTTAACCACTGGTGTCCACTTTTAAGAGGAAGCTATGGTTCTTCAGGCTGACTCAAATTTCAGAAAATCAAGCTAAGTCATCATCAGCATCATTTATTACTGAATGTTTACTGGGGATATGAACTTATAGTCTAGGTAAGAAAATAGGTATGCAATACAATGCAGAATATAGAAAAGGTGTATGAGTGACACAAAACGCTTGAGGTCAGATGGGCCTCCAAAGTTTGATTTAATGAAAGAATATGGGAAACTTCAAACTTAAGTCGGTCTGATTTTCATCCTAAGTGTAACTTGGCCAACTCTCTGAACATAATTTTCCTCATCAGTAAAATACTGAAAATAATATCTACTATATAAGATTAAATGGGAGGAGGGAAGTGCCTAGCACATAGTAGGTGATCTATAAATGCTAGTCTCTTGGGCCGGCCAAGTGGCACGTTGGTTAGGAGTTAGCTTGGGATGCCAGCTCTGAGCAGCAGGGCCCTGGTTCGGATCCCACATGAAGGCCAGTGATTCTGCGCCCTCTACAACTTAGATGGTGAACAACAGCTTGAGCTGGAGCTGGGCTGCCGTGAATCGCCAATGATGGCATAGGCTGCAGTAGGGCTGGCTGGCAGCTGGCATGCACATTCATGAACTGCTGTGAGCGGCCGTCCGATGGCCGGCTAGCGACTGCCTCACCAGGGAAGAGCACAGTGATAATATCAACATGGGCCAGTGAAGTGACGTCCTCCACAACTAGACTGAAGAACAAAAGGACAGCAACTTGTCTGTTCCCCCTCCCTGATTCCCAAACGCTATCCCCTTCCCCCAATTGCCCAATAAAAAAAAAATATCTTTTTTAAAAACATGCTAGTCTCCTTTCCTTCTCATAGAAGAGTGTGAGATTATGTGGGACAATGAACTGGAACCCATGATTAGCTCTTTATATTTCAAGAAGAAGAACTGACTGGGTTATTTTTGTGTCACTCAGCCTGGTGCTTATACTGCAATCACATGTCACTCCTGCTGACTGAATGCTGGCAACTAATAGGGAAAAGCCAACGGAGACCACTCCTTCCTGAAAAAGGTACCTATTTCAGAGTGAGCGCTATGTTTCCATGGACTCCTCAAGGACAATTACAGATACGATGATCCAAATGGCTGAAAAGTGTGTGACAAAAATGTAAAACTTCACTATTAAAAAATGCAAATTAAAGAAGACTCTTCATTTTTCAAAGTAGCAAAGATTTTGAAACTCTCAAATGCAGACAGAGATGAAGCAAAATACTCTTTTAGGTTACTTGGGGAAATAAATAGAAACAAATATAACTATGTTTGTCTGGGTCTTTAGAGAAGCAAATACCAAGACTGGATTAAAAACACAAGAATTTTATTAGGGGAAATGTCTGGTGAGAGAAAATGGAGAGAGCAAGGAAGGCTGAGACAGCCCTCAGATCACGATGCAGTCTGACTTACAGTACAGGGAGGGAAGGCTGGTGTAAGCATCCTGGACTGCCTGGCAGCCTGACAAGGGTTCAGCCAGGCAATGGGGGAGCCCTCCAGCCAATGGCATCCAGCAGAGGAGTGTTGGGTCTCCCAGGCCTGTTTTCATGGCCCCACTGTACAAGGTCACTTGCTGGGGGCAGCCCATAGAGTGTGGCCTTGGACAGGCACCTGGTCAACTATGCTCTCTGTGTTTGGAGGACTGTGAGGTGCATGCCTATGGCCACCGCAGGCACATTTTGGTAAACAAATTTGACAATTGTATAGTAAAAGGTTTAAAAATAATTCGACTTTTTTTTTATCATATATGTCTACCCCTTGAAATTTAACCTAGGAAAATATCCTAAAATGGGAAAAATAATGAGTTACAAGGCTGTTCACTACAAGTATTTATAGTAGTAAAAATTAGAAATTCAGTATCACTTCTAGTTAATCGTGGCAGTGTCCACCTTATCCATTTCACTCATTTACTTTGACTGCCTTGCCCTGTTTTGAGTTTGTGAGTTGTCTTACAGTGATTAAAAAAATAAATAAAGTTCATTAATTAGAGGAGCTTAATTCTGCTGAACATCTTTTTAACTTTAATACTCAAAGGAATATTCTGTTTCTTTGTCTTGCACGGGGTCCCAAGTTTGTACGCATATGTATGTGAAAATTCAGCAAACTGTGCACTTAGAGTTAAAGTACTTCATTCACTTTACTGGATGTGTTTTAACCTCAATAAACATGGAAAAGAAGAAACGAAAGGACATGCCTGCTTAAAGTTAGAGACTCTGCAACTCTAGGTGTTATAATTCTCCTTCATGACAACTCGTCAAACCTGACTACTTATTCATCTGGCACAGGAATCAACCAGGTTACAAGGACAAACTAACCAACCAGGTTCTAGTTGTGGTGAAGGGCCAGGGGAACAAGGTTGCTGCTTTCTACCCATACCACTACCCACCCGACCTCTCTTCTCCCTCTGTCCTTGTCCTCACCCTATTACCAGGACTATTTTCTTCTTTCAATTTTAACCTCTGCTGCCACCACTGCCTTAGTCCTGTCACTGTCACTAGAGCTGTTATTCCAAATGTAAATAAGCAGTGCCTGTCACTGCTGTCCCCACCACTCTTTTGTGGGGCCTGCTAGTATCTAGCTGTTCTCTGCTTGCATCATAATTTTAAAAACAAAAAAATTACTTTAATCCAGAAAGTACCTGGGTGACACCACTGGATTTTTTTCTCCAATACACATAAGCATATTATAAACTAAATCTTACCTATTATTTAAATTAAAGCTGCAATCTGTCACTTGTTTGATGCATAACACCTGTCCCTTAGAGGTGACAAAATCGATCAGAATTTAAATTACAAAATTTCACTCAACACTGGTATGTATATTCAGGACACAAAGACAATTCTGAATTCAGCTATCCAGCATTTGTAACTTAGAACCAACCTGTGACTTTGAATAACTAATCAATAAATCAAGAATTTACATTCATTTCAGAGTGTGATGGCAGATGGCTGACCTATTCTTATGCCATACATTCAACAAATATGTATTGAGCAAAATATATATTGTTGGAAAATATTGTGAATTACTACTCAATATCTGTTCTTCCCTTCTTCCATACTAAAAGAACTTTCATTTTATTTCTGGAGACAGCATTCCTAGCTCTAGCAATAAATCAATATTTGTATACATATTAATTACAATCTTGTTCAACTATGCCAGATATTAAATATCCCAACTTCCTTTTGCAACTTGAAATGGCCATGGCGCTCAGTTATAGCTAAAAAGGAGAAGTCTCCAGGGCCTTGTAAGAAGGCTTTCCTTTCTGGATAAAAAGGATAGATGCAGCTAGTACCATCCTCTCCCACTTTTTATAATCCAGATAAAATGTGTGGAGCTGCAACAGCAACCTGAAGTTCATAAGGGAATAAGAAGAGAATGAATAGCAACCACACTGAAGATGGCAGAGGAAAAGATTAGGTCAATTCCCGAGACCAGGAGGGCAGAATTCAAATTGGGATCTTAGAAATATAAAGCACCTGGCAGTGTTATTTAAGCAGTAAAATGGAGAACCAGTGAAAAGTGGATAGAGGAGTCATGGGGCGGATAGATAAATGCTGTGCTTACCTCAGCCGGTGAACACATCCAAACTACAACTAAGTTACAGAACAATCAACCTGGAGAACCAACTGAAGTTTTATAATTAAGGATATAAAGAAGCCACATTAAGACTGGTAGGTGGGGCGGAGACACAAAACAGGCTGGCCCCAAACCTCCATGTGCCAGATGAAAATTTGAATGAATATTTTGGCCACAGAGGTTCCTCACAGAGAAGCAGGGACCCCAACCCCAAACCAGCCTCCCCAGCCCAAAGTACTGGTGCTGGGAAGAGGAGCCCCCACAACATCTGGCTGTGAAAAACAGTGGGGATTCCAATAGTCTGGGTAGGAAAGAAGTCCTCCTAAAGAGCCCACACAGGTACACACCCTGGACTCCAGCAGAGGGACGGTGACACTGGGGGTGTCAGAGACACATGGGGAAAGACAGAGTTGTGTAACTTCCGGGCGAGGACTGGAGGGAGAATCCCCATTTTCCCTCTGTGAGGTCCTGCTTCCATGCAGCCGGCAGGCAGGCACCATCTTTCCTGTGTTGAGATCACCCCCACAGGCCAAATCTGAATCTGATTGGCCTTGTGCACTCCTCTGCCCCACCCTGCTGATTCATCAAGACCCTGACTCACCCAATTTGCTTACAGCTAGAGGCTTTGTCAGTGGCTGAACCTTACAGGAGCCAGCAGGTGGCAGCAGGCCTCAGAGTGTCCTGATTTTTGCAGAGTTACCATTGACCCATTACTGATGGCAGCTCTCCTCTGTTCACAGTGTGGACTCTCCCACATGCCTCTAGACACAGCACAGGCAGCATCCAACCATCTATTGCTTTGTAGCTCCTATCAGGTACTCCCTGGCTAGCCACAGGCAATGGCTGACCTGGGCCTGCACTAGAGCCTTCCCAATAGGCACCAGAACCAACATCTTTGAAGGTTGGCTTCAGACCACAACAGAGCACCACCCAATTAGCCCCACAAAAGGCACACAAAAAGGGGTCTCAACAGGCACCAAAACCCACTGGGGCGAATCCTGCTCAGTGGGTAAGCCCCCCCACAGCAGCCCATAAGCTGTAGTGTGGCCAAACCCCACAGCCAGTCAGCCTCAGAGTCAATACCATCCACTGACATGCCAACAGCAATCAAGCCTCAACTATAACAGGAAGGCACATACAACCTACACAAGGGATATTTCTGGAGCACCCAGAGTAGATAACAAGGGACACAGTGCCAAGGCCCCACAGGACCCCAACTACATAAGGCCACCCAGCAAGAATTGGAAACATACCCCAACCTAATACACAGAAACAAACACAGAAAGGCAGCCAAAATGAGGAAACAAAGAAATGCATCCCAAATGAAAGAACAGGAGAAAACTCCAGAAAAAGAACTAAACAAAATGGAGGCGAGAACCTACTAGACACAGAGTTCAAAACAATGGTTAAAAGGATGCTCAAGGAACTTAGTGAGAACTTCAACAAAGAGATAACAAGCATAAAAAGTACATAGAAACCATAAAAATACCCAGTCAGAAGTGAAGAATACAATAACTGTAATGAAGAATGCATTAAAAGGAATCACCAGCAGACTAGATGAAACAGAGGATCAAATCAGCTATTTGGAAGACAAAGTAGCAGAAAACATCCAGTCAGAACAGCGAAAAGAAAAAAAATAATCCTCCAAAATGAGAATAGTTTAAGAGACTTCTGGGACACCATCAAGTGTAACAACATTCTCATCATATGGGTACCAGAAGGAGAAGAGAGAAAGCAAGGGATTGAGAATCTATTTGAAGAAATAATGACAGAAAACTTTCCTAACCTGGTGAAAGAAATAGACATAAACACAGAGAGTTCCAAGAAGATGAACCCGAACAGGCCCAACCAAGACACATTATAATTATTAATAAAATGGCAAAGGTTAAAGACAGAGAGAATCCTAAATGCAGCAAGAGAAAGGCAACTGGTAACTCATAAGGGAGCCTCGATAAGATTGTCAGCTTATTTTTTAAAAGAAACTTTGCATTCTAAAAGGGAATGGCACAAAATATTTAATGTGATGGAAAGAGGACCTACAGCCCAAGGGTACTCTTCCCAGCAAGGCTACCATTTGAAATTGAAGGACAGATAAGGGGCTTTCCAGACAAGGAAAAGCTAAAGGAGTTCATCACCATCAAATCAGTATTACAAAAAATGTTAAAAGGACTTCTTTAAGATGTGGGGGGAAAAAAAAAAAGATCAAAATTATGAATAATGAAATGGCAATAGCTATTTACCAACAATGACCCCCAATGTAAATGGATTAAATGCTCCAATCAGAAACATAGGGTGACTGAATGGAACAAAAAACAAAACCCTTACATATGCTGCCTACAAGAGACTCACTTCAAATTGAAAGACACACACAGGCTGAAAGTAAAGGGATGGAAAAAATTATTTCATGAAAATGGAAACAAGCAAAAAAAAAAAAACAGCTGGGGAAACAATATTTATACCCAACAAAATAGATTTTAAAACAAAGACTGTAAGAAGAGACAAAGAAGGACTCAGTAATCCCACTTCCTGGTATTTATCCAGAGAAACCCAAAATGCTATTTTGAGGGAACATGTACCTCCATATATTTATTGCAGCATTATTTACAATAGTTAAGATGTGGAGGCAGCCTGGATGTTGGTCGATAGAAGAATGCATAAAGAGGAGATGTTATTGCTCTATATATGCAGTGGAATATTGCTCAACCAGGGAAGGGAATGGGTTCTTGCCATCAGCGGCGGCATAGATGGACCTGGAGGGTATTGTGCTGAGTGGAATATGTCAGACAGTGGAAGACAAATGCAGTGTGAGTTTGCTTAGTGTGGAATCTAAAGAACAAAATAAACAAACACAAACAGACTCATAGATACAGAGAACATTTTGATGGTTGCTGATGGGAGGGAGGTTGGGGTGGTGGGTGAAAAAGGGGAAGGGATTAAGTAGCACAGATTGGTAGTTAGAAAATAATCATGGTGATGTAAAGTAAAGCACAGGGAAGATAATCAATAATATGGTAATAACTATGTATAGTGCCAAGTGGGTACTAGATAAGTTAGGGAGATTACTTCTTAAATTATATAAATGTCTAACCATATGCTGTATACCTGAAACTAATATAAAATAATATTGAATGTCAACTGTAACTGAAAAATTAAAAGGGTGGGGGGAAGGTGAAGGGCAATAGCTGGTCCAAGTTTCCAGGTATAAAACAAATAAGCCATGGGATGTAATGTACAGCATAGGGAATATAGTCAATAATATTGTGATAGTGTGGTACCTGTCAGGCTGGACTTATCATGCTGATCACTTCTTTAGGTATATAAATGTTCAATAACTGTTGTGTATACCTGAAACTAATATAATATTGTATGTTAACTATATTTTTAATAAAAATCTTCAAAAAAAAAACAGTCACGGGGGATGTAAAGTACATCATAGAGAATATAATGAATAATGTTGCAACAACTATGTATAGTGCCATGTATAGTGGGGGGATCACTGCATAAATTATATAAAAGTCTAACTACTATGCTGTATACCTGAAACTAATACAAAATAATATTGCTTGTCAGCTGTAATTGAAAAACCATGAATAATAAAAAACTTAAAAATATAAAAAACAAAATTGCTATTCTAGAACAAACTGGAAAAAGAAAAAACAGAAAGTGGATAGAAGAAATCCCAGGGAGTGTTAAGAGCCCTTGTAAGGCTGGCATTAATTTAGAGCAGTCACACCTCTCATACATATTAGATAACAGTATAAATTGGGATAACTTTTTAAAAACTTTGTTAGTATTGAAAATGCATATCCTTTAAACTAGCAATTCCACTACTGGGAAATTATCCTACAGATAAAAACACAGGAGCAAAAAGATATATACACAAAGTTATTTATTGAAGAATTGTTTGAAATAGCAAAAAATTAGAAGCAACCTAAATATGAAATTAAGTACAAACATTCATACAGTGAAATACTATGCAGCTATTCAAGAAGTGATGAAGTAGTATACATGTAATGACATGGAAAGGTGCCCAGGAGATATTCTTAAGGGGATAAAAGAGAAATGTGTATAATATTATCCCATCTTTGTAAAAAAACAAACAAACAAACAAACAGAAAAACTAAAATTTACATGTGTATGTAAGTATATGCACAGAAAAAGTCTGAAAGAGAAGAGCATAAAGGACAAAATGGGCCCCATTAGTGTGTTCTCATGCCTTTTCAACAACTATTGTTGGTGCAGCCATAGTAATTGAAAGCAGACAATATTAGCTCAGAATGAGATTCAGCATGGATGACCAACAGATAGAAATCTGAAGATTTAAAGTAGCTCCAAAACTAGGAAACTTTCAGGTAAGTTATTGTAGGTGTAGCAAGCGAATGCCAAAGATGCATAATAAGGAGGGAGAAAAGAGGGGATTCAGGACACTCAAAGTCCTTATCAAGGTAAACAAAAGATTCAAGAAATGTAATCTGGATCTGTGAAGATAAAGAAGGTATCTGTGGAAAATGTGTGGATAGGTACATTGTGTTGGCAAAAAGAGAATCAGCTCTGAGTTTGAGTCCATGGAGCCAAAAGAGATCTGAACAATGAAAAAGGAGGGAAGTCTTCTCTTCAGGTGCACACTGCAGCCTGCGCTTTCAAACAGGAAGGTAGTTTCCAGTTTGCGCCACTGGGGTCCGTCCCATTTCCATTACCTTTTCTACCTAAGTTTCTTCCTTCACCACAGACAGTATGTCCTTGAAATTTCTTTCCCTGGCCTGTGCTCCTAAACAAGCATAGAGTTTCATTTGAGAGCTTTTAAGGGACTTTATCGCTAAAAATGTCAGAGGCTAGCAAAATAACAAATGCTACTGAGCTGTATTATTAAGTCAATAGAATGAGCCAATACCACCTCACAACTGCGCCGTTGCACGTTATTATCACATCCATCACATCCCTCTTAGACCTCGTTTACAAACTCAGCCGCTAAATGCTGACCTGTCAGTCTTCTTATAGCTGGTCAGGCTTCTGAATTCCTTTGCTACCGTCCTTTTTCTAGCTTTGGCTCATTTGGCTTGAGCTTTAACACTAACGCTAAGGAGGAGTCTTAGCTGGGAGACACATGCGTTCCATTTCAGAGCCAGCGAGCTTAGGCCTGTCCCTCCCACTCAGCGTCTTCCTGGTTCACTCAAAACCATGTCCTAACAAAGGCCTTTGAGGTGGAGAAAAGTGTAGTGAGCACCAGTGAGCATGTAGATGTTTTAGAGAATACAATCAAGGGGCTGGATACAAAAGTGGGTCTAGAAGCCAACCAACAGCAGCGATGAGCTGAACTGGCTGCTGCTACTTGGCATTGTGACCAAGGGAGAGGGAAGAAGGTCTCAACATGGCAGAGACCAGCATGCAGAATGAAAGGGAATGACTGCAAATGATGAGGTTTTTCAGGTGACATCACAAAGCAGGAAACAAGTGTATCTATCAGAGCTTTTAGTTGCAATGCACATTAACAGACTCGTGGCTGATTTTTATAGAAAGGAACTTATTTGACAGGTGGTTCACATAATTTCAGCAGAGCCAGAGAACCTGACTGGGACGTCACATGCCAGAAACAATGTTCTCGATCTCCCTGCACAGAATTGGTCCTGGGAAGAGACCAGTACCGTAGCTGCTAGACACTTTGCTTTACTTGGTTCATATTTCCAACACCTAACATGCTGGAACCCGCTGGAAGTGCGGATACCACCAGGGACAACAGCCAGGTACACTGCCCGTCCCTGGAACCACTGCTGTCACCTCGAAAACTGGATGCACTGCTGCCAACACTAGCTTCCTCAAAGTGGGTTCCTGTGGTCTCCGCTTCTGTGCCATCTCTAGCTTGCAATGCCATGTCAAGTGCACATGCATCAGGTTGTTGGAACCTAGTACACAGGCCCACATCCTCACCTCAGGGGAGACTGGCAAAGTGCCATCCACCCTTTTTAGCATCTATAGTGGAAGATGGCCGAAGAAAGTAAAGAAACGTCATCCATACCAGGAGGCCCAGAGTGTGTGCGCAAGGGCTGAAGATATCACACAGTTGGTTTACATCAGCACAGGAGTCCCACAAGATTGAGAGAAAGACTAACATGTGGCTAAAAAAACCAAACTCATAGGAAAACAGATCAGATTTGTGGTTACCAGAGGCAAGGGTGAATGGTAGAGGGTGAAATTTTGTCAAAAGATACAAACTTCAGTTGTAAGATAAATAAGTACAGAAGATGTAATGTATAACATGATGACTATAGCTAACACTGCTCTATGGTATATATATGAAAGTTGTTAAGAGATTAGATGCTATAAGTTCTCATTGCAAGGAAAAAAATCGTAAGTATATGAGGTAATGGATGTAGCTAAATTTATTGTAGTAATCATTTCACAATATATGTATGTTGAATCATTATATCGCATGCCTTCTACAGTGCTGTATGTTGATCATATCTCAGTAAAACTGGAAGAAGAAAACAGAGAGACAGAGAGAGACAGAGAGAGAGAGAGAGAGAGAGAGAGAGAGAGAGAGAGAGAGGCAGAAATGGGTGCAGATTCTAAACAGGAATGGGATAAGAGGGAGAAAAAAAGGTTGAATGAAAGAGTAGATAGAGGAGACAGAGTAAGGGCCTCAGCTGGAGGAGAAGTGAGGGATTTGAGACGAATACAGAGAGAGAGAGAGCTAAAAGGGAAAAGATATTTTCTAAGAACATGATTGAAAGGCTTTTAAAGAAAATAAATGCTCATTATAAATAAAAGTGCTAAACAGAAAACTTCAAAGAAGCAAATAAAAATGATCCATAATCTTCCAAGCCATATTACTGCTCTTAGCATTTTAACTATTTTTTACACCTTTTTCTAAGAATATATAAATCATACTCTACATAATACTTTTACTGTGCTTTTTCACAAATATCTCTTAAATTATGATTTTTAAAGACTATTAAAATTTCATTCTTTGGATACATCATCATTTTTTTGGCATATCATGGATGTTTTTCCCCTAAGTTCCCAGAAGTGAAATAAATGGGTGAAAGGATTATGAATAGTGACACATATGGTGTTGCTGCAAAAACAATATGCATTCCCAATCATTAATTGTTGAATATTTTATTTCTCTGAACTTTCACCAATACTATGTATAATCAAATTTTAAATTCTTTTTGGTAAAAAAGTGATCCTATTTTTATTTTATATTTATTTGATCACAAGTAAGGTTTTACATCTTTTCCATATACATGTATAAATTACCTATTTACATGTTTTCTCTTGTTTTCTTTTGAAGATACACTTCTTTTTCATTGATTTGTAAGATTTGTTTACATAATAAAGATATGAATCCTTTGTCAAGTAGGTTTAAAATATTTTTTTAAGTTTTCATTCACCTTGCAAGTTTTTCTCACATATAGAAATCTGAGATGTTTATGTAATCAAATAAATATTTTTATTGATGTTGTCTACCTTTAGATGTGCATCATATTTTGAAAGCTACTCTTTTTTTTTTTTTTTTTTTTTTTTTTTTAGCTGAGCCATCCTGCCACCTGTTGGCAGCTCAATGGCAACTCAGCTCGGGCTGGCCTCGAACAGCTGTTGCTCAGAGCTCAGCTCGCACTCTTGAGCGAGCTCTTAACCAACTGAGCCACTCGGCCGGCCCGAAAGCTATTCTTTTTAAATAAAATGATGAACTTGAATCACTGGCATAAAGGAAACAAACTGGTTTCTCCTTAAACCTTCTCCAGTCAGTAAATGGCCCATCTTTCCAGTGGCACAGGACAAAAACCTTAGCGTCAAAAATGATATCTTTTTCTTTCACCTCATACCTCCAGCCATCAGATCTACTCTGAACCATCTTTCCAGGGCCTGACCTTCTCTCTCCATCCCAGGCACTGCTGCCCAAACCCCAAACATAGTTATTTCTCACTGGGTAATTGCCCAGCTTACCTCTCTGCTTCCTCCCTACCCCTTATAGTCTATTCTGGCCATAGCAACTAGAATGACCCTTTTAAAATGAAAATCAAATTACGCCACTGAAACCCTCCAATGGGTCCCCATCCCATTCAGAGTAAAACCCAAAGTCATCACAAGGCCCTAAAGAATCTGACACCAGCTTCTCCCTCCATCTCTTAGATCTGACGTTCTGTCACTCACCCTCTGGCACTCTGCGCTCGTCATACTGGCCCCCAAGCTATTACTCAAACCGGCTAAACACACTCCTGCCTCAGGGCCTTCCATAGCCTGTTCCCCACTTTAGCAATATTCCTGCCCCAAACATGGAAATGTCTCCCTCCCTCACCCGGATCTGGGATCTCTGCACAAACACCATTTCATCTGATGACCCTGTTTCAAACAGGACCTCACCGTTATTGCCTGCACTCCCCCGTGCCCTGCTTTATATTTCACCATAGCTTTTATTATCAAACCTGAACATCTGTCATGTGTTTGTCTGTCTGTCCCTCAAGTCTCTCCTAGAATGAAAGCTCTTTAAGAACAAGGAATGCCTTTCGTTTCCTGCTATATCCTCAGTCCCTAGAATGGGGCTTGGCATTTAGCAGACACTCAGTAAGTATTTGTAATAAATGAAAGTAAATGTTTGTTTTAGGTCAGGTCCTCCAAGGCAGACCAGAGGGTAAGAGTGCAGATAATTTATTAATAAAAGTGGCACAAGAGCAAGGGCCGTGGGGAAGTTCCCAGCCTCGTCCTAATCCTGAGGGGAGCTCTAGATTGGGCAGCTGCAGCTTAAAGGGTGTGTCACCCAGAGGCAAGGGAGCTGAGCTTTATCCTTCTTCACCAGTGGTCAGCCACCCAGGGAGGGTGTACCTCCCAGGCACTCTTGCCTCTCACTCTGCTCCAGTAGCTCAAGAGAAATCCTCTGAAAAAGGAAACAAATATTAGCGATCAGCTGCAAGGCAATGGATCCAAGGGCATCTAGGCAAGGAATCAACAATGTCCACTATAAGAATGGATGAATGAATGAATGAATGAATGAATGAATGAATAAAATGTTGAAATATTTGCTATTTTGATAGTGGAAAATGTTGGACTAATTAAAGGTGCATGTGAAAAGCAGTTTTCTATCAGGTGCCAGTCTGTGCCTTCCTGATCAGTGAGGCTAAGCTTCCCTCTGCATCTTTGCTACAAAAGGGGGTCAGGACTGACTAATGCTGGACCACTGGGAATTTCTACTGGGGCTCTGCTGGAAACATAGTAAATGTGACAACCAGCAGAGCACTGCAGTGAGCTGTGCTATTCAAATGTTCAGCCACACACACTGTCAATGAGAGATCGGCTCTCAACTGAAGGGACTCTTCAGCTTCATGGGAGGAACATTTTCTACTACAACCTTTCCCTCAGATTCTAGCAGACCCCCTTAAGAAAGCAGATCAGAATATTAGGCAACAAACAAATATAATTTGCAAAATGTCCTTGAAGAATTTAGCTATGCACCTCACCCTCACCCTAATGACCAATAAGCTTTTCCTTTAGAATTCTAATTCCCCTTGAAATAACTAGGTCCTAGAGACTCTGATTCACAAAATTTTGTGAGTCCTGAGCATTTTAAAAGCTTCCCAACCTATTCTGATGCACAGCTACAGTTAAGAAACTGGGCTAAGTCTTCCAACCACTCCTACCATGAGTGTAGAATTTCAATAAGATAATCATAAAAATCTTTCCTTCTTCACACTAAGCAAGGATTCTGAAGGAAGGAGAGGATTTCCCCTTAACTTTTTTTTTTTTTTGAGGGTAGTTTCACTGGCCCTCATACGTGGGACTCAAACCGGGGCCACTGGCGTCCCAAGCCAGCTCTTAACCACCGCGCCACTCTGCCAGCTCTCCCCTTAACATTTAATTATGAAAACTTTTAACCATACTGAAAAATTGGGCAAATGGATATTATAAAGACACATGTACCCTCCTTCTAGATTCAATAATCTAACATTGTATATTTTGCCATATTTACTTTATTCATATGCACACATACTTATATACAGAAAGATCAGTACACACACATACATTTTGCTGGACCATTTGAAATAAGTTGCCAACTATGATACTTCACTCCTGAATACTTCAGTATGCATCTCCTAAAAATAAGAAACTTCTCCTAGATAATCATAATACCATATAGTATATCTGTCTGGGTCCCATAAGGAGACAGAAACTACATGATTATTTAAGAAGACGTTTAATACAAATAATTTTGAATGCACAAGAGGGGAACAACTATAAAAATGTAAAGAGAACACTAGAACTGAGAGGGAATACCCAAGGAAGGACCAACTTGGGAAAAGGGTTCAAACATGGCAGGGTTCTTATCTCCTTGGAGAAAGTATGGTTGCAACCAATGAATGATGGAGAAGTCTACTGGGTTTCCCAGCCCAGAGCTGGTCCAGCATCACCAGGCAAGCAGAAAACCACCCTGGGGGTTCCAAAGCCCAGGCTAGAGAGCAGGTGTGCAAAGAAAGTCAGACGCCTCTGCAGGCATGAAGTCTGGAGCACGCAGTGCCCTTGTTGGGACATTCCCATCAAGGTGGTCGCAGGGTCTGGACTGGCATGCAAGGTCACCAAGAGACTGTGTACTCTGGGCACGCAGCTGAGGCAATGTACCACCAGATGTACCCAGACACACATGCACCACTGACCAATTGAACAAGTGGAGCAAAAAAAGCAAAATACATCATTCTGAAACTAGGAAGAAGAGAAGCCCCTTTCTTCCTGCAGTTTCCCTCTTATGCCCTTTATTGACAAAGTTTAACATTGTACTTACCATAAAGGATAATGCTTCAGGTGTCCAGTTGGGTATTGGAGAGCAAGGACTGAGAGGTGAGTTGGAGCTGAGGCAATGAATTGATAATTGGCACACACACACACAATAAATTGTTAACTGGCACACACACATAATAAAATTAATAGTAATTCCCTGATACTGTCTAAGTCCCAGGCATATTCAAATATCCCAATTGTCCCAAAGATGTTTGTATACATTTATTTTTTTTTTAAGCCAGGATTAGATTAAGGTTATAGTTGATTATTATGTCTCTTCATTCTCTTTGGATTTGGAGTAGTCCTTCCCAACCTTTTTTTTTTTTTTTTTTTTTTTTTGAGGGCAGTGTCACTGGCCCTCACATGTGGGACCCAAACTGGGGCCGCTGGCTTCCCAAGCCAGCGCTTAACCATCGCGCCACTCGGCCGGCCCTTTTTCCCAACCGTTTTATTTTAATAACATTGATCTTTAGAATAATTTAAGGCATTTGTTTTATAGATCGTTTTTTCCTGGTGGTGTTTAGTTTGTTTTCTGTCCCCTTAATTTCTTATAAACTGTAAGTTAGATCTAATAGTTTGATTAAGGTCAGGTAAAATATTTCTAACAAGAACACTTCACAAGTGACATTGTGTACCTCATTTTGCATCATATGAGGGACATACAGTGTTGGCTTCCCACTATTAAGATGAGAAACTTGACCATTTGGTTAATGAAATGATGGCCAGATATCCACTACAGAGGCATGGCTTGCCCTTTGTAACTAGTAGGTATTCTGTGGGGAGTTACTTTGACACTTTGAGAATATACTGCTCTCTAACACACTTTTACTTAATGGTTTATATCCAGTTTTTCATCAGGAATCGCAAATGGAGATTTTCTAATTCAGTCTTTCCTTCTCTATTTTTTAGCTGGCATTCTTCAGCAAAAGGGATCTTTCCTTCATCAACTGGTAATGAACTACACTTTTCTAAAAATAGAGAGGGAAAAATGCATGATTACCTATCTTCAGAGTAAAGAAAAGAGAATGATATTAGAAGGAAAGGAGAATTATTTTGGAGCAAGAGCTTAGGGTTGGGTAGGTATATTCGAAGATGGCAGGAGAGCCCTGGTTCCTGTGAGACCCATGAAAGAGGGGACGCTAGGAGGTTAGAGAGAAACCAAGATAAGCCATCTGTTTGGCAGTTTGCCTACCAAGGCCCTAGAATGGAAACCCCTTATTTACCACTCAATGATCTTCCCAGTGACTTTGTCACGTTGGCTGCAGAACGTTGATGCTTACTTTGGAAATGTGACTATTTCATTTACCACTAATACTGAATGACCAAGTGGTGACAGGGCGAAGAGGCCACGTGGACTGGTTGGTATATGTGCACGTGCTCTGAAAATGTAACAGGGTAAATAAAAATGACATACTATTGTATAGTTTTGCCCTTACAAATAGTTATTTTCTCAACAGTTTTATGATTCAATGGAAAAAGTTTTAAAACCACCTTATCATTTAAAATTTGAAATCCTCAACTAAAAGCATAAGAAACCAATCCTAATTTATGAACCCAACATGTTTCCTCAATGCTGGGATATTTTCTACTTGATTGCCTTATTCAAATTTATATCTCAAGAGCTTTACAAAATACATTATCTAAACAGAAAAGCAATAAGGTGTCAAGCAAAAGAGTATTGGACTAAGACTTATGATCTGAATTCTGGTACTAACTAGCAGTAAAACCATGGGCAAGTTACTTAACTTATCCCACAATAAGCTTCCTCATCCCTAAAATGAACCTAATAATTCCCTGGTCGTGTAAAAAGTCAGTGTAGGTTTTAAAAGTATAAAAATCTGAGTTTGTAGCCTTCGGCTCCCTCATTCTTGGTATGTGAACTTGGTAAATAAAACTAAAATTCTGAGAGCTTTGATTTTCTTTTTTTTTTTTTAAGCTGTGCAAAACTTTATTTTTTTTAAATGCCTTTTACACATTTAAAATCTGGGGAAGCTCCTTTTTCCTATTCGAGGGTTCATAAACATGGGCAGTAAAGCAAGTTCATTCATTTAAAAAGCACTTTTTAAGAAGAGTAAACGATTATATCCATAGGCATTTTCCACCTTCTAAGGAGCAATGCTGTCCTCAGGCAGCCAGAGGAGCAGGGATAGCAAAGGTACCTCACTCTCCAGAATTGATAGCTGAATTCCTACACTTCAGAGGGAAGTATACGATTTATGTAGCATGACAGAGGTAAAACCATTCCCAAATGTCACTCCTCGATGGACCCCCCCACTTTCTACTTGAGATGATGCTGAGCTGTTCTTTCTTGCTGACCTTGTGGCAGTTTCCCAGATGTATTGCTATTACTCCCTTTCCCTTGTTTCACAAAGGTGAATAAAATCTTTCTTTGAATGTAGTATGATATTGGGATGTGACCTCTGATATCTAAACGCACGGGTTCACATGTGATTGAACTGTCAGTGAGAATACCTCATAGGCATTCAGATTTCTTGATGCCATGTGAAGAGAGAGGATAAAAGAACTCAGAGAAATCCAGCGGCCTTTGGGTAACAGGACAGCCAGTTCCTGGATATGGTCCCTAAGTCTGGGGGTGCAGTTAATTCACATAAGGCACTCCTCTGATTCTGACCCGGAGCCAGTGTTCAGAATAGACTAGAGACACATCATCAGAATCACAAATCAACACAAAAAGCTTAGGAGGCCTTCTAACACACATCAGAGAACTTCATTGCTTCAGATTAATGGAAAATATTTATTTATTGCTGTGTGATGAATTACCCCCAAATTTAGGGGCTTACATAACAATAAACATTTATTATGCGCAGTTTCTGTGGATCAGATTCTGTGAGTCACCTTAGCTGAGTGGTGTTTGTCTCCGGGTCTCTCATGGGGTTCTACTCAAGGTTATCAACTGGCTGCAATGATCTGAAGGCTTGACTGTGGCTGGAGCATCTGCTTCCCCTGAAAAAGCCAAAAGAGAGTAAATAAGGCAGAAGCAGTGAAGTCTTTGATAACATAGCCTTAGAAGTCACAACTTGTCACTTCTTCCAATCACTCATTAGAGGCACATTACCAAGTCCAATGCAGACCAAAGGAAGATAATTTGGCTCCACCTTTTTTTTTAACTTTTTTTTTTTTTTTTTTTTACGGGCAGTATTACTGGCCCTTATATGTGGGACCCGAACCGGGGCCACTGGCTTCCCAAACCAGCACTTAACCACCACACCACTCGGCTGGCCCCACTTTAATTATTTTTAAATGTAGTTCCAAAAATATTCATATTGTTGTTCAACAGAGTTTTAGAACTTTCTCATCTTGCACAACTGAACTCTATCTCTATTAAACAACTCCCTATTTCCCTCTCCTCCCAGCCCCTGGCAGACACCATCCTACTTCCTCTTTTATAAGTTGTATTACTTTAGATACCTCATATAAGTGGAATCATACAGTATTTATCCTTCTGTGTATGGCGTATTTCACTTAGCATAATGTCAAAGTTCATCCATGTGGTAGCTGTGACGACAGAATTTCCTTCCTTTTCTGAATACATTAATTGTATGTATATACCACAGTATATTTATTGATTCATTCATATGTCCATGGACCCTTGGGTTGCTTTCATCTCTTGGCTATTGTGAGTATTGCTGTTATAAACATGAGTGTGCAGATATCTTTTCAAGACCCTGCTTTCTGTTACTTTGCATAGATACCCAGAAGTAGGATTGTTAGATCATATGCTAATGCTATTTAAAATTTTTTGAACAACTGTCACACTGTTTTCCATGGTGGCTGCACTGTTTATAGTCTCACCAACAGTGCACAGGAGTTCCAATTTCTCCATACTCTCCCCAACACTTGCGATTTTCTGTTTTTGTTTTTGTGAGGTTTTTTGAATAACTTTTTGTTTTAAAAATTGATTCACTCTTTTGTTCCCTTAGTAATATATGTACCAAATCTGCCATCTTCTTCCAATGTGTTGTTTTTGTGCTTTTATATTAGACATCCTAATGAGTGTGAGGTGATATCTCATTACATTTTGATTTACATTTCTCTAATGCTTAGTGATATTAAGCATCTTTTCATATGCTTGCTGGTGATTTGTATACATCATCTTTGAAGACATGTCAATTCAAGTCTTTTGTCCATTTTTTTAATTGGGTTTTTTGTTCTTGTTGTTGAGTCCTGGAGATATATTTTTAAACCACACCTGTCTTGTTGAGAGATCTAAAAAATTCATGAATGCAGATCACATTAACCATCCCAGAGTAGGCACTCCAAAATATTACTTGTCCTCTCAAGGTTGTTATATTAAATAATATATGTAAAACTGTTTTAAAAATCATAATGTGCTATGCAAATGTGAGTTAGTACTCCATATCTATATGCAAAATATTTTAATATTTTTCTCAGGTTCTCCACACTTAAATATATAAATCTTTTCATTTTCAGACTTTATTGTATTTTTTTCTGTAATTCTTTTTTTTCTGTTTTATTTCAAGTTTTATCAAAATATACCAGCCAAAATAGAATGAGTAAAGGAGTGGAAACAATAGTTAATTTCACTAAAGCAAAGTCAGAGTAAGATCTATTTGAAAATAAAATAAATGTGAAGAAAGCTGCAACAGATTACAGTATTGAAAAATCCTAGGAGAACCAGAAGTGCAATTCCTTCAGAGAATGTGAGTGATGTTGAAAGATTAATAACGTTTGGATAACATTAATTACAGTGATGTTATAAACTCTGGTATTCCAGTTGCCATAACAACCACTATATGTTGGTTTTCTAATGACATTTTGAACAAGTGCTGAAGCAAACTGCATCACTTCAGAACTTTGATTGCTGTCATTCAGTGATTTTTAAATTGAATTGTTTTGTTCTTAAAGAATCAGAATATGTCACGGTCTTCAAAAATATTCTCAAAATTATGGGAAGCAAATGATACACATTTCTATATAATTATAGAGTACTCAAGAAAAAATATATTTTGTTTATAATAAAAATTAACAGTTTTTTTTATTATGTATTCTTAGGGAATAGAAAAAAAAAGAAATGAAGAAGGAAAGGGGCAAGTGTCTTCATAATTCTCAGAAGACTGTTCCCTGAGGGAATTGCTTGACAATAAAATTCTTCCTAGAAGAGCTTACTTTTATCAGTTATATTTCTCTTCTCTCCATTCTCTCTTTTCTTTTCACCAACTTTTTTCCCCCCTTGTGATGAATTCTTGGAACCTGTGATGCTGATTGGGGTGGATGGTACATCCTGTGAGTTAGTGAGGTGAGGTCATGTCTTTCATACAGCTCTCTGATCTCTCTTCCATCTCCTGATCAACCCCCTTCCTTCTCAGGCACTGCCCAGTGCATATAATACAAAAGAAGATTTCTTGCCACTGGCTTATATTATATTGAATTTTCATATTCCCAGGAGAATATGTTAAGTACATATTGTGTCACTGACAAGAACCAAACCTTGATTGTAATAGACATGCTTCTAAGTTCCTGCTCAGCACACAGCCTACTCTACTCATGCTGCCTTGGGGCATCGTTCCCACTCACCCACAAATAAGAATCATCAACTGAATCACAGGTGAGCACCAGAATCAATTCATCCATAGGAAGTGAATTAGACAGATCCCCTCTTTCTCCTCTTCTTTCTCTCTTTTCTCCTTATCTCTCCAAATTGAGCTAAGGTAAAAGCTGACCATTTGCAATGGTGTTTGCAGCAGAAGTGTGGTGTTTTCTGGCAAAACTCTGTGCTATAGGATTCTGAAGGGAAAGTGCACCCACTCTCCCCTGACCCCTACCACAATCCCAGCAGCATCTCAGTCTGTACCCCACATCTCTGGTAATGAAGATGACATCATTCCATGGAAAGCACATGGAGTGTTCTATAAACCCTGATCCCATAGTAATGCCCTCTACAGAAGCCCACACCTGCCCCTTGACCAGGCACACTATTGGCACCCTTTCAATACTCTCTTCTCTCCCCTTGCTTCTATTCTTAGAACCCCACCCAGATATCCAAGGGCTTCCATCCTGCCTTTCCTAAAGCTCCCACTGTGGCCAACTCCCCAGAAGCTTCCCAGGGACCAACAAGGTGAGCTAATCAACCTGGCCTAGGCTTTTATTAACCACTGCAGGACCAGGGTCATGGCTCAGAAAGCAGCTGGTGGGGAAAAAGGTGCTTTAAACAAGGATATCAGCTGGAACGAACAAAGGTCACAGGCATTGGACTCATTTCTCACCTGAGGTGAAGCAGGACTCTGAACCCTTTCCCTTTAAGTCTTCTCTGGATGCTCCTTTTAACCTGATTTCACTTGAACATGTGTGAACAGACAAGAGGAACAGCCTATGTTGGCATCACTCTGCACCCTCCTCATTCTAGTCTCTGCCTGGGGACACTGACCTGTATGGGTTTCATCAATAGACTCCCTTGCCCTCTGACTGCAATGGGTTCTGCCAATTAGGGATCCCTGACAGGAGATAAGAGGGAGAGAAGAGGAAAAGGAGTTGGGGAATTCATGCTTCTGGTTCCTTTCCTGAAGGACAACCTTGCAGTCATTTCTGCATGATCCTTTTCTTCCAGTTCCAGTAACTGATTCTTCCTGTGTCTTTTGGAGCTCAGGAGTTGTAACTGAATCTAGCTGATTGAACTATGGATTGCTGGATTTGTGGATTCTTTACACACTGCCCACACCTTTGTAAAGAGTACCGTTGCTAACCTTTGTACACAGTCACATTAATCTAATGTGAGTGAGTGATCTCTCAGGTTCCTGCTGGGACCGATATAAGAGTCCCTAAATGGTGTGGTCTATTCTCTCTCTCCCTTCCACCTAGGATGGACTTCAGCCCTATCCTACCTCCCCTACTCCAAGTATGGTCTACCCTAAACCACACCCATATAACCCCAAGATTCTGTTCCATGACTGACAGGAAAAAGAGAGGTGGTAGGAGTAAGACTGACTGAGAAGTAGGGAGAGGGAAAGACAGGCTCAGCATGGCCACTGAAGACCTTGTAGCTTCTAGGCAGGTGGAGGTCAGACTTGAAGAAGGCTTCTCTGAGCCCCAGTTGGCAGATGCTCAATCAGAAGGAGTATGGACTGGGTTCAGAAAACCTAAGAACAGTGGAGCTCTGAGGCAGGTCAACAGCCAAGGCTGGGTAGGAAAATTCAGCAATGTGGGGGCAGGTCAGAGGCTCTTTCTCAAGTCTGAGGAAGTGCAGGCAGGCTAGTTGTCAGGAGGCACTGGGGAAGAGGAGGGCATCAAATAAGATGCAAATAATGTCCAATAGGACAACCCCTATAGATAAGAATTTAAATCACAGGCTATCAGAGTTGCAAGGGGATTTATAAATTATATATTTAAATCACTTCACTTTTAGATGAGGAATATTTGACTCTTCGTTTACTAGACACAAGATGGTAAGTGACAGAACAAGGACCAACCCCAGGACTTTTCACTTTTAGATCCATGATTTACCCATGAAGCCCATGCCTCCATGATGATGTGTTGATACTACATTTTTTTAAAAAATTGGGGGGCCAGCCCAGTGATGTGTTGGTTAAGAGCTAGCTTGGAGTGCCAGCGGCCCCGGTTCGGACCCCACATATGACGACCAGTGACACTGCCTCTATAGCTAATATGGTGAACAACAGTTCCACATAGAGCTGGGCTGCTACGAGTCCCCAGGATGGCATAGCTGCAGCCCCTGCTGCAGTGGGCTGCCATAGGCTACAGTGAGTGGCCGGCAGCCAGTGTGAGCGGCTGGCAGCCAGTGTGAGCTGCCAAGAGCCACTGTGAGCAGCTGTCCAGAGGCCGACGACCAATCTGCCTCATCCAAGAAGAGCGCAATGATGATACCACCATGGGCCAGTGAAGCAATGTCCTCCACAACTAGGCTGAAGAACAAAAGGACAGCAACTTGTCTGTTCCCCTTCCCCGGTTCCCCAGTGCTGTTCCCCTCCCCCAATTCCCCAATAACATAAAATAAAATAAAAAATTTTAATCAGAATAAATAGAGGATGTTATGAACTTGAGATTTTGATTTCAAGTACATTTTGAACTAGGAAAAAAATGACATAATAGAAATAATCAACACAGGATCAAACTTATAATACTTAAAACTACATATGTTAAATTTGATATTGACAAAAACTGACTGAAGAATCGCATTGTGTTGGTAATTTTCAAAACTACAAAAATTGACCCATTTAAAATTGCACTTTGTAGAAATAACACAAAATAAAACTGACAAAGATTAACACTGCACACAGCGAAATTTGGTATTGACTTTAAAAATTGACTAAAGAATCAAATCTTCTTGTCAAAAATTATACCTGCAAAACTTGACCCAAGAAAATTAGGCTTGGTAGAAAATGACCACAAAGGAAAACTCAAAACTGCTGAAGATAAAGTTGGGAAAATTTAATAGAGACATAAAAGGTGATCATTGAATTAAATCTAAATTATTTCAGTAAGATAAAAGTACTGAAAATTATTTGAATGCACAGTAAGAAATTTGATCAAAGAATTAAATTAACTTGAAAGAGTTGTCTCCAGAAAATTTCTTGATGATATTCTCAGCAATGTTGAAACAATTCTGATTAAAATATTTATATTCATTCAATGAAAATGTCCCAAGAGTCAAAACAACTGAGAGAGAAATATTGTATGTGGGATTTCTCAGGCAGCTCCCACTCTTGGGACTTCCTTTTAATGCTTTACAGTCTTTGAGGAGATGTAGCCTCTCCTTCTAGGGTCCTAACACCTCCCCTACATCAAAATAACATTTACTTAGTGAGTGGTCTCAGCTGGTTGCTAAAATCAAAGTTTACCAGAAGACATGACGTTCCCAGATATCTTCACCAATTCAAGGGGAAACTTGCACTTTAACATTAACCTACATGTCACCTCACACCCATTGGGATAGGTACTAAAAAACAAAAAACAGAAAACAAGTGTTGACGAAAATGTAGAGAAATTGAAATCCCTGTGCACTGTGCAACCACTGTGGAAAACAGTGTGGGTGTTGCTCAAAAAATTAAAAATAGAATTAGCAGATGATTAAACAACCCCACTTCTAGGTATATACCCAAAAAAATCAAAAGCAGGGTCTTGAGGAGATATTTGCACACTCAAGTTCATAGCAGCACTCTTCACTAGAGCCAAGAGGTGGAAGCAACCCAAGTGTCCATGGACAGATGAATGAATAAACAAACTGTGCTTTATATACATGATGGAATATTACTCAGCCTTATAAAGGATGGAAAGTCTGTCACATGCTACCACAGAGTGAACCTTGAAGAAATTATGCTAAGTGAAATAAGCCAGAAACAAAAGAACAAATACTGTATGATTCCACTTACGTACATGATGTATCTAAAGTAGTGACACTCAGAAACAGAAGGTAGTATGGTGTTTGCCAAAATCTGGGAGGAGAGGGAAATAAGGAGTTGTTTAATAGAGTTCAATTGTGCAAGATGAAAAAGTTCTAGAGCTCTGTTACACAACAGAGTAAATATAATTAAGACTAATGAATTGTACACTTAAAAATGCTTAAGATGATAAATTTTAAAAAATCAATTCACATGAATTTTCAATGGATAGAATTTAAACAGTGTAAGGAAGTTGAGGCAATAGCCTAAAAAAGTGGTTCTCCAACTTTTCTCTGGCATTTTCTTCAGGGCAGAGAAAAGTCAACGCAGTCGGTTGTATAGCCTGGAGCAGAAATGTTTCTAAAGCCTTGTATTTTGTCTATAAAATACATACAAATTTTGCCTACCACTTCACACTAGATCAAAGTTTGTTTTTAAATAGAAATAATATTTTAATTACCATTGCAAGGAAAAGTGTGTTTCTTTGAGTACAATTCAGTGCTGGGTTCATAGAAGTCCCTGGCTTTTATGCAAGTTAGTGTGAAAATAAAGAAAATTAAGCCAATATGGAAAAGCAGGCTTACATTGACTCATATATGACAAAACTTAAAGACTGTAAAAATTTAAAACTTTTCTCTTCCCAAGTCATCTTAATAATAACACCCCAAGAGAAGAGAATTCGTTATATATATCCTATAGTGTCACACTGTCCCCTGGCCTAATACCGCATACCCCTTAAGGTATAGATATCCCAAGTGAGAAGGCTATGCTAATGTTTGAAGCCACATCCTATGGTCAGGGCCACCAGGCTGCAGGACTGAGAGCCCTCATGAAAGAGAAAATGCTCCTCTCCCACTCCCCTATCTCAAAGCCAGGGTTCCTGAATTGAGATTTCCTGGAGTCGTTACACTGGAAGCAAAACAGGAAAAGTCAAGTTTTGCCACTGTTCCTGTTCGGTATTGGAATGAGCATTGAATTTTTGGAGAACCCCCACACCTTTCCTTCTGGCAAACTTCTAGTTTACCTCAAAACTCTGCTCGGGCCTCACCTCCTTCCAGCCACAGTTCTTACTGCCCCCTCTGGACCATGTCAGCACTGCAGGACCTCGATTCTGTTGCAGGATCAGCCTTGGCTGACCTTGGGTGATGTAGGTGATTTTAAGGATGCTTAAGGAAATAAGGAAACACAGGCATCAATCTAAGCAGTTACACAACCCAGGTCTGTGAAACCCTGGAACAATTTAAGGGAGTAACAGTAAAAACAGATTTCCCCCTGAGAAGAGGGACCTTTGGCTCCTTATTCCTGTAACTATGCCATAATCACAGTTCAGCTTCTCTTTCTCTAGATCTCTATGCTTCCATTTCTTACCAGTTCAAATGTTACCTCCACTTTTATTTCCTCCTAATTCTACTCTGGTTCTATAGCTTTCTGAGTTTCTTACACTGGAAACTGTCTATGAGAGATCATCTGCTGGGTCAGTAAGTTGACAGGGTTATGGGTTTAAGCCTCCCCAGAGCCATTGTCAAGCCTAAAGATGGGGGGCCTTTAGCCAAGTTACAGATTTCTGGTTAATTCAATCATGATCAAGCCAACAGGGTTGCATGATAGAAAGCATGACAACTTATGAACAATGAACAACCTTTGCTACTTTGCTCAGAAGCAATTTGCGTGTATTTCCACTATTGCAATGCCATAACATAGTCCCATTATGTCCCCTTATGCCCAGTCCCCTACAAAACGATAATCCCGAGGCCAGTGTGCTTCCATCTTGGCACCTCCAGTCCGTACGTAGCACAGTACCTGACACATGGTAGACTCTCAATGAAAGTTTGAAGTTAACTGAAATACAGATGGAATCGGGAAACCTGATTTCAAATTTAAATTTTGCCATTTCATAGCTATGTGAACCAACGCATGTTATTTAGTTTTTCTAAACCCCCCTTCCCTCTTATGTTAAAATACACAGCGTGATAAATATTAAATAAAATGTGGACATATCTAGCACAGGGCCTGGCCCACAGTTGCTCTGTGTTTATATATATATATATAATATATTTACATATTATATTTAAACTAATTATATTCATATAATAATATAATACATAAATATATTTTATATAATAATATATTTATATATTTTACTAAATTTATATATTATAATTATATACTTATATTATAAATATAATTTATATATTATATAATACATTAAAATCTATATGTAATTATGTCATTATTAATATTAAGGTATATTAATATTTTAATATGATGTTTACTTTATTAATATGTTTATATTAATATGTTTATATGATATATTAATATATTATAATCTATATAATCATATAATCATTAATATTTATGTATATATCTAATTATAGAAAATTAATACATAATATATAACATATATAATAATTTTTTATATATTTAAACTTTCTCTGTTTATATCACCACCGTGTATTATATTTATGTCCAAATATACCATCTCTCTCAATCAGAGGGTAAGTTTTAAGGACAAGGTCTGTGTCTCACTAACCTTTGCACCACCACCTCACCCCAAATTTCTGCACTTGGTAGATATTTAACATGAATGAATGGTGTGTGGGGCAGGAGCAAAGGATTTAGAAACTGTATATGCTTAAAATCTCCAGATATTAACATTTTTCAATAATTAAAATCAAGCAGGAAATACGAAGCATCACAATGAATTACAGTCAAACTTAGTTTCAGTAAGTCTGAGTCAGCCTAGCAGTCCTCTGAGAAGGTTGACGCTCTTCCCGTTTCCCAGTGTTTGTCTCCACCTGCTGTATTTACTGGAAAGCAGCCAAAACATTTCTTGTAATAGTGAGTTTTTCAAGAGCACATCCCTGGACAACCTGGGCTCTACACTGGGCACATGTCATGCACACGTCCGCAGTTACCACTAGAGGACAGACTAACGCTTACTCCAACTGAACAACTAAGCCCCGCAAGTAAGTCTCGAAGGAAAAACTGAAGGATGAAGCACTGGCTTCTTAGGTTTGTTTCTAAGTGGAAAAATACATGTGGGCATGTCCAGATTTGTATTTCGTGTTCCCTTAATTAGTTATGTGTTGAGGGCCGTGTAGCCCAATATTGAGGGGCATGCAGGTTGACTTTAGTGGGCTTGGTGAATCTGAAAGTACTGTTGATTAGACATGTGTTCCTCAAATTTGTATTCCCTTGAAGCCTGTGTTTTTATTACAAAATGTATGTTTTGTTAAGGTTTGTGATAAGTCTTGAGAGTACAGTTAAGCCAAAATTAAATATCAAAAGTGAGATTCTCTTTAGTATTCACACCCAGGATTACAGATTATGTAGAAACTGAGTCTGGGTCATAAAGAGATTATTATAGATGGGATTATAGAAAAGGTCACAGTGTGCCCTAAGGAGAACAATTATAGGGACTAAAGGTCTTAAGAGAAAAATACATCAAGACCATGTGGAATTTAAACTTGTAATTGGATAATGGTCAAAAGTCCCTATAAAAAGGACACGTTATTGTAATAAAGTGTGACACTTTTCTCTTTAACTCCCCCGGTGTCTCCACTGTCTCCCTTCTTTATTTTCCTCCCCTGCACTCTATCTCTCCATTTTCTGTCTTTTACTGCAACAAACAGTTTCTGTCTTTCATTAACCGCCGATGCCGTGTCCACCTTCTTGAACCCTGGTCAGCGGGGGCTGGTCCCCCGCAGTTATGCGATCTTGCAGCTCACCTTTCCTTTTGTTTTCTATTTCCTCCTTCAAGTTCTTCTCCTCTGGATTGTAACAATTTTTTTTTTTTTAGAGGCTTAGCCCACAAAAGTAAATCAAGATGAGGTAACACAAGTAAACACCACATAGTTTAGTTGGTGAGGATTGGAAAGCTGAGACTTTGAGTTTGTTATTTTTAAATAGAGTTTGGTTTCAAAGGTTTGATTTACCTAATTTTTCATACTTTGCCCTTTGCAAGATGGGAAAGGGAAAAAGGAATTTTCAGAAAGAAGAAAACCAACAGAGATCGTGTGTGTGTGTGTGTGTGTGTGTGTGTGTGTGTGTGTGTGTGTGTGTACAGATGAGGGGACATTTGTAGGGATGGAGGAAGGACCGGAGAAGCAGATGCCGAGGGCTGGATGGTCACAGAAAGGACACTGGCTTGTGAGAACTACTGGGCCTCTAGAGTGGTCTGGACTCTAGCTCTAGTGGGGCAGCTGCCCCTTTATGTAGCCTTAGAGTAGTCGCTTTATTCACACCTCTGCTGCCTTGCCTAGAATGCAAGGAATGTATATACATGTTCTTCTAATTCAAATATGAGCCTATGTTGAATGAGAGAAAACATGGGGGCGGGATGGAAATGCAAGATGAATGTTCATGAAGAATCCTGAAAATAACCATTAAATGGAGACAAGAAATCAAACCAACAAACACTATAAAGAGGAGTGTACAAACAGCCTCCTATGCAGACTTCCCTTTGTGGTATTTCCTCATGTGGCTGGGACCCTCTGTCTTACTCTCTGGAGCGTCCAGGGAAGACAGCTATCTGAGCGCTCCAGCAAAGGTACAGCAGTGGTGTGGTGGGCTGGTATTAGTTGGAGCTCTAGGGGAGCAATTTCCAACCCAAAATGACAGACAAGCAAAATTCTCAACGAGAACTGACTCATGCCTAGCTAGAGCACTTGTCAAAGAAACACACAGCTATGGGAATGGTAGTGCTACTTTCCCATGGCTGGTGTAAGCTCTGCTGCCTAAGTAAATGTTGGCTTTTTATGACTTTTGGAAAAAGCCACTATCTTTCTATTTCATCTCCACAGTTGGCAATTTACTCTAATCTTGTGGCACCCTTATAATCAGCTGGGCTGTGGGTTCAGAGATATTACTCCTCACTGACATTGTAACAGCCAATTAATTACTACTTACAAAGCTTTAATTATTTTTTTGTCTTAATACTTTTGAGAGTTCTCACCAGATAATCACTGAAGAAGGGTTTCCACCCCATTTGGTTATTCCCATAAAACAAGCTCAAATTTAAACAAAGATTTTTATTTTGCCTATAACAAATACACAGTCATTTGTCACATAAAGACAAGGATATGCTCTGAGAAATTCATCGTTAGGCGATTTCGTTATTGTGTGAACATCATAGAGGCACTTACACACACCTAGGTGGTACAGCCCACTACACACCTAGGCTGTGTAGTATAGCCTATTGCTCCTAGGTTGCAAACCTCTACAGCATGTTACTATACTGAATACTGTAGGCTACTGCAACACAATGGTAAGTATTTGTATATGTAACCATAAAAAATGTACAGTAAAACACAGTATAAAAGATTTTTTAAAAACTATGCTTGTATAGGGCATTTACCATGAATGGAGCGTGCAGGACTGGAAGTTGCCCTGGGTGAGCCAGTGAGTGAGTGGGGAGTGAATGTGAAGATATTACTGTACAGTGCTATAGGCTTTATAAACACTGCATACTTAGGCTACACTAAATCTATTTTAAAAATTTTCTTTCTTTAATAATAGAATAACCTTAGCATATTGTAACTTTTCACAAACTTTTCAATTTTTTTTAAAACTTTTCAATTCCTTTGTAATAATGCTTAGCTTAAAACACAAATACCTCATACATCTGTACAAAATATTTTCTTTAATCCTTATTCTATAGACTTTTTTTCTATTGATTTTTGTTTTAAACTTTTCTGTTAAAAACTAAGATACAAACACACACAGTAGCCTAGGCCTACACAGGGTCAGGGTCATTGAAATCACTGCCTTCCACCTCCACTCCTTGTCCGACTGGAAGGTCTTCTGGGGAAGTGACATGCATAGAGCTGTCATCTGTGATCACAATGCCTTCTTCTAGAACCTCCTCAAGGACCTGCCTGAGGCTCTTCTTGAGGAAATGTCACTCTTTTCAGAAATATGTCCACCGTGGTTTGCTTCGGTTTTTTCTTTTATTTCTTCATAGATTTGCTTGTAAGCAGATGGTGCACCACGAACATTCCTCCCTATTAATTAAAACCTTTCAGTGTTGGGGTCCATGTTTTCAAACTTTTAACAGAGCTTGTTGAAGTCTGCAAAAGCTCCTGCTAAACCCTGCACTGTGAATTTCCTTGAGGGGTCCTTTTCTTCTCCTGCAGTTCCTTTTTCTCTTGTCTCTTCCCCAGCTATGCCTTCCTATTCCAGTAGAGTGATAACACTTAAGTTCCCTAAATTACTACATTTCAGCTTTTTTGTCTTTTTGTCTCACTCCCCTCACTTCCGGGCTATTCTCATCCACAACTTCAATAATGCTGACCTACACCTCTGCCCAAGTCAATACAGTCAGAAAGTCTTAGCATTTGGCAGCTCACTACAGAAAGGGTCTTGGCTTTTATTTTCTTTCAGAATACTTATATTTTAAGCATAGAGATCTTTAAAAAAGAATCAGCTACTACAGATTCTTAAAAATGCCACTCCCACAACACCTGTCACCCTATTTATTCACAACATCCCATGAGTGACACTGCTTTAGGCAAGACTGGTTGTGTGAGCATTTAACCAACAAATATCAGCAACTGGGAAGTCCATAAATAGCAGCAGAGAGGACAAACAGGATGACTCAGTAAGCCTTCTGAGTCATGTGTAGGGACTGGTCTTCCTCCTTAATTATGGGGCACTAGACCCATTGTCTCCAAAGTCACCTCTGAGTCTCATCTAACCAATCAGACATCCAGTTTCCTTTGAAGATGTGCAATCTTCCTCCTTCTAACTACCATTAGAAGTTCAAATGTCTAGGCTGAGAGGCCTCCTGGGAGCTAATAGTCTGTGTTCTCAGCAATTAACCCCTGTTGGGGATCAGCAGCTGTCCCTGCTGTTGGCTGGTACTAGTCCTGGATTTAGCACTCTCAGTTTTGTGGGACCTCAAATATGTCACTTCACCTCACTAAATTTATCCCCTCTGTGATAAGGGTAATACAAGTTACCTAGATACAGGGTTACCATGAATATTAAAATTAATTTGGCCAACTATATGATATTGTGGAAAAGGAAGAACTATAGAGACAGGAAAAAGATCAATGGTTGCCAGGAGGTCAGAGATGAATAGGTGGAGAACAAGGTGTTTTTCGGGCAGTGAAACTATTCTGTATGCTATTGTAATGGCAGACAGATGACATCATATATCTGACAGCACCCACAGAATGGTACAACCAAAGAGTAAACTCTAATGGAACTACAGATTTTGCTTAATAATAATGTGTCAATATTCATTCATTCATTAAAGCAAACATACTACACAAATGTAAGATGTTAATAATAGGAGAAACTGCGCAGGAAGAGGGAATGGTTACATGGGAACCTTTTGTACCTTCTGGGAAATTTTTTTGTAAACCTAAAAGTGCTCTAAAAATAAAGTCTTACTGTATGATTGCATTTATATGTAGAATCTAGGGGAAAAAACTCATAGATATAAAGAACAGATTGGTGGTTGACAGAGGCTGGGGTCAAGGCAGGGGGTGGGTGAAATGGGGAAACAGAGACAAAAGGTACAAACTTCCAGTTATAAAATAAGTAAGTCATGAATGTAATGTACAGCATGGTGACTATAGTTAATAATACTATATTGCATATCTGAAAGTTGCTAAGAGAGTAAATTTTTTTTTTTTTTAAGATTCTATTGGGGAATTGGAGGAGGGGAACAGCATTGGGGAATCAGGGAAGGGGAACAGACAAGTTGCTGTCCTTTTCTTCTTCAGTCTGGTTGTGGAGGACGTTGCTTCACTGGCCCATGTTGGTATTATCACTGTGCTCTTCCCAGCTGAGACATGCTTGCTGGCCATTATGACGGCCACTCACGGCAGCTCATGAAAGCACATGCCAGCTGCCCGCCGGCCCCACTGCAGCCTACGCTGTCACTCGTGACTCACAGCCACCCAGTTCCAGGTGGAGCTGTTGTTCACCATCTTAGCTGTTGAGGGCACAGTGTCACTGGCCCTCATGTGGGATCTCAACTGGGGCCCTGCTTCTCAGAGCTGGCATCCCATGCCAACTCTTAACCAACGTGCCACTCAGCCAGCCCAAGAGAGTAAATCTTAAAAGTTCTCACCACAAGAAAAAAAATTGTAACTATATATAGTGGTATTAACTAGACTTGTGGTGATTCTTCTCAATATAAGCAAACATCAAATCATTACGTTGTACTCATGAAACTAATATCTCAATAAAAAATATTTTAAAATGTTTAAATAAAATAGTCCTTTTTTAATCAATTGGGAAAAGACATTTTAAAAAGTAAGTGCTTTACAAATGCTAAAGAACTATGTAAGCATAAAGCCTAACACCCGAATGATTTTAAAGAACTTAATTTTGAAAATTTCTTTGGAGGTGCACTGAGAGTGTTCTGCATCAGAGGGAAGAGCCCCAAGATACTTCTTAATTACCTGTCGTTGTGTCTACAGAGCTGGTTAAGATGGAGGGGAGGGTGGAACGTCTATGACAGTTCCACTACCGACTGAAAAGATTTCTGCAAAATCCAAACCCACGGTACAATGATTCTACCTTTACAAGACTACTCCTATGAGAGTTCTGCATCAAATACCTCTTTTAAATTGCCCAAGAAATTTTAATACAAAATATCCTTCAGCACTTTTTCTTTTAATTCTCTGCCATCCCACTCTCACCCTGTCTAATATTTAGCAGTCATGTTTGATTAAGGCCACATTTTTCAGAGGTAAAAAAGTTATGAGACGATTGAAGTCAAGATTAAGTTCAGTTAGGTTAGAAAGGAAAATCTTTCTTCCATTTTAGCAAGAGAATGTTTAAAATAGACCATGCTTCTCACAGCATTTTTTCTGGGAGGAAGGGTTGGGGTAGGAGGGTGGCTGTTGCTGGGGTCTTACAAACATTATCTCTGATGTCTGCCATAACCATGAAGGGTGGGGGGGACTATAAAATACAGAAGGGGAAAGAGCATCAGAGAGGTGAAATAGTTAGCCCCAGGTCACACAGCAGTGACATAACAGGGATTCAAAGTCAGACAGCGGAAGCCATCCCAAGGCCTTGCCAAGGGTAACTAGCTAACTAAGTTCAGCCAACTTATTCTTGGACAATGGTGGCCAGTTGTATTACCTCTCCTGGATAATACATGTTCTTTTTACAAGAACCTTCAAAGCTTTTGACAACCTTCAGTGTTCATCACATATGGTTGTTGAAACACTTTTCTAGAAGCTATTATTAGATTTGCTATGAAAAAAAAAAGTTTCCATTGTCAAATAACTTGGAAATGCTACACGTGAGGAACCCCCTTGTGAACAGTTACACTGCGTATTCACTTGGTAAAGGCTCTGGACAGCCTGTAGCCAAAAGAAACCACCTCGCCTAGTTTAACTCCAACATCTCCCAAAGTTATGTGCACACTGAGCACTTCTCATAGTATGCTTAGCAACATGTCCTTGAATACCAGCATAGGCAAAACTGGCTTGAAAAAAAAAAAAGTAACTAATGGTGGAAGTTATAGCCACCCTGACAGGATTATGAAAGAACCATTTGGGAAAATGACCTCATATCCATAGCTTCCCCACATATCTTCAGATGAGTAGGGTACTCTCCACATGGTGACAATAAATATATTTGCCCAGGTCCTGTGTATATGATTCCCCTACAACCTGATGATAGGTCCTTCTATTGTTGATTAGGCATTAAAAGTACTCTCAGCCAAGGAACATTTAGAGGTTACATCTAGATTCTGGGGTAATACTTACCTGTTGTCAAGTGGAAAACTAAAAAAGATGGGAGAGAATAGAACAGAGTCAGATGAGAGAGAATGAAGAAAAACAAGCTTTGAATTTGACACCTCTTGCCTTCCTCCCACTCACTATCTGAATACATAGACAGAAACCTCTATGTATGCGTTTAGGGATCAACATCCCTAATAAATGGTACTTGAAATTTGAGCCACTTTGAATACAAATAGGATACACTGTGTCTGCATGTAGGAGGAGGGAAAAGGAGACACAGGGAAAGACTTCTTGGCTACATAAAACTGCGAATGGGCATGTAAGCTTAGATCTTGGAAATCTAATAGTTGAGGTCACTTTCAAAACCACTCCCAATTTCAGGGCTCAGAATGTCTTAGTCATACACAAAAGGTTTAGCTAAAGAATGTGACTAAAGCACAAAAGCAGCCATTAGGTTTTTCAGAGGATGAAAACACGTCCTGTCTGGGGACAGGCCTAACCCTACGCTGAATGGGCCCCCCAGCTGTCCACTCTTGGTGCAAGCCTTGTGGGGCGTGGAGCCAGGAGGGAAGCCTGTAGAATGAGGCTGGGCTGCGCTGGAATGAGCCACTCCCTCAGAGAGTCTAAATGAGGATGAAGAATTTCTGCACGAACTAGAGACCCAAGGCCATCCGAGAATAGAAGTGAAGAAGGGCTTTTTAACTTTCTTCCTTGGCAATCCAGATTAGAAACTTGTTTCTAAGGAGGCTTTCGCTTCCCTGAGGAGAGCTCTGGTTTCCACGTGGCCTTTCTTGCACAAAGAGGCATTCAATAAAATTTGTTGAATGAGTGAGTGTTAAGTTTGAATGTGAAGAAGAATACGCAGTCTGACAATTAAGTTCCAGAACTTGTTGCAACAATGTTGCTAAGCTTTTGTGATATCAGAGGGATTATTCATTATGGATTTGTACCAACTGGACAAACAATTAACCAAGTTTACTATTTGGAAGTACTGAAAAGGCTGCATGAAAAATTTGACAAAAACGACCTGAACTTTTGGCCAAGTATTCATGGCTCTTGCATCACGACAATGCGCCAGCTCACAAGGCACTGTCTGTTGAGGGAGGCTTTAGCCAGTAAACAAATAACTGTATTGGAGCACCCTCCCTACTCACCTGATCTGGCCCCCAATGACTTCTTTCTTTACCCAAAGATAAAGGAAATATTGGAAGGAAGGCTTTTGATGACATTCAGGACATTGAGTGTAATACGATGACAGCTCTGATGGCCATTCCAGAACAAGAGTTCCAAAATTGCTTTGAAGGATGGACTAGGCGCTAGCATTGGTGCATAGCTTCCCAAGGGGAGTACTTCAAAGGTGACCATAGTGATATTCAGCAATGAGGTATATGGCGCTTTTCCCAGGATGAGTTCGAGAATTTAATTGTCAGACCTCTTATTGGGCAAGGCTGCAAGCATGAGTTGCCACAGGAGGGAGGGACATCACAGAAGCCAGAGGTGCTTCATGAGAACAATAAGGTACCCAGACTAGGACAGTAGCCTAGTTAGAAGATCATATTACACAGGGATTATGAGCATGTGCTCTAAACAAGATAGACTTGAGTTAGAATCTCAGCCTCACCACTTACTAGCTGTGTGATCTTGGGCAAGTTAATGAACTTTGCTGAGCCTCAGTTTCCTTACTGTAAAGTCACATAGGGATTAAATGCAATCACACACATAATATATTTAGTATTATGCCTACCACATAGTAAGTGCTTGATATGCTGTAGTCATTATAAGGATCAAATATCTCTCCAGGATTTGGATATTAGGAGACACAAGGAGAATGATGCACAGGAGCAGAAGAGATGAAGAAAAATAGAAAGTTAAACTCTCTGATGACTTGATTAAATATCCGTGGAAGAAGACAATCTCAGCAGTGTTGCATCAGGTAAACTGAGTGGGTCCCCTGCCCATATTTGTGACTGACAGTGTATGGTCTCAGCATGACATTGAACTGACATGATCAGAAGGTGCTAGGGCAATGTAAGGATGGGGTGTGACTGTATTTGGGACGGGTGTTTTGCTTAGCAAGAACTGTTTGTTTTTTGGAGAGGAAAGGTGCTGAACTAATTTTCCATGAAATGAGCATTTTAATATCCATCTTTAATTTCCATTACAGTTTTAAATAAGTTCCAGGAAATCGTCACTTTTTATAATACATTCTTGGAAACAAGGTCAGAAAACAAAAAGGATGAAGCCAAGTCCCTCCCCCTAGGTGTCTACTGTGCTACTGGACAGACAGACCGAGGCCTCTTTTCCAGCTTGGCTGTCCCTAATTTCCCACTTCCCTCTGTTCCTGTGTGCCATTCACACACCCTGCTAGAGTGCTCTCAGTCTATAGGACAACATGGAAAAGCTCGAGAATATTTTTATAAAACACAGTTATCAGATCAATGGAATGGTTTTGAATGCGTTTGCTTGCTAATGGGAATTTTTACGAGAGGGAAATAAAAGCAAAATTAGTTCAAATTTCCCAAGACAGATGTTTTAAAGAAATCTGAGCCTTCTAAAATGCTACCAGAAAGCTTTTCTATTCTGAGAAAGAAACAAAATTGACGTTAGTTAAATGCCTAATGTTTATTATCACCAGTATATTAGTTTTAGAGCAAATTTACACCACATTGGGATTACATTTTCATGTACTGTGAGTATATTTTATACATCAATGTCCCTGAATTAGTCTAAGAAACAATAGGCCCATTTCATAGAAACCAGGAAATAATTTTACTATTTTTTTTATTAGTTTAGAAACTTATGCTGTCATGTGTTTTCTTTAATAATATTGTTGGATATTTGGCCAAATGCAGGCAGTGCAATCTTTATTACGTTATTCCCATGGGAATAAATACTGTCACTGAGTGTTATGATTCAGTTTCCAAGAGGAGGTGGTGGCCAGCAGCCTGCTGGTGTCAGAGATGACATTCCCACATGTTCAGAAGGGTCAAAACTGAGTTACATCAGCGATCTGTTGAAAGTGTCCCACCAACCTCTGATAAATGCCAAAAATAGAAGGCAGAGTGTTTGCTTATTTGTCTTATAAAGGAACATCAGATTAATAGATCAGGACAAAATAGGAGACTCCTATTGTTCAAAGGAAGAGCGTTTAAAAAACAATGCTAATCTTAATCAACTTAGGTCCCCAACATGATAACATATAGGAGAATCTGGACTCCTTGAACTGTAAGAAATGAGGAGCGTGGGGAAAGCACAAAAAATTGTCTGGTGTCAGGTAATTACTGAATGATAATATCTGCTGCAGGATTTGTGGTCTTTGCTAGTTAAACCACATATCCTATTCTTCAGTTTGGGATCATAGCATCTTTACATTCTCTTTAGGGAGATCACATATCAAGAAACATTTACCTTGGGGGGTCAGGGGAGGAGGGTGGGGGAGTCACTTTGTAAGGGGAAAAATATAACTATTGCATTGTTTTGTACATCTGTAACTACTACTACTAATAATAATAATTTAAAAAAAGAGTTCTATATATGAAAATCAGTTCTGCTTACTATCTTTGTAATTTTTCTGTAAACCTAAAACTGTTCTAAGCAAAAAGTTTCATTAAAATTGCTGAATTTTTACATACAAAAAAAAACACATTTACTTGTATATCTCAAAATATTCAGATGGAATGATAAAAAGCAGTGTATATGGAACACATTTAGGGAACAGATACTGACTTCCTCCTCCAAAAAAGCAAAGATGCCACAAAAGCTGAGCTCTGGATGTGAGGACAACAGTAATTAAAAGTTCCTCTGGTGTCCTTGAGGAAAGGTTTACTTCACTTTCTGAGGAGGAAACTACTTACACAGCATGAACAGCTATCTGCTGAATTTGAATTCTGTCCTTTCTCAAAAATAAGTTTGGGGGCCGGCCGAGTGGCGCATTGGTTAAGAGCTGGTTTTGAGATGCCAGAGGCCCCAGTTCGGATTCCCACATATGAGGGCCAGTGACACTGCCCTCTACAGCTAATAACAGCTCCACCTGGAGCTGGGTTGTGTGAGCCCCGGCTACGGTGTAGGCTGCAGCCCCTGCTGCAGTGGGCTGCCATAGGCTAGAGTGAGTGGCCGGCAGCCAGTGTGAGCGGCCGGCAGTCAGCGTGAACTGCCAGGAGCCACTGTGAGCGACCATCCAGAGGCCGGCGACCAATCAGCCTCGCCCAAGAAGAGCACAATGATGATGCCAACATGGGCCAGTGAAGCAACATCCTCCACAACCAGACTGAAGAACAAAAAGACAGCAACTTGTCTGTTCCCCTTCCCCGATTCCCCAATGCTGTTCCCCTCCCCCAATTCCCCAATAAAATCTTTAAAAAAATAAAATAAGTTTGGGCTCTGCTTAAAACAAAAAACAAACAAACAAGCCAACAAAAAAAACCCAAGAAATAACAGACTGAGGGGATCCAAAATAAGAAAACTCTTTTAGACTGCTAGCAGGGTGTTAAATATTACTATGTGTTCTACAATGGATCTCAAACTTTGAGCCCTTGAGCAGGAATCTCTGAGACTCTTTTTCAACCTGAAATGAGTTTGAAGGGGCCCCTCAAAATCAGATTGTGTTGGCCTCTAGCATGACTCCAACTCTCCCCTTTTGACAGAAACAAAAGCCAAAGGTGAACCTTGGGGACCCTCAGCACTCACTCCAGAAATGGCACTGCATTGATTATGAGCTCTAGGAAGAACCCCAGATGAAGACAAGAAAACACATGGGGGTGGGGTCAGTATTGAGGATGGTGGGACACTGAAAAGTTGTTTTTTTCTTTCTCACTTGTGAATGCTCTGTTATTGTTGTAATACATGCTTCATTCATGGGATGTGTGACAATCCAGTAAAGATATCAGCCTCCATGAGGACGTGTGTAGAGTTATTTTAAATGTTGAAATATCCCAGAGATTTGTTCTCACTTCTGTGCTTTACTTACATAATATGTTCTCATCCTTCCCCCCACGTAACCTTATCCACAGTTTATTGTCAGCTCACAAATGGCCAGGTCCCCTCACTGAGCACCTGTGCTATGTATCTAACCCCCGGAGAGACGTAGCCACTGCTTGTCCTACAGGCCCCTCACACCCAGCAGTGACCTCCTAATCTCCTAGTGGACAGTACCTCCATCCAGCAAAGCACCTACCCCAGCCTTCTGAATACCATCTGTGATTTTCTGTCCCTCACATCTAAGCCATCACTCGGGCCTGTCAATTCCACCTCTCCATTTCTCTTGACCTAGTCCACTCCTCTCCATTTCTATGGCCGCCACCTTGGTTGAGGAGGCCATCACCATGTCAAACCTGCATGATGTCACAGGCTTCCTAACGGGACTTCTAAGCATTTTCAAAAGCTCAAATCTGAGTTTTCTAACCGTCCTGCTCAAAATCTGCTCTCCCATTGCCCTCAGTCTAAAGCCAAACTCTTTGTGTGGCATAAAATGCATTTCTTGATCTAGCCCCAGTTTACTGCTATAATTTCATCCCTTCTGCTCGACAATCTTGTCATTCAGGGCCACTTGAAATTCCAGGTTCTCTCTTGCCTCCAGGCCTTTCTGACATGTTTTTGTCCCGGCCGAGAATACTTGCCCCCTCCATTCCCTAAACCCACATTCCTATTCCTGGTTAAATCTGGGTATAATACCTTCAGGTCTCAGTTTAGGGATCACTTCTTCTGGGGAAATCCCTTTTCCCTGCACACTGATTAGGTGATCCACAGTTTCATATAGTCCTCAGATCAGAGCACATAGGCCACTTTATTTCAATTCTGTTTGTTTCTCCATTCCCTCCCGCAATGGATTATAAACTCCTTCAAGATAGGGGTTTAGTCTTATTCATAGTTGTAACCTAGCACCTAGCTCAAAGCCTGACACAGCGTGAATGCTCAATCGTTGAACAAAAATGTATTTCTTCCATAATTTTTTTAGGGTTTGGCAGATAGGAAAGAAGAAAACATAAATGAACAAACAGCAAATAAATTAAAGACTCAGATGTAGGATACCTGCATGCATCCCTATAATCGAGTCATATTTCCTGCAAATAAAATGTTTCCTATTTTACGTGAAGAAATGAAATAGATCAGGGTTTCACAGGGTTAGAAAAGGAGAACTTCATCTTTCAGGTGGACAGCACCTAAAGAAGCTTGCTACCACCTGCGTTCAAAGCCATCACATTCCTGGATGACTTGGACACCCTGGGTGTTTCTTTGTTAGTTACTCTCTCATTGCAAGTGCTAGAAACCCAACTCCAAGAACACAGACCCTGGGCCCTCCAAAAATGATTAATTCATGGAATCCAAGGAAAGACTGAATGACTGCACAGAAAAGACAGCCAGGCAGTTAAGCCTCAGCAAGGACCCAAAACCAAGACTCAAAATCTGCTAAGACTGTGTGACTCTCCTCTCTGCAAAACACTGCACACCCTCACTCGTTCTCTCCACCTGGTGGGAAACTGGGCAGGTCTGTTCTGGATGCCTCTTAAAGTCCACCATAAAAATCATGTTTTCAAATATTTTTCAGATGTAGAAAAATAATACTTGTTCTAATGGACATTTTTTTTGGAAAACAAACAAAAACTATGTAAGAATTTTTGAAAATTAAAAATCACCTCTAGGGCCGGCCAAGTAATGCATTGGTTAAGAACTGGCTTCGGACACCAGTAGCCCTGGTTTGGATCCCACATATGAGGGCCAGTGACACTGCCCTCTACAGCTAAGATGGTGAACAACAGCTCCACCTAGAGCTGGGCTGCTGTGAGTCCCCAGGATGGCACAGCTGCAGCCCCTGCTGCAGTGGGCTGCCATAGGCTACAGTGAGTGGCCAGCAGCCAGAGTGAGTGGCTGGCAGCAGGTGTGAGTTGCCAAGAGCCTCTGTGAGCAGCCATCCAGAGGCCAGTGACTGATCTGCCTCACCCGAGAAGAGCGCAATGATGATACCACCATGGGCCAGTGAAGCAATGTCCTCCACAACTAGACTGAAGAACAAAAGGACAGCAACTTGTCTGTTCTCTTTCCCCGGTTCCCCAACGCTGTTCTCCTCCCCCAACTTCCCAATAAAATCTTTAAAAAAAAAGATCACCTCTAATTCCACCACTAAATTACTAACATTTTGATATCTTAGTTATTTTCTCTACATACGAGTATCTGAGTATATTTTTTAATTTTACAAACTGATATTCATATTCATATTATACAGTTTTATGTCCCAGTTTTTTTTCATTTTACATTTTATCTTGAGCATTTTTCCCATAGTCAGTGAAAATACCATTTTTAATGACAGCATCATAGTCTATGGTGTACATAATTCATATAACTATTTTTTTATTATTGGTCACATAGGTTGCTATTGTATTTTTTATTATAAGAATGTCTGAAATATATATTGTACATGCACAGTTTTATAGTAAGCACAGCTAACCACCCCTAGGAAAGATGTGAGGCTTTTAGCCACCACTAAGAACTTTCAATTTATTCTACAGAATCAGCCTCCAAAATCAAATCAAATATAAATTATTATAAGGAATTTACTGAAATGTATACAATTAATAAACATAGCCAATTCCTTTTCTCAAACAGTATCATATATTAAAACTATTCAAGCTCCTTGCTTCCCTCCGTCTTCTTGGAATCAATCCCATCTCTTGCTAATAAATATTTGTAGAGTCAGAAAGAGGAGATGGAACTCACATCTGTGTTACTGCTTGTTGTTTCAATGGGGCTGAAGGCCTCTACCTCCTACCTCTGCTCCAGAGTTACTAATTATACCCCTAAAAAGATGCAGCCCCACCGTAGCCAGTGTTAACGAGTGCAATTCAGTGAAAACAGCGCAGGACTTTTACACTCTCACTACACCTGGGCACATCTTTGGGCAATTCAATGTCTGTGAGTCAATTCACTCTCCCTGAAATAGAGAAGGAGACAGATACCTTACATAGGCTATCTCACTTGATTTCCACTAAAAAATTATTTATCTCTTTGAGCGGTAAGAAAACATGCTCAGATTGGTTAATAATTGCTCAGACTGGTAAAGAAGCCTGTCAGGATTTGATTCCAAATCTGTCTAACCCTAAAGCTCATCTATTTCCCATGTATGACATGTTGCTTCCTGGACTCACTTGGAATGTGGGGAAATTAGTTGGATTTGAATATCTCTGCTAGCATGGTGAGCACAGTTATCACTCCTATGGCAATTTCTGTATTATAATTGGTTCGGATGGAGGGTTAGGACCAAGGACAAGACTGTGAGGTAAAGCAACTGAAGTGCTCAGCTCAGGCACAACTATAAGGGGACATAAAACTCAGCAATCAAGATAAATAATAGTTTAATACAAATATTTTAAAGAGTCTAAATTAATGAAAAAAAAATCCATGATGAATAAAATAACAAAATTTTAAGTCAAAACAAGATCTGATAGTAATGTTCCAACCCATACCAGAGCCGAAGGCACAAGAAAAAAAATGTGCTCCTCGATATACATGTTTTCTGCATGTTTTAATGTTTAATTACAATAAGGTCTATGTAACAATACCTTATATATATATGATTATTTTCCCCAGAACATGGAAGTAGTTAAGAAATATTGAAAAAGTTAAAAGTAGATGTATTCAAACTCACATTATTTTAAATTTAGATATTTTATTTATATCAAAACCAGAATTTGTTATAATTTTACTTTCCTGGCTTTAATGGAAGCAAACTCATAAACAATACTTTGTTAAAAACATTAACCAGGGCCGGCCGGGTGGCGCATTGGTTAAGCGCTGGTTTTGGGATGCCAGCGGCCCCGGTTCGGATCCCACATGAGGGCCAGTGACACTGCCCTCTACAGCTAGCAGCAGCTCCACCTGGAGCTGGGCTGTGCGAGCCCCGGTGATGGTGTGGGCTGCAGCCCCGGTGATGGTGTGGGCTGCAGCCCCTGCTGCAGTGGGCTGCCATAGGCTGCAGTGAGCGGCCCGCAGCCAGCGTGAGCGGCCCGCAGCCAGCGTGAGCGGCTGGCAGCCAAGCGTGAGCTGCCAATAGCTGCGATGAGCGACATCCAGAGGCCAGCGACCGATCTGCCTCATCCGGGAAGAGCGCAATGACGATACCAACAGTGAAGCGACATCCTCCGCAACTATAAAACTGAAGAACGAGAAGACGGCAACTTGTCTGTTCCCCTTCCCCGATTCCCCAACGCTGTTCCCCTCCACCAATTCCCCAATAAAATCTTTAAAAAAAAAAAAAAAAAAACATTAACCAGTTTTAAAAATACATCAAGCCATGGGCCGGCCGAGTGGCGCATTGGTTAAGCGCTGGTTTTGGGATGCCAGCGGCCCCGGTTCGGATCCCACATGAGGGCCAGTGACACTGCCCTTTACAGCTAACAACAGCTCCACCTGGAGCTGGGCTGTGCAAGCCCCGGTGATGGTGTGGGCTGCAGCCCCTGCTGCAGTGGGCTGCCATAGGCTACAGTGAGTGGCCGGCAGCCAGCGTGAGCGGCTGGCAGCCAAGCGTGAGCTGCTGATAGCCGCGGTGAGTGACATCCAGAGGCCAGCGACCGATCTGCCTCATCCGGGAAGAGCGCAATGACGATACCAACAGTGAAGCAACATCCTCCGCAACTAAACTGAAGAACAAAAAGACAGCAACTTGTCTGTTCCCCTTCCCCGATTCCCCAACGCTGTTCCCCTCCACCAATTCCCCAATAAAATCTTTAAAAAAAAAAAAACTACATCAAGCCATATAAGTAGTTACATATAGCATGTAGCACATATTCCTTTTGCCTCAGCCTCTGCTATGGCTTAGCACAGCCTGGCTCAGTCCATGACTGAAACAACCAGCCTCAAACCCTTCAAAGGATCTGGAAATGGGAATAGAACATTCAATAATATATTACTCCTCAGCTTTCCTCTTGCAGCTCCACTGGGGAATGGCCTCTCTTTCCGTTAGAAATATCGCGGTCAGGATGACTTTTAGGATAATTTTCCTAAAGGCCAATAAAGACGAACTGTGTTCTCACAACAGCAGGCATAAGTCAACTTCACACAGGTGCCGATGTTCCAGGACTTCCAAGCTCAGTCTTATGCTAAATGTATCAGTTACTATCTCCTAAATAACCCCAAATTGGGGTTTGACCTACCTTTTCTGGAGTTCAGACATTCTTTTAACAAACATACATTGAACACCAGATCCAAAGCAAACCATACCTAGGTTTGCAGGTCATGTTATGTTCTTAGAATCTCAATTAATGGTGTTTTATTGTCTATTTTGTCCTTCAAAAAGCATGTATTCAGCATCTGTTATTACAGTCAAAGAGATCTAGTAATACCTTACACATTTATGATTTTCACTTACAAAAGTCCTATGAATTAGGCAGATATTATCTTCTATAGAAATTAATTTATAAACTTGTATTTTTAAAGCTGGAAATTATCTAGTGACCAGCACTCTCATTTTCAGGTGAGAAAAAGAATCCCACTAGAAAATGTGGTCTCTGTCCTTGCTGAAAATAATGATGACTCAACTCACAGAGAGCTTCCATATTCCTTTTTTTTTTTAAAGAAATTTTATTGGGGAACAGTGTGTTTTTTCCAGGATCCATCAGCTCCAAGTGTCAAGTAGTTGTTTCTGTCTAGTTGTGGAGGGCACAGCTCAGTGGCCCATGTGGGAATCGAACTGGCAACCTTAGTGTTATGAGCACCATGTCCTGTGCTCTAACCACCTGAACTAACGGGCCATCCCCCATATTCCTTTTTAATAGTCATTTCTATTTTCTTTATAATTGTTTCCCTCTAATATACATTTATATCAGCTTGTTCTCATACCTGAGAAGTAAAGAAAACACTAGATATTTTATTCAGAGCACTTTAAAAACAACTTCTTTGTAAAACCATTTTATAAAAATAAAGCATGCCAAACTTGATTTCATAATCTAAATTGTGCTATGAAAAAGCCAAAGTTTAATTGCTAAATTTAAATTATAATTACTTTATTGCTGTGTTGTTTAAAATAGTAAAAAAAAAAAAAAAAAAAAAAAAAAAGGGAAACAACCTAAATGTCCACAGCAGGAACACAGTTCAATAAAATATGGTATATTTATAAATGTAATACCATGCAGTCTCCAAAATGATTTTATGGAATTATTAATGTTATTGAAAGATGTGCAAGATATATTTAGTCCTGAGAACATTATTCACATATATATGCTTAGAAAAAAACCTGAAAAGTGTATACACCAAAATGTTATAAGTCATTGTAAGATTGTATTTGGATAACAATTTTTTTTTTGCTTGTCTGCATTTTCTAAATTTTTGCATATATATTACTTTTGCAATAAAAAATAAGTCTCATCAAAATAAATACATTTAACATTTATTGATAACCAATATTATCTCTGGGGCTGCCATATTTTTACTAAGGCTGTGATAAGCAACTAGACAGAACAGAAAGGTAAAAAAGCTAAGCTCACTTTCATTATTAGTTACCCTTGGCCATCATTATTTGAATTTATCATCCTCATCACCCCAAACTCCAAACTGGCTCTTCTCCAGGATCCCTACTCATGATGAGTAGCATCACCCATATAGCTGCTCAAGTAAGAATCTGTCTTCTTTACCCCTAAATTCAGGTGCCCTTATCTGTCGAATGGTTTCTCCATAATAGCTCCCTATTCTAAGACCCTCTTCTCCATTCCTACGATCTTTTTGCCCCATGACTGCAGCAGGACCTGTAACTGGCCTTCCTGTCTCCAGCCTTGTGCTGACCCAGACTCACTCACACTGCTGTCCTAGGGAGCACTTTGAAATTCTTGACTGGTCATGCATTTTCTGTTTAAGCTCCTTCGATAGCTTCTACAACCTTTAGGAGAAGGGATATAAAATCCTTCAGTTGGCTCTTGCTTACGTCTCCTGCCCCATCTCTCACCACTCCACTTAGTACTTCCTATTATAATGAGCTACTACTGCCCATCCATCATACAGTGTTCTCTCACAGCCCTCTTCCCTTAAGCTCAGGGATTCTTCTGCTTGGCCCACCTTTCCTTGTTCCCTTCACTGACTCACTCTTTTTTTTTTTTTCAATTACAGTTAACATTCAATATTATTTTATATTAGTTTCAGGTGTACAGCATAGTGGATAGACATTTATATAATTTACAAAGTGAGGCCCCCAATTAGTTTAGTACCTACCTGGCACTACACATAGTTATTACCATATTATTGACTATATTCCCTATGCTTTACTTTACATCCCTGTGACTATTTCGGCTGAGTGAAAAAAGGTAAAGAGATTAGGAAGTACAAGCTGGTAGTTACAAAACAGTCACTGAGTCGCTCTTCAGTCCTTCAAAATGCCCAAGTATCCTTTACTACCCTGCGAAGCACCTTTAGGCCACAAGCTCGATGCAGGGGAGGAAAGCCACAAGCCCATCTCTTATTCCAGAAATCACAGACTCTCAAGTCAAACCAGCCTGGTTTTGTTCTGCTGCCACTGCCTGTCAAGGCTGTATTCTTTGGGCAAGGTGTTTTCACCAGAGGCTCAGCCTCTCACCAATAAATGAGGATAAAACTACAATCTTGTAAAGCTATTCAGAGATCAAACATGGCTACATATATACTTGTAAAAGGCAAATAAGCTTACCCCATGTTTATCTAAGTTTCTTTATATTTTGAACTGTGTGTTTCTGAAGCCAATCATCTTACTTTCTTTTCTTAGAATGCAGCAGGATAGACATAAATTGTCAAACTCTGACTCAGTCTTCAGAATTCAGTGTTTTCTCCTCCAGGCAGTCTTCCTTAAGCACCCTCTGCCTGAGTCTCATTTAAACAATCTCCTATGTGCTCACATATCACCTGTGTACACCTCTACCATCACAGCGTAAAATAATGGCTTTTTTTCCTTGGCTACATTTTGCATTCCCTTTCCTCAAAGGAAAGGTCCATGTCTCGGTTTACTTGGTACCAGTATATCCAGGGAGCACTGCCTGACACACACCAAGCCTTCAATAAATATTTGTTGAGGGGATGAATAAATGGTCATTCACAACTCATGCTTCTTACAACCCAATTAACTCTCTTTAGGCACCTCCATTGGTAATTGCCTGGGACCATTCTGAAAGTTTTGAAAATCTCAGAAGGGTTCCCAGCCCTCCTACCAGGGGACGATGTGTTTCAAGCTCACACCTGTGCTCTTGTTCATGTCATTCCTCCAAAGAAGGCCTACTTCTCCTTTTTGCAATGTCAAGTTGGTTTTCATTTCAGTCCCCCTGAAAACTTCTCCGCTTATGTAAATCCTTTTTCAGATTCTTCCAATCTAGCCCATTGGGATCTTTCATCCCTTGACCTCCTAGGGTTTATACCATTCACCCAACAATCACCATATACTGCTATATCATACTCAACCATTACCTTCATTATTGGAGTTTAACTCGCTTGTGTTTATTTCTTTTCCCTCACAGAAAAAGAATATTATCCTTGAAATACCTGCAACCTCATCATGGCCTTTCCTGCAGTGTTTCGCATGCACGTGTCCACAGATGTTCTTTAACTGACTTGACGACAAAGAGACTCTACTTAAGGAGCTGTATTATCTGTTTGCCACCAAGGTAACCCCTGACTCTCTGACCCTTCCATCCATTCTCTGCCCCTTCTCTGAGGGAAGCTAACATCTTCCAACTTTTCTCGCCAGGGCTCCCTTGTCTTCTGGGTTCCATTTGGGGTCAGCCAATAGAAGGCACAGACAGGAGGCTGATGGTGGGAGGGCGCAGTGGTAGGGAACTGCTTCCCCTGCTTGGCCAGTTCTACAGTGTTGGAGTTCTTCTGAGACTTGCTTCTCTAGAGCGCCCCTCTCCTAAGGCTCTGCCTCTCAGCTGGGTTCCCTTATTGTCATTTCTTCCCTTTGCCTTTTCACACCTGGTGCTTCAACACCCTTTGCGGACTCCCTTAACCCTGCCCTCATCTTGACAGCTAGTCCCTTCAGTCAGGTCTCTTCAAAATCCCAGGAGAGTGCTGTTTCTTGCTGGGACCTTGACGGGTACAGGAGCTTCCAGTTTAACTAGGGTAAGACTAGGATAATCTTATCAATTTTCATCCAAACCAGGACACTTCTGAGAGTGAAAGAAGGCACTATTAATGATGATACCTGGCAAAAAGCATAAATCAGAACTGTCCCAGGCAACCTAGACCTAGAATGAATGGATCCCAGGTAAGTCAGATACAAAAAAAGATAATTAGTGTAGTGAAGAGATAAAACATTTCCAAAAGAGATAACATTACTGGATAGAATAAGATAAGTGTCAAAGGGTGGAACAGACTTTCAGAGCTACAACCATTCCAAGACAAGAGAGATCATTTCTCCTAGGGGAAGACATTCTGAGATCAGCATGATGCTCAGTGCTCCTTCTCCAACTAAATGAAGTCACACAATCCATGTGTGCTTGGCCTTTTTTGTAGATTTTCTCCAAGGAATTTCATTCCCAGTTTATACCCCATGTCCACGTCTCACACACAGCCAGCATAACTGTCACTGTTTCTTTCCTTTGCTTAGTTGAGTTTTTAGGGAAAGCAGATTAATTTAAATGTTTAGCCAATTAGTCCTTTTAAAAAGCATCCAATGCATTTCCAATTCAGCTGTAAGTCATTGTAGATGTCTACTGTTCTTGATTCTTTAAACCACGTTTAAACTTCATTTTGCAAAACTACCTGAAAGGTGACTTACAAGCTTTCCTTGCAAACACAAACTTTCTTACTAATAACAGCATGAAGCCTACTAAGTAACCAAGGAAACCTTTTTATGTATGTGTGTATTTTGTCTCTCTAAACAAAGGATTTGACAATTAACAAATAATCTGAAGCCTTGTCACCCTCAGCAAAGGGAATCCAGACTCACTGCTCCCCCACTTCTAGCTGATTCAAAGCCACTTGGCAAGGAAGTGTTTCTAATCCTCAGGTTGCTAGTAGAAGCAAGTTGCTATGAGCTCCAGGCTTGCCAAATCACCCCTTTGTTCAGGCATTTCATACTAATGAGAATAGTTCATAAAAACACTCACACCCATAACCGTGGAGCAGAGAGTACCATGAAAATTACTAGCAAGAGTTTCTTTTCTCCTACTTCCCAAGCAGCCTGGGCTGGCTATGGTTAGACCAGTGAAAACTGGAGTTGAAAAGGTCCCTCCTGGAAGATTCAAAGGGATCCTACAAGACCAAGCAAGACAAACAGGAAAGGAAAGCAGTCACTGGAGGTAAAAAGCAGGCCCAGAAGTTTACAGGAAGTGGTACTGACCGACGCAGACAGGTGGGAGTAGAGAGAAAAATGCAGTCAGCGAGGAGATGTTAAGTGATACCGGTCACATGGGCAGCCCCTGACTCCATGATGGCAAGCCATTCCATCTGAAAGGAGCTGTGCGCATAGAGCAGTTTGAGCAGTTCAGGCAGGAGACAAGAAAAAGCTGCGGTGTGCCTTTGATAGCAGAAAAATTCGAACTGGCCTAGAAGCTCTTACGGATCTGTTCCACTTCAGGCTCTATTTAAATTCCTCTAAGGCGCTCTCAGCCTCCTGCTCATCTTATCACCAGGAAGATCTCCAGCTGCTGTGCTGATGGACCCAGAATCCCCTCTTTTTCCTGGTACCCAGTTCGCAGGACAATCTATAGGAGGAAAGAGAGTATGGAAACTCCCTGATGGGAATATCCTGGGTCCATATGGGGTGCAACATTTCATCAGCCTGTGAATTTTCAAAACCACCCCAAGGCCCCAAATTAATTCTTCAATTATGGGCCATTGCCTGCTGTGCTTTGCACGCATTATGTGAAATGGATTATAACTAATTTTTCAAGTCAGCAGATTGTTATTTACCCATACGTTGACAATCACTTTGAAGAGGCAGAAAGCATGTGTCAGCTACTCCATGAAAAACACGATACGTGTTCAAAAGTCCTAATTAGCAACGTCTACATTGGCTTTCCATTTAAAATTACATTAAAATAATTTTATATTACATATAAAATTATCTGTAATTTATATATAAATGCTTTATAACATGTTAATAGCTATAGAAATTTATATTAAAAATATAATAAATATTAAATTACATAAAATAATTTGTATTACACATGAATATTATATTGTATAATCCGTAAAAAAATAATTTTAAATTACAAATGAAACTATGTATATAACAAATGTTATATAGTATAAAATTATATGCAAATAATTTGATATTATAATTTTATAATATAATTTTATATAAATAATTTGTTACATATACATATAATGTTTTATGTGAAAGCCAATGTAGATGTTGCTAATGTGTATGAATGTGCATTTCAGTAACTTACTATTACAATAGTTTATTGAAAAATAATTACATTTTTGTGTAATTCATTTCCGTTCATCTCACAAACACATTATGGAGGCAACTATGCAATAAGCGTTATATATCCTCATATAAACTCAATAGAGAGTTTTTTCTCAAGGAGTTTTGTAGTCCAATTTGAGAGAACTAGTCCCTTCACAATGTGATAAATGCCTTGGTAGATATGTGCTCAGGTTCCAGGAGAGGGGCAGAGCATCTGGGAAGAACTTTCCAAAGGTGGTCTCAGCAGGAGCTGAGTTTTGAAGGATGAGGAAGAGTGAGTCGATGAGAGGATGAGGGGGAACAGAAAGGGTATCAGGCAGAGTGCAGAGGAAACCACAACTTACTAAGGCACTAGAGCAGAGCTCTGCCTGATACATTTATGCCCAGGGCTCAGGTAGAACTGAAGAATAATTGACAATGAGACTAGCTAGACAAGGTCCATATCATTAAGGACCTTGCACCCTAAGCTGGAAGTCATGGGAAGATTTTAAGCATTGCCAGAGCATGAGCAGATGGTAGAGGGGGAAAAAAGGGTTGAGTTTAAGGGTAAGACATTATTGGAGACTTTAAGCCACCCATGGAAGAACGGCTAAGAGACAATGAAAAAAAATAGTTGAGATGACTCAAGCTGTTTAGAAGGGAGAATCTAAGGTCTTGGGACTACCTAGATATGGTGAATTAGTAAGGGGAAGAAGTCTAGGAGATCTCGCAGATTTCAGGCTAAAAGCACAGGGTGAGTAGTGTTGTTATTTGTGGATACAGGGCTACGGGAAGGTGAATAGATTGCCATCATTGGTTATTTTCATTTGGGGGTATTTTGGAAGGAAGGATGTAAAGATAAAAATATTCCATTTGAGATACTCTTGTTTTGAGAAACTATACTGATCTGGAGCTCAGCATCAAGGTCTAAACTGGAAACTCAAAAACTGAACGTAACCAGCATTTGAGCAGGTGTTGGAGCCAATGTGCGAGATCGTCTGGGGAAAGGGCATAAAGGTAGAAGAGCAAAGGTCAAGGACAGGGTCTTGGGGTACACTATAGTAAGGCAGGCAACAAGCACAGATTCTAAAGGAGCAGCCAGAAAGGTAGAAAGAAAAACAGTATATTTTTTTCCTTTGAAATGGAACAGGGAAAAGGGCTCAAGGAGAGAGGGTCTTAGAGTGTCAGATGCTACACTGAAGTCAAGAAAGTTAAAAAAATTAAGAAAAATGTGTATTGTTTTAGCAATGTATTTCAATGTGTTGGGAAAAAACTAAGCGTACTCCATTAGTTATACAATTAATTGATACATTTAATGTGGCATTTAGTACTGAAAGTCATAACTAGACTTTAATTCAATAGATATTCTACTCTCAAATGGCAGATGAAAGATCCTCCTCCCAAAAGTAGAACTGCTTTAAAGGATTCACTTTACATGGCATCACAGAGTGGGTTCTCTAGCAGCAGATACTGCAAAATGCGGAGATGGAATCTGAGGTGTAAGACATTTATGAGAGATCAACACTGAAGGGAAAGAGAGGAAGGATGGGTGAGCAAAAGGAGCACTCGGCTCAGTGAGACTTGCCTCTGAGAATGCCCCATACCGGGCTGATATGCCTGAGCCTTGGTACGCCCACCTCACTCAGTCACTGATGTGGACTGCCCCCAGCAGAGCACGGCATCTGGAGGTAGTCTCTACAGCTGACCCAGACCCTGAAGGTGCAAATAGCTGGAATACCCTCCCACAGCTTGGCAACAAGCCCTTCCTTGACGGGGTCTGGACAGCACACGTTCGTTCCAACCTCACGTGGTTTGCAGTGCCTTTGGACAAATGTGAGTAGGGTCTTATCCAGCTATGATTTCAGGTGGCTGAAGTAACCAATTGTTAGTTCTTTGACCCATATCAGCATTATAAAGCCATTTTTCTCTCATTACAAATACGAAACAGTTTTTGATTCTAAAAAGATTATGGTCCTGGGCCGGCCGAGTGGCGCAGTGGTTCAGCGCTGGCTTGGGAGGCTAGTGGCCCCGGTTCGGGTCCCACATGTGAGGGCCAGTGACACTGCCCTCAAAAAAAAAAAAAAAAAAAAAAAAGAAAGAAAACCTGGATTAGACAAAAACATCATAATCATATTTGCTTTCAGAATTAAGTGCCAGATATATTTTACATCTGAAGAAGTAGAAAATAAATTGAAGTATAAGACAATAAAGCAGTTAAGCTGTTCCAATCATATCTAAAACAAAGTTTGGGTTACATAGGTTGACAGGAACATCATTTAATAAAAGCTTTTCCAAAAAAGCACTCTGTAATTGGACAGCCCTGAGAAAATAGAATGAGGCAATCATATTTGCTTATATATTGCGTTTATAACATTTGACATCTCCTCCTTTGCAAAATAAATTTCCTCTGTGCCAGCTGTAATTAGGTGCTGAGATAAAGCTGCCTTAATATTTTGCATATTTGATCAGGGCTACCAGCAGCTGTCGTATCACTGACTCTGTTCTCATGTACAATGGAAACATCAAAGACATCTGCGGTTTGCCCTAAAATTAGCGCCAGAATTGGCCTTCTCTCCTTTATTGTGTAACCAGCTTGGCTGTTTGCATAACTAACTAGGGAAACTTCAGACATTGTTGCTGGGTCTGTGATGGAAAACAACCAATAGAAGACTTTGAAAAGTAGCCCCTATGTCCCCGTGCCCAGCATAAGGCCTCAGTGCATGGGGTTTGGTGTCACACAGACCTGTGGTTCAGACTTCAGTCTTTATATTCATTTGTGACTTGGGGAAAGTTATTTAAACTCTCTCAGCAACAGTGTCTTTTTTAGTAAAATGAGAATGACAAGAGTACCTACTCCATACGGTTGTTTTGTAGAACAATGAAAATAAGGTGCATAAGGCATTTAGTGTATAGCCAGGACTTTAGTAAGCACTCAGTAAGTGTTAGCAAATCTTCATTCTTTCATCTATTGCCCTTTCTGAGAAATAACAGTTGCAGTAGCTTTAAACACATTCATTTACTGATGAAACAAAAGTGTGAAAAGAGGATTAATTGAGAATTCAGCCCATGTTAAGAAATAAGACCTACATACAGTTTGCAATATAGTCATATATATATATATATATATATATATATACTTTTTTTTTTATTTTAACTTCCATTTTTTTTCAATAGGATTTAATAAATCCTCTGGCAGATGTTGAGTAGGGACTAATGCCTGCTCTTGTCCAGTTCTCTTTTCCTTTATTTATTGGATAGTTTCGGCTGATTATTTCTTTTCTAGATAAATGATTATTTTCTTGAATTGTAGTAGCCAATGCCAATGGTAGAGAATAATCAATCAATTCCTGCTTTGGGTTATATTTTTTAATCTGATTTTTGTACAAATTCAGACAAAGTCCTCATCAATTGCCTCCAAAAAAAAAAAAAAAAAGTTGCTTTTCAGCAGGACATCTCTGCAAATGTCTGCCACCAGTTATGTTGCACATATTTCCCTGTGTATTCACTCGGTCCTACAGCTTTTAGCACTCTGGGGGCTCTCTACTACTGACTCACTGTCTTGTCTGTGCTATGCTCATAGGATGGATTCCAAAGCCTGCTAGAGGTGAGAAGAGGAGTACAACTTCCAGATTGAGACCAAGCTGGAAAAGACTCTTCTATTGGTATACATGGACTCCATGACACTTTCTGAGGGGCACCATTGACTATACAGCATTTAACCTCCTGGAATTCACAACACATCAGTCTAGTGGTTTCCAAACCTGGCATCAGACTCACCTAGAGAATTTTTAACAAAATGCAGATATCTTCTCACCCCCACCAACACTGGAAACCAATAATCTTCTAGATAACAGTACTTTTTATATTTGCCATTTAAACTTTTAATGTTGTTGCAATTTAATAGCTTTATTTTTTTCAGATTTTACTTTAATTATTCCCTCAGACCTAGTTTATAAAATAAATGCAAGAGATATTTTGCACATATAGGCGCATAGTATTTAGGGTAGACTAACTGAAATGAAAAATAACCTTTAAAATCTCAGTGGTGCAATATAATAAAAGTGTCTTTGTGCTAATGTCACAGTTCAATGCTAGTCAGCAGGGGGGCTCTGATCACAAAGTCATCAGAAATCTATTTCATGATTCTACCCTTCTTGAGGTCCATGGAGTCCCCTCCATTAAGTTGGAAGCTGGAGAAAGAGAGAACATACTGAGGATAGTGAGGAATACTTTTATGGACCAGGCTTAGCAGCAAACATCACTTCAACATACATCGTTTTGCCAGAACTTGATTACAAGGCATTATCTACTTGGAAGGAAGCCTGGGAAACACATACTGACTAGCTGTGTGCCCAGGAGAAAAAGGAACAAGGCATAGTGAATACTGCCATAGGGAATTAAAGGGAAAGGTGAGGTCAGGAAATTAGAAGGAGAGAGGATAAACCAAGACCTCTGTTTTATGTGTAGACATGTTGACTTTGAGATTATTAGACCACAAAAAGGTGATGTCAGGGAGCAGTTGGTCATATAAATTTGGAACTCAGGAGAGAAGCCTGGGGCTAGAAATATAAATGTGGCAGTTTTCAGCATATACAAGGTGTGATCAAAAATATGTGAATGTTTAAATTAAAAAAATTATTACAGGAAAAGATACATTGCCATTAATCCCTCTCAAAATACTCCCCCTTGCTTCAAACACACTTATCCCATCATTCTTGCCACTTTCTGAAATAGTTCTGGAAGTCTTCTTTCATGAGAGTCTTTAGTTGAGCTGTCATGGCTGCCTTGATGCCCTGAATCATTTTGACTTTGGGGAAGAGCCAGAAGTTGCATGGTGCCAGATCCAGTGAATAAGGTGGATAAGGACACACTGAAATGTTTTTATTTGACAGAAATTGCCATATACCAGAAGCAATATGTGACAAGGAACCTTTCCTGTTGTGAACACAAAATATGGTGAATGCAGCTGCTGAGTGCCATCCTAGAGAAAGACAGGGATCTTCAATATGGGAAGCAGCACCCTGAACCTTCGTAACAGTATGTGACAAGTTTCAACTTGTTCCATGCAGTCAGTCAGGTGTGAGGTACAGTTGAGAGATGGTGTATTTTAAAGTGTGCCATTGGGGCCGGCCGAGTGGCGCCGTGGTTAGGTGCTGGCTTGGGAAGCCAGCAGCCCCAGTTCGGGTCCCACATGTGAGGGCCAGTGACACTGCCCTCAAAAAAATAAAAAAATAAAAAAATAAAGCGTGCCATAAATCATCCTCCATCATAACAATGCTCTGTGTCACACATCGTTTCTGATATGGCAATTTTTGTCAAATAAAAATATTATGGTGTAGCCTCAACTACCTTATTCACTGGATCTGGCACCGTGTGACTACTGGCTCTTCCCCAAAGTCAAAATGATTCAAGACATCGAGGCAGCCATGACAGTGCAACTAAAGACACTCACAAAAGAGGACTTCCAGAACTGCTTCAGATGCTTGATCATATCTCATAGATGATGCTTAAACTCATGAGAATGGGTGAGATCACCGGAGGAGAATGTAATAAAAAATGGAAAAGAACCTAGGATCAACTCCAAGTTACTGTAGAGCAACACATGTCCAAATTTCGAAAAATGCCCAAAGGCACAAAATAAGAAACAAAAATCATCTATAATCCTCCTGTTTAGAGATTAAATCTGTTAATATTTTGCTGTTTCCTTTCAGTCCTTTTTTCTCTGCATCTAAGACTATGTCACTATGAACTTCCTTATATAAAAACCATAGTACATATTTTAAGGGAGAAAAAAAACAGCATTCCAACACTGGAAGTCCACATTTTAAAATGAAACAGGATCTTAACAGGAGTGTCTTGCAGACCATTAAAGAGCATTCAATTTATAATCTGTAGCACATCCCTTTTACCTCTCTCTCTCTCTCTCTCTCTCTCTCTCTCTCTCTCTCTCTCTCTCTCACCACCACCACCACCAGCAGCAGCAGCAGCAGCAGCAGCAGCATAGTGACAGAATTCAAGAAACTTCTGCTTTCTCTAAAGACCCCAGGCCCTCTTTTTCTTTGTATACGGTCTCTATTCTTCCCATCCCTCTTCCTTCTTTCTAAGATATATATTTTCAGCAACATCTTGTGCTGGATATCCTCCAATTGTCACTTCATCCCCTTCTCTATCCTGCTCTGTGGCCTGGGAGGCTGCCCTTACATGGATGGTATCAACCAGACCCCTTTGCCTTCCAGCTTCCAAATGGATCTGGCCAGCAGGAAGCCTTGGCAGGAAGCAGAAGGAAGGGAGGAGGGTGAAGTCAAGTTATTTTTTCCCCTTGAGCCCTCCATGCTGGGTTGTTAGCATGGGTTCCTGCAGTAGCCCCGACTCCCTCCCACATGAGTCTTAGGGAAGGTAACAGCTCCCAGTAATTGTGGGGTACTTCCACATTTCTTGTTAGCTTCTTTAAACCTTGATCACCCCTTCTAAACAGTCCTTTAATTAAGCTCTTCTCAATGACCCAGCTTGATTGTACCATCTGTTTCCTGACAGGATCCTGACTGATACAAACAACTCAGGCTCCTTCTGAGTTCTATCTCTTTTAGCTTTTCATATTCTGCATCTCTACAACCAAAAGCCTGAGACAAAACCGGATTTTTTTTTTCCATGATGGGAGGACTGGGGAACTTTGTGAATGTTACATCATAATTATTTATTCCATATGAGATGCTCATATAGATAATATGGATACATTTTCATGTACACTAAGAAAATCTGCAAGGAGTGGTTAATCTTAGGGAGTCGGTGGTGGGCTAGAAAGGGGAAACTATGCTTTGACTTTTTTCTTTATTCATATTCTTGTTTGATTTTCACTTTAATAGGCAGGTACTACTTTTGAAAAAATATATATACATATTTTTTTATTTTATTTTAAGGAACAAAATACAGATTCCAGGACCTGAACCCAGAAACTCTGAATTAATGGTTCTAGAGTGGGGTCCTGGGGTGAAAACCAGTGATGCAGTGATGCGCTTAAGCCACCATTGTTGCAGAGCCACTGTGTGCACTTGGGCCCTGGCTGACAGAGGCTGACATTCAGCCTACATGTCACTCACCAATCCTCCTTAAGACTTGACATTGAGCCCCATCTTCCTGGAACAAGGGGTTGATTTTACTAATATGCTCCAAAGCACCTTAAGAGGGGTGCAGCCCTCTCCTGCTGGTCTGGATCTGTGTTGATTTTCTGCCATTTGGAACTATTGGCTGTTGTCTTTGCTGCTTCTACTAGGACAGAAACCTGAACTTAGGGCTTGAACTGGAGCTATGCTCTCGATACTTGAATCTTACTATCTTTTTTCCTCCCTCTACCCCAAACTCTACTTAGACTAATGCTGCTCAAATTCCCAAGCCCTTGGCCTTTTTCTAGGGTTTTCCACTAATTTTCTGCCCCGTCATTTTCTGGTCTGTCCTATTCCATTGTCCCCTGAGCCCCAGTTTAGAAATTGCAATAATTCTCTTGGACTTTATCTCCAGTGTTTAAATCGCTGTTTATCACTTTTTTTTTTTTTTTTTTTGCCGCTAACCAAGTTACCAGGAATTATCATCTAATCTGAATTTAACTTGATTTTCAATCTCTATTCACGTCTGGCCTCTTTTTCTTTTCCCTTGAGTAGCTTCCATTGGGAGATACATTGGAATATTCCCTTATTTTCCTTAGTTTAATAGCCATGACATATGATGTCATTAGATCACCTCAGCCATTTCTAGAACAATTTCATCTGCCCCAACCCTGACTCAGCAACCTGACTTTTTAATAATCCATCCTAGTATCCTTTAAAATGACATTTTTAGAAATGATAAACACTACATATATATGTGGCTGTCTCCAAATTTGTAAAGGTTTCAGGGCGAGCTGAGGTTCTGTTGTGTTTTACAGTAGTACTCTCTGGCACAGTTCCATTTGACTCTCCTGAAAATGAAGGGGTGGGCCAGGAGCCAATCACATCTCCTTGCCTGTGATTCACCTCCAGAAATTGCCTCACCTCTTTTGGAGGCTCAGACATCAAATAACGAGCTGAGGCTCTCTTCACCTTAGGTTCAGCAAACTCATTCCATTATCTTTCCCTCCTACTCAGGAGTAAGATTTAGTTACTCATTAATTTTAAGGGGATTTCCCAAGAGACACCAGGAAAGATTTGCTGTTGACGTAGGCTGGCAGCTATGGAAGCACTAACAAGGGAAGCCATAACATCTCTTCCGTGGGAGTCTTTATGATGAAAAAAATCAAATGGATCTTGTTAAGAATCAGCGTTAGAAGGAGGTGGGAGACTTGAAATGGTAAAGTGTCATCTGATTCTATGATTTTGTAGTAACAGATGGACTAATTAAAAATAAGAAGCAAATAATCAATTGACCGAGTTCCTGCATTCCATGGGGTCTTTTCACCACAGATTTATGCTAACTACCTTCTCACCTTCTTCGGCTTTAATAAAATTTCCTCCTGAGTTGTGGTACAGTATTCACCATCACACAAATAGTAAGTTGAACTTGCTATTTAATATCTGATAGTAACCTGTCTCCTTCCTGCCATTTAATTTCAATCTCTGGTAGCACACAAAAATTTTTGATGTGGTCAGAATGTAGGATGTGGCTCTTTATTGCCCGAGTAATTACTCTTTATAACCCTTTGCTCAATCTCTATCCATCTTGTATAGGAGAAGATGAGGCATGACTATAGCTTGCCCACGTCTCATTAAATCAAAACAGAATTCCGAGTTGACAGTTTCCATACTTGATTTCTCAATACAATTCACTGTAGTAATCACAACTGGATGCTTTAACCAAATTGTTGTCATTCAGTGAACATAGCAGCAATCCTTATCTTTGCCTGTGAAGTCACATTTTTTTTTTCATTCATATATTTTACAGGTTTCTTTATGGAAACCCCATCACCACCATGTACAAATGCCCATCAGGGCCATAGATCTGTGATTTTTCTTTTAGAAAGTTTGTTGTTATAGTACAGATGATTTTAAACTATTCAAGTAAACAAAACAAAATATTTTTTAAATAAGGCTTAAGTTTCAAAATCCAGGTAACTGCTGAGGAGAAGAATCAGGGGAAATGCCAACTGCTACAGACCAGAGTCATCTGTGCCCCTCTAGTTCCTGAGCCCAGTGATGTGTGGCTGCATTTATTTATTGCACACTGAGATTTTTCACATTTAAAAACTCACAGGAAGGGCCGGCCGAGTGGCGCTGTGGTTGGGAAGCGAGCGGCCCTAGTTTGGTCCCACATGTGAGGGCCAGTGACACTGCCCTCAAAAACAAACAAACAAACAAACAAACAAAAACTCACAAGAAACAAATAATATTCAATTATTGAGCATCTAGTATATGCCAAACACTGTTGTAAGTGTTTTACTTGTATTTTCTCATTTAAGAATCATTTCAGGCCCATGAGATAATACTAATATTATCTACGATTACAAGGAGGAAAGAGGGACAGGGAGACTCAGTAACTTGCTCAAAGTCACAAGTAAAGGGGCACTGAAGCCAGGATTTGCAACAGCGGAGGTCTGAGTAAGCTTTTATTATCTGAGGGAGCTTTGTGTGTAGACAAACATATTTACAATTACTTACATTTTGATTAATATTGAGTATTGACATATAACTTTTAAAATCTATTTTGCTTTATAAATTTGTATACCAAATACGAATAATCACTTGCCCATCTTTGATTAATGCTCAAATATCTCTTACATTTGACAGCTCAAACTCCTGTAAATATTTAGCTATTTATACATTTAATGAATTAAATTCTTTTAGACATCCTAAATTACAGTGACAAACACTTAAATCACTAGAGAAGTCAGTATAAAACAAAAAATCTTTCTCATAAGCAACTTTATATACCTCAGAAACCAGATCTTTAAATGTAGAAGCCCAAATCCTCTTAAGCCTAAAATGAAGCAAAATATACAAAAGTGAATTGATTATTAGCCTAGTTACTAAATTTGTTCTAAATTTAATATAAGAATATTAAACTATACGTTTTTGGTTTATCATTTCATCATCTCTATATCTTCTTGGAGTTACAAATTTATCTACTTAAGCAAAAAGGATACTTGTCATAGGGGCAGGGAGTGTGGGTGCCTCTTCCACAATTAAGCCAGTGAATGCTGGGGCAAGCCTCCGTTCATGGTCATATTTTATCTTCACATCCCCGGGGCTTAAATGTCCTTCCAGCTTAAATTATCACATTAGTTTCAATTCATCACATAAGCTTCAATTCTTCAATTCCTTGTGATTCTGTGGCTTTCCAAAAATCCGCCATCCCTTGAAATATTTAGGGCTTTCCAGGCCTTCACATTTAAATTCCCTTTTAATTAACTATAGACTGTTTCATTAATGAAAACTTTGAACCTGTTACTCAGCTTTCAATTTCCCCCTTTCATTTTCATCTTTCTCATCAACTAAAATTTTATAGCTCTATTTCTCCTTTTTCAAACACCCCTAAAACCCTTTCCATGCTTTCTGGAGCATGTCTATCTCTAGGAATGAGTTTCTAACCATACGACTTCCAACAGCAGAGTACATTGTGGGTCGTTTCTTTTTCATGACACAAGTGTCACTGTGGTGTCAGGCTGTATCTCCAGGATGTGCAGAATTGAGCATCCTGTTCAGTGTTCCACATGGATCCCACATGTTCTGACCATATCAGTGTGGTCAGAACATAAAAACATGAAAAAACATTCAGAAAGACCATGAAAGGGACCCAAAGTCCCTGGTCTTTGCCTGGGTCTCTGCTTATTAAGAAATAAGCTTAGACCAATTTACAAAAGCACAAACAGCTTCAGCTTAACTGCTAGAAGCTATCTCTCTACAAAGTGTCCCTCAGCTACCTCTTAGTTTCCCAAATGCAGTCTCAAATGTGCAGGAATACATCTTTGTATTTGACCTCTTCATCTTCCACCATGCTGCCTCCTCATTGATAATGGCCTCTTGAGACTGACACACCCCTGGGTACTAATGAGCCCTCCCTACAACCACTCTGGCCTTAGGAGAAGAGGACGCCAATTTTCTCCTTGCCTCTACCTAGTTCCCCAAGTTTAGGTAGAATGAGAAGGAAAAACAACCCAGCAAATTCTTATACCTGCCATTCAAAGTGGCCATTAGATACCATGGGGCTACAATCCCAGGAGTACGTCAGCTGTTTCCTGTTTGGGGACCAACTTACTTCCACCTCCAAAAGTGATCCCATTTCCACAACTTAGATTCCTGGACAAAACGTCAAGTTCAAACAAAGGAAGAGAGATTTTCTTCTGCCCCAGCCTCAGGCTCACCTCCGAAACTCTCATTTTATGCCATGAGACTGACTTCTTCCTTAGATAATCCATTCTCTTCAAGACAGTGCTGTTCTTATTCCAGAGGCTCCAGAGACATCAGAACCATCTTTCCACCATCAGCACATTTCCCATGATCTATATGCTCCAGTCTTAACACATCAGTGCTACCTACACCAAGCTGTGCCACACCAAGGCTGCCTGGGGTCTCTTCCAATGAGAAGTTGAAATAGGCAGACTGTCTGTAACAGAATCACCATGATTCTTCAGAGGCTCTTCAGGTTTTCCTCTGTCATTCAGTCTGCAATCTCAGCCCACTTGAGGAGGTAGGAATACCGGTGTTACAGCAGTGGCATTTAATAAGGAACTTGATCCTGTGCAGAAACTCTTTGTGAACAAGATTAGAGAATACAGAACTAAGCAATGGTCATCTGGAGGACCTGTTGATATCGGCCTGGAATACCATTAGCAAGATTTGGAGAGGGAGTTTTTTAAGCTTAAGCAAATGTATGGTAAAGCAGATATGAATGTTTTCCCTTGACTTGAAATTTTTTTTTTTAAAGATTTTATTGGGGAATTGGGGGAGGGGAACAGACAAGTTGCTGTCCTTTTGTTCTTCAGTCTAGTTGCAGAGGACGTTGCTTCACTGGCCCACGTTGGTATCGTCATTGTGCTCTTCCTGGATGAGGCAGATCGGTCACCGGCCTCTGGATGGTCACTCCCCGCAACTATTGGCAGCTCATGCTTGCTGCCAGCCACTCATGCTGGCTGTCAGCCACTCAGTGTAGCCTATGGCAGCCCACTGCAGCAGGGGCTGCAGCCTACACCGTCGCCGGGGCTCGCAGCCTAGCTCCAGCTGGAGCTGTTGTTAGCTGTTGAGGGCAGTGTCACTGGCCCTCATATGTGGGATCCGAACAAGGGTCGCTGGCGTCCCAAGCCAGGTCTTAACCAATGCGCCACTTGGCCAGCCCCCTTGACTTCAAATTTGAAGATCCCAAATTTAAAGTAATTGAAAAACTCTGGTCCTGAAGAAATAATATAAAATTGATCCGGTAATTTGACCTAGAAATGTTGTACTACTTACTGATCAGAAGTATCAGAATAAACGTATTGTACATTTCACAACTGTCAAGAAGGTAGAGGAGGAGGAGGGGGAGAAGTTGTTTAAATGTCAGCCCTAAGTATATTCCCTACAGTTTAGGAAGGTTCTATTGCTGGTATCCTGAGGGAAAAATTCCTGGATAAGAAAACACATACACATGTATATATAATCTCCACAAGAACAAGAAATAAATAAACACACACAGGTCTTCTAAATTCAAAGTGAAGAAGCTAAAAATCTCAAAAGAAGTGTTTTCCACTGTGTGAATCCTTGGGGTACTTGTTTAAATACTGATTTTTGGACCCTACACCAGACCAGATTGTATGAGAATATCTGGTGACAGGGCCCAGGGAATCTGTATTTTAAATGCCTTTCCAGTAATTCTTCTGTATACTATGTTTGAGAACTACTGAAGGCAGCCTCACCCCTAACATTTGGGGTGCCCAGGGCAAGAGTACAAATAGAAGCCCTTGGCCCACCCCTCTTCTCCTCCCACCCAGCTCCATCCCATACCACATGGGGCCTCCAAGTGGTCACCCAAGTTGCTCATCTGAGCTCTATCCATACACCCTTCAGAAAAAAGAGGTCTGCAAAGACCCCAGGGCAGGAGGAGGGGCAGGGGCAGGGGCAGAAATGTTTGAATAGGGAATTAAAGGTGTCCTTGATACCCAAATATGGTCATAAAGTAGAACAGCGGGCATGTCCCCATGGCCCTGTGGACTCTGCACCTTATAGATGGTGGTAGGCCAGAAGAAGGTCAGAATGGAGGCCTAAGCCTCATTTTTAAGGGATATAGTGGTGGAGGCATAAGTCTCATTATTTATTTTACTAAACAGAGCTGTTCTGTTGAATGTTTCTGTTCCTGAATTACTCCCCTACATTGTTTTTTATTTTTCCCAGAAAACAATGGAAAATAACTTAATTTGCTTTGTACTGTAGCTTTTCCCGAAACAAAGTAACTAACTGTTCCAGAGGTAAGTAAACATCATTCTTTAGAATTGAAAACATGTAAAATGTAAAAATGCAAACATAGTAAAAAATGCTTACAATTACAGAATGGCAAGTCTTTACAGCTGCCACATCCATTAAGTTTCTTCCCAAAACTATCGTTTTGAGCACTCCGTTATATCACAATACCCTGTTGCCTGAACTTAAAACCTTCTAGAATTAAGCTAGATTTAAGAAGGGAAAAGTCAAGATGATATTATCTATCTTTGATGACATGAAGAGTTGATACTGCTGATACCAAGGAACAGACATTGAGCTCTATACCAAAGAACATCTTCAAGGTGGAAGGTCTTGAAATATAAAACTATTTCCAACTCACCATTAATACCCACAAAAGTTTCCCGATAAGTAGGATAGGCGGTTCGGGAGTGAAGGCCCTAATTCACTGCCTCCTTGATGCCGTCATTGCCCAGGGTCATGGGCCTTTTCCCTTAGTGAAAGGCACTGTGGCCACCACTCATGGAGTTGTCTGCCTAGACTCTCTTCTCTGGGGATTGATCCCTAGCCCTAGGTTGTTTCCCAGAAGCCAAGTTTTTGTTACATAACTGCAGCTCTGGCAACAGTTTCTTGGACTGGGGGCACCTGACTTCAACTGGGTCGGCTTGACTCCCTTAGAATTAGGAAACAAAGAGAGAATGTTTCTCTATGTAGCTGAACCTGAAATATGCAAATGTGGAGGCTGTGGGCCAGCCATGAACTGTCCCATGTGGGTTGGGAGCCAAGGAAGCCTGTCTGCTCAAAGACAAGTAAAACAGATGTTCAGGGAAAAGAAATACTTCCTGTGTTCCTATAGCAGCTGCATTTCTGTCCTTGGATTCTGTGGGTCACCCCTGGAGCCTTACAATCAATTATTTTGGGTGGCTTAAGTTAAATAATAAGGGTTTTTGTAACTTGCATCTGTTCTACCTAGAAAGGTACCACTAGTGATGCACTTACTTGCCTTGACCCCACTCTCTCCCTTAGACCTCAATCCAAACAGTCAGGAAGTCCAATCCATTTTAACTTTTACTATCTATTTAGTCATCCACTCCTCTCTATTATCACTGACAACCTTAATTCAGGCGTACAACTTGAAATCATATAGACCTGAGTACAAGTCCCACCCTTGTCACCTACTAAATGTGTGGCATTGAGCAAGTTACTAAGCTTTTCTAAAATGGGGATAACAGTAGTATTTGCCTCATGAGATTGTTGTAAGGATCGAACACTGGTGTATATAATAAAATGTATGGCCCATAATGCTTAGTAAATGTCTATTATCATTACTATGCCACTATTGTTTTTATTCATATATACTACTATTAAAGGATAAAGTTTAAGTTATGTAGAAACCTCAGTCTAATTGCTATATTTCTTTTAGCAATCTATGTTTATTTTAATAACTGAGATAATGTACAGAAGGACTTTTGCTTTATTAGACTATATCTAAAGTTATTTTAATTTAATTCAGGTCTTTAAAAGACAGGAAAATATTGATATTTATAATGTGTCAGGTACTCTAATAAACTTTTTACATAAACTTTCTTATTTAGTTTACAAAAGATGACATTATATCTAATTTGAAGATGGCAAAACAGAGGCTCACAATCATCAGTTGACTTACTGAGAGACAGGAAAAAAGGGACAAGTCTGTGGTTCAAATCCTTGTCTGTCTGATTCCCAAGTTCATACTCATTCTATTATACTATTTCATCTTCTGATTTCTGGGTATATTTTTATATTGGAGACCAGCTAGGGTGATTCATGACAATAATGGTGATATACAATCTTATAAACATGTCATTTTAACCTAATGTAAAAGCTACCCAGAACCTATTTTTTTTTTTTTTTTTTTTAGCTGAGCCATCCTACCACCTGTTGGCAGCTCAGCTCAGGCAGGGAATCGAACTGGCAACCCTGTTACTCAGAGCTTGCACCCTTGAGTGAGCTCTTAACCAACTGAGCCATTCGGCCACCCCACCCCCCCAAATCTATTTTGAGGAGTTAATCATCTGAGCATGTGGACTCCCTGAAACTCTGCTATCCCTGTCTCAAACCCATGACTCCGCCTATATAACCATTTGTGTGTTCTCTAAACCAAAAAATGTTTGAGAGTGCAATTTTATTGTAGTATTAAAAAAGACTCAGGGATATTTTAAAATAGGAAAGATCTTTAGTTGAGCATGTTGATTATAGTGCTACTACCGAAATTTCCTAATCCTATTTTCCCCATCCATATGCTTCTTCAGCGTACATTTTCTGTTAAAATTAAGGGTCGAAAGAGAATCACACTTCTGGTTCCTACTGATAGTGTGAGCCCAAAATAGCAGCCAATGAAGACAAACATCTGTGAAGCTTAGTCAGAGGAGTCACTCACTAGTACTATATCCTAAAGTACCATTGTTCTTACTCTCAGAAAAAATTTTATATATTTCTTCAGCATCTTGTCCAACACCCTCTAAAACCAAAGTGATCTTTTAGAGAAACGATGTGTACCAAAAAATAATTTTCCCCCACAAACTGAAGTGAGCCAAAGGATATAGGAATACACTAATACATGCATCACTCAATAAAAATGGGATATAAATATCAGACTGTGAATGAAATTCAAAACATTTTAAAGTAGTATTTTAAGGCAAAGCCATACTTCCACTGAATATAATCGTATGCATGAATACAATTGGTATTTTTCCTGAGGTAAATGTCACTGGTTAAGTGTGACATGTTTATATTAAAATTCATTAATAATTCACTGAGCAAAAAGTATATTTCTCAGTTTTTAGGATATTGATGCAAAGACTGAATCCAAAAGGAATGACACCGATTTTCCAGGAGAAAACACCTTGGGAAATTGAGGCTATGAATGGTGTTAGATTTCCTAACACAGATTCCTACTGGTGTAAAAAAGTACCTTCTTAGAACACTTTTGCTGACTGCTTATAACATTGAGGGAAAGTACAAATATCCCATGGTAGCTTCCTGCAATATCATGATTTCCATGAAATCCATTCATTCATCCAGCAAATATTTATTAAACATAAACTTCATCAATTAGTAAAATATTAAGAAAAATGTGTAGAAAGTTTTCATAAATCACAACTGGATCTGCCTTCTTTCTTGCATTTATAAACAATGTATTAATAGTGTTTCAAACATCCATTTTACTAGAGCATCTATCTCATCTTGAACCTGAAAGTATACATTTGTATTTCATTATCTTGTGAATAATTAGGGTCACTAGAAGTCAAATGATGGATACTCTTTGCTCTTGGACCTTATTTTGATGTATTTTGCATGGCAAACTCTATCAACATCAATTTTTTACAGAATCTTTGCCTCATATCATTGAATCTGCAAAGAAATCTACTAGGAATGTGAATGTCAGACCACTTTAGGCTTGATATATTTCCCTACCCCATTCTGTGGAACGGGTATTTTCTAGGTTATATCGACCCATGTCACAGAACTCCACTGCATTTTTTAGATAGAACTTTTATTAAAAACTGCTCCTGCAATTAAGAAATGTCAAAGAGAGAGTTGGTTGTTGCAAAAGAATACTGTGGAAGTTTGAAAACTGGCTCGCCAAAGAGCTGTTGACATCCTAATCTCCGAAGCCTGTGAAAGTCACTGTAATTACCCTGAATTATCTGGGTGGACTCTAAATGCCAAAACAGGTGTCCTTATAAGAGAAATACCAAAGGGAATTTGACACATATACATAGAAGAGAAGGTGATGTAAAAACAGAGGCAAAGGTTAGGGTAACGGGGCCATAAGCCAAGGAGCCTAAGGGGTACCAACAGCCACCAGAAGACGGGAGAGGCAATGAAGGATTCTCTCCGAATGCCTCTGGAGAGAAATCCTTGGTTTTGGACTTCGGGCCCCCAGAACTGTGAGAGAGTAAATCTCTGTTGTTTTATAACACCAAATTTGAGGTGATTTGCTACAGCAGCCCTAGAAAGTAAACACAAGTGCCTTGACTATATTTACCATGGTCCTCAACTTTGCTGGTTCTGAAAATTCAATTTCATTACTTCAGCCATGAGTGTACCGATCCTGAATGCCGACTTCCTGCTAACCAGCTCCGTAAGAAACTGATTGAAAACCAGATTACGAATCTATTTATTACCAAGGAAATGATCCCTGTTTTAATAGCTAAGGCTCATGATATGCTTAGAACATTTAAGAAGTATGTTTAGAAGGAACAAGATTCCTCTCACAACTAGGCTTAGGCATTAGGCTTTCTGGGACCTTATCAGCTCAGTCTTTGGGAAGACAGAAAAGAACCAGGAACAATGAGAAAAGGTTAGGAGAAAACTGATCTTGCTGCAGAGCTGGACCCAGCAAGGGACAATGGAAAATAAAATGTCCAAAATTCTAAGAAATTGAAAAAATTATGTTTGGGACAGGCAGGTGGAGATACTGGTGGGGACAGGCCCAAATCACATGACAATGGAAGCTCAAAGAGTAAAACTCAAAGTCAGGTGGGTAAAGACATCACAGATAGTTCAGGACAATGAATCTGTATTAGGTTCTTCAAAGAAACAGAATCATTGGGATGGAGAGAGAGAGAGAGAGAGAGAGAGAGAGAGAGAGAGAGAGAGAGAGAGAGAGAGAGAGAGAGAGAGGAAAGAGAGAGATTTTAAAGATTGTGGATGCTGGCTGGCAAGTATGAAATCCACAGCGGGGGCCAGGAAGCTGGAGACCCAGGGAAGAGTCCACAGGGAGTCTGGAGGCAGAATTCCTTCTTCCTCAGGGAACCTCAGTCTTTTCTCTGAAGGCCTTCAACCAATTGGATGAGGCCCACCCACATAATAGTGTACTGATTTACTCAAAGTGTACTGATTTAAATATTAATCACATCTTTAAAATACCTTCACAGCAACATCTAGCCTGATGTTTGACCAAACAACTGGATACCATAGCCTAGCCAATTTGACATAAAAGTAACCATTACACCATCTATTCATGATAGGATTGCAACCAGCAGAAAAAACACAAAATTTGGGATCCAGCTCTCCAGAGAAGGAAGCAAGGGAGTGGAGTGAAAGACTCAGAGAAACCAAACCTGGAAATGATTAAAGATTATGGAGAGATGCGAAGCCTCCTCAGCAGCAAACCCTGGGAATATCTATAATATTTAAAGTGGAGCCAGGTCTTAGATAAAAGGGTTTGTCTTGAGCTGCAACCTATTGATCCCTCTCCATTTGCTATTAAGATGCAGGTGACTGTCCAGTAAGTTTAGGAGCAGCTGGAACCATCATTCCAGCCAGCTGGGTGATGGGCTGATGTATATCTAGCAGCACAATTTCTGGGCTATGACATCAATAAGCACAGGGAAACAGGATCAATATAAATCCCAAAATTCTAATAAAACCAAAATGACTGGAAATGAATCCCAAATAAATAAAGTAATATTGTCATCCAAGGAATAGAAACCACACAGGGTAAAAAAAAAAAAAGAGAGGGCCGGCCAAGTGGCGCCTTGGTTGGGGGCGGCCTTGGGATGCCAGTGGCCCCGGTTCGGATCCCACATATGAGGGCCAGTGACACTGCCCTCAAAAAAAAAAAAAAAAAAAAACACCAAAAAGAGGGGATGGTGAATAAATATTCATTAACTTGTCTGAAATATCACTTGTTCCTCTGAAGAGGGTGGAAATAGGGGAACTTGTGAGAGTAGCTTGCAGGAGATGAAAAGCAAAGAGCAAAGTCTGAAGGGTCAACTTTCGTGAGAGACTTTGAGAGTCTCAGGGCGCAGGTTGCATTTACTTTGGGGCCCAGGAAAGAAAGGACAGAGGCCAAAGGTAACGGAGCAGATGCTGGCATCCTCAAGAGATGGCAACCTTAGCATAGACACAACACCAATAGAAATTTCAGATATTTTCATACCTCATTACAATTGCAGATATCTCAAACTATCATTTTATTTGTTACTACTTTGAAATTATGGTAGTTATTGGACATGATCTTTTAATTTAATAAACAGATAAAAAAAACTCATGTATTGTTTTGTCTCAAACTTTAAAAATAATTCAACTATTTCTTCAATATATTTGATTTCCTTTGTAATCTTATGTATTTCACTTTTTACATTAAATTACAGTATTCTGGGAAGGGTCTGAAATCTTCATCATACTGACCAAAGGGTCCAGACACAAAAAAGTTAAGAACCCATATTTAAAAAAATGTATTATTCTGTTCTATTTATATTTATTCATTTAACAAATGCTTATTAGAACTTACATTGTTCCATGCACAAATTCCTAATTCAAAAAGTATTTTGGATGAATTTGGGGTGATGAGTCTAAAAAGGAAACACAGGACATAGTAAAGTATTAATTTAAATCACAACATAGATGCTACAAAAAGCATGACACAAGGAAACTATAAATTTAGGGACAAATGCATTTGAAGGATTTCTTAGTTCTATGTAATTTGCTACTGCTAAGCTTCTGATTACTATATAATCAGACTGACAAATAACTAATATTGGGCAGGGCCAAACAAGTGAATTCTAGGTTTGTTTGGGACTCTGTCTCCCATCTTTGTGCAGAGGATTACAATTTAATGGTGCTACCTCTCTTTGGATTCTCTGTCCCTGTGTATGACTGACAAAAGTTTTATAATTTTTCTCATCTAGACTATAGGCATTGGATCTAGAATTACCCAGAAGTTTAGAGCACATTTACTTTGTCTATCATTCATTTTAAAACATTATATTCACAAGTGAAGAAAACACACAGATTTTACAAAATGTGTGACATTTTGATAATAAAATATCTGGAAAGAAAGAAAAGACAGAAAAAAAATGTAAATCTGCCAAAATTCATAGAACTCACTTTTGGGAGTTAACCATTTATTAAAGGAAATAGAATCATAATTATAATGGGCAGTAAACATTGGCATTGATGAGTTTGATTGAGAGGATCATTACATCAAAATTTGAAGCAGAAACAAGTGAATGAATGACAAGACTACAGATGGAGGCTAAAACTTGATGGAAAGAGTTTAATGGCATAAAACATAATCCCAGCAATGTGAAAAGGCCTGAAGCCTGGAAATATGGAGGCCAAGGGAAAAAATGAGCAAGCCAACCCAACAGGCAGTGGTGAAGTTGGTATATGTTTCCTCCTTCAACCCATACTAAGGCAGGAATAAGCAGAGAACACTGGTGTCGCTGAGACCATGTTTCTCTGGTTCTAATGCTGGCTTCAGAGGTAATGTCTAAAAAGTGGTGAATGCAGTATGTGATAAACAATAAAATGAATGTTTGCATTTGGGGGCATTGGGGAAAAGATCTAAGAACAATCTTCATTCTTTTCAGTTCCCCCACCACACATACACCCAGAATATGCCTGTTGATTAGAAGCTGTTCACATGATAGTAACTTTTATGGTTTGAATATTTGTGTTCCCTCAAAATTTATACATTGAAATCCTAACTTCCAAGGTGACGGTATTAAGAGATGGGGTCTTTGGCCAGTGATTAGGTCATGAAGGCAGAGCCCTCATAAATGGAATGAGTGCCTTTATGAAACAGGCCCAATAAATATCACTTATCCCTTCTGCTATATGAGGTTACAGCAAAAAGACAGCCATCTAAAAAGCCAGCTTTCAGCAGATACCAGCTATGCCAGCACCTTGATCTTGGACTTGCCAGTCTTCAGAGCTGTGAAATAAATTCCTGTTTATAAGCTACCTAATCTCTGGCCTTTTGTTACAGCAGCCCAAGCAAACTAAGACAGTTACACTCTGCAGAGATAACTTCACTCTGATCATACTTTCTCTTCCTTTTAAAAACTAGATCAGAAACATATTCTTCCACATTTTCACATTCAAGAGTTTTATGTTTTGTGTTTTACCGTAATAACAACATTTATCATGGCAGTCTTTATACATTTTAGAGAACACTTTCTTTTTCGCCAAAGCACACAAAACAAAAAAAGAGTAGGTAGCATCAAAAATCATTTGCGTTTAAACATAGACATTAAACTCCCAGATGCTGAACTCAGTGATTACCGAATCTACTACTGTTGTCATCAAAATCTTAGAAGGAGGTAGCTGTTGTAAAAGCCACTTGAATCCACCTTTATGGCTAAATAAGGTAGTTAAAGCTGTAATCTATAGTTTTTCTTTTCTGAAACCTTCTTCAACACACCAGCAAAGGGTGGCCACTGGAGCATTTTAGGTAGGAGTATCACTGGATGAGATCTGAATTTTAGAAAGATTACTCTAGGTGTGATATTACAAAATGGATTTGAGGAAGATAAATATGGATATATAGAGAGAGATATTAGCAGGTTATTGTAATAATCCAAATGAGAGGTAGTAGGAGCCTCAACGAAGGCAGTAGAAATAACGAGATTAAAGAGGAAAATAAAATTTAAGAGATAAAGTCTCCTGGTGATTGACTGGGATGGTGGGGAGGTCAAAGAGGGCCCAATGATTCCCAGATTTTTCCTCTGAGCAATTAGGTGGCTGGTTAGATACAAACTACAGATAGAAACATAGATTCTGAGGTTGCAATGTATTTAAAACTAATAAGTTCATTATGATAGATTTTTAAGTTCAATATGCCTGTGTGACTTATTTAAGTGTAGATACATAGTGGATAGTTACAAGTAGACTATTAATCAGGAACACTTTCCCCCACACACATACCTGATGTTTCCATGCTGTGGGACCTCCATTATAGTAACACTTCCATCCTCCTATCTCTTCTTCACTCACAGCTTTCCACAAAGGAGAGAGGAACCTAATTGGTGAATTTGGAGGAAGGAATTGAGGCATGTGCCGCTCTCTTCCTTTGAGATCTACCTACTTGAAGAATGCAAATGTTGTGTGTATGTGTAATTATATGTAGAAAATAAGAGTACTGAAGGAGCCTGGAGGACAGAGGACAAAGCAGAAGCTATAAGGCCATCTAGGCAGCCATTAGCTAAAAGAGGTGACGTTTTTTCAGACAAGGTCTTGGGAGGTATCTCTTAGTGTGTGCACGCCGCAGTAACACAATACTATGGAGTGGGTGGCTTATGAACAACAGGCATTTATTTCCCACAGTTCTAGGGGCTGGGAAGTCTGAGATCAAGGCACTGGCAGTTCAGTGTCTGGGGAGGGCCTGCTTCCTTGTTCACAGGTGGCCATCCTCTCTCCGAGGTGGAAGGGACTAGGGCTCTCTCTGGAGTGTCTTTTATAAGGGCACTAATCCCATTCAGGTGGGCTCCACTTCCATGACCTAATCATCTCTCAAAGGCCCCACTTCCTAATGCCATCATATTGGGGGTTAGGATTTCAACATATTAATTTGGGGCTCGGGGGGGAGGAACATAAACATTCAGTCCATACCAGGAATAAGAGTCCTTAGCATCAGAGGGTGCCAAGATGACTCTGAGAAATACCCAGAGAAAACCTCACTCACCATCTCATCTGTAAGACAGAGGCCATCACCTTGGCAAAGTCCAGACATAGAGGACAGGACCAGGGAGAGTAAAGGAAGGCCAGTTACCCAGGACAATGCTACCTTCCCTTCTAGTGATCTCTAACCCAATGAATCAGAAGAGAGAGGGGAGGAAAAACTAAAGAATTGGCTTTGAAGGTCCTTGGGCCATGGGTCAAGCCTCAGCTAGTAGAAAAGTAGCAATGTGATTGGAGTTTTAAGTGGACTCTACTGCTTTTTAATAGCTAAAAGGGTACAACAAGTTTTGGGATCTTCCTGACACATCATGAAGGACCTACCTAGGAAAGGAGAACTGATATAGCACAACTGAGATCAGAGATGGGAAAAAAATAAAATCTATAATGTTTGAACTCTATCACGCTATTCTGTTCAATAAACTGGTAATGTTCAGATGGACATTTTTCTGGGGTTGAAAGTCATAATATTCTCAAGGAATTATATGACCCAATGAAGGAAAAGAACGCATTGTGATTCATTGTGAGAAGAGAAGAGGACTAAGGGTAGAACCCAGGAGCATACCATTATTAAAGGGTCAAAATGGGAAGAAAAGCCAGTAATGAAGACTGAAAAATTAGAAGAGGCAAGCCAAGGGAGGGGTCAAGAAGGTAGCAGTTCTACAGTAATTTATTCTGCTTAAATGCCACCACACTGATCTCAGCCCAGCAGTCAATGAATAGAAATCTGATCACACTAATTCCCAAAGTTCACAGGCCTATCCCTCATCTGTATAATTGCTGTCACACTTCTTCTCTAAAGTCTTCTTTTCCATGAGCTCTTCAAGAGAATATTGTTTCTTTGCTGCCTCTCAATTCCCCAGTAGCCCAAAGTACAAAATGCTGAGTGAGCTAAAAGGGTTGCATTTTATTTATTCTTCCTTGCAGTAAAGCCACATTCTCTTCCCTACAAAAATGGGGTGTATGATAGCAGTAGAGACTGCTAGTTGTACTTTGACAGCCTTTCTGTTTGCTTTCCCAACTGACTAAGAATAAAGGCTATATAACCTAGCTTTCCTTGATTAGATTCTAGCGATAGATTATGAGCAGAAGCAGTGCATGCAAAAACTTGCGTGTTCTCTTCTTTCCCTCTCCTTGCTGGTTGAAATGTTGGAATTGGAGCAGCCATTATGGACCACAGATGATCTTGGGAATATGGAAGCCAAGGTGTACTTTCCAGCAATTCCTTCGATGAAGGCTGCTGGCAGTGAGGTCAGCAGACAGGCCACCACTCTCAGAACCTCGGCTGCAGAAAGCCACCTTGCTCAAGGTCACAGCCATCCCGGGATGGCCTACATTCCATGGCACAGCGCTGTGGGAGCATAAAGGCCTGGTCATCTTAGCCTGATTCAAGACAACCCTGAGGGATTGGCCATGGCTGTCACAGCTTGACTTTTCCCTCTGCTCCCTCCTGCTCACCCTCAAACCAACCAGACAGGCCTTTGTGTGGCTGCTTCTCCAGGTTCAGTGCCCTTCACCCACATAGTTACAGAGCTTGCTTCCTTCATGCCCCTCTGGTCTTTGTTCAAATCTCAGTATCTTAATAAGCCTGGCTCTGACTACCCTAATTCATCCTGTGGACTCTCAGCCAACATTCCTGATCCTCCTCATCCTGCTGTTTTTCCTTTGTTCCATACACATATCACTCTCTAATATGCTATGTCACTTAGTTACTCATTTATTCTGTTTTTATTTATTTTCTCTCTCCCCCAGGAGGATGTAAGCTCCTGGTCGTATGAGGACAGGTATCTTGTTTTTGTGCACTGATGCATCCCACACACCTAACAATAATGCCTGGCACGTAGCAGGCGTTCAGTCAATGTTTGTTGAATGGGTGAATAAGTGAATAATTTTCAAGGAGAATTTTGCGGATTCTCACTTTTCAGGACCCTCAATTCCAAAAACAGTTCAGAAAGAATTCTTTGGTAGCAGATTCACTAAGTATTATATATTTTACATTACCCAATAAGGAAAAAAAAAATTGGTGATGTATTTTTATGGAGTACCCTAAATCACTCCTTTTATAGTTTATATTCATTAGCATTTATACACACACACATACACATGCACACACCTCTAAATATTATGATGTCTTATTTCACAGGTAAGGCCTGTGATTTCCATTTCTAAGAGATGGCCACTGAAAAGAATGATGTTCCCTAGAACAGAAAATTTAGAAAAAGCGAGCCTAAAATTCTCGAGTGTGGTGACCTAGGATAGTTTGCTGGGTTACATGACAGAGTATGGTTACTTCGAACAGGACCTGTCTGTTCTGAAGTACAATTCATTGCAACTGAGTTGTTGGAAACTTTGTTTTGCTTCATATTACCAGCTTCTGAAAGAGGTCAGTTTTTGTGAGGTTTCAGGAAGTTGCCTTTGAAGTCAGCACTCCAATAAAAACATGAACTAGATCAACTCAGCACCCATGGAGTTGGCCTGAGGGTTCATTCCTGTAGCTCTGAGCTCTCAGGGGGCTTTCCACTTCTGGGCAAGTTCCCACTTTTTCACCATTTGTCTTAAGAGTTAGTAAAGGTTATCTAAATGTCATCATGTGAATTAAAAAGGTAGTCATGATTGAGTCTAACTGCAACCAATCATTTTTTACTTAAGAAAAAAACAAACACAGAAAATAATTTTAAAATACTTGTAAGTAGAAAAGATCATCAGATTGACTATGAATAAAACATCTATTTTTATTCATTAACTAATTAGTAGTTATTAATAAGGGGTGGTGGGAATACAGATAATCATTATTTTACTCCTTTTGCTTTGGGGGATATATTAATAACTTCCAAGTAGAAACTCCTTCACTGAAGTTCTTTGGAGCCCTTAGAGCAACGCTGATCTCCTCACTCATTCAGGCTGAACTCTGCTAAGCATGCACAGTTCAGAATGTAAGTTAAAAACATTAGACCTAAGCTACAAATGGAGTTTGTCTTTGGGCAATTTTTCTATCCCTTCAAGATACTGTTCTGCATCAAATGATAAAGATTCATTAAGAGAACGATTGCCTTCTTTAAAAATGTATTAAGTATCTAGTTTTTAAAACCTCAGCGAACCTCATTTGGTTATTCTTACCAGCCTTCAACTGGCGTTCAGTGGAACTTGATTATTGTCACCCGAAAGCCAGTGGAGGAGAACAGGTGGAAGCTGCATTTTATTTCTTGCAGTTACCTTTAGCCAAGTCTCTGTCTTAGTTAGAACCTCAGGAAAGATTCTCTTGCTCCTGCCATTTCTCCTGTCTTGATGTTAACTATTTTCTCAAACTCCTTGGCATGTAATACAGACTTTACTCATCCCCTGGCTTTAATAGGCAGTCTTCTTCGTGAACAATAAATAGCTCTCTTTGGCCTATTTATTAGAAGCACATTGCCACTCACAAACCAGCTTCGGGAATATTCCTGTAGTGGATGCGTGTTGCATCAACTGCCCAGATCTACCTTTAAGGCTGTATGGGTGAAATTCAGGGAATCAATAACATAGTTGACTTAGTTCATTTGAGATTTAACTCACCAAATAGCTCGCTATCTAGCTACCTGTAATTAAACTTAGTTTGCAGTTTGAGCCATACTGATATTCAGCTGTTTTCTCTTTGTTTCTCCCCTCACTGATTAACTGAAGAACTCTGTTCCCTTTCTCAAGGCTACCCATACCTCCTTAATTAACAGCATCCTAACCTGGAAAGAGCAATTTCTTCATCCTCAGGCACTCAGACACAGGAATAAACATTAAGCCCCGGCCACGGTGGTCCAGTCCAAGTCCAGAGGCTGGAGATAATGTTGTCTTCAAACAGACCAGACCCCAGGAAGGATGTCAGCCCTCCGACCTGCCTAACCAACTCCTTTGTTCCTCTTGTGTATCTAGAAAACCTTGTGACCGGTCTAGGAACAGGGATGTGGCCTTGGACAGGAGTCTGCCATCCTCCCAGAATGCCGCCATTCTGAATAAATCTGCTTTTCTCTCCACTAACCATGTCTCTTGAACTTTAACCCGTTCAAGTGGCAGGCAGCTGGACCTTAGCATGGTATCAAGACCTAGGTACTAACTTCCCTAGTTGCAGGAGTGTTGGCTACTGAGGGCTCAGTGAATCCTCTTCAGGGACTGCTCACCATCAAAGGAAGCTGCCTCATCCAAGGTCCACTCCCCTCCTCCAGGGGTGCCCATATTAAAAAAGTAGCCATGTGCAGGATACAGCTGCCCCTCATCTCAACTTGAGACAAGTCTGAAAGAAGATCCTACCTCTGAAGCTACCCATGGAATTGACAGAGACTTCTGTTGTCGCTGCATCACAGCTCTGCTTCTCCTTCCACCCAGTCCTGCTTCCTTCACTCTCCCAAAGGTGTGACTCCCAGTCAATTTCCTGCATGCTCATCTCTACTTCAAAATCTGCTTCCCAGGAAGCCTACCCAGGGGGAATTCTTTGGGTCATAATTAAACCACCACTTTCAATGATCATTTCATAATCTCACATATTGACGGCAACTTGTATATTAGTCATGGTAGAGACTAACTTCTGTAATGAACAATCCCAAAATGTTAGTGGCTTTACACAATAAAAAGTTGCTTGTTACTCATTTCATGGTGCACAACAGTTCAATGGGGAGAGGAACAGTCAGTCAGGGATCCAGACTCCATCCAGCTTTGGGGTCCACCCTTTTCTAGGAGTCCAGTCTTGCAGATGAGACAGAGGAAAGAAAATGAGAAAAATGCAGAGGTTTGATGGCTTGAAAGGGTACATATCAATTCTACTAATATTCCATTGGCCAGAGCTGTCATATGGCCACACTAAGTCAAGGGAGGCTGATGATTACTAACAGTCTCTGCCACTCATTTAGGGGATACTTGCGATTCGCAAATCTTCCATTTTCCATAACAGGTGACATTCTTGTACCACCCTTCAACTTGTAAGGACTAAAATTCCACCTTTATTAAAGATTCAAAAAGAGTCATGGTCCCTCCACTTTAATAAAACTCTGTGTAGGTCGTGTGTGTGTGTCTTTTAACAAAAAAAAAGGGCCTTAAAAAAAAAAAGAAACGGAACCACAATACCATTATCATGCCCAATCAAATTAATGATAATTCCTTAAGATATCTAATAGTCGGTATGTGTACGCATTCCTCTGATTGATCCTCAAGTCTTCTTTGAAGTTCTTTTAATTCCTGGACAGTTACTGATCGTTACGTCACGGTTGCAGCAGTTGGCCGTGCCAAGGCCCTACCTGAACTTTCTGAAAACTTCTGTAGGCTCTTCACTCCTTCTCTTTGAATTGCTCTGACTCTGTCACAATTACAGCCATACCATTTGCAAAACCATAAACTAAACTCTCATGGGTTCTCTGAGACCAGCTGGTGGTTTACTTGTGTTTTCTTTTCTTTTCTGCAGATACTCTTCATCCATTTTCTTAGTTATCACCCTTTAACCATGGCACTGGCTAGCCCTTCAAAGCAACTCTTAAAAATGCCACAAGGCTTGGGGCCTCTCCAGTTACAGTCTCATCAGTACTATTGTGATTTACAGGAAACCACTTCTCCATTCTTAAGAAAAAAAATCACTTCTTTAAAAAAGATTCCCTAAATCTTCAAGTTCAATAATAAAGACATATGTTTACTTAATGAGTTATTTCAAATTGCATCTATATCTTCAGATTATAATTGGGATCTTATATAAAACTGAGTTGATTTCAAGATGAAAACTTAAATTCTGCATTTTTTTACATGTTTAAATGTAGCAGAAATACTTTTCATCAAGAGGTTAGAAAATGAAATAAAATTACTTGAGCTTTCTTTAATCCTATCTCTCCTAATACTTGGTTAAGTGGTAAAATAAAATTTGATAGGAGATTTCTGAAAATATTCCTAGAAGCTGACTTGGAATATATCTACTAACAAGACTCTTAAATTCTACTAAAGGTTTTATATCCCTCTGGAAATTTGCACCTCAGTGACGTCAGCTTCTGCTATAAGCTCTGTCAAATTCAAACCCTAACCTGAGATCCATTTGCTATACATGACACATGACAGTGACAAAGTCCTGCAGTGCTCAGGACAGTACTGACATCCATAAATGCTCTGTCACTTGTATTTGTTGGGATTTTTGGTTGCAGGTAGCAGAAAATCAACTGCTACCTAGCTGAAGCATTGAAGCAAATTTATGGACTATGTTGTAGGAAAATTCAAAGATAGATCTGACTACAAATTAGCTTTCATTCAGCCCAGCAGCTCAAGAATTTGGAATAAGTACCCAGTTTCTCTCCCTCAAATTTCTGGCTCTGCTTCTTCAATCACCAGGCCCTCTTTGTGGTCACAAGGATGGCTGCCAACAACTTTGGAGCTGCTGTCTGCAGCTCCATTTCCTAGCAGAAAAGCGAGAATTTGCTTCCCCAACAACTCAAAAAAATTCTGCAAACTGAGACTCTTTGTGCCTTATTGGCCTAGAGTGGGGCATGTTTTCATTGATGAAGCAGTCATTGGGTCAGGGAGATGAAGTGCACTGAGTGGACCTACCCTTGGAACTGTTGAAGGAGGCCTAAACGCCCCTCAAGTCATATGATTGAGAAATTCAAGGTACTGCTAGGAAGAGAGAAGGGATTATTGAGAAGGCAACATTAAATGTTCACTGTAATACTAAATCCCAAGTGACTGACTTGGGGTTCCTATCAAAATAAAATACAAAGTGAAATACAGCTTTGAATCATTTGGATTTGCTTTGCATATAAGAATTTGAACTCTGAAAGAGGTTTTAGGTTAAAATACACTTTAATTTTTATTGCTTGTAGGTAATTCTTCTTATAGGTATTAAATGAGGTTGTAAAATTTACCTGGTACCACCATTTGGTGTTAATAAACTAGAATAATAGTTTCTAACAAAATGTTGTCATCTTGAAGCTATATTCTTTTTTTTTTTTGAGGGCAGTGTCACTGGCCCTTATATGTGGGATCCGAACTGGGGCCGCTGGCTTCCTAAGCCAGCGCTTAACCACTGCACCACTCGGCTGGCCCTTGAAGCTTTATTCTTTAATATATTTCTCCAAATTATCAGTTATCTGTACATTCTTTGACTTGCACGGTGCCTGGTTCTTGCTTCCCAAACTACATTTTCTAGAGATGCTAATAAGGACTACTTTCTACTTTGTGTAACTGTGAACCAGAAGAATTCCAACATCTGGTAATGATAATCTCCTCCATTCTTAAAAATCAGAGCACTGCATACATTAGTCTACTTTGTCCTCCATATTTTATATGTAATCAGTTTCCAGTCTTGATATCTCTTATGTCTGTCTGTCCTTTCCTATTCCCTGCCATCCCACTAATTCAAACTTGACAATTTCATACCTGGATTTCTCATGAATCTCCTGACTGTCCTGATGAAAACTCTCCTCCCTCCAATCTATTAGACAAAATACTTCTATACTAATATTCCTCAGATAACTATAGCAACTATTTATCAGGAGCTTCCTTTGTGCCAAGTGCTTTATAGCTCTTACCTCATTTTATTTATTCATTACAAAAACTCTATGACATAGGTATTATTCCCATTTTAGAGACGAGAAAATTGAGACTTAGAAAAATTAGTAACTTGACCAAGGGCATATACATAAGAAGCAGCAAAGCTGGTATTTGAAACCAGGTCAGTCATACTTCAAAGCCTGTGTTCTCCCATCACACATGACGCTGCTCTATGACTTCCATGTCATGCCTGGTCTTCAGGAGTTCCCTACTGATGCCCCTACCAAGGTCAACATCTCTGTGTGTGGCTTTCAAAGCCCATCGTAATTATATTTTACTTAAAGATTTTTCCAGTCCTTTCAGTGTGTGCCTCTCTCATCAGATATGTCTCTTCACCTCCCTCCTGTAAACTGGCTCATTGTTATCATACACTTTGAGAAAAAGTCTTCTTTATAAAAATAATACATGCTAATGTAAAGGTCAAGCAATATAAAAGTGACTGAAGTAGAAAATGAAGTCCTCCATATTTAGAGTGAGCATTAGGGATAAAATACAGTCATAGATGTCGGGTTGCACACACTATTTTAATTTAAAAAAGAAATCGTGATTTTTATATTTTAACTGAGCTGCCTTACCTGGCATCAAAATGACTGCATCAAAGTAGTTACGTAAAAACTATTTTACTTACGGTTTTTCTTGCCTTGTTTGCTTTCTTTTCTGTCATCTGCGTATTTAGATCTCAGTTATCTTTCAGGGCCTAGCTGAAGTCACACCTCTTGAACCCTACTCCCTTTTTAAAATAGAACTTCTTCGGTGCTCATAAACAAAACATAAAAAAGCATTTACAAGACCAGCTGAGTGGCTCGTTGGTTAAGCGTTGGCTAGGGAGTGTGAGCTCTGAGCAGCAGGGCCGCAGGTTCAGATCCCACATGGACCAGTGATGCTGCACCCTCTACAGCTAAGATAGTGAACAATAGCTCGACCTGGAGCTGGGCTGCCGTGAGTCGCCGGCGACGGTGTAGGCTGCAGGGGGCTGCCGTGAGCTACCATGAGTGGCCAGCAACCAGTGTGAGTGGCCAGCAGCTGGCATGAGCTGCTGTGAGCCTTTGTGAGCAGCAGTCCAATGGTCTGCGACCGACAACCAGGAAGAGTTCAATGATCACAATACCAACATGGGCCAGTGAAGTGACGTCCTTTACAACTAGACAGAAGAACAAAAGGACAGCAGCTTGTCTGTTCCCTTTCCCCAATTCCCCAATTAAAAAAAAAAGCATTTACAAAATTAGCACCAGGAAACCTTCTCTGACAGCTCTCTTCTAATTGACTTCACTCTCTACTTCTAGACTGTACCACACAATCAGCATTTAACTACATATTGTTTGTGCTGTTTGTTATTGTTCCATGAGTATAAGAATAGGTGACAAGGATGTAGGTGGAATTGCATCATGGGGCCCTGGCTATGGTGTGGATTTACATTAATGACATGGTGATGAGTGAAAGGGAGGCATGGAAGCAGCTAGCCCTGGGAAGTTACATAAAATTGGGCTGTGAATTTAGAGCAGGGGTGTGAAGAAAGTCTGAGGCAGGGTTGGTACAAGAGCCTGAAGTCAGAACAAGGCAGTATGTCAAGGCCAAGAATTTGGTTAGAGACGTGGAAATCATAGGAATGAAAGAGGGTATATCAGGCCATGGATTAATAATAGAAATAATGATATATTATGCTTAGATCAAATACCATGTGAAACATAATTGATGTGCTACATCAAATACATCAAAATGACATAAAAATTGCTCTATTTTACCAAAATTGTAAATGTGATTATCCTTGGCTTAGCAATCCCACTTCTAGGAAGTTATTCTAAAGAAATATTCACACAAGTATACAAAATATATGTAATCGATATTGTTGCTAAGAGTAAGAGATAAAAATGGAAACACCTTAAATATCTATCTAAATGTTTGCTTTCACTATCTTCTATTAATCACACATACAGTAGCAATAGCCAACTATTAAAACAGAGTTAGTTCTATGAACACTGGCTTGAAAATAGGTTCAAAATATATTTTGAAAGAAACTTTAAGAACAGTATATACAACATGAGTTCTTTAAAATATAAATTACACAGGTATTATTATACGTATTTAATGGAATTAAAAATATAATATTTTTCAAAACATCAGAGTTCATACTTACAAAATTACTGAAAATCTGGTATAAGGGGAAACCTCTATACTTCCTGTACTTGAGAGGAATTAATCATATAAATTAAAATGAGCAAACATTACATTAATAAGTATACAGGTTAGGAATATCCTACTGTAGATGATAAGTGAATATGACACCATATATTTCTATATAGATCTAAGTTCTACATGGACCTTCAAAGGCTTTGTACATTAGCTGTCCATCAATAGTTTACCATTAATACAATCCGACACTATCAAATAGTGTAAGTAAAAGTATACTATCAAAATAAGTTTGATAAGTATGCTATCAAAAAGTATGTAAGTGAGGGCCGGGCGAGTGGCATGGTGGTTAAGCACTGGCTTGGGAAGCCAGCGGCCCCGGTTCGGGTCCCACATATGAAGGCCAGTGACACTGCCCTCAAAAAACAAACAAACAAACAAACAAACAAACAAAAAATATGTAAGTGAAAGAATTGTAATATAGAAGGTGGACTCAGTACTGTCCCTAGTCTCTAAGTGGCCAATGTACAAAAAATATTGAATTATGGGAATTCAGAGATAATCAATAGTTCTGAAACAGTTGTACATATACCTCAGAATCTCCTGATGAGTTTTTAAAAAATAGACCACACGAAGTTTTCCCCTGAAGATTTTACACCTTAGGCTGGAGTAGAGTTTGTGCTTCTGTGTTTATTTAAAATCTTTCTGAAGTGCTTCTGATGATGTGGCTGGGGACTATCATCCAGAGAGAGGACAGTCATTATAGATTAGATTGGGTATTGTTAGGGAGAAGCAGGGAGGCAGGCCATTCTTCATAGAATTCAAGGCAAATAAAGATGGTAATATTCACTGAATGAGGTAATTAGAAGGTAATTGTTGACTTTAAAAAATACAGTTCAGGAAAGGATTGACTCCAGATTTAGGGGTTAGGAAATAACTGAGTGATGGGAAATAAAGGCAGTGGGTATTTAGAGCACTCATTTGAGAATTTGGGGGTAGGAGGGGATGGGGGGGGAGGGAGTAAAAAATAGAATGGAATTTAAATAGGAAGAGAAGGATCAAGAGACTTTTTTCCAAGAGAAAGCAACCTAAACATGTTTGCAACAGAAGAGCTAAATCCAATAAAGAGCAGATATTTTAGAGTTGGTAAAACTGGGATTTTTATCCACCAGGTGTTTTTAATGTATTTAAGGATTAACATAAATTACAGTGAAATCACACCAGTTTAAATAAGAATTACAATCTGAGTAAATTAATGGGAATGGGAAACACTAACAACCAAAAAAAGTCCAGGGTAGAAAGTGGAAAATAAAGTCAAAAAAAATTTCTGCCAATCTTACCCATATTCTCCACTTGATCTGAGATTCACAAACTTTTTGGAAGTAATTGAGAATAGATGCAAACATTGAGTGGAACATTTCAGTAAAATGATGTAGACAAGTACATTTAATCTGAGCTAGAACTGGAGTCAAGTTGTGTCTCTGCTCTTCCCAAAGGAGAAGGTAACTGGTTAAAGGTGAGTGCTGGCTCCTGCTACAAACCTCACTCATTAGCCTAGCCTAACAGCCTCTTCCTTGGAATAATCTCTTCAAGTTTATATACTAATGACCCCCAAGTAGAGAATTTGTTTTTTTGTTTGTTTGTTTTTTTAATCTAGGCATAACAAGGAGATTGGCTTGGCTGAATTATAACCATGCTTTTTTTGGGAAATGATTTATCAACTCAGGATAAAGCAGCCACTATTAATAGGATATGATTTGATGGAAATCCTTGAGCAAGCTTATTCTGTCAGTTAAGGTAGTACAGGACTCGAGTGGATAAAAAATATATAAACAGATCTGTAATGCTCTTGCTATCCTCTCAATTAGGAGATGTCGGAGGGCCAGGGCCAAACAGCAAAGTGTGTTTAATTTTATATCACTAGACATAAAATACTAATTAATGATTTGAGGATTATAGTATAGTACTGGATTATTTTTTTATAGGATGGTTTTACTTTGTTGTTGTTTTTTTTAAACAGGTATTATACTTTATAAATATCAAAGCACTATCACATTTTATTTAATTTGACCCTCACAAAAACTTTCTGCAGTTGGGAGAAGGGAAGTATTTTTCTAGGCTCTTCAAAAAAATAAGAGATTTAGATCAATGTAACAAGTTAATTCATTGAACAAACGTCTATGAATGTGTGCTATGTGCCAGTCACTGTTCTAGTTGGTTCTAGTTGGGGTTATAACTCTTGCTAATGCCAGAGCCACAGTCAGCATTCTTGTATTTATATGACTACTCTTCAGGAGGCCACTTGTACACAAAGCTCAAGATGCAAGTTAATGGTAAATACATATGCTGGCTATAGCCAAAACATAAGCCTTTTGGGTATAAGCTATAGTGAAAAGGTTTTTGTGTTTGACAAGTTGCATGTGTCATCTATTTTTATGGAGCAGTATGGAACATATTTTTAAATTACTTTTGTATATGGATTAAAGGTGTACACTTCTTAATTACATAACCTACAGGGTGCAAGGCATGTGTCAGCAACCATGATAAAACATATTTTACGAAGCAATTTTATTTTTATTTTATTTTATTTATTTTTTTAAAGATTTTATTGGGGAATTGGGGGAGGGGAACAGCGTTGGGGAATCGGGAAAGGGGAACAGACAAGTTGCCGTCTTTTTGTTCTTCAGTCTAGTTGCGGAGGACATTGCTTCACTGGCCCATGTTGGTATCATCATTGCGCTCTTCCCGGATGAGGCAGATCGGTCGCTGGCCTCTGGATGGTCGCTCACTGTCGCTATTGGCAGCACACGCAGGCTGCCAGCCGCTCATGCTGGCTGCCGGCCACTCACACCTATGGCAGCCCACTGCAGCAGGGGCTGCAGCCTACACCATCATCGGGGCTCACACAGCCCAGCTCCAGGTGGAGCTGTTAGCTGTAGAGGGAAGTGTCACTGGCCCTCATATGTGGGATCTGAACTGGGGCTGCTGGCATCCCCAAAACAGCTCTTAATCAATGCGCCACTCGGCCGGCCCGAAGCAATTTTAAATTTAATCAATGTATAAGTCATTTCTTTACATTCTTTAAAGAATTTCTTGGGCCAGCCAAATGGCACGGTGGTTAAGAGTTGGCTTGGGATGCCAGCGGCCCTGGTTCGGGTCCCACATATGAGTGCCAGTGATACTGCTCTCAAAAAGAAAAAAGAAAAAAAGAATTTCTTTGTATTTTTTAAATTCTTTAAAGAATTTGCAAGCAAATAAACATGCTCTATACCTCAATCATAGAGACATCAGAGAATAAGGTCTGCTAGACAGGAGCTCAGAGTTCAAATAAAACTCCTAAGAATATTTAAAAAAAAATAAAAACCTGATTTCGTCAAATCTTATTTTGAAACAGGTCTTGAAGTGAGACTTACAGTAATGTCATTTCTGGAAAGTAAAAGAAGTTATTTTTTTAAGTGGTCTATCCAGTAGTGTTTTTCGTTGTTGTTTTGTTTTTCACATAAATTATTCCTAATTTAGAATGGATTTAAGAAACTGTTCTTTTGACAAGTATGCCTTGAACATTTTTAAATTATAGAGGAAGACAAGAGTTTTCCAACTTGTTTTAGGGTCTTCTTGACTTGATTCCTTACATTAGGTTGAAAACTCCAGGCATAAAGTGCCTATGTACTTCACACACATACATAGTTTCCAATTCAAAAAGTTTAAAACTGTCAAGTTTTAGTTATGATTACAGGGATATTAACAATGCCTAGAGAAAGTAGGGCCCGAGAAGTGTGTTTCCTCATATACATTCCCGATAGTAGAAGCAAACGTCCCGTGTTTGCAGGTTTTTACCCAGCGCTGTAAACGGGTCTCCATGGTCCCTGCGCACGTGGCCGTCTGGCTGGGCCAGGACTGGGCGTCTGGCTCTCTGCAGGGGATGTGGTCAGACGAGTCAAGTGGCTCTGAAGAAAAGGCACATACCTGAGCGTCAGCCTTACGGGTCAGCCTTCTGTCCTTCAATCACAGTTACTGGCTTTGTAGGCCAGGCAGATCACGTCTTAGACCCTATAGCGGAGGCACGACACCCGCAAGACACATCATAACCAGACCGGTCAAGGCCGTGCCGGCGCAGGGTGTTTGTCTGAGTGGAGAGGAGTATAGAGCAAGGCCATGAAGGAGGGAGTCCTCACTCTGACTCAGGGGTAGGTGACATCTCAAAGGTGTTTTTCTTTCCTTTTCCCACAACTGGGTGAGAAACCTTGGGTCGGTGACTGGGACCCGTCGCAATGGAGGCTACACTCTTCAGATGAAACACTGAGCCCATGCTGTCCATGGTCGGCCTTTGGATTCACATTCCCCAAGCCCCACTCTCCACTTGGGAAGCCCTGACACCACAGCGCCCCTCATGCATTCTGACCACCGAGCCCATTCAAGGAAGCCGGAGAGCCAGGGAGGCCCGTCGCGCGGGGTTCCCGCCTCCTCCGGGCCGCGCGCTAAAATCAAACTCGACGCCGGCTGGCTGGCTGGGGGCCGGGCCGCGGGCTCCAGCCGGCCCAGCCGCGGCCCCGCCCCCACGCCGCGCCGCGGAGCTGGGCGGAGCCGCCTGGAGGCAGCCGGGAAAGGCGGGCCCAAGAGGCAGAGACGCGGGCGACGCGCTCTGCGCAGGCGCGCGGCGCCCCGCCTCCCCAGCGTCGGCTCCCGGCGGGCGGCGCGGGCCCTCCCACTCGCCCCCTGCGCCGCCTGACGGCCCCGGCCGCCGCTTCACCCCGACGCCCCGGCGTGTGCGTCCTCCCGCCGGCCTGCAGGCCCGGGTCCACTTTGCCTGCCTGCCCGCCGCTGCTCCTCGCGGCCCCGGCTCGCGTTCAAGCTGTCGCCCGGGCCGGCGCGGCCGCGGGCCACCGCTCCCCCTCCCACCCCCACCCCGCCCCCTCCCCGCCTTTTCCGCCCTCCGGTCCCCCTCCCTCGACCCGCCGCCGCTGCTCCAGATGAGGGGATGGCAACGGCCAACTTCGGCAAGATCCAGATCGGGATTTACGTGGAGATCAAGCGCAGCGATGGTGAGCCGCGCCGCCGCGCCTGCCTGCCTGCCGGGCCCGTGCACTCGGGCGTGTACCGAGGGGACGCGGGCGCCGGCGCCCTCATTGATCGCTCCGCCGGGCTGTGGGGGCGGGAAGGCGGCGGCCGCGGCGCTTTTGTGTGTGGAGTGTGTGTCAGGGAGGCGGGCGTGGGGTCCATCTCCGGTGCCGCTGCGGTGCCGGGGGGCGGGGGCCGGCCCCGCGGGGGTCTGGGCCGAGGCTCGGGGGGCTGCGGGCGGACGCCGCGGAGGGGCCCCTCGCTTCTCCCGTGACCTCCATCCTCCCAGGGGGCCCGAGCTGGGCGTGGGGTGGGGGTGGCGGGGGGCCGCTGTGATGAGGGATGGCCCCCTCTCGCGCTTCCCCCCTGGCCTGTTCATTTTCCGGCCTGATCTCTGAGCGGTGGGGGCCGGGGTGAGCGTGGAGACCGGAGATTTCAGCATTTAGGGGACCCTGCTGGTCACAGGCCGTGCTGGAGGGAGAAGGCCGGCTCCGTTGGTTAAAACTGCCGTGGGGTTGGGTATATCAGCGTGGTTCCTCGGCTTTTCCTTTCTCGAGAATGCCTCTTTTTTTTTTAATTTTGCTGATCCCTTGCTTGGAAGAAAGATGCGGAGAAGACCGTGCTCAGCCATGAATGAGGGTGGGGGAGCCCTGGGAAGGATGCGATCCGCCTCTCAAAGGCGTTGAGACGAAAAGGGAGAGGGCAGCGCGCAGTCAGGGCGAGGCGCTACGGCGGGGGTGTCCACACCGTCAGAAGAGAGGAAAGTGTAAGGCGACGTGAAGATGCATGCTTCATTAAAAAAAAAAAAATGAAGGAAAAAAAGGCCCTCGGCCTCTGTATCTTTCTATAGGTTCCTCTTGGGGAAAAGGTTGTGTGCGTCGTTCGCTTGGGGTGCAGAGTGAGACGCCGCGTAGCCAGGCTTGGAAATAATTTCTATTGTAAAGGAGAAAGCTCATCAAAGGGGATCAGTAAAAAATTTCATTCAGTCCGAAAATTGAAAGAATTAGAGGTGTATACTATATTATATTGATAAGTGTATGGTGTTCGTGACTCCGTCTCTCTTGTATCCGTACCTTTTATTTAGGGCTTATTGATTGTGTCCTGGAGCCTTGTGAGGAGTCATGTTGCTACCACATCCGTACCCTCTTGGTTTCTGCCAAGTTTAACCAAGTTATAGGAAGCTACACTGATGTTCACGTTATCTGTGTCATATAGTGCAAGATCGTATAGAGTGATTTTCTCCCCCCCCTTCATTTGAGATCATTTGTATTGACAACTAGTAGCATCATTATCCTGTTTGTGAGAAGATGAATTGTACCAGTTGGAGTTTTAGATACCAATGACCACTAAGTGGGAAAGAGATGTCTTCTTTACTTGGGTGGGGGTTTCTGTATGTTCTCTTCAAATTCCTTTCCTTAAACAGTGCTATTGCTGTCATTGCTTTCTTAGAGTTCACGGTAGACTTGCAACAGTAAGATTTGCATATTATTTTAAATTTGGGGGTGCAATAAAATACGTAAATTCTTTACATTCTAAGCCTTTAAGTATGATGATCGGTGTTACTGTAAAACCTATCAAAAGTACAGTATCATATGACATTGGAAAGGTTTGTGTATTTTTATTTTGTCTGGACTAACATCTTTTTATTATTTCTTTTAGGGTTCTAGGATAGAGGCTTTTAATACTCAGCTTTCCCCTTCTACCTATACCAGAAACCCAGGCATATAAGAGCGTTGTGTCTGACATAAATGCTGGTAACTGAAAATCAGATTTCAAAGCAGTTTGCCCATGTGAAATAATGGAAGTCATTACATACCCTGTATTTTCCTAACCTGTAGTCATGTACAAATAAATGCACCTCAAAGGCGTAATGGAGTTGGTGGAAGGTAAAAGATACATAGAGAACTTGAAAAGAATGATCATTTGCATTGGATGGTAGTGTCTGGGAGAATCCCCTCAAGCTTTCCCTTTTTTACTTTAAAAAAGCTGTTTCGTTTCCTCCCACTAATATAGCAGATCTTTATTGGATAAAACACTAGTGGTTATTGTAACAAAAAAAACTTTTGTAGTTGGATGAGCACTAACTAATGTAATGCCTGAAACAATGGAAATTACATAGTGAAGGAGGACTGCTCCAGGCTGCTATTAACTGGTGACTTGATGCTTGCTAATGGTGATCCTTATCCTTGTTTTAGAGCATGCGTCTTTCATCAGTGATGCTCTTTATGTTAATACAACATATTCCAAGGGCAACAGGTAAACTAAAATGGGCTTATTCCTATCTTGAAGACCCTGCTCAAAACTAAATCCCAGTAAGTCTTCACTGAGGACTGAAACCAGATGGCGAGTCACCCTCTGAATTCCTAAGTCATTCGGTATTCATGAGACAGCACATTTCCTTAAGTATTAGTATTTGGGTATATTTCTCTTAATATTATGTATGTTTCAAACTGCACCAGAGAAGGCATGGTGTGGAGAATGCAATGGAGGGATGCCAGGCCACCCCCACCCACTTCAGCCAGGGCGCTATAAGATTAAAATACTAATAGACTTTTAATTCCCTGAATTCATCTGTGGATTCCCATGTGCCTAGCAGAGTTCCTTGCATGTAGTTTTTGAGTGAATCGTTCATTATTGGATTTTTGGTTTTCAAACATTATTTTAATTATTTATTTAGATGAACTAACTCTTAACAGGAAGCAAGACCTTCCATCTATGCTCACCCTGTGTTGCCACCTCTCTACTGTGTGTCCCCCCCCCCCCCCCACATCCCACATGGGCTTTTCAGTTTGAGATCTCCAGACTTGACTGAAATTGAGTGATCTGCTAAGGCAAATCTGACTTTTCTAGTGTCCTAAGGTTAGAAGGGACAGAAGTTAGGCTTGGACTCCTGAGATTGTTCCCAGCCACAGGAGATAACCTGGTATGAAATGAGACTGGTTTCTAGAAATGGACACTCATGTATAATTTATTTTCTTGTGTATGTGTTCCTATTTTTTTTTTTTTTTTTTTTTTTTGGGGCAGTGTCACTGGCCCTCATATATGGGTCCCATACCAGGGCCACTGGCTTCCCAAGCCAGCGCTTAACCACCGCGCCACTCGGCCGGCCCTCCTGTTATCTTTCTGATTCAATTCTTTTTTAGAATCCAGTGACTAAACACTAAACTACAATTTTACGTTGTATAGCTGGATAGTTTTTATTGGGAAATTAAAAAACTGCACTGTTTGAAACATTTTTAAATGTTCTACAGCAGCTGTGACTACCCTTTGGGTATTAGGGAAGGGATGAAAAATGTTTTGAGTATTTGGAAGCTGCAATTAAGATGGGATTGTTCTTTGGTACTTTTAGTCATGGTGTTGATATCGGTGATCTGAAAAGAATAGACTATTTTAACCAGAAAGATCCTTGTAGCTAATGTAGTTCTCATTTTTATAAATGTGGGAGCTGAGTTCTAAATAACCATAAGTGACTTGTCAACATTCATACAGCTTGTCTTGTATGGCATAGTAACCAGACTATCAAGAACTGTGATAGTAAGGAGAGAATTCTCTGTTTGGAACCATATATAGCTTTCTGCAATCCCCCCAAATCAAGATGTATGAAATTGCTTCTCACTCATGGGAAAGCCACTCAAGAGGAGTGTTACAGAGCTCTATTAGAATGATCTGATAAAAATTAGTATGGTATAGTTAGAAGGTCACAAAACACAAAATTGTGGGAGGAAAATATTCCTATTTCTTAATTAAAATTTGGTGGAAAAAAGCGTGCTTTAATTAAGCATCTGAAATCCAGGGGAAATTCAAAATTTCAGTGGGAATTTCCATTGAAATTCCCAACACATTGGGAATTTTGACATTTATGACAGACCTTCTTTAGAAGAGATTTTAAATGGCCTAATTCTCTATACCTGTATTGCCCTATTTATTCTACTAGTTTATCTTTACATGTCATTATATAGGGGTTTGGAGAATAGACTGAATTAAGGTTAACAAAAAAACCCCCCACACACAGCAATTTAGTTGTTCTTTAGGTACACTTATGTGAGTGATGATGGAGTGGGTGGGATGGGGGAATTTGTGGATTAATAAGTTTCTTTTACATGGTGACTAGCATGATAATGGTTCTGTATATGTATTTGTTAGGCTCTCATAGTTTTCCAAACAGGTTATCTAATTGGGTCCTCACAGAAACTGTATGAGGTAAGCAGGATAGGAAGGTGATAAATTCATCATTTTGTAGGTGAATCTGAGGTTGGATTATTTGTCAAGATGACATGGTTAATAAGGGTTTTGGCCTGGACCAAAAGTCCTTTCACTCCTAGCTTTTTCTTTAATTGCTGCCGAATGTTTGCTGATGATGGTATGAAATTGTATACTATATGTACTTTTCTTGGGTTTTTTTGAGATAAGAGAAGTCTCTAACGTAGAATTCTTTTCACTACTACCCAAGAGGTTCAAAAAACCTCCAATTGATGACATTGCTTAAACTTTGCCAGATTAGTGAGATCAAATTGAATTCTGACATTTTATTAACTATAAGGATTAAGATTAAGCAAAGTGAGCCTATGAAGCCCTTTTCAGTAGTCAGCCATTTGTTGGTTCCAGAATTACCACAGAAAGCCAGGGATCTATATTCATTGCCCTCTTACTTGATTCTCATGACAAAAATTTTGAAACTCTGGAAAAAGGCTATATGTCAACTTGTTTAATGTGTAATAATTTTTTAAAAACTAGAGAAATAGCAAAGAGTCAGTTAAACCTGTGTCTATTCAAATAGGGAAGGAGGCCATGAGTGTGCAAAATCCAGAACAGGATTCCTTGAGAGGTATCTGGACTTATTCTTTCTAGTCATGAGTTTACTTGTCATTAAAATTACATTAATCTTTTTTTTTTTTGAGAGCAGTGTCACTGGCCATCAGATGTGGGACCCGAACCGGAGCCGCTGGCGTCCCAAGCCAGTGTTTAGCCACCGCGCCACTCGGCCGGCCCTTTACCTTAATCTTTTGCTAAGCTTAATTCTTGGATTCAGCCACCCACTTTGCGTTTAACACCTTTGTCCTGTAACCTAAAATAATCTTTTTAAAGATGTTTATTTGTTTTGAGATCGTAATTCTGAATAAATATAATTAAGAATAGATATAATTTTTTAAACCCCGGGATAAAACTAATTTTCACTCTTCTGGTCCAGTTGCAGATCAAGTGTAGGTTAGGTTGTCCTTCCTTCACACACCAACTCTTTTGATTAAAATGATACTAGTATTATGGTACCTAAATGAAAATAGATGTTAGAACCTCATCATATTAAACGTGTAAGTGCTTTATTACACGTAGTACATGCTGTGCCATGTCCTTAATATAGAGAACTAAATAAATTCAAGTTCATGGTCATTGGGATTTGTCTAGTGAAAATTTACATCAAATGAAATGGAGTATCATTTCATTGTTGGTTAATCTTAAGTTTAAGTTAACTTTTGTTACTATCTCCTTAAGAATAAAATGAGGGGAGGTCTCCTTTTTAAAAGTCACATTTCTAAATCTAGTCCTTGTCCTGGGCTTTCTCATTTTTGGTTCTACTTATTTTTCTCATTACCTACTGTAATCAAGCTTGCGGTTCAAATGGGCATTTACTAGGGTGTGAGGGTATTTTGGTGTATATCTTAAATGATTATGCCATGTCACCAAATCATATCTCATATTTCTGTTTTCTTATTGCAGATTTAACTAAATGCTCTTTTATTAATAGCCAGCTACATATCAGGCATTCTGATACGTGTTGGAGATACAAAAAAGAATAAGGCACACACAATTCCTGTGCTAAAAAGCAAATAAATAAATGATTGGTATGTGGTGTGATTCATACTGATGGAAGTATGTCATTTTGTGTGTACATCATCACTACCTCCCTTTTTAGGTTAGCCTCTTTAGTTAGTTAGACTCCTGAACTTATGAATCTTCTGGATAGAATATATATGTCATACATACTGTCTCTCTTACCCCCTCTGCCCATACCCAATATCCATTATCCCTCATGGCATGCTTTCCTGATGAACCCATATTCAGCCTCAGAATTCTTATTAATACCACATACCACCAGTCCTGGTAACCCCTGTCAATCAATTAAAATTTGGCATTATTTGTCATTACTGACCTATTTTCTGTAATACCCATTTGAATTTTAACTTTATAACTTTTAACCTTTGTTTTGATATCTAAAGGAATAGGTTTATTCAGTTTTAAATTTCTGTCCAGCCCCTGGCAGCAGTTTTCTCTCTGTCCTGGGATAGGGTGCTTGTAAACACAGGAACCAAGGAAGCAGAGCATGAAAACAGATTTCAGTTGGTGCTTCTGTGTAATTTGGGAACAACTTCCCCACATACTGTGGCCAAAGAACTATAAGAATCAGACACCTCCCTGGGCTATATATTTTATTTTCAAAGACTTTTTCTCTGAGTTTTTATTGGTTTGGGCATTAATTTTAACCAGATTTCACATATAAAAGGTTGTTTTTGTTTTAAGAGGAAAGACAGGATCAGGATGGGACATACTTAGGTAAAATTTATTGAATGACTACACTATGCAAAGAATGACCCTTTTGGTTATAACTCTTGGCCAGCAGCTATCTACTCAGCCTCATCCAGATAACTTGTATCTTCCATACTGCCACTTGAATTTTGTTTTTATCTTAAAAAGTAAATCCAGGTGTTACTCTTGCCATCTGAAGGGATTTAACATTTGTGCCCTTATAAGCCTAAATGTATAGTATCCAGTATCTTGTTTGATTTTCATGACAACCCTGTAAGGTAGATGGTGTATTATCCTCATTTTACAGAAGAAGAACCAGGAATCTTATGCTCAGAGTATATAACCTGCTGGTAAAGTGTTTAAGCCTTGTGAAGGGCCATTTCAGATATTTAAATTATATGCATCTTTCTTGGCTATCTGGTAAGTATATTTTAGGGATGTAGGATATGAATATATTTAGAGAACATATTGGGTAAATGTAGTGCGAGTTCTTTTTCTAGACTGGGTAGAGTTAGTATAGTGGTTCATAAGCCTGGCTACTCATTAAAATCAACTCGGGGGCTTTGAAAAAAAAAAAAAATCCAAACGATCAAAAATGCCCACATCACCACCAATATCAGGTTCCTTTGCCTAGAGATTCTGTTTTACTTGGTCTGACATGGAGCCCAGACATCAGTATTTTATTTTTAAATGCCTTATACACTGGCAATTTCATTGTGCACCCAGTGTTGTGACCTATTATTTTAGGAAAAGTAGCATCTCCGAACAGTGATCTGACAACATTTCATGGAGAATGAAGTTTAAATGGTGGGAGAAAGATGACCAGTAGATTGCCTTGGGGGGAAGGAGGCATTTCATGCATACGGCACTACCTGTGGTAGGCCCTTGAGCTGGAGATGGAGGGCTTCTCAGGTAATGGGCATTTAAAACAGACAGATGGGAGGGTGATAGAGGGAAGTAAGGAAGGAGGGATAATCTAGGGCACCTTATTAAAAAGACTTGGAAACAAAGGTAAGGTAAGGCATCTTGGACTTAATTTCTAGGACACTTGGAAACTACTGTGGCACTTAATCTCCTAAGAGCAGTAATAGGAGTTAGCTAGTGATTAGTGAGAGATTAGGAGAGTAGTACTGAAAATGAGAGGTAGCATGGGTAAGATTACATCAGTCTAGGAGGGTGAGCAATGATTAAGGAACAGATGAGGTACAGAACACTGCAAACAGTTGATGTTATATGGTGCTGTATCATTTGTGCTGAATAAAGGACAGATGTGTTGTGTTGAAAGGAATGGACTTAACATTTGGAAAGTCTGAGTATAGATTCTAGAGTCTCTTCAGTTCTGCTTAATTAAGCTAATCCTATTCATGAATACACTATAGAGAGCTGTAGAGCTTGTGTATAATGTAATATCAAAGAGAGCATCCAACTCGGACTGTTTATAGTTTTTGCCACTAATACCTTAAAAGTAAGTGAGGCTAAGGTATGAGTCACTTCCAATAAATGTTTATATGTTGATCAGGATTTTACTTAGACTAGAACTACCTGCTTTGCCTACGTAAGACTCATGTATAGTATATTAGCCAAAACCCTCTCAGAATTCCTGGAAGGGAATGAGAAGGAAAAACAGTACCTAAAGGATCTGGCTTCAGCTCTTTAAGGGATGAAGTGTTTTGATTCTTGAAATACAGCTGCTCTCCTTTACTTTTCCTTTGCTCTTATTTTTGGCCTAATTTTTTCAGCCCTGGTTTTTGCCTTCCCGTTTCATCCTAAAGATTCTGAATGTCATTTTGGTGTTTAGCATCTCTTAACTACTTTGTAAATCAGGACTTAAAAAAAGGATAAGCGAGATATAGTAGACAGAGCACAGTGGATTTTCAGGGCTGTGAAATTATTCTATGTGATCTTGTAATCGTGGCTACATGTTACACATTTGTCGAAACCCAAGCAAGGTATAACCAAGAGTGAATGCTAATGTAAACTGTGTGTGGACTTTGGATATTGATGTGTCTGTCAGTGAGGGTTCGAGTTTAACAAGATACCCAGTGTGAGATGTTGATACAATAGGAGGCTATGGGCATGTGGGAGCAGGAAATATCTGGGAAATTTGTATCATCTGCCCAATTTTGCTCTGACCTAAAACTGCCCTGAAAAATAAATCTATTTTAAAAGGGGGTATGCAAACTTTAATAGGTCGTTAAAAATCAAAGCTACACTTGAAATAATGGACCTATTAATGACAATAATTGGTAATTTAATAATAAGGATCACCCATAGGGTTGCAGTTAAGGCACATTTTTCTCTTCTTTTTTGTTATGTTTAGTCAACTGGCTAATGTGAGAGATTTGGGGTTTGCTGACAAAATTTTTTAATGAGCAATGAGAGGATTCAGATATGCTCAGCAACCTTTGCCCCATTTCTTTACTTCAGCCCATGGACACTTGAGGTTATAGTACAGATGTCATGACACATGTCCCAACAGTTTGTCCAGAAGCTTCATCCCTGAGGTCACCCAGGGTTGAATTTAAACAAGTTTATTATCTGTTTTTGTTGAACAGTAGGGAATTGTTGCTGCAAGATGTGCACATGAAATCTAATTATGTGTCACCTCATGAAATGTGAGTTGGGAGTACAAACAGCATTAAACTTTTTTTGGTAGTATTTTTAAGCCTGTAATTTACTATGGACTACTAAAGAGACATGGATATAGTGATTTAGCTATATGATTTTTAGGAAATGAGAACACATTAGAGGCCCTAATTAGTAAGGTAAGTCTTAGAATTTAAGTATAGACAGTTCTTTCATGAAATACTGCTATTGATCAAAACTTGCTTATATTTTTACAATGAGGAATTTGATTTGTCCAAGGTCATACATAAAATAAGTAGAAAATGAGATTAGAACCTAGATTGTCGGCCTCTAAAGTCCTCTACACTCTAATTCCTTTAGAATTCTTTGTGCATTGTGGATGTTCTGTGCATTGTGGATGTTCCGGGCATTGGAAGTCAGTACCTTAATTAAATAATGCTTTCATTTTACTTTCTATGGTATAGATGACCTTCAGGTGTTTGTATTAATCCTACTAGCACATGCTGCATGACCATGATTTGTCCCTTCTGATGCCCTTGAGGGACTAGATACAGGACCTTTTTCCTAGAAAAGGTTACTATGTCAGTTACAACAGCATATTAAATAGCTGTTGCACTCAATGCAAGTGTTCTGTGGCTCTATAATTTCTTCTGAAAAAGAAATTCTGGTCTTTTTCAGTCTGTCTTTGTCATTGCTTGAGTCTAGACCATCCTTGCTCAGAGGACTTTCAAAACTTTAGCTAAGCACATATGCTGTCATGGGAAAGGATGCCACTTATTAGATGAGCAGCTGTATTATCAGAAAAATACAACAGATTATAGCAACTTGCTAAGAGTGCTTTGGCATAATTCATGAATTTGGGGGCCTGTCTAGGTTCAGTGATCATTAGTTTTATAAAACTGTTGTATGAACTTGTTTTGGGAATAATATATGGGTTGCATTTTTATTAGTTTCTCCCAGTTATAGCTGATACTGAGAGTTGACTACAACATGGCCGTAAATACTATGTATGTATTTTCTTTGTATGCTCTTTGGGGTGTGGTTTTATTAAGAGAGCCATACATTGCTTTGAACCTTACATGCTCTTTTGGTTTCATTAAGAACCATTTCTTAACTAAATTAAAGTAAATCAAACTTTTGTTTTCCTCCTATCCATCAGACCTCTCCTTAATTTTGCAGGTGCATTTTTCTCTCTGTTCTCTAAATATTAGTGCTCTTGAGGACTTGGTCCTAACTCTGCAGTACTTCTCACACAATATTCTCTCTCTGGGTGAGCTAAATGCTTCCCGTCATCCCAGGCTGGCTGCAGACATGTACTGTTTGTGTATCTAATAGATTACCACTTGGATGTCCCACCTCAAATTCAGCATGTCCAATATTGAACCCATCGCCTACTCCCCAAATCCACTTCTTCAGTATTTCTCATTACTTTTATCCCTACCGTTGCCCAAATCAGAAATCTAAAAATGTCTTCCTTGACTCCTTAACCTCATATCCTATCTAGTTCTCTTAATTTAGCTGTTCAAGTACTTCTTCAGTCCATGCACTTTTTCCATCCCTCTGCTATCACTTTGGTCAGACCAGCATTATGTCTTGCCTGTCCTGTTGCAACAGATTCCTAACAGGTCTCTCCATCTTTGTGTAGATTACTCTTGCAGAGTAAACTTTAAAACATAAATTTGACCACTGATCACTTGTTTAAAACTTTTTGATCACTTCCTCGACCTATATTGCCCTTGGATAAAGCCCAGCTCTAACACAGCTTACTCAAAACTCTGGACACTCTGACCTCCCTGTCTAGATTCTTGCCACTTATTTGAGGTACTGCAGACACACTGAACTCAGAACACTCCACTTCTACCTAATCTAGCTAACTGCTGTTACTCCTTTTTGCCTCTATTAAACATTCCATCCTTCTTTGATTTTTAGACTAAGATGGGTCCCCTGCTTTATGTTCTCCAAGCTTTCTCTGTTTACTCTGTCAAACACCTAATGGGATTTTATTACCTGTTTTATTGTCTGGTCAGACTCAAGTTCCTAGCACAGGGCCTCTACATGCTTAATTATCTATTTGCTGAACCAGTGATTACATAAATTTCCAGCTGTGCTGTTCTTTCGCTACTTTCTATTCAAATTTTGACATTCTGAAAAAAGACTCATTTGTGTTCATCCTCCAGTCATCAAGAGTATGGCATGCAAAAGTATGTGTCATTGCTTTTAATGTACATATTTAACTTTGTTTTTACATTTAATTACCTGTTTTGAATAGCAGTACAGTCCCATGGTTAATAATTAAGTTCCAGAAGGCTATATATTGGAAAGTCTTTATCCTTCTCCTGCCCCCAAGCTACCTGGTTTTTCTCCAAGAGATATCAGTATTACTAGGTTCTTCTATATTCATGCAGAGGTATTTGTTTTACATTTTTAAGCAAATGTGTGTTTGTGTATGTGTATCTATATGTAATATAGATTTGTATAAACATATACCTTTTTTCTACAGTTGCTATATTATACACACTGGTGCTTCTTAATTTTCATTTAATGATTATCTTGGAGAACCATTGAGTACATGAATAATGGCCTCATTCTTTCTCATAGCTGTATTTTATTAGTGATTGTATATACCACAATTTAAATTGTGCTCAATCTGTAGCCACTATGCAGTCAATACTGTATTGAATAATCTTGAACTTTGTCATTTCTTACATACATGATTATATCTGTAGAATAAAGTCCTAGAGGTAGAATCCCTGGGTCAGAGAATTGTATATTTTTAACTTTGAGAGGTCTTGCCAATTTGCCTCCATAGAGAATATGTGAATTCACTTTCCTACCTGTAGAAGTGTCTGTTTCCTTATATCCTTGTCCACAGGGTATGCAACATACATTTTTGAGATTTGCTAGCTTGCATTATGGAATTCATACTGTGTCAGTAGAATTTTTCAAAAGTTGAATGGCCTATAAAAAGCTAACATGTTTAATTTATAAAGTGTTTATGAGGTCCAGATATATAATGAAAATCTCATAAGTGCTAGTGTCGATAGCCAATGTAGAAAAATAAGATATCATGTGTTATTTCTGATTATGAGGAAAAAGTGATTTTTTAATTTAAAAAAATTTTAAATAAGCAATTTAGTTTGTAACTTAATAACTTGAACATCCTTACTAATAGATTGGGATTTTTTATATTTCTATCAGTTTGTAGTTGGTTGATTCACTTAGGTAGATTGCCTTGTTATTGAGGCCAGAATTCATACACTTAATCTTTTAAAGCTGGTTACTTCTGTTCTTCAACTGTTCTATATTTCCTTAATTCCAGGCAATTTTTCAAAACATCAGCATTTTATTGGAAGGGTGCATGTTATGTGTGTTCATTCAACCAATATGTATTGAATATTTTAGGCAATGTATTAGCTATTGAGGATACAGCAATGGAGGGGAAAAAAATAAGACAAAAAAATCTGTGTTTACGTGGAGCTTTCCTTTTTATACAGGAAGTGGAAGATGCATAGCCATGCCACCCAGTAATTTGTTTTTTGGCTGGTGGAGAGAAATCAAATCAGCATTTTTGTAGTTGAAGGGAAAAAGCCAGAGAGGTGAGAAGAGACCAAAAATAAAGAAAAGATTATCAGTATATCAAGATTTTGGTGGACATGGAACAGATAGATGATCCTTCAGATGACCTTTTTAGGTTCTTACCTTTCCTGTCTCATGTCACACACTTACCTCCTTGCTTCCAGTGATTCTCCACACTGGCCCTTTTTTAGTGACTTTCTCACCTCAGAGCCTTTGCACAAACTGTGCCCTTCACCTAAAACTTTCTTCTTGCCCACTCTGCCTGACTATATTTTTGCTTTTAGTTCTTAGCGTCAATATTATTTCTGTACTTGTTCAGAGAGATTTTTCCTGGCTCTCAAATCAAAAGTTGATCTCTTATTCTCTTTCAGTATTTTACATTTCTTTAATAAACATTGTCACACTTTGAAAGTACAGATGCTCCTCAACGTAGAATGGGGTTATGTACCAACAAATGCATAGTAAGTTGAAAATACTGTAAGTCGAAAATGCATTTAATATGCCTAACCTACCGAGCATCATAGCTTAGCCTAGCTTGCCTCAGATGTGCTCAGAGCACTTACAATGTCGGAACATAATCCCGTAGAAAATGGAGGAGCATTTGAATTGCCTTCCTCTTCTTAACAGAAGCAGAAGACACAGATGGGCATTTTGTATACATGGTGACATACAAAAACACAGAACACACTATCCATAAAACACTGGCAACACAGTACACCGTAGAGTGTTGGTTGTTTAGCCTTGTGGTTGCATGGCTGACTGGGAGTTGAAGCTCACTTCCCCTTGCCCAACCTCATGAGAGAGTGACTTACTGGACATCGCTAGACCAGGAAAAGATCACAATTTGAAGTATGGTTTTTACTGAAAGTGTATCACTTTTCCACTGTCATAAGTCAGAAAATTGTTAAGTCAAACCATCATAAGTTGTGGACCATCTGTGTATATTTATTTCTGTGATTTTTTTTTTTTTGAAGGCACAGACCATGTCTGTTTGGTTCTCTACTGTAAACCTAGCATCTAATATAGTGCCTGGCACATAACAAGCATTCATTGAATGTTGACTATGAATTGTGAGCTTACCATCAGTGATGAATAGATTACCCATGTCCCCACATCCTTAACAATTCAGGTTTTCAAACACCTTTTCAGGAGGCTGGGAGTGGGAAGCGGGATGAACAGGCAGAACGCAGAAAATACTGAGCATGATACTGTAATTGTGAATACATGTCATTATACTTTTATCCAAACATGTAGAACATAGAACACTAAGAAGGAACCGTATTGGGCTTTGAGTGGTTATGATATATGAGGCCAGACAATTAAATTGGCGAACTCATCCTAGAAAAAGTGCTACATACCTCATTGCTGATTATCACTATAGTCACCTTTGAAGTACTCTCCTTGGGAAGCTCTGCACTGACACCAGTGCCTAGTCCACCCTTCAAAGCCATTTTGGAACACTTTTTCTGGAATGGCCATCAGAGCTGTCGTTGTATTACCCTTGGTGTCCTGAATGTCATCAAAACGTCTTCCTTTCAATATTTCCTTTATCTTCTGGTAAAGAAATAAGTCATTGGAGGCCAGATCAGGTGAGAAGGGAGGGTGCTCCAATACAGTTATTTGTTTACTGGCTAAAAACTCCCTCACAGACAGTCCTGTGTGAGCGGGTGCATTGTCATGATACAAGCGCCATGAATCGTTGGTGAAAAGTTCAGGTCATCTAACTTTTTCACACAGCCTTTTCAGCACTTCCAAGTAGTAAACTTGGTTAACAGTTTGTCCAGTTGGTACAAATTCATAATGAACAATCCTTCTGATATCAATAAAAGGTTAGCAACATCCTTGCAACAAGTTCATGAACTTAATTATCAGACTTATGTGTCATTGTCGGTTCGTCAGTTACCAGTGTACTGCCTTGGTGGGGATGTTGATAATGGCGGAGACTATGTGTGTGTGGGGGCAGGGCGTATATGGGAAATATCTGTGCCTTCTGCTCAGTTTTGCTGTATAGCTAGGCTAAAACTTTCTCTAATTCACAAACAAAACAGCAATGCTGTGTCCTAGGAATATACCCAAGATAAATGTCATACTGAGAGATCTCAGTATGACAACATGTACATAAATGTTCATAGCATTATTCATAATAGCCAAAAGGTGGAAACTACCCATATTACTATCAACTGATGAATAAACAAATTGTGGTCTATTCATATAATGGAATTTTACAACATGGACTAACGATGAAAAGATTTTGCTTAATGAAAGTAATCAGTGACAAGATCATGTTATATCATTCCATTTATGTGAAATGTCAAGAATACGTACATCTATAGTGACAAAGTAGGTTAGTGGTTGCTTTTAATGGTGGTGGTGGGGTTGTTAGAGAAAGTCAGGAAGTGATAGCCAGAGGTTAGGGGGTATCTTTTTGAGGTAATTAAAATGCTCTAAAAGTGACTTGTGATGGCTGCAATTACCTGTGAATATGCTAAAAACCGTTAAATTATATATTTTAAATGGATGAATTGTCTGATACGTGAATTAAAAAACTTTTTCATAGCCAAAATGATGAATTATTATTTAAATTTGCATTATTATCAGTAAACGTGAATATTTTCCTTTTTTTTTCTTTTAAGATTTTATTGGGGAGTTGGGGTTAGGGAATAGCATTGGGGAACCGGGGAAGGGGAACAGACAAGCCGTTGTCCTTTTTGTTCTTCAGTGTAGTTGTGGAGGACATTGCTTCACTGGCCCATGTTGGTATTATCATTGTGCTCCTCTCGGGTGAGGCAGATTGGTCGCCGGCCTCTGGACAGCTGCTCTTGGCAGCTCACACTGGCTGCCAGCCGCTCACTGTCGCCTGTGGCAGCCCACTGCAGCAGGGGCTGCAGCTATGCCATCCTGGGGACTCACAGGTCGAGCTGTTGTGACATCTTAGCTATAGAGGGCAGTGTCACTGGCCCTCATATGTGGGATCTGAACCAGGGACGCTGGCATCCCAAGCCTGCTCTTAACCAGTGTGCCACTAGGCCAGCCCTATGCCTTTTTTTTCTTTCTTGTTAATTATGATACTTTTTTTTTTTTAAAGATTTTATTGGGGAACTGGGGGAGGAGAGCAGCCTTGGGGAATCGGGGAAGGGGAACAGACAAGTTGCTGTCTTTTTATTCTTTAGTCTAGTTGCGGAGGACGTTGCTTCACTGGCCCATGTTGGTATTGTCATTGTGTTTTTCCCGGATGAGGCAGATCGGTCGCCGGCCTCTGGATGGTCGCTCACTGTGGCTATAGGCAGCTCATGCTGGCTGCCGGCCACTCACTGTAGCCTATGGCAGCCCACTGCAGCAGGGGCCGCAGCCTTCACCGTCGCTGGGGCACAGCCCAGCTCCAGGTGGAGCTGTTGTTAGCTGTAGAGGGCAGTTTTACTGGCCCTCATATGTGGGATCCGAACCGGGGCCGCTGGTATCCCAAAACCAGCTCTTAACCAATGCGCCACTTGGCCGGCCCTAATTATGGTACTTTTGTCTATTTTCGCCTACTTTTAAAAACTGTTTCCTTGGACTTGATTGTACCTTGTTAACTCAGTTTTCTTCCTATTTCTTGAACTAGTCTTTTTTTTTTTTTTTTTTTTTTTTTTTTTTAAGCTGAGCCAGCCTACTACCTGTTGGCAGCTCAGCTCAGGCCAGGAATCGGAACCGGTGACCCTGTTGCTCAGAGCTTGCACTCTTGAGCGAGCTCCTAACCAACTGAGCCACTTGGCCAGCCTTGAACTAGTCTTCTTAATCTCCTTTCTAAGTTCTTGTTTCTTGTTTACCTCTTAAATGTTGGCTTTCCCAGAGTTCCGTCACGGGCCCTTTTCTATTTCCCTGTGTTCTCCCTAGTTACTGTGACCTATTTTTTAATTGAGGTATAATTCACATATTATAAAATTCACCCTTTTTAGGCAACAAAAGCAAAACTAAACAAATGAGACTACATCAAACTAAAAAGCTTCTGCACAGCAAAGAATACCATCAACAGTGAAAAGGCCACCTACAAAATGGGAGAAAATATTTGCAAATCATACACCTGATAAGGAGTTAATACCAAAAATATATAAATAATTCCTGACTCCCTGTTATTCCTCCTTACCCCATCCCTATCATATTTCTCGGTAATTGCAACATTCATTTACAGATGATCCATCCAAACCCCTAGTGTCTCAGAACTTTGAACTTTCCTTCCTTCCTTTCAATGATCTTGCCCTCAGACTTAGCTTACTATACTCTGACATCTCCATGTAATGTCTCCATAATCTCAGTTTTAAGCATCTCATTTTTCAGGCACCACTCTCTTTCAAGCATATTTTGTCTAGTATCCTGACTCCACTAATTTTTTAAGCCTATTACTTTTTGTTGTTTCATACTGCCCCTTATGCCCTCACTTTCTTCCTTGTAAGTCTTGCCTTATACGAGATCAAACAATTAAGTTCATGAACTTGTTGCAACTATGTTGCTAAACTATTTTGGTATCAGAGAGATTATTCATTATGAATTTGTACCAACTGGACAAACAGTTAACCAAGTTTATTATTTGGAAGTGCTGAAAAGGCGGCCTGAAAAAGTTAGACGACCTGAACTTTTGGCCAACAATTCGTGGCTCTCGCATCATGACAATGCACCAGCCCACACAGCACTGTCTGTGAGGGAGTTTTTAGCCAATAAACAAATCATGTATTGGAACATCCTCTCTACTCACCTAATCTGGCCCCCAATGACTTCTTTCTTTACCAGAAGATAAAGGAAATATTGAAAGGAAGACATACTGATGACATTCAGGACATCAAGGGTATTAAGATGACAGCTCTGATGACCATTCCAGAAGAAGAGTTCCAGAATTGCTTTGAAGTGTGGACTAGGCACTGGTGTCAGTGCATAGCTTCCCAAAGGGAGTACTTTGAAGGTGACCATAGTGATATTCAGCAGTGAGGCATGTAGCACTTTTTCTAGGATGAGTTCATGAACTTAATTGTCTGACATCATATGAATACTTTCTACTCCCTTGGCCCTCTCTTGATTAGTAAACCCCCAGATTACTCCTTTTATATATTTTAAACCTCCTTGCCCTTTCTTGATTGTTTTAAAATGGATTGGGAGGGGGGGAATTATGCTCACTGATCACAATTTAAATTCATGGCTACTTTACTTGAATGAGTAGTCATCTCCATAGCTCATTGGTTCTTTCCTAGCTGACTTTCTCAAAATTCTTAGCATTTATTTGCGCCCCCTCACTCTACAGATGACCTTGCTTGCCATTTTACCACTAAGAAATTAAAGCAATGGTGAAAAAACTACAAGCCTCCCACATCTACCCAAGTACCAGTGTCTGCACCTATAACTCTGCCTTCTTTCCTTTGCCATGTATAACTCTTTCTGTTCCTATTTTAGGCCTTTTTCCCTTTCTTCTGTACACCAGATTTTTATATGCTTTCACCTGCCCAAAGTTACCACTCTTTGTGCTGCATCATCAATATTTTCTTCTTTATTGAATCATTTCCATCAACATACTGCAATGCTATTGTTTCTTCTTCCATCTAAAAGAAAACAAAACCTTGATTCCCCTTTCTGTTTTAGGCATTGCTCTTAAATTTTACTTGATCTGTTAACAGCATTTGACACAGTTGATTCACTCTTCCTTGAAATACCTTCTTTCCTTGGCTTCTTGGAGTCTACTCTCCTGATTTTTCTTTTTCTTTGGCAACTTCTTGATCTGTGCTGGTAACTCATCTCCTTGATCTCTACTGCTGAGTAATATTCCTGTGTGTGTGTGTGCATGCGCCATATCTTTATCCATTCATCTGTCGATGGACCCGTGAAATTTCAATATCACACATACTGTGTATTTGTTCATGTGCTATGGCCCTTTGGGGGGGGTCGCAATCTATTGTAATAATTTAAGCTCTCCCCTTCCAAGGAGCCAGTTTTTGTCTCCCGTTGAGAATGCATGTTCTGTATACTAACAATTCTCAAGCTTTTATCTTCAACCTGGGCCGTCCTCGTTATATCAGATATATACTTTATATATGAAGATACTGATATCTCCACCAGATATTTTGGTAATATCTCAAAAAAAAAATTTTTTTTTTTTTGAGGGCATTTTCGCTGGCCCTCATATTTGGGACCCAAACCGGGGCCACTGCCTTCCCAAGCCAGCGCTTAACCACCGCGCCACTCGGCCGGCCCTTGATATCTCAAACTTAAATGTATGAAGCCAAGCTCATAATCGGACTTTAGCCTGTCTCTTCTCAGTGAGCTTCTTTCTATGGCTCTACTTTTCTTTCTTCTAGCCACACTGAATTTGCTATTCTGTGTTTTACCCTAGTGGTAAAAGTGCTTAAAGGAGTGATCATCTATTCTCTTATCTTCATTGGCCAGGCATTAAAAGTAGAAATTTCTCTGGCTCACAGTCACTATGATGATAGGTTTCCATAGGTAGAGTGGAACAGATTGCAAAGACAAATTCCTGGGGCGCAGTAGTGACATTACAATCGGGTTGAGATTTGGGCACAGGGCAGGGAATGTACATTATTCATCTTTGTATTCCTATTGCCTGATCATGGCCTTTACCATGTGAAAGAGGATGTTTTAATCTGCCCAGGCTGGATAACAAAACACCACATACTGGGTGGCTTAAACAGCAGACATTTATTTCTCACAGTTCCGGAGGCTGGAAGTCCAACAAAGATCAGAGTGCTGGTTAATAAGGTTCCTGGTTAGCGCCTTCTTCCTGTCTTGCAGACAGCTGTCTTCTCACTGTGTCTTCACATGATAGACAATGTCTCCCTCTTCCCCTTATAAACTCACGTCCCCTCATGAGGGCCCACTCTCATGACCTCATCTAAGCCTAATTACCTCCCAACGGACCCATCTCCAAACACCCACATTGGTGTTCAGGGCTTGAACATACGAACGAATTAAGGGAGGGGGATATAATTAAGTCCATAGCAAAAAAGTTATGGGTCAACGTTGTGAATCTGGATTGCTGTTCAAGACCACAGCAACACGATAATGCAAAAAGGAACGAATTTTTGTGTAGTGGTTAAGAATGTGACTTTTAAAATTCATTTTCATTGATGACTGGTATAACATACTAGTATGACCAAGACTCATCCTTTTCAATTAAGATTTCATCTATGTCTAGCAGTGTTGTTTTTTTAAAATTATTTTTAAAAATTAGTTTCAGGTGTACAACACAGTGCAATAGTTACACTTTTTACCCCTCAAAGTGACAATGCCCCTCCCCCAATCCACCGCTCCACTTGCTCCTGCCCACATCATACATATCTGTTACAATTCCACTGACTCACTCCACACTGTACTACACATCCCGTGACTACATATATATATATATATATATATATATATATTCTAGTTCACATACAATATTATACAACATCGGCTTCAGATAGAGTGCAGTGATCAAGCCTCTACTCCATCCATGAAATTGTCTCCCCAACAAGACATGTGTCCATCTGACACCCCACAAAATATTTACAACATTATTAATTATATTCCCCCAACTGTCTGTCCTATCCCTGTGGCAATATTGTAGTTACCTATTTATGCTGTCTAATCCCTTCCCCTTCTCCCTCATCCCCACCATCCTCCCAACCAGCAATCATCAGTTTTCCCTCTATGTCTCTGAGACTGTTTCTGTTTGCTTTGCTCATTCATTCATCAGTTTTATTTTTAATGTTTAAGAATGGGTATCATTATTATTTGGTTTAGATAGGCATTTCCCATATTCTTCCTTTTCTGGTGACAAAATATTTTTTTAGAATATGTGTTTTTGAAAATCACTTATGATGAGTTTATAACCTTTAAGGTTTCTAGGGAAGCTCTTCTGTTCCATTATCCTGAAGACAGAAAGTTAAACAGGCTAGCGTTTCAATACTAGGGATTTGTTTCTTATTAGTGTTGGATTATGCTGCCTTTTCTATAGATAGTAGCGAGTTTGTCTTCTAAAGTGTTATAAAGTAAGATTCATCTTATAGTATAATATTCAGATTGCTTAGCCTCTTTATCAGTGCAAGTTTTTTGTTTGTTTGTTTGCTTTTAAGATTCTGATGTTATCAGTCAGCTTGGTGTCCTCATTACCATGTCTGCAACTTTTACTAAACATTTATTGCACCCAGTCACCTGAATTCAGACTTTAAATTCTTTCATGAAAGTTAGGAGGGTAACTGTAAACCAACTGGAATAGCTGAATATTTTATAATGTTTTTTGGCAGCTCTTTGAGTTATGTTTAAATTTTGTTAGTAGATATGTGTACAAGTCTGCATTGCCTAGGATACTGCTGTTGAGAACTGTTCAAAAACCTTCCAAAAGGTCCCTGTATCTTGTTAGCATGTATGTAAACATAAGAGAAGATGATATCTACATGGAGCTATGAAGAGGTCACAGAATCGCACAGCTGGATTGGTTTGGCATTCCCTTTTGAGTAAATAAGAATTTAAGCCAGGGCGCAGTTCGATAGCATTGCTCATTATATCCAGCAGAAAATCTGTGAAAGGCAGTTCTCAAAATTTGGGATTAGTGTGTGCTTTGGCAGGATATATACTAAAAAACTTTGGGCTGTCAACAGCATGTTAGTTTAATACCACTTGTAAAATTCTGTAGTATTCTAGATAGGAAATATTTTATTGCTCAACAAATGAATAAAGATGTTCTGTCACCCAGGGGAATGTACATATGAAGAAATGGCCTTTTAATTAAAGTGTGTTGAGATTTATTTAGTTATTAAAACTTGCATTACTTAAACTTTATGAAGTTTTTAAAATACTTTTCTTATATTTTCAGTGTTTTAGCTGAAACCCTAATCAAGTAGCTTATTATGGTCTTAGAAATTCATTGTTTATGTGTTTTTTTTTAGGGGGCAGTGTCAATGGCCCTCACATGTGGGATCCGAACTGGGGCCGCTGGCGTCCCAAGCCAGCTCCCAACCACTGCGCCACTCGGCCAGCCCTTTGCGTTCTTTGTTTACTAGTGCTTTTGAAGTTTTTAAATCCTCTCGTCCCAACCCCAAATATGCAGAACAATATCAGGAAACTACATTGATTTAAAATTTTTTAATGGGATCATGGCCCCTTTATGACACTTGTCTTATTAACCTTGTGCAAATTCAGGGTAGAAATCTAAATAGTTGCACAATGCTCTCTTCTAAATGATCATTCAGCCAAATTGTAGTGTGCAGTGATTCAGTCATCACAGAAAACCCCACCAAGATTTGAAATTTTCCAGTCACCCCAGAGAAACTGAGCAGTAATTAATTTTTCAGCTCCCTTTTCAAAACAATGGACAGAAGAGGTAAGAATTTGAAAATTTACGATAGTTTGCTTACAATATGAATAAAGTTTGTCTCATTTTTTAAGTTGTATTCATGAAGATTCTTAGCTGTATCAGACCCATTTTTCTCATGTCACAATTTGAGCTTTGTGTTTAAAGTCTAAGAAGGGAAATGCTAGAACTTTTTAAATTTAGTTATAAACAGTAACATCTTAAATGTGATAAACCAAAACAAAAAGGTCTCTATGTTTGGCAAAGTCGCATTCCCCCGGGATTTACTAAACAGCAACAGCACTGTTACCAGTGTCAGCTGAGGCATTATTTATGTCCTTCTCTAATGGCTTCTTGTTCCACCAAAGTTACTGAAGAAGGTGTGACGTGACGCCTACATAGTCCTCATTAAGGATTCTTTTCACTGCTACTTAGATTACCTAGCAAAACCTAGATATCAGAGTCGGGAGTTTGACTTCTGCTGGATCTCCTCTAATCATCTCCAACAAATCACCAGATTCTTTTCTGTCCTCATTTACTGGTCAGTGGCATCTAGAAAGAGATTGACATTTACTGTTGGAGAGAATATAAATAATAAATTATAAACTGCTTTGAGGTAGTTGGCAAGACAAGAAATAATGTATGAATATTACTGTGTAGTTAACAGTGTTTTTCATTTTCTAAATAATGCTTTTAATAGTGTCCTTTGATTGTCATGTTTAGTCTTTCTATTTTAAAGCAGCATTTTGGCAATCCCCATTTTCCCAACTTTTCCCATTGGATTATTTTCATGCTCCTGAAGGAGCATCTTTTTAGAACCTTTTTAATAAGATGAAGAAAAGTATATCTGTTTTAAAAGACAGATTTAAAACAAACTTTAGACAAAAGCTAATTAACATAACATGTTTTGCTGTGACTACTTGGAAAGATGCACTCAAGTTTTTGAATTTGCATTCTACACAGACAATTGGTTCTTATAACTAAATATACATTTGATTTATTTCACTAGAGTAGTATTTTATACAAAACTTAAGAAAAAATAAGAAATCTATTTAAGACAGATTTTAATCAATCACATGATATGAAGTTCCACAAGTTTTGAGGTGAGTGTGTTTTAAGATAATTTATCAAGATTCTCTTCTGGTAGGAACTGACTTGGAAGAAAGTGGCTACTTTGAGTGAGCATATGTATTTTACTTGCCCTCTGGAAACAACATTTTTCTGCCAAGCACTTGTTCTGAGTGTGTGATTTTTATAATTCATAGTAATATTTATTTCTTTGTTCTTCTGAGAATGGATATTGAAGCTTGCTTTTCCTTAGTCCCTGCTTGCAAAGATACAAAAGGAGAAAACTATAGATTTTACCACCATTTTTTAAAAAGTCAGTAAAAAGACTTTCAAATTATGCAGTGGTATTCTGATTGAAAATTGAGGTGGTTGCTAGAGGTTTTATCAGTAGATCCACTAGAGTACTACATATTTTAATTTGTTAGCATTTAAACTGGATTTTTGTATTTTTATTACGTGGCTATATACACTTCAATGACCAGTGATTACTAGTTTTTTCAGTTTGTTCAAAAAAACTAATAGTATTTTTAAGTAATATTTATAAAGCATTAATTTTTGTCAGCTTTATTAAATTTTAAACCAAAACAGATTTTAACAACTTCAAAAGGTCTGGAAATCGCCATTATAAATAATCTTATAACTCAAGTTCTGTTTTCACTAATTAATTTAGTTGCGTTATTCATACATAATTTGGTTTTGAAAATTTTATTAAGGTCTTACTATTTTAGAAGCATGAAAAGAAAATTTCATAGAAGCAGCTCAAGAGGAACTGATAAAAATGTTTACTTTTGGGGAATACTTGTCACATGCATGTTCATGTATACCTCAACCCTAGGGTAATTAGAAATAGAAAAAATCCTGGAGTTTATAATCTTAGGTATGTCAAAAAGAGCAACCTTTTTAAAAACAGGATTAGTCTGAAGAGAATTGATTGTTGATTTTTCATATTTTTCCTAATGTTCTACCACCGTATCCTTTTAACAAAACCCATATATGTGTTAGCATTTTAAATATTCAGATTTTTAAGTACTCTTAATGATATTTTATTAGCTTTCTTGGCTGTTTTATTTTGGCTTTTCTGCACTTGCAACCAAATTATACTTTATATGCCAGACAAGCTTCATGCCAGCCTAATTGGTTGCTGGCATTTCTTAGCCTCACAGCTGCTGTGAATTCAGCTGTGAACTAGGAAACATATAATAGGATCCTGTTTTCAAAGACCAAAAGGCAATTGTCAACATGTAAAACTTGTTTTTGACAGATGAATAAATATGTGAGATTTTATGGCAAGTTAAATAGCATTAATAGAAATCTAAAATAACCACCTTAATTTTAAAGATTAGGAAGTCCAGAAATGCAAAATTTATATTTGTTATTTTTGTTCACTGGGGCAAAGGTGGCTTGAATTTACATGCTTGTTCCTCTGTTGTCATATGTGGGGTTTTTTTTAATTATCTTAATATATACTAAATATTAAAAAGTTGAGATCTGAAGTATCCTGTTTGATTTCACCATAACAAAAAGTTGTGCCTTGGACCGGCCAAGTGGCTCAGTTGGTTAAGAGCTCGCGCAAGAGTGCGAGCTGAGCTCTGAGCAATGGTGATTCGATGCCAGCCCGAGCTGTGTTGCCGTTGAGCTGCCAACAGGTGGCAGGATGGCTCAGCTAAAAAAAAAAAATGTTGCGCCTCAAATTATATAAAGATAGTTTTGTAGAATGAACTAAGTGTAAAATGCCTTTGAAATAAAGGTTATGATTTCAAAATATTTTATATATTTATATGATATGATGTGGCAGAAAATGTTTTTATAAATTATCCTGACATTTAAATTTGGGGTGAAATTTACATTTCTCTTGGGTTCTCCATATGAAATTGCCATTTTTTAGGTTAAAAATGGTCAAATAGAGACACAGATTTTTTTTTTCCTTAAAATTACAGTGGCTCTCATATGACATAATTATATTTAAAAGTCTTTTCTCACTAAGCAGAAACCTGTGAGTGTCTCGTTTTTAAACAATACAGTCATCACCCACTAAGTCACAATCTGTTCCTAAAAATCAGATGCTGTGTATGAAAATGCTGCCTGGAAGCCTATTTGCCTTTATTTTAAACGGGAAAAAGTTGCTGTGATATTAAATCAACCCATACTCCCTAACCAATTTTAAAAGTAACTGACACTGTCAGTCACCTACATGCAAACAAGGTGTGATCCAAAAATATGGTGAATGTTTGATTTTAAAAAGTTATTACAGTAAAGGACACATTGCCATTAATCTCCCTCAAAATACTCCCCCTCACTTCGAACACACTTATCCCATCGTTCTTTCTACTTTCTGAAGCAGTTCTGGAAGTCCTCTTTTGTGAGTGTCTTGAGTTACGCTGTCGTGCCTCTCGTGTCCTGAACCAATTCAAAACGTTTACTTTTCATGGTCATTTTGACTTGGGGGAAGAGTGAGGAGTCACATGGTGCCAGATCTGGTGAATAAGGTGGATGAGGACACACCATAATGTTTTTATTTGACAGAAATTGCTGTACCAGAAGCGATGTGTGACACAGAGCACTGTCATGATGGAGGATGAAGTAAAGACTCTCATGAAAAAGGACTTCCAGAGCTGCTTCGGAAAGTGGCAAGAACAATGGGATAAGTGTGTTTGAAGTGAAGGGGAGTTATTTTCAGGGGACTTGATGGCAATGGTCTTTTATTGTAATAATTTTTTTTTTTTAATTTAAACATTCATTGTCCTTTGATCACCCGTCATATAAGTAAAATACTGTCATGTTTAACACCATAAGGGTAACAAATCAGTTTATATGCAGTAAAAATCTTTTCTTCCATTATAATTGCCCTTTGTCCACCTCCAGTGTTTTCTTTCAACATTTTCTTAAATATTTTGGGACTCATTCCACACTAGGCAAAACAAAGACTGACTATATATGAGAGGCTGTGGAAATACATTCAGGACAAGCACGCGGGCAAAAAGTGGCTCACGCTGAGAATGATGGAAGCATTATCCTGTGCCTAAATTTTGATAACTTGGCATGCTGCTTTATTTTCAGACCATTTATCAATTATATTTGGAACATAACTCAGAACCTTTTCTTTGCACACTCTTTTGTTTAAAATGTGAATTGATTTTTGGCATATACAAGTATAAATCTTTTCCTGTATAAATATTGGCCAAAATACCTTGCATTGTATCTGTAGATTTTTAAGTTTAAAAAAATCATTTGGAACTAGCAGTTATAATTTATATGAGACCCGACAATTAGGTTCACAAACTTATTCCAACGATGTTGCTAACCTTTTTTTTTTTTTTTTTTTTTTTTTTTTTTTTTTTTTTTTGAGGGCAGTGTTACTGGCCCTTGTGTGGGACCCGAACTGGGGCCCCTGGCTTCCCAAGCCATTGCTTAACCACTGTGCCACTTGGCCGGCCCTGCTAACTGTTTTTGATATCAGAGGGATTATTCATTATGAATTTGTACCAACGGGACAAACAATTAAGCAAATTTACTACTTGGAAGTGCTGAAAAGTCTGCATGAAAAGGACGACCTGAACTTCTGGCCAACAATTCATGGCTCTTGCATCACGACAATGCACCAGCTCACAAGGCACTGTCTGTGATGGAGTTTTTAGCCAGTAAACAAATAACTGTATTGGAATACCCTCCCTGATCACCTGATCTGGCCCCCAAAGACTTCTTTCTTTACCCGAAGATAAAGGAAATACTGAAAGGAAGATGTTTTGATGACATTCAGGACATCAAGGGTAATACGATGACAGCTCTGATGGCCATTCCAGAAAAACAGTTCAAAAATTGCTTTGAAGGGCGGACTAGGTGCTGATGTGAGTGCGTAGCTTCCCAAGAGGAGTGCTTTGAAGGTGACTGTAGTGATACTTGGCAATGAGGCATGTAGCACTTTTTCTAGGATGAGTTCGTGAACTTAACTGTCAAACCTCGTATAATAGTGTTGATTTTATATATTAGTGTTAACTTACAGTTTTCAAATCTCCCGTTTTCTAAAAATATGACGTATGACTTAAAGTTGGATTGGGGCTTCGAAATAGTACAATGAAGTTCATGTTTTGGCATCTTTCTGCCTCAGATACATAAAAGAAAACCAAAAAGGCATAGCTGAACTCAAAAAGACAATATCACTATGGAACAGAAATGGATGGGGAATACTAAGAAATGGGTGGGGCTGAGCAGGCCAGGATTGCAAGTTTGTAGGATGATAGGGGACTAAAAAGAGTCAGAATCAGGTTCACTGTTTGAAGACAATGACTCGTGTGGTTCCTCTTTAAAGTCGCCAGTTGCAGCTAATTTGTTCCCTGGAGCTAGGTTTATAGGAAATTTCCCTACAAGGGAGGCAGTCCAGTGCAGTTAAGGTAAATACAGGGGTAATACTCAGCCACTGTACACTGGGGAAGTCATACAGTTATTTGTGGCTTTATTCTGATTGGTCAGGAGTCTCACTTTTAGAAATCATTGACAGGATACCTAAAGTCAAAGAACCATAAAGAAAATTAGGAAATATCTTGAACTGATCAATAAAATACTACATATAAAAATTTGTAAGATGCTGCTAAAACAGTTCTTGGAGAGAAATGTGTAACTTTAATAGCTTCGGAGGAAAAATGGATCTATCTTAAGAATTTAGGGGGAAAAAAACATCAAAATATGCCCAAAGTAAGCTGACAGAAATACTAATAAGAGCAGTAATTCTGTATTTAATAACTCATATAAAAGGGCTCAACAAAACCGAGTATGTTCTTTGAAAAAGACAAAATTGACTTTTTTGTCTTAGGTGAGATTTATCAAAAAAGGTTGAAAAAATTAGGAATGAAGAAACTATTATTACAGATGCCACAGGCATTGAACGTAATTATGAACAAACGTAATGCCCAGCATGTGAGAACTTGTATAAATCTAGAGAAATATCAGACCAGTTAAGAATAGAAACTACAGTAATCCCATAATTATTAAGGAAATCGAATCTTCCCACAAATAAACCCCTAAACCAAGATGGTTTTAACCAATTCCTACCAAACACTCAAGGTTTGAATAAATCTGATTTTACACTAACTATTCCAGAACAAGGTTGATTTGAGAAGGAAAAACTGTTGGCCAGTATTACTCCTCATCAATGGTGTAAAAATCCAAATACAATAATTCAATGCAATTACAATAAAAATCCTAACAGGTGGGCTTTTTTTATTGTTTATTAGATTTTTGGAACTTGACAAGCTGATTCTAAAATTTATACAAACATGCAAAAGGCTAAGAATATCAAAGAAATTCTTAAAGAACAATAAGAAAGGCTTATTTTACCAGTTAAGATGTACTGCAAAGTGATTTTTATAATTAAGACAGTGTAATTTTGGTTCAGAGATACAGAAATAGACTCATGCATGTGTGCTTGAAATTTGACAGGTAGTGTTGCAGATAAGTAGGAGAAGGGAGGGTTTTTCAGGAAGTGTTACTGAAACAATTTATTTTTCATTTATTTACCATATACAGAGATCAAAATTACAGTGGATTACAGTCTTGACTATAAAAGACTTTGTAAAACTTTAGGAGAAAATGTAAGAAACTATCTAATAGACCAGTTGAGTCTCAGGAAGAATTTTATGGCATAAAAAGCCATACATAATATGTATTTGACTACACCAAAATTAAGAGCTTCAAGTCATTAAAAGACACCATAAAGAAAAAAAAATAAGCCACAACTTTGGAGAAAGTATTAGCAACTCATATAGCAGAAGATTAATACCAAAACTATACAGTAATACCGTGGTTTGTGAGCATAATTTGTTCTGGAAACAAACTACTCATATTGCAAGACATTGCTCTTTTACCAAGTTAAAAGGTATTATTAGGTTGATGCAAAAATAATAGCTATTACTTTTGCACCAACCTAATAGAAATATTTGCTTGTCTTGCGGAACACTCACAAACCAAGTTACTCGCAATCCAAGGTTTTACTGTATAGAGAATTTAGAGAAATAAGAGAAAAGACAAATGTATGAAAGGCTTGAATGGCCAACAAACACTAAAATAGGCACAATCTCATTGAGAGAAATTAGAATCATATTATACATTAAACCTGACAAATATTGTGGATGTGAAGTAATTGCTTGGGATTATACATCACTACAGGCAGAGCGAGTATAGGAAACATGGCACTAACAAAAAAAGTTATTTGTGTGTATTGTATATATTTCTTTTCTTATATACCCCAGAGAAATTCTTGCATATTTGTATTAGTACACAGGTATAAGAATACCTACAACACCATAGTTCCAAATAACAAAAACATAAATGTCTATCAACAAAAGAATAGATAAATTTTGACATATGCATATGTAGTGAAATGAGTGAACTGTGGTTATATACAACAGCATAAAAGTATCTCAGAAAAACTGTGTTGCACAAAAGTCCTAATGTCAATCCATTTATATTATACACAGTTTAAAAATAGGTAAACTATTTAGATTTTTTTGGGGTTACATTTATAAGTGGTAAGTCTATAAAGAAAAGCCACAGTATGATTATCTCAACAGAATAGTGATAGTCCCTTCTGGTGGAAGGGACAAGGAGAGGGAGAGGGCGATTCTTTTATGGAGGGGGACATATGGGGTTTCAAAGGTATTGTTTCTTAACCTGGCTGGCGGTGATACACAAGTGTTTGCTCTGTTTTATTTTTTTTAATGTAGAAGTATAGATGATAGAATTCATATTAAAGTAAATGAGGAATCAGTCAAAGGCAGTGTTATTGAGGATGAAATACAGGAATTTTCTCAGACTAGAGAAATGGGTTTGTATTTGGAGAGCCAAGTGGGAAGATTGTCCCACATTCTAGGGAGATATTTCCAACCCTGATTTGTCTCTGAGCTGTACTTCTACAGTATGTCTAATTTTCTTCATAACACGCTGCATGGTTCCTATTAACAACTGAGACTTAGGATAAACTATCTCATTGTTCTTGTACTACTATCATTTTCCCAGTTTATTCAGGCCCATACTTTTCCTACTATACCTAATCATGAAATTAATGATTTTTTTTCCTTTGAAAAATCTCATATATATGTCCCTTTTTTAAAATTTAATACTGTTGTTAACAGGAGCTTACTTTTGACTTTTGAAAAAATCAAATTGTAAATTTTTATTAAAATTAAAAATGAAGTATTTGAGTATGTCTTAATTGAACCATATATAAAACAATTTGTTTTTAAAAAAACTTTAAATGCATGTTGGGAAAAGTCAGGTTTAAATTTTTTTCGAGAGACATCTTTTGGTAAAAATAAAAATTTCATGCTGCTCGGTCACTGCTGATATTTCTGGTAATGTAATCCACTGGCAGAGAGCAAACACTTAAGACTTCATTCATTCATTGAGCTCTAGACTTATTATCGTTTCTTACTGCTGAAATTTCATATTTATTTCTTGCATGAGTACACCTGTACCATGGGAGAGATAAGTCAACATGTTCTCAATCCTGCCCTACTAAACTTCTAGAGCCTAGTCTTAACTAGTGGATCAGCTGCTTTTTATTATTATTATATTTTATTATTATTACAGATGTACAAAACAATGCAATAGTTACCTTTTTCACCCCTTACAAAGTGACTCCCCCCGCCCCCCCCGATATCATACATATCTATTACAATTCCATTGACTCCATCCCCACACTGTGCCGCTGTGACTCTGCTACTTGTGACTTCAGGCTTTCTGGGTGTCCGCATTGGTAACTGAAGTGGTGGATGTACCAGTGTTGAGAAGACGAGTGATGCTGTGTGTTAACTCCTTGATTTTCTTTGTCCTCTTCATTGCCGATTTCTCTAGGCTATTTTTGGAGGTTAAGGTCCCTGTGAAGTTGTGACTTAACAGTCCTAATACAGATTTGTCTCACTAGTTTGCCTTTTCTCATGCATCGAGTTAGAATATTGTGGTTAGATACCTAACAGTAGGTGGTGCAGGTATTGCCTTTTGGAACATAAACCTGATTTCCCCCATTCTCATTTTTGTAATTCTGTTGGTAATTGCATAGAAACCCCGATCTGTACTCCTTTCTTCAACAACCTCAACCACAGCCTCTCCATTTCCTGCTGGAAGTTATTTATGGCATACATGTTCTTGGGGTCATTTCCTTTTTTTTTTTTTTTTAATTTATTTATTTTTAATTAGTTTCAGGTGTACAACACAGTGCAATAGTTATACTTTTTACCCCTCAAAGTGACAACCCCCTCCCCCAATTCGCCACCCCACTCCTTCCCCCCATATCATATATATCTATTACACTTCCTCTGACTCTCTTCCATAGTATACTCCACATCCCGTGACTATCTATATATTCAGTTACAGTTGGTATACAATATTATACAACCTCAGCTTCAGGTGTACAGTGCAGTGATCAAGCCTCTACTCCATCCATGAAATGGTCTCCCTAACAAGACGTGACCATCTGACACCCCACAAAATATTTACAACATTATTAATTATATTCCCCGAACTGTCTTTCATATCTCTGTGGCAATATTGTAGTTACCTATTTTTGCTGTCTAATCCCTTCCCCTTCTCCCTCATCCCCACCTCCCTCCCAACTAGCAACCCTCAGTTTTTCCTCTATATCTATGAGACTGTTTCTGTTTACTTTGCTCATTCATTCAGTTTTTCAGATTCCACATATAAGTGAGATCATATGGTGTCTTTCTCCAACTGACTTATTTCACTTAACATAATAGTCTCTAGGTCCATCCATATCAAATGGTACGTTGCAAATGGTACAATTTCATTCTTCTTTATAGCTGCGTAATACTCCATTGTATAAATGTACCACAGTTTCTTAATCCAGTCATCTACCGATGGGTATTTCAGTTGTTTCCAAGTCTTGGCTATTGTAAATAGCGCTGCAATGAACATAGGGGTGCATATATTTTTTCTTCGAATTAGTGTCTTGGGTTTTTCAGGATAAATACCTAGGAGTGGAATTGCTGGGTCAAAAGGTAGTTCCATTTCCAGTTTTTGGAGATACCTCCATACTGACTTCTATAGTGGTTGCACCAGTCTGCAATCCCACCAACAGTGCAGCAGGGTCCCCTTTTCCCCACAGCCCCGCCAGCACTTGTTGTTTGTTGATTTATTGATGATAGCCATTCTGACGGGAGTGAGGTGGTATCTCATTGTGGTTTTTATTTGCATTTCCCTAATGACCGGTGAGGTTGAACGTTTTTTCATATGCCTGTTGGCCATCTGTATGTCCTCTTTAGAGAAATGTCTCTTCATTTCCTCTGCTCATTTTTTAATTGGGTTGTTCGTTTTTTTGATGTTAAGTTGCATGAGTGTTTTATAAATTTTGGATATTAACCCCTTATCAGATATATTGTTGGCAAATATATTCTCCCATTTAGTAGGCTTCCTTTTTGTTTTATTGATGGTTTCCTTTGTTGTGAAAAAACTTTTAAATGTGATGTAATCCCATATGTTCATTTTTTCTTTTACTTCCCTTGCCCGCAGGGATGTATCAGTAAAAATATTGCTCCGGGTAATGTCTGCAAATGTACTCCCTATATTTTCTTTTAGGAGTTTTATGGTTTCAGGTCTTACATTTAAGTCTGTAGGCCATTTTGAATTTATTCTTGTATACGGCATAAGGAGGTGGTCCAATTTCATTTTTTTGCATGTGGGGTCATTTCCTATTTATGAAACAATATTGATGTCTATGTTAAACCACTTCACTTTCCCTAAAATCTTTGTTGCATTAATCTTGTCCCCCCTAGTGGGTATTACTGGTGTGAGGCTGCCAGGGGTAGTGGGTCTGGGAAGAGTGGCTGCTGGGCTTCAGCCTCACTACTCATATTGTGGAGATAGTGAAAAATGTGTGGCTTGATGCAAACAGTGGTAGCTCCTCCTAGATTGTGATGGTGATTAGCAGGGCAGCTTGTGTCTCTCTGGGGTCCATTCTCCACTTCTACCAGTTAAACTCAGTCTGTCTCTTTTTCAGATCCTTTAGCCACCATGTAGATGGCACTGCTAGTATCTTCCTTCAAGAAAGTATTTCTGTAGGGCTGGCCAAGTGGCACGGTGGTTACCAGGTGGCTTGGGAAGCCAGCGGCCCTGGTTTGGGTCCCACATATGAGGGCCAGTGACACTGCCCTCAAAAAAGAAGAAAAGAAGGGCCGGCCGAGTGGCGCATTGGTTAAGCGCTGGTTTGGGGATGCCAGCGGCTCCGGTTCGGATCCCACATGAGGGCCAGTTACACTGCCCTCTACAGCTAACAACAGCTCCACCTGGAGCTGGGCTGTGCGAGCCCCGGTGATAGTGTGGGCTGCAGCCCCTGCTGCAGTGGGCTGCCATAGACTACAGTGAGAGGCCCGCAGCCAGCGTGAGCGGCTGGCAGCCAAGCGTGAGCTGCCAATAGCCGCGATGAGCGACATCCAGAGGCCAGCGACCGATCTGCCTCATCCGGGAAGAGCGCAATGACGATACCAACAGTGAAGCGACATCCTCCGCAACTATAAAACTGAAGAACAAGAAGACGGCAACTTGTCTGTTCCCCTTCCCTGATTCCCCAACGCTGTTCCCCTCCACCAATTCCCCAATAAAAAAAAGAAAAAAAAAAAAAGAGAAAAGAAAGTACTTCTGCAGCTCTAGGGAGCTCGTTGAACTGACAGCTTCCAGCTGTTAATACCTTCAGCCTCCTTAGCTTTTGGGTTGAAGCCTTGTTTTTTTCTGGCCAACCTCCAGCCAGTGACTGAGGACAGTGTGGTTACTAGGGTATTTCCATTTTGGCCCAGTGTGGGACTCCTCTAATCAGCACTCTTTGTTCTGGAGCTGCTTGGTGGGTTGGCCACAACTTTGTCAGCTCTGCATCAAGGTCTAGGCTTTCTCAGCTCAATCGTGCTTTTATATCTATTGGTAATTGCACGGAAACCCCAATCTGTACTCCTTTCTTCAACAGCCTCGTATCCCCTCTCCTTCACAGGTTTCAGATCTGCATCATGATCTGAAAGTTTTCCATGCCCAGGCCGGTTCTCCTCCTTTTTATCTTTCACAATAAACCTCCTGTCCTCCTGTCTTAACATCTGCTTCCCAGAGGACCCAACTGATACATAGCACTCCTTCTGATTATTTACCTAATTTTTGTACAAATCAAGTTGCAGTGAGGATTGTCTTGTTTCTTTTTTTTTTAATGCCCCTCCCTTGAATTCAGGTCATCATTTCCCTCCACCTGCAACACCTGCCTCTCCTCTAATGCCCACTTATCACAGTAAATGGCACCACTATTTACTCAGTTGCTTTTACGTTGCCTTTCACATTTAAGTCCTTGATCCATCTAAAACTTTTTGGGAGGAAAAGGGAGTATTGTATGAGATAGGGATCAGTCACTAAAATGGACAATTTACCATAGTCAGGCATGAATGAGGTTACAGAGGTAATGAGGGATCAGATCGCGTAGGGCTTTGTTATATAGGTCATTCAAAGGCCATTGGATGGACTTTGGCTTTTAGTTTACTCCTGTGTGAGATGGGGAGCCACTCAAAGGTTTTGAGCAAAGGAATAATATAATCTAACTTACTTTTTATAGAAATGTTTATGCTGTTCTGTGGGGGAATACACAGAGACAGATAGGGTAGATTAATTGGGAGACAATTGCATAATCTAGGATCAAGGATTGTAGCAAGGTGATTGAAGGGAATTGGTAAGAAATGACTCATTACCTGAGAGCAAGACTCAGGCATCATCATTGTATTTTGTTAAAGCTCCCTAAGACTTATGTACAATGAGGGTTGAGAATCTATAGTATAGTTTATAAATTTTTACAGGGCTGTTTGCAATTTATGCTATATAGGCTTCTTGTTCAGCTTAATAGAGGGGAGTAGAGAAGCATAGTGATAATAGCAGCTTTTGTATCTGACCAAGGTTAAATCTGTACTACTTATTAGCTTTGTAACCTTGAGCTTCAGTTTCCTCATTTTAAAAATGGATATGCTTCATAGATACATTTGTTGTAGTAAATGAACCAATGTAGATTAAACGAGCCAGTCTTTGACATACACATGCTGAGAAAGTAGTAGCTTCAGAAAGATCTGGTTTATCAGATTGGTAAAATATATTAAATTAATAATGTTCAGTTTCCATGAAGGTATGGAGGAATAGGTCCCATTGTTGGTGGGAAGGTAAATGGAGGGCAATTTTGGAATATCTATCAAAATTTCAATTTCTTTGACTCATTAATTCTGCTTCTAGAAATTTTATTTATGAAAACATTCACACCTATGTACAGATACTCAGTGCAACATATTTTAATAGCAAACAATTGGAAACAATTTAAATCACTCTTAGTAAAGGAATAATGTAATTGTGATACATTCCTTTTATGGAGTTGTTAAGATTAATATGTCTGTTTGTAATAGAAAGATTGCCAGTATATAGTGTAGTTTCTTAAAAAGCAATAGTCTATCACTTGAGAGTACACTTATACCTTCAATATTTGAATTTTGAAACAAGATGGTATTCTCTTATTACATCTTCAGAGTTTTATGAGCCCATATAGAAAAGATAGTGCTTGACAGTAATTTCATACATACCTATTTATAAAATTATTAGTGTCCATATTTTCTTTAAAAGATATTGTATGTCTTGTTATAATAATATTGTTCGTTTCATATACTGTATATCTGGGGTTTTTATTTAAAGAGCTGTAAATTATCCTGAGGTCAATTATAGATCCCCCAAGGACTTCATTTTGGGAATACATAGAAAATTCCATCTGTTCAGACTTTTATTAGATAATATTGAAGATGCAGATGTGTAACAAATAGTTTCTATCCTTACTTGACTAATAATCACATGAGTGGGTAAGATGAAATAAGTAAAACATATACATATATATGTATATATATATAAATGCTCTTGACCCTTGAGCAACATGGGTTTCAACTGCCCGGTTCCGCTTATACCTGGGTTTTTTTTCATTAAATATCTGTATTGTTGTTTTATCATTTTTTAAATTTTATTTTTCTTTTATTGGGGAATGGGGGGAGGGGAACAGCATTAGGGACTAGACAAGTTGCTGTCCTTTTGTTCTTCAGTCTAGTTGTGGAGGATGTCTCTTCACTGGCCCATGTTGGTATTATCATTGCGCTCTTCTTGGGCGAGGCAGATGGGTTGCCAGCCACTGCTGTCAACAGTACTGTCAACAGACAGTACTGGCTGTCAGCTGCTCACGGCAGCCTATTGCAGCCTATGCCGTCACTGGCCACTCACGGGCAGCCAGCTCCAGGTTGAGCTGTTGTTCACCATCTTAGCTGAAGAGGGCGCACTTCACTGGCCCATGTGGGAACCGAACCCACGGCCCTGCTGCTCAGAGCTTGTGCTCCCAAGCCAACTTTTAACTAACTGAACCACTCGGCTGGCCCCCTGTACTATTTCTGATGTGTGGTTGGGGGTCTGCGAATGCAAAGGACCAACTGTATGCATTTATTTACACCATTTTATATAGGGCACTCAAGCATCTGAGGATTTTGGTATTCGTGGGGGGTCTTGGAACCAATCCCTGCAGGTACCAAGGGACAACTGTGTTTTTGGAGAGTCAAAAATTGTATGCAGATTTTTGACTATCGGGCGAGCATAGAACAATGACCCTCATTGTTCAAGGGTCAGCTGTGTACATACTCACAGGAGACTTATGGATCTTCTAGAAATTTGTCCCAAAGAAATAATGTAACAAGCGGACAATGACAAATGTGCAATAATAGTATTCATTTCAATGTTTATACTAGTAAAAAAGTACACATAACCTAAGTGACCATCAGTACATATTAAATAAGTTGTGATAAACAATGGAATATTATATAATAATTTAAAAATAATTACTTTGATCTATAGTTATTAGCAGGTAAGATCCACAATCTATTAAGAGAGGGAAAACGAATTTAATACGTTATATCTGATGTCTTCTACAGATAGTAAATACTGGAGTGATCAGAGAAAGAGGAGAAGAATGGATTTCAATAGGCAGCATGCAGAAAAAGAACATTTTAGATTAGCATTTTCCAACCTTTTTGGACTCAGATTCCTTTCAACAATTTTAAATTAATATCATTAATTTGTATAGTATATGTACTTTAAGTAAAAAGTATTTTATATGAGTATAGTATTAAAAATAGCTTTATGAATTCTTATTCTGTGTTCTGCAGAGTCATTGTTGGCTTATAGTAAGGAAACTTTCTAATGATTATTTCTAATGATTATAAGTATTTAACAGCATAAAATTTCAGGAATTCCATGCCTACTATGTAGCCATTTATCATATATGCTGAAAATAAACTTTAAGTATAACCTAATTTCTTGAGTTCCTGGCCTTGACAAGTAGCAAGTTGATTTATGGTTACATGGACAAATTGCAATCCCTAATCCTGAGAGTCTGTGAAAATCCTTTGTAAGAAAAGTACTGTGATAGTCTCTAATAGTTTGTAAATTAAACACTTGTATTTGACAGTGTTTAGACATTCCATAATTCATGGCATTTTTAAAATGTATATTTCATTCTCTCTTAGGCCGAATACATCAAGCAATGGTAACATCTTTAAATGAAGATAATGAAAGTGTAACTGTTGAATGGATAGAAAATGGAGATACAAAAGGCAAAGAGGTATGATCACTGGGTTGAATTTTATATCTAGTCCTTTAATCAAGTTTCGAATACAAAACAAAACGGAAAAGTATGTAATTTTTCTATAGTACATGTATTCTTCATCATTCTTTTAAAAACTTTCAAATGATTAAAAAATTTCACTGGAAGAAAGATAGATTTCTCCTACATATCTTACATGATTGGACATATAATCAAGACCACAGAATGCAATCTTAGGAGAGATTCTTTAAATATATGTGGTTTATAATTCTAGATAATCTATTTTCAAAGCAATATCATTCATTAGGCTACAATTGTTTAATATTCTCTCTGTAAATTTATTTGAAAAATAAAAGGTTAATTGTCAAAATACATGGGGTTTTTTCAAACAGATTGACTTGGAGAGCATCTTTTCACTTAACCCTGACCTTGTACCTGATGAAGAAATTGAACCCAGTCCAGAAACACCTCCACCTCCAACCTCCTCAGCCAAAGTCAACAAAATTGTAAAGGTTAGTGATGAAAATTGAGAGAGACAGAGAGAGACAGAGAGAGAGAGAGAGAGAGAGAGAGAGAGTGTGTGTGTGTGTGTTCTGGTTTAAAATTGGCAGGCTGTGGGAGTATGTTTTAAGTATTAGTTTGCTTTGTTTAAAAACAAAAACATAACCTTAATTCTTTCTGCCATCCAATGCATGTACGAGTATGTATACACATACTTCCAAGGACTGAGGTTGTCTAATGCACAATTATGACAATCATTAAATAACATCCTAGAAATTCCTTGCCTGATTAGGATTTTTCCTACGACTAATAGCTTCTCAGGCAATATGGGTCAAAACAATTGCTTGTCAGTGTTGAATGAATACAAATGACTGATAAAGAATAAATGTTTATTATTCATAATAAATTTCCACTCCCATAGTCTTTTGAAAAAGGAATTCTGCTAATTTTATGTTCATTAAAGAAAGATAGGAAATGACAGTGTAGTTTAACTATTTCTGTATTATCTATGAAGATAAACTAGAAAACCATGCTATATCCTCCCTAACAGTTTATCTTTATAAAAACAAAAGGCCTGTCATTACTGTTTAAAAGACAATTTCTCTGCATTTCTGTTGACCGTCTCCTGTTAAAACTTTGTACCAAGGGCCGGCCGAGTGGCGCATTGGTTAAGAGCTGGCTTGGGACGCCAGCAGCCCCGGTTCGGATCCCATATGAAGACCAGTGACACTGCCCTCTAAAAACAAAACAAAAAAAAACAAAAAACAACTTTGTATCAAAATATAAAATACTTTTTAAACCAGGCAACCTCAGAGTTGTTGAATCTGCAGTTCTTTGTTCACTTCAACAAGGATTTGTTGATTTTTCTAAGGTGTTGATCTTATCACCTACAAGATAAATATGACATGATTTTAACCCTATAGGAACTTGCTGTCTTGCAGGGAAGACATGAATAAGCTTCCAAATACAATATGATAGAATCTTAACAACATCAGCAAAACCTGCTTTTTAAGCCATGCATATGAACAGAAGGCAGATTTTCAGTTCATATAATTTCGACATATTGAGAGTCATTGCTTAGAGGTGATTAGTTATCACTTGTATACAGACAAGTTTTCAAATGTGGCTTCACAACTTGAAGCATCTTCATAGTTTATCCTTCTGGGTATGTGATTAGCAGTCTCTGCAGTGCATTAAAATTACCTGGAAAATTGTTTTAATATACTGGTTTCTAGGCTTGCTCTCACAGATTGTTTTGTTTTATCTAATGGAAGGACCTAGCATCAAAACCTTTTTAATAGTACCCATCTAATTTGAATGTGCAGTTAGATTGAGAACCATTGCATTATTTGGTATCTTTCTTTTAGGTGAATAAAATAAGTTGTGGTAAATAAATAATAGGACCAAAAATTGCTCTCCCAATCTCTGCAGTCTTTGAAAGTCTAACGAAACTTTATAACTGACAGTGTGCATCTCAGAGTATTTTGATGTTTCAGTTTAACAATGGGCTGTAAGTTGTCTACAACTAGTATTTTATTAATTATCCTCTGACATCCAAAGATGAAATGTGTTATTACATGGTTTTGGTAGAATAGCATGATGAATTAAAGCACATTTTAGTGAAATTACTTAACTTCTCTTTGCTTCAGTTTTCTCATCTATGAAACCAGAATAGGAATAATAATGATCTTATAGGGTTGTGATGAAAGTTAAATGAATTAATACATATAAAGTCCTTAAAGCAGTGCCTGGCTCATTAATTCCAGAATATTTTTTGGGGTGGAGACTACTCAGATAAAACTTGGATATTGATAACATTAGTAGTAATTCATTAGGATATTGATTATAGTTTTTTTAAAATTTAGTTTTTATATTATTGTATGTCTGCCTACTTTTGTTTAATGAAAGGAGAACTGATTATGATATATTTATGGTGAATAAGGAGAGAAAATAAAATTTTCTGTTTTACAGAATCGACGGACTGTGGCTTCTATTAAGAATGACCCTCCTCCAAGAGATAACAGAGGTAAATTTATCTATTAATTTTGCCCATTGACTTCTTAGTGTGGCCCTGACAAGAAAAGTCAAAAGTAAATTTTACCCTTGACATTATTATTTTATGTGGCTAATTTTAAGAGTGGTCTTCCTGATTTCCTAATATAATAATGTCGGTAATAAACAGGGAGGTGGTGGTAGAAGAGGGTAAAAACAGAGTCAAATATATGGTGATGGAAGGAGAACTGACTCTGGGTGGTGAACACACAATGTGATATATAGATGATGGATTACAGAATTGTACACTTGAAACCTAAGTAATTTTACTAACCATTGTCACCCCAATAAGTTTTAATTTTAAAAAATTAATTATGAAGGTACGTGATGAATATGAAACTCCATGATCTCTGCAAATTTTTTTTTTTTTTTTTTTTTTGAGGGCAGTGTCACTGGCCTTCACATGTGGGACCCGAACCAGGGCCGCTGGCTTCCCAAGCCAGTGCTTAACCACCACGCCACTTGGCCGGCCCTGCAATTTTTGATTCATCTCATTAATCCAGTAGTTTTTCAGATTTGAGGAGAGCATTATGAAAAAGAAAGGAATGGGGAAGTAGTCACTTGATTGATTTCACAAGTACAAATGTGATCGTGATGACATGCTCCATAACTTTCTGGCTAACAAACTTCCAGAAAGAGTCATGGGTAACTTCAAAGTCAACTGAAAAAAAAACATTGAACAGGTATAAATTTCAGTTAATTGCAAGTCTTCCATATATTTTTAGCCAGGAGGTGTAAAGCATAGTTACTTTTTTATCTACTATTCAGCAGTTCAGAATGGTCCTTTCTAATAGTGATATTTCTCTGTATGTATGAGCGGTGAGGAAGGGCGGGGGTAGGTATCAGAGAAGAGATTGGAGGGAGAGGGAAAGTCGTGCACTTTTAAACACTAGCCTTTGAGTCTTGTGAAAATTTATGGTTCTTTGTAGAATGTGATACTTATATTTAATTTCAGATGTCTTTTCCCACTTTTATGACATCTACAGTAGGAAATTGCTAAAGATTTGCACATTCGAGGAGAAAAAAATGGGATTTGGAATATAGGGAGGATTGAAGGACTTCTAAACTTTTACTTTCTGTACTCCTGAATTGTGTAAATTTTTCAAAATGAGAATGCGTTTAAAATTCATATTTTGCACAGTTATATTTTTTAAATGATTATTAAAAAATCAAGTCTCGCTTTGGTTTTTATATAAATCATTCAGATTGAGTTCTGTAATTAAAATTACATTGGTGGCACCTAAGTCTGCACATTACACTGAAAACCTTCTAACTTGTCAGTTGATTGACCAGAATTATTATATATTCTATTTATGCATATATTAGTAGAAAACCTTGCAATCTGTTAATGCAACTTTTAAGTATCAGTTCTTTTGAGATACCTTTGTTCCTCTTACCAAGGTCCATCTTTACGAATTTTTGTGTTCTGAATGTTAAAATTTTGTTTTACTTACAGTGGTTGGTTCTGCACGTGCACGGCCTAGTCAACTTCCTGAACAGTCTTCCTCTGCACAACAGAATGGTAGTGTTTCAGATATATCTCCAGTTCAAGCTGCAAAAAAGGAATTTGGACCCCCTTGTATGTAAATCACGTATCAAGGATTCAGTCATTTTTAGGCATACATGTATTCTCTCTTGGTCATCCTTATAAGTCCCCAAATGGTAAACAGTCTAATGGCAAACTTGATTGCAGATTTCATTTTACCACTGAGGAGAAAATTTTTTTCTTGTTAGTTTAGTCTACTAATTGGGTTTTTAACTGTATGTTTTGGAGAAAAAGTTTTTATAAATATAAAAATTATAACAGTGTTTCAAAACATGGAATTTAAAATTTTGGCCAGATGATATTTTGACAGATGTTACAGAAGAGATTCTTATGTTCCTTGCTTCAAAGTTCTGTGATTCTAAACCAAGAGATGACATGTATCAATATGTTAGAGTCATTTTTCTTGACTCTTATTTGTATATTGTCCTGTTCCTAGTTTTGTTACAGCAGCTCATAAGTAAAGTTCACATAGTTGTTATAGGCATGCTTTGTCACTATGTAGTTTTTTGGTTTTTTTTGGTTATGTGGTGAAATTATACATAATTTTTTTTGTTTGTATAAGTACAATACTCAAAAGAAAACTACACTTCTACAGCTCATCTTTTTCTTTTAGCACGTAGAAAATCTAATTGTGTGAAAGAAGTAGAAAAATTACAAGAAAAACGAGAAAAAAGGAGACTACAACAGCAAGAACTTAGAGAAAAAAGAGCCCAGGTTTGTAACAAACATATTTTGTGTATGCATCAACTAAAGATTAAACTGTCAGTAAAAGTGATTGGCTTAGGAAAAAATAGTTGAGGCATTCATTTAAAGATTTCAATATAGTTCCTTAAATTGATATTGAGGAATAATTTAAACTCTTGTGAAAATAAGTTATCATAACAGAGTAATAAATATCATTACTACATTTACTTTTCATGTTTTAGTGGATGTGCCCTGAGTTTGTTCTATTTTGAATAATTTGCTATTGTGTCACAGAATTCTAATCTATGTATTATAACATTCAAAAATAGGGTGTTTACTTTTAAAAAATATCTAAAAGTATATTCAGAAGACTATGCAGTTACAGTAGTCTATTATATTACAAATTTTATTATTATTTTTCCATGGTAAATAAGGTCAGTATGACACATTGAAAGGGGGGAAATTTCTTGTGTTCTATTTATACTGGATACTGAGAGTATATCTGTGTTGTGCTCTCTCGCGTTCCCTTTACATAGTAGCAAAACTGTTTGATAACATTGGAAAAATTGCTTAGAGGACTGGTCTTTCTATCTCTCTACAGGTCTTCACCTATTAGAAATTCTATTATTGTATGTATTAACTCCTCCATTGTGCTTATATTGTATCCTCAGAATTTGTTTCCTGTAAAAAACATTGAAATTGTTTTTTTATTTAAGAGTATGTTCAAATGCCCTTAATCATAAAGATGTTGTGTTTGGGAATTATGGAACCAGTATAATATTTAACCTGAGTAAATCAGCTTTACTCAGACCTGAGAATGACCAGTTGGGTTTTTAAATAAATAATCCACAAAACAGATCTGCTGATACTTAGCACAGATGCCACCTGGTGTTTCCTGTGGGTACTTCATAATATTTTCACTTCTCTTTGTAATCTCTTAATTTTTACTTTACATCCTACTTTTCAATTGATGTAGTTGGTATTCTTTCCTAGAAGTTCAATTGAAAGTAAGTTTCATTAACAGTTTTGAAATATAAGTATATTCAAAGCAAATCTGCACATGGTATATCAAAAAAAATCAGATCTTAGAATGTTCAATGGTTTATTACTCATGGTAAAGAGAGGTTGTTAATGTTAACTGTAGTTATTTACTATACCTTAATCTGAATTTTCTGTTTTACAGCAAAAAAGTGACTTGCAATTACATTAAATTTCCCATTGCTGAGAGATCAAAGAAGGAGACTGACAACTCCATCATTACATTAGAAGTTTATTAAGGGAACTTATATATGAACTGCATCTTGGGTAGCAGCAAGATGACATGGACATCCTCCATTCCACATGGCAGGCACTAAAGGGTTATATAGGACAGGGCAGGATGGATAGGGGTTGTGACCTGCCCCAATTAAGGGGGAATGCCTTACATACTTGCCCAGGGCCTATTCAGGAACCAGCATGCCTGGAACCCAGGGAAAGAGGCAGACAGTCTCTGAGGGGGTTCTTGGGACGCAGTCTCTATTCTGGCCCATATCTAGCAGATCCAGCTGGATCTAGCATGAGCATCGTCAGCAGTGAGGCAAGGTCAGGCAGTGGTCACGTCATGGAACAATCCTCCACAGCAGTAGGCATTCAATAATTCGAATTTTAAAGATTTTTTGAAGAGAGCCAACCAAAAATAGGAAATGAACATAAATATTTCTACTTTGCCAAAGCACTGGATTAACAATGGGGAATGAGAAAATGATTAAATGAATTTTTCCAGAATTTCAGCTTCTTTAGAGTTCTTTATGATGTTTAAAATGAGTGCTATTTCTCTTTTGCTCCATTTTCTAGGATAATTAAGGTATAAGCATAATGTGTTTTTATTTGAAATAGGTCAAAGGCGACTTTAATGAAGGGTGTTTGGTTTAGAATTAACACAATGCGTGTGGACTACCAGAATTGTGTTTTTAATATGAAAGTGATTCCTGGGCATACTATTTAGTCATGAACTCTGAAACTAAATTATATCACATCTCCAGTTTGAGCTTGGGCTCAAGCTGTGACAAATGACACCATCTATTAGTTCAATTTTAATTTTCAAACCATATATAACAAATGCAATACCACATTACTGTAATTATAATAAATGATTCTCTCTTATAGGATGTTGATGCTACAAACCCAAATTATGAAATTATGTGTATGATCAGAGACTTTAGAGGAAGTTTGGATTATAGACCATTAACAACAGCAGATCCTGTAAGATTCTGTGTAAACCATTGCTATGGAATTTTTTGTACTGTGAATAAAAACATATTTGATACCCTCTAAATTAATATTGTTTTTACTATGTAAATTTTCTTGTCTTTATGGATGCTCATTCCTTACATTTTAAGAAGGAAATCAAGATCTTGTCCACATTTATGCTTATCGCCAATAATTTGATATCTCAGGTATGCTTTCCACAGAGATATCTGTTTCAAAGCAAAACTTGCTTGTCTGGTAGGGCCGAGCAGCTGTTACAGGAGTGATGGCTGAACACCCTGTTTCCTGTCTGACCATCACTTATACTTTGATCTCGATTTCAAGCTTATTTCCTCTTTGGCTTGCACTATAGATCCCACTGTCCAATTTACTATTAATATGTTATTTTAAAATAGATGTTATTTTGGCATTTAACAATAAGTGATGGTTATTGAGGACTTCAGTAGGCCAGAAATTTAGTACTTCAAAAATATTCTGCTGTCTCCTTTCCTATTGTAGAATGAGAATTGATAGGACAGGGAATACTTTTGTGAGTAATTGTTACTTATGAAAAATAATCCGTATGACTTAACACATACAGAATGTCATATTTGGTACACAAAATACATTTGTGTTCAGCAGATGCATTATATAGGATTTAACAGTCACTTGTAACATTTGTATTTTATTTATTATGGCACCCATCCATGTGGGTGCCCCTCTGTGCCACCCCTCCATGTGAGCTCATGCTTTAGGAAAGGGATTGGCAAACTTTTCTAAAAAGGGCCTGATATTAAATATTTTTGGCTTTGTGAACCGTTTCATAATGGTTTTTGTCACAACTACTCAATTCTGCTTTGTAGTATGAAAACAACCACAGACAATACATAAATGAATGGGCATGACTGTTCCAGGAAAGCTTTATAAAAGTGGGTAGTAGGCTGAATGAGGCCTATAGGCCATATCCGCCTATCCCTGCTTTATGTTAATAATTATTGAAAGGCAATTATTGGTAACATAAATTTTATGGAAAATATTTGTATGTAGGAATTGGCATATTACAAAATTGTTCAAATTAGTTTGCTCAATCGGAATCATGTTCCTTGTCTATAGTTACTATCTTTCCCAACAACTTGTCCTATAATCAACCTGAAAATACACCACTTGGTAGGAAATTTTATTTTTTTTGTATACAGCGCATTTTGGAGTGAATAAGGCAGCTTTTTAACGTGAACTTAATGCTACTAAGAATAATAGTGCCCTCTACAAGGTTATTTCCTAATAGTTTACCAAATAACAAAATAGGCAATTTTTATTATACTCAGAATTTTAGAAGTAATTGTCTGATAACTTAAAATTTGTGCAAACTAATTTTTTTTTAAACTTAACTTATACTTGTGCCTGCATAAATTTCTAAAACCTCCGTAGAAAATATTTCATAATTGACTTTTCAGTGTTTTATATACCCCTGATATTCACTGAAATAAAATATTTATTTCTAGATTGATGAACACAGGATATGTGTTTGTGTAAGAAAACGACCACTCAATAAAAAAGGTATGATGCTTGCTGAATTGTAATAAAAGGTTGATTTTGTCCTGTTTGTAAGTTATTTTGTAATAGCAGATATCAAATTGGTTTGGAACAATTAATGTAAACTATTTTATTTGTACATAACCATTATGCAAATTTCTATGGTTAGATAATAATATTGATTTGTTACTGCTCTATGAAATATTACCATTTGTAGTTCTTGCTTCATAAAAATCTTGGGTTTTTTTTATTTTTTTATTTTGTTGAAATATTCTGTCTTATAGAATGCCATATTTATGAGATATTTATATTTATAGAACTCATTACTTTTATCTAAATTCTTACTAATTAAAGTAATTTTTGTACATTAATTCAAATGCTGTGAGAATTACTGGGCATTGATTTTTATTTATTCTTTTAGAAACTCAAATGAAAGATCTTGATGTAATCACAATTCCTAGTAAAGATGTTGTGATGGTACATGAACCAAAACAAAAAGTAGATTTAACAAGGTACCTAGAAAACCAAACATTTCGTTTTGATTATGCCTTTGATGACTCAGCTCCTAATGAAATGGTTTACAGGTAGGTAAATTTGTTTTAAATTAGAGTTTTGTTCTTCGACTGTGTGTTCATCACTACCCTGAAACTTATGTTAATCTTGGCATATCACCCCAGAGGTGTAATATGCTTTTTTATTCTTAGTTTAAACAAAGAATATGTAATAAACACTATAATGAATATAAACAGTTGCCCTTTTTAATGCTCCCCAAATCATAGTTTTCATACTGATTAACTTATACACCTCTCTCTCTCTCTCTCTCTCTCACTCTCTCTCTCTCTCTCTCTCTCGCTCTCTCTCTCTCTCTCTCTCTCTATATATATATGGATAGGAAATTTCTAGAAAAATGATGATGTTTTCTATATCTCTAGGAATGGGATGAGGTTAGAAGAGGATTTTTTTTTACTTTTTAATTTCTGTGCTAATGAAGAAATTGAAATATTTACTATACATCAGTCATTTATTTGTCTAAATATTTAGCTTGTACGCTTAAGGAAAAAAGTTCTGTAAATCTACTTGCATTGATCTAATTTGTATCATCTTTAAGCTTTGGAATAGTTTTTACATGAAATTCTTATATTTTCACATTCATCTTATAAACAACCCAAATTTGCATGTATAATATATTGATATATCAGATTTTTATGCAAAATTAGATTTTCATTCATAGTTTGTAAACATTCACTTGTAATGTAACAGGTCAGTTTTAGCAGCAATGTTAGTCTATATAGAACTGTCTTGGCAATTACTTGAATGCTGTTTCATTGCCATTTCATTTTGTAAATATGACTGCAAGCAGAAAATTTGAGTTACTAAGAGTCTTGAGAATTGAAGATGTAAGTGAAATAGTGTTGAAACCAACTCCATTGATCTTAAACCAGGAGGCTGGGATTTCAGTTGTAAAGAAAGAGGATAAAATTAACATGTGAATGCTAGATAGAAATATTATGAAGAAATTGTTTTAAAGGAAATTATATATTGTATATTTTTTACGTTTCTGAGAACAGAGATTTCTATTCCTGCCTCATAAAATATATCTGTTTGCCTTTTATAATTATTTTCAAGAAATCATTATAAAGGTAGGTTTGTGTATATGATAGATTTAGCAGACATTCTGTGTTTTACTTTATTTTTATGCTTCTTAACTTTGCCAGTATTGATTCTATCCCCCTTTCTCTTACCCTTAACTTTTATGGATTAAGGAGTTAGACCTTTTCTGCAGACTCATTTCTAGAATGTTTTCTGCTCCTTTTGTTCTGTACCTTCTCCAGTTGTACCTTTAAAAAAATATATATCAGCAGAGCTTTATAATTTTCCACATGTATTATTTTGAAACCTATATAGAAAGGTTTTTACTGCCCTCCTCAATGAAGTATTTCTTGTCCCTCATACCTTGTAATGGTAACTCTAGTGGTGGTTATACCAATATGTTTGAAAGGTAATCCAAACCATAATGTTTTGGCATCCTTTTCTTAAATCTAGACTATCAACTCAGAACTCAGTGTTTTATAAGCATAATTTATATTTACTTGTCCACATTCAATGAAATCTTACCACTTTTCTTAGATGGTCTAAGATAATGTTTCTGGGGCTGGCCAAGTGGCACAATGGTTGGGAGCTGACTTGGGATGCCAGCGGCCCCGGTTCGGGTCCCACATATGAGGGCCAGCGACACTGCCCTCAAAAAGAAAAAAAAAAGGAAAAAAAGAAGATAATGTTTCTGTAGCTTTTCCCCCTTTTTTCGGTTGAGATTTCCACTCTTGTTTCTGTTGAAATTTATTATCCTTTTTGTTATTGTTTGTTTTTATTATATATGTTTTTCTTGTTTGGCTAGTATTACCATCTTTTGCTGTTATTTTTTAAACTTTCCTGTTGTCTACTATATATGCCATAGCTGAATTACTATCAGTTTTTTGTTTGTCCATTGCGATCATTGTTTATTATGGAATTGCTAGAAATGATGCTTTAAAAAGTGCTTTAAACAATTCTAGGATATGTTTATTTAAAATTTTTAACAAATCAGTGGGCTCAATTGTGGCCTCACAGTTGAGCTCATTGATTTGTTAAAAACCATGAAAAAAGTTTTATTAATAAGACTTGATATTTTATTTTTTAGTTTTTTAATTTTTTAAATATTGATGGCACATTCTGACTCGTGCATATTATTTTTAAGGTTTACAGCTAGACCACTAGTGGAGACTATATTCGAAAGGGGAATGGCTACATGCTTTGCTTATGGACAGACTGGAAGTGGAAAAACTCATGTAAGTCACTTATTGTAGTTACATCCTGATACGAAACTGGTTTTAATATAACTTAGTTCTTAGACCTAAATTCTTAAGATTTATTTCTGAATAATTCTATTATTCTTTATTTTCTTTTTATCATATAGACTATGGGAGGTGACTTTTCAGGAAAGAACCAAGATTGTTCTAAAGGAATTTATGCATTAGCAGGTAACTGTCCTTTTCACATATTATTGGTAATATTCTTCTTGAATATTATTCAGGTGGCTTTGAAATAAGACTAGGAAATATTGTCCAGGATTTTAAGGGTAACTGTAATGCTATATTTACTGTATATTATGTCAATTTTATGAAGTAATGGAGAGTGGCATTTAAGCCTTAGATGTAAAAAAACTATTAGTATGTTTTGTAAATTAATGTTCACTTTAGTCTTCATTTTCATTATTGACATTATTGTAGGTAAAGATTCGCTGAGTCGTTTAAAAATGGAAAATTTGAAATGTTTGTTAAAAAAGTATTTGTTGCATCACAGCAAATTTTCTCCATATGAAATTCTTTACAGCTCGAGACGTCTTTTTAATGCTAAAGAAGCCAAACTACAAAAAGTTGGAACTTCAAGTGTATGCAACCTTTTTTGAAATTTATAGTGGAAAGGTAAGTGGAAACTTAAAAAACCTTTTTTAGTTTTTTAAAAATTATGGTTAAACTGCACATATCATAAAAGTTACTAATTTAACCATTGTTAAGTATACAAGTTCATTGGTATTATGTACATTCATGTTGTGCAACCATTGCCACCACATAATTTTTATATGTACACATTTGGAATATTATGTTAGTAATTTGTTTCATGAGATTTTTAAAAATTTCCTTTGAAACTCTTGAATATTGAGCATTTTATTCTAAAAATTATTTTTGTTCTCTGAAATATTTTTCAGACTTTGAATGACTCATTTTTATATACTGATTCTTTTTCCTTTAAAGCTAGTTTTCTAATTGGAATTTTTTTTTTTTAGGTGTTTGACTTGCTCAACAGGAAAACAAAATTACGAGTACTAGAAGATGGAAAACAGCAGGTTCAAGTAGTGGGATTACAGGAACGGGAGGTCAAATGTGTTGAAGATGTACTGAAACTCATTGACATAGGCAACAGTTGCAGGTAACTCTCATTTTAATTAAGAAAAGGAAACTTAATTTCGTATTCAGTTTTAGATACTTTGGCTATAACATAAAAACAAAGCAACAATGTTATTCAATGCATTTTGGAAGTAAAAATCATTGTTCATAAAAACTTTGAAGGGATAGCTGTTATATTGATATGATATAAATATGCTAGATTAAATTGTATGAATCTGGTTATGTTTAAGTGTTAACTCAAAATGTCTCTTGTATTTAGATGATGAAAACTGGATTTTTTTTTTTTTTATGAAAATACTTTGGTTTGAACATATAAATTGAAGTTTTTATGTATTAAATGTCCTTGATCAAATTGTAGAACATCTGGTCAAACATCTGCAAATGCACATTCATCTCGGAGCCATGCAGTGTTTCAGATTATTCTTAGGAGGAAAGGAAAGCTACATGGCAAATTTTCTCTCATCGATTTGGCTGGGAATGAAAGAGGAGCTGATACTTCCAGTGCAGACAGGCAAACTAGGCTTGAAGGTGCTGAAATTAATAAAAGCCTTTTAGCACTCAAGGTAAATAAAATGTATTTCATTATGAAAAGTCTTTTACTTTTTATTTTAATTATATTTACTGAACCACAAAATGATAGTACTTGTTTTATCTAACAAGTAAGTGAGGTTATGAAAATTTAGTTTTTTATAATTGTAGTCACAGATTTATATTGTACCGAGAAATTTTCTTTATATACATACATCATTCATTCTTTTTGGGTGGATAAAGGACTTGTTAGTTGGTAGACTAATTGCAAGGCTACTCAAGGAGATTCCAAAGGGCCTTGGTCATATTTTTTTTGGAGGAAGGCAAGGAACCACAAAACTGAGTGAAGAAATAGTTTCTCCAAATAATGTGGAATGGCTTTTAAAAAGTTAGGACAGTATTATAATCTCTTCCTTGACTAGAAATATAAAAATTGGCAAAACTTCAACAAAGAATTCTGTTTTTTTTCTTTTGTATTACCACTCTAAAAGTCTTCTTTTTTTGGTTTTTTGAGGGCAGTGTCATTGGCCTTCATATGTGGGACCTGAACCTGGGCTGCTGGCTTCCCAAGCCAGCGCTTAACCACCCCGCCACTCGGCCGGCCCTCTAAAAGTCTTTTTTTACAGTTATCCTACTTCCTGTCACTTCTAAACACTATTCCTAATCTCCAGAAGAATCTTTTGGAATAAGTAGTTGGTTGAGAGTTTTTTTGTTTTTTAATTGCATTTTCTTGAATTAGGATTTATGGGAACATCTTTATTATGCTGTAAACCTGTCAGTATTTTTAGAGCTGGTCAGATTTTAAATATTAGAATTATAATAAGTGATTTTTAAAGTATGTTCATTTAGATTACTTTTTATAAGAAGCCTAATCTCTGAAACTTGCTTTCTTAATTTTCAGGAGTGCATCAGAGCCTTAGGTAGAAATAAACCTCATACTCCTTTCCGAGCAAGTAAACTCACTCAGGTGTTAAGGGATTCATTCATAGGTGAAAACTCTCGTACCTGCATGGTAAGTTTATGTTTATTTGTTTTGTTTTAATCCTAAATGAACAAGTACATCATATCCATGGAAAAATTACATTATACATTAATAACAGTCATTTAAATCCTTCTATTGTGAGAGAGACAGTGATACTTAAGATGTGATCCCTGCTAGTCTGATAGAGAGGATTATATTGCAGTCAAATGCATTCTACTAATTCCAACATCTGAGTCTTCTTGAGGTCGGTTTCCATTGATTTCTATATATTTTCCTTCAGTATAGGTTACACTTTATACTTTTCTGTTTCTTCATATGTCTAGTAATTTTGAATTATATCATTTTATTAATGAAAGTCTTATAGACACTCTGGACTCTGTTATTTTCTTCTAAAGAGTATTGTTTTTTTGTTATTTAGCAGGAAATTAACTGAACTAAGTCTACACTCCTGTCTGCCCTGCTGTGGGCAGCAACTGAAATTGAAATGTGTTCAGCTCTTTGAGACTTAGCCATGTTGCTTTGAGTCAGCCTTGTGCATGCCTAGTTCATGGGTCAGCCAGGGATAGCACAGTTTCTGTGCAGAATTTGAGTTTCTCCCTCTCTGGTTGTCTCTTCTGAGACAAACTTCACTTTCCAGCTGGTATGATCCTCACCTCTAAACCCTGTCTTTCCATTTCTTAACAACTGAAATTCTAGGTTTCTGATAAAGTTTTAGTTGTTCTGTGTAATAGCAACAAAGCTTCCCCTTGGGCAAGAAAGTTATTAAAAGGGTTGGGGATAGTCGCTCAGTGCTATTCCCTTCTTCTAGATGCTGACTTCCATTTTCTGCCTGATTTTGACCCATTTTCTGGTGCATTCAGAGAATTGTTTATATTTTTACTGGAGTTTGTAGTTATTACCTGATTGGGGGCATAAGATAGCAAGTTATCTTGGAGTTCAGATATCATTAATAATTATTTTAAATAACTATGTCATATATATATGGTTATATATGAGCTATATATCTATCAGTATTACTGGCTTCATCATGTTTAACACTATTTACCTTTTCATTTTCCCCGCATAGATTGCCACAATCTCTCCAGGAATGGCATCCTGTGAAAATACTCTTAATACATTAAGATACGCAAATAGGTATGAGAAATAGTTAAATATTTTGAAATTTGAGGGGAATAGAACAGTATGTGGTCTAATTTAATATCTGAATGGGTAAATTTTAGAAATTCCATGTATTGAGATGATACATAGAATCATTTTGTGAAGTTTTCAAAATAGTATTTGTGTAATTTGGAAGATTTAAAATTTTTGTAGAATTGTCTTTTTATCCTAGATCAGGATGATATTTTTTCATTTAACCAAGTAACATTTCATAATGTTTTATTACATTTAAATCATGCATATTCTTACTGTTATGTTAGGACTCTAAAGTAAGTATCGGGGGCCAGTACGTATTTGTTAAATTGTTTTTCTATATGCTGAAAACTACTTCTGATAATAATAACCGTTATGGGGATTCTGGAGTTTAAGTAGGGATAGTACAGTTCCTTCTGGTATTCTATATGGGTAGTCTGTATGGTATTCTATATGTCAGTAGTGTTACAAACTTAATAGGCAACTAGATATTTACAGATGAAAGGACAAAAGGATTATAGATTATTAAAGCAGTTTATTTGTTATAGTCATGAAGTACCCTTGGAATTTTGGATTGTGATGGGCATGTTTATATTTGTTCCACAGATTGCTCCCATTGCATTTGTTTAATGATAGTTTTAAATTTCTATTATCACATACTACATTTGTAATTTTAACCTAGAGATAAAATTCCTCTTTGTAGTCCGTTTCTGTTGTGGAAATTCTCTTAATTTTGCTGAACACAAGTATTTTTCCTATTTCTTTGTTTTAACCATCATGAAAAATATATTTTTAATCTTTTATTAAAATGTGGAATACATATGCATACAGAAAAGTACCCAAAACATATGTAAATAATGTAATTTTACTTAGGAAGTGAAAATTTCTGTCATCAGATTGATAGAATGTTTCCAGCATCCCAGAAAGTCCCCCAGGTGTTCCTTCCTGACCACAAATCCTGAATAACATGCCCAAGTCCATTAATCTGTATCCCAGGGTAGCTATTTTCCTGACTTCTGTGGGAAAAGTTTGTTTTTCTTTCTTTTTAAAAATAGTTTTACTACCTATGTATATATCCCTGAAAAACATAGGTTAGCTATATTTGAAGTTTACATAAGCGAGATCATACCCTTTGTTCTTTTTTATCTTGCTTTTGCTTCAACTGAAGAGATTTTATAGTAAAAACTGTTGGAAAGTATAAACCTATTGACCCTTTATAAAAAGATGATTATTAAAATATAGCTTTTTAAAAATATAATAGAACTTTATTTCTAAATTTAATCCCTTTTAAACTTTGAATTATGAGCTCCTAACTGCAAGCCTTTATAGTACTTTTTTTTTTTTTTTTTTTTTTGAGGGCAGTGTCACTGGCTCTCATATGTGGGATCCGAATCGGGGCCGCCAGCTTCCCAAGCCAGAGCCCAACCACCGCACCACTCGGCTGGCCCTATAGTACTTTCAATTGATCCTTGTAATGAACATTTTTGGTGAAGTTTTTATCATTAATTTAAATGCTTCTTATTTCAGAATTGTTTATGGGAGAGATGAGGAACAGCTTAGTGTAGTAGAATATTGCCATGATATGGAATTAAAACAGATAAAAACCCTCTCCATGTCTTCAGATTCCTGGCTGCAAAGGAATCCTCCTAATGTAAAAATCCTGTGTCTGGCCATTCGTCTAGTGTGTTTAAGTCCCAGGAAAATGTGTTTTTAATTTGTTACCATGTAACATAATTCATTTGCAACATAACTATCTGGGACAAAGTTCTGCCTTTCATTTCCAGATATCTAGGAATAAAGATTTTCAACCTCTCTTGATAACTCATTTGAGGAATATAATTCCTGCATATAATATAGTTTAGGTTGGACAAGAGGGCTTTGAATAGAGGAAAAATGTGTTGTTAGGGATAACAGGGTATCTAAATTAGGAGAGTCTTAAAAGAGTAAGTTAAGAAATGAGGTTGGGAGTATAAAGAGTTACATAGTATTAGAATTTAGATTTATCAGCATGTGTTGTAAACAAGCTTTCCAAAGCGACTAGGAAGTATAAAGAGGAGATGAATCCAGCAGTGACTCTTTGACATTGACATTCCTGATGATAGGTCAAAGAAAGAGTGTAGGTAGAAGAAACATGTTATTTGATCTACATTAAATTATTAGTTTAATCTATATTACTATTTTTTGACCTATCAAAACAGTAATTTCATTTAGTTCAACCTAAGAGAAGTAAGGAGAGATGCAGAATATGGTTAGTATGTGAAGTGTTTACCATGAGATTTTTATTGAAAGCTAGGTTTGACTTTAGATAAGATACTTTATTTCTCTGAGCCAATTTCTTGTCTGTAAAATGACAATAATAATATCACAAGATTGTCTTCAGGATTATATACTATAATGCCTAAAAATTATAATCAATAATCATACCTGACATATAGGAAATAATAAATATTGCCTACTATTGTGAAATTGGATTGGCCCAAAAAGGACATAGGAAACCACAAAGATTAGAACAGAAAAGCCATAATTTGGTTAAATATAACCACTAGATACATTAGCAAAAGCAATTTAAATTCCATTGCTAAAGGCTTCTCCAACCAATGTTCTTCATATGAATTATCAAACCCAAAATTATGAGTGACTATTTTCTCAATTTGTACCAAGGATACTTCATAGCTAATATCATTCTAGATACATAAGAAAGAAGTTGGTTACAAACAATGGATGCAATTATGACTTAATTCTCTTGTGTCTTCTTTGAAAAGACTGCAAAAATGTAAAGGACTCAATGCGAATCAACAAAATATTCATGGTATTGATTACACAAGGAAACTAGATTCAGTGGTTATGTAATAAAGAGGCATTTCAGATTTATGTGATGGTATAGTTAAACTTCTAGAAAGATGCATGAGAAAAGGGGAAAATACACCAAGAAGGAAGAACCATGTATGTAGTAGAGAATAAGTCAGGGGGGTTTTTAAATCTGAAAATGGATTATTTTAAACATATTCCAAATACATTAAGTCACAACAATGTTGATATCCTCTCCTAAAATTAAACTGAATACTAAATGAAAATTTGAAATATGCATTGCTGTCTTTACAAGAGCATTTTCTTTTAATTTGTTGCTGTTTTGGTGCTGCAGAGTAAAGGAGTTTGGAATTAGTCCATCAGACATTCCCTTCTCACAGGGTAGTGGCAGTCGCCCTGATCTCTCTCCTTCTTATGAATATGACGACTTTTCTCCTTCGATTACCAGGTCTAGTTCATTCTATACATAAGATGTTTCTTTAAATAGTTTCTTTTGAATTGTGCTATGTATAAATATTTCATTTATATTTCTTTGTCTTGAGCCATTTTATTTTTCATTTTCATTTCATTTGGCAGGTGGTGGTTTGCTGCATGATCTTCATTTTTCTGTACTTTATTAATTTATTAGCTTTAAAATGTTGATTTAGAATTAATTCAGGCTTCCTATGTCCCCTCATTTTTAAGGATGATGTCATCTTTGCATATTTACCATTGGAAGATAAACTGTCTCATTTAAAATGAAGTTCCCTTGTTTTTATGCTCTTGTAAATTTCCTTATCTGCAAGGAAATAACAAGGATCCTCTTGATTAGGAAGTGTATGCCCTCCCAAATGTGTAAATTTAAGTATAATAGGTAAACATTTTGTAAATGATGGAACTAATTTATATTGTATAATCTTTATACATTAGAATAAGATTATTTCACATGTAGCTATTTTCATTGAGCACTATAACTACCAGAAATCTGCAAAGTGTGTTAAATTCTCTGATTTTGGCAATGATTTATGTACCTAAGTGCCATTTTTAGCATTTTTCTGTTCATATAATTTAATCTCAGCAGCAGTCTCTTATTTCCTTTTAAGTACTGAATCTACATACTTTGCTAATTCTGTTTTATTATGCACAGTAATTATATTTGAAGTAATTGTAAAGTTAGTAAATATTTCTAAAGTTAAACAGCTAAACAGCCCTTTAGTGTTTCTACAGATTTCAGGTAAATTTGATCTGGAAAGCTGACATCATCAATCTTAACACATTTTTTGCGGGAAACGAGTAAACTCGTCATATAGCTTTTTATGCCCGCTTACAAAGTGTTAATATGTTGATTGAATTCCCTTTATATTGAATAGGTTGGTATTTTCTTGTTCTTTTGCATAAGCCTTTGTTAATCTTAGATACCTCTTATGTGTTTCTAGGGTGAAAGAACTGACTGTGGATCCAACCTCTGCTGGTGAGGTTCGCCCAATAATGCACCATCCACCAAATCAAATCGATGACTTAGAGGCCCAGTGGGGTGTGGGGAGCTCCCCTCAGAGAGATGATCTAAAACTTCTTTGTGAACAAAATGTGAGTGACTTAATAGAGTTGTGATTATGTAATCTTAGTTCATTTAATCAGTAACAGAACTTGATAGTTTTAATCTGATCTAAATCAGGGGTCAGCCAAGTTCAGGTATACCTCATTTTATTGTGCTTTGCTTTATTGCAATTCACAGATGTTGGTGTTTTTATACAAATTGAAGGCAAGACCCTTCACCAGCAAAAAGATTAGGATTCCCTTTATTGAAGTTGTCTGGATCTGAACCTGAAGTATCTCCAAGGTGTGTCTGTATAGGCAATGAGACAGCCATGTGTTTACAAAAACAGTTTTATTAAAACATAGCCATGTTCATTTATTTATGGATTGTCTGGCTGCTTTCTTACCACAACAGAAGTGACAAAAAGCATATGATTCACAAGCTCAGAATATTTACTATCTGGCCCTTTAAGAAAGCGTGCTGACCCCTGATCTAAATTTATTTTCCCCCTAAGTTTTATACTGTGGTGATGGGGGTGGTGTGTTGGACGAGTGGTTCAGTTGGTTAAGAGCATGAGCTTTGAGCAACGCTGTTCGATTCCCATATGGGCCAGTGAGCTGCGCCTGAGCTGAGCTGCTGCTGAGCTGCTACCAGGAGGCACGATGGCTGAGTTGGTGAGAACACATGCTCTTAACAACAAGGTTGCCAGTTTGGGGTGCTGTGCTTCACCCTCCCCTCAACTATAAGATTGAACATAGCAACTCGAGCTGAGTAGCCGTGAGCTGGGCGACTGGACTTGGAGCTGAGCTAGCTGCTCCCTCCACAGCTAATATTGAAGGACAACAACTTGGCTGTTCTCTTCCCCAATTCCCCAACACTTGTCGTTCCCCAGTTCCCCAATAAAACCTTTAAATAAATAAATAAAGTATTCTTTAAAAAAAAAAAAACTAAAAATAAAAGCGGGGATTTTTAATGTAAGATAGAGAAAAAACAAGTTTAAGAATTATGCATATATATATAAAGCTTAAAAACAAAATTAACTATGGACAATTGCATATGTAATGAAAGGATACATGAACTATATCAAAAATGAAGCATGGAAAAATGCTAACATTTGTTCAATTTGGTTGCTTTCTATAAGTTTGAAATGTTTGGTGACATTTCATAATTTAAAATTTTCATTCTCCTGTTACTCAAAATATAAAACTATATGCTCGTTGTATAAGGACAAACATGTATAAAGAAATAACCAAAAAAAACCAAAGAATAACACATTTTCACATAATTACTTTAATATATTACTTTTATATATTAATATAATAATATAATAATATATTTAATATATTTTCACATAATTACTTTAATATATTTAATATAATGCATTTGAGTTATAAAAGTTATTTATATAGTTATTTAACTTCATTTTTTTTTTTTTTTTTTTTTTTTTTTTTTTTTTTGAGGGCAGTGTCACTGGCCCTCACATGTGGGATCCGAACCAGGGCCGCTGGCCTCCCAAGCCAGCGCTCAACCACCGCGCCACTTGGCCGGCCCTTAACTTCATTTTTTAAATGTACAATCTATTGGGTTGTTGGAAAAGTCATGACGTATTTTTTCTATGTTTTTCATTGCAAAAATGCATCATCACTTTTCCGACAACCAAATATATAGTTTTCTATCATTCATTTCCCACGAAGAATAGCATGGTGGCATTTTCTCAGTAATAAGGGAACATTAATTAGTTGTTTACTACATGATATACATTTGCTATGCCTTTTTCTTATTATGTGATGTAACCCAATGTGGTAGGTACTATAATTATCCCTACTTTTTAGCGGACTTTCTAAAAAATTAAGTAACTTGACTGAGATAATACAAGTAGTTAAGTGCTAAAGGTAGGCAGCGTTGAAACTTGGGTCTTTATTATTACAGAGCTGTATCTTATGTCAACTAAATTTATTGTTAGCTGCAGTAAAATATTCTTTGGAAACACTATAACTGAAGTTAATGTTTTCATACTTTGTAGCAGGTATTAAAGTCCAAAATATTCTAGAGTAACAAATGGCATGGTACTTTTTATTATCTGTTCCAAATTACTCTCCATTAATGAAGCAGAGCTTAATGCAGCAATTCTCAACCAGGAGTGACTTGGCCCCCGAGGGGAAACGGTATGAGACATTTTTGGTTATCACCACTGGGGTGACAGCCTCATCTAGTGGGTGGAGGCCAGGGATGCCACTAACTAAATGTCATGCAATGCACAGGACAGCCTACCTCCTTTCCTAGCATGTCTGTAGTGCTGGGCCAGCTGAGTGGCACAGTGGTTAAGGCTTGGCTTGGGACGCCAGCCGCCCCAGTTCAGACCCCACATGTGAGGGCCAGTGACACTGCCCTCTAAAGCTAAGATGGTGAACTACAGCTCCACCTGGAGCTGGGCTGCCGAGTCCCCAGGACGGCATAGCTGCAGCCCCTGCTGCAGTGGGCTGCCATAGGCTACAGTGAGTGGCCGGCAGCCAGTGTGAGTGGCTGGCAGTTGGTGTGAGCTGCCAAGAGCAGCTGTGAGTGGCCGTCCATAGGCCGACGACCGATCTGCCTCATCCGAGAAGAGCGCAGTGATGATACCAACGTGGGCCAGTGAAGCAATGCCCTCCACAACTAGAATGAAGAACAAAAAGACAGCAACTTGTCTGTTCCCCTTCCCTGGTTTCCCAACACTGTTCCCCTCCCCCAATTCCCCAATAAAATCTTTAAAAATAAAAAATAAAGTAAGAGTCCTAAACTTTGGATCATAGAACATAAAGAACTGAAAATAAGATCCTGGCCTAAGTCTGTCCCCTGTCCCCAGAAGTTTTGAGGGAGACTAGTTGCTTATAACATCCTTAAAACAAGCCTGTGTTGCACCTGGACGTGGACCTGTCAAAAATAATGGAAAACCAGAACGAGATTGGACTTCCTATAGTAGATCTTGCCCATTTTATTCACGCTTAAGTTTGGGTTATCTTTTTTGAGTGTTACATTAAATATTTTGGGTTCATCAAAAGAAATTGTGGTTTTGCCTTTCATGTTTTATTTTAGTAGACTTTACCATTCAAGCTTCCTTAGTTTCTAAATACATTTTCATAAATGACATACATAGAAAAATTACTTGTTTTAAATAACATTTAAAATATAAACTCTTTCTATCATAATTTTTAAACTGTTTTTATTTGAAGGAAGAAGAGGTTTCTCCACAACTGTTTACTTTCCATGAAGCTGTCTCACAAATGGTAGAAATGGAAGAACAGGTCGTGGAAGATCACAGAGCAGTGTTCCAGGTACGGTTAAGACAGAACCTTTCATCAAAATGTTTCTTTAGAGAAATTAACTAAACACTTCCATAATCCTTTGACTAGCACACACACAAATCTGAAAAAGTACTTGTTTTTGTGTATGCATATGTATTTTTGGAGGGCATATGACATGGCAAATTTTGAATACAATAAGTGGTGGCTACAAACACTTTATTTCCTATCATTCTTCCACTTTGTTTTTGTTAGTTGTCGATTTCTAGAGGAGGATTGAACATCTGCCCTCCTACCCTTTTTTCATGTCTGTCTTCATGTTAGGACAGTAGTAAGAGACTCTCTTCTAAAGGGTGTCAGAGCAGTTGAGGAAGTGTGTCTTTGCAGAAAAGCAAAAATGCTTCCGGGAGAGAGCAAGTTACTGCTCTGACTGCTCTGTCAGTGGAGATGAGTGAGGGGTGTAGCAGTTAAGTCCTTAGGGACAGTATTCATCCTGCTGTGTGTTCTGCCTACTAAAGCTATTACTGTATGATCCTTTCCCTCCACCTCCCCTTTAAACAAAACATCCTGGAGGGTGATCCCCCTGAGGAAGTGAAGGCCTTGGTTATGGAGATGGTACAGTCGGCCTGCCTCCCCCACCCCACCCTGCCTTCCCACAGCACTATAAATGCCTTCTGAGAAAAAAGGGAACAATAATTCAGTCTCCCTATTGACTTGTATTCCTTCTCTGATGTTGAAGAAATCTTTATCTATAAACAAACATTAATGTGTGTCGGCTCTGGGCCATTCAAGCACCTGGATGAAGGACTCAAAAATATAAGAAACTTGTTATTTTATTATTTCAAAATAGTATATACAGTCATTAAAACTGTTACAGTTTTAGTCAAAACCTTATTTTAAGAATCTCTTTAAATATATATATATATATATATATATATATATATATATATATCACAAAAAGAATAGAGTTTAACTACAATACTAATGGTATATATTCAAAACCAAAATAACAATATTTTTTAAAAGTTCTCAAAACTTTTGACTTAGACTAGGTTGGAAGGGAAATGCTACGTACCTGAATAAAAATTATATAACATTGAAGAAAAAAAAAAAAAGAATCTCTTTAGAGGCCTAGGTGTTTAGATTAAATAAAAAAAAGACACTTGTAATTTAAGAAAATTGTCTGTGCCCTTTTGGAACAAGGGGTCATATAAAGCCCATCATTTCCCAGTCTGCCATTTTATGATGCATTCTAAAAATTCTGTATTTGTTCTGACTTTGAATCCAGTATTATTCTTACAATTCCATTTATTGTTCCTCCATACTGTGATCTACCATTTCTCCAAATAGGGTTTTGTTTTAAAAGATTAAATATATCGCTGAAGGAAAAGAAAAAATACTGAGGTGTGTTTTAATTAATACGTACATAGTTTTTTAATACATATCTATATCTAGTTTACCAATTCTGCTTGCTGATACATAGTCTGGTTATAATAAGCCATTAAATTGCTTTGCTGTTTGGAAAATTGAAATTGTATGTACTCTGAAAAGCTACAAAGTGTCCATTTTTTATATCCAAAACTAATTCAGAATCATCTGACATTGTTAATAATTCATAGGATTCATGACATTGCTAGAAATTGAAACTCATAAATTCTTCACATCTAAAATCAGTTAAGAATGAAGGGTTTCCTTGAAGCATTTATGAATAGTCAGTAGCTACTATTTAGTGATTCATTGTGACTCTTTTAAGAGTGGTTATCTATTGGTCCCTTATAATCACAATAATTTTGAAGAACTAGTGTTTAGAATTTAGGGATACATCTTGGACAAGCCACTGTGAGGCCCCAAATGGATATGTTAATTCCAGATAATTTATAAATTCTAAGCTACCATAGTCCTCATCAGATCAGTAGAGTTGTTAAACCCATTCTTTTCCAGAGACAGCTGTTGAGGTGTTTGAGACTTACTCTGCTCATTGATATTTATGTGTTTGATTCGTTTCCCTCCCCCAAAACCCTGTACCCAAGGTAGAATAAAAGTAGAAAAATGAAGTCGTCTTCCTTGGCCTGTCAGAATTATGTTTGTGCTTGAATTTAAGGAAATATGTCTTAAGTTTACTCTGTAAATAAAGATTTTTTTATGTTTAATATTTTAGAGAATACCATTTGAGTGTGGTTGATGTTTAATGTATATGAAATTTATAAATTGGTTTCTTTCTTACAAGGAGGCTTATTGGATTAATTTTTGTGCTTTTAGGAATCTATTCGATGGTTAGAAGATGAAAAGGCTCTCCTAGAGATGACTGAAGAAGTAGACTATGATGTAGATTCCTATGCTACGCAACTTGAAGCTATTCTTGAGCAAAAAATAGACATTTTAACTGAGCTGCGGGGTAATTCTTTTTTCATTTTAGTGTTTGAAATCTGCTTAATATTTGTATGTAATTAGTGGGAGGATTTCATATTGCAAGAGGACATCAGATTATGAGCATCATTTAACATCTTTTTAGAAGTATATAGACAAACCAACCATTCTATTATTGCTAAAAAAGAAACATGGAGTATCATTTCAACTGTCTAGTTTTCTTTTAGTCTTTTTGAGAAGATATCATGATTATAGAGAGAAAATGTATTTTAATAAATTTGTAAATTTTCTATACCCATTCATATTTTTAGTTTGGTAGGTTGATGCTTTTCAGAATTATTTTCCTTGGATTACATCTATTCAAGATCATCTTTTTGTTTTTATTTATTTTATTTTATTATTATTTTTATAGATTTTATTGGGGAATTGGGGAAGTGGAACAGCCAAGTTGTTGTCCTTTAATCTTGGTTGTAGAGGACCCAGCTAGCTCAGCTCCAAGTCCAGTCAACATCCATCTGGCCACCCATTGTCAGCATGCGGCCGCTCAGCTCAAGGTGCCGTGTTCAATCATAATTGTGGTGGGTGTAGCCCACCATCCCACGCAGGCATCAAACTGGAAAACTTGTTGCTACGAGCGCACGCTCTAACCACTGAGCAATCCAGCCTCCTTTTGGCAGCTCAGGGCAGCTCATCTCAAGGTGCTGTGTTCAATCTTAGTTATGGGAGTGGAACTGGCAATCTTGTTGTTAGGAGCATGTGCTCTCACTAGCTGAGCCATCCTGCCACCTGTTGGCAGCTTGGACGTAGCTCACTGGCCCATGTGGAATTGAATTGGCGACCCTGTTGCTCAGAGCTCGCTCTCTTAACCAACTGAGCTACTTGGCTGGCACTCAAAGTCATCTTTTTAATAGCATACTGTCTGCATCTACTTCCTGTGCATTTTGTCATGTTTTCCCCCTTGAACATTTGTTTTAAAAAAACAAGGGGAAGGTTTCAAGACAACTATCCTTTCTCTTTTGCTTGTGGAGAGAAGTATGTTGCTTACCTATGTCATGTCCTGGCTTTTTAATTAGCTTATCCATGCAGCTTCAGATATGCATGTATTGTATGTGCTAGTTTCTTAGGCATTGGCAAATTGGCAGTCCCTATTTATATGCAAGTGGGCATCTGTGTGTGTACATGCAATGTAGCATGAAATCAGATTGAAATTTCTAGTTTTTAGCACAAAACAAGCTGCTTAATTTTTTAAACTAGGTCCTTTGTGAAGTTGGTTATTTGAAATCAATATCTTTGAGAGTCAGCAGTGACTGTTCCCCAGTTTCAGAATTGTTTGTGCAGGTGTAGGGCTTCTAAAATTTATATTTGTTTTTCATATTCTTCATATTCAAGCCTTGATTTAGTGATTTGATCATTTTTCTAATCTTCCATAACAAGCAACCTTTTGGTATGCATTTTATTCAGAAAACAAGTAGCATTAACTCAGTTGACTCCCTTTCCTTAATTTTCTCAGGATGTCTGTATATTGAGCATAGTCATAACTTTTAAGAAATTACTATCTAGATATGTATTATTCAGTCCTTTCTTAGAAAAAAATTATTTTACTATCCAGAGATAATTTTGGTATTAAGAAGTTTGAGAGCTATTATATTAGTAGTCACCAGATACAGAAGTCATTAAATTCCTTTCTAAACTTCAGAAAAGTCAACTTTCTAAACATCATTGTACTTCTGAAGAGGGGAAAGAAATTGAAGGTTTCAGCTTTATATGTTTCTTTTTTTCTAAAGATCGTTGCCTTTGCATATTACCACATTTTACATTGGGTAATTCTTTGTTGAGGGGTGCTGCCCTGTGCATGGCATCCTTAGTCTCCCCTGACCGGATGACAGTATCCCCACCTCAGTGTGACAAATCCAGTGTCTGCAGACATTGTCAAATGTCCCGGGGTGAGGTGAGGGCAGAAATCATCCTGGTTGAGAACCACTGATATAGATTTTTTATCTTCACAGCTCACTGTTACCTGCCTTTGCCAATTTACTTACCTATTTTTTTATTCTTAAGTGATTCTGAATCAGTACATGATAGACAGTAAGACAGATCTGTAAGACCAAGAAGTGCATTATCCTGTAATTCCTTTCCCCCATGCCCTGTTACAATCTCTAATAAGGAAAAATGACATTTCTGTTTTAAATTTTAAGTATCTTTTTAAGTTTCATAGCTTAAAAACGTAAAATGGGAATTGGGAGTAGAAATTTCCTGATACTGAAAGAAGAAATGTCTACTTAACAGTTTAATAAGATCAGTGTTCCTTTTGGACATGACTGGACGTATTTTACATACATACATAGCCTGTCTAGACTCCAGAAGGAATGCAAATAAATTGAACACTGTAAAATGTATCAAAAACAGAAACCTGTTGAAGATAGAAAAAAAAGCACATATTTCCAGAAATCATTAATGAAACTGTTGCTATAGTTGAGCATTGTTTGTACTTCTGAGTTTCTGGAGAAGAAAGAAGAAAAGCAAAACTCCTAAGTTAATGTTTTAAAATAAGAGATCACACTTGATAGGACCCATAAACTTGTATTTTGTATTACATGCAATGCAATACTTATTTCCTTATTCTTTTCTTTTTCCAAGACAAAGTGAAATCTTTTCGTGCAGCTCTACAAGAAGAAGAACAGGCCAGCAAGCAAATCAACCCGAAGAGACCCCGTGCCCTTTAAATTGTCATTTGCTGCTAAAGGATCCCCAGAACCCTCATTACTGTAACATACGATGGTTCAGCTGTAAGGGCCATTTGAAAGTTTGAAGTTTTAAGTGTTTGTGGAAAATGTCTTGTCCCTTCACCTGAATGACATTTCAATTTTGTGAAACATAACTTTGTCTACAAAATGCTTCTAGTCCAGGAGGCACAACCAAGATTTGGGAATAGTGAAGCATTTTGTTTCATTTACCCAATTAGTGATTTACTTTTGGAGATTTTTGCCAATTTTATTTTCTGTATGATGAAGTAAGATTGTGGACTTGATCCAGAGGTGAATAGTAGGGGGGAAGCCACAGCATTTCCTTTTAACTTGTTTCAATTTTCGTAGCAAGACTGAGCAGTTTTAAATCCTTTGTGCATGCATACCTCATCAGTGATTGTACATACCTTGCCCACTCCTAGAGACAGCTGTGCTCACCTCCTCTTGCTTTGTGCCTTGACAAAGGCTATTGACCCTAAATTTCTGAAGCACAGCCAAGATAAATTACATTCCTTATTTGTCATTGTAAATTACCTTTATTGTGTGTACATTTTTACTGTATTTGAGACCTTTTTGTGTGTGACTAGTTAATTTTGCAGGATGTGCCATATCATTGAATGGAACTCAAGTCTGTGACAGTGGACATAGCTGCTGGACCACTCCATCTTCTATGTAAAGAAATCTGGAATTATGATTTGAAAACCATATAACATGTGGATATAATTTTCTTAGCATTTTCTTTGTAAAGAACTAAAATATAAACTAGTTGGTGTATAATAAAAAGTAATGAAATTCTGAGAAGAGTTTTATCTTAGGATAATACATATATATGCAGTGTGTTTCGGTGTGGTATTAACAAGACTAATAGTGCAATTTGATCCTTACCAGTACCATTACTTAAGTTCAAGTGTCCATTAGCATCCTAAAATGTACCTTTAAATGTACTGTTACAGGAAACTGGCTTCTGATGCATGAACATTTACATGTACATTGAAAGTAGTCCATAATAGAATTGTTAGTTGAAGCAAAGTATAGACAGTACATAATTCCCTTGAAAAATAATTAAGGTAAAAAATAAATGACTTTGCCTTAAAAAGTAGATGGTAACCCAAGCTCTATCCATTCCCTAACATGCGATGTTTCACCATTTTATTTGATGAGAATCACCAAATTCTCACCAAAAGTTGGTGTAGGGTATGCTACTTTTTAAATGGTGGCACTTATTTTTACAGATTGCTATTCCAAGGAAGAAAACTGGCCACTTCTCATGTAAATATTTTGTTAAAAGATTTATATAGTATATCTCTCTAAGAGTTTTCCCTCTCTTCTTAAGCGAGTCCAGGAGTAGATTAACAACAAATTTCCCAAGGATACCTTGTGTTGATTTACTCTAGAGAACTACTAGTTTATTCACATGGGCAAAAGGGAAGCTCTGAGTAGAGAGGCAGGCACAAGAGCCAAATTCCCTACTTCATTGTTCAGAGAACTGAGTGTAGTTGTGGGAAATCCTAACATCATGGTGAAATGCTCCTCTGTAAACTTGAAATCTAGAACAAATGCAGATTTTCACAATGTGCTTATTAATAAATGCAATCTATGGAATGAGTTTAGAAATAATTCTTTGTTGTAATCACCTTTGTTTTGGAAGGGACTCAGGTTTTCTTGCAGCTGTAAAATAGGTTCTATTTGTGTTTATTTTAAAGAGAAGAGAAAGAATGGAGAACTGTTACTATTGACCTTGCAGAGGCCATTTAGAAAAGCTTTTGAGGCCAACTAACCTTCAAAGGACAATAAAAAGGTGAGCTTGCTCATTTTAAAGCACACCAGATTAGTCTTATTATTTAAATTGGAAGGTCCCGATACATCCACATATGCTGCCTTAACCTGTAATGTCTTCATTCTGATCAGTAATCAAGGAATAATACTGTATTATTTATATATAATAATACTTCATTCTGATCAGTAATCAAGGAATCAGTACCAGAAAAGATCTTGGTTGTATTGCAAAAAAAAAGATCTTCAGTTTTACAGATAGGGAAATCTGAAGGCTGGAAAAGGGACTATAAAACTCATCAGTTTCTAGGGGATAGAAGGATATAGAGAGCTGAATTAAATCTTAAAATGTTCTTGTAAGGATAGAAATTGTACAGGTGGACTTTGCAAAGTAAGCAGTTTTGTGAAATTTTATAAAACATATTAAGTATATTTAGTATTTACGTAACAAAACTGGCTTGATGCGACTAAAGAATAATTTTTTGGCTCTGGGTTAAACATTCTTTCTCAGACTTGAAAGCTGACATCCCTATTAATAACGAAGAACAAACATTATTTTAATAATATAGAAATGTTTTATTTTTTTTTTGAGGGCAGTATCACTGGCCCTCATGTGGGATCCGAACCAGGGCCACTGGCTTTGCAAGCCAGCGCTTAACCACCACATCACTCAGCCAGCCCAGAAATGTTTTAATATATCACTTTGAAGTCAGGTTGTTTACCTAAACATATTTTTTTTGAAATCTATCTTCCTTTCTAGGTTTACTCAGTGTAACTTTGTTAAAATAATTTGAAAACACTCCTTCTGTTAAGTTAGGTATAAAGGAATTCAGTATCAATAAAGATATTTTTATTAATTTCCTTATATAAATAATCAGCTATTATAATTCTTTATTAAAGGACATTAGCACTATTATATTGATAATGATTTAAACATAGTAGCTGGTTAAGACAATTTATGACATCTACTGAAATTCTAAACTTGATGTTTTAAAAATAGCTTAAAACTAAGCATCAGGTAGATGAAAAAGTACTGGAAATTTTAATCCAAAAGTCAGATGAATACTGGAAACCTGTATTTAAAAAAATATATATGACTTTGTTTGTTTTGAAGTTGAAGGTCACAGGGATTTTAACTTTAAAGCCAATTTTGATTTATAAAACCTTCTGAAATTAAAATTTCAAGACTATCTCTCTAAGAAGAAACATAGTCTTGCAATTAGTTTCACATTCTAGTTGAGCATCCTGATTTCACAGGTAACGAAATCATGCCCAGAGGTAGTCTGTCTGGCACCACATGACACGGTCTCAGAAGCAGACTGAAGCTTACCTAGAACCCTGACGTAACCTGTGATGTTTCTGGATAGCTAACGTAAGCAATGAAAGACGTTATATAGGATAAACAGAATAAGAGAAAAAACATTTTAAGAAACAATTGTTTTACTATATATACATCAGTAACAAGAAGAAATGGTATGGGAACATGTGACTAAGTTTAGCATATTTTAACTTTTTTACACCTGAGGGACAAAGGCCTAACAGCTAAAGGCCCAAAGAAGTCCTCACAGTAACATAACATAGAAAATAGAAGAGTAACATCTTTATACAATAACCTGTTAGAAATGATAAGTTTAAGTGTAAAGTTGTGCGTGTCTGCGGCTCCGGAACTTGAAGATTGGACTCGGCCCTAGGTTACATAGTAAAAACAAATCCAAATCAAAAAAACTTGGGTACTACATTGACTTACTGAACAACCTTAAAAATCCAGAGTAATAAGTGGTGACAATAGTAGTATTAAATAAAAAATAGTCAAGCAGTGTGCCAGTGGAGGAAAAGTATACTTCATCTTCTCAAATTATTAAAAATACATAATTCCAGTTTCTTTTCTTGAGCTTGAAAAATCCTTCAGATGCCTAAGAAAAATGGATACCTTCTGCATTGAATCCATGTAGTAATCTGAAAAAAGAAACCAAAATGAGATGGTATTAAAAAAGCTAATTTGTAGCGCATAGCAGTGCATATAGTGCTTATACCATGAATTCTAAAACGAACACATCAGCAAACCTATGAAGCCCACCCACTCCTAATGCTGGTCATTAAAGAAACTATTCAACTAAATTTCTAAGATACATTAGTTAGAACATCTTTTTTGGTCCTCTTTTTGTCATAATCTATGTCTTAAGTTAGGATGAATTTTCCCTAATTTTATCTTAGACCTCCACAAACCAGACCTAGGAGCTCACTGGCACTTGTTTCATTTCAGCATGGTAAGTGAACAAGAAGCTACTTGGATTAGAGACAGAAGACAGATGAATAGCTAATCTTATACATATGTCCATTCCTCTGAGCTCTTGCTTACCGAGGTTCAAGTGAAATTTACACATTGCGTTTTTCTGGATACCTGCCTATATTGGTTAGCAAACTGCATGTGCTTAATAGCCTTGAAGAAATTTGGTGAGAATGAAGAAAATAAGATGAAATATTTCCATTTAGTCCTGAGATTATTTCCACACTGGCCCGTAGGACAGGTCAAGATGGACTGAAATGTCTGAAATAGTAATGTTCATTCAGCTCCTAGGATTACCATCTAATTAAGACTCAGTAGTATTACGAACCTGCCAGTACAGAATATAAACCCTGTTTATCTTATATAGAACTGTTTCCAGCTTAGAAAAGTCAAACCAATGACTTATAAATCTACCCTCATTTTGTATTCAGCCCTTAGAATAGGGAAACTAAAAAATGATCTGGCTAAAGAGGCAAAAACTTCTGTGCAAGTTAAGTGATGGATTATTAGTTAGGAAATCAAAGTGTTAGTGATTGAAAACAGTACAGGTTAATACCTGGGTAACTGAAGCTTTACTGTGCTTCCAGAAGGCCTCCGGCTTAATTCAAGGAAAACAAGTTCGGTGTGCACTGCCCAGATAGTTCTGACAACCTTCCTTAATGGAGGTGGGTAGGGCTTGCCTCAGTCTCCAGAACAAGTAACTATTACTAAACCAGTTAGAAATGATAACCAGTTTCTGTAACTGACATTATTTCACGCTTAGGGGCTGTTTAACAGAAGCTATTTGCAATAAAGAAAAAAAAAGATCCAGCTACATGTATTACGATTCTTCTACTTTACAGGCTACTTAACTGAGAGACAAACTATTAAGATCATGAGTGGGAGTTGTGGGAGGGGCTGAAGAGGAGCGCACACGACAGCACACGGACACAGGCTTTCTCCAGGCTAGGACTGTTACTACCTTTCTTAAGGAAAACATTCATTCTGCTGCAGCTAACTATCTCCAGCTTCTACACCAAATACTATTCCATTCCATGGAAGTGCTATGCAATAACTCCCAGGTAGCACCTTATACCACTTAAAAGCCTTTAAATCTCTAAGCTGAAGGTGTCACAGTGAAAAAATGTAAACACTTAAGAAAAGCAAAATGTAATTACCTGATGAAGTCATCTATGTCCATGGAACGGGCCCGCTTGTCACTGAAACCTGTGCTGGTTAGGATTTGCTGTATTTTATCTGCTATGCTGAAATCTTCTGGTATTATCTATCAATATAAGATTCAGAATAAATGAACAACATATCTTTAATGAAGTCACCTTGACTCTTTCTTTTTTAGTTCAGTAAGTCATAAAATAGTCACCATCTGTCTGTATAGAAAACCTGTTGTGCAGAGAAGACTTGGCTCTCTTAAGGGTTGATCTTTAGCACATACCAAATAGAAGAATGAGTTAATCATGTATATTGCCCTTTTCCTGAAAGTTCTGAAACAGTTCATCAGTTTTTAGGCCTAAGTACTGTACTTAATAACAAAATAATTAGAGCTGTAAACTAAACTTGAAAGCAATTGTTACTCCTTTAAAAATAACACATTTGGCCTTTTGAGCTTCCTTTGCTCGGCCCGCACCAAACTCAGGAGTGTACTTTGTTTTCTCAGCCCTTGAGCCATTCTCTACACTACTGTTTGGGCCCACTTCTGTTTCTTTGAAATGTATTTTTTCTCCTAATAAACTCCTTTTCTGTAACTTTAAAAATAAAATAAAAATAACACATTTTCTTGGCACAAGTACCATTTAACCAGCTAGATGATGATGACCTCGTCAACCCTTGAGAATATATCATACTTCACATCTTTCATCCAAAGATTTTTCTTAATCCAGCTTAATATTTTCTCACGTTAGGCAGATGTTTACTGATTTTGTCCATAAAAGAAAATGGAGGTAGCAATGTGGTACATTACATAAGATCTGAGTCCAAAAATACAAAGGAAATTTGCTTTTATCTGTCTGCCCTGTTTTAAAAGAATTAAAAGCTATCAAACATCACATAGTCATTGTATATAGGTATGTGTATATGTGCTCACAGACAAAATCGGTTAAAAGAAAATGATGCACATACAATGATTTAAGAGGCATGAAGCTCACAACCAGAAATCTGCTATTCAGTCTACACTTTTAATAATTTCAGTTTCTGGGTATTAAAAAAAAAGTTACTGAAAAATGGTAACTTTAAATTTATAATTGCTGTATGAGCAACAAACAAGGGTTGGTCACAATTATTTTAAGCTGAACAAGCTACACATGCCTTTCAGGAAATTATGACCCAGTTGAATCTCTCCATGGCTAAAAATAGGAGTTAAAGAGGATAGAGTGGAGTAATCAGGGCTGCTCATATCTGTTCCACAGAATGTACCTCAGCACTGACTTATTAAAGTTGTGCTAGTTATATACTACACACTTTTAAGGATCTTATGGAATGTACAGAACTATAGAATCTTATAATGATAGATGAAAAAGAATAAGAAAGGGTCATTTTAAAACAACAAATAATTGAAACCACAGAAGCATTTTCTACTTACAGTATTATGGACCGAACAGTGAATTCTGTAGTTTTTTTCCAATAGCTGCTGTACTGCACTTGACCTGTGACATAAATGACATCACTATAATTCCAAAATCAGAGATTATCCATTTCCTTTCAGTTTATTGTAAGATTAAATCTATGTCTCATATGGTGAAATTAAGAAACTAAAAAAGGTGTTGAATATTTCAATTTATGGAACAATCACAAACTACATAATTATATTAAAAAAGTAAAGTCCTAATGAACATCTCAAATTCTTTTTTTTTTTTTTAGCTGAGCCATCCTGCCACCTGTTGGCAGCTCAACGGCAACTCAGCTCGGGCTGGCCTGGAACAGCTGTTGCTCAGAGCTCAGCTCGCACTCTTGAGTGAGCTCTTAACCAACTGAGCCACTCGGCCGGCCCCACATCTCAAATTCTTAAGGAAATTCTACACTCTCCACAAAACATCACTTAAAAAAAAAAAAATCTCAAATTATGGCTTTCCCCTTCTTTTGTACTTTAGGCCCCAAAATGCTGTTACATATTTCCAAGTTAATCAAACTGCACGGATCTTACACAAATGTGGAAAAGGAAAAACTAGACAGATGTCAGTTTTTTGTTTTTCCCTATTTTGCCAAAAAACCTGATCCAATTCCCAACTCCAGGAACTTTCTTCATTAAATTCTGCCTCCTAAAGTAACAGTCCAGTAAAGAGGTAAAGTGTGTTTGGACCTGGATAATTGTTAGGCGTAGGATAGCTGTTCAGGAAAAGGACCAAATTCTAGCAGTTAGCACACTGTCTGAAGCAATGGTCCTTCCTACATTATAAATTAGTGAAATACTTACTTAAATGCAGCAGCCAGTGTCTTGTTTTTCCTAACAAAGGTGATCCTTACTAGGCCATCCCATTCCTGAAACAAGATGAATATTTTCTTACAGAATATCTAACTTCTTTCCTAGGCTGGCTAGGCAGTATTTTGTCTTTTAATATATAAAACTGGAAGGAACTTTGTGGAGCGATTGAAATGTTCTAAATCTTGATTTGGTTGACACACATGCAAAAATAAGATGTATACTTTTTAAACTTTTGTACACCTCACCGAATATTTTATCCTCAACACAATATTATTTCACATCTGAACAAAGAACAATATGGTATTTTGGCACCTAAGTGTCATTTTCAAAGAACATGATTCAAAACAGACATGATTTAGAATATGAGTATACCCTAAACCTCATTGAAGGCGTAACTGACAAGCCATTATTACATTTACCACCAGTCATTAACCACACAAGCAATCACATTTTGATCCAAAGTGATTGCAGTGAAGTTTTATGTACAGTGATCTAGCTTTTGTCTCTTGAAATCGCAAAAACAATTTTAAAGTGTTACCAATTATATTACTCTAATAACTATTTTCATTGTATCTGTTTTCCATGTCTTACTCAAATAGAGACATGTTTTCCATAGCTATAATCTTCAGCGAAATGTAATGGCATCCTAATCTTTTTATCTTTGGGAACATTTTCCATGCTTTTTTATGGTCTTCACAACTATGTTGAGTCAAATTATTCCCTCAACTCTATCACAAGGGTGTATCATAATTAACAGTTTCCTGTTAGGACATTTAGGTAGACACAGTATTTTTCTGGGGCTATAGACACACATCTTCCAGTTTGGACATTTTTCCCACTTCACTGAATGACCTAGTATTCTAACCTCACCTGAAAATTGATAGGTGGTGGTGGATTCCTGGGTTCTATTCTTACAACACTGGATTCCACTTTAGGTGGTGGTTTGAAGTTATTCTTTCCAACCTGTGAATTAGAAAATGTTTAAGTAGTCCTCTCAAAAATAACTTGAAGGGCTGGCCGAGTGGCTCAGTTGGTTAAGAGCTCGCTCAAGAGTGCGAGCTGAACTCTGAGCAACAATAGTTCGATGCCTGGCCCAAGCTGAGCTGCTGCTGAGCTGCCAACAGGTGGCAGGAGGGCTCAGCTTAAAAGAAAAAAAAGCAAACTTGAAATTAGTAATCAATTATGCTCTCCTCACAAAGGGCACAGCTAGATGCTCGGGGCTGAATTAAGTCACATTATTTCAATAACAGTCACTTACTTTCATGAGATGGTCCACACGTGCTAACAGCTGTGTATTAATTGAGAGTCTGCAGTATAACTTATCTCCTGGTTTTGCAACCAGTCGGAGAGCAAATTCTCTTTGAAACATAAGTACAGCACACCTGAAAATACAGCAGAAAGGAATAAGAAAAATGGTCACTTTGAACTATAATATAAATGTATATAAACTTCAATAGACTTCCTTGGGTGGGAACCACTATCTGTGGTTCCTGACAATTAGTCCAACAGGTTAGAAGGTAGGAGAACACTCAGCCTTAGCTTTATTACCACAAAACAATCCAGTTAGCTTTTCCTTTTATAATGGCTGCACCTCTCACCCCTTGCAAATGCAAGTCCTCAATGATCAGATGAGAAAGTATTTCAGAGCAGCACTAGTCCATCACCCCTTCTAGGAAAACAAAGCCCAAACAAACAAAATCGGCTCAGTAGACACTATTCATGGGGTAGCAAACATCCTTATGGAAGAGCTGATGCAGAAGAGCCAGGTTGTGAAATCAGTGTCCTCCTTATTTAACTGGTTAAGGGACATGGATTTTTTTTATTCAGCAAGCAATGGGGAGGTTTTGGAGGCTCTTCAACAGAAGATCATCTACAAAGCTGGGTTTCGACTTTCAAATTTTAACGATAAGTCACACTAAGAAATGCATTTGACATTGCAACCCAGACCACAAATATCTGTATGTATGTATATGTGTTTATGTAATACAGACACAATTTTTATAAAACTATAATCACTTGGATTACATGTAATGAATGCCCTCTGATATATTCTATTCCATGTCATTAAAAAAAAAATGACAGTCATGACTGATTCATTTTATAACCACTAAGGAGTTTTTGACTCACAATTTGAAAATCACTGATACAGACTGTAGTCCTAGAAAGTTAGGAGGCCACTGCAATTGTCTAGACATAAATTAATAAAAAGTCAAATTGCGAGAGGATGAGAAAACAGGGAAAGGTCATCTGATCTCAGAAGAAGGATTTACTTACCCTACACCTCCCCCAAGTAACTCTGTTAACTGAAAAAAAAAGAGGCCTGAGACTCTCACAAAAATTGATATTTTCTACAAAATAGATGGCCCAGAAGTTTTTCAATTGAGTTAATTTTCATCTTCGGCTTCTGTGTCCCTGGCTTAAACTGTCTATCTTTCTAAGGTTTGGCAGTCACTTTGGTGTTTGTCACAAACCTGAAAAAAGGTCGGTGCAGCAACAGCTTGAAGACAAAAGGAGAAGAGATCTGTAAGAGAATTAACCAGTTATTTCTGGGAAAGACACACCAGAGAAAACATTTAGTGTAATGTTCCCAACAATTTGAAAACATACCTGATAAGGCAAATTTGCTACACAAGCATCAAAGAATGGCAAATCTGTTTTCAACACATCACCTACCATTACTTGAAGTTTGCTGGCCAGAGGCCTGATAATAAGAAAAAAGCAATTAAGAAAGAAAATTGTTTTATGAGATTGAAATGCACTTTAATTTAATTATGAATACTCACGTGCCCTGAACTCTTTTGTGAAGTTCAGCTACTAGCCTTGGGTCAAGTTCACAGGCAATTACCTAAATTAAAAAAAAATAAAATAAAATTGGGTAATTATGGAGTATTAGACTTTTCTTATCTCAGTAGTAACACTTACATGATTTATATGAATTAAACTTCTTTTCCTCGATTCTACCATCACTATTCCTTCAACTGTTCTCTATCATTTCAAACAAAAAACAGCATCCAGAGAAGTGGACAATTGGACTATGTGGTAGTTCTTCCTAAACAACTGACAGAATTATCATGCTCATCTGGCTCCATGCTTAGTAACCGAAAAGAGGATGAAAAAAATACACAAAATGTCTATGTAGTAAATGTTCTTAATCAGAAACATACAAGACAACTGCTCCTAGAATGAGTATGTCACTTTTCTCATCTACTAAGTCCAAAATACATAGCACAGATAACTTCTCAAGTAAATGAGAAGGGATACCAGATAAGGCTGAAATTGTAGTTTTATCAGCTGAGATTTCATTGACTTCAAGGAAGAACTTGTCTACAGGGTAGATGTAGGTGCTGCTTAGTCTGTTTGGTTCCTGGATCCTTTCTCAGCTTTCTCTGTGCTCTGTAGGGTGTAGTCCAGCTCCTTTGCCCTTTGACTTCTGGTTGAAATCGGCCAATGAAAAGCACCAGCAGTATGGGAGCAAGGACAGAGGTTGAGAATTTCCTAATGCCTGCCCAAGCCTTGCAGATGTTCTGGCAGTGGCTATGTTCCCCTATGAGTGGCCCCTCTTCAGTGGCTGTGTAACAAGGTTCCCTCCTCCTGTCCATGAGGCTTTATATGGTGACTGTACCTGATGTTGCTAGTCCCTGGGTGTTTCATTAATGCTTACTGGTTCTCCTTAACTCCATTCTCACATTTTGTAAGTACTCTCTTTATTAAACTTTCTTCAGATGAGTTCTTTACAATGTGCTGCCTACTTCCACCAGATAACACAACAGTGGTTCCACTGAATTGAAAATTGGGTCAACCAATGAAAGCACCAGAGGCAGCAAGGTGGCACCCCAACTCTGAAGCCTGTGCTCCAGCCCTACGTATCTCCTTCTCCAAAGTTTTAGGTTTCAATAACTTCAACCTCCTGACTTTGTTTCCCTGAGACTAGTGGTGGTAGCTGATCTTTGCAATTATTATTCTTGGGTTACCTCAATTCTCATTTTATTCTTTTAGTCCTGTCACAACCAAGTAAACAATTCCCTACACTACTTTCTCTGTACTGAAATATCTAATGTGGTTTCTGTTTTCCTGACTGATACATCACATATTTTCTTTTTCTTTTAATCCATTTTTTTAAAACTCAGATATAATTGACATATAACATTATTTTAGTTTCAGGTGTATAATGTAATAATATATGCATATATTGCAAGATAAGTCTGGTTAACATCCATCATCACAGAGTTACCAAATTTTCTGTCTTGTGATGAGAATAGAACTGTTAAGATATATCCTCTTAGCAACTTTCAAATATATAATATTGTTAACAATATTCACCTATTCACCATACTGTCCATTACATTCCCAGGACTTATTATAATTGAAGTTTATATTTCGACCACCTTCACCCATTTCACCCATATTTTCCAAGATAAAGTTTCTGGAAAAAGATCAAGAGTTACTGTTAAAATAATAGCAATTAATTAAAATAAATTTATAGTTGTAAACCACCTGAGCTTACTCACATAATCATTTCTGATACCAAACACTAAATCTTCTTTTTACCTTTTTTGCCTTTTCTAGCAACTTAACCGTCATATTGCCAGTTCCAGGTCCAACTTCCAGCACCACATCAGTTGGTCTTAAGGCAGCCTACAAGCAAACACAGCCACTTTAGCTTTAATGACACATCTGAACACATAATTTAATTTACACCTTAATATTTTTGTTCAAAAGCACTTGGTTAAGAGATTTTAATCTGACACTATTTTAGGAGATTTCTTCGTGATCTATGTGTTGAACAAAATTATCCCATTAACATTTGGTGCAAGTGGAACTCTAACACCTCTCCTAACTTGGGGCAATAATTAGGAGTCAGGAAACATTAGGAGTCAGAAAAACAGGCTAGCAGTTCTTTCCTGGATTGGCATTTTGCTTTCCACCTTGGAAACAATTTCAATTGCATCTTGTTACCAATTCTGTTATCAACAAGTTGGAAAATAACGACCTTGCCTGAGAATCATAGCATGTTATACCAGGATTTCTTAACTGTCAACCCATGCATGGTTTCAGGGATGCAGGGGTACCCAGAAATTGTACACAAAACTGGGTGTTCATATGCACGCAGCTGCATTCTTCTGGCTCCACAGTTTCCATCAGATGCTCAAAGGAATCCATGGACCAAAAAAGGCAAAAACCTTCATTTTTCAAACAATAGGAAGTCAAGATGAGATCCTTTAATTATGTGCTGCTCTTTCTACAACTCCAGGGTGCTTCCTTTGTAACCATTCAAGTAATTTGTACCACCTATATTTCATGTCCTAGCAGCCAATCGTCCGCAATAATAAGAGAACATCAATAACCCACACGGAAGGAATACTCCAAGGAGTCTATATGTGGAGCTGGATTGTACCATATAAGGTTCCCATGGGGGAAAAAAACTTCCTAAGATGTCTATTTAGACATATCTTTAGGTTCTGGAGTAAATAAAAACTAACAGTCATAGATGGTGCTTAGAAAAGTGAAAATATAGTAATAATCTGCAACTGAACAAATGTCCAGCTATGAAGTAAATCATCTACAGAAAGAACAAGAATTTGGAGCCAGCAGAAACCCAGACCCATGGAATGAAGCAAATCATGCCAAAGACAGCTTGTGAATCCTAGGCAATTCTTCAATTAATTCAACAATCACAGCGTATGTATTTTGAGCAGGCATCTTCTCTGTGCTTAAGTATTCCTAAGAATAAAAGCAATGATAACCCAATACCTCTCTATCTTCTCTCTTCCACACCCACCTTATCGATAATGCTATTAACAATGAGAGGATTTTTCAAAATGTGCTGTCCGATCCCCGTGTTGAACATGAGTCCTGGAAGAAAACACAAAACAGCCTTCATTTCCCAACTACAATCAGACATTAGACCGTCCCAAAGAAAGCAGGTTGGTGGGCGGAAGATTTCTGCACCCCCAAGAGGCACCCACCGTCACGCTAGGAGCTGAGACTGACCCCCGGTTTAAGCCCATCCCGTCTGCGGGCAAGGAAGCCAGAGGCTGCGCGCAGGGCCCGCGGCCGGCGCCCGGGGACCCCCGGGGCTGGCGCCCTCCGGGAGAGCGGGCTCTGAGCAGCCTCCCGGGCCCGGCCCCGGCAGGGTCCTCCCGGAAGCCTCGACCCGACCCCGGCTCCTGCCCGGCGGTCCCCACCTCCGGGGCTCTTCCGCTCCCGGCGCTGCTCTAGTCGCTCGCGGCGACGGCCGCTCTTCCCTGACTTGACCTTCGGCATCTCTGCAGGCAGCAGGCCCACAGGCCCACGACGTCAAGAGGAACCAAAGCCGGCTTTGGGGGGGTCACCGCCCCCCGTGGGACGCTCCGTGGAGCACTTACACACCACGCTGTGACACGTGGGGGAGGGAGGGGAGCTGCACCCCTCCCCGCGCACTCCGGACTCCGCCCCCAAAATGAGGGCCGACTTGGCCGCCCCGTGGCCCCCGGGAATTGTAGTCGCGAGCTATAGAGACGTCTAACCAGAGGCGACTACGGATCCCAGAAGGCACCGCGCTACCGACCGAAAGTTTGGATTGGCTAGCTTAGAATCGGGGGCGGGGCCTGGCGCCCCGGTGCACACTGAGATGGTTAAATAAGTTTGGTCCAGTACCCTGGAGGTCGTGGAGGAGATATTGCAGTTAGAGGTTGTGGTTGCTTTATCAGGTTTGGGGATCGCTGAAGTCCAGAAGAGATTCCTGATTCCTGTCACGGACTCATTCCTGTCTCCCAGCACATCCTGAGGTGGGAAACCCAGAATTTGGGGATGAGGAGTTGGCTCCATTGGGGGAGTGAGTCCTCTGCTCACGTGGTGGAAAGGTCCTCCGAGAATGCAGTGTCTAGTTCCGCTGGGGCTACTAGTTGCTTCGCTTTCTTGTGTGCCACGTCATTCATTCCCTGAACAATTTATTGAGCTACAGATGTGTATTAAACACTGCAGAGTGTTGGAGATTCAAAGTTAAATAGGAAACGGCTCTTCTGAAAGTTTATTCCATTGAGAGAGACAAGAAGTCCGAAACTCAGTAAATGTGGTAATAGCATGTATGCATTGAGTATTGAGGTAGGACAATGTATCTTATTCGACTGTAAGCTCCATGAGTACAAGGTCCATGTCTGTGTTGTCTACTGGTGTAATGGCTTTCAGGTTTTAAAATTTCTGTGCGTACCCTATTTCCTTGAAGAAACAATGTTTTTCTGTCATTACCAAAGCTGACTCTTCCCTGTGCAGTTTACATTCCCAAGCCTCGCTCTTTCTTTGCTGTAATTTTAAGTCAGGAGAAAACTCATATACCCCAGTGGCATCTTCAACTATCTGTTTCATTCCATTAATCATTCATTTCTTCCACGATTCTGGAGAATCTAGTGTGCCAGTCACTGCGGCAAATGTTTAAGGATAAAAAAGATGAACATGACATGATCCCTTCTTTTAAAGAACTTTTAAGAGAGAGAGAGAGACATGCAAATAATTGCAATAATAGTACCATTTGCTGATCAATTATGTATCAGGTGCTTTAGGTACATTATCACATTTCAAACAGTTCTTAGAAATAGGGCTTACCATTATATCCATTTTACAGATAAGGAAACTGGAGGGCAAAAATGTTTAATATCTTACTGAAGATCACACAGTAAAAATGACAGCCTCGTCTTGAACCTAGGTCTGAATTCCGGAGAACATGTGCTTTAAAAGAGGTATGATCATAGCACTATGACTAATATTTGAGAAAATTGGGGAACATTTTCAAGATACAATATTTGAGCTGTCTTTAAAGGACAAACGAAAGTTAGCCAGGAGAAGGTTGGGAATTCAAAGGGAACAGCACTAACAAAGCCAAGATATAAAGATGTTTAATGAAGAAAAAGAAACGGTATAGCTAAGGAATAAGTAGGTAAAGTAAATAGGGATTTATTATGAAGGGGCTAAAATGTTATCGAGGAATGATAACCATTTTGCCCTCACTGCGCCTGTCCAGACTAAGAAATCTACTGGAAATCACACAACAGTGCGGGTAGGAGACATTCATGGACTCCATTCCACATTCAGCTGGGTTCTGAACACTGCCCAGCCACTTTTCTTGAATTCCCCCTCTAATCTTCCTTGCCCATTCTGCATAAAGGATCTTTAAACCTTAATCCTTCTCAGCCCTTCCCTACCACCTCCCCAACTCCTCATCAGAAGACCATGCCTTTTACTTCACAGAAGGTATGCAAGATCACCTGGAGGCCATTCTCATTTTCCTGAGTCTCTGTTCTACACATTGGGGATACAGGGATGAGCAATACATAGTAAATCTTACATTCTAATGAGGAAAACAGACATTATGTCAGGTGGTGATAAGTATGAAGCAAAGAAATAAAGCAGAGGAGAAAGAAATCAACAGGGTGGGTGGGAGAGGCTATTTTATGTAGTGTGGGAGACAATAGGATGGAAACCAAATGATAATTTTTTTTTTTTTTTTTTTTTTTTGGAGTAAAAGAACAAGACCTGGCTAGAAGAGGTTACATATTTTAAGCCACATAAACTAAATGACTAAGGTGAGTGCACAATTAGCTCACCTTGGGACTAAATTGGTGTTTGTCTGGCTATGAACCTTGAGCCACCTGCATCAGAAACCCTAGGACGCATGAACTGAATTGTTCCCCCGCCCCCCACATTCGTATGTTGAAACCCTAATCTCTAGTACCTCAGAATGTGACTAATTTTGAGATAGGGACCTTAAAGAGGTCACTAAATTAAAAGAGGCCTTCAGGGTGTGACTTAATCCAATCTGACTGATGTGCTTATAAAAGGAAGAAATTTGGACACAGAAAGAGACACCAGGGTGTGTGTGCAGAGGAAAGCCCATATTAGAACACTGTGAAAGGTGGCCATCTGCAAGCTAAGGAGAGAGGCCTGAGGAGAAACCAACCCTGCTGACACCTTGATCTTGGACTTCTAGCCTCCAGAACTGTGACAGAATAAATTTATGTAATTTAAGCCACCCACTCAGAGGGATTTTGTTATGGCAGCCCTAGCAAAGTAATACAGCATGTAATGAAATTCCCATTCCCAAGCCCCACCCTAAACATTCTGCATCGGAATAGGATTGGACCCTGGCAAGTGCATTTTAACAGTCCCTCTAGGAGATTCTGCTGCACATTGAAGTGGGGATTCACTACTTTTTACACTAAAATAACAGTTGGGGAGGAATTTTTACAGAAATGGAAAAGTTGGGGAAGGCTACCATCAATAAACAGAAATTGTTCTAAAAACTGGATCACTTATTATTCTGGTTAGATTTCATCCATTTGTTTTTTTCTGTTAGTTTCAAGCAGCATTCATAAGTGAGATAATATTAGATGCCATGGTCCATGAGTCCTAAGGAATTGTGTGATGCTGGGATATGAGCTGTATTACAGAAATGAGCATTGGAAATTTATGTGGGAATGTATTAATTATCTTTGCAGCTATGAATGGTTTGGTAATTATAAAAATAATTTCATTTTTCTCTGGTTCATGTTTATATTCCTTGTTAATTAAACATAATTTATTTTTTCAATTTGGGTGTGTACAGTTGATTCATTGCCATTCTTATAGTTTTCTTTTTATTGTTGTTAGTAAAATACATCTTAACTTGAAAAGGAATTATAATAGCATTTGCTTCAGTAGTAGAAGAGGCTTATTTATATTCACAGCATGCTTAAAATAACATTTTAAATGTGCCAAGGAATATAATTTTATTTTGTTCTTTATTATATTTATTGTGAGCATTTTATTATATAAAATAGTTTCTTGAAGATTTTTAATGTATTCAAAAGTCATCAGGGCCGGCCGAGTGGCGCATTGGTTAAGCGCTGGTTTTGGGATGCCAGCGGCCCCGGTTCGGATCCCACATGAGGGCCAGTGACACTGCCCTCTACAACTAACAACAGCTCCACCTGGAGCTGGGCTGTGCGAGCCCCTGTGGTGGTGTAGGCTGCAGCCCCTGCTGCAGTGGGCTGCCATAGGCTACAGTGAGTGGCCCGCAGCCAGCGTGAGCGGCTGGCAGCCAAGCGTGAGCTGCCAATAGCCGCGATGAGCGACATCCAGAGGCCAGCAACCGATCTGCCTCATCCGGGAAGAGCGCAGTGACGATACCAACAGTGAAGCAACATCCTCCGCAACTAAACTGAAGAACAAGAAGACGGCAACTTGTCTGTTCCCCTTCCCCGATTCCCCAACGCTGTTCCCCTCCACCAATTCCCCAATAAAATCTTTAAAAAAAAAAAAAAAAAAAAAAAAAAGTCATCAAAACATGAAGAATGTTTGAATATCACACTTTTAACAAAAAGTCATTAGTGCTGAAATACTATGCTCTTAAATGAATGGTTATAATTCACCTGGACAAGATTAAACAAAATCAAATTGAAATCAATTAATATCAAACTGTTTGATTTGATTATAAAATGAAACATTGTTATTGTGACAATACCCAAATCTAAATGCTAAAATGAAGTGCTGCCTTACAAAGCTGGACAATTTAAAGAATACCTAGAGACTTAATTTCTACTATGCTGTCTAAATATTAACAGAAAAATGGGATGAAATTTGGCTGAAAGAAATAATGTACCTTGAATATTATGAGTAAGATTATTCTATAAACATGTTATTTTTTTTCAGATCATTATAAATGCTATTTTACATTAATAAAATTAAAAAAAAAAAGATTATGGCCTCTGTTTAATACCAGCATGAGTCTAAGAATTGTCAGTGAATATCTAATATCTAATAATTGATACCTCCCAAAAGCATCTGTCAGATAAATATTCTCATATCACCACCATAAAATAATATATAGCGGATTGCAAAATGAAGATTTTTTAAGCTTTCCAAATATATTAGATTATATGAGAGCTTATTTTATATATTTTTGTATTTGTATTTATATATTACATGATATTATTTTTTTATATTGTATGTTATGGGTTTCAAGTACCTTCTGCAAAATGTGATTTTCGATGAAATCCTTCCTGTGAAGTTGTTAGGGCGACCATGAGTACCCTATTTTACATAAGGGGTGGGGTGGAAGCCTGTGCCCTTGCCACAAGAGGACACCAGCTTGCCTTCTGTGGGCTCTGTTGTTCTCTATATCCAACTGAATGTTGTCATCAGTCAATTACTCACCGCTGGTGGAGTGGCAGGGAAGCAAAAGATAGCTAAGTCATTTTAAATACAATTTAAATCAATTTCATTCTTACAAATAACAATCTAGGGCCGGCCGAGTGGCGCGGTGGTTAAGCGCTGGCTTGGGAAGCCAGCGGCCTGGCCCCGGTTTGGTCCCACATATGAGGGCCAGTGACACTGCCCTCAAAACAAACAAACAAACAAACAAAAAAATAAAAATAACAATCTAATATAAAATTCAGTGAATTCTAAAGTATGGAATTAAAAATATTAAACCTTTGGTTATCATGAATTGAAGAATAAGTTGTGTACAAAAGTAACAAGGACAGAGGTGTAGTAAGTAAAACTAACTTTATTTTCCCCTTCTGTGCATTTCCTGAGCCCCAAAGATAGGACAACTACACTGTAAACAAAATAAGAAAACAAAAAAGGTAACTTGGCTGAGATCCTGAAAAACACAAAAAGTATAAAGATGAAAAATTTACCTAATCTCACTATGCTGTGATAACCTCTGAACATTTTGACATATACTGTTTTCTTCTATTATTTTAACAATACATAGTTTTACATATGGTTCAGGCCATACAATTTGCTGTTTTTTGTTTTTCCATAAAATACAGTAACATAAAAAGCACTTCCTAGTTCAATAACCTTCTCTTCCCTTTGCAGTTTTCATCTGTTTTGTGAGGGAGGTAAGAGAGAGTTTTTATTATTAAATGCTAATTACATGAAAAAAGCACTTTTCCAGTTATTAAACGACCTTGATAATCAATATTGAAAGCTGCTGCAGAAGATTTCACCTTGTGAATGCATAAGAATGTGTTAAATCATTTTTATACCATTGTTGTAATAAAAAATAGAACCATAACGCATTTCGATGTGTACATGAAAAATATTTTCTATTCTTGGGATTATTTCCCTAGTGTAGATTTCCAAGAGTGGAATTATTTAGTCCAACTGTGAACATTTTACTCTCTGGATATATATATTCACAAGTTATTTTCCAAAACAATTGAATCAATTTTCATTCCTAATGGTAGAATATGAAAAAATGCTAATTTCACTTTAAAAAATACATGGGTACAGGTATTCTTTTCCAAACTAGAAATAGTTTTATTATTTTTCTTTGATTATTATAACACTTAATGCAATAAGTTTAGATAATACAAAAAGATTTTAGAAACTGAAACCCACCACCCAGAGTCCACTTCCATTATCATATTGATATTTTCTAAGACTTTTGGGATATATAAAACTCTTCTAAGCTCTTGTTTTTACCTGACTAAATTTGATGGGCATCTTTTCTTTTTTTTTTTTTGAGGGCAATGTCACTGGCCCTCCGATGTGGGACCGAACCGGGGCCGCTGGCTTCCCAAGTCAGCGCTTAACCACTGCGCCACTCGGCCAGCCTTGATGGGCATCTTTTAATGTTAATTAATATAAATCTACATCTCTATTTTTAATAGGTCGGTATTATTCCACTGTATGAACATAACCATAAATAATGTAATCCGTCCTTTTTGAAAGACATATTATTTCAAGATTTTAAAAAATCATAAACAGCTGAATCTGCTCCAAATTATATTACCAAAGGCAGATCTGTTTGGTTCTAATTAGGCAGATCTAATAAGCTTTGTTGTTATAATTGTTGTTATAAAAATTGCACAAGACCCAATTTTGTAAAAGTTATAATATTAAATGAAATTTAGCAAATTGGAAAGCCTATGACATTGGAGCATGTATTACTTTTCTATTGCTACTTGTAAAAAATTACCACAAATAGTAGCTTAAAACAACACAAATTTATTATCTTAGAGTTCTAAGGGTCACAATTATAAAATCATCTGCAGGACTAAGTTTCTTCCAGAGGCTGTAGGTGAGAATCCATTTCCTTGTCTTTTTAAAAATTCTTTTATTGTAAAATAAACATTAAAAAAAATAGTTTCAAGTGCACAACGTAGTGCAATAGTTACACTTTTTACCCCTCAAAGTGACAACCCCTCTCCTCCAATCCTTGACTTTTTTTCAGCTTCTCTTGGCTGCCTGCATTCCTCATTGAATCATGGCCCCACATCGCTCTGACCTATGTATGCTTCCATGGTCACATATTTTCTCTGACACCCTTGCCTCCCTCTTATAAAGACTCTTATGATTATATTGAGCATACAGGACAATCCAGAATCATCTTCCCATCTCCAGATCCTTAATTTAATCATATTGGCAAAGTCCTTTTTGCCATGAAAAGTAACATATTCACAGATTTCAGGAATTAGGACGTGGAGATATATATATATATATATATATATATATATATATATATTTTTTTTAAGGGCAGTGTCACTGGCCCTCATATGTGGGACCCGAACCAGGGCCGCTGGCTTCCCAAACCAGCGCTTAACCACTGCGCCACTCGGCAGGCCTGATGGGGATATATTTTATTCTACCTCACAAAGCTTACATCTAAATTTGAGGCTGTGATCCTCTGCTTAAGAATATGAATTTAGATAAACTAACTCCTATGTGCATCATCTTCTAATCTATAAAATGAGGAAAAGAATACTCTCTGTATAGGGGATTGATAAGTTAATTCTATGAAATGTTTAGAGTTCAATGCGAGGCACTTAAAAAAAAATTAGAATAGTAACTGGCACATAGGAAACAGGAGTTAGTTATCACAATATAATAATTGAGGCAAAATGAGTTGCATTGTTATTATACTTACTTGTTTTTTGGAGACTGAGGAGTGTGGGAGGTCCACATTTCATTAACTTAGAATTTGCTTTGTCAATTTTCTGCTTTCTCTTTTTAGTTCTCAACCATTTTGGGGGGAAAAGCACTGATTTTATATTTAAAATATTCTCAGCAGATCCAATGATGATTTAATTTAAACTAATTTAAATATCTGCCTTCCTCGCCAAAGAATCTGCGAATATGAAAATACAGCAATGAAATCCAGTATACACAGTAGACTAGGTTATACATTCATAGTAGCTGAAGCCAGAATCTTAGTTTGGGGTCCTGAAATTGTAGGCAAAATTTGTGTACTTGTCTGTGGATTTCTTTAGTTATAGCTTTTCTTAGATTTCCACAGGATCCATTATCCTAAATACAAAAATTTTATTCTTTTAGGCCAATTTCTTCATTTTGATTCAAATTAGGTTATCATTATTATTTTTAATCACATATTCCTTATAGCCTTGTTATTCAGCGTGTGACCTATGGATCAGCAGCATTGGCATTAACTGGAAACTCATTAGAAATGAAGAATCTCAGGCCCAACCTCAGAGCAACTGAATCAGGATGTGTATTTTAACAATATCCCCAGGCGAGTCTTTGCACACTTAAAATTTGAGAAGTATTACCTTTTAGTAAAATCAGAAGATACAATTATGAAAAAAAAAAGTTTCCCACAACACCATCCAACTAGTGACAAACCCTGTTAACATTTTGGCATATATTTATTTATAAAAATGGGACCACCCTGAACATATTGTTTTGTAACCCACTCTTTTCCCCAGAGCATTGTGAAAGTGTTAATATGTAACATGTCAACAAATACATGTCAACATAATTTTAATGGCCAAATTGTATTTTATTATATATGCATGGATTATGATTTAATCATTCCTTTCTTGGTAGTCATTTAGGTAATTTTTATAATTTTACATTTAAAAACAGTCGTGCGTGATGAACATCCCTGTAACACAGGGCTTAAGGTTACTTGGTCAAATCTTAACACTGCCACTAACAAGTTGTGTGATCTTAGGCAAGTTACTTGTAAGACTTCTCTGTACTTTAGTTTTTTATCTGTAAAATGGGTATAATAAAACACACCTTATAGGGCTGGTTTGAGGATAAAAACACATATAAAGAACTTAAAACTGTATCAGGCACATTCTCAATGCTCAATAAATGTTATCAACTATTTCCTCACAAATTTTCTTTCTAGAGATAAGAAAACTTAGGTCACTAAGCTAGCTAGTAGCAGAGGCAGGGAGAATTGGATTTTCTTTTAATCTTTCCACTCTTGTTATCGTTCTGGAGCAGAGCACGCAGCAAGTTTAGGGCCTTAAAAAAATAAGTATTAATCAGAGGGTTGACTGATGAGAGTAGGATTATTTTAATAACTCTCATCTGCAGAGACGGACCCGTAAAACAATGCATTTTAGCAGCTGATATCTAGAATAGGAACGGGAAAATGGTTCTGATTTAAACTTCAATCCACCCAGGCGACAAATGATTTTCTCCCGAGTAGGGCAACACGGACCTGTGTTTCCATAGTTACAGATCCCGCTGAGCCCAGGGTCTTGACGCTCTATAATAACGCGCAAGCGCACACTGCTGGTCTAGATTCCCGGCGCCTTAGGTTTCGAAGAGGAAGCCCCGCCCCCGTTTCCCGGCCACTGTCCTATCGCAGTCTTCCTTTGCCTAGTCCACGCGCTCTGAGAGCGTGTGACGCGATATTCGTGCGTCTGTGTCGTTTGGAGCTGCGACGCTGAACATGGCGCGTTCCTAGGAGCCGCTTTCGGCATCAGTAGGCGGCGGCGTGTGGACTGAAAGCGTGGGGTGCGGGACCAACCGACGCCTTTTGGTGTTGGGGAGTGGAAGCCGGAGAGCCGGGCTATTCCGGATCCAACTAAGCGGTGAGCCCTCTGCCTGCGAGGCCCGGAGCGCGCACGATGGAAGGGAGGAGTGGGCTGGGCAGCTGGGACCTGTGAGGCGAGGGGACCGTGGGGCTACCGGGAGGTGAGGGACAGCAGGGGCGCCGCGAGGGCGGTCTGCACGCGTGGTCGGCTCTCTGAGTAACCCTAGGTATCCCTGGGAGCCCGGGACTGTCCCAGTCAGACCGCAGAGGGAATCGGGGTACTGGGAGGCAGACGCTGGGTGCCAGAATGAGGAGAGCGTAGGGTGCCCATTCTGGCTGCTCCTGCAGGCCAGAGTGGTGCCCTTGGGCGAGAGGTGAAGCCGATTTTGAGAGACCTTGATCGTCTTGAGTATAAAACCACTGTGTATTGTTATTGCCCACACGACGCTGCTGCTGCTGCTAGCAACACTGGGAAAGCTTTTAAATAAACATTAGCTCCTTGCGCAATTGCCTTTAATGAACACGTAAAGGAAGTTACACATTTTCAGGGAGGACTTGATTGCTGAGGTATGGCCGCCAGTGCCGAATTCCCAGCTTTTTCTCCTGCCTTATATTTGGGGGTATTTGTGATTCAGCAAAAACGATTTGAGGCCCATTGGATTTGTTATTTTTCTTAAGGCTTTTGTTACATAGTGGTGATTCAGGAAGTATTTCAAAGTGACTTGACTAAAAGAGCTAGGACTAGTACATTGCTTACTGGTGCGAAGATTTCAATGGACATATCATCCCTTCTCCCTCCCTGCCCCCCCCCCCCCAGTTTAAAGGAGCTCAGAGGTAGTGCTGTAGTGTCTGTCCTTGAGATGTGGTTATTCTTCAGAAGGGAGTAAGGAAGAGCAGTTTACAAGCATTTGTTGTTGTTGTTGTTGTTGTTCCTTTGGATAGGGAGTTATCTCCTCCATTTTCATGTTATTTCAAACTTCTCTATTCAGTATAGAGGCATCAGGTTAAGGACCAGTGACTCAATATAAGACACCCATTGCATGACGCCTTTTCTTACATCTTTCATCACTGAGGAAGAGTTCTGTGAAATTAGAATGAAAATATCTCCCTGTTGGTTGTGGTAGGATTGTGGAATATTTTCCTCTCTGTAAACCTAGCACAGGGACTAGTAGAAACAGTTTAATTATAGCAATACTTTGTGGCAATATGTTATAGCCCTAGGACAGCCTGACTACTTTGACCCAATTACACTTCCTGAAGCAGGAGAGAATTCTCACCACAAACGAATTTAATGATTGTAATATGATTAGCGGTTCTAAATAAATATGTGAAGATTATTTGGTAATTAATATAAAAATGTTTAGCTTATATGACATTGTGAATGTGTTTGCATTCAGATCAAACTAGGGTGCAAAAAGAATACTTGTAGGCTGAGACACTATAAAGATTTTTCCAGAGATAAATGTATGTTTTTCCAGAAAGAAAACTATTCATTTGATTAGGTAGATTTTAACCGTTGTGTTATATGTGTATATGTGTGTGTGTATTTGTATTTAATCTTGGGCTTCTCTAATTTTGTGTTATTGCTGGCACTCTTATTCATTTCTTTTCCTATCTGTACCAAATGTGGACTGTCAGTTAGTATCAGATTGTTTCTGGGACTGGCCAGACACACTTAGTGCAGGTGTGAGTATGGAGTATCTTTGTTTGGTTTTCTAAATACCAGGCTGATTACAGATAAGCTCATAATTATTAAGCTTTGTGGAGCTTGAACTGGATCAGTGTTCTACACCCTTGCTGCTCAGACTGTGGTATGTGGCATCACAGAGAGTTTATTAGAAATGTACAGTCTCAGCCTTAACCCCAGATCTACTGAACCACAATCTGCATTTTAGCAAGTTCTCCAGATGATAGGAGCATGCATTAAAGTTTGAGGTGCACTGCGTTGCTTGGTAAAGAAGACTGAGGTCTTGCACAAACCTGTATAAAAATTATAGCATCATTTATTTTAATCTGAGGTGATCTTACACTGACTTTGGAATCTGATATATCTGGTTGAAGAAATGAAGGCCCAGCAGTGGTAAGGGACTTTCATAACGTCACACATTTCTAGATTTGTAACTCAGGTTCTGACTCATTCCAATGCTTTTCTTTTGCTAGTTACTGCCAGAGTTCACCTTATTAAAACTGAATTAAAGCCTTCACCAATGATAGCTAGGTATTCTTCAACAACAAACATTTGTTGAAAAATGGACAAGCAGCCCAATACTCCTGTGTGTCTCTTGTAACTACTTCTGTTTCTCAAGAATGCGTTCCACCCCCCTCTACCATTCCTTTTTGCGGTGTGATTCTGCAGTCCTTTCGTGCAGACTTCCAGATTAAAATTCAAATTATGAAGCCTAAGAAATATGGACTTTAGTGATTTGGGCCTTGTTTGCTTTTTGCTTCCACCTTCTGCTGTTTCATGCCTTATATGCTTCTGTCATGCTGAACTATTTACAATTCTTCAAAAATGTTCAGATGCTTTTTAAAGTTGAGAAATACTTGTATGTTGTGTGTCTTCTGCCTGGAATCTACCCCTCACCTGTTTGACAAGCACCCATATTGTACTCCTCAGGATAACTCCTACTCAGCGCAAATGCTACCTTGTTTGTTCCCTCCTGGAATCCTTCCCCAGCCTCCCTATGGTGTTAAGCCTCTTACATTCTTTCATAACAGCTGACCAGAGTGCTTTTACTATATTGTAGTTGGTTTTTTTACTCCCTAAACCTGAATGCAGAGACTCTCTTACTTATCTCTCAGAGTGGCACCTGGCCTGTAGAAACTGCTTCATTTCTGAAGACTGAATGCAAGTTGAGTCACCAGAGAGTGGAAAAACTGTGGAAGGTTATATAATCTGGAAGTTAGATTGAGTAGGCTTAACAAGTCAGAGACTTGGGTTTATTTTTGTGGCTTTACACAACTATAAGCAGAGATTGGGATTTCATTGTTGAATTCATTTAACAAATATTTATTCATCACTTTGATTTGTTCTAGGTATATCGACAAAATCTAGAACAGTAATTGACACGTATGAAAAGTCCCTGGTCTATGGACCTTTAATTTTAATCAGGAGTCTGAACAATAAACACATACATGTTAGAATGTCAGATAGTTAATAGTATTATGCATAGGGCCGGCCGAGTGGCGCGTTGGTTAAGAGTTGACTTGGAACGTCAGCTCTGAGCAGCAGGGCCCAGGTTTGGATCCCACATGAAGGCCAGTGACGCCGCACCCTCTACAGCTAAGATGGTGAACAACAGCTCGACCTGGAGCTGGGCTGCCGTGAGTTGCTGGCAATGGCATAGGCTGCAGTGGGGTTTGTCGGCAGGTGGCGTGAGCTTTTGTGAGCCCCCGTGCATGGCTGTCCAGTGGCCAGCAAGCAACTGCCTCACCCAGGAAGAGCGCTATGATCACAAGACCAACATGGGCCAGTGAAGCAATGTCTTCCACAATTAGACTGAAGAACAAAAGGACAGCAGCTTGTCTGTTCCCCTTCCCCGATTCCCCAACACTGTTCCCCTCCCCCAATTCTCCAATAAAATCTTTAAAAAAAAGTATTATGCATAAAAATTAAGAAGGCTATCCAGACCATAGAGATTCTGGGTGGAAGGGTGTGCTATTTTAGATTGGGTGTCAGGGAGGACTTGATTAGTTGATGACTTGGGCAGAGACAGGATCGAGGTTAGTGAACAAGACACGCAGCCACCTAGAGGCAAGAATTTACAGGGGAAAGACAAGATACATTTTATGTATCTATTCCACTAAAGATGGACAGCGTGTTGTCTCCAACTCTGTCTCACTATAGGTGAATGCCCTTATCCTTGTCTCCTCCTTGTTTGCCTATGCAGGAGTTTCTTTGGTTATAGCACCAAGTGTGAAACTTCTGGGTCAAGGCTATAACCTATAAGTCATAGGACACACACACACAAACACACACACACTTACACAATCTCAGCAGGGACAAGATAGCTTTCCGAAGAGGTTGTAACAATGTATTCTAGCAGTTATGAATAAAAATTTCAATTTCCATACATTCTTGCTAGTGCTGAATATTTGCGGGCTTTGTAATTTTTGCCAATCTGATGATTATAAAGTAATTTCTCAATATTTTAAAAATTCCTGATAACCAGTGATACAGTATCCTAATATTAACCATTTGGCTTTTCCCATCTGTGAATTGTCTATGTACATTCTTTGTCCAGTTTTCTTGTTTTGTTGATTCAAAAGGGTTCCTTGTATATTCTATATAATAATTCTTTGTCTGTTTCAGTCATTTAAAATTCTCCTAATCTTCACTTGTTAACTTTATGTATGGTGTTTTCATTGACTCCATTAATTTTGGTCTTCTATTTTGATGTAGTATAATTTATCAGGAAGATAAGCTATAGGCTTGATGTTGTATTTGATTCTCAGGTCTAAAGCTAAAAAAACAAATGCAAAAGTAGTTGGTTTCATTTGAAGTACCAATGGATAGTACTATGATCAAAAAGAAAAAAAAATTGTAGCTGAAAGTTTTGTATTGGGTTGGAATAGGAGACTTGAATTCTAGGTTCCAGAAATGTCACTAATGAGCCTGTAATCCTAGAGAAGCCATAGTTTATTTTCTAAACCTCTATGGGACATAGTTTCTTGGTCAGTAAAACAAAAATGCTTTAATTAGATATACTTAACTACTTAGAGAACAGATAGGATAGCTCCATGGTGATAGGAAAATTATTTTTTCAAAACATTTTAATGATAAAATGTATAATAGTTTCTAATTGTGGGGACATTACTGGGCATATAGTTTATGCATGAATGAATTTCATTTTTAATGAATGAATTTTTAAAAATGCAGTGATTCCTTAGACTAAACTCTCAAAACAAGAATGAGATTCTTCTAGGAGTTAGTGATGTCCTGGACCCGTAATTGGAAACTATCAATCAAAGATGTATATATTTGGTGAGGACTGATGATCCCTTAACACTTAGCGGAAGGTTTTCACTAAATGTAAATCTGATGAGTTATAGTCTGTTAAATTTAGGCAGGTGCTATTACTCCGGTTCAAAGAACAGTATCTGCCTCAAAATCAAGCTTACTTCTTTCCCTCCCGATTTCTTTGTTTTACAGCAGAGAAGGAATTTTAAAACCAATAAGCATTATTGCTGTTCTTTAGTAGTATTTGTTTATTTATTTCTGCAGTATTGTGTACAAAGCAATCTAATAGTTAAGACATTTACACCCCTCATAAAGTGATGACCCCTCCCCCAAGCTACTACCCCTCCAACATCTTATATAGCTGTTAATGATACCATCGACTGTCTTCCCTATGTTGTACTCCACAACCTGTGACTATATATACCTAAATATTTAGTTATAGTTGACATTTGATATTATTCTACCTTAGCTTCAGTTGTACAGTGCAGTGGTCAGACATACACAGTCTATGAAGTGATCCCCCTGATAAGTCCAGTGCCCATCTGGCACCTTACATGATCTTTACAACATTGTTGATTATATTCCTCATACTGTATTAAGTACCAATTGGTATTCCTTAATACCTTCACCTTTTTCATCCTGCCCCAAACCCCATTCCTATCTATCACTCTGATAAATTTAGTACCTATCTGGCACCATACCTATTTATTATAGTATTATTGACAGTATTCCTTTTTTTTTTTTTTAGCTGAGCCATCTTGCCACCTGTTGGCAGCTCAACAGCAACTCAGCTCAGGCTGGCATTGAACCGCCGTTGCTCAGAGCTCAGCTCGCACTCTTGAGCGAGCTCGTAACCAACTGAGCCAATCAGCGAGCCCTCTTGACTATATTCCTTATGCTATACTCTACATCCCGATGACTACAGTGTAACAACCAATTTGTACTTCTTTTTTTAAAAAAGATTTTATTGGGGAACTGGGGAAGGGGAACAGCCAAGTTGTTGTCCTTCAGTCTTAGTTGTGGAGGGCGCAGCTAGCTCAGCTCCAAGTCCAGCCGCCATCTGGCCGCCCTTTGGCAGCTCGCGGCTGCTCAGCTCAAGGTGCCATGTTCAGTCTTAGTTGCGGGTGGGCATAGCCCACCATCCCATGTGGGATTCGAACTGGCAGCGTTGTTGTTAGGAGCACATGCTCTCACCAGCTGAGCCATCCTGCCACCTGTTGGCAGCTCAGTGACAGCTCAGCTTGGGCTCAGCTCACTGGCTCATGTGAGAACTGGCAACTGTGTTTGCTCAGAGCTTGTGCTCTTAACCAATTGAGCCACTCTGCCAGCCCCAATTTGTATTTCTTAATCCCTTCCCCTTTCTCCCATCCCTAACCCTCCTCCCATCTTAAAGAAGTCCCTCTAAGAGTCCTTGTAATACTGGAATGATGGTGATGAACTCTTTCAGCTTTTTGTTGTCTGGGAAGCTCCTTATCTGACCTCAATTCTAAATGTTAGCTTTGCTGGGTAGAGTAATCTTGGTTTAGAATTGTTGCTTTTCATCACTTGAAATATTTCACGCCAGTTCCTTCTTGCCTGCAAAATTTCTGTTGAGAAATCAGCTTCCAGTCTTATGGGGGTTCTCTTGTATGTAACTAACTGCTTTTCTCTTACTGCTTTTAAGATTCTCTCTTTGCCTTTAACCTTTGGTATTTTAAGTGTGATGTGTCTTGGTGTTTTCCTCTTTGGGTTTATCTTGTTTGGGACTCTGTGCTACCTGGGCTTGTATATCTATTTCCTTCACCAAGTTAGGGAAGTTTTCTGTCACTATTTCTTCAAATAAGTTTTCAATTCCTTGTTCTTTCTCTGTTCTGGTACCCCTATAATGTGAATGTTGGTATGCTCGATATTGTCCTGGAGACTCCTTAAACTCTCTTCAAGTTTTGGATTCTTTTTTCTTTTTGCTGTTCTTGTTGAGTGTTTTCGGCTACCTTATCTTCTACATTGCTGGTTGGATCCTCTGCTTCATCTAATCTACTGTGGATTCCCTGTAATATTGGGTTGTTGGAAAAGTCATGACTCATTTTTGCAACAAAAAACAAAGAAAAATACGTCATGACTTTTCCAACAACACAATGTATTCTTCGTTTCCATTATTGTATCTTTTATTTCTGACTGGTTCTTCTTGTTCATGGTTTCTATCTCCATTATTATGTTTCTATCTCTTTGTTGAAGTTCTCCCTGAGATCACGGAGCATCCTTATAAGCAGTGTTTGGAATTCTGCGTCTGATAGATTGCTAATCTTCATTTCGCTTAGTTCTTTTTCTGGTACTTCTTTCTGTACTTTTATTTGGGACACGTTTCTTTGTCTCACCATTTTGGCTGCCTCCCTGTGTCTGTTTCTGTGTATTAGGTAGGGCTGCTATGTCTCACAGTCTTCGTAGAATGGGCTTATGTAGTAGGTGTGTGTGGGGTTCAGTGGTACAGTCTTCCTGGTCATGTGAGCCAGACACTCCAGGTGTGTCCCTTGTGTGGGTTGTGTGCGCCCTCGTGTAGTTGAGGCTTGGTTGATAATTGCATATCAGTAGGAGGGATTGACTAGGGCTCACTGGTTGTGAGGACTGGCCTAGACTAAGTGGAAGAATTGTGCAGGGGCTGATCCTACAGAGCAGGATCTGCCTCAGCAGGACTCTGGTGCCTGCCCAATCTACCCCTTGGGTGTGTCATACTTGGAGGCAGCTGGGTAATGCTCCATCTCATTTTGAAGCTGGCCACTGGGGGCGCCAGCCCCAGGACCACCTTGGAGGGGATCTTCTGTAGGTCAAGTTTAGCCACAGCCAGTGCCCCCACCAGGGCCACCCGGCAGGAGCCACAAAGAAATCTGCAGATAGCTGCCGCCCTTGCTGTACTTGGAAGTGCCTCAAAAGGCCAAGCTGCGAACCAAGGCCGGCTGCCTCTAGTGCCACCCTTAGCACTTCTCAGCCAGAGGTACAGGACATGCTCAGGCCTGTTGCTGCTTGTCTGGGTTCCACGAATCTTTGAAAGACCCTAGGAAAGTCTGTAGCCTAAGCCAAGGCAGGCGGTCTGCATGAAAAAGCCACTGGAAGAGGCCTGGGTGAGCCTGAAAGTTGGGCCACGCTGTGGTGAATGAATAGTGTTAGCACTGCCTTGATGTGGGGGTCACTTATTTAGGATAAGCTCCTTAACTTCCTTTTAGGATGTGTTCAGTTATGGGAGACTCTCACATATACCAAGCAGGCAAGAGGCTTACTGCAGTTTATCATTGCCATTTCACTAAAAGCTCCAAGTGAGACAAAAATACGTGGGTTTATTGGACAGGACTTCCATCATAGCTGCCTCCTGGCTCTGTATACTGCCTTCTTACATACTGTATGTAATTTACCCATATAGTTCTCTGTTTCCTCCTGCTAGAGTACCAGCATACTTTGTTCTATGGCAGCTCACTGTGTTGTGCTTCACAGATGTTGCTTTTTTTTTTTTTTAACAAATTGAAGGCAAGACTCTCCATCAGCCAAAAAACTACTACTCACTCTTATTGTTGTGGTCTAGAACTGAACCAACAATATCTCTGAGGTATGCCTGCATACTCTTTGTAAGGGCAAGGATTTTTTTTGTATTTTTAGTTCATTAATTTATCTCAGGTGTCTAGAATGATGTCTGACATTTGTAGGTGTTCAATAATTATTGAATGAATGAAGGTGGAAAAGTCTAATGATAAACCAAATAAATATCAGAGAGCACAAGATTGGCACAAAGGGTTTAGATATTCCCAGTGAAAAGTATTGTTAAATTTTGTTAGCTCGACGTACCTCATTTCAGTAGAGGTAGACAATGATTGGACTGTTCACTCATTTATTCCTTCATTAATTTTTTTTTTTTAGGCATTCAGCATACTGTTTACTCTTGTAGTATCTTTTATAGATATTTCTTCCTTTACTGTGATATAATTCCTGTTCTTCCAGAAAGATAGTTGTTTCTTTGACCTCTTTTTGTTTTACCTTTCTAAAAGTCAGCTTTCCACCCTGAGAAATCACAATCATGTAATTACTTTGTTCAGTTCATCAAACATTTACTGAGCATTTGCCATATCTCTGACACTGTACTTGGTGCTGGTATTTATAGATGAATAAGATGAAGGTTCTTGCCTTTAAGCAGCCCTTGATTTTGTAGATGAGATGCAATTTAACAAGGAAATCAATGGAAGAGAAGCATGTACTGTGTAGAGCAGTAGCGTGAAGAAAGGGTCGCTTCGCCATTCAGTGCAGTTATAGGTTTCCGGAGGTGATGCCAGCCTTGAGCAGCGACTTCAGTGGCTTCTGTGTCCATGACCCATTGGCTGCCATTTAATAAAACATTTGCACAAAAGCAGAGTTGTATAATGAACCCTATCTCCACACCACCTGGTTTTAACAATTGCCAGCTCACTGTCAATTTTATTTCATCTTACCTCTACCTACTTGCCCCCTAACTACCATTCAGGTTTAACTTTTTTTTGTTTGTTTTGACAAGCTGCTTCAATTGAAGGTTTTGGTTCCTCAAAATAATAAAATGTTTCTTTATCTTTAAGCTTTCTAATATGATAACTTTTCTATTTTGATTATCTTTGAACTCTTCTTTGGTCTTCGCTGAAGTTCATTTCTTTCTTGTCTTGGACAGACATGTTATCTCTCTCTGGTTTGCTTTTGACTTCAGGCAGTTTAGCAATATTTCCTATCCCCAAGAATGTGTTTTCTGCCTCCTAGTCTTTTTGTAGATTTGGGTTGTAGATTATGATTTGACTTAATGTGGAATGTTAATGCTTTTCTCATCAGATAATTTTATCCCTTTCCTCATATTACTTTGCCTGTTCTTGTTCCACAGTTTCTTAGTCTCCTTTATGCTAAAACATTGCTTACGTTTTCTTAAATTCTGTCATGTTTACTTCGTGTAAAGCTCAAAACATATCTTCATCTCACATTTTCTTTTGACAGAGTATTTTTAATGATGCAGTATCTAACTACAGAAGTAGCAACAGTGCTGTAAGGAAGCTTTTTGGTTGTCATGTTTTGCCTCATGGTAAGGTTTTCATTTTCATGTTTTGAATCCCATCTTTTTTGATTATTCTGTAGGTTCCCATTCATTTCTTTCTCTCAGCATTTCCTGAATGCTGAAAACCCTTGTTGTATTTCCAGATGGTTGTCCTAGCCAAGTGGTCACTGAGAATTCGAATATCTTCCTCTTTCCCTGTCGTTGAGGGGAAAAGGATGCTTGGAAATACTCTTTGGGGTGTAGCACTTCTTACCATCAGGTGGCACTGCAGATTACTCTATTTTTACATCTTTAGGAATGTTAGATATCGCAGTTGTTATCTGGTAAAGAAAATTAATGTGGAAACAGTTATGGAGAAGTGATTAGAAATGAAATTAAAGACACTGAATTGCTAACAAATACAAACTTATTTTCCTTTTATGCGGTGGAAGTATACTGTATATAATATGTGATGCTTAAAGGAAAATAAATAATACGTTAGACCTTTTGGGTTAGTTTTATTTTTCAACTATTGTTTTTATAAACACCAAATAGTAAGAGTATTACATACTTCGTAAACATGACTATTTCCAGTTAAAACTGCTGTTGGATTACAAGACTCAGAGGCCCCTGAGAGAGGAAGATTGTTCTTTGGTAAACATTGCCATCACAAATCTAGGCAATATGAAAGAACTGTTACTTATCAATTCTTGTTACTGAAGACCAAGTTTGTAAGCTTTCGTTCCTGAACTTTTATGTGCAGTTGATGACCCCATTACCTACTTACATGTGCGATATTTAGTACAGTGCCATGATTTCTTGGTATGTGTTTGATAAGAGAAATAAATACATGATGATTTGAAGCTTTCGAGAAGTTGGGATGTTTTAGGAGTAGGGAAAAGAAATGAAGCAATTTTTTCCCATGGAAATTGAGAACAGATACAAAGTGAAAATTCTTGGCTTTTTAAAAATATTTTTTTTCATCATAAAGGTAAAATACAAGGTGTGACAATTAAGTTCGTGAGCTTGTTGCAACAATGTTGCTAACCATTTTTGATATCAGAGGGATTATTCATTATGAATTTGTACCAACTGGACAACCAGTTAACCAAGTTTACTATTTGGAAGTGCTGAAAAGGTGCGTGAAAAAGTTAGATGACCTGAACTTTTTGCCAGTAATTCATGGCTCTTGCATCACGACAATGCACCAGCTCCCACGACACTGTCTGTGAGGGAGTCTTTAGCCAGTAAACAAATAACTGTATTGGAACACCCTCCCTACTCACCTGATCCTGGCCCCCAATGACTTTTTTCTTTACCCAAAGATAAAAGAAATACTGAAAGGAAAACATTTTGATGACATTCAGGACATCAAGGGTAATACGATGACAGCTCCAGAAAAAGTTCCAAAATTGCTTTGAAGGGTGGACTAGGCACTACTGTCAATGCATAGCTTCTCAAGGGGAGTACTTTGAAGGTGACTGTAGTGATATGCAGCAATGAGGCATGTAGCACTTTTTCTAGGATGAGTTCGTGATCCTAATTTTCAGACCTTGTGTGTAGACTCTAAGAATCCTCATAACCCCGGGGTTACATAAACACAACTGCTGTTTATTATAATTTAATTTCCCACTTGTCTTTTGTTCTTAGGCATTTTTATATTTCTGTAGTTTTACACATGATTTTTGTTTTGTTTTGTTTTTGTTTTTGACAATACACATATCCCTCTAATTACAAAACAGACTAAGAATATTTTTAAGTCCTGATTGGTTTAGGAGGATTTACGCTTGTAACTTCTACCACCAAGTGGAAGTTTGTAGGTCTTTTGTTTCAAGAACTTGACTAGATGGGATATTTTAGAGTAAAGAAGAGAAAGCAAGGAAGTAACTCCTTCTTGTTCTATATGTTTTATTGCAAAATTTTTATTTCCAAATAGATCAGTCTTTGACAGTCTTGAAATCTGATAGGGATCTCATAGGGAATGCTTCAGCAGCCCTGGTAATTCTTTAAATGGCGGGCGGCTCTTTGGAGATATATGGAAGCATCTTTAGTCAAAACAATCCCTAGGAAGTGTTATTTACATATAGTGTGCAGGGATGCTAAACAGCCCGTAATGTCCCAACAGCCAAATGACCTCTGTTGAGAAACTGAAATGAATCCAAACTGTACTGTATGGATTTGAATGGGAATGGCATCTTTGCAACCTTCTTGGCTTATGTCCCAAGTCTGAACTTTAATCTCGCTCTAAGTTCTTGAACAAATGCTCTTCCTTGCCCTGAATTAACATTGGTTACTGTTGTTGATACCGTTGCCAAGTTTTTCATTTCTTCAGTCCCTTTTCCTTGTCTCTTGTTGACTTTGGCATTTACATAGTCTTAATCACTTAAAAAAAGTAAGAGCCTTATAAGATAAAATGCCAGCACTTACTGAAAGTATAGAATTCAGTTTTCAGTACATTCACAGAGTTAAGCAACCATCACTACAGTCGATTTTAGAACATTTTCATTATCCTAAATAGAAATCACGCTCCCATCATCAGTCACTCCACATTTTCCCCTGATCCCCTAGCCCTAGGCAGCCACTCTTTTACTTTCTGTTTTTATAAATTCTGTGCATTTCATAAAAATGGAACCTTACAACTTGTGGTCTTTTGTGACTGCCTTCTTTCACTTAGCATAATGTTTTCAAAGTTCATTTATGTTACAGCATGTATGGAAAAGGATTTCACTTCTTTTTACTCTTTTCACTTGGATATCCAGTTGTTCCAACACCATTTGTTCAAAAGACTATGCTTTCTTTCTCCATTGAATTGTCCTGGTACCCTTGTTGAAAATCAGTTGACCTTAGATGTAAGGGTTAGTTTCTGGACTTTCAAATCTATTTCACTGACGTATGTATCTATCCTTTTGCCAGCCACCAACCCTGTCTTGACTGTGGTAGCTGTGTCATAAATTTTGAAATCTGAAAATGTGAGTGAATTTCCCATATTTCTGTTTTTGATTGTGATCAGAGAACGTATTTGCCTGATTTCAGTCCTTTTAAATTTGTTGAGGCTTGTTTTGTGGCCTAGCATATGGCCTGCCCTGGAGAATGTTTCGTGTGCACTGCATGTATACTCAAGCATGTGTGCATTCTGCTGTTGTTGTGTGGAATGTTCTGTAAACGTCTGTTAGGTTCAGTTTGTGGACAACGTCGTTCAAGACTTATTTCCTTGTTGGCCTTCTTCCTAGCTGTTCTACCTGTTATTGAAAGTAGAGTATTGAAATCTCCAGATGTTATTGTTCCTGGTGTGGAACCTCTGCCATGGGAGCAGGCTGGGGTAGCCATGACTGAGGCCCACTATTCCTGGCCTCACATGCATGGGGTAGAGTGTCCGCACCATGAGTGGTGCTTGGGTGGAAGAACAGAGACCTAGACCTCTCAGCTACGGTTGCCTGGAATAGAGCTGTAGCACATAGCTGGGCCGGATGAGAAATGCTGGCTGCTTGCCCCTCTTGGGGAGAAACTATAGCCCTAGATCCAGGAGCAGGGGTGAGAAGGACCCCATGTTCCTGGCTACATCTTCCTGGAGTAGGGCTTTGTCACACTGTGGGCAGGAATGAGTTCATGGCTCCAATGCCAGATTCTTGCTGTCTTACGAAGATTTAATAGTATTTCTTGCATGAAGGTTTCGCCATTTGCTGTATGCTTTTAACCACACTTTTTAGAGACTTTAAAAGGTTGTTTTTTTATAATTTTTACTAGCTCTGGTCGTTTCACTGAGTGGATCTGTGTACCTCTTATTGCCACCATGCCAGAAGTGTTCTGGGAAAAGGTGACTGTTTCTGTTTCTTTTAAACTGGAATTTGGGTCTAGAGTCTTCATTAGATTAAGGTTGAGCATTTTTGGTGTTTCAGAGGTGAAGTTGCATACTTTTTATTGCATCACATCAGGATGCACCTAAGGTTAAGTTGTGCAGCTGTTTATACTAAATTTGCTTTCTTGGTTAAACTGGTAGCTGACAGATCCCTTCATTTTAAAGGTTTCTTTCTTTATTGTACTCTGCAAGTATTGTGCTACTTGACACACTGAGACTGCTATGTTCCCTAATAGCTGTTCTTTTAATTAATGGTTTTAGCGTTTTTTTATTGATCCATACATGAATAAATTATTTTACTGGGGGCACCTTTATGATTTTGAAATACTTTTTTATTTTAAAATTTTTATTGTAACCTTACATCTTTTTTTTCTAAGTCGATTTACTTACTGCTGTAACATTTAATAATGGAGTGGGGTTATTGTTTGTGTGGGATCTCCCAAAACTGAGGGCTGACTCAGGTATGTAATAAGTCTAAAGAAAGTCATCATGGCTGAAATTAAAGTCACTGCAGGCCTGAGATTTGATTTTGTAGGTTTGTTTGGGATCTTTAAAAATTTTTAGATGCTTTAGTAGTTTTTCTTTTTTGTAACAATCCATTATAGGTCTGTCATTCCTGAATTAAGTTATTTTTTTTAAACTTTTTTATTATTATTAGTTACAGATGTACAAAACAATGCAATAGTTATCTTTTTCACCCCTTACAAAGTGACTACCCCTCACCCCTCCTTTACTCCCCACCCCCTGAATTAAGTTATTTTTTGATGATGCATTTAATCTGCAATTTAGGAATTGATTGCTGCTGAAAGCTTCCCTCATAAGATAATTACTTGGAAATATTTCCAATAGAAGTTATTCATGATGGTTTGTTGCTCAGACCTAGAAGCCTTTTTGCCCATTAGATAAACCACTCACAATAGTGTTTCTTTGGGGGAAATATACTCTGGGTTCCAGCTGGTATTTTAGAACCTTATTTTTCTTAGTTTGTTTTAATGATTAGAATATTTCTCACTGCCTCGCACCTTATTATCCCCCAGAGAAAAAGACCCTTTCTGATTCTTTATCATTATAACAACTATTACGGTGCTGGGCACAAAGTTGGTTCTCCAAAAATATGTGGATTGAGCTCTCCCTCCCACACTGGGTGGGCTTCTTGGGGGGCAAGGATCAAAAACAAGGGGCGGAGGGGACAGGCATATACTTCCGGGGAGGGTGCTGGAGGGTGGCAGGGTCGGAACTCGAGCAGCTTCCACTAGAACAGGTAAGTGGTGGGGGTGAGGGGGCATAAGGATGCGAGTACCTAGACTTAAGGGCTGCCTTGCTGTGAAGGTGCGGAGCTGTGCAGAGGGAAGGTGTGTGTGTGAGTTCTCTGCACAGCCTTTGCTCTAGGTTAAAATTGCTCAGGGAGTGGGCAGTGGGCAGTGCTTTTACTTTTAAAGTTTAGCCCCAAACAGGGACATGGCTTTTTTCTTTCCTTTTGGGGGTGGAGGTGGGGTGGGGATGAGTTCTGGTAGAGCCTTTCTCTATTATTATATTCATATTAATCTATTCATATATTCTTCCTAACTTCCAGTGCTTTTTTCATACATATATAAAAGTCCAGACACTTTATTTTCCACTATAAGGTTGTATATGAGCTGTTCTGTCTACTTCTCCTACTTTGTCTTGTACCACTTTCCCCTTTTCTCATTAAGTGTCAGTCATACTGGCCTCCTTAAGTTTGTTTCTAATCTTAAGGCCACATTTTCAGTTGGTTTCAGTACCCGGAGCTCTTCATGTCTGGGGTCTCTTTTGTCATTCATGTCTCTTGTAATTGTCACTCCAGAGAAGCCTGTCTTGAACACCCATAACACATTCAGTTACAGTCTTTCTGTCTTGAACACATCTCATTTTCTTCACATCACTACTTTTCTTTTTCTTTTCTTAAACGTATCTGTTTTCTCCCACTAGAGAATATAAGCTATATTCTCAGCATCTAGAGCAGCCCCTGGTACACAAAAGGCTTTCAGCAGTTTAAGGAAATAAATCAGTAAATTAGTTACTGAGTGGTTCAGTGTGAAGTACTTTATTGTTCCAAATTGCATACTTTAATCAGCAAATATTTATTAAGAATATATTATGTATATGGGCCGGCCGAGTGGCTTGGTGGTTAAGCGCTGGCTTGGGAAGCCAGCGGCCCTGGTTCGGGTCTCACATATGAGGGCCAGTGACACTGTCCTAAAAATAAAAAAAAAAGAATATATTGTGTATCTTGTTGGGCTCCTGGGACTACAGAGATGCTTTAGGTGTTAGTTCTGTCACCCAAGGAAGGCCACATTAGGTACTGATTAAGACTCGTGGCTTTGATATCAAGTTCAAGCATTGCCACATAATAGATTTGACCTTGGCAGGGTAAAGTCTCTGATCCTTTAGTTTTCTGCCTACCACATAGAACTAGTATTAGTAATAAATAAATGAATAAAGCCTTGTACAATGCTTGGCATGTAATACATGCTCAGATGTTGCTGTTTTTTTCTTTTAAACTTTTTATTTTTGCTGGCTTGAATGATGGGGATTTTAAGTAAGTATAGGTGGTATATAGAAAGACAGAAATCCAGCTGAAACATGGAGTCGGTGACTGAAGTAGCAGAGTAATCAGAACATTGAAGCCTTTGCTCCATTTATGTTTCTGTTAATTTTTTATGTGTGATGCACATTTCATTGTGTTCATTTCTCCTCGCCAGGTTCCCATGGATCTCAATAGTGCCAGCAGTGTTGTTCTCCAGGTTTTAACACAGGCCACGAGTCAGGACACTGCGGTGCTAAAGCCAGCCGAGGAGCAGCTGAAACAATGGGAGACGCAGCCAGGTTTCTATTCAGTGTTGCTGGTAAGTTCTAGTAATTCACCATTATATTTAATAAAATGAGACACCATTAGTATGTTAATTGTTTCAAATACCTGCTGGTGTTGGTGGTTTACCTATGAAAAGGATCCAAATATTTGGCAGCCATTGCACCGCCCTTTACTAATTTAGGGCATCGCTCTTTGAAGGTGTTTGTTATGGGTGTATGTTGTGGTGAGTCTACTTTTTCTGTTTTAATTTAGAAGATGTTTATTTTCATTGTATGTGTGTGTAGGTTGTGATATATAATTAGGTTTATTTTGTTTTAGGTTTATTAGGTAATTCAAACATAATTTTAAAAGTACAGTAATATAATGCATTTCTTCCAATATCTATTACTCAGCTTAAACAATTACACTCTCCTGAGCAGGTATGCTTTATTATATGAATTGTTGAGCTATAGATATTTAGAAAATAACAATATGAAATATATACTGATAAAATTTAAATGAAACAGTTAATTAAAAAAATCTATCCAGGGGCCGGCCGAGAAGCGCAGTGGTTGGGCGCTGGTTTGGGAGGCCAGCGGCCCCGGTTCGGGTCCCACATGTGAGGGCCCGTGACGCTGCCCTCTACAGCTAAGATGGTGAACAACAGCTCCACCTGGTTGCCTCTATAGCTAAGATGGCCAGCGACTGTGTGGGCTGCAGCCCTTGATGCAGTGGGCTGCCATAGGCTACAGTGAGTGGCTGGCAGCCAGCGTGAGCTGCCAAGAGCCGCCACGAGCGGCCGTCCAGAGGCCGGCGACTGATCTGCCTCATCCAGGAAGAGCGCAATGACGATACCAACATGGGCCAGTGAAGCAACGTCCTCCACAACTAGTCTGAAGAACAAAAAGACGGCAACTTGTCTGTTCCTATTCCCCGATTCCCCCTCCCCACCAAAAAAAATCCATAATTTAATACAGGTATAATTAATGTTTTTTTAGTATGATATATATTTTTATATGGTTGGTCTCTCTTTGTTCTGGTAGCTAATACTTTTAACTTATTACATGTTCATTCTAATATTGTTTCTTATTTACAGAATATTTTTACAAACCATTCCCTGGATATAAATGTAAGGTGGCTTGCTGTGCTGTATTTCAAAAATGGAATCGATCGTTACTGGAGACGAGTAGCACCTCAGTAAGTTCCATTGCTCTCCTCCCGGGATAATGCTTTCCAAATTCACGGCAGTATTAGAATGTACCTGTTCATTCTTTATGTAAAAGAAAGTGTTTCTGTTTACTTCAGCTGCACATATACTAAAATTGGAACAATACAAAGATTAGCATGCTCCCGTGCTAGGATGACATGGCAATCTGTGAATTGTTTGATATTTAAAAGAAAAAAAAAAAAAAGTGTCTTGGGCCGGCCGAGTGGCGCATTGGTTAAGCGCTGGTTTTGGGATGCCAGCGGCCCCGGTTCGGATCCCACATGAGGGCCAGTGACACTGCCCTCTACAGCTAACAACAGCTCCACCTGGAGCTGGGCTGTGCGAGCCCCGGTGATGGTGTGGGCTGCCATAGGCTATAGTGAGTGGCCTGCAGCCAGCGTGAGCGGCTGGCAGCCAAGCGTGGGCTGCCAATAGCCGCGGTGAGCGACATCCAGAGGCCAGCGACCGATCTGCCTCATCCGGGAAGCGCGCAATGACGATACCAACAGTGAAGCAACATCCTCCGCAACTAAACTGAAGAACAAAAAGACAGCAACTTGTCTGTTCCCCTTCCCCAATTCCCCAACGCTGTTCCCCTCCGCCAATTCCCCAATAAAATCTTAAAAAAAAAAAAAAAAAAGTGTCTTAACTATTAAAATAGAAATGTGTCCTGCATAGTTCATTACAAATCAGTATCCATAGTACTGCTTTTCTCCAGCAGTTTATATTTGGGGGAGGGAGGATATGGGTCTCTTGTCGGCCTGCTTTTGAAGATCTCTAATTTTATTGGCACAAAACAAATGATGAGTGAATGAGTCATGTTGAAAAAGTCTGTTTTTCTATTTTTTATTTTTTTTTAAAAGAAGTAAGAGGTTAGGATTTTGGAAAAAAGCCATTGAGAAAGAAATTCCAGGTCATTTCTGAGCCAGCTGGGTGATTCCTGAGTCTTCTGCATAATTTCCTTTGTGGTGGGAATGGGATAGTATATCTTTGTAATCTCATCAGATTCAGTTGTAATCCTGTAGGTGGTTAAGTGAACAGATTTCTCCTAATTACTAATTACATGTTATATAATTGACAGGATGGCAGTGCAGACATAACTTTGGAAATTCCTTTGATAGAAAATAGTGAACCTTGCCGAAGAAGTAACATAATCTTTGTTCTCCAGTAGATGGCACTATAGCTCTTTATGTTCTTATATTCATAAGGCCTTAAAAACAAAACAAAACAAAACTTGTCTGAGTACTTCAAAGTGCATGCAAAATTATGCCCTTGAAGAATATTGGAAGCAACTGGAATAGTTTAAAGCTACACTTAAGATACTGCAGTATAAAGTAAACCATTCTCTTATTTTAAAATTAATTCATAATTTTGAGAGAAATGAAGTCTTTGGAAACAGTGCAAGCAGTACAAGCTTTTCTGCTATGTTCGATTAAATTTTAGATGTTCCCTAAAATTCAGTTTTTACTGGTTATATGAAGCATATGGTTACAAATGACTATAAAAAAATCATTTATAATGAATGACTAGAAGGGACAGATTAAATATTTCAGATTGTACTTTTGCATGAAGGATTAGAAACTGGAATTTAGTTTAAATTTGAAAAGTTGCTGAAGTTATTACATGGTATTAGGTAGTTAAATCCCAAACTGTCTCTTTTAGTATATATTGAAATACAAACTGTAAAGGAGATGAATGTACTTAGGGAGCAAGGATGTTAAGAATGTACTTAAAAAGGGAGCATTGGAGGGCCGGCTGAGTGGCGCGTTGGTTAAGAGCTGGCTTGGGATGCCAGCGGTCGCGGTTCAAATCCTACATATGAGGGCCAGTGACACTGCCCCCTACAGCTAAAATGGTGAACAGTGGCTGCACCTGGAGCTGGGCTGTGCGAGCTCTGGCAACGGTGTAGGCTGCAGCCCCTGCTGCAGTGGGCTGCCATAGGCTACAATGAGTGGCCAGCAGCCAGCGTGAGCGGCCAGCAGCATGAGTGAGCTGCCAATAGTCGTGGTGAGCGACCATCCAGAGGCCAGTGACCGATCTGCCTCATCCGGGAAGAGCGCAATGATAATACCAACATGGGCCAGTGAAGCTTCATCCTCCGCAACCAGACTGAAGAACAAAAGTACAGCAACTTGTCTGTTCCCCTCCCCCAATTCCCCAATAAAAATGTTTAGAAAAAAAGGGGGGAGCAGTGGAGCAAAGATTAGTAATCAAACTCATGTTTAAATTTCACACTGAAAAAGTCTGCTTGTTTGTATTCTTATCTAAGTTTCATTTTATATAGCTCCTACTTTTGCCACTATTTTCATGGAAAATGGATTAATTTAAGTTTGTATATCATTACTATATACAGTGTACCTTTAACTGGGTTCTAAATTAATTAGATACTATCCAGCTTCTACCTGGGATATAGTCTGAATTTATTTAATGATAGCATGTGTATAAAATTAAAGGTAGATTGTTAACTATTGAAGAATTGCCAAAATTTTCTGCATGTTAATGGCTTGTTTTCTTTAATATGTTTATATTTTTTTGTATGGTTCGTTCCTCTACTTTGGTAGCTAATCATAATCATATTATAGTAATTAAAATGAAAACTTGAACCTGGCTCCTTGGCATAGAAGAAAATTTGAATTTCAAGCTTGAAGCAAAACATAGGAGAAAACATTTCAGGGATTTGATAGAAGAGAGCTGTTAAATTGGGAAAATACAGCAGAATTATGAAAGGATCAGAGAACATTTCTAATGGGAAAGTATAGACTTTCATTGGGCTTTGACTCTTCACACAAATGTTTACCTTAATTTTGTTTTCTCATTTGTTTACTAACTTTGAGCAAGTTACTATTAAGATTTAAAAACTTTTGTTGAAGTGTAATATATAACATACTTAAAAAATGCACAAATGATAGGTACAATTTGAATACTTTTATTTTTCTTTTTAGCTGAGCCATCCTGTCACCTGTTGGCAGTTCAGCTTGGGCCGGGAATCCAACCGGCGACCCTGTTGCTCAGAGCTCGCACTCTTGGGCAAGCTCCTAACCAACTGAGCCACTCTGCCGGCCCTAAATTTGAATCTTTTTAATGTGAGCACACCTATCTTACTACCACTTGGAACCAGATAGAACATTACTAGCACCTAGAAGCCTCCCTTCCGCCCCCTCACAGTCGCCTATTCCACTCCCTCCCCCTAAGCAAGTACTATCTCTGATATCTGTCACCAGAGATTCGTTTTCCCTGTTTCTGAGCTTCATACAAGTGGAAAACATACAGTGTGTTCCCTTTTGTGTCTGGCTTTTATTTAGTGTTATAATTGTGAGATTTACCCATGTCTTTATGTGGAGCAGTAGCTTACTCTTACATAGGAGTAACGTTCCATCTTAGGGACATACCAGTTATCTGTTTGTTCTGCTGTTGAGGGGCATTAAGGTGGTTTCTAGTTATTAACTATTAAAGTAATGCTTCCTTGGAAACTCTTTCGCATGTCTTCTTGCACATAAGTGTGTGTTTTATTGTCATTTATGGTCAGATGTATGTTCAACTCTAATAGACCATGAATTAGTTTTCCAAACAGATTGTACCAGTTTACACTCTTCATCAGCAGCACATGAGTGTTGGCATTTATTCCACATTCTCGTCAGCACCTGGTCTAATCTGTCTTTCATTTTAGTCATGCTGGTGTGCTTGGTAATTTTCGGATTTTTCCAGATGACAAATGAGTACCTTTTTCATATACTTATTAGTCCTATGGATATCGTCTTTTGGGAAGGGAGGGCCTGCTATTGGCACATTTTTAAAAAATTGCATTATCTTATTGATTTGTGGGACTTCGTACATGTTTTGGATATGTAAATCCTTTGTTGAATATACATATTGAAAATATTTTCTCCCACTTTGTGACTTGCTTCTTAATGGTGTTTTTGATGAAGAGAAGTTCTTCATTTTAACGAAGTTCAATTTAGATGACTTTCTTTTATAGTTCTTTGGAGCCTGTTTACAGAATTTTTGCTCAACCCAAGGTCTTAAAAATATTGTTTTCTGCTAGAAGCTTTGTTTTACTTTTCACATGTAGGTGTATGATCTATCTGGAAGTGATTTCTGTGTGAGGTTCCTATGTGAAGTAGGGACACCACCATGCTCCCTTTGTTATAAATCAAGTACTTCACATGTATCGATCTGTTTTGGATTTTCTGTTGTTTTCTATTGGTCTATTTTTTTTTTTTAAAGGTTTTTATTGGGGAATTGGTGGAGGGGAACAGCGTTGGGGAATCAGGGAAGGGGAACAGACAAGTTGCTGTCTTTTTGTTCTTCAGTTTATTTGCGGAGGATGTTGCTTCACTGTTGGTATCGTCATTGCGCCCTTCCCGGATGAGGCAGATCGGTCGCTGGCCTCTGGATGTCGCTCACCGCGGCTATTGGCAGCTCACACTTGGCTGCCAGCCGCTCACGCTGGCTGCGGGCCACTCACTGTAGCCTATGGCAGCCCACTGCAGCAGGGGCTGCAGCCCACACCATCACCGGGGCTCGCACAGCCCAGCTCCTGGTGGAGCTGTTGTTAGCTGTAGAGGGTAGTGTCACTGGCCCTCATGTGGGATCCGAACCGGGGCTGCTGGCATCCCAAAACCAGCGCTTAACCAATGCGCCACTTGGCCGGCCCTGTTGGTCTATTCTTGCTTTAGTTATTGTATTTTATAAGCCTTCATGTATTTTCTGTTACTTTTTTGGATTTTAATTTGCTGTGCTTTTTCTAGGTTTTTGAGATGAAAGCTTAGATAATTGATATTCAGTTTTTCTTCTTAAATATATTTTTAAAACATTAAGGCTTTTATTGTAATCATGGCTTTAGTTCTGTTTCATAAGACTTGATATGTTGTATTTTCATTAGCATTCAGCTAAAAATATTTTAAAATTTCTCCTGTGATTTCTTTATAGATCCATGTATTAATTAGAAGTATATCACTTAATTGCCAAACATGTGGGGCTTTTTAGTTATTGTTGTTACTGATTTCATCTCTTGAAATGTGCTGTCTTTTTTTATCCCAGCATATGATATTTCAGTAAATGTTTTGTGTGCATTTGTGTGTGTTTTACCGTTGTGGGTTGTAATGTTTTACATATGTCAATTAGGTCAAATTTGTTAATTGTGCTATTCAAATCTTCTATATCCTTATTGAATTTTGTGCTGCTTTTCCCATCATTTACCGAGAGAAAGATGTGTTAATCTCCAAGTGTGATTATGGGTTTACCTATTTCTTTTCATTCTTTTTTGCTTTCTGTATATTGAGGCTGTATTATTAGGATCATGTAAATTCAGGGTTATTATATTCCTGTAGAATTGACCTTGTCCTAATTATGAAATGTTCCTCTATCTCTATTACTGTGTTTTGACTAAGCTCTAATTTGATTTTAATAGAGCCACACCAGTTGTCTTATGGTTGCATGGTATACCTTTAACTTTTTCTTTCAATATTTCTTTGTGTTCCATTTATGTTTCTCTTAAAGCAGCAAATAGTTGGGTTATGCTTCTTTTCATCCAATCTGATAAATGTCTTTAATTTCAGTATTATGTCTATTTACATTTAGTATAACTACTGATAAAGTTGAGGGTAAGTCTGTCATCCATTGTTTGTATTCTCTTTGTTTCTGTCTGATCTTTACCTCCCCCCTTTTTTTTCTTTCTTGATTTCCTTTGAATTATTTAAGAAATTTTTGTTAACTTTTCCTGTTGCAAGATTATTAGGACACTTTTATTACTCAAGTAATTTCCTAGGTACTATAACATGCATACTTGATTTATTAGAGACTGTCCTTAGATTAGTACTTTTTTCCAGATAATTTAAGAACTTTAACTTCATTTATGCCTTCCTGTCTTTTATGCTTTTGTTGTTGAGTACTTTAATTCTACACATATTTTAAACTCTGCAATATACTATTTTATATTATTTTGCCAGTAGTATTCATTTAAATTTACCTTTTTAATGTTCTTCATTCCTTTCAGTGTTGCCAGGCTTCCATTTGAGTCCATTTGTCTTCTGCTTGAAGAATTTCCTTTAGTATTTTTTAGTGCACTCTGTCAATGAATTCTCTCAAAAATAGAAGTTCTTTTTTTCTCATTAGGCTTCAATCTGGATTTTTTTCCACTGAACTTCCAGTTTGTGTCACTTATTATGTTTACCAGATCTAGACTTTCCCTTTGGCATTTTTTAAAAAACAGATTCTAGTTCTCTGTTGAAATTCTCCATTTTTTACGTAATCATCCTAAATATTTTAAGTGTGATTTAGCTAATTGTAGTGTTTGTATCTCCTGCTTCTATTTGTATTTTGATTTCAGTCATTTTTTTCCTGTTTCATAGTATGGCTGATAAATTTTGATTGAATACTGAACATTGTATAGGGAAAATTGGAGAGGCTTTGAATTCTGTTCTCTTTCTCCAGAAAGAATTTCATTTTCTCTGGGTAAGCAAATAGGTTGTGACTTCAGCCTTGATCTAATTGAGGGTGGTCTATTCCTGGTTTACTCTTAATCCCAGGTTTTAGCCTTTCTGGGGCTTCTACTGCAAGCCTTGGGTGTTTATTAAAGTATTGCCTTCTTGGTGGGCCCTGAATGTCAATTTTTGTCTTTCCAGCACTCTCAGACCTCTCCTTAGCCTGTTAGTTTCTTAGCTGTTACTTTCAGCTTGGTTTCTTGTGGGTACTGGTTTATCAGAACTCCTTTCCCCTCTCTCCAAGACTCTGTCTCTAAGGCCTGGCTGCCTTTGTTGCTTTTTAGATGCTGTAGGGCTGTTGTAACAAAGGACCACAAACTGGGTAGCTTAAAACAATAGAAGCATGTTTTCTCATAATTCATGAGGCAGGAAGTCTAAAATTAAGGTGCATGGAAGAGCTGTGTTCATGCTGAACACTTTAAGGAAGAATACTTCCTTGTCCCTTTTTAGCTTCTGGTTGTGGTCTGCAAGCCTTGGTGTTCTTGGCTTGCAGCTGCATCACTCTGTTGTCTCCTCCATCATCACATAGACTTCTTTTCACCTGTCTCCTCTGTGCCTGCGTCCAAATTTTCTTTTCCTTACAAACAGCCTGCCCTCATCCAGTCTGACCTCATTTAAACTTGATTACATCTGCAAAGCCCCCGTTTCCAAATAAGGGCACTGTCACAGGTTCTGGGGGTTAGCTCCTTGGACATATCTTTTTGTGGGGATACAGTTCACCTCAACAGATGCCTTAAAACTTTTAAAAAAATTATATACAACTTTTATAGCTGATTGTTATTGGGATGATTCAGCTGCCAGAATGGAAAACTTTAAAATGAGGGCTTTAAATTTAATTTTTAAATAAACAATCCATTCATATAGTTCAAAAATCAAAATGTATACATTGAATATTCTCCATCCCTGTCCTTGTGCTGTCTAATTTCCTTCCTCATTTTCAGTCAAAATAATCAGTATTGTGTTTATCCTTTTCAGATACTTAAAATGGAAGATTTTAAACTACTCGATCTCTAAATAAGTCTTTCCATTCCAAATATTGTTTGATTCTCGATTCTTTTCCCAATAGAATAACTTCTTTTAGATTTTAGAAAAGAAGTCAGTGGAAGAATAATATTTACTCATACAGATTTTGTTTAGCCAACCATTAATTTTTTTTGTAGGCAACTAATTTTTTTTTAATTAAAGTTTATTGGGGTGACAATTGTAGGCAACTATTTTTACATCAATAGAAGCAAACATCAAGACATCATATTCATTACTGTGGATTTGTCTTATTTCCTAGGGCTTACTATTTTGTGTTTCCTGTTGTGATTGGATTTATGCTTTTGAGTAACTTGATGTGCCAACATATAAGCATTGGAAATAATTTTATTTACATACCAAAAACAATCAGGGACATCTTGTTTGAAAGACTTTTTATTGTTAAAATTCACAGTAGTGCCTACCTTCATTCATTGTTAGATAATATTCTCTTCCATAATAAATATGTATTTTTACAGTGCTCTTTCAGAGGAGGAGAAATCTACATTGCGTGCAGGGCTGATCACCAACTTCAATGAACCAATAAACCAGGTTAGTGAGAAAATTAATGCCATCCATCCTTTCTCTTCCTTTAGTTTTTGCTTCTTTTCCAAACCAATTTTGTTTCTTGGCATTAAAAATAAAATCTTATTACATAATGTCCATTTGTGATGTTTAAACATACTTCTCTTTGTTTTTTTTTTAATTTTGAGATCCAGTTCTAGCTGTTAAGAATTTTGGTTAGATTTGGCTATTAATTATCTAAAACTCAGAAGTCATTTTAAGGTATACTTAAATATTTTTAAATTGAGCCAATATTGAAATAAAATCTCTATATATTTGTAGTCTTACTGCATAGAAATTAATTTTAATGGTTTAGATGATCCTTGCCTCCTTTTTTAAAAAACTACAGGATGATTTCAGGTTTCTGTCTATTTCTTGCATCTATCACATTTTCAATTCTACTACTCTGTGGGTGATAGTGAAATATACAGTTTTATTTTTTTCATTTCTGTGTAGTGAGATTTTCTTCCTTCTGAGAATAAAATAAGTTTTACTTACAGATACAGAAATTGTTACATTTTTACAAGTTACTTCTATTTATTATATTTGATTATTTTAATTTGAATATTAAAGCACATTGTATTTGGTGGTTTATCCAAAGTAGTTTTATCTCTACCTATTTAACACTTTGTAAGCGGGCATAAAAAGCTATATGACGAGTTTACTCGTTTCCTGCAAAAAATGTGTTAAATGATCTCAGTTTCCTGCTTTACAGTTCCTTATGGAGATCAGGGAAGATGGAGAGGAATGGAATAACTCAGTGGGGCAGAGGGTGGTTTTGAAGGGGTTGGGTTATTGAGGGGTAGTAAACCATCACATAGATATTCTGTCAACCAGGATTTGGAAAACACTGATCTGAACAAACATCATTATTTAAATAATTAATATTTGATGTTCATTTCTACTCAGGTAAGTGGCTCTCAAACTCTGTGATCTTAGAAATTCCTTATACTGCCAAAATAAAACTCTAAAGGATTATATCTGTTGATATTTACTGTCGTAGAAATTAAAATCAAACAATTTTAAGTTATTAATTAAAAATAATAAAACGGTTAATTGTTAACTAAATAGAATTTTAAATAACAATAGCTGTTTTTTCAAACAATTTAACGAGCATAGTTACATCGTTCTGCATTTTTACATATCTCTTTAGTGTCTGGCCATTTAAAAGAAGACATCTATGTTTTCATATTTGCTTCTTTGTTTACTCTGTTGTGATATATTTTGTAGAAGTTACATGAAGAAAAATGATCCGTTATTGGGAAAGGGAGGACTTCACAGACTACTGAAAGGGTTTTGGACCCCCCACAGGGATCCATAGACCACACTTTGAGAACGACTGTTTTAAGCAATTGTTTAATGAAATTTTATTCATTTTGGTCAAATGTATAATTAACCAAAGAGGTACTTTGCAACTATGAATGCATTCCATAACATATTTTCTTCTGATGACTAAATTATCCCCTCTAGATTGCAACTCAGATTGCAGTGCTGATTGCAAAAGTCGCTCGACTGGACTGTCCCAGACAGTGGCCTGAGCTGATTCCCACTCTTATAGAATCTGTGAAAGTCCAAGATGATCTTCGACAGCACAGAGCATTACTTACCTTCTATCATGTTACCAAGACTCTGGCCTCTAAACGTCTGGCTGCTGATAGAAAACTGTTTTATGATGTAAGTGATTTAACGCAGTTAAATTTGATTATGAAAACTGCTATAAAAACGTTTATAATTTTACTTCTAAATATTTTATTGAAAGAATGAATTTTTTCTAATTGACTTCAAAAGGTGAAGAATAATAGATAACATCTGAAAGAGTTTAAGGTGGATAGTGATCTGAGTAGTGAGATCACTTCATTGCTAGCGAAGGGGATTGTTTGATAAACACCAGTCTCCTTATTTGGCAAAAAGACTGGTTCGGCTCTCTCAGGTTCTACTCTCCTAATATGTTGCCTTGGTTTTCAGTCTCTACAGATTGTATCTAATCGGGGTCCTTATTCTGGATAGCTTGTTTGAGTTAGCTTCCTGACCATTTCAACTTTCTTGCTTAGTTTTCTTATAGTGCGAGGCTGTTTCATCTCCATCTAGAATGAAATATTGATCTACTCAGCATCTTGTACTTGCTTCCTGCACAGTACTTATTACACTGTGCTGCATTATAATTGTTAACTTACCGTTCTGAGATGAGGGAGGACTATGTATTGCTTATAAAGAGCCCTGTTATCAAGCCCAGAAGAATGCACATAAGTGGTGGTTCTCAGTAATTTTATTAAATGAATATACAGAAGAAGAGACTTGTTTCTAGATACCTGCTAGATTTTAAAGTGTAGTACAGTGCAAAATTTCAAAAAGCAGGAGTTTTGGGGGCATATACACAACTCAAGTTAACTGGGGAAAAAATTCAGCTTAGCACTTTTCACTATGGAATGGAGCAGCTGAACCTGGAAACTTGGAAGATAGTATAATCTTCAAGGACAATCTTGTCTGATGGGGTTGGGGCACAAGATGCATAGTTTAATTATAGGCAGTGTATGTGGGAAGATATTATAAATAGCAATTTTACTAGTTTATAAAGTGGCCTATATTATTCTGGGTATCTAAAATACAGGAAAATCTTCCCTTTAGTAAATGTTTACTGTAAAGCCAAGATGGTTTTCATGTACTAAATTAATTTTCCACTTAAAAAAATATGTAAGCTCATAGTTGAGCTAGTTGCTATGGCAAAGCAGTGCAACGTGCAAAACTATTACCTGCTGCTCAGTGTGTCCCAACAATTTTTATATCCTGTTTTCCTTCCCATTAAAATAAATTAAGTTCTTTTCAGGGGTGACAAATTGCAGAATTAACAGGTAAGAGAAGATTGTTTTGCACTAACAAAATTGAGCATGATTTGACACAAAAAAGAATTTGTTTTCTATAAAGTAGTATGCTTCTCATACAAACCTGAATATAAAAAGCTGACATTAAGTACAGTTAAAGTCAAAATCTAAATCTATGAAAACAAGAAATTTAAGCTACAGATTATAATTCTAATATTATTATAAATATATTAAATAAATATATCTTATAGATACGATGTGTAACCCACAAAGGTATATACTAAGGTAAATGAAGTAATCCGAACCTAAAGAAGATGAAAAGATTTTTTTTTTTTTTTTGAGGGCAGTATCACTGGCCCTCACATGTGGGACCTGAACCGGGTGGCTGGCTTCCCAAGCCAGCGCTTAACCACCGCGCCACTCGGCCGGCCCGAAAAGATCTTTTGAGAGCAATATATTTTATTTGTTTTTAGAAGTTAAGTAATCCGAACCTAAAGAAGATGAAAAGATTTTTTTTTTTTTTGAGGGCAGTATCACTGGCCCTCACATGTGGGACCTGAACCGGGGTCGCTGGCTTCCCAAGCCAGCGCTTAACCACCGCGCCACTCGGCCGGCCCAAAAAGATCTTTTGAGAGCAATATATTTTATTTGTTTTTAGAAGTTAACAAATATGGGTTAACAAATGAGAAGACCTATTTTCCATTGAATAATGTTTGTACTGAGTAGCTTTGGGATTTTGAGTAAGATGCTTTTAACTTTATGACTCTTTAAAATTTCTTTTCAAATACACAACAGGTGTTGGTGAGGATGTGAGGAAAAGGGAACCCTTGTGCACTGTTGGTGGGATTGCAAATTGGTGCAGCCATGATTGAAAACAGTATGGAGGTTCCACAAAATATTAAAAATATGCGGAGAACTACTTTATGACCCAGCAATTCCAATCCTGGGTATTTATCCAAAGAAATCCAGAACACTAATTCAAAAAAATACATGCAACCCTATGGTTACTGAAGCACTATTCATAATAGCCAAGATATGGAATTAACCGAAATAGATGATTTTATAAAGAAATTGTGGTACATTTATACAATGTAGTATTACTGTGCCATAAAGAGAATGAAATCTTACCATCTGCAACAACATGAATGGACCTAGAGGATATTATGCTAAGTGAAATAAGTCAGACTGAGAAAGAGAAATACCATATGATCTCATTTATATGTAGAATCTAAAGAACAGAATAAACAAACAAACAAAACAAATAGAGTCAGAGATACAGAGAACAAATTGATGCTTGCTAAATGGGAGGGGGGTTTGAGGGTTGGGTGAGAAAGGTGAAGGGATTAGGAAGTACAATTTGGTAGTTACAAAATAGTCACGGGAATATGAAATACAGTATGGGAAATATACTCAATGTAAAAACTATGTATGGTGTCAGATGGCACTAGATTCATCAGTAGGATCACTTCATAAATTATATAAGTGCCTACCACTGCTATGTGCATCTGAAACTAATATAAAATTATACTGAATGCCAACTATAATTAAATATATATAATAGTCATAGGATGTTAAAGTACAGCACAGGGAATATAGTTAATGGTATTGAAATAGCTGTGTATGGTGTCAGGGGAGTAGTAGACTTGGGGGGCGTTATCACTTTGTGAGGGGTGTATATATCTATTCATTATGTTGTTTTATACACCTGAAACTAATAAAAGAAAAAAATAAAACCTTTCCTTTCAGCTCTAAAGTTATGTGAGTCTAAGATTTTATTATAATCTTTATTACTCTAACTTAATCTGTATAAGCAGTATTAAAGTTTTGAGATGGAAATTTTAGTTATGCCATAATTTAAATACAGATGTTTGCATTTTTTTTTTTTTTTTAAAGATTTTATTGGGGAATTGGCGGAGGGGAACAGTGTTGGGGAATCGGGGAAGGGGAACAGACAAGTTGCTGTTGTTTTGTTCTTCATTTTAGTTGCGGAGGATGTTGCTTCACTGTTGGTATCGTCATTGCACTCTTCCCGGATGAGGCAGATCGGTCGCTGGCCTCTGGATGTCGCTCACTGCGGCTATTGGCAGCTCACGCTTGGCTGCCAGCCGCTCACGCTGGCTGCGGGCCACTCACTGTAGCCTGTGGCAGCCCACTGCAGCAGGGGCTGCAGCCCACACCATCACTGGGGCTCGCACAGCCCAGCTCCAGGTGGAGCTGTTGTTAGCTGTAGAGGGCAGTGTCACTGGCCCTCATGTGGGATCCGAACCGGGGCCGCTGGCATCCCAAAACCAGCGCTTAACCAATGCGCCACTCGGCCGGCCAGGATGTTTGCATTTTTGATCATTGTATTTTTGTAGAAGCCAAGACCTTATTATATTTAATTTTATTCCTTCTTTTGTATTTTCTTGGCATAGAACTAAGGTCTTGACCTATTGATATTACTAGATTCTTTGCTGTGCAATTTTGGTATACAATTTATTATTGAACAGTGTGGGTGTTAGGAGTGTTGATCCCTGCACAGTCCAAAATCTGTGTATAATTTTGACTCCCCAAAAGCTTAACTACAATTGTCCCTTGGTACCCAAGGGAGGTTGGTTCCAGGACCAAAATCCTCATGGATACCAAAATCCATAGATGCTCAAGTCCCTTATGTAAAATGGTGTGAAACAGTGCATATAGTCAGCCCTCTGCATCCGCACAACCTCAATCACAGACTGAAGTCAGTCCTTTGGATCCATGGTTGGTTTGGTCTGTGAATGTGAAGCCCAGGTTTATGCTTATTGAAAAAAAATCCACATATAAGTGGACCCACTTATCGTGTGTTGTTCATCCTGTGTTGTTCAAAGATTAACTGTACAACCAGTTAAATAGTTTTCTTAATTAAGAAAATGTCAAACAAACCCTCATGTACCCTTCACTCATATTTATCAGTTCCTAAGGTGTTGCCATGTTAGCTTTTCCCCTTTGCTGAAGCAAATCCTGACATGTCATTTCATCTGAAAATATTTCAGTATGAATCTCTAAAAAGGCCATTTTCTATAACCCATTTTTTTTAGGAATTTTTTTAAGGCTGTATTAGAAATTAATCTTACATTCTTACTTGTGCCAAAGAATAATTCAATAGATAGTGATTGCTTACTGTGTATAAGAGATATGTACAGTACCAAGGGATATGAAAGACACAATAGTAGTCTCTTGACATTCATAGTTAAAGTCATAAGACACAAACCCTCCGAAGTCATTTAGTAAGCTCTTAAAATCTGCAGTGGAAGAAAACAAAATGCTGTATTTTGTTGTTATTATGATCAAGGCAAAAACTTAGCAGAATTTTAATAACTGAAGGGTTTATGGTGAATAATATTCCCATTAAATGGCATATGTATTATTTGCATAATGAGGACAAAAGAAAACTATGAGGCAGGGTGAAGTCAAGTTAACAATACTTCAGAAGAGTCTTGCTGATGAGTTACCATGGTTTCTTTCTTTTTTTTTTTTTTTTTGAGGGCAGTGTCACTGGCCCTCATATGTGGGACCGAACCGGGGCCGCTGGCTTCCCAAGCCAGTGCTTAACCACCGCGCCACTCAGCTGGCCCCTACCATGGTTTCTAAATTAACAGAACAGAAGCACGTAGTTACTTCGAGATGGGTTGGTTAGTGTAAGGTCATTCAACTTCGTAGCAGAGACTTTCACATTTACTCCTTATAAAGTTATAACTTACTCATGTGGTCCTTAGAGGAAATTGCCAAATAGTTGAAATCCTGAATGTTAAATTTGAGACTACCAAGGTGCCACTTATATGGTATTGCTCTAGCCTTCAAGATATAGCAGTGTAGTAAAATTTATTTAAAAGATAAATGTACACACATTTAAGGAAATCATCGAATAGGTTAAATAGATCTGTTTTCAGTTTCATTTAGGTAATTCTAATTGGCACACTAAATGCCATGTTGATTTTAGATTTTTTTCTCTTGCTCTGCCAAATTTTACATTGGCTTTTCAAAAAATTATTCAAAGAATGACTCCATTAATTTATAAAAGGTCATTTCTGCTATGAACCTGTGTGGGGATTTGAATGTGTGTGTGTGTGTAGGCTTATACTGATATATTAAAATGGGGGAAAGAAGAACTTTTGGTGGGAACTTGAAGAGAAGAGAGATTCAAGGTGACTGTTTGATCCAAAGAAAAGGAGGAGCTGTGCATGGAACAGAAGAGGAGATTTTGAGTATAGCTTATCCTTTCTGCATGGTTCACAAGGACTCTTATTCTAGGGCCTGGAAAAAGGAGGATGAAAATTTAAAAACCTTATCACCCAAATCTCTGTAAATTGCTCTTAAACAGCATTAATTTATGCTGTGTTCTTTTACCCATTTATCTATCCATTGGCAAATATTTGGGTTCCTACCTGTGCCAGTCTCTGTACTGGATGCCTGAGATGCAGCTGGGAACCAAGGTCGAGTCCTAAGTGGAGAGGAGGTAGTTTCTCCTTGTTGAATTGATGCTTTGGATACGTAAGAAGATTGTCTAGGCACCAGTGGCTCCAGACAAGCTGTCTCTAGGATTAGAGGACTTTAGGATCTGGAAGATGGGCCACAGTGATCTTCCTTGGCCTGAGCTGGACCAACAGCAGGTTTGAGAACAAAATGAAAATTAGGTTTTACTAAAATATATGTAGGTGTCAGATGTTCTAGGTCTTCAGGAATGTCCTTTACTGAAGGTAAATAAATATCAGTTGAGCAACATGGGCAGTTTGATTGGAAATTGTTTTTTTGTTTTTTTTGAGGGCAGTGTCACTGGCCCTCATATGTGGGACCTGAACCGGGGCTGCCGGCTTCCCAAGCCAGCGCTTAACCACCGTGCCACTCGGCCGGCCCTGGAAATTGTTTTTAAGATGGATCTTGTACTCAACAAAGCCTCTGGCCTGACACATTTTGGTAATTTGATATATATCTATTATGGTAGAATGGAAGAAAATTTATATTTGAACCTAGTATTAAAGAAAAAGTTGATGATTACTACTAAAATAACTACCTTTTTTGTTAAGAATGTATAGGTGTTAGGAAATTTTTAAAACATACAGAAAAGTAACAGACAAATATAAACTGCCATGTACCCATCAACTAGATTTAGCAGTAACCATTTTTCTTTATTGCTTTTTTAAAGCTATTTTAATTTAAAGATTACATGATATTTTACTACTAAATAACTTTGGCATTCATCTGTAAAAGGATAGATTTATATAATCATTTCATTTTTATCACACTTAAGACAAATAAAAATAGTGATTTAATATTATTTAATACTTCTAGCCAGTTTCTAGCCGTTGTTCTGCAAGTGGTTGGTTTGAGCCAGAAAAATGAGTAAGATGGGTACATTTGGTTTTGTTTCCAAAGTATCTTTTAATTAGAATATTATTCATTTCCTTCCTTTTTTTTATGCCATTGGCTTGTTGAAGAAGCTGGGTCAATTGTCTTGTGCAATGTTGTACGTTCTATGTTTGTTTATATACTTGTTGATTAGATTCAAGTTAAGCAGGTTTTGACAACTACAGTTTTTTTTTTTTAAAAGATTTTATTGGGGAATTGGGGAAGGGGAACAGCATTGGGGAATCGGGGAAGGGGAACAGACAATTTGCTGTCCTTTTGTTCTTCAGTATAGTTGTGGAGGATGTCGCTTCACTGGCCCATGTTGGTATTGTGATCATTGTGCTCTTCCCGGGTGAGGCAGATCGGTTGCCGGCCTCTGGATGGCCGCTCATGCTGGCTCTTGGCAGCTCACGCTGGCTGCCTGCCACTCACTGTAGCCTATGGCAGCCCACTTCAGCAGGGGCTGAAGCCTGGCGTTGCTGGAGACTCATGGCAGCCCAGCTCCAGGTCAAGCTGTTGTTCACCATCTTAGTTGTAGAGGGCGCAGTGTCAGTGGCCTTCATGTGGGATTCGAACTGGGGCCCTGCTGCTCGGAGCTGGCATCCCAAGCCAGCTCTTAACCAACTCAGCCGGCCCTTGACAACTACAGTTTATGGTTAACATTTATTGCCCCACTTTCCATGATGAATTACAAGACTTCGATTTAAAAGTTTTTCGGTGCTAACTCTTCTTAGGGAAACATTGTGAGGGCAATGGTCCTGAGGCCAGAAAAGCTTAATATTTGAAATGCCGAAAAGAAATAAAACTTTCTGTAATGGTTCCCTTTTGAAATTCAAGGAATCAGGTCTTTACTTGTCAGTTAAAGTCACTCAGCAGTCATTGTGTGGCCACTGTTTCTTCTGGTTTAGAAAAATAAAATGCAAGAATTTTGGGTTTTTGTGCACCGGTACTTAAAAAGCTTCATTAAATAGTTTATTCCTGTATTGTCTGAATATTCCCTCCCCCCTCCACATTTTTGTGAAGAAATATGGAAGGGATATTTTTATTTTTCCTACTCGCTTTCTTCATTACTGTCTCTTTCCCAGCTGAGATGTCTATAAGCAAAATCAGCTGGTATTTTCTGGAGCACATAGAAGCTTGTGCAGGGCTTGTGTGTATATAGGATAGCTGGCAATATTCCTTCCCGGGTTCCTGTGGATCCTCACCGGTATCTGTCTCCCTCTTTCACTGTTGGGCTGAAAAGTAGTGAGTGCTATTGCTGCTTCCTCTTGCTAACCAATCCTCTTTGTGTAGAGGCTTTTGGTAGGCTAGCTAAAAAGAACCTTGAATTAGAGCTTTAATAAACGCCTAATGTCCTTAACGAGGTGCTTAGCCAGAGCTGGAATATGAAACAGGGAGAAGGTTCATTACAATTTTTCTCCATACTACTTTTTCCTTCTTGATTTGTTTCAAATGCTATATGCCTTCATTCAGCAGTACCTGCTGTGTGCCAAGCTAGCTATGTGGTTTTCATATCTATATTCCTAATCTAAAGTAGTACTTTCATACTGTTACTTTTCATGGCCAGAAAGAGAGAAGAATTAATAAAGATCTAACTTTGTCATTAACATCTATAAATGTTATTGCTCTATTTTATTATGAAATGGTGATGAAGATTTCAAACATTGATCATAGTTGCTTGAGGTGGAATGGAGTAGAACCTTTGATTATCTGAGTTACTGAACTTTCTCACATGATTTAGAGTTAATTTGTAAATGGAAATAAGGATGTTTTTATGGAGAAAAATCGAATTTTATATTAATGTTTTTGATTCCACCATGATGAAATATTTCCTTTTATCCAAATCTGTAACAGTAAGAACTTGGAGCAGTATTCAGAGATGTTCGTAATATATTTTGTTCTTTATATTGAGAACAGGTGGGGAGGATTTTATGTTTAATATGTATACTATAATATATGCTATGCATATTCAGTGGTGAAATTCTGTAAAGGGATATTCTGGTAACAGAAGCAGTGCCACAAAAAATTGTAACATAAAAATAGTTTTGCCCTTTTGCTACCATTATTATAAGATGCCTTAAAAAGAATTCTGACACGATTTCAAAATATACTGGTGATTTAGGGTGGCAGATTGTCTCCTAATGTTTTCCTTGTTGAGCTGGTACCAGTTTCCATTTGGTCAACTCTTTTTCTTAATAATCTGACTTTTAATTGAGGAACAAGGGAGTGGTTATTGTTTTCTTTATTGAATCTGACATGTAGTGATAGTGATATTTTATACGTATATAATATATGTGAAGAACGTTTATATTAGCTCTATCTTGCATAGGTGCTCTATGCAAATAACAACAAAAGGACATGTTTTTCTGTTGAATGGTGCAATCTGTTTAGTAGGACTTAACTGAAGAACTTATTAGATGAGACTCTGAGGCAAACAATTCATTGCTTCACACAATTCATTGCATCTATATTAGCAGCAGTGTTCATTTGCCTCAGTGAGTTTGTGGGAAATTTTTCCTTTCTGTAATTTTGAGAAGAAAGTTCTACCATTATTGAATTATTATATAATTTTTGGAGAATAGAATTTACTGTGTTGATTTGTGAATGTATGGGATATTATCAACTTAGTATTAGTTTATATTTTGATATTTGAAAAGTTTAAACAGCAGTTATTTATGCAAATAATGATTATCCCTTGTACTAAATTACTGTGTAGTTAATTGGTAGTTACTGTATTAAGAGATATTAGAACACAGAGGTTAAAAAAATGCAGGCTCAGGCCAGCGGAGTGGCGCATTGGTTAAGAGCTGGCTTGGGATGCCAGGGGCCCCAGTTCGGATTCCACATATGAGGGCCAGTGACACTGCCCTCTACAGCTAACAACAGCTCCACCTGGAGCTGGGCTGCTCTAGTCCTGGCAACGGTGTAGGCTGCAGTCCCTGCTGCAGTGGGCTGCCATAGGCTACAGTGAGTGGCCGGCAGCCAGCGTGAGCTGCCGGCAGCCAGCGTGAGCTGCCAATAGCTGTGGTGAGTGACCATCCAGAGGCCGGCGACCGATCTGCCTCATCCGGGAAGAGCGCAATGATGATACGTGGGCCAGTGAAGCCACGTCCTCCACAACTAGACTGAAGAACAAAAAGACAGCAACTTATCTGTTCCCCTTCCCCGATTCCCCAATGCTGTTCCCCTCCCCCAATTCCCCAATGAAATCTTAAAAATAAAAAATGCAGGCTCTGAGCACTTTGCTTGATTTAAATCTTGTCTCTTCCTCTTGTTAATTATGAATGCTGTTTGTACTTCAGCAAGTTACTTAACCTTTCTATGTCTCAGTATTCTTATTGTAAAAGGAGAATAATAGTATCTGCTTTTTAGATTGTGATGATGACATTGCTACAGGTAAAGGTCTGAGAGCAGGGCATAGAGAAGAGCAGGGTTCAGTAAGTGTCTATTAGTCTGATGTTAATATTATTATTTGTAGCGTATAAATTATTATCTGCATGAATACTTTTACTCTGTTGAAAGATTTCAAGTGACTTGAGGTAACACTGACAAAAAAAATTTCTATATAGACAGTCCTGAACAATTTTAATAGTGTCTATATGTAGTAATAAACATTAAACAAGTATTTTTCAGGAAGAGATGCGAAGAAGGGATATGAAATAATTCAGGTTGTCATTTTGTTGTAAGAAAGAGATTGGTTGAGAGTATAATAGTTTTCTTATTTAAAATTTGGATATGGCACCCTTTGGGTTTTATTTTATGTATTACATAAAGACACAGTATAAAATGGATCTAGAAATTATAGCCAAGGCTATATATTTCAGTTTTATTGGTTGAAATTTTGCTATAATAAGAAATTATACTTTAGTTCAAAACTTAACTTTAGGTCATATGTACAATTTCTACCCTTCCCTACCTCTAAATCCTTCCATTTCTATTTTTTCACACTATTCTGGCTGACAAATATTTTTATGATTTATATGTTTGGAAAAGTATAGGATGCAATAATTTAAAAATGCATAGTAGGTGTAATAAAAATTAGAATGATGGGTGCATTTTCTGACTAGATATATTTTAGCCTCATTCTGAGAAAGGACTTGATTTACTAAGAAAAATGTTAAAACTTTATTGAAGTTTTAAGTAAAGGTTACAAGCTTCTTTAGGTAATGCTTCTTTTTTATCCCTTCTTTATTCTTTCTAATTAGATTATTTGCTTCTTTGTTATAACAGATAATGTCAATTTTAGACCCTTTTCATGGGATGACGTCAATTTTAGACCTTTAACTTTTTATGATAACTGCTGCTTGTGCTCTTACATTGATTAATTATCACTATAATATTTTGGCTATAATGAAACATTAGGATTAAATAATTTGGTATTACACTCTAAAATATTGTATGTATAATTGAGAGTATGCTAATGTGACTTAACAAGTAGTCGCTGTATGCTTTGTCATGCATCCACATAAGACAAGGGAGGGCCAAGGCCTAGCCCTGACTGAGTTGGTAAAAATAGGAGCCACTGTTAGGCTTGTTTTGAACAGAAAAGAAGTTAGCCATTAATACCAACTCCCTATGTTCCTTGTCCCACACATCAAATAGAATGACAAAAGCAATAGGGCTGAATCACTCCAGTGCAAATTGTGGGAATCTGCATTGCTGAGGAGCCAATTCTAGACTGTAACTCAGTGGTTTTATTTTCTGCAACTCTATTCTGAGAGGAGTGGGGCAGAAAGACTTATACCCTATCAGAACCCAGGAGACAGGGAGAAACTGTCGTGCATGACAGCTTGGCAGAGGCTACAGGGGGGTTAGCAGGAGATGGTCTCCTTACCTGCCTTCCATCCTCTCGCATTGCTGGAGAATCACGGGATGTTCTGCCAGTACTCGGATTAGCTGAGGTTCAGGCCTTTGCATGTGGGGCCTGTGTGGAGACAAGCATTTGCCAGGGGGTTATGGCAAAGCTGTTTTCTTGCACATGTAAGCACAGACTATTAAAATTACTGAATTAAAGTAATACAAATGGAATTTGATTTTTTTCATAGATATATTGTATTTACAGGATTACATTTTTGACTGGTTTCTGATAACTAAACCTTATAAATATGATGTTTAGTCAAAATGATATACTTATGTCTTGAATAAGAAAAAATATTCTGAAATATGCTATTGAGAACCAGTTATATATTTTTGTCTGATTTTTATTTACATAAAATGGCCATGTAGGCTCAGCTGGATTGCTCTTAGGCCCTCTGGGGAAAAAAACTGAAGATACCACTGAAAGATGGTTCTGCTCAGCCTGAAAGGCAAAGGCTAACTGCATCTCAGTGTGAGAGTTGGGTTTTTAAATACCAGTACGTACCAGGAAAGCAGCCTGACCAGCGATGTGGTCTGTATGTTCCTGGGGAAAACTGGCAGAACACAGAAATTTGACTCTGTGTTTCTTAGTATATTGACTTATTTGATATACTCAATGACAGTCTGTAAATCAGTATTTTAAAAACTCAGTGTTGCAACCTATAAGCATAAAAAAAAGTGTAATAGACAATTCAGACTGCAGCTTATTCAATAGGCTAAGTATTGCTTCAAGAAACTAATATTTCAGGGTGTGTGTGTGTGTGTGTGTGTGTTCATAGCAACAGCCAGTGTAAACTGTACTTACTACTGTGAATTTTGGCTTAAATTTGAAACGTTGCAACTATTTCAAATCTTACTGAAAATGTGTCTTAATAACCACTATGTGTTACTAGGTAGGTCTAATTGATTACTGAAATCATAAATGTGTACAAATGTGTTGCTATTTCTTTGCAGTTAGCTTCTGGAATTTATAATTTCGCCTGCTCTCTGTGGAATCATCATACAGACACATTCCTTCAACAAGTTTCTTCTGGCAATGAAGCTGTAGTTCTCAGTTCACTAGAACGAACTCTACTCTCATTAAAAGGTACTGTTACACTTGATATGTTCATTGTTGAAATGACAAACCTCAGAACAGTCACCAAGTAGTTGCTCTGGATGGATTTTCTGTAAGATGTCAATCTTTCCCCCAGAGACCAGGGCTTATTTGTAGTTTGTTTTTCTTTTGTGAGAATAGCTCTTCCTCTGTTCTTCTAATTGAAGAAAAGTGTGTAATAGTTTTATATTATATTCACATTACTGATGTCTCATGGCTCTTGAATGGCTTTCAAATACTTCTCTATTTTTTGCTTCTACTTTACATTTCTTAGGTATGTAATGAGGAAGTCTCCTACCCTTATCATTGTCATGCCAGCTCTCCTAAACTGTCCCCAAGGCCTATGTATCCCAGCTCTCTTTTCCTTGGGAACCAGATTCCATCTTTGTTATTGGTACCTTAGACTCATTTGGATTTTTAGAAGGTGCTTGATGGGATGCCATCTTGACCTGTGTTCTTATGCTTTGCTTGTATGCATTCTCTTACCATAAATCTCCATTTTACCTTCCTTGAGCTGAGTTATTTACCTTGAATATATGCTGAGTTTCCTTTTATTTCTTCCAATTGGCTCATTCTCTTTGTCTTGTAGTCTCTCTCCTTCATTCTGGTTGCTAAGGCTCTTTTAGTTTGTGTATCTTAGTTTGATCTCAGGCAGCCTTTAGTTTTTTCCTACTATGGCTCATTTGGCATCCTTCTGTTTTATTCACAAGCCCTTTTATCATACTTACTCTAGTACCTTAAGATGCCATCATACCCTGTTATATCACTATTAAATAGACAGTGGATGCACAGAACCCAAACTGTCAGCATGTTTTGTTGAGTGTTCTGGACAAAAGTGTGAATGCTTGTAAAGAACTGTTGACAAGTAAAATCCATTGTACAGGTGGTTATGCAAGTGAGTGGTGATGGTTTCATCAGTATCCTTGAGGAAGGCATTAAAAGGCCTTAGAGATGTGTACTCAGCAAGAATTAGAGAAACTGATAATAAGGTTATATACACAAAACTATAAGTACTGAATTTAATAGTTAAGGAATTTTTATGAGTTTTCTTGATTGTAGAGTTTTCTTGCTTTACTGATTTCAAAGCTTAACTCCTGACAAAAGGATGAATAAAGCTCTACTCTACATTAGCCTGCTTTTAAACTTTTTGATACCTCCCCATTTCAACCTGGAAAAAAAGCCTGTAACATTTTTCTTTAAAATACTTGTTCTGTCCAGCTATAAATTTCTATCCTGTTACAACTTAAACACTTAGATCTAGAGTTTTTGTTACATGTAACCTCTTGTGTTTGCACCTATGTGTATTTGGTATCTTTTAAGCATTATTTCATTCAACAAACTTATAGGTAGGTGATTGGCACTGCGGAGACAGATAGAATAAAATGATTACACAAATACGTGTAGAATAACTTCTGTGACAGAGATCTTACTTTTGGTATGATAACTGATAATATGGTCCGAAAAGGCTACCCTGAGAAAATGGTGTTTGAATCAAAATCATCAAGTGGAAGTTAACTAGGTGATAGAGAGAGAAAGAAGAGACCCTCCCAAGTAGTGCAGACCACCGTGTTGGTGGGAAAGAACACAGCCAGAATAAGGGGTCCGTTTGAAACCACATTCTATTACGATGCAGTAACTTTTTTTTTTTTTTTTTTTTTTTTTTTTTTAGGCCAGTGTAACTTGCCCTTTCATATGTGGGACCCGAATCGGGGACGCTGGTGTACCAAGCCAGCGTTTAACCCCCACGCCACTTGGCCAGCCCACGATGTAGTTACTTTTGCGTTGTATATAACTGATGTAGGAAATTGATGGTCTTGTGTAGACAGGTGTATTCTAAACCTACTTTTAATACACTGCCTTTAGACTTCGCCTCATGAATACTGACTCTTTAGTTATGTAGTTAGTAGTGCTGTCTGTAAAGTTTTCTGAAAGTGAGTGACTTTAAATTTTGTATTCTTATAAGCTGTCGTCATCCTTGTTACTGAATTGTGCCTAGTGTTTTACATAAATACTATTGAATCCTTTAATAATCCTATAAAGTATGACTTACTAGGCACATTTTACAGATACGGAATGTGAGATATAGGAAATTGCCTAAAATAATACATTGGAGCTAGGATTCAAATTCAGATCTGACTTCAAATCTGTTTTCCTACTTATGCCCCTGTATACACAGTTTACTCATAAAATGTGATGCTTATAATTGAGCACTAGAGGCTGTTCCAGATTTGGAAATAGAGTAATTTTTATATCCCATTTAGGAGATACTATATTTTCATTAATGTAGCCTAATACTGAATGAAGATTTTTGGTTACTGTTGAGGCACTGTTTAAGGTTTATAGAATAGAGGTAACTTTCTCAATTTCAACCTGTAGGGGTTATTGCTGGTTAGAGGTACTAAAAATTATAGAAATTAAACTAAGCTTTGCAATATAATTTTAGAAACCTATATAGTTATGATAAGTGAAAACACTGCTTTTGAATCACAAGAGCTTGGCTTTAGTTCCATTTCTCCCACTTAGTAACCAACCAATGGCCAAAGGTCACCTTTTTGTTTCTAAGCTTGATGAGGTTTTGTGATTCTGAGTCTTTTTATTATGATCATGATTTTAGTAGGATAAAATATGACTAAATAAGATGCAAGTAAAACTTGACTTTACTTTTCAGTGCTCCGTAAATTAACTGTTAATGGATTTGTGGAACCTCATAAGAATATGGAGGTGATGGTAAGTGAAAGAATTGATTCTTTGTGACTGGGAAAGTGTTTGGTATTTTCTTTTAAATTTTAACGCTTAATATTATTTTTTTACTTGGCATTCATTTAAATGTTTTTATTGAATGACAGTCTTGTTTTTTTTTTTTATCATTTTGTGTATGTTAATTATACTTTTAAACTTTTTAGATGTGTGGCCTGTTTTTACTACATCAAAGCAGCTATTGTGGGAGGGAGAGGAAATAGGCCTAGGATAGATCTCAAGATGATATGGTACATTGAGAGTGTTAATTTGTATTTGAATTCAAGTGAACTGTGAATTTGATTGCTGTTGTAACATCGGTTGCGTCAGTTATTTATATCCTTGATATTTTCCTTTGTCCGTTATACGTTTAAAATGAGTCGCCACTCTGATCATAACATTTATACATTCTCTTTGCAATCTATTAAAAAAATAATATACCAGAAGGGAAAACAAAAACCCATTGATATGCCCCAAAGTTGTGACGTATATTCATTTTTGGTGTAGTATTATCTACTTTTTCTATATGCAAAAATGTATAGCTGCATATATTTCATTCCAAAACAAAATGGGATTGTATTATACTTACTCAGATCTATATTAGTTTTCAAAATGAGTAGGTTAGCTAAAATGTTGTTTTTTTGTGGATTACCTTGGAGAGCTGCACAAAAATCGTTGAAAAAGTGCATCTAATTGGGTTTTTGGGTCTACTCTAGATTTGACCAGACCACTTATTTATTTATTTATTCATTCATTCATTCATTCATTCATTGTTTCTTTATCTTACTTATTTTTGTATATTGGTAAGATTTTGATCAAAAAAATGGTTCTATTATTAAGAGAAGTTAGAAACTGTTAATATGATTGCTGTTTTTTTCTATAAAAGTGTTACATGCTATTTTTTTTTAAAGTTAAATACAGAAAAAGAAACAAATACAGAAATGTAAGAAGTCATTTAAAAACTTATTGTGGGGCCAGCTGAGTGGTGCAGTGGTTAAGTGCTGGCTTGGGAAGCCAGTGGCCCCGGTTTGGGTCTCACATATGAGGGCCAGTGACACTGCCCTCAAAAAAAAAAAAAAAGAAAAAAAAAATAGGGGTTCTCACTATAAAAACTTATTGTCAGAGATATTGCTTAAACTTGTAAATATCTTTAAGACATGCATGTTTTTTCATATACACTTTTCCTCTTCCTCGATTTTATATTAGTGAGACCTACATGCTATTTCATTATTTGCTTTTTTCAAAACTTAGTAAATTATGGATATTTTTCTCATGTCATCGATATTGTATGTGTCATATCTTTGATGATTGTGTGGTAGATCCACATGATTGTTATTGGTGGACTAATTTAAAAATGATAAAATTAATGCAGGCTTCCTATAATTTATTTGGACAATTGTTTATTATGGACATAGAGGTTGTTTCCAGTTTTTACTTGTTGATAAATGATGTTGAACATTTGGGTACATAAATCATTGTGTACTTTTCTAATGATGTCTTTAGGATGAATTCCTAGGACTGGAAATGCTGGGTTCAATTGTGTGTCCACTTCTAGTATTGATATATATTACCAAATTTCTAGAAGATATGTCAAAAACCAACCATAATGTTAAATAGTGATACATTTTGAATATTTACATTTATTGCCATACTGCCAAAAACAATGTCCAGAAACCAATTTGATTTCCCCCCCTCAATTCCCATACTATAATGTAAGTTCCATGAAGGCAGAGACTTACTATTCACCCCAGAGCTTAAAATAGTCTCTGCCATTTGGTAAATGCTCAGTAGTTGTTAAATGAATGAACATATGAAAGGGTAGAAACATTGCAAAAAGCTCAGTAATTCTTATTACATGTAATATTATTGTATTATAAAATTATATTAACTAAAATATTGATTATATTCATCAGGTTTTTTCCAGCAAAACCGAATTGATTTGAATCACATTCATACAAACTGGAATAGTAATTTTCAGTAGATACTGTTAGTATTTTGTGGGCCTTTGGCTTTCCCTTGAGAGTCTTTTGTCTGCGGAAACTGTATGTCAAACTTCACTTGGTTATGAATGCTCTATTGTAGCGTTTAAGGCACATTGATTGAGTAGTTGGAAAGAGGATAGAATTTTAACAAATTAAAGACATGTTCTCAAATAACAAAGAAAATAACATGGAACTTAAAAGATGCTTAAGAAGTACTGTATTATAGTGGTGAGATTTTCGTTTCTGCAGGCACATAGATTGGGATTTGAATAAATAACCAACTTGGCCTTTTCTTGATAGTGTGGCCTCTGGCCATTATCTTCCCTGATACTCAGTTTCCCTTTTTTTTTTTGTAATTTGAAGATGAAATAATAGTACTTACATCATTGGATATTGTGAGGGTTAAGGGAGGTTATTATTTTTGTAACAAGTTCAGCAACTATTTAAATGCTGCTCTATAAATTACTATTTAATGGTTGTTTTAATTTGAATTCTTATTCAGTTATTTTGTAACAGTAGTCAAGTCACTTAGTTTATTTGAACTACAGATTAGTCACCTGTCTAAAATTCTATAAAGTCCTGATTCTCTTGATAAGCTTACTAAAATTGATGGTTTTTATGATTTTTTTACTTCTTTGGAGAAGCCTGACTGATACACTAATATTATTTAAAAGAAAATAGAATAAAATTCCTTATATCTTGTAGATACTATATGGGACCATTGGACCCTTATATAAATTTAAGATATGTATGGGATCTTAGTGATCTTGTTCTTCCTATAGTGAAATATTTTGCTATTTCATCATCCCAGGAATTATTTTTTTTATTTTATGTTTTTGAGGGTTTTTTTTTTTTTTTTTTTTTTTTTTGAGGGCAGTGTCACTGGCCCTCATATGTGGGACTGAACTGGGGCCGCTGACTTCCAAGGCCAGCGCTTAACCACCGCGCCACTCGGCCGGCCCAGGAATTATTTTTTTGTTAATTATTATTACTTACCAGTTACTCTCAACTGTGCTTGAAAAGACTGAAATAGTACTAAAATAGAAGAAGGATGGAATGGCCAGAAATAGGAAGCAATATTGAAATTGTTGTCCGGCAGTTTTTTTATTTTGTTGCCTATTGTACTGCATCATCTTGCAAGAAGGTACAAAAAAGACTGGAAGCACTATCTTTTTACTCTTTTAGCTTTTCTGTAACACAGTTGAGAATTCAGAATTTTTAATTTTCTGCCCAGAATGTCAGAGAGAGGAAAATTGACAGAGTAAGGTGTTTTAAAATTCTTAGATGAACCGAAGATGGATGCTTTGAAAGACCTAGAGCAGCACTGTAGACCTTACTGATGGTGAAATTGTCTAAGTGAAATCTCAGCCTCCACGTCTTCGGATGGTAATATCCTAGTTGAATTGTCTGAATCTCAATAATGGATTAGTGAACAATATATTTTTAAGGACAAAAAGGAAATATAACAATCTATTCCAGTTTGTCATTTGTCTGGAAGGCCTTCATCGCATAATACTTTGTGAAAAAACCTAGTCAATCTCATTTGTTAAAATGACATGTGGCATCTTTTATGATGTCTACTCCAAAATTGATAGATACAAAGAAGTCAGTGATATTTAACTGCTTAAAATTTTTAATAATGTTGTTATCCCTTTATATTTAATCTATAATTTTTATAATATATGTTAAAACATATATGAAAAATTTAAGGGTTTATTGGACCCATATGGTATGCTTGTCTTTGATATCTGAAGGCTAATTTGTATAACATTTGAGATTAAATAATTGGTACCATTTATTCATGTATTGAGTGCTTAATTATTGCAAAATACCATGTCTGGATTCTGGGATAGAGTAATACACAAAGCAAAGTTCCGGCTCTCAAGGAGCTTATATTCTGGTGGGAGGAGACAGATAATAGCCAAACAATATGTTGGAGGTCATAAGGGCTGTGAAGAAAAATAAAACAGTAGGACAACAGAGAGCATTTGTGAAATATGCCTAATAATCTTTTATTGGGAAATGATTTAGGTAACTGAAATGAGACACTGAAAATATGAAATACTATATGGTAGTTCCTCTTTTCTTGTGGTTTCATTTACCCTTAGGCCATCATGGCCCAAATACATTAAATGGAAAAATCCTGAATAAACAATTCGTAAGTTTAAATTGCGCATCATTCTCAGTATGATAAACTCTCACACTGTCCTGCTCTATCGTTCCCCTTACCCCCCGCCTCTGTCCCCCAAGGACAGGAATCATCCCTTTATCCAGCATATCCACGTTGTCCCTGCTACCGTTAGTCACTTAGTAGTTGTCTCTGGGGGGTGGGGGAGGGTGGGGAGAGAGAATCACATTCACATGGTTTTTAATATAGTAATTGTTATAATTTTATTTTATTTTTCATTCATCTTTATCATATAGGTGTGTATAGGAGAAAGCATAATATATGTAGAGTTTTGTACTCTCCGAGGTTTTCGGTATCCACTGTGGGTCTTGGAACTTATCCCCTGTGGATAAGGGGGACTGCTGTGCTTATTTTCTTGTGTAAGGATTTTTTATAATAGTGGAATGTTTTTTACTTTATTTAATTTGAACTTTTTAAAATGATGTGATAGATATGTTTTAGTATCTCTTAAAAAGTATAAGGTAAATGTTTTTAACAGAATAAACTGAGACACTTTACAAAATATTCTTTTCCAGGGTTTTTTACATGGAATATTTGACCGTCTGAAACAATTTCTGGAATGCAGTAAGTACTCCTATGATGGTAGTTTTTACTGGTAAATCTTCATTAGTAGCTTCTGCTCTGTACTGGCAAATCTGGAGAGAGGTGAAAATCTCATACCTTGCTAGTTAATTCTCTGAAGTTAAGTTGGAAGCTCAGCTTTGTTCTCATACACCTGTCTTAAGTATTGAGGAAATCTTTTTTTTTTTTTAAATACCTATTTCGTGTCCATTTGTTCTGTATTTCTACTGCTACTACCCTGTTCCATGCAGACATCCACAACAGTCATATGTTGAACAAATATTCAGTAAGCGTAGACTGCACAAAATGCTGCTTGTTTATTATAGATCTGTTTAGTACATTTAACATATCTATATGATATAAATTTCCTTAAATGGTACTTTCATTTTGTAAATCCCATGTTCATTAACCTCACTGGTTTACCGTTAGGACCCTTTATAATCGACTACTCCACACGAGAATTTAGCATGTACATTTGCGTTGTGTTTTGCTGGTGGTCTGTTTGTTATCCTTTCCTCTCCCCGATGATTGTAAGCACCTTTGCTCAGGATGCACACACACATATGTATACCCTGTATGCACACACAGGAATATGTATCTTGTATACATGTGTGTTTTTATGTATGTGTGTGTGTATTTGAGACTTATTACCACCCTGAGAAGATATCTTAGTGTACTCTCCTTTAGGGAGTTACTGATTATTTCATGTCAGTCATTTTCAGTTCAGTAGAAACATTGTGGAATCTATTGCCAGGCACTGTTCTGGGTACCGTGCATATAGAGATGAATAAGACAGTTCACATAATATAGTTTATTTTCTATAAAACGTTAATTTTTCTTTGGTTATCCCATGGAGAAAGCGAAAGGAGAGGAGCATGAGATCATTGATGAGGCAGAATACGGAGAGTATGATTAGAGAGCAGAGTAATTGATGGGCTGATGGACATTATTCTGAATGTACAAAAATTAATTGTTATGCCAGGGAAATTGTCATACGAAAATTGTCAGAGATACAGGAAAAATAATGGTTATGTTAATCTTTGAGTGCCTTGTTTTTACTTACGTTGCTTGAAAACTATTTCAACTATGAATAATTTACATTTTGAAAACGTTACTCGATTCATGGATAAAGTTGTTACCCTTTTACTTTAAAATGAACTCAGTTTATATTTTAGGATTGTGATTTATAGAATGTTATAAACTGTACTAATATTTGAAACATATTTTTAACAGGTAGAAGTATAGGTACAGATAATACATGTAGAGATAGACTGGAAAAGACCATTATTCTTTTTACTAAAGTGGTAAGTTTTCTTTTTATCTTAATTATGTTTTCTCAGATAAAAATGTATTTTTAGCAGGTAGAAGTATAGGTACAGATAATGTATTTAGAGATAGACTGGAAAAGACCATTATTCTTTTTACTAAAGTGGTAAGTTTTCTTTTTATCTTAATTATGTTTTCTTAGATAAAATGCATATATGCAAATTTAGTAAAGAAAACAATATTTTTATAAGCATACGTTTTCACTTTTCTGTTTATAGGAAAACTAAAAAAAAACCCTTTGTATCTTGAAGCCTTAAGAATGCATATAATACTTAAATTTATATGCCATATATTATAGTGTCTCGATCACCTTGGTGTAAAAATTCAGTCCTAGTAAGTATTAGAGAAGTTGATTCCTCCAAAGCTCATTATTCTCAGACCCACTGGAAAAAGTAGAGCCAGTGCAGGAGAGCGTGAGGTACATAGGAAAACTAAAAAAAACCCTTTGTATCTTGAAGCCTTAAGAATGCATATAATACTTAAATTTATATGCCATATATTATAGTGTCTCAATTACCTTGTTGTAAAAATTCAATCCTAGTAAGTACTAGAGAAGTTGATTCCTCCAAAGCTCATTATTCTCAGACCCACTGGAAAAAGGAGATGCCAGTGCAGCAGAGCATGAGGTACATAGGGCATAGCTGGCAGTATAATATTATGAAGTCACTGTATTCAGAATGGCAGATTATCATCATCCAATTAAACATCTTTTGAATAGAATTGTATGGATGCACAGTGCTAGGCAATGAGCATAAATTTCTGATAAAATTAAATTTTATAAAAATAGTAATTTTTATGAAACTCTGGGCTTCGGGGGTTAGGAAAAATATAAAGAATTGGGTCATAGCAATCAGTAAGACCTAGTTTGAGGACTGTGTTGCACTGAAACGTACAGTTGAAGACAGGTGGCAATATCTGAATCTTTATAGTTTATTTCCCCCTTTTCACTGAAGGTTCATTAATAAAGTTGAGGCTCTCTGTTCCCTGGGAGGCGAGAAAAGGAGTAGAAATGAGCTGGTCGTCTTTTTGTAGTTAGGAAGCAATTACTTTTAGCTACCTCAATTGTCTTCATTTCCAATCTCATGTTCCAAAAAGCCTCAACAGCAAAAGCTCATCTTCCAAGATCCAGTAAAGTTGACTTTAAGTTTAAAACAAAAAACACAAAGCAAAGTAAAATAAGATGATGTAGTTAGTCTGTGGGGCTGGGCAGTGTTTATAAATAATTTCATGTATGAAATTCATATTTATGATCCCTGTGACTTTATTAAATTAAAGCTTTTAAAATTGAAACAGTTTAAACATGCCTCCAAGTAGAATTGAATAACTCTGAATCAGCTTCAGCAATTATCAATATTTGGTCATGGTCAGTTCTGTTTTACCTGTACGCTTCCTCGTCTTGTCATCCTTGTTGGTTGTTTTAAAGCAAATCTAGATATCATATAGTATTACCTGTAAGTATTTGAATATATGCTTGAAGTGATAAAGGATTAAAAAAACAACAGTCTTAACACCATTATCACATTTAAAAAGTAGAAATGATTTCTTAATATTATCTAAATATTCAGTCAGTTTCAGGTTTCTCTCTTACATATAGTTGGTTTGTTAGAATAAGGATTCAGTAGTGTCAGTTCCCTTTCCACCTTTCCTGCCCCTTGCTATTTGTTGGGGTGACAGATCATTTCCCGTAGAGTTTTTCATGTTTTGGATTTATCTGCTTGCATCACGATGTGTTGTTTAACATGTTTCTTTGTCTCCATACCCCTCCTCCTCCCATATTTCTTAAAATTATGTAGTTAGATTTAGAGGCTTGATCACATTCAGGCGTGTGTGTGTGGAGAAGGGTGGGGATGACAGCAATACTTTACAGATGCTGCTGTGTATTTCCTATTGCATTTACGACAGGAGATGCACAATGGTTGTCTAAAATCTATAAGTGAGCTATCCATTATAAAGTTCCTCAGCAGTCTTTCCCTTACTGATTTACTGATTTTTTTTTTTTTTTTTTGAGGGCAGTGTCACTGGCCCTCATGTGGGACGCGAACCTGGGCCCCTGGCATCCCAAGCCAGCTTTTAACCACTGCGCCACTCGGCGGGCCCCCCTATTGATTTTTGAAGTCATTGATGATCATGGCCTACATACATTTTGATTAGGGGGTTACAAAATGGTGCATTCTAATTCTGTTATTCCTTTTAGTAGCTGGAATTCTTCTATAAAGAAGAAATCTGCCTTGTCAACTGTTTAATGCATCAAAATGCAATTCATACAGGAAAGGCAGAATAATTTTTTGATTTTTTTTTTTTTTTTTTTTTGCTTTTATCTGTTATATCAGGTCCTCGAATAACATCATTTTGTTCAGTGTCCTTTCATTTTATAACGTTGATGAGATGCTGTAGGAACTTAACCCTTGTTTATATAAATTAACCTATAGTAAATTGGTTTTGTTATACATCATTTTAGAGACCCTATTGATAATTGTAGTGAAGATTTACTGTACTTTTTAAACGTCCGTCTTTTATATTGTATTATATTTACCCGTGGTTAACAAATTATGAAACACATCTGTTTTGGACCCTCAACTATAAATAAAAAGTGCTAGCTATGAGATACCTGATATAATCTATACTATATGCATATGAAGTAAATCAAGAAGTATGTTACATGTGTATTACACATATATTACATGTGAAACTGCATATGCACAGACTCGACCAAAGATCAAAACTTGCTAAAGTTTATTAGCAACATTATAAGAGGTACTTATGGATGATTATATTCCTATATTAATTTGGGGAAAATACATTTTGATTTATTTCTTTATAGCTTTTGGACTTCTTGGATCAGCATCCCTTTTCATTTACTCCTCTAATTCAGAGATCACTGGAATTTTCTGTAAGCTATGTATTCACAGAAGTTGGTGAAGGGGTTACATTTGAACGATTCATTGTCCAATGCATGAATCTTATTAAGATGATTGTCAAAAATTATGCTTATAAGCCATCCAAAAATTTTGAAGGTAATGCTTTACTGTTTATTTTTTCATTTTCTTAATTTTAATCGAAGTGTGAAGTAATTGCTACTTTTATGTATTTTTTTTTGAAATTCATTTATTTAAGCCTGAAAAATAAAATGTTGCTAGGACATGAAATAGAGATAAGAATTAGAGAGTCTTATTATGTGAATGCCAGCTTTTAAAAACCATACAATTCATTTAGTAAACTGTCTTTTGTAGCACAGTGGAAGATCAGCTGAAGCTTAGGAACTTTAAGATTAAAGTACAAATAGGAAATGGCTGGTTACCTCAGTTGGTTAGAGCCTGGTGCTGATAACATTAAGGTTGCCTGTTCGATCCTGCCATGGCCCACTGTGAGCAATGCCATCCTTAAAAAAAAAAAAAAAAAAGATTAAAGTATGATAATCACTGCAGCTCATATTGTAGGCTGTGTTGGTTAAGAACTTGCAAGCTGTGAGCAACAGGGTCGCCAGTATGATTCCCTGCCCGGGCTGAGCTGCCACTGAGCTGCCAACAGGTGTCAGGATAGCTCAGCCAAAAACAAAAAAAGTTTTCTCTGACTTTGTATAAAGTGAGGTTACTTCTACACAAATTAAATTGTTTGTTATGTTATATATGATTCAGCCATGTGCGTATGTGCTAAGATGAATGAGAAAGTCTTGTAGGAGAGAGAGAGAGAGACATATATAAGTAAGTTACTTCAGTATGGTGTGACCATGTAGCATGGTAATGGACAAGCTATAGTAGTAAGAAAGTAACAAGACTGATGGGTGTGTGGTATGAATAAAGAAATGAGTGTCTTTGATAATAAAAATGAAAATTTATACACTGCTTTATCTTTTCTCCCAAGAGTATATTTTTAAATTTATTTGTGTTACATAATTCAACTTGGGAAGAATGTTTGTCTGCACAATTAACTTGGAAATTTTATTTATCTAGATAGCAGCCCTGAAACACTTGAAGCTCATAAGATTAAGATGGCGTTCTTCACATATCCCACTTTGACAGAGATATGTAGAAGATTAGTCTCTCATTATTTTCTGTTAACTGAAGAAGAACTGACAATGTGGGAAGAAGACCCAGAAGGCTTTAGTAAGAATCATTTTTTCAGTTTTCACATGGCTTTTCTCCCCCTTCCATAAATAGATATCATCTATTTGAATTATAGGCATAACATTGTATTTTATAGAACACTTTTGATCTGAGAATCTTGGTTTTTAAAAATTAACTTATTCTCTCTTTGTTAATCATTAGAACAAATTGAGAAGTAGGAAATGAATAACTTGTTCAAATATATAGAATTTTCTCCAGAAAGAGACCTTTTTAATTTTTAGATGTTATTAGGTATATATTATGTAGTTTTAAAAAATATATAAAATTAACTGCCTGTGTTTATTATCAGGTTAGTTTCTATTTTGTGATTAATTTTGTATTATTTTTTATCTGTAGAAATTTTTACTTTAGACAGAAATATGGAGATGAAAATTTCTGAATTGCTAAATGGGTTACCTATTTAAATTTTAATTTAAAATAAATTTTTTATGGTTAAAATGTTTTTAACAGATCTTTGTATCTGTTTGATTTTTAATAGTTGATAGAATAAGTATACCTGGACCCTTGCTACAGAAAATCAAAAGACTCTCTCTTGTGCCTAACAAAGTACCTCTGTGTAAATAAAATACCTTTGTGTGAATTACTTAGGCTATGGTCAAAGATAGGCTAGATTTTAGCCTCTACTCATCTCTTTGGTTGGGTGCTGTTCTGTAGTTATATACATGTGTTTCCTAATATTTTAAGAACGCCTGAAATATTTTGTAAGACTTCTTTTTGTTGTTTAAAAATAATTTTAGTTCATAAAAAATACAGTACTACACTATACAGTGCTCTTTTTTTATTTTTTGCCTTTTAGCTAAAATCTTGTTTCATGCTGCTTTCTATATGCAGAATATATAATGTAATATAAAACATTGAATCCCCAGATTTTTGGAAGTTCCTTAAGTATTTTACTGTAAATGTAGGAAATTTATGGAAAATGTGACTAATCTTTTTAACTTGTAAAACATTGTATTGAAATGAAATGGTTCTCTGGATTGTTGTAGTGATGGTCTGTCAGGTGACATCAGATATCCTGGAAGTGTATCTTTGAGCTTTTCCCTATACAGAATTTTTAATGAAAGTGAGAATGCTTATGGATGAAACACTTGATAGTTGACTGTGATATACACAGATATGATCTGTAGCTCAGTGTAATCTAAGACATTGTGTTCCCAAGGATTTGCTTTCAATGTTATGTTTAAAATAATTCATAGAAATATTGGACTAATATTATTTAATAAAATGTTTGTTTTCCAAACTGAGATTTTGGAAACAACATTACTGAATTCCTGGAGAGCATTATTTGTCATATTTTTAATTGCAGCAGTGGAAGAAACAGGAGGAGACTCTTGGAAATACAGTTTGAGGGTAAGTATTAATTGAGAGAAAAATTGATAGGGAAAAGCTTAATGCCCTTGTAACTCTTAGTAGAGAATGATACTGTATTGAAGATTCCAAGTTTTAAGTGAGACAGGTAGGAAACTGTAATTGCAATAATCTGTATTTGAGAGGAAAGTGCTTAATAAAATTATGAACATAAATCTGAAAAAAACTTTGTTAAGTTGGGGGTTTACAAATTGGATTTTTCTTCATTTTGCAGTCAGTTGATTGGGAAGTAATTGTCATTGCAGAAATGGGAAAAGATCTTGAAATGAAAGCTACATCTTTTTGGCTATAGTGATTTTTATTTCCTCTGAAGTATTTCAGTAATTATATAGCTTCTGTTGATAATGTTATTTCTCTTACCACCCGGTGTGAGTTTTAGAGACCATCCCATTGCTTTTAAAACATACATGTATCGATATGACCAACATTTGAAGATTTATCAAATGTCTTTCAACTATTCTTATTTTGAAGACTTGTGTTTATATAATTTGCCATTATTTTTCTAAAAAATGTGTTTTAATGTTTTCAATTTCATGAACTTACATAGGAAACCAGAGAGATTGTAAATCAGAGAAATTCTTAGTGCTTTAAAATTTTTAAAAAAATTCACTTTAATTTTTTAAAAACTTTCTCTTATGGAAATTTCAAACATATTAAAAAAATAGAATAATATCATGACCCTTCTGTATCCAAAACCTAGCTTGTTATCAATTCATGGATAGTCTTATTTTATATAAGTACACCCCCTCCACTTAGATTATTTTGAAGCAAAAATCTGATTCGACATATCATTTCATCTGTATATATTTCATTATGTATATTTATAAGATTCCTTTTAAACATAAAGCACAATACCTTCAACATTTAATTATAATTTTCTTTATATTATGAAACATCTGGTAATTTAGTACTTTTGAAAGTCAAAATGAGTCATTTAATGTAGCTAGCACTGTGATTTCTGTTAGTGTTTGTGTTTGTTAAAGGAAGTACTATGCTGTGTGGTGAATTGAATTCATGAGTTGCTAAATATAATTCATTACTAAGAAAATACATAATTTTTTCATGTTTATTTATAGGCAGGCATTTACAGTACTGAATCTATAAATGAATATGGCTCCAGATTGCTTTTTTTTTTTTTTTTTTGAGGGCAGTGTCACTGACCCTCATATGTAGGACCCGAAACGGGGCTGCTGGCTTCCCAGGCCAGCGCTTAACCACCGTGTCATTCGGCCGGCCCTGCTTTTTTAATTTAAAGAATTATTACTTAAAATTCTAAATTCCTCTATTTGGTTTTTACATATTTGAATGCATAATGCCAAATGATTGAATAGTGAAATTCACTTTCTGTATATTATGAACTTTATTGTTATAATTTGTTTTTATTTCTCATTGTGTTTACAAAAAATAGTGTTTAAAAAAAATAATTGGAAACACTTTCTGAGTTTTAGATTTTTAAGAATGAGTATTCTTTGTTTATTGTAGAATTAATCAGTGTATTATACCATTGTTTTCATTAGAAATTTTTTTTTTCCCACTCCAGCCTTGCACTGAAGTACTATTTATAGATATATTCCATGAATATAATCAAACTCTTACTCCTGTACTTCTAGAAATGATGCAAACACTTCAAGGTGAGGTATATTTTGTGATACTTGGATTTCTCTCTTAATTAAGGTTGAATGAAGATAATTTGAGTACTATGTACACTACTATGTACAGTGCCCTATTTCCTGGATCATATAAAGATATGAATTTGAGAAAGAGCAGGTATACTTTTCTGAAGGTGTGGCCTTCAGGATAGACAACAAGAAAGGGCAATTAATAAAAGAAAGCCTTGAGATACACCTTGAATGTGATAGCTTTTGCTACTGTAAACACAATAGCCACATAAGCAGAATAGCAGGCAGTCAAGTATGCTACGTGGGGAAATAGTCCATCTGGGGCATGTTGTGGGAAGTAGTGGTAGAAAAGAAAAGTAATAAATGTTAGTCTCAGAATGGCTGTGGGAATGGAGATAAGATACTGGATTTCAGAGAAAGATGAAGTGAAATTTTTAGCACTTGATCATTGTACTTTGTACACAGGAGTTAATTATTTAACTGTTAACAATGATTGATCATTTCTGACTTTTCTGCTATATTGTAAATTCCAGGGAAGGAGCAATGATCACATCAGTTTTGTTCATACATTATTCCCAGTGCCTGGTACACTCAGTAACTCTTTGTTGATAGATTGACTTTTGGCAACGAATTAATTGAGTGTGCTGGCCAAGAGAAAATGATCAAAGATGATCCTGAACTTGAGAGTCTTAAGAACAGGGAAACCAGTTATAGTTGTTGGAAATAGACTTTTGCTTTTGGAGTGTGTGTTTGAGGAGTCTTGAGGAAAAAAGAGGCTCACGGACAGAACCTGAGACTCTCACCTTTAGGAATATGAGGTGGTGAAGACCCTGCCCAAAAGGCAGGTAAGAAAATATCCCAGAGGCATGAAGAGAAGTATGGGGTGAGTCCTGGAGAAGAGAATGTTGCCTGAAGCGTCCATTGCTGTAAGAGACAAGAAGGCAGTAGGATCTTCTGAGACAAAGAAATTATTCGATTGGGTAGGAATCACATTGTAAGGGATCAAAAATTGAGTGGGTAGTGATGTCAGGAAGTGAAAGCAGGAGAATCTCCTGTAGAGAAGGGGATTGCTGACCTTATTTGCAGTTGTGAGAGGGAAGGTAACTTTCTAGGCTTTTTTCTCTCAAAAACCTAATAGAGAGATTTTCTGCTTAAATTATAAACCAAAGGGAGAAATTGAGCTATCATTCAAGTTTTACTGTGAAAATTTCTAAAGATAATTTGAGTGTGAGTTGTATTTTCATATGGATATGAAAATACAGTTGATTTCTAATGTGTAGTTGTTTACTAATTTCTTGATGCAGCATTACCGATTCTTAAATTTGATGATATTTATACTGTTTAAGTTACCTTTTTTGCTGATTTCGGACATTATTTCTGTTTTCTTCCATCCATTGATTTTTTTTTTTTTTTTTAAGATTTTATTGTGGAATTAGGGGAGGGGAACAGACAAGTTGCTGTCCTTTTGTTCTTCAGTCTAGTTGTGGAGGACGTTGCTTCACTGGCCCATGTTGGTATTATCATTGCACTCTTCCTGGGTGAGGCAGATTGGTCGCTGGCTTCTGGATGGCCACTCACGGTGGCTCTTGGCAGCTCATGTTGGCTGCCAGCCATTCACTGTAGCCTATGGCAGCCCACTACAGCAGGGGCTGCAGCCTACACCATCATCAGCGACTCACAGCAGCCCAGCTCCAGGTGGAGCTGTTGTTCACCATCTTAGCTGTAGAGGGCAGTGTCACTGGCCCTCATATGTGGGATCCGAACCTGGGCCCTGCTGCTCAGAGCTGGCGTCCTAAGCTAGCTCCTAACCATTGTGCCACTCTGCTGGTCCTCCATTGATTATTTTTAAGCCACTGCATGAAAATGAATAAGCTATTTAAGTTACACTCTGATTAAGTTGCTGTATGCTGGTAAGGTTTTCCATGATTTCAGAATTTGGTTTTCTTTCTAGTTCTGGAGCAGTTTGCTTATTTAGGGCTAGACTTATTCCAGCTTATTAGACTAGTGAGTTTAAAAATTCATATTTAGTAACAGAAAAGTGCTTTGATAAACTTGCTAGAAATGTATTCTTAAAGAAATATATTTATTAAGTAAACTTTTTTTCATGTCTTAACCATGGCATTCTTTCTGGATAGTAGTGCGAAGGCTACCAACTTTTTATTCTAAAGTTTCCATATTACATAATGGTTATCATTTTTCTCTTTGCACTTTTCGTTTTGTCACTTTTTAATGTACTCTCATACCTGGTTTATTTTTCATATTTAGAGCATCTTGTGTGAATTGCCTATTTATGTTCTGTTTTTCTGTTCTGGGGTTTATATTTTTATTCTTTCTTTTAAGAATTTTATAATCAGGGTATAATACAATAGTTAACAATTTGGGGCATATATTTTTCTAGATATGTTGTAATGATTTTTAAAATTGTAATGTGGCTTTACATGTTGTACCTGTGTTCTCTAATGGTGATGATAACAAAAGTTAGACTTTCGCTTTACACTTATATATATATTTAGTTTCAAAATATATCTTGCTTAACTGAATCAAGAAATGAACAAATTGAGTTTAAATAAAAGATTTATTAATAACTAACTTTATTTTCTTTTACGGATACTTATTTTTCAGGGCCCACCAATGTGGAAGATATGAATGCACTATTAATCAAAGATGCTGGTATGTTAAACTAAAGTGATTTAGAAACATGTATTTCTTTAGTAGATGGTGTGTCTGTTTTGTGGCAGGTGAAATGCTAGGAGAGTTAGGATACAAGGTTACCTAAAATACAGGACCATCTGGTGGGGTAGACAGCCAGGTGAGCAGATGATTGTAGCATGTTAATAATACCAAATGATTAGTGCTAAAGTAGATGGTAGTGGGGTAGTACTGCGGAAAACCACAAGGTGGTTTGGGCATGCCTCAGGAAAGGCTCCTAAACAGGTATATATAACATGAGAACACAAGGAAGTGGGAGTTAGGGGAGGGAGGGGATTTAGTGCGGGAAGAAGGTTCCAGGCAGAGGCAGGAGTATTCATATGTACAGAACCTTGAAGGGAATATGAGCAAGCACAGTTGTTTTGAACTGGGAATATTTTGGTTTAAGTGAAACATAGAGGGTAAGGGGTTTGGTGAGAGATGAGGCTGGAGAGAGGGTAAGTAGGGACTAGATCATAACATAGTACACCCATTTGGAAGCAGATGCTATTTTATAATTTGACATGTATATTTTTAAATGACTGTAATTTTCTGTTTGAAAGCACAGTATTTAGGAAAAACAGAGTAAAGTAACTTAATGTTTCTAAAATATCTGTTGAAATAATTTCCATCATTAAAATATTTTAGATTTCCCTTTATTAACACATTACATGTTTCAAAGTAGTCCCTAAGGCGTAGTTCCTTATATAAGGGCACTTAGCATTTGGCCCAGTATCCGAAATTAATTTTTTTCCCCCTCAAATCTTCTTTAGTGTATAATGCTGTTGGATTAGCGGCTTATGAGCTGTTTGACAGTGTTGATTTTGATCAGTGGTTTAAAAACCAACTTCTTCCTGAATTACAAGTCATCCACAATAGGCAAGTATAAAACTTTGTGTTTTTTATACACTTATTTTACCATAGTGATTTTCTAATGAAGATAAGGCATTAAGATTGCTTAAAATTAATAAAAAAAAATCATAGTATGACTTAGCTGATAATGTCCACTGTAGAAAATAATAAGACTTGTGAATCTTACATAACTGAAAAATAAACAAAACAGTTTGTTATTGTTATTTTAATTCAAATGCGAATTGTAATATTTTGAAGTATTTGATGTTAGATAAGATCGTTTGAGGAAAAGATAAGTTTTATGCAAAGGCTAGGGAAGTTGAAAGTCTCTGAATTGTAAAGAAAATGTGTACAAAAGTAAGCCATTGGAGATTAGCAGGGTGAGGCCTGGTGTGCCAGAAGGAGCCTAAAGTAACATCCGGGAAAGGATGGGATCCCACAATGTATACTGCAAGTGTTTTGGGAGAGGATAGAACAGGGTGTAGAGACACCATGGCAAAAAGCATTTGAATAGGTGCCTAATTCTGTAGTACAGATCTGTGACATTTTAGTCGGACTTTTCCCATTATGTTTCATATACATTTAAGTATTTGTCTAATTATTTCAATTTTGGGTACTAAATGAGTAAAATGGAAGGAAAAGGGTCTTTTATAGTTTTTCTAAATTTTTTCTTAGTTTAAAATTGGAGACTTAAAAAAATTCCAGGAGAGTTTTTCTTGTTTTGAATTTTGCAGTTCTGTTGATTTATTCCTCGAGATGTGGTACCTGTCAGAATGCCTACAATATAGTCATAGATCAGTTAACATCTCCTGACTATATTAATGAATAGAGGGCCATTCCTATATGGACCATTTTGTATATATTTAGAGCCATAGAATTGTAGAGGTGGCGATGCTTTAAAAGTAATTTTGACCAGTAAGTAGCCATTTATTCATTCAGTTCTTCAGTTATTTGTTCAGTCAACAAATAGTTGCAGCTCTTGGAATTTGCCATGTCCTATAGAATCAGTGCTTAATAAGACGGACTATGACTGCCCTTGGGGAGCTAGTGAGCCATTGATGGAGAGAAAGAGCCTTCAGTAGAGAGACAGATGTGCAGTTTGATTGTCCCTAAACTCTAGACTATTTAGTCCAGACCTGTGAGATCCAGTACAGTAGTTAGAACATATGGCTACTGAACACTTGAAGTTTTAATGAACTAAAAGTTAGAATTTCATATTGGCTTGCATTACATTTCTTTTGGAGAGAGCTGATCTGGATCAGTATTTCGCATACTTACTGTGTATATGAATCATCCGGGAATCTTGTTAAAATGCGGGCTCTGGTTTAGCTTGTGGGTCGGGGTCTGGTCAGATTGTGTGATTCTGTCCTGCTTCCAGCATAATGATGTGGCTAGTCCAGGGACCACACTTGGAGGAACAAACTGACCGCTAAGTTTTACTCCATCCAAAAGTGATGATGATCTTAGACTTTGACCTTTCTGAGTTTCATTCTTGCTGTGTGGAATAGAATGTTGAATGTGATAATTTCCAAGATTCAGTCTAAAATTGATGGCTCTGTGGTTCCTTCATTTACTCTACAAAAGTCTTGTTTATGTCTACCGCTGTGACTTTGTTCAAACAGTCCCTGTCTCTTGAAATGGCTTGTTTTCAGTTTTCGGCCCAGAATACTCTTTATCTTAAAGGCTATTCAATTCCATTTCCCACTATTCTCTTTTGCTTTTCTGAAATGATGAGCAGTTCTTTCTATGGGCCTGATCATTTTGTAAGATTGTAATTTTCTAAAAAATGTGGTATATTCATTAGCTTTTTCTCTTTACACCCAGAAATAAATACCTTGCCACTAAAATTTATATAATATCAAGAAGAGACATTGTGGGTGGAAATCTTAGATACAGTTGTATATAGCTTTGTAGTTTTTCTCATTGCCTAATGAACTGCCATTTCCTTTAGCAAAGATGACCATAGAGAAAGAAATATATGTACATGTTACTGCAAATGTTTTACAACTTTTAAAATATAAATCATGATTTTCGATAATCTGAGTCACATTCTAGTAGTTGTATTGGGTTGTCGGAAAAGTCATGACACAGTTTTGCAACGAAAAACAGAGAATAAAATACATCATGACTTTTCCGACAGCCCAATAGTTACTACTAGTTGTGTACCTCTTACAAAATTAGAGAGTTTATCTGAAATTAATGTAAATTTGTATGACTATTTCCTGTAAGCCTAGAAAGCTCTCACAGTGTTCTGAGAATAATCTTTATGAGAGTAACAGAATTGGAATTGGAAAATTGAATATATAGGCTCCTTTATTATTATCTTTAAAGCTTTCCAGCCTTAGGGTTGCAGACATTAGTTAACTATGTCTGTTTGGATTAACTGTTTTTGGTTACTTGAAGCAGAAGTGGGCTTATTTATTATGTCCACCTCTAGGTTATAGTTCTTTAATACAAAATAATCAGATTCACAATATATCTGCCTAAGAATTTAACATTTTTAAATCAGAACTTCATTGTTAGAATTTATACTGTGATCCATCTAGAAATAGCTTTAAAACTTTCGTATACAAATGTAGATTGCCATATTACTACATTTTAGATTTAAGTGATGAAATATACTAAGTGAAATAGACTTGTTAAAATATTTAACATTTTATTTTCATGATGTCCCCTATCTAGGTATAAACCATTGCGACGCAGGGTGATTTGGCTCATCGGTCAGTGGATTTCTGTGAAATTCAAGTCTGACTTAAGACCAATGTTATACGAGGCAATTTGTAACTTGCTTCAAGACCAAGACTTAGTGGTATGTTGCATCAATGTCTTAAAAGAGTTATTTTAAGTTTAACCTATGTTAAACTTCAAATTCAGAAATGGTTAATATCTTTCTTTGGAATAGGACTTCATAAATTTTATATCAGCGGCCACTGGGTAGAGTACATCTTTCTCTCTGATGGTTGCATTGAAGTTTAACATTATTGTTTGATGTGGGGGAATGTAATGTAAATTGACTGAAGTTTCTTTAGGTATTTGAAACATTGTAAGTTTTTCCTCAGTGCTTAGCCATTTGACTTATTAGTATGGGATATCCAATTTTTATAAACTCAAACTTGATCTACACATAATGAATAAACATTTATAATATTGTAGTATTTGGAAACTTTTTGTAATGTTGGGAAATTTGATTAGGTTTAATATAATTGCTACTCTGAAATTTTTTACTTCTAAGCTTATTTCTGACTCATCTTTAAAAGGAGAGGTTTTTGTTGTTTTTTTTAAAGATTTTTTGTTTTTATTGGGAAATTGGGAGAGGGAACAGCGTTGGGGAATCAGGGAAAGGGAACAGACAAGTTGCTGTCCTTTTGTTCTTCAGTCTAGTTGTGGAGGACATTGCTTCAGTGTCCCATATTGGTATTGTGATCATTGTGCTCTTCCTGGTTGAGTCGGATCAGTTGCCAGCCATTGGATGGCCGCTCACAGTAGCTTACAGCACCCCACTGCAGCCCCACTGCAGCTAACTCCGTCACTGGCAACTCACGTCAGCCTAGTTGTAGAGGGCTCAGCGTCACTGGCCCATGTGGGATCCGAACCGGCCCCCCTGCTGCTCAGAGCTCATGCTCCCAAGCCAACTCTTAACCAACGAGCCACTCGGCCAGCCTGAAAGGAGAGGCTTTTAATAGTTTACATTTTAAAAGTTAAGAATTATATCAAGAAAAGAGAAAAATAAATCAGTAACTAATGAACAAGCACCTGTGTGCTCACCCAGTTTTCCGTATTATCATTGTAATAATTTTTCATATAGATTTCAAATATTTAAGAAATAAATTATTACAAATACAGTTGAATCTCTTTACATCTTTTTGCTCTCATTCTGTTATCTTTTTATAATGCTTTTTTATTTTAGTGAAGATTTATTGATTTCCTTTTTTTGTTTTGTTCTTTTTGTTTCTTGTTTAATACATCTATTTTCTTCACCCTTGGCACTTCATTCTAGTTCGAATTTATTTAGGTTATTTGTGCACCTTTCAATAAAACAGGTAGTAAGCTACAGAGACATTAGCATTAATACACTTTTTCAACCTTGTGAGAGGCTATATAAAATGTAAACTGGTTCAACCAGAAAATTTATAATTTGGGAGTAGGGTATGCTCCAGTTGTCTATCAACCAAAGAAATGGTCATCTTCATGGGCATGTTGATTGCCAGCATAGCGATAGCGAATTTTCCAGATGGTAAGCCAGTTAACAGAGTTTAAGAAGGGACTTTTAGTGGCATGAACATGACCATAGTGAACCCTGAATGTGCTGTGGGAGGTCCACCTGGGATCTGGGCAGAGGTATTTTGCACAAGGTGTATTGACATTCTGTTGTCTTTCTACTGTTGTGCCTCTTAGTGGGTCTCTCAATTCTGTCAGTCTTTCTGTCTTATAGTTTTGATTTTCTTTTTCTATTTGCCCATCCTTTGGTTCTCCAAAACACTGCTACAGGTTTTTAACTGTGGCCTAGTCTATGCTTTCATAAAATGAATTCTGAATTCACTTACATTCAGTGAATATTTAAAAAAAAAAAATCTGTTTGACTTCAGAATAGGAGGCTCTAAAACCAGGAAGAAAAGAAACCTTAATTTAGTAAGTTTCCTATAGTCAGTTTTGGGTTTGTACTGCTATGTCCGGTATCCATATTATGTGAGAATGAACTTTAGAATTTTTTTTTTTTTTTTAAGATTTTATTGGGGAATGTGGGGAGGGGAACAGACAAATTGCTGTCCTTTGTTCTTCAGTCTAGTTGTGGAGGATATTGCTTCACTGGCCCATGTTGGTATTATCACTGCACTTTTCCCGGCTGAGGCAGTCGCTGGTCGGCCATTGGATGGCTGCTCACTGCAGCTCACAAAAGCGCATGCCAGCTGCCGGCCAGCCTCACTGCAGCCTACACAGTTGCTAGCAACTCATGGTAGCCCAGCTCCAGGTTGAGCTGTTGGTCACCAACTTAACGGTAGAGGGCGCAGTGTCACTGGCCCTCTATGTGGGATCCGAACCAGAGCCCTGCTACTCAGAACTGGCATTCCAAGCCAGCTCTTAACCAACGTGCCACTCGGCTGGCCCAGAATTTTTTTTTTCTTAAAAGGAGATGAATAAATTAAAGGTACTTTTTATCCTTGTAGGAAACATATTTGCATGTGTACTTCAGAGGAAATACATCAAATTGTGTAATTGAGTGATCTTGATTTTATTGCAAAATACAGTAAAAAAAAAAAAAGCATTTATAAGTAGTACCAAGTGGTAATATTAGGTCTTCGGAAAAGTCATGATGTATGTTGTTTTATGTTTTTCAAAGGTCATTTATTTATATAAAGATCAATCAGTGATATAGTGCCTGTTTTGTTCGATAACCTTTCGCCATCTTTCAGTGAGCTTCATAATTCCTCCTTCATAGAAAGATGTCTTTATTTGCTAAAAACTGAACAAGGTGCTGATTTACAGCCTCACTGAAATTGAACGTTATACCACGCAAGGAGATTTGAAGAGAGTGAAACAAGTGGAAGTCTGATGGTGCAAGGTCAGGCGAGTATGGTGGGTGTGGCAACACATCCCATCCAAGCTCCAATAATTTTTGACGGGTGATCAGACTTGTATGTGGTCTTGTGTTGTTGCGATGGAACACGACTCCTTTATAATTAACAAGCTTTGGACGTTTCTGGATGATGGATTCGTTCAAACTGTCCAATTGCCAACAGTACACATTCAAATTGATTGGTTTCTTGGTAGGAGCTCGAAAAACATGACACCTTTAAAATCCCACCACACTGAGAGCATAACCTTCCTCTGATGAATGTCTGCTTTCGATGTCATTTGAGGCGAATCATCACGTCAGGACCAAGACCATTTGCACACCACATTGTTGTAAATAATCCTCTTCTCATCACCAGTTATTAGTCGCTTCAAAAAAGAATCATTTTCCTCACGTTTAATGAGCATATTGCAGATGTTTATATGCACCATCAAATGAACTTCATTGAGTTCATGCAGAACCCAGATATTGAGCTTGCTTATGTATCCCAGCTTCTTCAAGTGTTGTGACCACTTGAATGATGGATGCTCAATGTTTCTGCAATCTCTCGTGTCGTGTAATGTGGATTTGACTGGATCAGTGCCTTTATATTTTGTTGTCATCAACCTTGGTGGGCCTCCCTGACCAAAGAGTGTTGTTGAGATCCAAATCACCAGCACGGAATTTTGTGAAGCATCATTGGCACTGACATTCTTGTAGAGAATTGTCACCGTAAGCTTTATGCAACTTTTCACAAGCTTGTCGTGCATTCTTCCCTGTATGGAAGTAAAATATGGCAAAAATGCACAGTTTGGTCTTCTGTCTTTAACTTGTAAAATCTCCAAAACTCAACCAAGTTGCTGAATTTTTTTTTTTTTAGAATGAAGCAAGAACTGTCAGCTGTCAAATGACATAACAGTAACATAGATGTGAATGACTCTTGTACTTCCAAAAATGAACTAGTGCTATCTGTTGCAAACATGTGTCATGACTTTTCTGAAGACCTAATAGTATCAATGTGTAGGTAATATTATATCAGTATCTTTTATGCCTAGCATGGAGCCAAGTCTTAGGAAAAGTTTATTGAAACAATTAGGAGATAGGAATGAAAGATTATGAAGTTTATGAAGTCATTATTCTGTTTTTGTTTAGCAGTTTACTTTCTTTCAAGATTTTTCTTTCATGGCTGTCTTATTTACATTTTCCTGGTGTTCCTCAGTCCCTGAGACTGCCAGCTCTTTTTGGCCCCAGCACCATGCTCACTGCTTTAGTGTGTGAAATTCCCTTCGCTGTCATGGGCAGGCTGTAGACATGCTCAGGCATTAGGCGACTTCAGGTCTAGAATACAAATCAACCACCCTAACAGTTATCCCCAGGCTCATTCTCCCGGACGCTGGGCACAGTGTCTGAATACTTAGCTTTGTAGCGGTCTTCTCTGGAAGTGGAGTTGACCTGTGGTTTCGTCTTGTACATTTCTCTATTGCTCTAATGCTTTTTGGGATCTTTCCAACGGTTCTGATACTATGATGGCATTTGTTCACCACAGTATGAAATTAACTTGGTATCTTTTCAGGAGCTTTCTGAGTTTCAGCTGGAGTTACAAGGCAGACTTACAGTCTGAGTTCACCATCTGGATCCAATCTGGACCACTAGGGTTTTATTGTCCTTCAGAAGGTCAGGATTTAGTCTATGAAAACTCATGTTTAGAGTCTTGTTAAGGAAGGAATTTTTTGTTTCGTTATTTTTCTTGCATTTATTTATCAGGTATTTATTGAACAATTAGTGTCATAGGGATTGTGTTAGACTGTCTTCTACCAGTCGTCTGTCACATTCCCCAACTCTTCATTCTATAAATTCAGGTTCTGATTGTTTTTCCCCCTTACTTATGAATCAGTGAAAAATTTATTCTGTCTCTACAGTAAGTACTACTTATTTATATTGTAGCTCAGGAAGAGCTAATTTTGTTCTTAGTTTATTTGTCACATTTTACCACATTTTTTTTTTTCTTTGAGGGCAGTGTCACTGGCCCTCATATGTGGGACTGAACCTGGGCTGCTGGCTTCCCAAGCCAGCGCTTAACCACCGCGCCACTCGGCCGGCCCCTATTTGTCACATTTTAAACCCTCCTCTGTCTTAAACTCTGTGCTTTTTGTTTTCCCATATGATCTGGCTCCCTATTCTTGCAGTTAAACTAGAATGCAGGCAAGTCATCTCAATTCATTTCATCTCCTTCTCTGCGTGTAATACTGTACTGACTTCCCAGTGTTAGGAGGCAAACACAGTTTTCATTCTGGTGTCTGTTGTGCTCCCTGTAATTATTTGTGTAAATATCATGGTTATAGATTAGGTATGCCTCTGGACCTTTTTTTTCTCATCCTTTTTGTGGAGGAAAATTGAAAGATTTAAGGTTTAGAGTTTTGGAAATATGATTTTCTTTTGGGGACTTTGGTATCCTGGTGTTTATGAACTAATTTGTAACACAGTGCCAGTTGTATGCTCACAGAGCACTAAGTGCCGAAAATGTAAAGATGACTAGACATGTCCTCAAGGGAATTATCCTATCTTTAAGCTTTTCACATTAGTCATATTTGTTAATAATCATTTAATATCTGGATGTTGTTTTCCCCTCTTCTTGATTGTAAACTCTCTGAGGGCAAGGACTAGGTGTGTCCTACTGAACTTTTTTTTTTTTTTAACATAATCCAACACAATGCCTGTGTTTTCACCACCCAGAGTCAGTTCTCCTTCATCGCCATATATTTGAAACCCTTTACCCTCTTGTACAACCCCCTTCCTCTTTACCCTCTGGTAACCACTAAACTATTGTCTGTGTCTATAAGTTTTTGTTTGTTTGTCTTGTTCCTTTGTTGCTTTTAGTTTTATATCTCACATATGAGTGAATTCGTATAGTTCTTAACCTTTTCTGTCTGACTTATTTTGCTTAGCATAATCTCAAGATCTATCCATGTTGTCGCAAATGGCAGTATTTCATCTTTCCTTACTGCAGAGTAGTATTCTATTATATACAAGTACCACATCTTCTTTATCCAGTCATGTATCGAAGGACACTTTGGTTATTTCCATATCTTGGCCACTGTAAATAATGCTGCAATGAACATCAGAGCACATATATCTTTACGGATAAATGTTTTCAGATTTTTGAGTTAGATACCCAGGAGAGGGATTGTTGCTGGGTCACATGGTAATTCTATCATAATTTTTTGAGGAACCTCCATACTGTTTTGCATGGGGACTGTACCAGTTGACATTGCCATTTACAGGGAATGAGTCTTTTTACTGAGATTATGCTGTTATAATGTGGTTTTCCAGGTAACATGCTGTATACAAAGGAAATATGATTTGGGAAGGTCAAGAGCTTGTGCAAACCTTTCTGTATTAGTTAACTTGGGGATTTAGAAAATCTAAGAATATGTCTTTTGATATTTCAAGGATTTCCTTTAATAGAGGTTACAGATGGGAATTTGTTTTTTCTCCTCTCTTCTTCCTTCTTTTCTTCTCTCTCAGTCTTCACGTACACATCTCCCAGCTTCCCCAATCCTACCCTGTTTTCCTGCATCTCCTCTCTGCTTCTCAACCTTCCCTGTCCCTCTGGCATCACCTCCACACATTCTTTCTCTCTGTAAAGACAAACTTTTTCTTCCTGAAAGCACCCACTGGATTAACCTCCTTAAGCAAATTATGGGAAACTGTGAAGGGGGGAATAGACACTAGTTTACTTTTTCTTTCTAGCCTTTACCAAATAAGGAAAGGGTGCTTTTGTTTCTATATGTTAATATGCTATTAATAGACTTTAATATTAACAAAAAGATAGAGTTATTTTAGAGTTATTTGGAATAAGTCTTTTTAATGAATTGATATTCATGATATTTAATAGTTCTAGAATGATTCAAAATTCATAATATACTTTCTTTTAGGTCCGTATTGAAACAGCTACAACTCTGAAGTTAAATATCCTTAAAAGAATTTTAAAATATTTCATTGTGAAGAATTTTAACACTTTAAAATGGTTAATTGTTTTGTTAAATCAATTTATGAGTTTGTTTAAAATATAATTTTTGATTGGTTTATTATATCTGATTTTTATATATATTTTTTTTATCTTGGTAAATCTCATATATTCTCAGTATCCCTTAACTAATCTTCACCTGTTGATGATTTTGAGTTTAGAACGGATCAATTTCTACCGGTAAGAATATTCATTTCTAGGTTGTATAACAATTTCTGCTTATGTCTTTTGAATATTAAGTTTTATTTTGTATCTGAAATTATATATATATATAATTTATTAAATCTACATTTAACAGTATATATATTAGATTCTTTTGGAAATAATTACTTTTATAGGTAACTTTTATTTGAGACAGTTCACTTTTATTCTGCTTGTTTTTGTTTAGCTAGCTTGTCATCTATTTTGGAGTCAACTGCTAAACTTTTTGTTTTGTCACAGTTATAAAACAGCTAGTAATTTCATTTTGTGTGTGTCTGTTACTTTTACTCCTTAGGTTATCCCCCTTTGCTGTTTGTGTATGTATGTCTATCTTACACCAGACTGCAAATTACTTGAAAAGCAGAATACCAACGTTGTACTCATTTCTTTATTCTTTATTCAACTCCCAGCACCTACTATAGTGTTTTAACATAATTGGTACTCAGTAAGCATTGTTAAATATATCAGTAACATTGGGGCAGTAGTATTTATTTTTGAGAGGACTAGGCAAAAAGAAAGTTTTATGATAAAAGTATCTTTCTTGTGGGGAAACTTGTGGAGCAGACTTTTTTCTTTAATAAAAGCATCACTAAATATTTTTGGATGAGAGAAATATTTCTTAGAAATCGTATAAAAATGAACCAAATATCTGAAAGAACAAGTATTTATTTTTATGTATCTGGCATATGTATCTGATTTGTTAATTCCTGCAATAATTTTTATAATGTAGGAGTTAATAGTCAGACATAGAAGATTTGTTTTCGGTTTCTGAAAAAGAAATATTCTGTAATTCTTAGTTACAAGTATTTATCTACAAAAATTTATGTCCATGAAGTATGTGTTAAGGACCACATCAGACAGCATGCATGTAAGTGCAATGATTGGTATTCCTCTTGCTTTGATGAGTAGAGTAGACCATGCAGGCATACAAGGATGAGCTATCACAAGGCACTGTTAATAGTTTAGCAGTAAAAAACTTACATACAGAAAGTTTAGACACAATTTTATTCTGAAAACGTTTGTGAATGAGTTAAATCCTAAAGCAGACACATTTAGCAGCAGTAAAGAAAAAAAATCACTGTCCTAAATATTGGCAACTTGAACAGTTTGGAGTTATTTAGGTCATGCTAAGGTTTTGTCTTTTATTCATTGCCTTGACATTGTGATTTAATTTTATTTATTTTATGTCTATATGTAAAGGTCTTACATTGCTTTTTCGAACCTTTTTTTTCCTTTTGACCTGCAGTATTTGGAAACCATGTTCACACTACTTTTTCAGTTACTACAGCAAGTTACAGAATGTGACACAAAGATGCATGTTTTACATGTCCTTTCGTGTGTGATTGAAAGAGTCAACGTGCAGGTAATTTTGATTTAAATCATGAAAATAAATGTCAGAGAAGTAAGTGAAGTATATGTAGGCTTCATTAATATCTTTGCTTTCTATACATTGTTTAAAGTTAGAACATTCATTAAAATGCTTCTAACCTGCAGGTTGTGATATCAGTTATGTGTTATTCAAAATCTGGCATTTTTATACTCTAGTTTTTAAAAACTGACTTAAGAAAATTAAAATGTAAAGATTGGATCAGCATTGTAGAGGTGCTTAGAAAGAAGAATTTTATTTCTTATCAGATCCAGTTTCTATTTAATAACACTTCTTAAAATTTTGTTTGAGAGCTTAGCCACAAGTGTGTCAGCAAATGCAAATATTCTCAGAAGTCTGTTATTTTTACCTCAGAAATTGTTTTATGATCTAGCCCACATTATATCCATGTTTAGTTTAATATAAAAGTGATATATAAAGGTCTTAACGGTGATATGTAAAGGTCTTAACAGTTAAATTATTCTTTAACGGTCAAATTATCCAGCTTTGCCTGTCACTCTTAATCTTTGTGGAAAGTTGATCATCTTGGAAACCACACTACGATTGTCCTGTAATTCCATATACCCTATTGCACCACTGCATGTTCTTGTTTGAAAGCGCTAAGTAAATCTGTGAGATAGTAAGGAAGGGTAACTTGAGTTGGATGGAGTTCACAGCATGGAGTTCTGCTCCTGGATCTATTAAGTGATTTCTCATGCCTTAGGCCTGTTAATTAATTAACTGTTAATTAATCAACTGTTAAAGCAGTTGATGACAGTTGCTCTCCATTATGGAGTAATGACAATTGATCAACTCCTGTGCCAAGTGATTTGCATATATTTCTCACTTAATCTCTACACAAACCTTTTGGTAGGGCGTGAGAATTTATCTCTAATAGTTTGAAACTTTAAGGAACTTGTCAAAGTTCAGACATCTTTGTGGCATTGCCAATATTCAGACTGAATTTTATGCAACCCAGGGGCAGTTTGTGAGTCACTGTTAATCATTTTGAGCAGGTCTGGATCCTGGTGTCTCAAAGTAGTAATGTCTTAATAATTTTCTTAGCACTTGGAGTTCTCATTACATTATTACATTATTTTGTTTTGGTGTTGGTTTATAAATGTTATTGAGAGAGTTTGGTCATTGAAACCGTGTTTTAAACTCATTTCAAGTCACTGTCTCTGTTATTTAGCTTGGACAAGGTGTTTCTGTTTTTTCAGTTTAAAAAAAAAATTAAAAAAACTTTTAATTTTAATTTTTTTATTTTAAATTTATTTTCCAGTTACAGTTGGCATATATTAGTTTCCAGTGAACAACACAGTGGCTAGACATTTGTATACCTTATGAAGTGGTTACCCTGATAAGTCTAGTATAATAGCTTGGGTACGGTGTTTAACCTTGTGTCCTCGTGTAAAATGCTAATGGTAATCCTGAGCTTATGTAACTCATGAGTATGAAATGATTACAACTGTCCAATATGCTTTAGATCACCATACAATTACAATAAATTAATTAGAGAAACAAAATTTGGTTATTTTTGAGCACACTTTTATTTATTTTTTTTTTTGAGGACAGTGTCACTGGCCCTCATGTGGGACCGAACTGGGACCGCTGGCTTCCCAAGCCAGCGCGCTTAACCACCGCGCCACTCAGCCGGCCCAGAATTTGGTTATTTTATAATCTTAATTTAGATAATCACCTGGCTAATAGAACTTTTTTTAAAGATTTTTTTTTTTTTGTAGAAATGAAATTTCTTACCTGCCAAACTTCTAACTAAACCTTTTTCTCCAAGAGTCTGAGATTTGTTTTGATTAATAAATTTACAATGCTTTTGTGTATCTATCCATACTCATCTTTCAGAACACAAATAGTTTAAGCAGCTCAGAGGACTGATTCATCAATAAATAATAATAAGATGTAGTTAACCAGTAGTTCTTTTGTTTCAGAACTTGTGTAGGAAATGGGTACAAAAAATGTTTTTAGTAATCTAATTCTTTACCTTTTTCTTATGTTAACCGTTCAACAATACCACCAACTGTCTTTCATATACTAAATATGATTTTTGACAATTAGGTTGCACACACTTTGAGCCATCTTACAATAGTGCTTTTTGACACAGAGTAGTTAAATTTTGATGTTTTAGTGCAGTCACCGTTTTATACCATAGAATGTAATTACTTGAAGATTATCTTTCCTCTACTTTTTGAAAAAGTAGTTGAAAACCTTAAATTATTTCAGTGTGGAGATCCCATAAGTACATAGTCAGAAAAAATATGTAATTATCACATGTGATGTCAGGTAGACAGTCTTTGAACTTATACATTTCTGATGGAAAAGAATAAAAGTAAAGGGTCTATGTGAAATATTAAACATTCTGTTGAAAATGTTATCTGAAAGATGAGGTGTCATTAGGAACTTATTTTTTTAAAACCCCCTGTGGATTTACTCTTGTTAAAACATTTGTTAGACTGTCACATATTTGATTTTCACGTTTTCAGTAATGTTATGAATGAAAGTGGGTATCTTCCTATATGTGATGAACTAACTCATAAGACTATAATTCTTGTAGAACTCCCACCCAAATCCTGATTTTTGTTTTTTGAAATAGAGATGCCATAAGATGAGTGCATGTAGAATACTTTCTATCTCAATTGTGTTATGTTGAATATTCAGTTTCTATTATAGGTTATTATTTAAACCAGTGTCTACAAAACATTCTTAAATCCATATATTTTTTTGAATGTTATACAAATAATTGATATTGCCCTACCAGAAAAATTCAGAAAAATTGCAATATATCCTTCATCTAGTTACATCAGTTACGAACATTTTACTACACTTACTCTTTTTTGTTTATAAGTGTGCATATACAGATTTTTTAAAAATTAAACCATTTGAATTTTAGGTGCAAACAGCATGACACTTCACTCCAAAATAGTAGATCTCTCCATCTTCTTAATCAAAATCATGATTAGACTCAGGGGATTTAACATTGATTCAGTACTGTTGTCTGATATCAAGTCTGTACTCAGATTTCCTCAGTTGCCCCCAAAATATACTTTTTAATCTCCATCATCCTACCATAAGGGAATGAATGTGTTTGACTCTTATGTCATCATTCTGTTTTCTAATCCCTAGACTTTTTTTGTTCTTTGACAACAGTGACAGTCTAGGGAATTTCTGAGATAGTTGTTTTGAAGCATTAATTTTAATTTAGAGCATCATATATTCTAATGAACAGCTAAGACTGGGATATAAATATTTTATGACTTCCAAATGTAACTAGGTACTTTGGTTTTATTACCTATTCCGTAATTCATAACATATACTTCCTTTCTGTCATTCCTTGGAATGTATTCTTTTTGTTTAAAACCAGAACTAGTTTATATTCATTATCAGCATAACATGCAGTTTTTAGCTGAGTATGAACCAGTTAGGTATTTTGAAACTTGTGTTTACATATGAATTGGTCTGTTTTATAAGCTAATTGGAGTTGTCTTTGAGATAGATCACTTAGAATTAAATGCTCAACAGATATTATCTATTATAATAGTTTGATTCAAACTTTGAAAATATGGTAATTTGTTATAAGTAAAAAGTCTTCTCTTAATATTTATTTAGTTTTATCTCACTGAAATATTTGGACAGATATTTACCTTCTTACCTTTCTGTATGTTGCTCCCCCCCTCCCTGGGGATAGGGCAAATCCTACAGTTGTTTTGCTACCCTTTTGATACACTCTCACTCTTTCAATTTTTAATTTTAATTCATGGGATGAAGTAGATAGCACGGAAGCTGTGACAATGTAATATTTCTGTTTTATCACCAGGAGTACTCCTTTAGAGCAATTCCAAATGTTGCAACCTGAAGCACTATCCAGCTTCAGTGTAGATCCATTCTATTTTCCAAGAGACCTATGTCAAGCTGTGCTGTGCTTAGGGTATATTTTTTAAAACTGGTTAACTTAATCCATAGTGGGCCTAACAATTTTATCCTTTGAAAAGGAATGTTTTCTTCTGTGTTTCCACTATACTTCATGTATACCTTCACACTATTGCACTTACCCTTTCTCGTTGTAAGACCCTTTTGTCCTTTCTGGTGCTTTGTGCTCAGGGCCTGATAACTTGGCAGATGCCATCAGATAAGTGAATGAGAAAATGCTGACTCTTTTTAAACACTGTATTTCCAGTTAGGCAAGCTGTTTTATTAAAAAAGAACCAGGATATAACAGTGTTTTCTATTAAACTTTAAAGAAATAACTGACCTCGGTATGTTATTTTATATTCCTACTTTTTATTTCATGCAGTAAATTTGGTCCTTGTTTAAAATTGTTTAAAAGTATTTATAATGGAGCTTTGTGTCTTTATGTAATGTCTGATTTATTTTTAAAAGGATATATGCTTAATATATACATCTAGTAAATATTAAGCATTTGCGGTCTGGGGCTTAATAGGTCTGTCAGTGTTTCTTGAAATAAGTTGCCTTCTTTCCTAATATAGCTCTTTTGCTTCCCCTACTTCTGTTGTGATAGATACGGCCGTATGTGGGATGTTTGGTGCAATATTTGCCTCTTCTTTGGAAGCAAAGTGAGGAACACAATATGTTGAGATGTGCTATACTGACAACGCTTATTCATCTTGTTCAGGTAAGTTACTTCTCTACAGTTTTTTAGTTAAGTTTTTTTTTTTCTTTAAAATTTTCCATTGTTTTTATGTTGTTTATGTTAATGGTAATTAAAGGACTCACATTTTATGTCTCTTTCATGTGTGATCTAAACAGTCTTAAAAACACCTTCTGTATGTTTACTTTGGACATTTTTCACATCTGAAAAATATTCTCTACTTTTTAAAGATGATTTCTTTCGTTAGATGTAGTGGTCTCTAGTGATGGTAGACGCATCATTTGTGCAGTCTGTTTTCCTTGCAGGCAGTTTTCTTGGTATTTGGGGCTTTTCTGCATAAATATATTCTTCATTTTCATTCTTTTTCCTTGATTTAAAATAAAAATTTTTCCTTTCAGGAAAACAGGTGAGTTGCTTTTGAAGGGAGGAGTGAATTTCGTTTTAGACATCTTGACTTTGAGGTGTTGGGTGTACAATAGGTAAAGAGGAACCTAAACTTCAAAGAGAACGGGACTGTAGTTTTCATTGGAACTGTTAAAGTGAATTAGAGCCCGATGGTGAGCCTATAGAGAGGGAGGAGCTTAATGTCAAGACTTGGAATATCTGGGTACAGGGGTGCTCAAGTGATTTTTTCCTGCATTTGCTTCAAAGTTTGATAGATTTTCCAATGGGGAGCTCTCTCCCTAAATTAAGAATTACTGTTTTACATGTTTTAATAAGTTGTTTTTTTAATCCTTTCTATTATTAGTTAAAGAGAAAGTCTTTCTCAGGCACTCTTTTGACACTTTTTTGAAAAACTCATTTTTTCAGTAAATATCTATGGATGAGTTTTACAGTTACAAATTTTTGTCTAAGGAAGTTTTAGATAGTTGAATAGTGATATAAAATTTTTAAAAATGTACTTTCCCTTTAGTAAGTGTCTGTCCTAGCATCTCTCCCTGTCTACCCTTTAATTCTTGTGATTATCTTGAAAGATAATTCTTATGGATGATACAAAAGGTAGTGACTAGACTGAGATTGCTCTTCTAAGTAACAGGGCAAACAGTGACTCCCCACAGCTTTAGCATTTCATGTCTTTCAACTCAATTTGAAAGTTTTATGAGGGAGATGTGAACAAACCCAGCTTCTATGTCCGTTCAGGCAGTGTTGCCTCAGGAAACCTTGGGAAGCCAGAGCAACCTGCATGGAATGCTTGGAGTGTGTAGGGCCTTTTCTTTTAATCATGACACTTAAGTACCCTGTGTATTTGTGTAGATAAAGGGTACAAGGTTCCAGCCAAATAATCATCTGTCCTTCTTGGGAGAAAACATATAATAACATTTAATATTAACATTGAGACTGTAGCTTAAAATAAGTTTTGGAAACGTTTAAGAGGATGGTACAAAGAGTTACTGGTAAGTTTCCTTTCATGGAAAAAACTGCCAAAACTGCCATCTTATGACTTTTAAAATTTAGCAGGCAGTTAACAGTGTAAACCCTTTTTTTTTTTTTTTAATTCTGGGACCCCAGACTCTAGTCTCTGACTGGGCAGGTAACAAGGTAACAATGGCTAAAAATAAATTCTCCTCTGCGGTAGTTGGCTTTAGTGGAAGTAGGCATTCATTCATATAATAAACGTTTTTTGAATAGGGCAAGCTGTTGTGAATGTGACTGTCTAGAAGATAACCACCAGTCAGTTAAGCGCTTCTTTAGCAATAAGAACATGGTGCTGTGGGGGCACATAGTGCCTGGTTCAGATTTGAGGGTGAGGTGGAACATCAGGAAGGCTTCCTGACAGGTGGTACCCAAATAGTGTTAAACAGGCGGTGTTACTGAGATGGTGGTGCAGGGATGAGTGGTAAAGATATTCTAAACAAACTGGCTTGCATGTAAAGCCCCTTAGGCATGAGAGAATATGGTACTTTTTGTTTCTTCTTTATAGGTTTGTGTATTGATCAATTTTGCATGTTAGATAAGTCAAGGAGTCAGTTCTTGAAGACTCTTTATGGAAAGTAGCAGCATCTCCATTTCCAGCATGGTGGAAGACTCAGCTTTCAACACTTGAACCCTGTCTCTTTGGGTTGTTATCTCTCTAGCTCTAAGTAACATACTTATACTGTTCATTGTTGATTTAAACATCGTAGGCATTCTCTCTTGATTTCCCTGTATAGAGAATGAAGATTTACTTCTTTTATTCCCTCTATGTGACTCCTAGTGCCCCATCCTACCACTATAGTTACATTGTAATTTAAGTTAGGTCACTATTTAGTGGTTTTATTTCTGTGACTATACAAGGCTATTGAAGGCATATATCATCATGTTAAGATTTATTTTCTTTCTTGTCAACCATTCTCCTAATCTCCAGTCCTGTATTAGTAATTTGATTTGCTTAGTTTATAAGTTTTCTATTACTATGTAACACATTACCATAAGCTTAGTGGCTTAAAACAACATGCATGTATTAACTAGTAGTTCTGTAGGTCAGAGGTCCAGCATACCATGTCTACATTCTTTGATAGGGTCTGACAGGCTAAAATTGAGGTGACTGCCAGGCTGAGCTCTCTTTTGTAGGCTTTGGAGAAGAATCTCTTAACACACTTAGCCAGTTGGCAGAATTCAGTTTCCTGATCTGTAGTCCTGGGGTTCCAGATTACTTGCTGGCTGTCAGCTCGGGCCCATCTCAGTCCCTAGAGTCCAGACACATTGCTTGAGCAGTTCTCACATGTCAAATCCCCCGAGGGTTTGAGTCTCTGACTTTTTCTTATGCAACTAGACAGAGAAAACTCTCTTTTAAAGGGCTCATGTGATTAGGTCAACCCTATCTGGATAATTTTCCATCTTAAGGTCACTTTATTTAGGACCTTAATCACATCGGTAAGATTCCTTCACAGTAGTGTCTAGATTAGCGTTTGATTGAATCACTGGAGAATGGTGTGTGTGCCCTGGGGTCAAGAATGGGTGGTGGTCATCTTAGAATTCTACCTACTACAATACATTTAGTTTTCTATGTATTTGAATCTATACTCTTCATCTGTTATTTAAACAGTCCCTCAGTATGTTCAGACATATAAGGTGTTTTGTTATTTTCATAATCTTGAAATCTGGAAGATTCTTATGTGCTTTAGTTTGAACTGGTTTTACTCTGTGCTTGTACACAGCTGTTAGAACTGGATGCTCTTTCATTGTCATCAAAAGGATTCTTGCCTTTCCTTTCTGTGGGATGCCTGTTTTCTCGATCTGTGTTTTTTTGCCTTGTTTTACCTCTTCTTTCTGATGGAGCCCATGAATGCCAGTGCCATATTGCAAAAGGTTCACAGAAGGTAAATTTTTTTGAGATTTTTATATGTATAAAAATGTCTTTATTCTGTGGTAGCATAGCTGGGTATAAAATTCTAGATTTTTGTCCTTGGAATATTAGAGGCATTTTTTTCCTTACGCTTTTACAGTTGCTCTTAGGAACGCTGAGCTATTTTATTTTAATTGCTGATTCTTGACTATGTCATCTCTCCTTTCCGTTTTTGACAACTTGTGTGATTTTCTCTGTGTTTTTTATTTCAGTTTCACGATGGTGTGGGTGTATTTTTATTCCAGTGTTCTGGACACTTGGTGGACATTTCAAACTGGAAACTCTTGTTCTTGGTTTAAGATTATGTTATTGTATTTTATTGATCATCTCTATTCCTTCATGATTTATTTTTTGTCTCTTTTTGAACTTCTTATTACTTAGATAATAGATGAATGAACCAGTCCTCTATTTTTCTTACTGTTCTTTTTAACTTTTTTTCTCTTTGTCCTTTTGCTCTACTTTCTGGTGAAATTCCCAACTTTATCTTTGAAGCTTTCTGTTAGTTTTTTTTCCTGTTATAATGTTTTCAGTGTCTATGAGTTCTTTTTTTGGAATAATCATTTTACAGCATTTCATTTTTGTTGCATGAATGCAATGTTTTCCAAGCTTCATCTCTATGTGTGGTCTCTGTTTCTTTCATAATGCTGTTTTCTATTTGTTTGTTTTCTCTATTTTTCAAATTAGACATTTTAATCATATCTGTTGATCCTTGGTTGTCTGCTTTTTTGTGTATGTGAAACAATACACGAAAGAAGAGCAGTATATTGAACCCTTAGGTAACCATCACCTAACTTCAAGAACTATATCAACATTTTGTCTGTATAAATTTAGGAGTGGGAACTGAAAAGCTGATTGGAAGGGTTGTTTATACATGAGAAACTTGCTGACTATGCATTTTTTCTTTAGGATGTTCTAGCTGGTTTATTTTGTAGAGGAATGGTCCATGTTTTTGAGATCTTTCCTCAGTGATAGATCTTCAGTCTCATTCCTGTTACATATTACATCTCCCTGTTTTATATAGTATCCTTGCTCTTGATTAGCTGATGTCTCCTTGTCTTGGGACCACTTGTTTTACCAGAAAATAAATGGTCAGTTTTATGCCAGATCAGGGGACGGTTGAACTGTGCACATGGATGAGATCTTGGCATCAAACTGCCTTTTGAATGCCTTCTAGAGGTCCTTTTATTTTTTAATATCTCCCTTTAAACTTCCCTCTTCCCAAAATACTGCTGCTATCAGTTCCTGAGTCTTTTGGAGTTTCTGTAATGTAAATCAGGCTGTGTCTTGCCCTTTTTTCACTGCTGGCTTTGAGATTTGGTTTCTGAGGAACCAAGTTACCACTTGTCTTTCTTTCCAGCTTCCAAAATGAGTTGTTTTTATTTCTTTTTATGCTATCCTTGTATTTATGGCTTTAGGTCTTTAAAAACACATTCTTCTGTATTCTTTTAGTGGATCTTGGGAGAGAACACTAATAAATGCATGAGTTAAATCTGCCAACTTTTTCCATATATTAACATTTTTAATACTGACTTTGTGATAGCTGCAACATAGAGTACATAGCTTGGGTATGGGTCAGAAAGGTGTAAAGAACATCTCTGGCAGTTCAGAGGAAGGTGTTATTATTTTTATTTTAGAAAGGTAATCAGAGTACGTTGAGGACTGGTTCGGAATAAGGTAAAACTAAGGGAATGTAGTTGGAAGCCTTTTCAGTGAGACATGAAAGAGATGATGACCTGAAGTAAAACTGTTGAGAGAAGAGGAAAGATTTGAAAAATGTAAGAGAATTAAGGATTATTTAGATAAAGGGTGAGGAGGAAGAGGAACCAGGAAGTGGCACAGTATAATTTATTACTAGAAAAATAGTCATTCATGTCACTTGAGTTAGGAAATGCAGGAAGAGGAACCATTTTTCAGGAAAACAGTGGATTGGTTCAGTGGTAGACTTAAGAGTTTGAGATGCCTTCTGGGTGACGATGTCCCATAGCCATTCAGAGTGTTCAGAGATTTGGGTTGAAGATAATAGATTTGAACATTATCAGCATATATACTAAGTCCTTAACATTGTTGACTGGTTCTTCAACTTTAAACAAAATGAGCTATAACAATCAATTTTACTATAGGCTAGTTGATATAAATCAGAGTTAAGTCCCTATGGCATCTCATCAGTGTTGTAACGAAAAGACATTATTTGAGAACCTGCTGTACATGAGACTTGAGAAGAGAACCAAAGACAACAGCCTGAGAATTGCCAGTGTTTAGAGTGTGTTATTTTCTTTTTAAGTTAAAAAAATGATAGAGTCACAAGCAGTGGCAGATAGTACAGAGAGAGTTCCTTGTCCCTACACCTATTTCCCTTATGTCTTTGGTAATTATAGTACAATATGATTATCCCCCTTTAAGCATTGCTGATAATTTTATTAATAACTCATGAATTTGTTTTTGAACTTTCAGAATAGTATTGTAGACAATGTCTTATAGCCATAACCATGGGCTAAAAGAATGTTCAGATTTACTTAAGGCTGCATGTCTGGGATTGCTCATGTTCTTTAGGCCACCAGGTAACAAAGGTGAATCTGTTCAGGCTGTGACCAAGAGAATCTTGCCTCTTTTAGCAGTTGCTTACCTTAGTTTTTCTAATGCTAGCTTATTGTGCTCATTGGGATGTGCCTTTAGTGTATCGATTCTAATTTTCCTAGGAAATTTTAAGGCTGTTTGACAATCAATATGAACTTGACTAGCTTTCCTTAATGTTCTTTCTTTTTTTTGTTCTGGTAAAGATTGAGCTATAGATAGTGATATTTTAACTGAATTTTAAGGCCCAATATGCTACTTTATTAAATGTGACATTTTTATATTTCTCTTCTTTGGAAAAATCTTCAATAAGGTTTTTCAACCTTTATTTTTAGTTCTAGAAAGGGCCTAATTTATATTAACATATTTAAGAAATAAGCTTTTTGTATTTCCACTGAAGTATCTATGCCCCACTGATAAAGACTAAATTTAATATATATATGACATCAAGAGAGGAATGCATATATATTTTGTTGTATTGTAATTTTCTATGAACTATATTGACATTTGAATTATTTCCAAAGTGAGGAGATGTTTATTTGGTTTCCTTTCTGTGTTTATCAGATTATAGAGATTATGGATTAGAAATGGACTTTTTATCCTTTTTGTTTTTTTTCAGAGTGCCTAACTTTGGTATGGTACACTGAGTCAACTTCCATAGCACAGTAATTAGGCAAACTAGAATTTTAGATAAAATGCCCTTTTACTATCTTTGTGTTCTTTGCTCATTAAAAATATTAGCAAAATCTCTTCATTAAAGTGATAACATGTACATATTTTTAAAAAACGTGATAAAAAAACTAAAAAAAAAACAAAAAACCCAAACTCCTTTAAGCCCTTCTAACATTTTTTTTCCCCTTCCTATATTTGACTGTTAACATGTTTTTTTCCTATTTTTCTTCTCAGAAACCTTTTTATGCATGCGAGGTCGTGCTTACATGGAGGAAAGCTCATGACCTTAATTGTCCAGGCTTTGTATATCTGCACATACTGCTATTTAAAAAAAAAAAATTCTTTGGAGCCGGCCGAGTGGTGCGGTGGTTAAGCGCTGGTTTGGGAAGCCAGCGGCCCCAGTTCGGGTCCCACATATGAGATGAGGGCCAGTGACAATGCCCTTAAGAAAAAAAAAAATTCTTTGGCATGTGGAATTGTTATGCATACTTCTGCACCTTTTAAATCTAATTTGTAATTTATTTTTGATGATTGTTTTCATTCCATGTCATCCTTTTTCATGGCTACTCAGCATTCTAAAATATGAATGTGCCATAATTTAATTATCTTACTGATGAACGTTTAGGTTGGGTTCATTTTCGACTAGTTATTTAGGTGAGATAACTTATAGAATTTAATATTTCACTGTGAACACTTCTTTAGAAGTCAGAGATGGGAAAATAAATATATGTGGAATCTCTTTAAATGAACAGGTGTGTAGCCTTGGTGTATATGGTTTTCCTACCATTAGGCAATTGAATAGTATTTTTTTTGGTACTTGCTTTCTAATTGTAAACAGAGCTAACTTTGTTTGAGTAGTGCTTACAGTTAGGACCATCCTTTAAAATCTGATTGATTTATTTTTATAAATTAGTTTTAGGGCTTTTTTATATGGTAGGTGATTTTTTTGGTGGGGTGATGGGACCTTAGAGTGTCTTATGTTATTATAAGTTTTATTTATACTTCTCATAGGGATTAGGAGCAGACAGCAAGAACCTGTACCCTTTCCTGCTCCCAGTTATTCAACTGAGTACAGATGTTTCCCAGCCTCCACATGTTTATCTTCTGGAAGATGGTTTAGAATTATGGTAAGAGGAAAAACTTGATACCATGGACCTCATTTTTTTCCCCTGGACTCCCCTACTCTCATGCCAATAAAGCAAAGGTCATGTAACGGGGCTTCAAAACTCAGCATTTTAAAAACAAAAACAAAATCAGTTTCCCTGAACTGGGTAACGTAATAGCTCCATCTTTTCTTGGCAGCTGTTACTTGGTGTAGGCTTCCAGTAGTCAAAGTTTTAAAGGGTAAGTTTCAGTAAGAATTCAGGGTGCATTTCATCTTTTGGAATTTGGAATGTAAAATTGGGATCTTGATAATTTTTCAAAACTAAAAATTGCCTTAAAACTTCTAACAATGTGTTAAATGAGATTTTGCAAGGATTGTTCACTTATTTTCAACCTCTTATTACCTTACCCAGTAAGTACTGTGATTATACCTCATCCCCAAATGTTAGTACTACTTATTCTTGACTTATTATTTTACTAAGTGAGTAGTGTATAGTGTTAAGAGGCTAAAAACACAGAGAAATGCAAAAACCTGTTTCTGTGGCAGCTCAGTGCCACATACTATAAGGAGCTGTGGTAGGAAATCATTTTGTTTTATTAAGTTTATCTTATTGATGGTAGCAGTTTTCTGCAGGGCCAATCTCTATTTAAGATATAGTTTATAATATAGGAATGGTTTAAAAATTCCAATATATAAACTAATATTGGAATTATAAAAGGCAAATCACAAAAATTAACTATAGAAAATTAACATTTGGGACCAACCTATCTCCTCCCTTCCTCCTTCCCTCCCTCTCCTGCCTTCCTTCCTTCTTTCCTTCCTTCCTTCCTCCCCTCTTTCTTTCCTTCTTTAGTTTTGCTTACATGTCTAGGAATGAACTGTTTTCTGATTCATAGAAATTATCTTTGGTGCAAATTATAAATCAGTGATCTGTATCAAAATACTATATGTATGATTTTAAAACATATTGGGTTGTTGGAAAAGTCATGACATATTTTTTCTATGGTTTTCATTGCAAAAATGCATCATGACTTTTCCGACAACCCAATAGATAGATATTTATTTGCAATGTGTGTTTCTCATTATTTTCTAGGTTATGTTGTGTGAAGTTAAATGACTTCTGGATGGTCTGACTGTAAATTAGCATGTCTTGGAATGTTTTATGTTCATATATTTTTATTTGTACAGGATGGATTACTTTAGATAAGAGATTGGCAATTTTATTCTGTAAAGGAGTAGACAGTAAATATTCTAGGCTTCCTAGGCTGAAGGATCTCAAGGATTCAACACTGTGTTTTAGCATCGAAGCTGTCATAGACAATATGTCAACAAATGGACATGGCTGTGCAGCAATAAAAACATCACTTACAGAAATAGGATATGGGTTGGATTTGGCCCATGAGTTGTGGTTTGCCACCCCCTACTCTAGATTACAAATTAAAACATTAATCTCTGACACGTTAATACTTTCCTGTAAACATGTAGATACTATATGATTTTGAGCAGTAGAAAAATATTACTTATAGTAAAGAGACACTCAGATATTTATCTGTATTACAGACTTAGTATATTAATATGTTTGTTAGAAGTATATACATTTTTTAAGGCTTACATGAACCAGGGAGTAGTAAAAGTTCATTGCTCTGTTAATGGTAATTTCTTTTTTTCTAGCTTTCAGTTATATCTAAACAAAATTAAATCATTATAATACATTTTTAAAAATTTACCAAATTTACTAATAGCTAAGATTCTTTAAAGGTCAGGGTACACATTTTTTCATGTATTTTTCTTAGTGGATTAGAGCTCGTTTGGAATCAGATATAGGTGCCAATCCCAATTAAACCACTCTATTAGTTCTGTAATCATCTTCTGTGAGCCTTAGTTTCCTTATCTTTAAAATGAGGAAATATAGTTCCTACTTTTCATGGTTGTTGTGAGGATGAGATAACGTTTGTAAAGTGGTTAGCGCTTTGTATATGACATTTAAAGCCTGAAAATTGGTGAGATTGCTTAGGAGGAAAGGGACAGATCGAAAACATTCCGCTGCAGGCAGAATCCTGAAGAATGTACAACATTTAGAGGTCACATGGGCAGTCATCTTTGATGACTAAGCCAAGAGAGTGGCCATTCCCTAAAAGAGGGAGTGGTTAGCTCTGTCAAATGTTGGTGATTGTCCTAGTAAGAGCAGTACAGAGAGGTGAATTTGGCCATGTGGAGTTGCTAGGTTTGTGTTTCAGTGGAGTAGTAAGAACATAAGTTAGAATTGGGCTAGAATTGGAGTTAAGTACTGACCGTGAGCACTGACAATTTGGGAACTTTTACTATGAAAAGGAGTGTAGAAATCTGGCAGCCATTGGCTGGTGTGGGGAAAGCAAAATCTAGAGGGATGGATGAGGCTCCAGAGAGAGTGACATAATTGAAGGAGGCAAGAAGGGATGGGATTCTGTGCAAGTAGAGGGGTTTTTTTTTTTATTTTTTTTTTTACTAACAGCAGGAATACTTCATTTTAATTGGAGGCAGTAAGATGAATTTCTGTATTGTAGTGGAATGAGATAGGAAGGTGTTCCATCTAATAGCTTCTACTTTCTCAACAAAATATGAAGCGTAGTCATCAGCTGAGTATTGGGCTGGAATGGAAATGTATGAAGATACATGAGAGGCTTGTGGGGAGGCACAGGTATAAAAGTCATCTTGAAGAATGGGAATTTTAGCTTATTAGGAATAACCTGTACCACTGGATATTTGTGGTCATATGTATTAAATTAAACTTTTCAGGCTGATGATGTGATTTTTTTTTTTTTTTTTTTTTTTAGTGGTCTCTCCACCTCCCCCAACTCATCTTGCTAGATAGAGATTTGTTTGTCAATGTTACCAATCTTCTCAAAGAACCACCTCTTGGCTTGCATTCTCTTTGTTGTATGCTTGTTTCCTATTTATTAACTTCTCCTCTTTATATTTATCTCCTGTTTCTACTTACTGGCTTTAGGCTTGTGTTTTTGTGTGTGTGTTTTTTTTTTTTTTGACATTTAACCTACATCCTAAGATTTAGTTAAGTAACTTTTAGTTTTCTTTTATAATATAAGCATGTAATAGTGTAAAATATATTTTAAACAGGATTTGAACAAAAGACATTGCATGGACAGTTTTGTCCGACACCCCCCACCCCCGTCCCCAAGGAAATACAATAGAACGAGGTAATGAATACTAGTAAACAACCAGCATCAGCTATATACCATTAAATGTAATATATTCTTCTTTTTCTGTCTTTCTTTCTTTCTTTCTTTCTTTCTTTCTTTCTTTCTTTCTTTCTTTCTTTCTTTCTTTCTTTCTTTGAGGGAATTCTTCATTATTTAAAAAACTAATTTCATGTGTTTTTGCCCTCTACTCAGGAGATTTTATTCTATTTAATTTTGTTTAACTTTCTGTTTAGAAAACTTTGACTTCCTGAGATGAACATTACTTGGTAGGGCAATTATACTTTAATATATTGCATAACTTTGTTTTCTAACATTTTATCTAGTTTTGTTTATTTTCCCTCTGTTTATAAATGAGTTGGATCTATAATAGACATTTTGTGATACTATCTGATTTTATATTAGGTTTATATTTATTTTGTTAATTTACCAAAAATCATTTTCTTCATACTGGAATGTTCTCAGTAATATGGTAACTATTCTTGGGATTATTTGAAAATTCAAGATAAAAAGAAACTGTAGAGGGATTCATGGCAGGGCTGGGAAGTCAATTATAGTTTTGATAACATTCTCAGGTTGTTTCTTAGTTGTTAGTGTACATTTTTATTTTGGTTTTGATTTTCAATGACTTGATTTTGGTACTTAGTCACTGCAGATACTAATAAAAAGAGGTATAAGCTTTTGCTTTATCTGTTATTTTTAATTTTGTTTGATCTCTTAGGTACATTTGTTAGAGATTTTTTTAAATATGAAAGAATTACATGGTTTATGAATTCTACTGTGTTTCTCTTATTATTTCTGCTTCAGAATTTTTATTTCCTACACTTAGTGTGTGTATTTCCTAAAACTGTAAGACAATTGGTTAGTTCATTATCTTTTTTTTTTAAAGATTTATATTAAAATATAGCTAACATCCAACATTATATTAATTTCAGGTGTACATAATAGTTATTCAACATTTATATACCTAAAGAAGTGATCGCTGTAAGTCCAGCAACCATCTGCCACAGTACCATGCTATCAGAATATTATTGACTATATTCCCTATGCTGTACATTACATCCTCATGACTGACTTGTTTTATATCTGGATATTTGAACCTCTTACTCCCCTTCAACAATCCCCTTTCCCCCTTTTTAATCTTTCAATTACAGTTGACATTTGATATTATTTTATATTACTTTTAGGTGTATAACGTAGTGGTTAGACATTTATATAATCTAAGAAGTGATCCCCTGACTAGTCTAGTACCCAGTTGCCACTATACATAGTTATTACCATATTGTGCTTTACCTTACATCCCCATGACTATTTTGTAATTACCAATTTGTACTTAATTCATTCATCTTTTTCACCCTCCTCCCATCTATTGCCCTGATAAATCTGTTACCCATCTGACACCACATAGTTATTACAATGTTATTGACTATATTCCTTATGCTATACCTACATACCTCTGACTACTTTGTAACAACCAATTTGTACTTCTTAATCCCTTTCCGTTTTTCACCCACTCCTCAAGCCCCCTCCTCCCTTTGTTCTTCTTAGGTGCTAAAATGTTTAAAGTTCTGAATATGTTTTGGAGTATAGCTACCTATTTCCCTTAATTCTTGATACATTCGTATATAACCTTTTTTTTTTTTTTTTAAAGATTTTATTGGGGAATTGGGGGCGGGGAACAGTGTTGGAAACCCGGGAAGGGAAACAGACAAGTTGTTCTTTTGTTCTTCAGTCTAGTTGTGAAGGATGTCACTTCACTGGCCCATGTTGGTATCCTCATTGCATTCTTCTCAGGTGAGGCAGATCGGTTGCTGGCCTCTGGACGGCCGCTCACAGCGACTCTTGGCAGCTCACATTGGCTGCTGGCCACTCACTGTAGCCTATGGCAGCCCATTGCAGCAGTGGCTGCAGCTATGCCATCCTGGGGACTCAGCAGCCCAGCTCCAGGTGGAGCTGTTGTTCACCATCTTATATAGAGGACAGTGTCACTGGCCCTCATATGTGGGATCCAAACCAGGACTGCTGGTGTCCCAAGCCAGCTCTTAACCAATGTGCCACTCGGCTGGCCCTATATAATCTACTTTTTTTTTTTGTTTTGTTTTTTAAGATTTTTATTGAGGAATTGGGGGAGGGGAACAGCATTGGGGAATAGGGGAAGGGGAACAGACAAGTTTCTGTCTTTGTTCTTCAGTCTAGTTGCAGAGGACATTGCTTCACTGGCCCATGTCGGTATCATCATTGAGCTCTTCCTGGATGAGGCAGATTGGTCGCTGGCCTCTGAATGGTCGCTCACCGCAGCAATTGGCAGCTCTCGCTGGCTGCCGTCCACTCACTGTAGCCTGTGGCAGCCCACTGTAGTAGGGGCTGCAGCCTACACAGTCGCCGGGGCTCGCACAGCCCAGCTCCAGGTAGAGCTGTTAGTTGTAGAGGGCAGTGTCACTGGCCCTCATTTGTGGAATCTGAACCGTGGCCGCTGGCATCCCAAACCAGCTCTTAACCAATGCGCCACTCGGCTGACCCTATAATCTATTTTTTATTTTGGTGGTAGCATTGCAATTTTTAATGACTTCTTTGAGCCAACATTTATTTTTTGCTGATATTAAAGTATATGATTCAGGTCTGGATTTATTGCAGTGTAAATATAACATGTCAGTTGTACAAATTTTAAAACTTATGGATTGATTAATTTTCTACCTTTCATTCTTTTGCATTTAAATTTTATCTGATGTTAATATTGTCATATGGTTTATTTTGTTTAGATTTGACTTAACTATCTTTGTTCATCTTTAACATTTTTAGCTTTTCCTTTTGAAATTTACTTAACATTATCTACAGGGAGCAAATTTTTGTATTTTAACCTAACCAAAGATGCTTTCTTTACTTTAAAAGAATTTCGATGCTCTTACATTTATTTGTTGAATTGACATGTCCATCTTTTTACTGTATGCTCTCCCTTTTCTATATTTTTGTATAAGGGTAACATCAAATTTTACATTTCTCTAGTCAAAGATGTTGGTACATGGAGCTCTAATTATTCATCAAACTAGTAACTTTTCCCTTTCCTTGATTGATGGTAAAGAATTTAGTGCTTTGATTTTGTTTGCTTCACTTCCTCTCTTTTTGAAGTCATTAGTTGTTTAATCTGGAGTTACATATCATGCCATTTTATTTATTTATTTATTTATTTATTTATTTATATTTATATTTATTTATTTGAGGGCAGTGTCACTGGCCCTCATATGTGGGACCCAAATCAGGGCCGCTGGCTTCCCAAGCCCGTGCTTAACCACCATGCCACTCGGCCAGCCCCATTTTATTTTCAAATAGTTTACATTCGTCAAGATTTTTTTCTTTTTAATTACATGATATATACCTTGGAAACTAACGTAGGAAGTGAGTGTGATCACGACCTGAATGGCCATTTTACTAAGGTAATGACAGTGGGAAGGAAGGAACAAGCTTCAGGTAGGTCTTGATCTGGACCCATTGACAAAGAGATTTTTAAACATCTTCTGGAATTTAGCATATGCCCTTCATTTTTTGTTTTAAAGGTGAATAGGATAAATATTTTTTTATCTTTCCTGAAATTTTATTCTTTAAAAGTTCAATCTTGTCATTGCTGATCGGGGTAAAATGTTCAAGATGCCATTGTTTGTGCGCTGGGGAATGACTTCATTTTGTGGGTGGCTGGCTTCCCCTGTGTCCCTCCCCCTCTGATTTTGTCATTTAAAACTTGCAAAATAGTTCATACTCATAGATACTAAATAATACGGAGCTCATATTATTTGTAATTATTTATAACTTACTTAAGATGAAAATCCATTTTCCATACCCGGGTTGAGAAACGTAACAGGAAGAGTGTCTGTGAAACTCATGCTGTGGCATGTTTGTTGAATCCTCCTGCTCCCGTGTCAGGCAGGACCCACTGAACCCACGTTTTTGTTCTCAGTCCTTGGTTTTCTTTCTTGTGTTTTGATGTTTTAAAAATTATGTATGTATAGCTCTAAACAGTGTATTTTAACTTTATATAAATCGTATTTTATGTCTTCTAACTTGCTTTTTTGGCTTCCTGTTTTGAGATTTATCCATATTGATGAATTTAATGCTGAGACCTTAAGAAAATTCATTCATTCATTTGGCATTTTGTTTGAATTTCAAATAATGTGACTCCTAACATTTCTTTTACATGACTCCTAGTCCAAAATATGAGACCTTATGCACTATGTATATTCATGCCTAAAAATGGAAATTGCTTGGTCATAAGTATATACATATACACATATTCAACTTTACCAGATAATAATTATTTTTCCAAGTGATTATACCAGCTTGACAACTCCTATTAGCATTGTTCTATAACTTTGCCAATATGTGGTATATCAGATATAAAATTCTGATAATTTGGTAGGAGTAAATTTTCCCTTGTTTTGTTAAAATTTACATTTTCTTGCTTACTCATCAAATGAATATATTTTTATTTTTTTTTATAGTCAAGGTTTATGGCCAACTTTTGTATCTTCTGTGAAATGTTTGTTCATGTGTTCTGTCCATTTTTCTCTCATTGACTTCTTTTGGATATTATTCTTTTGGATACTATTCATATGTCAGTTATATATATTGCAAATAATCTTCTCCCAGTATGTGACTTACATTTTAACTTTTTTAAGGCCTCTTTTGATACATAATAATTATTAACTTAATTAGTCATATTTAAATGCCTTTTTATTTGGTCTTCCTCTAACCTAAATTCGTTAAAAATGTCTTCCTGACATCTTGTAATGTCAGGTTTTACCCTTGTCATATGAATCTTGGAATTAATTTTTGTATTTTGTATGAGGTAGAGATCCAGTCTCAGCAGCAAATACTGAGTAGTCCACCTTTGCTTACTGACTCTTGGAATATGCAAAAAGGTCTGTTTGTTGTGCTTTCTATTATAGTAAATCATATCTGGTGAAACAAGTATATACTTGTTTGTTTTCTTGAGAAATTTTTTCTTCTTGGCCATTTGCCTTCCATATAATTTTAGAATTAGCCTCCTAATTTCCAGGAAGAGCACTGTAGGGATTTAAATTGAAGTTTTATTGATTCTGTAAAACAATTTAAAGAGAATTGACATCTTTATGATTCTAGATTTTTGTATCTGTGACTCTACTAAGATCATCATTTAAATCTTAAGTATTTATTTCGATGTATAGAAATTCAGGTGATTTTGGTACAGATGGTCTCTGCCTTTTGGTACAGATGGTTCAACTTTACAGTGTGCAAAAGGGGTACGCATTCAGTAGAAACTGTACTTCAAAATTTGATCTTTTCTTGGGTGATGTGCAGTATGATACGTTCTCATGATGATGGACATTGGTTTACCAGGGTAAACAACCGATACTTTGTAGTGTACTGTGTTGTTAGCATTTTGGAATATTGTGTTTTCACATCTCACCATGTTTACAAAATGTCTCCTGCTTCTGGTGACAAGAGGAAGGCAATTATAGTATATTGATTAACATATTTAGCAAGCGCTCTTAGTAATTTGAATAATTTGTTTATGGATTCTTTCTCCCTCTCTTTTCTGTCAGTCATAAGTTCTGTGAATAAGGGCTTTATTTTTCCTCCCCTACCCTTGTATCATTTAGTAGCTTGCTTAGCATCTCATGTTAGAGGCCCTCCTTACATACACTCATTAGATGTGACAGATAAGATAATAGAGGATGTTTTTTGAGGCATGTTTCTATTTTTCCAGAGAATAATTCCCACATATCATCACTAGGTGTGTTTTCTGTGAGTGTTTGCTAGGTACTCTCTTATCAGGTAAAGAAGTTCTTTCTATTATAATCGGATGAGAGTTTTTATAGCGAATCTTAAAGTTTGAATAGGATTCTTATCCCCCACTCCCTTTTCTTGCAGCCATTGTGACAGTCATATTTTCTGTTCTTTAACTTCTTTGGGGGAGGGGAGAGTTGATGAGGTAAACCAACTGCACATTTCCATGATAAACCACAACCCATATATATATATATTTATTTTTTATACATTTATTGTTTCAGATTGCTAATATTGTGAGTGACACTGCCTTGTTCATATTTATTAAGTTTTACTAAGTTCAATTTATTAAACATTTAGCATAGTTGTTTTACTAATTAATTAGTCCAGTGTCTCATTGAAGGGACACATCAGTTACATGTGACAGAAGACTACATTGAGAAAATGAAAACAATGAAATAGTTTTTATCTCTCCTTGACCAATCCATAATAATCATGCTTTTGCTATCATCATAATTTTACATGTTTCAGTATGTACTTACTTTCCTTACTATTTTTGCTATGTATACAGAAATAATATTACATGATTTGTAGATAGGTCATTAATTTTAATGAATTTGATAATTTTTTTCTAGAAAGATGATTTCATAACTTTTTATATTGTTTATTTTTATTTCTTTAAATAGGATAGCTTTTTTTTGTATTTAAGTTTTATTGTTAATTGCTTTAATGGTTACAGAAAGTGATTTAATCTTCCCTATCTTCCCCAGGTTAGTGACTTTGGAAAACAGCCCATGTATTACACCAGAGTTGCTTCGTATATTTCAGAATATGTCACCACTTCTTGGTATGTATTAAAGCATTAACTTGCTGTTTTCTGAATGCAGCCATAATTTTGGTCATTATAGGTGACTTTAAATTATACTTTCTGTTTTTACTGATATCCGTGATATTGACAAATGCGATGAATAATGTTTCAGTTGTTTCTAGATTTTTTTTCTCTATAACTTTTAAGAATCATTTTGGCTTATTAAAGAGCAAAAATGCGAAATTTACTAAATTACTAAATAAAAACAAAAAATGTTCTTAGGAAACTATTTACAAATTAAGTTTGAACTTTGGTGAAATTTATTTGATAGACGTTCTATATAGCATTTAAAAGATTATATTGTAAACCTGCTTCTATATACCATGGTTTTATCCAGCTCCTTTTACAAAGTGATTTTGTGCTATCAGTTTTTCACAGGTAACACTGCATATTTCTGACTTAGCTAAGGAACTACAATGTGAACCACATATAAAGATTACTAAATATTAGTAAAACATATTGTTTGTTGAAGTGATACTTACATATGAGCTATGAAATCATAAAGCTTAATGTTCATGAAGCAAAGTTTTTCGTGCATGAAACCAGACAACTGGACACTGCCAGGGATATCCCTTAGTCCCTTTTAGCAGCCTTGGTTGAGATCTAATTAGATTCTTTTTTTGCCAATGTGAACATGTACCCTGTTGATAATCGATAATAGAAAATTAATATTTTTATTCACAAGTATTAATATTGTTAAATTTCAAAAATTATTTTATTCATGGAGTTGTTTTGTGAGGGATTTTACCAGTGCAGATTCACATTTCAACAGATGGAATGTTTAAGAATTTTATACAGTGCTATTTACTGGTTCTTGGATTCTTTTTTACTCTGTGCAACACTACCATTTTTAAAAAATCATTTATTTTTCAAATGTAAAAAATATTTAAGTTTTTTCCATTCAGAGTCCCCATTCTTTAAGACTCTTCCATGAAGCATTTTTAATTCCTTCATTAGAGTTTTGGGTATACTAGCTAAATAGTTTAATATTGTCAAGAGAGGGTGTGTATGTAGGAAAATGCCAGGAAAAGAGGCATACTTATTTTGGCAATATCTGAAGATTTTTTTTTCCTGAGACCTTACTTGTAGTGAGCTGTTTTATTAAAGACAGAAATATTACTGAGATATTATGATGTACTAGAGAAGTCACTCTGAGACTATCAACAAATGTGGACTAAACCAAAATTATAACTGGATAAAAAAAAAACCTCTCCTCAGGCTGGCCGAGTGGCGCGGTGGTTAAGCTCTGGCTTGGAAAGCCTAGTGGCCCCAGCTCGGTCCCACATATGAGGGCCAGTGACACAGCCCTCAAAAAAAAAAAAAAAAAAGATTACCCCATACAAAAGCCCATTTTGCCAATGCATTCCTCAAATTGAAAGAGAAATCGGTGATTCTGCCCTGGTAGAATCACTTCCCATCCTAAAAACTGCGTTTTGCGGCCAGCCGAGTGGCGTGGCGGTTAAGCGCTGGCTTGGGAAGCCAGCGGCCCTGGTTCAGGTCCCACATATGAGGGCCAGTGACACTGCCCTCAAAAAAAAAAAAAAAAAAAAAATCTCTCATTTGCTGGATGACCATGGTGTCCAGATAATTGAATTGGTCTTTCACATTTTCACATTTTTCTAGTCTTCTACCCCATTCTTTAGAATAGACAAGATCTCAGTAACACCGAAAGATCATCTGTTTTCTAATGAAGAACTATTTGCTGTTTATCATCAAGAATTCCCATAAAATGATGGAAAAAAATTCCCAAAGGTGAAGACAGTAATGATAGACCACTTATTGCTAGAAAAAGTTTTGTCCGGTCTTTAAGACATTGTAGAGAAAGAGAATAAGAAATGTCCTTTCCCTTCACCTTCCTGTGGTGAAAGCCTTTTAATTTTTTCCTACCTAACGTGGAGACCACATACAGTTGCCACTCTGGGTAATCCAGTGTTTCTTTATACTTAAGATTGGAAACCTCAGCCCAGACCCATTATCAACTTTGTCATGAATACGATGACTTTGGACAGTGGTTTCACATCATCTTTGTGTTCCCCTCTCAAATTCAGCATGCCTGGCCTTTACAATGCAGGAGGGGAGAGGAAGGAGAGGCATAATCACAAAGCATGTGACTAACCCTGCTCTAACCTTATAACACTATTTTAGTGCAGATTTTATCAAGTACTATAGTAAGATTTACCATAGAAAGCTTTGTAGTGACCAATAGTACTTATCAGTCAAAAAGGACTTTCATATGTTTAGGATAGCACATAGCAAGCACTGTTTAAGTGTTTGCAATTGTATTTTTTACTACTACTATTACTATTAACATTGCTACTATCTTAAAATAAAAAGTACCCAACTACTGGCTTCTGTGAGATTTGTTACTTCACTGAATAAGAACTAGTGAAATTTCATCCTTGTAATCATTAACATTTGCTTTAAGCTTTTTTGATTTTCAAAGATTTAAAAAATGCTTGTTTTATAGCTTCATTGAATATAGTAGATGATATGGGTGCTATCAAATTACATATTCCTACATTTTCAAAACAAAAAAGATTATATGTAGTTTTTTATGCACTGTGGTATGTATAATTGCTTTAATAATATGAACAAACTCTGTTCACAGTTATGTCTGTGCATATTTAGTATACTTTAACATCAGTCTTACCTTTGTTTTTCTTTGAGTATTGTATAACTAATTTATATTGTTTGACATGTAGCTTTTTGCATATACATTTTCAGATGAACTTTAAAATTTGTTTTGAAATACAACCAGAATATTTATTTTAATTTTTTAAGAATATAGATCAAAATGAATACCCATTTTTTCTTGTCATTTTAAAAATATTCTTTCTTGTTAGATAAGTGATTTTTACAGACTTATTTAACACATATAGTAGCTATAAAAGCTGCAGGCAGGAATGGTCTCGTTTTCATTTAAAATACCCAAAACCAACAATATTGAACATTGTAAGATGTCTTAAGTTAATGATGTTTAGGATATGTTAATTAAATTTGAATAAACCCAAGGCTAAAATTCATTTTATAAATTCTTTTCCCTAAATGTAAGTACAACTGGAAATACTTTAAGTAGAACCAGAGGCTGTAACTAAAAGTAATTCTAGTTATTTGGTTCTAAAATCCCTTATCTCTCTGTTATACTGTGAGTTTACTTAGATCTCATTACTTAAAGGACAAGCATCTGACTGTTACAGTCGCATTTCCAAACATAAGCATTAACCAGCACTGTTAAACAAAAATAGATTTCCTGTTGAATTTCTATAACATAATTCAATAATCTATTCTCTTTGTCTCCTTTACCGAAACTTAACAGAATAAGTAAAATGTAACATTTGAAAGTACAAATTAAAAATAGGAGCAAAACAATAGAGAAAAAGCATTGTATAAATTAAAATTTGACTAATAGATATAAACCATATATGCACATAGCATCATTAGATATTTTAATGTGCTGCAGATTTGCCTCAGACCTCTGTCTCCGTCTGTGAAAGAAAATCTTGGTCACTTAAATGAAGGGTTTTCAGTCTGGACACTGTTGACATTTTGGGCCAGTTAATTCTTTGTTGTGAGAGGCTATCCAGTGCATTGTAATAATATTAAGCTTAATAATATTAAGTATCCTAGCCTCATCCAATAGATGCCTGTTTTAATAACCAAAGTTTCTAGACATTGCAAGATGTCACCCATGTACTAGTCTTCAGGGCCTAGGCTAATATTTTGCTAGAAAAACAATTTTAATCTGTTTTATTGCAATTGAGTAGAATTTCTAAATATTAGCAATAAATAATAGCAGGTTTTATTTTGGGGGTCATGTTTTGATCTGTATAATTGTGTGTGTGTGTGTGTGTGTGTGTGTGTGTGTGTTCTGTATTCTATTGTATTATTATTGTATGTGAGATAAGACTTGTAAAATAACACTGTGTGAACTTCGACCATATTCAATTTTAACAATAGTTTTCCACTTTGCACTTGAAAAAGAATAGCTAAAAACAGTATTATTTTCCGGTGTTATTCTGATAATGGCTTTTTTAAGAACTTTTTTTTTAATGTGTAGGTTTTTATAGGAGAGCAGATTTGCAGAACAAAGCACAACGATTGAAAATATCTAAACACAATGTAATTTTTTTGGAGTATAATAGGGATCCTTCCTAAGTAGGGTGGCATATTCAGCGCCAGCACAGTGGATACTTAGTAAATGCTTATTGAGTGAACCCATTTAAGCAGATGTCAAAATATGATGGTAAAATGATTCATTTGCATGTTGTTTGCGATGCTAACGTTACAAATTTAGTTTGATTTGAAAGGTCAGGTCAAATGGTTATGTAGTCTTTTCTGAAAGGAAAAAGAAAGGAGCTTAAATTCTTTTCTAAATTGTTTTAACTAGCTGGAGTTATATGGGAAAGCTTTAAGTTATGGATTGATGCCAGTTTTTAGATAAATATCTATATACCACTATTCTGAATACCACCTCAGAAAAAATCTGTAAACAAGGGTTGTTAACTTTTAAATAAATCATTTTATTTAAACTGATTTTGAACAATGAACTAATTTGTGCTTTTTTAAAAAATATTATTTTGTCAGAACTTAGTTCAGAAAGTCTCAGAACCTGCTTTAAGATCATCACTGGTTATATCTTTTTATCATCAACAGAATTTTTACAGGTATGTTGTTGTAGTTTTTGTATTGTAAAAATTTAAATAGTTATTTTTATCGTATTTGAAATCAGGAAGAACCTTTGTCAAATGTAAATGATTCATCTATGTTACTTTAAATCAGGGGGACACTTCATAAGCACTGCGCACTGCAGGGCAGTTGTGATGCAGTCCCATAAATAAGGTGTTTTTTTTTAAAAAGATTTTATTGGGGAATTGGGAGAGGGGAATAGCGTTGGGGAATTGGGGAAGGGGAACAGACGAGTTGCTGTCCTTTTTTGTTCTTCAGTCTAGTTGTGGAGGACATTGTTTCACTGGCCCATGTTGGTATTTTCATAGCACTTTTCCTGGTGAGGCAGATTGGTGCCAGTCTCTGGACGGCTGCTCATGGTAGCTCTTGGCTGCTCACACCGGCTGCTGGCCTCTCACGCTGGCTGCCAGCCATTCACTGTAGCTTATGGCAGCCCACTGCAGCAGAGACTGCAGCTATACCATCGCCAGTGACTCATGGCAGCCCAGCTCCAGGTTGAGCTGTTGTTCACCATCTCAGCTGTAGAGGGCATTGTCACTGGCCCTCATATATGGGATCTGAACCGGACCCTGCTGCTCAGAGCTGGCATCCCAAGCCAGCTCTTAACCATCGCACCACTTGGCCAGCCCAGTTTTGTTTTTTAACACAAAATATGCTATGAATAAATATAACCTCATATTTCTATAAAATTCAGTATAACAATAAGCTGTATTATTTCCTAAACTTTTTCTAAAAAGTTCTAGTTGAAACTTTCATACATAATTCTGAAATAGATTATTATAATGAGTCCCAAATTGAATTTTATATGCTTTTTGATATTGCAGATATATTCATATATATATTTTGACTTCTGATTGAATTTCAGACATATGCAGTAGGTTTATGTCAGTCCTTTTGTGAGCTGCTAAATGAAATTACTACAGAAGGTCAAGTTCAAGTGCTCAAGGTATTGTCATCTTTAAATGATTATTGCTGTAAGTTTTCCATCCATATTTTGTGAAATTGGACCTTCATTTGGATTTGGTAATTGGCACGAAAGGAAAGAGTAATTCTAGGCAGAATATTTTCTTTTTTCAGTGTTCAGTTGGTCCAATACCTGGACCAGGGGTCTCAAATTTGAATGTGCATATGGATCACATGCGGATGTTGTTAGAATTCAGATTCCATATTTCTAAGAAGGTTCCCCTCATCCTGAGACCTTACTTTGTGTAGTAAGCCTTTAAAAACTTTTATAAAGTTTCCAAAGGCTGGTGATATTTGATACTTCTCATCCCTCCAGTTTGTTAGCCAGCTTTTGGGATGAAATTTTCCCATTATGTAATATTTGGTACTTTCACTTTGGGTTGGCTATCGAAGTCAGGTACCAAGTTTGTGTGGATTGTGTATAAATAAGAACCAATATCAAATTATTATGTTGTACACCTGAAACTAATGTAAGGCCATATATCAGTTACACCTCAATTTTAAAAAAGCAAAGGAAAAACTAACCAACTAAGCTCTGAGTTTATCTTTATGCATTATATCTTTACAGATTAAAGACAGATATTATCTTTATATATTATGTATAATTGGGTGTATTAAGAATTAACACGCTTTGAGTTGTACATTATCTTTATATATTATAAATAGTATCAACTCAATGTATGGATTTACATATAAACATAAGTGTATATATATTAAAATATATCTTTACATGTATATTTTTGTGTATATACACACATGTATATACTTTGTGTACAGACTTTGCAAGAGTGTATAGCTGTTAAAGTATTCCTCTTTTGTTTCTAATTTCTCAGCTATGTTCTAAGTGAAATGTGAGGGCTCCTCAAGTGAAGTGTTGCTATCACACACAACACAGTGCCATTTATTGTGTGAAAATTATGACATTGCTTTAGATCCTAAAAACTATTTGATTCCCTCCCAGTAAAATGAAAAGTATTTGCCCAAAGAGGTTCATTGTAGGAAATGTATTTAACGAATCACAATAATGTAGTAGCAATCTAAAGTATATTTGGGGGACTAAATGGGTAAAAGTTTGTTCAGATGGTAGTTTTTTTTCTTATTAAGCAATATGATAGCTACTGTACATCTAATAAAAGTAATCATTAGTTTGAACTTATTCAAGCATTATAATATTTTATGTGCTGTTCTTCAGACATTTATTATATATACATATGCACATATAAAACTCCAGATATCTGTGTTAATATGCATGTTAATTTGGCTCAAATTGGTTGCATTTGTTATCATCACTGATTATTCAGTCATCTACCATATAGGTCAGGGTCAAGAAACTTTTTATGTAAAGGACCACATAGTAAGTTTTTTTTTTTTTTTTAAAGATTTTATTGGGGAATTGGGGGAGGGGAACAGCGTTGGGGCATCGGGGAAGGGGAACAGACAAGTTGCTGTCTTTTTGTTCTTCAGTCTAGTTGGGGAGGATATTGCTTCACTGGCCCATGTTGGTATCGTCACTGTGTTCTTCCCGGATGAGGCAGATTGGTGGCCGGCCTCTGGATGTCGCTCACCATGGCTATTGGCAGCTCACGCTGGCTGCCAGCCACTCACTGTAGCCTATGGCAGCCCACTGCAGCAGGGGCTACACCGTCTCCACGGCTCACACAGCCCAGCTCCATGTGGAGCTGTTGTTAGCTGTAGAGGGCAGTGTCACTGGCACTCATATGTGGGATCCGAACCGGGGCCGCTGGCATCCCAAAACCAGCTCTTAACCAGTGCGCCACTCGGCCGGCCCACATAGTAAATGTTTTAGGCTTTGTGAGCCATACAGTTTTTTTCCTCAACTATGTATACCTGCTGTTGTAGATTGAAAGCAGTCATAGATGATATGTAAATGAATGAGTATGGCTGTATTCCAATAATGCTTTATTTATAAGATTATGCAGTTGGTCAGATTTGGCCCGTGGGCATATTTTGCCAACTCCTGATATTGGTATTCAGTGCTTTTTCCATTAGGCATAGATGATATAAGAAAACCACAGTTTCTGCTCTTAAGTAATTCATTCCTTTGAGGTGAAGGAGGCAAGTGAACAGCTAGTCAGTATTTGGTGTTAAGTAAATAGTGCTGTCAACTGTTGTTGAACTTGAAGCTTCTGGTGGCTGCCAGCAGTCTTTGGCTTCCTTGGCTTGTTCATGCATCAATCCAATCTCTGCCTACATTGTCACATGGCATTCTCCTTGAATCTCTGTTTTCTTTTAAGGGCACTAGTCATCATGGATTATGGCTTAGTCTAATGAACTTTATCTTAGTTACATCTGCAAAGATCCTATTTCCACATTAGGTCACATTCGCAGGAACCTGGGATTAGGACTTCAGCATACCTTTCTGGGGGACACAGTTCAATCCATAACAAGAATTGACTATTAAAAAGTAAAAAAATGGTTTTGTGTGTAGAGAGTTAATGAGAATGATCTGAGCAGGTTTTATACATGAAAGTGACCCAATAGAAGATGGTTCCAGTTGACACAAGGGGTTGGGATTTCAAATCTATGTGGGAGGAATTAGCTTGGAAAGGGGGTTAAGAGTTTGCTTCCTGAGTTGGCAAGGACGGCAGTGATTGAAGGTAGCTGTAGATACACTGTTAGGTGGAGAATGCAGGTAACTGGCATATGACCTTGGTGTTGTCAGTCTAAAAGGATGCAGGGTTATTAGAGCTGCCTGATTCCTGTCAGTATGAGACAGGTAAACTGCAGGATGACTGTACACCTGCACTTACTTGCGGGGTGGTATTCATCTCAGTGTTCATTCTTAAGTGAATTATATCTTACTGATGTTTAAGTTGATATTGAAGGATGATTCAGTTATATTAAAATGTCAGAGGCCTTAAGAGAATTATAATGTAGAAAAGCTTTTAACAAGAGTTGAAATAAAAAGTTCTTTGGCTAATTCTGATGTTTTTCAGAAAGTCTGTTTATCAAACCTGTTACAGTCTTCAGCCCACTCTCTGATTTTTGCTGTTTTATATTTGAAATCACAATAGAAACTTAAATAACGTTGTAAACTAAAAAGAGGGCAAATGGTGTGAAAATATGGCAGAACTCTTTGGTTTTAATTTTATAATTTATAGTTTTTCTTCAGTTTCTGTTTTAGAGTAGCTGGCAAAAGCTGAGAAGTTAATTAAGCCACTGTGACTAAGAAGGGGTAATAACAGGAGTCTGTGTTTGTATCTTGTTGAGACTGGACACTTGAGGCCTGGCCTACTGCCAAATATCTATCAATCCTCACTGGTAGTAATTTCAAAGTATTCTAGCCCTAAAGCTTATGAGTAACATTGTAATTTTGGTTAAACATTGTAACATTTGTAACATTATAATTGACTTGTTTACTGAAATGTTTTTGTGAATTTTTATTGCGTTTATGCCCTTACCAAACTGATGTAGTGGCAATATATAATTATATAGAGGAACTTCATCTGTCTTAGCTTCATCTTTTGCCTTGGTGATAATTTCTTCTCTGGAAGTAGAGGAGATAACAAGGAATTGACACCGTGGACTTAATTCTAACTGTTTGAAAAAAAACTGATGGGCAATGTGGAAGAAATTTGAGAGAAAATTGCTGTCATTTTGATGTTGTCTGTAGATTTTCAGTGTGTGGTTTTTCTTTTATATCTTTCTCCCCTACTAGACCATAAGGTTTTCTGTGACCCTGAGTTTAGTAAATATGTGTGCTTTTTTTCTCTGTGTATGTATAATGTAAGTAACTTGGAAGTTTGGGAATCCCTAATTCTTTTTTTTTTAAGGTTTTATTGGGGAATCAGGGGAGGGGAACAGACAAGTTGCTGTCCTTTTTTGTTCTTCAGTCTAGTTGTGGAGAACATTGCTTCACTGGCCCATGTTGGTATTATTGCGCTCTTCCCGGGTGAGACGTATTGGTTGCCAGCCTCTGGATGGCCGCTCACGGCGACTCTTGGCACCTCACGCTGGCTGCCAGCCGCTCACGCTGGTTGCTGGCCACTCACTGTAGCCTATGGCAGCCCACTACATTAGAGGCTGCAGCTATGCCATCCCCGGGGACTCACAGCAGCCCTGCTCCAGGTGGAGCTGTTGTTCACCATCTTAGTTGTAGAGGGCAGTGTCACTGGCCCTCATGTGGGATCCCAACCGGGGCCGTTGGCATCTCAAGCCAGCTCCTAACCAATGTGCCACTCAGCCAGCCCGGGAATCTCTAATTCTTTTTTTTTAAAAGATCTTACCGGAGAACTGGGGGAGAGGAACAGCATTGGGGAACCGGAGAAGGGGATCAGAAAAGTTGCTGTCTTTTTGTTCTTCAGTCTAGTTGTGGAGGACCTTGCTTCACTGGCCCATGTTGGTATCGTCATTGCGCTCTTCCCAAATGAGGCAGATCCGTCGCGGGTCTCTGGATGGTTGCTCATCGCAGCTATTGGCAGCTCACACTGGCTGCCGGCCACTCACTGTAGCCTATGGCAGCCCACTGCAGCAGGGGCTGCTGCCTACGCCTTCGCCTTGGGACTCACAGCAGCCCAGCTCCATGTGGAGCTGTTGTTCACCATCTTAGCTGTAGAGGGCAGTGTCACTGGCCCTCATATGTGGGATCTGAATCGGGGCCTTACTGCTCAGAGCTGGCATTCCAAGCCAGCCGTTAACCAACGTGACATTTGGCTGGCCCTTAAGACTGTATTTTTATATAAACATTGGTATAGTCAAACCTGTATATTTGATTTGAAATCTCAAAACTGTATTTTACTATTTATTAAATAGACATTAAATATTAGGGATATACTAATTATCATAAATAAATTTGTGTTTTTTATATGAAGAGATATTTCGGGACAGTGGTGCTTTTATGCTTGTACTTGAAAGCTGAGATAACTCTAAAAAATTTTTTCATTTTCTTATTCTCAGAGTTCCAGTAAAGCTATAATAATAGTTTTTAATATTAGCTAATTATTTTCATTTTTAATACCTCTCAGATACTGTTTCTTAATATAGTATGCTATATAACATTTTTAATATACTTTTGATTAAATGTCACTGTTATACTAATTTCTGACAGTGTCTGGAAGTACCTTCTTTGTGCTTTCAAGCAGAAAATTACAATGTTATGAAAATTGAATAGAGAGACAAGTATGCCTGCTTTAGTTAGGAGCAAATGATTAAGAGCAAAAATAGGCTTTATTGTGTTCTGTGACTCAGAATAAGTTATCTAGATGAATACAATTATATTCTAAAAATACCCAAATTTAAATTCTTAAATTTAAAAAATTTTTAAGTTTGTCTATGTGTATACATTCAACTTTGAGTTTAAAAATTCTCTTTTTCATCATAGTCTTTTCAAGCAGTAGTGAGCCAAATTGCTTTCATTCTTTGTGATAAGGTTTTTTTAAGGTTGTACAAATATTTTTGAGGTATAATTTATTCTATAATAATAATAATAGCTAATACTAGTATTTACTATATGCTACACATTTCTAAGCACATAACATAGAGTTCATGTAATCTTCACACAAAGCTATGATGATAGTACTGTTTTTCCCCCAGTTTCTACACATGAGAAATTAAATCATAAAGCCATAAATACCTTGTCCAAGGTCACACAGCTAGTAAGTATTGTACCGTGATATAAACATAGGCATACTGACTTCAGGATTTATACTCTTAACCACTTTGTACTGGCGTGTAAGCCTGAATCAATAAAATTGTTTGAGTGCATGGCACAAACTAAAAGCCTGCATTTTTGACAGGGATTTCAAAAATAAAGTCTTTTCCAGGTATATTCAGAAAAGGGATCGATTAAAACTGAAGTGCAGAAGTTCAATTTGTAATAATAGCAAAATGCTGATAAAATATAATAATATGTGATTGGATGATTATTTAGCCACACCGAGGAGTACTATGCAGCTTTTAAAAGGAAGGAAGACAGGGCCGGCCGAGTGGTGCGGTGGTTAAGTGCTGGCTTGGGAAGCCAGCGGCCCCGGTTCAGTCCCACATATCAGGGCCAGTGACACTGCCCTCAAAAAAAATAATAATAAAAAAAATAAAATATAAAGGGAGGAAGACAATTTCTATATACAGTTTTAAAATGATTTTGAGACTATAAGCAGAGAACAGTGTCTATAATTTCTTATATTTAAAGAGTGCAGCATAAGATAACAATGAAAAAATAAGTCAAACTAATAAAAGTGGTTATGTAAGGGGAAGAGGGAGAGAGGATGGAAACTAGATCTTTCAGGATGCGTATCAGTTTTGTACTTTTGGTTTTGGAGTTATATGGAAGTTCTCCATGATTTAGAGTACATTAAAAGCAGTTCCTAAAGATGAAAAACAAGCTGAAATGTTTGAATCTCACTATTGGGTGGTCGGAAAAGTCATGACGTATTTCTTCTGTTTTTCTTTGCAAAAATACGTCATGACTTTTCCAACAACCCAATATTATTATGTAGGGGCATAGACTCTGACAATATTTCAAGTAACTTTAATACATAGTATTTTACATGTACATCCCTGATGGATATATCACAAGAACACAAACACAAGGAAATTATAGACTGCATTCAGTAGTATTATCATTATTATAATAGTAATTTTGGTATTGTTATTTTGAAACCCCTATATGTATATTTGTGGACATTTATTAATATAGTAGAAGCAAATAAGATTATTAGAATTTGGCATTTTTCAATATAAGAGAAGAAAGATGGAAATATAAAAAAAGAGTTATGTAAAATGATATAATTTTAAATTGGTTTGGTGAATTTATGGTATATGCTTTTTAGGAAGAGAAGTTTCCTGATGCTATCTAAGCAAAGACCTAAAAGCAGTTTCAATCCACTTGCAGCGAGCACCCCAGGACCTAGATTGTGCTCTGTAAATATTGTGTCCTGCTGGTTGACTCCAGAGCACAGGCAAGGGATATACAAAAGAACCTGGGAAGCTCTCTGTGCTAGAAGCAAGAGAAGCTGGGATTCTATCCAAGGTGCAGGAATTAACTTGAAGGTGCTCCCACTGGCTAATGAGAAGACAGTTTGAGCATCAAAACAAAACTAAACTTAAATGGATTAAAACACAGTAAACATGCTAAAATCCCTGAGAACATAGTGACCTTCCCAAGAAGAGTGAGTTATGATTTCAATTCTATTAACCTCTGTAAATTAACCTGTAAATTAGCTACCTATTATTACTTTAGTTGTCTTTAGTGTTATTTCTTTCTTGGAGTGTTTGGCATTCTGGCAAACATGCATTTCACTTGAAATATACAGAATCGTTTATTACCACTGAAATCATGGATGCATTTTTCAAAATTTTATTTAGAAGTGAAAACTATGCTGCTAATCAAAATATTCAGTAGGATTTTGATCATTATGGAAGAACCTTCTTCACTATAGAAATAGTTGTAATTTGAACTCCAGCTTTTTTTTTTTAATTAAAATTTATTGGGGTGACAATGGTTAGTAAAATTACATAGGTTTTAAGTGTACAATTCTGAATTGGTGGAGAAATAGGGAAATTCCTTTTTTTTTTTGAGGGCAGTGTCACTGGCCCTCATATGTAGGACCCAAACCGGGGCCGCTAGCTTCCCAAGCCAGCGCTTAACCACCGCGCCACTCGGCGGGCCCTTAAGTGTACAATTCTGTAATACATCATCTATATATCACATTGTATGTTCACCACCCAGTCAATTCTTTCCATCGCCATATATTTTGATTCCTTTTACCCTTATCTACCACCTCCCTCCCCCCATTACCCTCTGGTAACCACTAAACTACTGTCTGTGTCCTATGAGTTTTTTTCTTTGTTTGTCTTGTTCCTTTGTTGCTTTCAGATTTATATATCACATAACAGCAAAATCATACGGTTCTTGACTTTTTCTGTCTGCCTTATTTCACTTAGCATAATAATCTCAAGGCAAGTTCCATCCATGTTGTTGCATTGGAATATTACTCTGCAATAAGAAAAGATGAAATATTGCCATTCGTGAACTCTGGCTTCTAAGTCACAACTTCAACATCTTCCTTGGAAAGTGGGTTGTAGAGTGTTATGTGTGTGAAAATAATTTAGGACCATTCTATATGGATTTCCCACAGGTACCTCAAGTTCAGCATGTCCAAAACCAAACTTCATTGTTATTAGTGGTACCATAATTTATACTCATTGACCAAACATGAAAACTAGGAGTAATCCCAGACTTTTCACCTTTGGTCAAATGTTCAATTTGTTTTCAATTTCTTATCAGTTCTAAGTACTGAAGTTTCTCTTGATCTTGTTCCATAATCCTTGCCTCCAAGTGTGATAATGAATTTTCCTGCATAATCTTTCAGAAACAATCTTACTTTTCCTAGCTATGGTTCCTAATCTTTTAGAATACAAAAACTCCATTTTAGCCCTGAAATATTGTGGATCCTTTGCGCAATAGTAACAATACCTTTATATATAAAGAAAATTCAGTGACAGAGAGCTGGTTAGTATTGAGTGATACATTTAAATGAACTTATATTTTAAAAGTCATAATGATCTAAATATGTGATTATTTGTTTTCTGCACAAACTTTTGTAATCCTTGGAGTTAGCTTTTTATGCTGTAATTTTTTTTTTTTTTTTTTTTTTTTTTTTTTTTTTTTTTTTTTTTTTTTAAAGATTTTATTGGGGAATTGGTGGAGGGGAACAGCGTTGGGGAATCGGGGATGGGAACAGACAAGTTGCTGTCTTTTTGTTCTTCAGTTTAGTTGCGGAGGATGTTGCTTCACTGTTGGTATCGTCATTGCGCTCTTCCCGGATGAGGCAGATCGGTCGCTGGCCTCTGGATGTCGCTCACCGCGGCTATTGGCAGCTCATGCTTGGCTGCCAGCCGCTCACGCTGGCTGCGGGCCACTCACTGTAGCCTATGGCAGCCCACTGCAGCAGGGGCTGCAGCCCACACCATCACCGGGGCTCGCACAGCCCAGCTCCAGGTGGAGCTGTTGTTAGCTGTAGAGGCCAGTGTCACTGGCCCTCATGTGGGATCCGAACCGGGGTCGCTGGCATCCCAAAACCAGCGCTTAACCAATGCGCCACTCGGCCGGCCCTATGCTGTAATTTTTTATGTGCACTTAATTTCTCTGCCAGTTTTCTGTGCCCAATATGTTCAAACATATTGACCCATCAGGTATTTTATTACTTTAATTTTCTCAGAGAAGCCTTCCAGAATCATGCTGACGCCCGCTTGTTGCCCCTCCTCAAGTTTTCAGCTCCTTTTTCTTGTTCCTAGTGTCCTGAAATTTTACAGTGATGTGCCTGATGTAAGTTTATTTTAAGTATTTGTACTGGCACTGCTGGGTCTTTTCAGTCTGGAAACTCTTTCTTTTAGACCCTTTAAAGATAATATAGCCTTCTCATGGGGTGAGGAAGGCTAGTTGCCCAGTTTGCAGATGTGAGAATATCTGGCAGCCTGTTTCTTAAATAAACTTTCAGCCAGTCTTATTTTTTTTTTTTTTTTTTTTTGAGGGCAGTGTCACTGGCCCTCACATGTGGGACCGAACCAGGGCCGCAGGCTTCCCAAGCCAGCGCTTAACCACCGCGCCACTCGGCCGGCCCTCAGCCAGTCTTATTTTTAGCTTTTCCTTTACTCTCCTTCCCAAAGGTATATGATTGTGCTCATCTCTGTGTTTCACGGTGGGGAGAGATAGGGAGAAATATGATGTAAATCGAATTGCTTCTCTGCTTTCTTCATTGCAACCTTGAGGTTTCAGCTTTCTCTAATCTGATTCAGTTACCCCTTGAAGTTCTTCTTTGTAGCTTCCTATATTCATCTCTCATTTTCTTTGTCCCTTTAAAATTATGTCCCCTTTAAAATCCTTCCACAGTAATTTTATTGGGTTTTCAGGAGGGAATGAAGTTAAATGTGTGCTAAAAATTAGCAGATGGCCTTAAATTCATAGATACAATAGTCTTTCTGGGTGACATCTACCTGAGACTCAGTCCAGTAGCTTATCTGTATCCCCACCTTTATTCCAAATGCCTTACCATCTGTGTCCCAAATTCAATTTTTTTAACAAAATAAGTTTTTTTGAGGTCAGATTTAATTATGTTCTGAATCTCATTTCCTGTTGCTTTTAATCAGTAACTGTGATCTTTTATTCTGTATCTCCTAGTAGAACTTAGTATATAGTGTTTGAACCATAGTGAAAGTTTTTATATTTTTAAACTTTGGACATTCTCTTTACTTCTTGCTCCCAATTAGAAAACGTCATTCCTGGGTACTATTTACTTACCTTGAGAGTGTTTTAAAATACATGGAAGTGTATTTGATTGTCATCGGGATTGGAACATGCTGTTGGTACATAATGATTAGATACTGGAGATGCTAAAAGACCTTCGATGCATGGAATAGTCTGAACAATAAACACTTGTCCCACTTAGAATGCCAGTAGTCAATCTTGAGAAACATTGTTTGAAGTTTTAAGGGAAACCTGGCTCTACCTTGAGACTGATACTTGCCCACAATTCTCTCATATGGCATCTGTTTTCATTCCTACCCCTTGAGCAGTGAGGCTGGAAGTGTGTAAGATCCTTCTTGGTCCTTATTGCTGCTTCCTGACCACTGCCTTCCTCACTTCCTAAAACATAAAGTAAAAACAAACAGAAAATCACACCCCACTTTGAATTTTGTGCTATCTTTGTTATAGAGGGAACCCATCTTAATCATATAAAAGTAATTTATATTTCATGATTTTCACCTGTAACAATCAATGCTCATGGCTAATAACCTTTATTATATTATAAAGGAAATAAGATCATTTCTCACTTAGTAAATATTACAGTATATAAGCAACATGCCCTTTTCTGTCCATTTTTTTAGTAAATTTAAATGTAGATTTATTTTTGGACATTGTATACAGTTGTTATTAACTTTCCTTTTCACTATTAAAAGCCAATACTTTTGAAATGCCTTTTGCTGCCTCTATTAGTGCAACACTTTCTAAGGGTTATTTGTTTAAAATGCAGGCATAAGAATTACATTAACACGATACCTACAGTATCAGTATGTGATTAATTACAGTTTTATGTAAGGTATATAGCTGTGCCTAAATATTATATACTTTATATAAAATTGCAATGTTTAGTGGATTGTCTTGTAAAATGACTATCAAATATCTCATATAGTCCCTTGCATCTTAGATTTGGTGTGGGATATTTAATACATTGTTTTCTTTACCCATGTTTTGCCTGAAGCAAAGACTTGCATTATTAAGTATTACCAGTGTGTCTTTCCGGTTTTTAGGTTGTGGAAAATGCCCTTAAAGCGAACCCAGTATTAGGTCCGCAGATGTTTCAGCCGATTCTACCCTGTGTTTTCAGAGGTATTATAGAAGGGGAGGTAAGATTTTTCTTAAGATTTTAAGGACAGTATTGGATTCCAGGGTTCTACTTTTAATTATTCTCCTTCTTTATTGGAAAATTATATCTTCATTGTTAGATATAAAAGGAAAGCTTTTACAAATATTTGACTATGTTAAAGTAAATTAAATAAAGTTCAGGTAGCCACACAGCTTTGCTTTTTTAGTGGTCCACATGGGAAAGTATAGATTTCCTCTGCTACATCATATCTTTGAGATAGCTGTGTATTCATTCACAGAGATTTGAAGCAGAGAAATGCGAAAACAATAGGGCTAGTTTTGTTATATAGTGAATATATGAAAACACCAATTATGTTCTAAATCTAACTCTTAAATAGATCCATGTAACTATGTAAGTTAGGAGCATTTAAAGTAAATTGAAAATGCTGTTGGTAAAATTCTTTCTCTGTTCTCTATTATAGAAGCAGCATGAAAGAGAATATTGCTATTTCATATCCCTACTGTTACTCTGTCAGTGATTGTTTATAATTGTTGACACTCGTACTGTAACACAGTTTTCCATGTCCTGTATTTTATTTGTGCAGAGGTATCCTGTAGTGATGTCGACATATCTTGGCGTCATGGGTCGAGTCCTGCTGCAAAACACCAGTTTCTTCTCTTCACTCCTAACTGAGATGGCACATAAATTTAATCAGGAGGTAAGAATCAGTTCACTGAAATCGAAGGAGATCTTGATCCAGATAAAGATGGGAAATAATTTAGCGAAATAATTTTATAAGTATAGTATTTAAACTTTTATATTTTAAACCTTTAATCACTTACATTGTACGGGATATATGACATATACATACACACATATAAAGTACATATGTGTGCACATATACATATGTACATATATACTTTTGTGTGTTATAGATTATTCTAGCATAATTTACCTAAGACCTTTTCCCATCGACTTTCCTTGGTTCTTTTGTCAAAAATAAACTGACAATTTATGTATTGACCACTTTATGTGTGCATCTTTTTTTCAACTCTTCTCTATTTGCTTGATCTACATGTTTGTTTTTCTGCTATCACACTTTCTGGGGTAGTATAACATTTTCATAGGTCTTGAAATGAGATAATATACATCCTCCAACTTTGTTCTTGTTTAAAATAAGTTTGGCTATTCTAGGTCCATTACATTTTTATATCAGTATTAGAATTGGACTGCCAACTTTTACCAAGGGAAAAAAAACCCTCCAAATTCCTGCTGCGATATTGAATGGGTTTCTGTTGATTTTATAGATCAATTTAGGGAGAATTTTAATCTTAGCAATATCGAGTCTTCCAATCCATAAACTTGGATATGCATTTAGTGAGATGTTTTTTAGTGTTCTCAAGCAATGTTTTGTAGTTTTCATTGTACATATCTTGCATGTATTTTGTTAAATTTATCCTAGATATTTCTTGGTTTTAATGCTATTGTAAATGGTGGTTTGAGAATTTCAGTTACCAGTTATTCACTGGCAGTGAAAAGAAATGAAATTGATTTTTATATATTGAACAAGTAGACCAAAAATATAACATTTAGAGAGAAGAAAGATCATTGTTTGCCTAAATATTTTTTTCTACTTCTGCAGGAGTTATATACTATAAAATTATTCTTATAGAAGACATATTTATGAGTTATGTTCTTTAAAGTTATAACAGAGTGGTGGAATCAGTTAGCAACAAAGTTCTTTCTATAGTAGATATTTATTTAATTGGTATCAGCTTGATGAGTTTGTGTCATACCTGCCTGAGTAGACCTTGACAAACATTATCAAAGAAACCCCATCAACTTTTAACTATATTTCTAAGAAATGCTTTGATTTTAGAAATTAGTTCTCTGAAAATAATGCAGAATTTTTTTGTTGCTTCATGATTTGCTATAAATGATCATCAACATATGTTCCTTTTATCCTGTTTCTATTTTTCGAATTTAATGACTATTTACTTCAGAGCAACCAAGTTGAATTTTTAATGTATACATATGATTTTTATCATTTCCTTGTTTCAGATCTCTTCAGTGTCTTTTTTACATTTAGGATTAAGTTCAAACTAGCTAATGTAGGTTTTCTTACAAAGGCCCACCATAATACAATTTCTGTATACTTGAGCCTTATCTCTTAGCCTCCTTTTAGAATTCCATGATCCCCCGATTCACTTCTTAGAACACTTTTCAGTTTCTTGGAAATACCTTTCTCCTTGCCTCAGAATCCTTGCATACAGGCTATTATTCCCTCTACTTAGAACACTCCCTCCCAACCCCTCACTTTCCCTTCAGTTGATTCCTAATAGTTTTTGATTCTACCTTAAACTCCTGGGTAATTTTACCCTAGGCCACAAAGCTTCAGTTGTATCTTTTTCAGGAGTTCTGTAATATTGGGAACTATGCATTTATCGGGGAAATTTGCTCCATCTTAGCTCTGTCCCTGCTTACATATTCCCAGGGTCAGCTGACTGTAGCTTATGGGTGAGAACCAGCCTGCTGCTTGTGGCTGTAAAGTCTATGAGTTAAGAATGGTTTTTACAATTTTTTAATATTTGAAAAAATAAAAATAATAGTAATATTTTGTGACACATGAAAGTTCTATGAATTTTTATATTGGAACACATTCATGCCCATTTGTTTACATATTTTTATGACTGATTTTGGGAGTTGAATAGTTGCAACTGAAACCATATGACCCACAAAGCTTTAAACATTTACTATTTGGTCCTTGACAGAAAAAAGCTGCTGACCCCTCATATTCTATTTGCTTATTTAATTAAAGCCCCCACAAACTCACTGTTGTTATGTGCTGTTGTTAAATATTTTTATAATAAAGGAAATAAATGTAAGCTATAAAATAATAAAATTAGACTATAGAGATATGTCTTTGCTGATTGCATCTTTGTTTCATCCAGATATATTACTATAGCTACAGTTGTATATATTGCATTTTAATGATAACTTGGTATTTGCTTTTATAATAATAATAATAATAATAATTTGTTTTTTAAACCTTGCTTACTCGATAATAATTGCAGTAAGTCTGTAGGACATCTGTATGAGTTGATTCCAAATTAAATATGAATTGAAGACACCCTGGTATAAATCAGAAGTTACCCAGCTGTCTTGGTTCTTGATGCCTTTAATGTGTTAGTAATATTTTCAAAGTGCTCATTGGCCAAAAGAAATATAAGTATAATATCTAACAGTTCCTTTTTTAAAGTAGTTAGATCCAAACAACTTAATATGTATTTATGTCCCAATAACTTAATAGCTATTGAAAAATAATCCAAAAAAAGCCTAAAGAAAGAATAACACCTCTATTTCATTCTTGAATAACCACAGTTACTGTCTAATGGACTATGGATGCCTATTGGGCACTAACCCACGTTTTCAAACCTTGGAATCAGACTGGACACTTCACTGTCATTTTCTGTTCTGTTGGATTTGGGGGAAGGACTTCGCAAAGTTAAGGCATTTGAAAAGGGTGTAATGTTAAAACTGGGAACTGTCTTGAACTCGTACTTCTTACAGTATCTTACAGTATCTAAAATTGTGTTTCAATTTTAAATATTCTATGAGTTCACTGTAGCATCCTTGGATGCAGCCTAGTTTTGGGAACTCAAGTATAAAGGGTTGTCTTGAACTAATAAGTGTTTTCTTCTTGACTTTTCAGTATTTTATAAAATATGTGGAAGCATTTCTGAGAAAAATATAGAAGCAAAAAAGTAGAAAAGTTTGGGAACCTAAGGTTGATTTGATGTTACCAAATCCATGAAGTAGAGATTTTGATATTAAATGCATTTTTTAAAAAGGTGCTAAAAGTAAAGAATTGTTTATAAGCAGATCCTGTGATCCACTTTCAATCTACATAATCAATACACTTGGTTGTGTCTTCGTAGATTCCAAAGGGTTCTCTACAAAAATAGAACCAATTTGTGTGTGTGTGTGTGTGTGTGTACGTGTGTCTACATGCATGCACACACATGAGTGATGTTAAGGAATTCGCTCACATGATTGTAGGGACTGGCAAGTTCTAAGGTTGTAGGGCAGGCTGCAAACTCAGGCAGGATTTCTATGTTACAGTCTTTTTTTAAAAATTTATATTTCATTACAGTTGACATGTATTATATTAGTTTCAGGTGTACAATATAGTGATTTACCATGTATATCCTCCAAAGTGATCACCACAATAGATTTAGTAACCATCTGTCACCATACATAGTTAATACGATATTATTAACTATATTCCCTATGCTGTGCATTACATCCCTGGAAATTTGTATTTCTTAATCCCCTTTCCTTTCCTGCCCAAAGTCCTGGCCCCCACACTCTGGCAACTATCATTTATTACTCTGTATCTATGAGTTTGTTTGTTTCATTTTATTTGTTTTGCTTTGTTAGGTTCTACATATAAGTGAAATCATGGTATTTGTCTCTATCAGTACAACTCTTCACTTAACTGAATGCTCTAGGTCCTTCCATGTTTCTGCAAATGGCAAGATTTCGTTCTTTTTTTATGACTGAGTAACATTCCATTGTATATATGTACCACTTTCATTTTATCCATTCATCTATTGGTGGATAGTATTGAGGCAGGATTTCTTCTTTTCTGGGAAACACTAGTTTTTGCTCTTAAGATTTTCAACTGATTGAATGAAGCCCAGCTTGCAGCATTTAGGGTAAACTCCTTTACTTAAAATCATGGTAAATGTTAATCACACCTACAGAATGCTTTTACGGCATCATCTAGACTAGAATTTGACCAAACTACTGGACACCTCAGCCTACCCAAGTTGAACAAGTCTTTTTAGTTCTCAGAATTAATTGCCTCTCAGGGTTAATTAGAGTCAATTTCTAATTATTGGAAATAAAAGTATTTCCAGTTCAAAGCTTGCTCCAAATTCTTATATTCCAATTCTGTGGTTTGCTGGAATTGAACTTTAACCAGCCTTATGAGGTTTTAGTCATTAACAGTATTTATCCACAGGTAAATAGCATGTCACATATTTTGAGATGTCTCCTGGTCTGTTTTTCAGATGGATCAGCTTTTGGGAAATATGATTGAAATGTGGGTTGATCGCATGGACAACATTACCCAGCCTGAAAGAAGAAAGCTTTCAGCTTTGGCTTTGCTTTCTCTTCTGCCATCTGATAATAGGTGAGGAATTGTTTCTTTAAAATGTATTTCTTTAAAGCATCAAATTATTGCCACTCTTTTGGCCATTTGGTATTGCTGTGTGTTGCTGGGCAGTCGTTTAATTAATGTATATGTGTGCTAATTTTATTAGTAGATGATGATGTGGCACGTGTTAGTATAGATCTAAAAGTCTGTGAATGGGAGTGTTTAATGGCTGTACTCATTTTACCAAATTATTTCATTTTTCTTTGAATTTCCATTTTTTTCATAACTACATTTTTTTTAGACTTACTTTGAGGCCTCTTTTTATATACATATATTAAATATATAAATTTCAATGTCGGAGGCACTTAATAAAATATATTATCTTCCTGGTAATTGAAAAGTATGTTGCATACTTTTTTATTTATTTTGGATTATGTGTAAAGAAGTTTGTAAGTTGTTTTTTTTCCCTTTTGTAAATGAAGTCATTATATTATACTTTACAAACATTGTTGAAATTCTCATTTCCATAAAGCAAATACAGAATGCTTTGATTTGGAAGTTCAAGGAAGAATATCCATTTTCTTTGTTTTTATCCCTGTCTTTTGTATGCCTTTTGTGTGTGTATGGGGGGGGGGTGGTATTTTTAATTTTAAAGGCATAAAAGTGGACCTTAAGCCTTGACACTGTGGCAGAAATTTTTGGAGCACACACATCCCAGTGGTAAATTAGTAAAATAATTCCAATTACCTTTAGAAATCCTTTTGAAAAATTCACGTATTATTCCAGTATGGTAATTTGGATTACAAATATAAGTAATTATTTTGTCCTTACATCATGACAATAGTTAATAATTATTAAGCACTTACTATAAGCCTTACATTTTGCTAAGTGCTTTTGCATTTATTTCTTATTTAATTTGTAAAACAGTCACGATTTATAGGCATGATTGTCCTCTTTTTTATAGAACAAAGAGACATAGCTTTAAAATGTAAAGTAACTTGCCTAGGGTCTGGCATGTGGCATGTTGTAGGGCAGATTGTGACCCTGAGCATCGTGAAGCCAAGGCTTACTCTTTTAACTACCAGGTGATGCTGCTGCTCAGGACTTACATACGACCTCATATTTCCTGACTGTGAAATTGAGTGGCATCTTCTTTGTATTTCAAGCTACCTGCATTTTAATTTATTGTTGATTCCCTTTGTCTTATTGGAAAAACAATGACTTGAGACTTTTTTCAGTCCTTTAAAATGGAAATGTTAAACAACCTGGTCTTTGGCAATAGTCAGCACTCTTCTCACATTTCTTGAATAAACTAATGCATGGAAAAAATATTAAGGTTAGAGGTTTCTCTAATATAAAATACTGAGATTATTGAGGGTAAACTAGAAAGGATAGAGGTTAAGAAGTGTAGAAAATAATCTAAAGCACATAAGTTTACATTTTTTATAAGAATACTGTTTACTTCAATATTTAATTTTATGTATACGGTTCATATATATATTTTTGATACATAAGTTGTAGAAATAGTTGGCTTCAATAAGGAAGTATAAGGCTTCTTTCTATAAATCTAAGGAAGACTTACATTGGGGCTTATGCCAGCCTAATAAATTGAGGGGTAGACTTTATTAAGACTTGAAATTCTCTTAAACATTAAAATTTCAAACTTAAATGTTGTGAGGAGGTAGTTTTGTGATAGGAAGAACAGATTTTATTTTTGTTTTTAAAATGAAGTAAATATTGAGAAATCTATTGGAGAGTGGTGAATTGATGTCATTTTAAAGGTACCAAGAAAGTTTTGAATAATGGGGTAATAGAATTTTGAAGAATAATGATTTAGCTTTAAAATGTTCGTGACGGATTACTGACTGAAATATTGATACAGAAAATGTAATGATCTGAAAAACTAGAAAAGTTTGTTTGCTGTACAAGTTTGCCACATGGCCATTGGCCCGTGACAGGAAGAGTCATGTTCACATGTTTAGCCAAAGGTAATGTTGACATTTAAGTCAGCACTGTTATCATTTTCTGTTATAATCTTCTGTTAACAACTATGTAGATGTTGGAGTTTGGGGAAATTATTCCCGCATCCACATCCCCAGTAGTATTTCCTGGTTAATCTCCCATGTAATAGTAATTTCCTGTTCCTGTGTTTCTTTTAGACTTTGCGGTATAACATGTCCCTTGCCTAAAATAAGCAGGTCTAGAGAATAATGTTGGTAATGATTTTTTTAATCAGGCTGAATTGGGAAATGTGTTCTTCTCTGTTTATTATAATGGATTTTCAAATGCAGTATTGCACTTTTCTAAAGCATGACTTCTCAACAACAATGCTAGTGACATTTTGGCCCACCTGAGTATTTGTTATGGGGGCTGTCCTGTGCATTGTAGGAGTTTTAGTAGCATCCCCTGACCTCTACCCACTAGATATGCCCATAGAACCTCCCACCTCAGCTTAGAATCACTGCTGTAAAGAATGACCATTGGGGAAACTATGAAACTCTCATTTACCCTAATCTACTTCTGGTTCAGAAATTATAGACTTTAACTCAATTCCCAGTGCCACCAGTCACTTGCGAATGACCTTGACCCACCAGGTAACTTCCCTGTGCCTAAGTTTCCTTGTTTTTAAAATGGGGATATGACTAACATCTTTCTGATGAGAGTACTGTAAAGATTAAATGAGTTTACATATGTAAAGTCAAATTGCCTGGATATGTGAGGTACGCTGTTTTTATTCCATCCTTTTCTCTCCCTCTCATCCACTCATCCATCCATCCATCCATCCATCCATCCATCCATCCATCCATTTACTATAGTACAACATTCTAAAAGTTTAAGTCTGTGTGTATACGTGCATTTATTTTAAATTCAGTACATGTTTAGGTATATTGAGTATACCTGTTCATTAATTCATTAAAAGCAATGTATGTTAACTGCATATGTTCTAAGGAAGTCATCTTTTGTTTGATGATCTTTTTAAATATTGTACATTTTTACCACTTTAATGGTACATGAATGTGCTTTTGTCTACTCTATACATTCTCATTATATCTTCTTGGTTACTTGAACATAGTGCAGTCAGTTGGTTTTTTTTTTTTTTTTAATTCTGCAGTAAAACTGTGTTGTGTCCTTTTGTTTTACTATTTCTTTAGCAGGAGATTCCCAAGTTTATATTATGTATACATAGAGGGAGTCTATATTATGTATACATAGGGTCTGGTATTTTCTTCAGCTAATTTTTATATGAAAATAACATTATTTACATATACCTCTCTAATATTTTTAAAGAGTTTTCCTCCAAAGGCATAGATAAAATAAAAGCTATTACGTGTGGTTGAGAATGAGAATAATCAAACTTTCCTTTTACTCTGTTCTCTAAAGTAGCAATTCATCCTTCAAAGACACATTTTTATAATGCAGTTCCAAGAATTTCAGGTGTCAGCAAGTATTCTTTGAGATTAAGTATTTTAAGAATTTTGAATTTCACTTTTTTTTTTTAAGATTTAAGGAACTCACCAATGGAGAATATTTAACATAAGCTACTTGAATAATTCAAAAAGAGAGTGACAAAGCAGCAGGGTTTTTAGGTATGATAGCTTGTTCCCCAGGAGAAATTTCCTTATATTAAATGCCCTGGTTGTCAGATTTACTAAACCTGCTTGAATTGGACACTTAGTACCTCACCATAATTCTCATTTATCTCAAGTGTAACATACATAATATCATCATTTAGAAATTTATTATTATATAAAATTAAGATAATTTTCCAAGTCATTTTACAATGTTAAATTAAGATAACAAGTTCCAAAAAGTTGTATTTTGGAATAGTTTAAATAAAGTTGAATAAAAGGCAGTTTATAATTTTTAAATTGTAGGCATATTGTTTTACCTGAATTGTGCTTGCTTTATACTGACTGTTCCTGATTATTAAACATGATAGAATTTTATTTTCATCCTTTAAAAGAGGATGTCTTTTACACCGAGGTCATGTTTTCTTATTTATGGTATTTCCTTTTATCTGTCAGTCTTTAACCTAATACTTCAGTAACTTTTCTGTAGTAAAAATTAGTTGTTAATTTTTTGTCATTCATAAGAAAAATGTCTTAGAAATTTCTTTTATGTGTATGTTTGATAACAGCTTTATTGAGATATAATTCACAGGCCATACAATTTACCCCATTTGAAGTATTTTAGTTTCAGTAGTTTTTAGTATATATGCAGAATTGTGCTACTGTCATCACAATCAATTTTAGAATATTTTTATTACTCGCGAAAGAAATCATGTATGCTTTAGCAGTCCTCATTTCCCTGTATCCCTAGGCAACCACTAATTTATTTTGTGTCTCTATAGATTTGCCTATTCCAGACTTTTCCTACAAATGGAATCAGACAATATGTAGTCTTTTGTGACAGACTTCTTTAAATTATTGTATCTGTAACTAATAATAAACAAAAAAAATTATTGTTTTCAAGGTTCATCCATATTGTAGCATATATTGGTATTTTGTTTCTTTTTATTACTGATATTCTCTTGTATGATCTTATTATTACTAAATTCACTTGTATGATCCACCACATTTTGTTTATCCATCATCAGATGATGGACATTGGAGCTGTTTCTACTTTTTGGCTATTATTAGTAATGCTGCTAATTTTCATGTATAAGTTTTTGTGTAAATGTGTGTTTTCATTTCTCTTGGGTATTGCTCAGTCATATGGTGACTCTGTGTTTTACCATTGGAGGAACTGCCAGACTGTTTTTCACAGCAGTTATACCATTCCCGCGAGCAGTATACGAGGGTCCCAATTTCTCCACGCCCTTGCCAATGCTTGTATTATTTCTTTTTGATTATAGCCATGTTAGTGAGTGAGTGGTATCTTATTGTGATAGAAACATCTTTTAACTGGTTTAGCTGTACCATTACTCACCTTTCGGAAGTTTACTGGACACAAAGTCTTTTGACTATTATCAACTATTAGTTGATTGATTATTGTGTGCTAATTTGGGAACCCTTGAAAATCATCAGTACATGCATACCTTAGTATTTTAAGAATTTTACTACCCAAGTTCTGTTACTTTTTAACTGTGATCTGTGCTCTCTCTCAGTCATTCTACACCAGCCAAGCTGGCTTATGTCTCTGTCTTAGGAATATGCTGAGCTCCTTTGTGCCTCAGAATTTTGACAAATTCTATAAATTGGCATGCTTTCTAATACCTTCAAAACACTCTTTGCTTTTCCTTTATAAAATTGATCATGATTTTAAAACAACTGTCCAGTAGTTTAATTTTCATCCACAAATATTTGTATTTGTATTCTAAAATATAAAAACTCTCTTAAAACTTTTATTTATTAAATTTACATAGAGTAAAATTGGCTTTTTGGGGAGTATACATTACTATAAATTTTAACATTTGTAGATTTGTACAAACATCACCACAATGAGAATACAGAACAGTTTTATCACCTGAGGAAACTCTTTGTGCTATATGTATGTGCTTACATATGTGCTGTATATATTGGGAATTACATTCTCCCCTCTTTCACTATAATTTTATCTTTTTGAGAATGCCAAATAAAGGAAATCAGGCAGTATACTTTTTTATTTATTTTTAAAATTTTTTTATTGGGGAACAGCCATGGTCATTGGTTACACGTTGCTTTCATGCTACAATGGCAGTGACTCTTTTGGGGGGGGGGTGCAGCCCACCGTGGCCCATGCAGGGATCAAAACCAACAACCTTGGTGTTATCAACATCATGCTCCAACCAGCTGAGCTAACTGGACACCCCCAGGCAGTATACTTTTGAAACTAACTTTGTCATTCAGCATGATGCCTTTTAAATTCATTCATCCAACCTGTGTGTGTCATTAGAATGTTCTTTTTTTATTACCGAATAGCATTCCAGTGTATGGATGTAATGCCTTCAAGGACATTGAAGGACATTTGGGTGTCTAGTAGTTTTTTAATGACTGTCTCCTCCCGTAGTGTGTAAGTTCCATGAACATGTGAACTTGGACATTGTTAGCGTGTCTCTCTCTCTCTGTCGAATGTATATGTGTACATACATTACACATACACAATGTACATCATGCTTTATTTTCTGAACTATTTGCATGTAAGTTGCATAACCATGGCCTTTTACCCCTAAACACTTGGGTCTTGGATCATGTATTGCATTTTGTTGCCATTTCTTTGTAGTCTCTTACTCTGTAATGTCATTTCCTGAGTCTGTCTGTCTTATGACTCACATTTTTTAAAAGTACAGCCTTTTTCTCCCTTTTCTCCTTCTTCTCCCTCTCTCAGCAAAGTAGAATGTTCCTTATTTGGGGTGTTTCTGATGTTTCCTCAGGATTAGATTCAGGCTATGCATTCCGGTTGGTATAAGTGATGTTGTATCCTTGAACTATCATATCTGGTGGCACATGGTGTCTACTTGCTTCTCATTAATGAGGCTAATTGTGTTCACGGCATTGTCTGATTTCTCCACTGTGAAGCTGTTTTATTTTCCTTGCAACTGAATAGCAATCTATCAAGATACTGCTTCTCATTAAAATTCCACCCTACATTGAGAAAAGGGTAATATTTTTTATTGGTACTGGATTATTTTTAATTCTATACCCCATTTTATTTTATTTTATTTTTATTTTTTTAAAGATTTTATTGGGGAATTGGCGAAGGGGAACAGCGTTGGGGAATCGGGGAAGGGGAACAGACAAGTTGCTGTCTTTTTGTTCTTCAGTTTAGTTGCGGAGGATGTTGCTTCACCGTTGGTATCGTCATTGCGCTCTTCCCGGATGAGGCAGATCGGTCGCTGGCCTCTGGATGTCGCTCACCGCAGCTATTGGCAGCTCATGCTTGGCTGCCAGCCGCTCATGCTGGCTGCGGACCACTCACTGTAGCCTATGGCAGCCCACTGCAGCAGGGGCTGCAGCCCACACCATCCCCGGGGCTCGCACAGCCCAGCTCCAGGTGGAGCTGTTGTTAGCTGTAGAGGGCAGTATCACTGGCCCTCATGTGGGATCCGAACCAGGGCCGCTGGCATCCCAAAACCAGCGCTTAACCAATGCGCCACTCGGCCGGCCCTATACCCCATTTTAAATTGTGATTCTTGAGTCCATAAGTATCTTTTAAGATCATAAGATCCATAACTTCTATTGTTAAACCATTCTTATTGTAAACCCATCTTGATTAGTTTATATATAGATGAGATATATATATATATATATATATATATATATATATATATACACACACACACACATACACACACACACATATAAATAATATAGATGGTATTATATTTTAAAATGGTAATAGAATAGTTGTTCTCTTATTTATGCATTCTCATACTTGTAAATGGAATTTCTGAATGGAAAAGGAAATAGATATGTGTTGATATCTGAAACATGAGATTATTTGAAGATGAAAGCAGTATAAAAAAAGAATGAGAGAAAAATAAGTCAGTGAGTCAATTTCCTGGAAAGAAAAGGGAGGAAGCCCATTTAGGAGGCTGAGTGTAGTATTCAGAAATAGTTCTAATGAAAATCAGTAGGAATCACAAAAGGGATATGAGGAACCATTATGGTATGTTATTCTAGAACAAAACCAAAATGTCAGAGTTCAGATTGGTGAGACTTACTATGCATTGGAAATCATATGAAGAGTTTACTAAACATGTTACAGGATTTAAAGCTCATGAGAAGATTTAAAATTACCTAAATAATATGAATTGCTGTGAAATGACAATACTTAATCAAAACACAGGGAAATGTATTTTCCAGTAAGTACAGTGGGAAACTTTGAGTTTTAATCTAAAACTTGAGGGATCGAAGAGTCTCTGAATTCCATTCGTGCATCAGCATTTTCTGAGGTTTTGATGTCTGTGGTCTTCTCTTGTAGTGATCACTGTGCCTAAAGCACCAGCTCCTGCATCAACACAGAGGCTAAACTTTGCTTTTCTGGATATTGAAATGTTACTGCATGTCAACCTGAGAACTGTAGTGTATTATTTAGAATTATTGTTACAGTCATTTCAGTTTACCTCAGTTTTTATGGTATTAATAATATAAGATTCATTATATTCTATCACTGTTCTTGGTGTAAGCTTCTAAAAATTTTACTTTTTAAGATCTAATAAGAATAAATATTTTTGTCTGCTTTGGATATTTCTGAAACAGAGGACAAAATTATTTCATGTTCCTATCTTATTACCTTGGAGCTTTCCCTCTTTAAATTTTATTTTTATTAAAAGCAAAAACAAAAAACAAATGGAAACAAAATTTATTTTTATTTTGATGGACCATTTCTCTGATTTCTTCCAACTCCAGGGAGACATACATTTTACTTCAATCTCTTAGATTCCCTGTCTGGGTCTGAAATTACACTAATAAAGACAAGATAAACGGGAGAAAAGCATACCATTTTATATGACACAGGAGCCTTCATGAAGAAATAGACCCAAAGAAATTGTTAAACCTGTGTATTTTATGCTGGGTTTGATGCAGGATGGAAAGTCATGGAAAGATATAAGGCAAAGGGTATGAGTAAGTGTAGTGACATGGAGGAAATACTATAGGGCCTGTTTGTTTGGATTCTGCTCGAAGTCCTTTTGTCTTTGGAGATAAGGATGCTCCTTTCTTCCCAGTATAGGGAAGGCACCTCTAAAGCAAGGTTTTATAACCTATTGCAGGGGAGAAGGGCAGAGAGTGTGGGGTGTGACTGGGAGTAGGGAGTCAGAGGGACACCTTGCTGCTTCTGCTGTTTCCGAAACTCCTTCAGCTTAAAATATTCAATATGCCACGGTGCAGTATTTTGGGGTAGCGTGTCCTGAACCCCATCATAACTTTTTAAGTTGTATGATGCAATTGAAAAAGCTGCAAGACATACTTCATTCCACTTTGTGTGTTATTGAAAATACGAAACAAAACTGACTTGAGAAACGTAGCTTCTGTTCCATCTTTACCTAATTCATGTCATTTTTCTGTCATTTGGCTGTTTTGGTTGTTGTGTTCTTATTTCTTTATTTATAAAACAGAAATAACAATAACCAGGCACAAAAGATAGTTGTGAGAATTGTAAATCATTTGATAAAGATCTGTTATCCAGTATGTACCTCTGATTTTTTTGTCATAGAAAGTGCTAGGTATTATATATATAAAATAATATGAAATAATTCATATAATTATATGAAGTAATTGTCTTCATGTGAAGTAAAGCTGCTTTAATTCAAAAGGGAATTTTAGTGTACAGTTATATATTATCACTGATATTTTAAGTGTATCATTAGAGTATTAGTAATAATATTAAAAGTCAGAATTAGAAAACCTAAGCAGTCAACTTTTTGGAAAATTGTGATTAAACAATATATAATATAAACAATTTATAGTCAACTCTTTAAATCCTCACCTTAAAGTATTACATTATACACATATATATTTTTATTCTTAAAGATTCAAAACTAATTCAGATGTACATATGGTAACATGTCATTAAAGGGCCTCTTTCACTCTCCCTAACTTTTCTTCCCAAAAAATAACCTTTTTCAGTAAATTTTTTACGCGACTTCATATCATTTTATAACGCGAGGCATATACCTTAATGGATTAAGGTACTAATTGGTAGTGTTCAACATTTTTAAACCCCCAATGTTTTTTGAAAAATTAAAAATGAAGAACATAGTGTAATGTATGTCATCATCATTTTAAATTACTTGTTATTTTTGCTATCTGTTGTTTTTAAGGAATAAAACAAAGTTGACGTCCCTAATATGTATTCAAAATAATATAAATATTTTATGCATTTAAAAACTCACAAAAATTATGTGACTCCATTTACATCTTATTTCAACTTGCTATTTCCACTCAGTAGCTATCTGTTGATGCATACAGAGTTTGTTAATTCTGAATATTTAAAGTTTTCAGGCTCTTTTTTCTAAAAAAAAAAATATTTTTTAAGTTATGAGATATTTAGGTGTGTGCTTTAGGAAAACTCAAATTAACTGCATGTTGAAAAAATAAGTCCCTGAGATAGCCTTTCAACAATATTTTTGAAACACAGATAAAATTATTTCCTGTCTCAATTTCCTGTATCCATGGCAACCTCTGTTTTACACACTGACTGTGGAGGAACCAGCATGAAGAGTGGTGTTTCCTGAGCAAACTGTGACTTAAAAAAAAAAAAAAAAAAGTGGAGGGGTGGAGTTCAACAGCGCCACAGAAAGAAATGGAGCTTAGAAATGTCGCTCTTCAGATTTGGAAAGAAAACCTTTACTTGAATCAGCAGAGTGTTAATAATATGAATTTCCTGTTGTTGGTAAGGCTATTTATTTAAATATGAACTTTTAGCTGAAATGAAAATTTGATTTGTGAAAGGCTGTAGTTTAAAAGGAGTTTAATTGATCTGTAATGAATGTTTATTTTCATAAGTTATATTGTTATTTAATTGATATTAGACTTTAAGTTGATGAAGGGACATATTATATCCAAAGACCGGTATCCCTGTATCATTATGTCACTTTTATTATAGTCAAGTGTAATATTTTAAATTAACTTAGCAAGCATTTTATTTTATAGTTCATTAAATTTGAGTTGTCTTTTTGTCAAACAGTGAATTAATGGCTTGGAGGTGCTCATAATTCTAGCACACATTCCAAACTCATTATTTTATGCTATATCTGTAGTATGATTTATAACACTTAGCATTTTTAGTTGATCCCAATAAAAATAAAATAGAATACAGAATTTCTGGTATTATAAAACTTTCATTTTAAGAAAATTGTGATGATTTAAAGTTTTACCTTCTCTTTTTTAGCCAGTTCGGATATGAACAGAAAAACCAAGAACAGGGCAATATATGGATTACATTCTTAGCCTTGCCTACAACTGTTACTACTTGTTACCTATTATCTTATATTATTATTTCATAAGGAGATACTTGGATGTCCATCCTTTTGCCAGCTCTGCACTGGGAGACAAATTAACTGCCATAACTTAGGCCTTCCAAGTATTCCTAAGAATTTTCCTGAAAGTACAGTTTTTCTGTATCTGATTGGAAATAATATATCTCATATAAGTGAAAGTGAATTAATAGGCCTTCATTCTCTTGTAGCATTATATTTGGATAATCCTAGAATTGTGTATATATATCCAAAAGCTTTCATTCATTTGCAGCAGTATTTTTTGTTTCTAAATAATAATTTTATGAAGTACTTGGATCCTGGAATATTTGAGGGGCTTTCCAATCTTCGTAATTTGTATTTACAGTTGAATCAAGTATCTTTTGTTCCAAGAGGAGTACTTTATGACCTAGTTTCAGTTCAGTACTTAAATCTACAAAGAAATCACGTCACTGTCCTCGGGAGTGGTATCTTTGTTGGTATGATTGCTCTTCGAATACTTGATTTATCAAACAATAAAATTCTGAGGATATCAGACTCAGGCTTTCAACGTCTTGGAAACCTGGATTGTTTGTATCTAGAAAGCAATAATTTAACAAAAGCACCATCAAATGCTTTTGAAATACTTAAGAGTCTTAAAAGACTTTATTTGTCTCATAACCATATTGAAGCAATGCAGCCCTTTACATTTAAAGGACTTGCCCACTTGGAATATCTCCTCCTGAAAATTTCAAGAATTAAATATTTCACTAGGGATGGGGTTAGTGGAATTAATAATCTTAAACATTTTCCCTTAAGCCATAATGATTTAGAAAATTTAAGTCTGACACATTTAGCTTAAAGAATTTAATGTACCTTTTAAGTTAGATAGAAACAGAATAATCAGCATTGATAGTGATACATTTGAAAATATGGGAGCATCTTTGAAGATCCTTAATCTGTCATTTAATAATATTACAGACTTAACATCCAAGGGTCCTTAAGCCATTGTCTTCATTGACTCATCTTCAGGCAAATTCTAATCCTGGGAAATGTAACTGCAATCTGTTGGGCCTTCGTGACTGGCTAGCATCTTCAGCCATTACAAACATCTATTGTCAGAATCCCCCATCCATGCGTGGCAGAGCATTGCATCGTATTAAGTGGACTGACTTTACAAATTGTGTTACGTCTTCAACAAATGTATCCAGAGTGTGGGCTGTACAGTTTCCTCAGATTCATCACAAGACCACTGTGCTTATGATGGCCTGGCATGAAGTAACCACAGATGGGAAACATTTGGAAAATATTGAGAGCGTTACTTTCTGGGAACAAGCTCGTGCTTCACTTACCAGTCGAGTTTTTCAAGAGAATACCTTTGGTAATCCACTAGAGACTACTGGAGTGCTACCTGTGCAAATACAGCTTACTTCTTCTGTTAACTTGAACTTGGAAAAAAACAGCACTCTGCCGACTAATGCTACTTCAGTGTCAGGGAAAACATCTCTAATTTGTACACAAGAAGTTGAAAAGTTAAATGAAGCTTTTGACATTTTGTTAGCTTTTTTCATCTTAGCTTGCGTTTTAATCATTTTTTTGATCTACAAACTTATTCAATTTAAACAAAATCAAAAGGCACCAGAAAACTCAGGGGAAAACAGACTTGAATACTACAGCTTTTATCAATCGGCAAGGTATAATGTAACTTCCTCAATTTATAACACGCGCCCAAATTCTCTCGAAAGCCCTAGTTTGGAGCAGATTCAACTTCACAAACAAATTGTTCCTGAAAGTGAGTCACAGGTTATTCTCTTTGAACATTCTGCTTTATAATTTAAATAGTGGCTAAGAAAACTTCAGTGCCGTGGACATGAATAAAACTGAAGCCTCCTTATAGAATTACAAACTGTGTTTGGAAATATAGTGAATTATATGAGCTTAGTATTAATAAATAGTGTTTTTAATAACTTGTGAATACTGTATTTATTCAGCAAAATTTCCTTTGATAGGCATCGTCTTCAATAATAATAATAGCTAACATTTCTGTGTACTAAGCACTATGCTAAATACTTCATATATTTAATCCTTAAAAAGCCTTGTAAGTTAGTACCATCTATATTTTACAGGTAAGGAAACCTATGCTGAGTGAGATTGAGAATTCGCAAGTTGTCACAGCTTGTGACACTTTTTAGGTCTGTCTGACTCCAGAGCCCATGCTTCAGTTTCATGTTATACTGCTGCCTCGGTGCTGGCGTTAGCACTGTGAACTCCATGGACAAGGTTCCTAGTCTCAGACAGCTTGAAATCTAGAGGAGGGAGCCGATTACTGTACAGCATGGTAAATACTGTTCTTGGAGTGCTATTGGGCATAACATGTAGAAGTGACAGATGGTTTTATGACAAAAGCAACATTGAAACTGGACCCTGAAAGAGAAATAGAAATTAGCCCAGTGAAGAGAGTTGTGTAACAGGTAGAGGTAACATATCAGAAGGGCCGAAGAAAGAAAGAATGCTGCGTTTTGGGAGCTAAAATTCAGTACCACTGGAGCTGTGAGTGGTGGTGTGAGATTTGCAGCTAGAGGAATATCAGATGACGAAGGGTGTTGTAATTTCATGTAGTTTTTCCCTAGGGCAGCAGGGAGCCATGGAAGGATTTTAAGCAATGGAATGACATATCTGATTTACTTTTTATAAAGTGCACTCTTTCTGGAAGGAGCAACAGGACGGAAGCAGGATTAATTGAGTAGGAATCTGAATCACTGATAGGGGAGAGAGGCTGGAGGCCTGAGCCAGGGTAGTGGTGGAGAGGATGGAACTACTTTGGAAGTAAGATGAAACTGCCTTGGTGATTGGCTGAGAGGTGGCAGGTGAGGGAGAAATCAAAGAAGTTAGGTTTGGGGCTTAGGCAAACTATGCAGCATTCACTAGGCAAAGGAAGCGAGAGGAGTGGGGATATGAGTGCGGTGTGAGCAAAACAGTGAGTTCAGTTTTAGATATATTGAATTTGAGATTCACTTTGAATCTCCAAATGGAAATTTCCAGCACACAGAAGATCAACGGAGAGATCTGTCTGGTAAAGGTCAATAATTTTAACCTTTCATTTGTCCAGCACACCGGAAGCACTCTTAACAGTAATAGTAACCTTTCAGCCATCATTTTGGGAGACGGGTGAAGAAGAATAAGATGAAAGAGCCCCCAGGAGCTGTCAGTAGCCTCAACTGAGAATCTTTCATATAGATGGATGGTAATTAAAGTCATGGCAGTGATGTAAAGTTATTCTCTATTATCATGGCATAAATTTATACTTGTGTAGCGCTCTTCAGAATATTAGGGATGTAGTAAGTGCTCCTACTCAATCTGCTAATAGTGACCTGAACCAAAACTGTGCATTAAAAAGTACTTTTTTTTTTTTTTTTTAAGATTTTATTGGGGAAGGGGAATGAACAAGTTGCTGTCTTTTTGTTCCTCAGTCCAGTTGCGGAGGACTCTGCTTCACTGGCCCATGTTGGTATCGTCACCGCGCTCCTCCCGGATGAGGCAGCTCGGTCGCCAGCCTCTGAATGGTCTCTCACCGCAGCTATTGGCAGCTCACGCTGGTTGCCAGCCACTCACGCTGGCTGCCAGCCACTCACTGTAGCCTATGGCAGCCCACTGCAGCAGGGGCTGCAGCCCACACCATCACCAGGGCTCGCACAGCCCAGCTCCAGGTGGAGCTGTTGTTAGCTGTAGAGGGCAGTGTCATTGGCCCTCATATGTGGGATCCGCACCGGGGCCGCTGGCATCCCCAAACCAGCTCCCAACTAATGCACCACTCGGCTGACCCTAAAAAGTACTTTTTAAGCACTGTATATTTCATGTTTGTGCTATCCTTCCTCTAAATTTCTATTTTTTTATAATTAAAAGTTAATACTATCCCTGTGAAATTAGCCTGAATTAATCTCGGAGTGTTTAAACCAGGTGGTGATTACTGAGCTTGTACTATAAGAAAATGTTATCCATTATACCTAAGGCAGTCTCTTAAACTCAGAATCACCATGAAGCCTTATGAAAACAGATTGCTGTCTCATTCCTCCCAGAGTTCCGGATCCGGTGGGTCTGGAATGGGGCTTGTGGGTTTGCAATGTAGCAAGCTGGTTGAGGAGGCTGGTCTGGAGGCCATGCTTGGAGAACCGCTGCCATAAGATATTTGAGCGAAAAGAAGAAAGGAGCTAAAGAGTAGTTTTGAAATATTAGAAATTTCAGAGAACTTAAAAGCTGCATTCTTCTCCCCACAAGAGTTTTCAACTTTGCTTTTCTTGCCTAGCATAAGGCTTTATCCTTGATGAGAGATTTTAGCAGAACACATGAATATATTTAAAATCTGTTCTCACATAAATTGTTTTATTATGGAAAAGTATGTGGTGTTTGTTTCACCTTGAAAGACATTTTTAATAATACACTTTTTTTGTTGTGTCCTCCCAATCCCCACAACTCCAAAGTTTTTTCTTTAATTACTGAAAGTAATCAGTTCATTGTAAAAAAAATTCAAACAATACAGAAATACTTGAAGTAAAAGGCACAAACCCCTCCAAGCCCCTTTTCCCACCATCTAAATCACATCTTCTTAAAGATCATTGGGAACAGCATAGGTGGCTATTTGAAATGAGGAAAATCCATGTAACTAAATCTTTGTCTGGATCTTAAAACCAAATTTCCCCCAATTTAAAGAAGGCAATTTAGAAATGCTGTCAAATTTTTTGTTTTTATATATAACTTCAAATTGATTCAGGCTCCACTAAAACACTGCAATCTTACTCATTTGTATATGGAGCTATAGTTGTATAGTGGTATTCGCTAAGTGCTCATCCAGTTTTTCTTAGCAGCCATTCCTTTCAAAAATGTTAGGTAGCTCACATTGCACTGTTGTTTGATATTTACATAGTTTTAAAAAACTTAAGGTGAAATTGATTTGAAGTAATATGTTCATAGAAATTTTCGGCTTTAATTTTTGTATTTAACTATTTCACATTTTGAGCAGCCCTCACCTTGAAAAACAGCAAAATTGAACCCAAATAATATTCTAAATATAACTAAAGAGCTTACTCTTAAGATTTCTCTATTTCTTTCCCGTTTACAAAAGGTTCTGTGTAGAGCACTTAAGAACAGGTAGGCTCCAGCTCAAAATGGTTGTGTTTCAGAAAGGTAGTTGAAGATGCAGATCCATTTTTTCCATTGAATTTCATCAAAGGTGGTTAAGGGTCCAGGGCACACCAAAACAGTGACCTTTCCCCCCACCTTTAAACAAGACGTATAGAACCCAACTACCATTTATTTATACTATAACTTTTTTTTTTGTGTGTGTGGGCAGTGTCAGTGGCCCTCATATGTGGGACCCGAACCGGCGCTTAACCACCGTGCCACTCGGCCGGCCCTATAATATAACTTTTAAATACATTTAGAATTCCAACATGGAATTTCAGAAAACATCTCTCGCACTTTTGAAGTAACTGGAAATGTATTCCCAACTCCCTCCTAGCAAGGAAGCGGAGACATTTGGTGTCAGATTACTGGTGAAGGCTTCAGTGGCATGAGACAGACTTCCAGAGGGGTGAGCAGGAAACGGAAGAGGGTTGCGGTGATGGGTGGGAGTGTGGGGTCAAGGAGGGCAGAGGCGGGCGTCTCAGGGTCTTTTCAAGTGATAGATTGCTAATGGTTTGATAGCTGGAGGCTAAGTGGTGGGGAGAGGTAAGGGAGGACATTGCGGGAGAGCCAGGGATTGTGTAGAATTGAGAAGTTTTAGGGAAAGAGGACCTCGCTCTGGGTACCTCTTTGTTTGTCATCAACTTCTAACTCAGTCATAAAATCCAGGGTTACTTTGTTCATTCACTCTGCCTCATGGCCACCTACCTGTGTCTTGAGTCAGCAACAGTTGGAAAGATTTTTATTATTCTTTCCTATTGCCTTAAATATTTTATTTTTAGGGACTCTCCAAGTAGTACTAGAATTTATTCAGATCTCACCTACACAAATATGAAATTCATGACCAACATTTGCCCTAAGACTAGACACAACATTTAAAAACAGCTTTTATTTATATATAAATGACACACAGCAGTAGATACACCTGTGTAGCCACCATGCGGTCAAGCAATAGAACAAACATGTATGTATGACATGTATGTGGACATTTCTTGAACTTATGAATTATATAAATACCCAGGTATTTAAGCTTTAAGGTGGATGGGGACCCACATTAATTTGGGGGTCTTTGTAAAATCAATTGTCTTACCCTCACCACAACAACAATAAAAAAAAATTGGTCATATTTGTTTTTAAGGATGGCAGAAATGGTAGAAGAGAAACTTAGGGACCTTCTACCAGACGCTGAAAAACAGCTTTAATGCTTGGCCTTCCTACCAAGCCGGGCACACAAGCACTTCCTCATGTTCTGTGGGGGCCCCTTGCTGCAGGGATCCCTCCATTTCTTGTCTTCTGTTACTGAGCCAGCAACTAGAAAACGTGTGGACTTGTAGTCTGATGTACTGCTGTGGACTAAGGGGAAGGAGAATGAGGTCTGAGAAACGAAGCCAGAGGTGCTCTTGGTACTGATTAGACTTTATTTGCACTCACCTTCCACTAAAAAGTTACTTAATTTTTTTTTTTTCTCCTGAAAAGTCTCATTTTGTTTCTCATTAAAACTTTCGTTTTTCTTTTCTGTTCATAATGAGCTCTTAGGTGAGTGGCGAGGGATAGGCATCAGTTTTTTCAAATTATTACCTTGTTTCTTAATGTTTTCAGTTTACGATAGTAACAAGGTGATGGGCCCATTTTTCTCAGCCTTCCACTGTCTCAAGCATAGTTTTAGAAAAGTGCCTCTTTCTACCTCTAGTCGTCCTTCGACTGAAATTAGTAGGCTCTTTGGGCTGCACACTTAATGTGGGAAGCCCTGTGGATTAAGAGAGAAATGTCCTGAGGAAAGCAGCACAAATGAGAGGGATGCATAGTATTCCTGCTACCGGCTCAGATGGACGTTGTTTCTGACATTTTTGAGGCATCATGTGATTAGTAGAGGGCCAGATATTTTAGTAGGGAGTAGTTTTCTGATCCTGAGTAGTTTGTAGACCTTGCATATGCATTGCCTTCCTATTATCACCATGACTTCCCCTATCTCCCGAGTTTGCAGAACATGGGTGTAAACGCTTGCCTGTACTTGGTTTGGATCATTGGCTTTGGAAATTTTACCACTTTTTGCCAGATACCGTCTATGATATCCTTTTCCTAGCCTCAATTCTAGCCTTAATATGTAAGTTTACATTTTCTTTATATTTTGTTTGAGGTCCCATGGAGCAAATTTTTTTATGTTTTAATGTAGTTCCCTCATATTTTGGCATTTGAAACCCCTTCAGTCATCTGCTTTTCATCTATAAAAGCTTTCTTAAGCACCGTCTTTTAGTCTCTGTCCCTGGTTCCCCAACAGAGCTCCCAAAACCCGTGTAATTTCCTAGGTGATAAGAACACTAGGAGCATCTTTTGTTTTATTGGGATGACCCTGGCTGGGCTCCTAGATGGCTCCTGGGTGGGGGATGGTCATCACAAAGACCAAGCCATGGTTACAAGCTTGGACTTCAGCGCTTTCCTTGCCGTCAGAGAGAGGAAAAGGGCTGGCAATGGAGTTAATAATTGATCATGTCTACGTGATGAAACCTCCATAAAATCCCATTAATCGGGGGCTCAGGGAGCTTCCAGATCTGGGAGCACATCCATATGGGAAAGGTGTCGAACTCCAGCTCAACAGAGATAGAAGAAGCTGCTGCTTTTAGGACCCTCCCAGACTTTGCCCTCTGTGTCTCTCTGGCTTTAAAATACAAACTGGTAATTGTGTTTCCCTGAGTTCTGTGAGCTGCTCTAGGAAATTAACTGAACCCAAGGGAGGGGTTCAGGGAATCCATTTTATAGCTGGTTGCTCAGAAGCACAGGTGATAGGTAACATGGGCTTTGAACTGACATCTGAATTGGGACTTTGGGGGTACTCCCATGGAACTGAACCCTTAACCTGTGCGATATGATAACTATCTCCAGGTAGTGTTAGAATGGAGTTAAATTATAGGACACACAGCTAGTATCGCAGAGAATGCACACACACTTGGCGACCAAGTAGTGTTAGAAGTAAGTGCTCTGTGTGGAGTAGAAATAAGACTCTCAGGAGACAAACACAGTAGGGAAGAACAGAACAAGATTTTCCTTAGGAAGGAAGAATACAACTAACCGAGTAAATGCAGGCAATAGAATTCCTAGCAGATGAAATTCCAGTGAAAGCCATGAGGCTAGAAATTGTCAGAAAGAAGGCTGGTGTAGCTGGACAGTGTATGAAAAGTTAGAGGATGCCAGAAAGATGCAGGCAGAAACCAGGTCAAATGGGACTGAATAAACTATGGTTAGGAATTTGAATTTTTAAGTGTAATGGGAAGTTACTGAAAGGTTTTAAAGCAAGGGAGACATGATCAGATTTTGCAAAAGAGCACTGGGGTCCTCTGTAGAGAATGGATTAGAGAGAGCCAAGAGGAGAAGCGTCCTTGTAAGGGGTGTTAGGCAGTAGTTCAAACTAGAGACAGAATTGACATGTACTACCGCGCTAAATATAGACAAGTGGAAACAGAAAAGTTTCAGCAATAAATGTGACAGAATCGAGAAGGAAGGTCAAAGCTGAGTCCCAGGTTTCTGGTTTGTCGCTGGTAGATAGAATTGTTCTTTCCAGATAAGGACAGTTGGAAGAGAGCCTGGTTTGGACTTTTTGTTTTGTTTGGTTTCTTCATTTTTGTTGGAGAGGCACTCAAAAGTTTGCTGTTGGATCTTAAGTTTGAGTTGCTAGTGACACTGCCAAGAATTGATGAGAAGGCTGCAGATGTCCTGAAGGTCCTGGAGTTCAGTGAGAGGTCATTGTGTGTGAGAAGTATTTACAGGGAACTCGGCAGTGAGCCTCCACGAGGCAGGTCTAAATGTTGGGTTGTCGGAAAAGTCATGACATATTTTTTCTATGTTTCTCGTTGCAAAAATGTGTCATGACTTTTCCGACAACCCAATATAAGGTGGTCACCCATTTTCCTTAAAACACAAATCTACATAAGTTTTTTGGTCAGCTTGAATACATTATACTTCTAGAGTTGTAACAAAATAGTCAAATGTGTGTCATATTTAGTTAAATTACACACACATTTAAAAATAACAAAATATTACTTTGGAGAGATTTTCCCCTGCTTATTTCATGATACGGTTTTATTCAAATGTTTCATGTGACTATTTGATACCAGTGTGTGTCTACATTATTAACGAAGGCCCATGTTGATTATCGAGCACTCTTCCCCAGAGCACATTATTTTCATTTTGGGCTGAGCTGGGTGACATACAACATTACCCAAGACTTGAACTCCAAGTCACAAGAACCTTTTCATATAACATTAGCACAGTTGGCTTTTACAAATTTGTCCTGAAGGTATATATGAGTTGATTGCCTTGTGATTATTTATTGTGTAGCTCGGTTTTCCACAATGTCAAACATACAATGGTGAGGTCATACCCCAACTCCATAATTACTAAATCTCTAGTAAATTCTTTTATAAACAAGAACCAATCTGTCAAGTGACTTTTATAAGCACCCAAAACAAGCATTGATTGGGTTTTTTCAGCTGCATGTCTTTTCCACAGTCTGTACTTGTCATTGCATATCTCTGCATTTTTTTATGGAAACTCAGTATGTCTTCATTGGGCAGTGCTTTTTAAAACACAGTTTTTCTCTTGAAAATCACCTCAGATGGCAGTTTCTTCTCATCTTCATTATACATGGATCATATAGTTTTTTTATTTTTATTGTCTTAAAGATACTTACTGGCTTTTCCCTCTGTGTGTGCACTCAAAAAATGTTAATTGGAATGATTTATAATATAAAAGCCTTTGTAAGGACATTGTTGGGTGTAAAAATTCAACTTTCATTTAAAAATAACTTAGTGAATTTCCACTATGAACTTTTTAATCCCATTTCCTTCCCAGTGTTTGTCAGAAGAACTAGATTTATTGATATACTTTTCCATGACCATGGAGAGAATTGCCATGTAGAAAGGATATACGTACTTGGTTTCCATTTAAGTGACAAAAGTATTTGCAGCCTTGGTCCTGGAAAATACCTAGAGGGGAAGAAAAACCCAAACTAATTTTAGTGTAAATGTCACCACTTTTGTAGCTTCTGGTGTAGTAGGAATTCCATAGTAAGACTGATAAATCAGAGCTTTCTTCTTTTGCTGTTTCCTTTCAATAAACTATTCTTTGTTTAATCCTGTTAAACAATATAAGTAGAAAGTATAGTTAAAAGAATATTTTATTTGGTTGTGGCTTTTAGTGCTTAACAATAGGTTTATTTTCTTAAATTACCCCAAATTCACTGTTCTTATATTTAATATATAATAATGTGAGTAACTTCAAATATTAATTAAGTATAATGTACAAATAGTAAATTGTGGTCTGGTTAGATCAGAGAAAATTCTAAAGTGAGTAAGGTTCTATCTGATTCATTTCTTCCTTGGGCCTGCTACTATGAAAAACTATTAATCATCAATTTTATATTATAAAACTGTTCAGACAAGGTAACTGAAAATTTTGTCTGTGTTTCTGCATGCCTATTTTCCTTCCAGGACTAAGCAAATGAAGATGTGATGTAAATATGTAAATCCATCACTTTCAGAAAAGTGGTTTAAGGCGCATGCTCTCTAATGATGGGTCAGTTATCTGAAAAATGGAAATGTAAAATGCTTACTAGAAAAATACTAATAAAAATTGGACAAGAGGAAAGAAACCAGACTCCTATTCACAGTCAATCTAATGTTTCCTGTTTAGGCTAACCAAATGAATATTAGAATATTTCATTTATCTGTCTTTGGAGATTAAATTTTTTTCCTTTATTTTTCTAAAGGCATTTTGTTTTTTGAACACCTGTTGTTGGGCTCATAGTGATACTAAAGAACAGAAATAATTTTAAGCCAGCATGGTTTTTTAAGTTTAATGAGTAAACTCAAGAAAGATAGTTGATTTTTTTTTTTTTTGGTACATAGTTTTTAAAAGCTTGGAAAATCACTTTGCATGAAGTTTCTGCAATTCATGTTCTCTACAGAGAGATACTTTTACTTCCCGAGAAAACGCCTTGGAATGTCATACCTTTAGGAAATACTAAGTCAAGATTAAGAACTATGGTTTTACTCATGTACATTTGACTGAAAAGTTTACGAAAACTAATGGAATTGTTTTAAATGATCAAACAGTCTTAGGTTACTGAGTACAGTTTTTCATGTTCACACCTGTTTATTTAATGTTTTCATATATGTAACATCACATCACATAACTTGGAAAACAAAACAAGTAGATGTTTGAAAAGGTCTGTCTTTCTGTAATATGTTTGTAACTTGTGTCAAAATAATACTTTGAAAAGAAAATGAGCATGGCAGTTCTTGAGCTTTGGGAATCGTTAATTCCCATGACTGTATTGAGTGTTCACATTATGCATAACAATGTGGGACATAAAAATATAAACATACCACATGGGCTCTGCCTCAAGTTCCTTATAGTCTTAGGGAAAGCAGGCATGCAGGCATGAAAACTTACAGGACATTAGGAGGGCGTAATAGAAGTATTTGGCATACCAGATGAAGGGTGCAGTCGTTTTGTGCTGCTGGAAATTCAAAGGGCAGACTGCTCAATTACACTTGGTTAAAGGGTGGTCAGGGAAGGCTTTGCTGAGGAAGTGGGAATTAAGGTGAATGGAAAATGGTGGGAAACATTGTGAGGCGCAGGAAGGAAGGCAGTGAGCAAATACTGGTGTCAGGAACTGTTGTATTCAAGAGGTGCCAGCTTTGCTGCCTAAAAGCTGTGAAAGGAAGAGTAATGTGGGTTCAATAGCGAGAGCTTGCTGAGGTTCTTGATAGGCCTTGAAAGTTTTTGAGGAGAAATAGCGAAATTTAAGAGAATGGAATAGAAAGCATCCATTTGCCTCCTTGAAGCCATCAGTAGTAAGAAAACGAACAGAATCTGTTGGGTCCCATTTAACATTGTGAAATGAAACTAAATTTATATCAAAATTGGAATTTCTTTAAGAGGCGCATCTAGCCTAACATAATCAATGAATGGGGAGTTAATGTGGAAAACTCAAAGATCTCAAGGAAGAATGATCAAGTCCCAGGGGGCCAGTGATGAGAATCAGAGAATAAAAAGTTGCTGGTGCTTCTTTAATGCCACAGGTAACAGGATACCCTGACTTTAGAGGAGTGCCAGTTAATGAGTTGGAAATACCTGTAAAACTGAGAAAGGCAGTTATTCAGGATATTATAACTTGATTTAAAACAACAACAAAAAGAAAATCTCATTTGTTGCTTGATTTCTTTATCGTTCCTGCAGACTTTTAGTTCATAATGAGCTCCTGAGCTTACAGCACAGCTTTTCTCATTTTTCTTCCCCCTCTGAATCATAGAATAGATAACATTCACATGTGCAACGACTTCCCTGTGTGCATTCAAAATTATGTGCTTAGATTCAAGCTTCTTCCATTTCTGAGTTCCCTGAGTTCCCTTTTTCATCCCCCGGGTCTGTAGTCATGGCTGACACGTTTTTGGGGGTCATAAATGTTGGCTAATATGAATGAACCTAACCATGGTCACCTATTCATCAGGAAGGGTTGGCCTGGGTAATATTACCCCTTGTTCTAATCACTTCTTTCTTTGTAAACTAATTGGCATCCTTATAAGTCCTCCTCCTATTTATTAGTACTCACTGAGCCAGTCTTCTGAAGTCCACCCATGGGACTTTTCCAAGATATGTAAAGTTTGGGCTGCAATAGTCAGTAATCAGCTTTTGTTTTGTGTTTTATCTCCTGAGACTTGTTTTTTGTTGTTTTGTTTTTTACTGTGCTGTGGAAGCTATCATGGAGTTTAGCTAACCTTTTCAGGGACTTCAGGTTGCTATGTACTAGTTAATGTGAACTATCACTTCTTAGTGAGCACTGGTTTGAGGGCTTAAGAACTGAGTGACATCTAAAATTACGTGGTTTTTTGGCTATCTTCCCTTTTTCCACATTATAGCCAAAACAAGATTTGAATGAATGTGCATGAGAAACAATTAGAAGAAGACACAGTAAGGAGAATTCTGATAAAATCTTGCTCATAATTCCAAAAACACATATGAAAGAAAAAACTTAGGGTGGTTTTCATAAAAAAAACCCAGCAAGTAGTATCTAGTTCCTGGCTAGTATTTAAATAGTGTATATGAGATTATCTAAGTACATGCCTTTTATTATTCCCTTTCTTCCTGTAAACCCATTTTCATTTCATTCCTCTGAGGGTTTACAGCTCTTTTGATTCTTTTCATTTTACGTGTCTAATCAAATTGTAAAGCATTTATTCAGAAAGACTTGTATTATGAAAAACAAGATTGACTATTAGTTTGTAAAAGACAAGGAGTGAGAGAGTGTGCGAATAAAAAGTGAAGACTTTAATATTCAAAACTTCATAATAAGTACTGTATAAAAGAAATCTATTTTAAAGGCTTTGTTTTAAAATGTTACTTTTACACATTTGAGGGAGCATTTTTATAATACTTACAAAAGGAGATAAAGAATTTATAACTTCTTAATGCTTATTTTCTTTACATATCTGTTCTTTATGCCAGGAAAACACAAGCCTCTTGTGGCTTTTTGTTATTCCTAATATTTGGGGATCCTTTTCCCAGACTGCTTAAAGAGTGGCAATCGAGGTGCATCCTCTTGAGTGCTGTTTAAACTGAAATGCTTTGAAGATAATTACTGTATAACTTCTCCTTTCACTGATCTCAGAATATGGCCTGGATTCTTCCTTTCCACTCTCTTCAGTCCTCCTTTTCTAGAGTCAACTCTCCGATGAAAAGCCAGCTAACATACCTTTCTACTCTGGACCATAATCATTCTTCCCCCTTTTCTGAGCTTGAAGTCTGTTCCTCACCCTTTCTGGCCCTTAATAGGTATTCCCAGGTGAACATGGTTTTGCCTGTCTACTGGAATTCACCCTGCATCCCCACCCAAACTCCAGCTAGATCTCTGCCTCTTGTGTCCTTTTCTGTGCCGCATGGGTCACATCCCAATGAACAAAGTGACTGACTGACTGACTGACTGACTGACCGAGGTTGCCTCACCACCCTTCCCTTTCCCCTACTAGACAATTGCCTGTCTAAGCCTCTCCCTTGGTACAGCTAGAAAGCCAGCTGGAGGCAGGGGAGGGGTGGGGAGGGAGAGCGTGAACACCAGTGATCCCCTGGCTGAGTTCCCCAAGCCTGAACAAGCACTGGCCAGGACAGCAGTCTTTCTTCCTGAACAGCCGGTAAAGGCTGAGCAGACAGGCCAGCATCCTGTGGCGTGCGTACAGTCTGCTTCTGTGAATATCATTACCCGTTCTTCAGTTTTCTTAACACTTTTTGGTCCCATCGTTCCCTGATTTTGTCTTTCGGTTTTCTATAAATCTCAGGTTCCTGAACTCATTAGATTTTTCTCAAAACTTTTCAAGCTTTATTCTGATTTCAGCAGCGTCATCTAATCTCATCTTTTGTGAAAAAGGGGTGAAGTTAGTGATTTTGGCAAGAATTGTGCCATCAAAGCTTAATTCTATCCATGCTGCAGTTTATCACAGTCTGTTCTCAGCCTTGAAGGCCCCGTCTTGTGAAAGTGCCTGTGTGAATTGAGGCCCTGGCTCTAGAACTATATCTTTTATTAATTCAGCATATTGCGAATTACTTTTTTCTAATTACATATAGCAAAGATATAACTTTACCTTCTCTGCAAAAACATGTGCTCGTGCTGGTAGCACCAACATTGATCAGTGTGATAACTTGAAGTAAAACCTATAATCAAATGAGCTAGCTGTCAGATTATATTGTCTTCGTCTCGATTACACTCTCTTGTAATTAACATTCGCCCACCAACTGAGAACATGCTGAGACTCAGGTTGCCAGATATCTGTTGGGAGAATTCTTAATCAGCTGTTTGAGGAAATACACAGTACTCAGAAGTTTCATTGACTTCTTGTGAAATTTCTGGTTTTCCTCGAAGATGTAGGATGGATGTTTGGAGGTGATGTAAGAGGAGGAGGCCGCCACCTGAGTGGATTGTTCCTAATAGCGACATAAAGCCCTGTAAAGGGCCTTGGCAGCTATAGTGCGGGTTTTATCTTTTTCATCTCACTGAGATCAGTGGCTAAGCGCTGTGCAGAATGCTGCTGTTAACCAGGAACCTGGCCTCTCATTGTGCTGTGATGGGTAAGTGGCGAATGACCTGTGGAGAGACTGGAGAATGGCTGTATTCCTCCCCCTTGTATTTCCCATCCCTGAGTCCAGCCTTCATTTTACAGACGAGAGACCCAACTCCTAGAGAAATGAATTAACTTCAGTAGGATCACACTTGAGTGGCTGAACTTCTAGTGCAAAACCTTGGTTTTCTACTTTTTTCAGGGTGTTTTTCACTAAACCAAATAAGGTAGACTATATGTGTGTTTCTTTAGAGATTTTTTTTTTTTTAGTTTTTATAGAAAGGAAATATAGTGACATCAAAAACCTATTCTCCTGAGGGCTGGCTGAGTGGCTCAGTTGGTTAAGAGCTCACTCAAGAGTGCAAGCTCTGAACAGGAGGATTGCCGGTTCGATTCCTGGCCGTAGCTGAGCTTCTGCTGAGCTGCCAACAGGTGTCAGGATGGCTTAGCAAAAAAGAAAAAACAACCTATACTCCTGCATTAGAATGGTATATGCAGATTAAAATGTATCAGAATGATATCAACTAGTTATTTTTTGCCCATCTGGTGATTTAATTCTCTAAAATCTGATCACATTTGAACGTGTAGACAGAGATTTGACTTTACAAAGGTGGGAACATGACCCAAAGTGTGCTGACCTTGGGAATTACTGTACATTTACAGCTTTATTTTATTTTTATTTTTTTGAGGGCAGTGTCACTGGCCCTCGTATGTTGGACCAGAACCGGGGCCACTGGCTTCCCAAGCCAGCCCTTAACCACCGCGCCATTCTTCCAGCCTTACATTTAAAGCTTTAATTACAGACATTAATGCGGTATGAGAAACACACCTATCCCTTGTAGGGATGATCTGTATGTTCCCTGGAGACAAGTTATAATTTATTCAGTTAGTTTTAAATTCAAATAGTATAATTTAGTGTGCCAGTTGCTGGTTATTACTTCCACTTTTTTAAAGTCAGGTTTATTAAGGTGTAGTTTCCATACAGCATCCAGTTTTGACAAATGTGCGTACTATGTAACCACTACCACACTCAAGATATAGAACATTTCCATCACCCTCAAAAGTTCCCTTGTGTTTTTTTGCCTGGCAACCACTGATCATTATGTTCCAGGAAGTCACGTAAATGCAGTCACACAGTATGTAGCCTTTGGAGTCTCTCTTTTAGTGTAATATTTTTGAGATTTATCCAAGTTGTTGAGTGTCTGTAATTTATTCCCTTTTATTGCTGACTGCTATTCTAGTGAATACGTGTCCCACAGTTTATCCATTCATTAGTTGACATTTGGGTCATTTGCAATTTTGGATTTTTATGAATAAAGCTACCATAAATATTCATATACAGATCTGGGGTAAATTTGGTCTTGGGTAAATACCTAGGGATTGGATTACTTGGTTATATGGAGTGTGTGTAACTTTATAAAAATTGCCTGTATTTTCCAAAATGGTTGTGCCATTTTGTATTTTTACCAGCAACGTATAGGAAGCCCTGTGGCTTCTCATCCCTGCCAGCACTTGGTATGGTTGCTCTTCCTAATTTTACTTCTAATTAAAATCTCACTGTGGTTTTAATTTGCATTTCTCAGATGACCAATGATTTGAGCATCTTTTTAGGTACTGATGTGACATCTATACATAGTCTTTGGCAAAGTGTCTGTTCAAACATTTGCTCATTTTTAAATTGAGTTATTTGTCTTAATGAGTTTTCAGACTTCTTTATTCTGAATCCAAGTCCTTTGTCAGATACGTGTACAAATATTTTTTCTCAGTCTTTGCCTGTCTTTTCTTTTTCTTGATACTGTATTTAGAAGAGTAGAGATTTTCATTTTTAACATTATCTTTATCTTTTTAATTATAAAATCAACACAAGACTATTGTAAACAATATTAAAATATCTCTTTCCTATCTGATCTCTTCTAGTATTTAAACACACTGATATCTAGTGAAAAAGAAAATGTTAATGTTATATGCAAGATAAAACTTCTGCTTTAAGAAATATATTCTGAAAGGTTCTTCTGTATTTTAGAACTGAAATTTCTCTTCATGTTCAAGTGGCTTGCCTGTTCAAATACTCCAGTTTGACCTGTTTTTCTCTTCTTTTATCCTAGTGTTATCCAAGATAAATTCTGTGGGATTATCAACATCTCAGTGGAGGGCCTCCATGATGTCATGACAGAAGATCCTGAAACAGGAACTTATAAAGAGTAGGTGGATCACTTTATTAATTGTACTTGGACAGTTACTTTGGGAATAATTAATTATAACCTGCATGATTTGTGTTTGTCATCACCATATAAGAACAGTATAGCAACTTTTTAATTTTGTCTCCTATAAAGAAACATTTTTGTTATCTTGCTTGTAATATTTATTGTTTGATCTTGAGATCAGCTTTATTTTGTTGTAGTGAAATTCTAAATTAGGCTTCTTTGGTCTAATTATTTCATGATTTGACATTATGCTTTTTAAAAAATCCAACTGTATATTAGCATGTGAATTCCTTTTGGAAGATCATTTGAATATATTCTTTTTTTCAACGAACAAAGTTTCCCTGATTTTCAGGCAAGTTATGGGGAAGTGGGGATGAGTAAGCATCCTGATTTTATATTTGCCTGGTTGAAGCATTGCTGGCACTTGGTACTTGACTAGTTTCAAAAGAGAGTAGTTAAAATTATATTCTTTGGAAGAATAGTCAAAAATCATGTTATCAGGAATGCTGATAATCACACATTTATATAACTTCATTTCAAATTATTTTTTTAAATTAATCATTGTATCCTCTTGTAACCTTTACAGTTGCCACACCTTTCCTCTTATTACTATTGATAAAGGCATGTTTCATATAATGATAAGCATGGTTTCATGAGATTGTAGACCACTTGAGTTGTCCTCAGTAATGTATTGAGCCCATTTTCTTGGCTCTTTATAAAGCCATCCATAGCAAATGGGAAAAATTGTCATTTGAATCATATTTTGTTGGAAAATATAGAGAGCAGATATATATTGTTGATTCTTGTTAGTCATATAATAAACAAAATGTGTCTGGCATGTACCTTAATTTTCTGGAACATAGGAATTCAAATAAAGTAAAAATCTCAAACTTTTGTGATTACAAACCAATTTTTGTTATCTTCAATTAAATACCCAGAAGTGGAGTTGCTGAATCATAAGGTTGTTCTATTTTTAATTTTTTGAGGAACCTCCATATTGTTTTCCATAGTGGCTGCACCAGTTTACAGTCCTATCAAAAGTGCACGAGGGTTCCCATTTCTCCATAGCCTTGCCAACATTTGTTATTTCTAGTGTTTCCTTTTTTAGAGGGCAGTGTCACTGGCCCTCGTGTGGGATCTGAACTGGGGTTGTTAGCGTCCCAAGCCAGCTCTTAACCACTGCGCCACTTGGCCCTATTTCTAGTGTTTTTAGTGATAGCCATTTTAACAGGCCTGAGGTGACATCTCATTGTGGTTTTGATTTGCATTTCTCTGATGGTTAATGATGCATCTTTTTATGTACCTGTTGGCCATCTGTATGTGTTCTTTGGAAAAATGTCTATTCAAGTCTTCTACTCATTTTTTAATTGGATTTTTTTTGCCATTGAGTTGTATGAGTTCCTTATGTATTATGGATATTAACCTCTTCTAAGATATATGATTTGCAAATATTTTCTCGCCCCTCAGTACGTTGCCTTTTCATTTTGTTGATAATTTCCTTTGCTGTGCAGAAGGAAATTTAGTTTGATATTCCTATCAAGCTGTTTATTTTTGCTTTTGTTGCCTTTGCTTTTGGAGTCAAATCCAAAAAAATCATTGTCAAGACCAATGTCAGTGTGCTTACTGAAGCCTATGTTTTCTTCTGGGAGTTTTATGGTTTCAGGTCCTTCATTCAAGTGGTTGATCCATTTTGACTTAAGTTTTGTGTGTGGTGTAAGATAGTGTCCAGTTTCATTCTTTTGCATGGATTTCTTTATATGTTTGTATTTTAGTTAGTAAAGTTCGTATTTCATTAAGCCAGGAAAATAAATTAATGAGGCTTGGAATTTGCCTTCTGCTTGTCTTTAGAGTGGTTTCCCTTGTTTTTCCCTTAAATAATATTTTGTTTTTAGGCAATCTGGAAATGAGATTGACAACCCCTTGCCAATGTTTGGGAAGTAAAAAGAAAGAGATGGTTTAGTCAGCATTTTAGGATGCTTAGAGGCACTAAAATTTATTAGAAAAAGACTCAAATTGTGGCTTTTATAGCTAAAGAGTATAAAACATACTGGCCATAAAGGAAATTGTAGTTTTATTTGAAACAAAACTAAAATTTAGGCTCTATAAGCATTTTTCTCCTTCACTTGATATGTTGACTCACCAGATGGTTCTTCAGAATGAAAGAGCTTTTGGTTCCCTGATCCTGACGTTACCTCTTATATATTATCCTAACTGGTATTGACCCCAGGGACCTCCTTCGGGGTCTCTCTCCAATTTTCGTTTTCTGATTCACTCTGCCCCACTTCTTGAAATTAAAAGCCCAGTTTCATGCAGAATAAAGTTGATGGGGCACTATTCTGTACTCCCCTCAATTTATATCACTGGCCTTTTACCTCCCTAGATTCTTCATCATTTCCCATATGTGTCATTTCCTTTTATACACATTGCTTGGCTCCTAACAGGTTTTCTACTTCTCATGTCATGCTTTCAGTCCTGTCTTGTCCTGCGTGGCAAATACCTGCCCCTAGGAGTCCTTTTTGAACTCTGAGGAAGAATTCATTGCATCCTTCTCTGTGCCTTCGTGGCACTTTGTCTATACTGCTAAGATACAACATTGATTTAGTTAGCTGCTTATATTCAATCTAATGGCCTTAGGATTTGAGGCAGTGCATAAGAAAAGGATGTGCTTATTTTGACCAAAAACTATTAACACAGGATTGAAGGAATTTAAAGAAGAATCCTTGATTGGGAAACCTGTGGCATATGTCCATAAACCTGAGCCCTGAGCTCGCTAACTACCTGGGTAAGAAGAGAAACACTGGGAATTACACAGTTCCTGTTTTCAAGTAGAAGTGAAACGGGTATATCAGGAAAAGGGAGACTGTCTGGGCATGAACACAGAAATGCATTTTTGATAAGGTATTTATATAAGGGACTGTACAGTAAGAGAAACTGTGAGTCAACTGACTTTATCAATAAAGAATTAGTTATCGCTGTCAACAAAACCACAGTAGGCGTGTGGCTCTAGAATTAGCTATTTGGGTCCTCAACGCATCTTCAGAGACCCAGGCTCTTTCTACCCCATCTCGTCAATACATTAACTTCATTAATGTGCTACTTTCCTCCATCGTCACAAAGTAGTTCTGGGCATAACAGTTCATGCCAGGGCCAGGGCCAGGGCCAGTGCCAGAGTGACAGTAATCTTCTTCTCTTTCCTTACATTTTTTTTTTAACATCAAAGGAAACCTTTCCTAGAAGTCTTTTCATCAGACTTCTTTTCATGTGTAATTGGCTAGGATTTCTTACACACGCTGCTGTTGAAAGCAGTCATTGACCAGGGGAATAGTATTGCCATGGCTGCTTATTGAGTCCCTGGCACTGGGGCTGCGTCGGATCTTTTGGAGGCTTATGGTGGCATGGAAGAGAGGCTAACTGGACCAACTCAGGGCTCCTTCCACTAGGAGGAAGTGGACTCAACTGTCCACTACACAGACCAATTGAATAGTGTTTTCAGTTCATGTTTTATTATAATATTTAGAAGTGAGTTTGTGTAGATTTAAATTAAAGGTGTTGGTACAAGTACCATTTAAACGTAATACTGATTTAAAAAGGTTTCATGTTGCTTGCTAACCCTAACACAGTTGGTTGTATTTGGCTGGTTGGAGTTTCTTGTTGGGAAAGAGCCTGGGATAGAGGGCTAGAGTGCCTGCATCTATTCAGTGAATGAGTATAGGATGTGAGGGGTGGCTGTGTTCACGTCTGTCATCCCCAGTTTAAACTGCTGTTATTATTTATTACTATTACTATTATTACATTCGTAGTCCTCACATTTTACCTTATTTGAAGTTAGTTAATTCTCACCATGCCTTTTATGCAAAACATGACTCTTTAATCTTTGTCAACAAAATACGTGTACTTTGTTGCTGTGATTCATCTTTTAATTTTGAGAAGGGAGAATGAAGAGTTATTACTATACAAGTAAGTTAACAGATTTTGGAATGCAGTGAAAGAATTTGATGCAATATAAGGCATACTTCCATGGAGACTTAGCTTCACTGAGTTAGAATTCAAATCTATAGCAAGCATCAAATAGCTAGTGTGAAGGAACCCCATCTTATTATTAGTTTTGAAACACAAACTGGCATCTAGACATTTCATTTTATTTAAGCTTTTGGGTTGAGATAATAATGTCGTAATTTTTTCACCTTGTGCCAGAGTTCTTTAGCCAACTCATTATGCTACATCCCACTGCGTTCTAGTGGACAGAAGCATTGCAGCTCCAAGAGGTGAAGGCGGAGGAATGAGATAGGGATTAAACTCTCGTTGTTTCTCAGGGTTCCCTATTTTCAGTTGAAGGTTCTTACTGTTTGATCTCACCGGTATGCACTGCCTGGGTCAGAGGCAGTTCCAAAATATTTTTTAACAGTAAGGAATAGGAGGAAAAGGACACTTAGTGTTCCTTGCAAGAGCAGTTCTGATCTGATCAGGTTTCTGGTATCAGCACCTGCCCTTTAACCATGAATGAAAAGTTACTTACACAATTGAGTCAGGAATTGTCCTTCCCCTATTCTTCCTGTCCTTCCCCTGTCCTTGCTACAAAACGTAAGAGAAACCAAGCTTTCTTGGCCATAGTTTATTGGTTAGGAACCTATGACTGATAAATTAGTTAATCCTACTATTCTAAATTAGGAAACAGTGAGGTTTGTTCCATCAACTTGATTCATTAGACAATATGCATTTCTTGTCTTCCTGGAACCAGTGTTGACTGAACAGGAAACTGTATTTCTGTTGTCTCTGCTAATGGTGAAGAGCAGTGATGCAGCTAATCAAAATAAAATGATTTATAAACTGTCCTGCAGGTACAAGTGCTATCGGGGGCAAGGTCATCTTAGCATAGTGGTAACGTCATTTGGAGCACAAAGTTGACTGTTACATAATTAATAATGTTTTAATTACGTTATTGTTTAAATTACTGCTACTATAGAAATGTGTAATAATCTACAGAAATATGAATATTAGTGTTAAAAGAAGAAATATTAATTTTAAGTGTTTGTATAATTTTTTGGAAAGATATAAAGGGTACACCATGCTTTTGTCAAGTGATATATGGTTCAAAAGTTGCCTATAAATAAATTTCTTACAATTTGCTATCTTAAATGTTCAAGTAAAATGCTCTAAAATTTTTTCATGTGGCCCTTTTTAAATTGAGATACGCTTTTGTCGTTAGAATTTTTTTTTTACTTATAAATCTAATTTATCTTGCTGTTCCTAACATTTTGGTACATAGAAACATTAATGTTCTCCATGATTTTGAGGGTTTGTTTTTAGTATTTTATAGACGTCAAAAATTTTATTTAAAACTTTTTTTTTTTTTTAACTACAGCTGTATGTTGATGTCTCATCTTGAAGAACCAAAAGCAACAGAAGATGAAGAACCACCCACAGAACAGGATAAGAGGAAAAAAATGGTAAGTTACAGAAGTAGCTTCTAAAAATCTGGGAGAACCATATATCCCCATAAGTTTTTTTGTACGTTTGAAAATATTGGTTAGTTCATTCATCCATCCATATGTCTGTGACTTGAAATTTGAAGTGTATTCCTCAAACAGGTAAGTTGTATTCCTTGTACAGGAAATGGAGTTTAACTATTGATCGAAATAATTGTTTCTTGTCTTAGCAGAGCAGAGATTTTACTCTTTTACTTATAGAAAACATGTGATCCTCAAACCTTGTTTAAATTGTAATGCTAATAATCTTGAATTTTTAAATACTTACTTTGATACTTGAATATAAAATAGATACATCAACTTTTCCCCCTTTTTCTCTTGGAATCACTCCTAGTCTCTCCTGGCCCACCAGTTATTCACTTTATTGTGCCTTCTTTCCTCATTTGCAAATGAGAACAGTAATATTTACCTCAAAAGGAGAATAAATAAATTAATATGTAAATGGTCATGGGAGAATGCTAAACACCTAGCATTAGCATAATTACCTAGTAATTATTATGTGTTGTCTACCATTGTTATTTTAGTCTGCTCAGGATATTCACTCCTTGAATTATCCCACATTCACCCACAAGAGCTTCCTGCTAGTACATAGCGAATACTACACTGCTCTGACAGCCTTGTATTAAACTGTGTTTGAGTTTAATCCATGTTATTTTGCTTTCATCTCCCTAGCAGCTAGTGTAGAGGAAAATATTCAAGGGTTCATAAGACCTGAATTCTAGTCCCGTGTGTGCTGTTAATTGTGACTTTGAGTTAGTCGCTTTGTCTCTTGAGAGCTGTTGTCTCACCTGAGAAATGAGGGGCAGTTGGAATAATGGATTCTCAGAGCCTGTGAGCTGAAAAATGATTTCGTGTTATTTTTTTTTAGCTCTTAGTACCATCCCTTTTCTTCCCTAACATGCAGTGTGTTAGTGAAGTATTTAATTGTGAGTATGCCTCTGAAGTTACTTCTGAAACAACACTGCTAATTGGTATCCTACATGGAAATTGTATTTTCTTTACTTGGAGTGATGCTAGTTTTTGTATAGCCTAACAGTTTGTCTTGCCTGCTCTTTCACCTCTTTTTTTAAGCATCAACTGTATCATTTGGTATTACAGAAAAATATAATAACATCATTCTTCTTAAGATTCTGAACTTGTAAGTGAATAATAGGTGTTCTGCTTCCATTTAGTCATCAGCTGTTTGCACACCTTATTAACATCAGTTAGGCTGGTAGATCTCTCGTTAGCAAATGGATCTACCCAGATCTGGTTTCATTATATGTAAAATCCTCAGGAACATTGTATAGTAGTAATTTTAATTCTAACTTTGTTTTGAAGGTAAGGGAAATATTATCTCAAGAGCAGTGTAGGAACCTAGTTGTAGAAGTAATGCTTGAAGTTTCTTGATTCATTGTTGTGATTCTAAATTTTGTAGGAGAGCGAGTAATTTTTTCATTATTGTTCTAATTAAGGGAATATTGATTCCCTTAATTGTTATTTTTTATTTGAAATCAGTCATCACACTGGCTATTTGATGTAGATTTATATTGTCACCTCTACTAAGATTTTCAGTGCCTTAGACTTAACTCTCAGTCTTATGCTTAGCATTTATGATTAATACCGGGATTATATATTTTAATCTTGAATAAATGTAATTGTGAAAACAGTGTTAGTTTTTCAATAACTTTTCAGTAACAAAATTGGTTTCACTATATCTTTAGGGTTACAAGTATAAATTATGTACCTTCAGTAATTATATCATTCTTATACTGTGATGTCATTAATATTAGAAACTTTTTGAGAACTATCTAGATTGTCTTGGTTGTAATTTCAAATGGAAGTGTTTGCTGATAGATGATTATGAATTATTATTTAAAAGCAAAACCAATCTAACATCAAAGGGTTTTTTCATTTTAAAATGAAGTTGTTTATTTACTAGGAAGGAAAAGTATAGTGGCTTGGTTCCAGGGTTACATAATTGAAAGACTGATTTAATTACTGTCATTGTTGTCTTAAAATGACCCCTTAAATATGGTGCCTTCATTCCAGCAGTTGTTTTGGTGGAGGACAGCAGTGGTCAGTGTAAGATCCTGGTTGAGGGGGAAAACGAACCGAAACTACCCGAGGAAAGATACATATGGTAGAATTGATGGAAAAGATCATGCAGACAGTTTTTACAACTATGTTCACTGTGTTAAGAGTCTAGAAGATTGAATATGTGAAGTGAACACATGGAAGATAATTTTAAAAAGACTCAAATCATATTTCTAGGAATAAAAAACTATAATATCTCCACATCATATATGCTTTAGGCAAGAAATGTTCATTTCCAACAATACCTGGTGGGATTGATGTAGATTAGGTATCACAGAAGAAAATATTAAGTGAACTTGAAGATGCAGCAATAGAAGCTATACAAACTAAAACAGAAAAAAAAAGACGGGGAGAAAAACAGAGCTATAGGACATCTTCAAGCAGCTTAATGTACAAGTAATTGAAGTCTCCAAATGAGAGAAGGGAGAACAAAAGAAATATTAGAAGAAATAATGGTCAAAATTTTTCCAAATTTAATGAAAACTATGACCTCACAGATCCAGGAAACTCAGAGAACTCCAAGCATAGAAAACAAGACTACACCAAGGCACATCATAATCAACTTGCTACTTCAATCCAGTGTTAAAGAGAAAGTAGAATAGTCAAGGGAGATAAAAAGGCTCATGATATAGAAAGGAAAAGAGAGAAAAACGATAGCAAACTTGTCATCGGAAACATGCAGGCAAGTTGACAGCAGAGCAGTGTCTTTTAAAGTTCTGAAAGAAAAAACTGGGGCACTTATTTTCACATTTCTAAGCAATCTTTTGGAATAAATGATTACTATTGAAAATAAAAATTGTTTTATTTACTTGCTACTTAATTTTCAAACTTTTCAAATTTTATTTTGATGTCAATGGAAGATATTCTATCTTGTCTTCTCATGTTTCTTGACTCAGTGACAATGTGAAATATGTACAGGTTAGTCACATAATCCATACATGACCCCTGAAAATCTATTATATTAATTGTCAGATTTATTTTACTTATTCCTGGATATTTTTCATGCTAGTGCTTGAATGAAACTACAAAATATAAGCTTGAATGCTTTATAATCATTAACAAAGAAGTACACACATTTGTTACGTTGTGGCTCACCATCTGATCCTTTTTTTTCCCCTTCATATTTGCTGACATTATTTCATTCCCCCCCACCGGTTGTTAGTCTTTGATACATAGTAATCTTTAAAGTTTATAGATATATAATAGGAAAACCAGCTATTCAGAAGCTAGTTTGTTAGCAAGAAAATCAGGTAGATCCAAATTGTTAATTATGAATATTGTTATTGATATCTAATAAAACCATACTAAATCGGTAAAATTTGTCTTTGTTCCTTTGCGTCCTAGAAATCTTTAAAATGTAACCCTTAAACTCTAATATTAAATAACGCTTCGAAAAATAGTGATTATAGATTATTGCTTCTCATTTTGCAAAGAAAGCAATTGTACTGTTACAGTCTATCCATATCACTGATTTGCTGTCACTTATATGTTGGTTGTCATTTATGCATTTTCAGCCAGATCTGATTATCTTAAGGTCCAGTTCATTAAAAATGTGAACAAATCGAGCCAGCTGAGTGGCGCGTTGGTTAAGAGCTGGCTTGGGATGCCAGCGGCCCTGGTTCTGATCCCACATATGAGGGCCAGTGACACTGCCCTCTACAGCTAAGATGGTAAACAATAGCTCCACCTGGAACTGGGCTGCTGTGAGTCCCCAGGACGGCATAGCTGCAGCTCCTGCTGCAGTGGGCTGCCATAGGCTACAGTGAGTGGCCGGCAGTTAACATGAGCGGCCAGCAGCAGGTGTGAGCTGCCAAGAGCCACTGTGAGCAGCCGTCCAGAGGCCGGCGACCCATCTGCCTCACCTGAGAAGAGCGCAATGATGATACCAACATGGGCCAGTGAAGCAATGTCCTCCACAACTAGACTGAAGAACCAAAGGACAGCAACTTGTCTGTTCCCCTTCCCCGGTTCCCCAGTGCTGTTCCCCTGCCCCAATTCCCCAATAAAATCTTTAAAAAAAAAAAGTGTACAAACTTCACACTCCTCTATTCTTTTAAAAGCAGTTCTCTGTTTACTCTTAGATACCACATAATTCTACCTGCTGTAGTTTACACAACTGTTTCCCCTGACCTCACACAAATGGCAATAGAGTTGCATCTTCAAAGTGAGCCATTTTTCTTTCTATGTTCTATGTACATGTTTGAGTGCTCACCATGTGCAAAGCATTGATCTCTATAATCAGTGATCAATAATACATATTCTTTAAAAAATTTTAATAGCATTAGCTTATTACAAAGCCAGTTTCTTAAAATGGGAGGATTTCCTTTTTTTTATATCTATGCTCAGATTCTACCTTCTTCTCTTAAGTTTTACTAACCAACTGACTGTTGTTATACTGCTGTTAGTACATCCTTATCTTCATTTCTAGGTCATGCTGAAACATACAAAGGGCTGTCATAGGGCACATAACTTCACCTGAGGCTGAACGTATAAAAAATAGCAAATATTTCAAGTTGTAGATTGAACATAACTTTCCTTACAAGTGAGACACTCAAAATCAATGTTAAACTTACCCCAAGTCTTAGAAATACACTGTTGCAGAGGATAATTCAGCTCTTACAACCTGCAGAGTTGCAAGCGACATTAAAACAATCCAAGAGGCTAGGAAATGATGAATTGAAATAATCCAGCTGAGGTGTAATAAAGACACAAATTGATAAGCAGGCATCCTCCTGAGATAGCAGTTCTTTCTGTGATAGAGCTAAAATGTTAATCAAAAAATAGTTTGAGATCCAGAGGTTGAGGTCTTTCACAGTGGGCTATACACTAGTAATCAAAAAGTCACTGGAAAGAAAATTCTGTTGAAAATGCCCTTGGAACTAAATAAAGTGGTGTGTTTTCTGTTTTTGTTTTTATTTGAGATTTCAGATTGCCTGCTGACACCAATATTGTTCTTGAGTATTACAAAGCAGGCAGCCTCATTATTTCTTGATTATTCATTTGAATTGTTACTAAAAACCTTAATCGGGAACAGTTCAGTAATGCCACTGTTTACTTCAAAGCTTTGGCACTGTGGCGTTGACGCCATGTAAACAAAATCTTTATGGATGAAGAATATGGCCCAGTGTGGAAGAAAATACTTTCAGTAACTTAGCTGATGGCCCAGTGACCATTAGGCTGTCTGCTTGACAGCTCTTTCTACCCTCATTCCTGTCTTTCCCTTTCACCTCCTTCTTTTTCTCCATTAATTATCAACAATGCTAATTGTGTTTTTATGAGGATCCTATCTTTTGAGGGAGGGGAAATTAAGGAGCCTTTTCAAAGAATTGTACATAAGGAGTTCCTAATTTAAAGAGATATTTTTTAATTAGAAAAGTAACCTATACTAATTTAAAAACCACAAAATTATTTTATGATGTGAAATACCCTTTCCAAGGTAGCCTTTACCAACGTTATGATATACGAGTATATCTTTCCAAACATTTTACTTACTATATGTAAACATCTGTATGCGGTTCACCAATTAGAAGTACTATACATTCTACTCAAATGCGTGACTCTTCTTAAGTGCAGTAAATACATGAGCATATTTCCATGTGCATAAACTTAGATTTGCATTATTTCTTTTAATAGCTACATGTGATGACATTCCATTGAATGGGTCTCCATCCCATTTATCTCCTGAGCAGCAGTTTTTAAAGTGTAGCCCACAAGCAACTGGGAGTTCCCCAAACCCTTTCAAGAGTATTCTTTTATAGTAATACTAAGATATTATTTCCTTTTTCATTGTGTGACATTTGCACAGGTGATGCACAATGTTTGGTACCTGGCAGTAGGTATAGCTGCTTCACTTTAGCATCACTAAGGGCAGTAGCAGCACACCGTACCAGCTGTCGTCAGTGCTTCACTATCATACACTCACAGGTTTTTGCTATTAAAAGCCAATTTCATTTAAGAATGCCCTTGATGAAGTAGTACAAATTGTTAACTATTAAATCTCTGCTTGAGTATACTTTTGAAAGTATTTTCTGCGTTAGAATGGGAATATTCATGTGGAAAAGTCATGCGGGAAAGCACTTTTGGGATTGAGTTGTGAGCTGAATTTACTGCTTTTTTCATGCAACACTGTTTGAATGTTGAAGGCTGACGGATAAACATGGTTATTCAGACCTGGGTATTTGGCATGTTTTTTGTCAAAGGCAAACCTGTCAATTCAAGGAAAACAGCTAACAATTTAAATTTATGTGCCCAGCAGTGGTACATGAGTTATCCAGTACCCTGGATGAGATGATAGTTAGAAAGCAGTAAGTTGTTATTTAATGTAACTTTAATTATGAGAGAGGCTGAGCATTTTTAAGATGTTAATAATTTATTTCTATTCCTTTGTTTGATGAATGGCATATTCATGTATTTTCCCCCATTTTTTTATTAGAAATGTTATTTGTTTTTTGTACTTTTAAATGAGAGTTCTGTGACAGATTGTATTTTCTAAGAATGGCCATAATAATATTTCCTATTTCACATGCTATTCTTACAGTGTGACTTGGACACTCTTTCCCATTCAGAGGTTGGGTTTGTATTTCCTTCCCTTGAAGTTGGTTGGGCTTGCTGGTGCTTTGTGACTTCCAAGTCTGGGTCATAATATATAGCTTCTACCTAGTCCTGTAGGGGCCCTTTTTCTTGGAGCCCAGCCACCAAGCAGTAAGGAAGCCCAGGCATCTACAAGGAAACTGTAGGTCTTCTTTTCCCTAGCTGAGGTCTGGATATCAGCCAGCATTCACTGTTAGACACATGACTGCATGACCCCAAGGTGGCTTGAGTCACCCTAGCCTTTAAGTCTTCTCAAATAAAGCCCCACAGATCGTGGAGCAGAGACAATCCACCCTCAGTCTCCCCGTATCAATTCCAGAACCACAGCATCCATTAACATTAAAAAACAGCTGTTATTTTATGCCACCTAGTTGTGGAGTAGTTTGTTAGGCATTGGTCAGTAACCTGACCAAGCTCTATACATTGAAGAAATCAGCCCTTCATCCTTCATCTGTTTCCTTCAGTTTTGTGTTCGTTTGTTTTAAGCTGATAACTGAGTTAAGTGTATTAGTTTGTAGCTTCAAGGGAGAATGAACACATTGGGGAATCCTATCACAATGGGTGAATCAAGGAAGAGTTTTATAGGGTTAAGGGAGCTGGAGTTCATCAGAGAATGACCTTGTCAGGGATTGGTCAGAATTTATAAACCAGTCAAGTTGCTGGGACTAGCCAGTGGTCTCCTCTTCAACAGATGAGTCCATGCAGTTAACATTGGGTCAGTTGGTCAGTTGTCTCGTCTTAGAACACATGGATTGAAATGAGATGTATTAAAAGAATATGGGTTTAGATTGCTTGTCTTACATGTCATGATTTAGGAAGTTTTTTTGTTTTGTGAATCCCGGTTCAGTTTTGCAAATTGTGGTCCCTGCTTCAATTCTCAGATACCCCCTTCACAGCTAGCTGTAGGGCATTTTTCCCCCAATTTCATCAAACTCCGTTTTTGAGAGATGAAATTTTATCTTCTGGATGTGTGATTAGTCCAGATCTGCACTGCTCTTTGAGAGGTCATGTTGTGTATTCAGTTTTCAGTGGTCGTTGCTTTCATCTCTGTTTCATTGTCAGCAAACTGTTTTTGACTTTGTTCTCTCACTTTTCTTTTGTTGTGTTTGGTTTTTATGGTGTGCTTGGAATGGCCACCCTACTCTCAAGAACATAATTTTTCACGTTGTTACAGGTTTACTTATTTCATTTAAATCTTTAATTCAACTGGAAATTTTTTGTTAAAGGGACAAAATGTCAACTTCTTAAAATATGTTTTTTTGTTGTTGTTTTTTTTTTGAGGGCAGAGTCACTGGCCCTCATATGTGGGACCCAAACCGGGGCTGCTGGCTTCCCAAGACAGCACTTAACCACTGCGCCACTCTGCCCGCCCAGCTTCTTAAAATATGTATAGCTAGCCTCTATCACCAAACTAATAGTAGCTTATCTTTACTATTTTGAAATGCTGCCTTTATCAGATACTACATTGCCAGATTTATTTCAAAACTCCAGATTGTAGTCTGATAACAATGTATTTTAATGCTCATTAATGATGTTTCTGAGGATATTTTACTTGAAATATTATTTTAAATTAAAGTTTATTGAGGTGACAATGGTCAGTAAAATTACATAGGTTTCAAGTGTACAATTCTGTAATACATCATCTATGTATCACATTGTGTGTGTTACGATAAACTCAACATTTATTAAAGAATTCTTAAAACTCTCAGACTAAAATGAGAGTTATTCTTATTGGAAAACTGCTAAAACAGTATTGTTTAAAAGTCAGAGGCATAAGACTTGCTATTTTAATGCTAAGAATTACAGGTTTATTTTTCTTACAGGATATTTCTTAGATCAATCTAAATAATACTCTGGCTTGTTTTTTCAAGCAGTGCATTGAAAGCAATTGCTTCTTTGTGGTTATCAGTGTAACTGTATGGCGTGAATAAAGATATAGCTTATGTTGAATGCTAAGGTACTACCATGATTCAGAGTTAAATGAAGGAAATATGAGAAAGAATTAGATGCTAGTGGTCTTCAGTTTCTTAAATTTGTAAGTCAGCAGTTAACAGAAGCTATCTACTAGAGATTTGGGTGACCTCTATTCAGAAAACACCTGGCCTTTGGTAGCCGGATGTGGACTAATTGCTTTGTAACTGGTTCTAAACTGCTTGTTTTCATTTCACTATGAATTTATTCTTTGAACAAAAAACAAGTGAAATTCTCAGATTGGTATGAGTTCATTTATGAGTATTGTAGATATACTGTGATTGTGGTTACTTCAGTTTTATGTGAACTGAATGTTAATTGGCTTAGTTCTCTGAGACTTAAGTAACTCCAATAATGAAAAGTAAATAGTGGCACAGATATTTTGAAATGCCTAAATTATGTTGTTTTCCAAATATTTGTCATAGGGTTACATCTTTGTTAATCACACTGCTGTTGTTTTTTGAGTTTTCCATTTGACTTCCACAGATAATTTAGTAACGGAGGCACTCCTGTGGAGTTGTTCCTTTATTTTGTGCCAAGCCTGCCTACTAAAATAAATACACAATTTGGTTGAAATCATGCATGAGATCATTTCAAGTACTCTAGCAAATTTAGGTTAAACAGCCATAGAACAGTATTTCCCGTCCCAGAAATAGTAGGTTAATGCGGGTCTAAAAATACTGCAATTTCTTCAGCATTTTTGCTGTATCAGCAGATGGTCTAACTTGAAATTTTCATTCCCATCATATTGTCATTTTTTATAAATTCTTGATGGTTACAATTTGACAAAATGATAATCCCAGTTTTTGAAATAGATTGAGGGTGCTGACTGACTCGTTATTACCCTTTCTTGCCTTTAGATTCTCTTTCAGCAGTTGTTATTTATAGCACATAATCTTTCAATCCTTCACCTGATAGCTTGCCCTCGCAGAACATTTCATCAAGAAACTTGAGATTCTCATGAGATTTGCCCAGTGATCTCACTTCTTGGAACTACGGAGGCAATTGGAGCAATATGGAGCTAGAAGGAAGCACATATTTCTTATTAATGGCTCACACTTGGGATTTGCAGAATCCTCAGTCCCTTTATATGGTTACAGGCAGAAGGAAATGATATTTACAGATGGCAGAGATGTCATCCAAGGACGACATTTAGATTTTAAAGAGAAATCTCATGTGATATTTCTCTCACGGTTCCTCTTTATCCTCTTGCCATTCCCTATCACCTGGAAACTACATATAATTGGATTAGTGGGTCGTGGCACATATTTAGTTTTATAATGTAGTCTCTCGCAAAATGGACAAACATGAATATGAATAATATTTCTGAGAAGGAAGTAATAGAATCAGAGGCATAGCTAAGTAGGAACATGTTTAGATATCTAGCACGCTGTTTTCTAATTAGTAACACTGGCAGTAGTACACTCTTAAATATCATCTTACACTGTTAAGTAGTCCTTTTACTTTGGGGATGATAAGATGAATGGAAGGAGGACATCTTGTTATTTAGGAATTTAGTTATGTATTAAAATTGATTTTTTTAATGTAAAGAGATAGCTCCATTTCTGGAAATTCAGTGGAGTAGACCTTAATTTACCGCTAAAATTGGTTTATAGTAGAAATGCTTTAATCAAACATGTAAAGAGTCATTTTAAAAGGCAGCATATTTTTGTAGGATTCTAAAAACGCACCAATGATCACAACGTTTCCATTTTGTGATATCATGTCATCCTCTTGGCTTCTGAGGAAACTGATGCTAAAGATAATCTATGTGTGATCCAATATGCTTAGGTAAACATAAGGTGATCTCCTAGCAGGTGTCTTATGGTCACAGATCTGAATAATAAAATCAGTAAATTTAATTTAGCAGCTATAAATACAAATTCTACTCTATAATATACTTTTTTTTAATGTTCATGAAACATTTATAAAAACTGAGCATATTTTAGGCTTACAGAGAAAACCTCTAGTTTCTCAAAGAAATAGTACAGGTCATACTCTCTGACTACAGTGATGTAAAGCTAGAAAGTCAAGAAAGGTTGAGAAAAATATTGGTTATGTAGTTTTTAAAACAATATTTTAAAGAGGAAGTTTGCAGTTTTCAACCAGGTGACATACTATGGTGAGATTATTATACATAAAAACATGCTGGTAAACTAAATTATTCATACCCTTAAGTACTTTTATTATTAAACAAGAAAGAACAAAAATAAATGAGCTCAGAACTTATTTCAAGATGGGAGTAAAAGAAAAAAAGTCAACCTTAGGAAACTTGGAACCCAGTGCAGGGATTCTGTCAGATGCTAGTACGTCTGTTCCAATTATGCATTCTAGAACTGGGAAATAACCACAGCATGGGCAGCCCGTTGTGCCCTCTGTGAGATGCTCTTGAGATAAAACTTCACTGCTCACCTGACCTCCATAATCCCTTAATCCCCTATTCTGGTGGGCCACAATCAAGGGGTCCAGGAGTAAATATACAACATTGGTGATAAGGACACATATGATTTAACTTCAGGGATTATACATGCAGCTCTTGGCTAACCAATGGAAAATCTTGTCAGAATGGATGATTTTTAAATAAAATATAAATTACCAAAAAATTATAATAAAAAAACAATTTAAGACCAGGTAGAAATAGATTTATAACCATAGAAGAAATGTTTTAAATTGCCTTCCACACCCTCCACCAAAAAAAAATTAAACGAAAACTCTCCCTCTGTAAAGTTTCTCATTTGCTCATTTTATAAGTGGTTTTACTGGAATGTACTATCAATTTTTTAAAAAGTATGTAATTTAATGGATTTAATTTTACCAATGAACTCCTTTCAGCACCAACTTATTCCCACCCACCCCTTCCTTCCTTCCTTCCTTCCTTCTTCCCTTCCTTTTATATCAAATTTTAAGGAATAGATAATGCTATGCTAGTTCAACTTATTCTAGAACCCAGAAAACTGGGAATTGTCAGGAAAAGCATAAAACAAGAAAGGAAATTTGTTAGTTATAAAAATATTTGCAAAAATATAAATTACATTAGCGAATTTAATCCAGCATTAAATTGAAAATTTATTCCTGGTAAAATTTCTTATTGAACTAGGAATAGAATAATGTGCCTTTAACATGGTTTTAAAAATAGCTGTTTGTAACTAAGCTCAAACACACTACTAGATTGTGAATGATCTAACTGCTGCAGAGCACCATCTTCTATGACAGACCCCGCAAATCAAAGTTTAATATAATAGTTTATTTCTTACTCTGGAGAAACATAAAAAGGAGTGGGTTAGGAGAGGTTGTGTAATTCACATAACCATTTGGGTGACCCATATTACTGAGATGCTGCCATCTTGGCTTCTGTCTAGCTGGAAGGTGGTGCAAAAGAGTTGAGTAGGAGCTGTATAGGAGTCAAGCTAGGTAATGACACATAATCTTTTCAACTCACATTACATTGCTGGAAATTATGATCTATCTATGTACCTAGAAAGAAGAGTAAAAAGACTTGGTAATTGTCTGTCACATGGAGTTTCTAGACAATGTGAGAAGAAAGAGATTGCCAAAGAGCCTATGAGTGAACGCAGGTTTAAATATTGGCAAAAAAGATAAAAGAGTCACTGCAGTTGACCCCTGAACAACATGGGGGTTAGGGGTGCTGACCCCTGTGCAGTTGAAAACCCACATATAACTTTTGACTCCCCCAAAACCTTACTAATAGCCATCTGTTGACCAGAAGCCTTACCAATAACAGAAACAGTCGATTAACACAGATTTTGTATGTTATATGTATTATATACTGTGTTCTTACAGTAAAGTTGCTAGAGAAAAGAAAATATTAAAATCATAAGGAAGAGAAAATACATGTACAGTACTGTACTTATTTATTGAAAAAAATTCTCATGTAAGTGAACGTATGCAGTTCAAACCCATGTTGTTCAGGGGTCAACTGTAGCTATTAAAATGATCGTTTAAGCCAGAAAAGTCCAAGAAAATCAGATCAAGTATGAAGAGAGTTTAATAAGGTGACCAATTAAATGACTAATGTATGAATGGATCTTGTTGTTATATACTAGCAAAAACCACTTAGAAAAAGCAGGCAAAATAAAGATCCCTATAGATTTAGATTTGATTTACCTGTGATTTGGGGAGTCTTTTAGAATTCTGGAGTCTAAAACCAAAATCAAAAGGGCATTCAACTTTTGGATGGTGGAGGAGTCAGACAATGGGAAAAAAAAAAAAAAAGCAACTGACATTACCTAGTATGTATACAGTAAAGCAAAAGGAGCTAAAAAATGCCTAACTGAAGGTAAAGGAGAAAGGAAGCCCTGAAGAGTTTCTAGAGATAGGTGGTGGTAAATGGGAACTAAATTTATAGGCTTAGAATTACTAGTTTAAGGGTGTGTTTTTTTAAGTGTCATATGTTTCATTTAGACTTTTACCTATATTCTTTTATTTTAATAAATGAAAATATCTGGAGGTTTTTGTTGGGTTCATGTGGGGCCTTAGCCCTCAAAACTGTTTTTTCCAAAATTTTCTATAGGTGTGTTTCTCAATCTTGGATGGACATCAGAATTACTGGGGGAGCTTTTTAAAAAGCCCTGGTGCATGAAACCAGTTAAATCAGAATCTCCAGAAGTGGGACGTAGATGTCAGCATTTGTTAAAGTTCGTCAGATGATTCCCAGTGTGCTGCCGCAGACACTGGTGGGGAATGGGTGGTTTGAATCCTCTAACAGCCCAGCATAGGTGGAGGTGAGGCCACAGTGTACCCTGCGGTGTTGGGCTGAAGGACACCAATGATGATTGTCTCAAAATTTTCTGTCTTGCTATGTGGCCTTTTTCCTGGTCCTTGGGATAGAGAGCAGGCCTTGTAGGAGTTGTTTTGGTCTGTGTCTGTGCTCATTGGTGTTTCCAGGTTGCTGACTTCTTCAGCTCCAAACATGGGGTATATGAGGCAAGAAGAAAGCCAGGTACCCAGCACTGTAACCTTCCTCAGCTGCTGGAGTCCCTGATTGGTCTGCTTTCTGCCTTCTGCCTTCTTCCTTTTACCTTTTGGACTCAAGTTCTTAAGTTTGTTTTACATATAGTGTCCAGGGTTTTTAGTTGTACAGTTGATCCTTGAACAACACGTATTTGAACTGTGCGAGTCCACTTACATGCAGATCTTTTTTTTAGTAAGTATTGGAAAATTTTTTAGAGATTTACAACAATTTGAAAAAACTCTCAGATGAACCTCATAGCCTAGAAATACCAAAAAAAAAGAAAAAGAAAAGAAAAAGTTAAATATGTCATGAATGCATAAAATATATGTAGATGTTTGTCTGTTTTATTATTTAGTGCTATAAAATATACACAAATTTATTATAAAACATTAAAATTGATCAAAACTCATGCTAATCCAAGACCATACATGGTGCCATTCTTCATAAAGAGAATTGTAAACGAATGTAAAGACCCAGTATTAAATCATAACTGCATAAAATTGACTGTAGTACCTCCTGTACTGCTGTAATAATTTTGTAGCCACCTCTTGTTGCTGTTGTGGTGAGTTCAAAGCGTTGCAAGTATCTGCTTAAAACACGGTGTGACTAATATCTCTGTGTGAGCAGTTCATCTGTCTAGTAAATACGTATCCCAGCAAAAGGTGATCTCTTGCAGTCCTTACATATTTTTCATCATGTTTAATTCACTACGGTAAACCTTGAATAACACCATGGGACCTATATGAAGTGCCACCAGTGATGCTGGAATTGCTCCCAAGAGGCAGAGGAAAGTCATGATGTTACAAGAAAAAGTTGAATTGTTTAACATGTACCATAGATTGAAGCCTGCAGCTGTGGCTTTCCACCATTTCACGATAAATGAATCTCATATAAGGACCACTATAACAAAAGAAAAGGAAATTCGTGAGGCCATTGCTGCAGCTACGCCAGTGGGCGTGAAAACCTTGCATTTTTTGCGAAGTACCTTTTTAATCACATATTGAAAAATGCAGCTTTTATGTGGGTGCAAGATTGCCTATTGGCTCTAATATGATTTAAGAAAAAGTGAAATCACGAAACTTAAAGCAAAAGGAAGGTAAAGGATCTGAAGCAAGAGAATTAATGCCAGCAAAGAATGGTTTGATAATTTTAGAAAGAGTTTTGGCTTAAAAAAATGTTAAGATAACAAGGAGAAGCAGCTTCTGCTGACCAAGGGGCAGCAGATGAGTTCCCAGACATCAAGAAGATCACTTAGGAGAAAGGATATCTTCTTTTTTTTTTTTTTTTGAGGGTAGTGTCACTGGCACTCACATGTGGGACCCGAACCGGGGCCGCTGGCTTCCCAAGCCAGCACTTAACCGCCACGCCACTCGGCCAGCCCGAGAAAGGATATCTTACTGAACAGATATTTAATGCAACATGAAAGTACCCTATTCTGGAAAAAAAAAAGTGCCACAAAGGACATTTATTAGCAAGCAAGAGAAGGGAGCATCAGGATTTAAGCGATAGACCGACTCTGCTGTTTTGTGCAAATGCAGTTGGGTTTGTGATCAGGACGCCCTTCCCTATGAAGCTGCTAAGCCCTGAGCACTGAGGGAGAAAGGTGAACCCCAGCTGTGAGTCATTGGGGTGTACAGCACGAAGGCCTGGACAAGAGCACTTTTTCTGGATTGGTTCCGTTGATACTTTGTCCCTGAAGTCAGAACGTACATTGTCAGTAAGGGGCTGCCTTTTAGAGCTCCTTTGGTATTGGACAGTGACCCTGGCCACCTAGAGTCCCATGAGTTCAACACCAAAGATTTTGAAGTGACCTATTGCCCCACACACATCTCTAATTTAGCCTCTTGATCAGGTCTTAGGACCTTTAAGACTGAACACACTGTACTCTATGGAAAGGACTGTCAACACTATGGAAGAGAACCCCAATAGGGAGAACACTGTGAAGGTCTGGAAGCATCACACCGCTGAAGATGACATTGTCATTCTAGAAAAAGCTGTGAACGTCGTCAAGCCTGGTGAAGAACAGTGTCAAGAGGTCGTGCATGACTTCACGGTATTTATGACAGAGCCAATCAAAGGAATCATAAAAGAGATTGTGCATATGATAAGAACGTGGGGGTGAATGTTTTCAAGATATAGATCTTGGAGAAATTCAAGAGGTAATAGACACCACACTGGAATTAACAAAAGATGACTTGATGGAGATGAGCGCTTCCAGACTGGTGCCAGATAACGAGGAGGCAGATGTAGGAGAAGAAGCGGTGCCAGAGAACAAAGTGACAGTACACTGTCTGGCAGAAGGGTTCTGATTATTCAAGATGGCTTTTGACTTCTTTTATGACATGGACCCTTCTGTGATGCAGGCCCTGAAACTAAAGCAAATGATGGACGAAGGATTGGTACCACATAGAAACATTTTTAGAAAAATGAAAAAGCAAACACAGATGAAGAAATTTATGATGATCCACTCCCATTCAATGAATAGTAAATAATCATCATGGCATACAGTTAATAAGCTAATCTGTTATGTGTGTGTGTGTGAGTCTTCATGTGAAAATCTAATTACTGTACGGAGCTACATGAGACATTTTTGTGTCATCATTGTCGCCTAAAGAGTCATCATGTAAGAACATTGTGTGCAAGACTTGTATGGCAATGGATAGCCTATCCTTATATAGGCATAAGTTGAGTGGTATTTAATATAAAATTAATAATATGTTAGTTTTCTTACTGTTTTATGACTGCTTTCAAAGAATTACATTACTGTACAGTATGCCTCTCGTAATTGGGATTTGGCGTATCAGCTTATCATCACAGGGAAGTTGTTTTTTAAAAAACTGCGACTGTTTCTTGTATAGTATTACAAATGTGACTGTAATACTGTATACCATAAAACTTTCATAACAATTCATTCATTAATGTATAGGTTAGAGTACTGTAAAGGAATTATATCAATTATACTAAGTTACCATGAATCAATCTTATTGCTGCTGCTTTGTTATCAATGCATAAATCGTTATACCTGTAAACAAATATGAATTTCTTTTTCACATTCTCTTTTCAGTTTTGATGTCTAGTGTTAGTAGTACGTATAACATCTACAGTGTTTTGTGTTATATAAGACAATATTGATGTAGGTATTGACAGATGATTCATCTGGTAAACAGACAACGTAAATTTATGGTACCCTTAAATCCAGTACAGTACTGTAAACATATTTTCTTTTATGATTTTCTTAATAACATTTTCTTTTTTCTAGCTTACTGTATTGTAAGAATATGGTATATAATGCATATGACATGCAAAATATGTGTTAATTCATTGTTTATATTACCAGCAATACTTCCAGTCAACAGACAGCTATTTTTTTTTTTTTTTTTTGAGGGCAGTGTCATTGGCTCTCATATGTGGGACCCGAACCGGGGCCACAGGCATCCCAAGCCAGTGCTTAACCACCGCGCCACTCGGCTGGCCCGACAGACAGCTATTAATAGTTAAGTTTTGGGGAAGTCAAAGTTACATGCGGATTTCCAGCCGCATGGGCAGGTTGGCACTCCTCACCCCTGCATTAAGGGTCTACCGTACTTGGCTGGAAGACTTAGAAAAAACACTATTTTACTCTTATTATTTTGAAAGTAGAAGTCTCCTTCACATCTACCTTTGCTATATATTTTTTCCAATACCATATTTATCTAAATGATAATTTATTTAATTATATTAGAAAACTATTTTGTCAGGAATGTACCACCTAGTAAACATATTGGGCATTTTTTATTTTTTTCACATTAAATCAGATAATTAAGTTTATTAGGTGGAAATTATTTATATATAAGTAATAGTTTTGAAAATGCTGTTATTGACTTCAGTGTCTCTTAATTCTAGTGATTATAGGCACTGTTACATTCATAGAAGTGATATCTGGACTTTTAGTGGGTGTGTAGCAGTGATTCTTCAATGGAGAATCATTTGGACAATCTTTTTCATATGATATTTCTTCAAAAGAAGGTATTAATAGCTATAATTAATGAATGTCTACACCAAGCCAAAATAGACATTTATTTGCTAATGTGGGGTGTTTTTTTTTAAACTGGAAAAAAATGTGGGTTTTCAAGCTCTTTTAAAGTGTGCATTTGAAGATTCTGTATGTCCATTTCCTGCCTGCTCCCCTCCACAGCTCTCCTTCTAAAAAGAGATTAATGCTTTTAATCTTTGCATGTCTGATCAGTACACTTTTTAAAAATATTATACTGGTGTATTGTTATGCCCTACCTTGTGGGTTTAGTATACTTTTCCTTTTATTAATCTGTTGGAAATTCAAGTGTGGAGATGTGATAAGTTTTTTGTAGCACATTGAAAGAGCATTTAAACCACACTCTTAATTTTCTTTTCTGTAGTTGGAGTTATTGTTGGACATCAATTTCAAGCTCAACTGCTTTTCACTTACATTGTAGCAGATAATTTTAGTTATAGATAATTCATGATATTTCAATAAAGTCCACATCCTCTTTAGTAAGAGGTCTATTTGTTAGTAATTAAAATAATACTGAACATTGCTGCATGTTGCATTAGAAAGAAGATATTTTAAATGTTCATCTTCAGTTTCTATGCATTTTGTAGAATGATGTCTTCAGGCTTGTGAACTGAGTCAGGGCTTTGCGTCTGTGGCTCTTTCTGGTGTTCCTTCTCCTACGCGTCTTCCAGGGAAATGAGTATGAAATTACCCTTGCCCTGGAGTACCCTGTAACTCAAGAATGGTCACATAAAAGGTTTAATTTCAAATTCATGCCATCTATGTCTCTGCCTCTCAGCCCTATTTTCCATTTGTGGTCGTTATTTTAAAATCTATTTATATTGCGCAAACAGTAGATGTGATTTAGCTATTCCATCTACTTAGAACATAACTGAGTATCAGTAGGAAAAGAGTTTCTGTGTGGCCATATTGGGCACAAAAACTCATGCACTTTACCTAGAACCTCGCAGATGTTCGGCTATATTGATAATGAGCAATGGTGTGTTACCTTTCAATCCTTAAATTACAGAGAACTTAAATAATATTAGTACCAGTAGGAACAGCAATTCCAGAAGCTGAAACCCCTACACCTTTTACAGTTGGCACAAATCTTAGTCATAAAATTGTCTATGCCCTTTAATCTAGTAATTCTCCTGAGAGAGAGAGAGAAAGAGAGAGAGAGAGAGAGATCCTAAGAAAGTTATCTGAAATGCGTAGGAAAGGCTGTATACAGAGTCACATGAAACTGTGCTTGTGATCAGTTATTCAGCGAAATCACAGCTAAGATTGTAAACGATGCCATGACTACCTCAACATGCCTGTAACAGAAAGCATTATGATGTAGACTTAGAATTCTTAAAGTGCGTTAGAGTAATAGCATAAATGCGAAGAGCACGACTAGTTGTATATTCATGTGTATGTGTGTGCCACAGGCACAGAAAAGGCAAGCCGCCGAAAGGTTTTCTGTTGGGTGGTGTCTTTAGGGCTTGGAATGATGGGCTATTTTTAAGTGTATTTCTTTTGTTTTTCAAATATCCCAATGGGAGAGGAGGAGTATGCATTTTGTTTATTTTTATTTATTGTTTTTACTTCTCTCTCTCTTAATTTAGAAGCATGTACCTCAGTGTAAATAGCATAGCAACTCAGGATAAGGGCTTGTTTCCTGGTCCGTCCTGGGGACCTGAGCTGCCACCGCACAGCACCTGGTCTCCCAAAAAGGAACCCTGGACAAGTGTGTTTAAATGCTCTTTGGCATGTGCTGTTCCTTTTAGGATACTTTCTGCCCGGCGTTGACTCTTCACATGGACGAACACTCAGCTGTTGAGACATTGGGCAGACAGCTTATGCTCAGAGGCCCTAGGGAACTGAGGGAGGCAGAAGCAGTTGTGTTGCTGTGGAAGAGAGTACGAGAGCCTTAGTCAGTCACATGCAGGAGGGACTTGTTTTGCCTCTGACACTGTGGCTTCTTTCTGCCCCACAGCTGGCCCTGAAGGACCCGGTGCACACAGTGTCCCTGCAGCAGTTCCTCTACGAGAAGCTCAAGGCACAGCAGGAGCTGCTGGGAGAGCAAGGCTTCCAGTCCCTCATGGAGACAGTGGACACCGAGATTGTCACCCAGCTGCAGGAGTTCTTGCAGGGCTTCTGAGCCACACGACGCTGGCTGCTTCCCCTCTTGAAACGAGCCCAGGAACCCGGCCTGCCGTCGGTGTGCCGGAGCCTGTGTATGAAAATAAGGAAGAGAAGACCACACATTTTTTACTACGAAATTCATCAAATAAATGTAAATCCCGCATAACGAAAGTCACAAACCTATTCCTCAAAAAGAATTTAATTTTATATTTATGAGGGGCCCTGTGTTTACTAGAGATAGATTTGATGACAATAGCTGCTTAGTTTCCTGTTGAGAGAAGAAACTGTTTGATGACCTTTTAATCATGTGCTCTTAATATTTGAGAAGATGAAGGGTGATATCTGAGATGTTATTCTGCAACCAAAATTAGTTAAATTTGGCTGCCTTATCCCTTTTTTAAGCTAATGAAACTACCAGTTTGAAAAATGACAAAGCTGTGCAGATGCAATTACAGAAATTTGTGCACCCAGGCAAAACTATATAAATGGTGACACATATACATCACTGAGATTATCTTGCAAGGGAGTTCCTTTCATCTGACAAAGAAGACATGTTTTATCAGACAAATGCTTTTATTTTCATTCTAGTAATTTGATACAGGAATTAGTAAAAGGATTTTTTTTCCATTTTATTTTCAGTAATTACATTTAGTCTGTAACTGCACATTCGAAGGCTCACAGACGTGAGCCTGTGGTACTGCGATTTGGTCCTAGTTCCTTTGTTCCTCTGAAGGCCAGGGGCCCTGGGAGCGCCAAGAAGACTCGGGCAGCCCGCAGGCCCCGGGCTGTGGCCGGGCTGTGACAGGATGGTCAGCATTTGCCCATCGCAGGCTCCTCAGGGCTGGGGGGCGTCAGGGCCTCATGATGTGTACCAACTGATGGACACGTCTTCCTTATTCCTCCAACATGCAGTACCAAAAAGGGGGGGAAAGGAGAAAATAAAGCCTTACTGTGTTATACTCGCCATTTATTAGAAGAAACTTTTAAAGCATTTTCAAGGAAACACTCAAAAACAAAGTTGGAAAATGTCTGATCTTTCTATAGAAAGTTGGGAACAGTATGTAACTGCAGGAAACCCACTGCCCCTTTGTAAACTGTGGAACCCAAAATGTATGGAAATATTGGATGTTTTCGGCAAGGGAAAAAAAATGTGGTCCAAATTAAATTTTCCAAAGAGACCTCACCGTTGCTCTGTCTGATTATTTTTCACGCTCCACAAAATATGAGCTCATAAAAATGGCGCAGTGAGTCTCATGGGGAAGCTTTCTCTCCTGTGCTGGTGTTGGCGCTGCCCTTGAAGGTGGTAGTGCCGCATGTAGCAAATCCTAGTCCCCCTCTGAGCTTCTCTTTTCATTTAAAGACTGAAAGCTTCTGTAATATGACTATTATAGAAATGATACTTTATCATTTGTACTCAGTTCGCAAGACCGATCTAAGAAGAAGAATTTCTTTTTGTTGACAGAACTGTTTTCATTTGAGGCACTGTTCCCATGAGTGCTATCAGAAATTCTCAAACATGCACCAGTTTTTTAGTTATAGCGAAGTACTCACCTTTATAGTTCCTCACAGATTTCCTTACAATATTATAGCAAATATTACCTAAAGAGCCACTTTGCAAAAGAAGTAAAAAATGTTTCTCCAGAAGAGCGTTTGATTCACTTTTTTTTTTAACTCAAAGGTTAAATAGGCTTTCTAAGTAGCTCAGAAAAAAAAAAATCATGTATCTTGAATTTTTAAGTGCTTAGTTAAGACATAAAATGTAATTATGGATTTACAGATTTTTTTTCATTAATGCAGCCTTATAGCACACAAGTTAAGTTTTGGGCGAACAACTCAGGCAGGCCTCTGTTTGAACTGTGGCTCCTGATACAAAGTAATGATCATTTTTGTTCATTCATTTTATTTTATATTCCAAAGAGTTCTCCCACCCTCTGCCAAAGGCCCATGTGGCCAACAGTAACATTTTAAAGATTTTATTATAAATGGTTCCTCTTCTGTCTCCTACCAGTCAATTTAGAGAAGCCACATCATTATACGAGTCTGTGTACTCAATTTGTTGATTCATAGGTAAGTTACAGACCCTGCACCCCCTGATGCTTCAGCATACCTCTAAGCGTGGCATTTCTCTACATATGCACTAATGCCATATACTTAAGGAGTTAATATTAACGCAGTTATATCTAATAAACAGTTTGTATTGCAATTTTCCCAAATACCTCAAAGATGTATTTTATGTGATGCCCATTTGTTTTATGATCCAGAATCCATTGAATGTTTTATACGTTGACAGGTGTTTTATTGAATGTCCATTATTGGGCAGTGTTCTAATTATTTCCTCATGATTGGATTTATGGTAACATATTTGGTGGGAAGACTCCATTGGTAATGTTTACTCGCCATCATATCACATCAGGAGGCACGGAATGTCAGGTTGTCTCTGTTGATGACGATATAGTGGTTTAGACGGTGACTGCCAGGTCTTTCCATTATAAAGGTAAGTTTTCAAAGAACTTGACAGTCCTAGAAATTCCCAGTGGTGTTTTTGTTTTGTCTTTTTACCTTGGAGCTCTTAAACACTCTTAGGTTACCTTTCATTTAGGAAAAGTTGTGCAATTTTATTTGAACCTAGAAAAGTTGTGTGACTGAGTGATGGAAAAGATGTATTGAACCTGGCACAGGTTTCATCAACCTTCTTAAGTCTCTGAAACTCGATTATTGTTAGGGCACACCTCTTAGCCAAGAGTCCTCTCTCTCTCTCTCTCTCTCTCTCTCTCTCTCTCTCTCTCTCTCTCTCTCTCTCTCTCTCTCTCTCATCTATCTATCTGTATCTCTCTATCTATCTGCCTCCCTCTTCCCTCCTCCCCCCCAGCCCCTTGTGTCTTGAAGAGGTATGTAGATCTTTGTAATACCAGTATTACCTGAACTCACGTACCACTCAAAGTGAAGGCAAGCGCTGCCTCTCTCATTTCATTACCCAAAACACTCCTTTCAGATTTGGAAACTATTGGCAAACAGGCAAATGTGCAGCAATATACTTTTAACTTTACAAATACTTTTATCGTATTTGGGCTGAGGTGAAAAGGCAGAAACATGCCTGACTTTAGAGTGTTCCTTTAGAGTGGTTTAGGATGAGAAGCAGTACTCTATCAGCTGACACAAGGAGAAAAAAAATAAGCATGTCCTCAAATGGGAAGCTCTGATGTTGCCACCTCCACTGGACTGTGGCATCTGGAGCAGCAGTGTCAAGTCGCCTTTCTCCCCTTGAGAAGAAACTGCATTTGGCCCCAAATGCATCCAAATTATGCAGAACCTGATGTGCATGAGGTGGTGAAAACCAGCCCAGCCGTCTGTGGACCTTGAACTTTCCCACTACCCCATGCTGTTTGTTGTCTGCAGTTGAGCTTTAGAGCCCATGGGTGAGTACCCTAATACCCTGGAAAATGGATAGAGCTCTTGGTCTGAATTTCTCCATTTTTAATTGTGGGCAGTTGAACCCCTGGCCTAAAGGACTCCATATTGTCTGAAGCACTTGGATAAAATTTGCAACTGAGAGATATTGACTACATTTTCTCTTGAATTCTTTCTTATTGTAAGAAGTACTCTCCTATTAGCCAAAACTCCTTAACAAGCAAGATTTGCTCCTTGTTCAGCTAATGCCTGCATCCAATTCATTTGGGCCTGTTGGAATTGATTTAGCCAAGTGTGCTTTGAAGAACTGTCTAATGCAAGAAGGAATGTATGTATCGATGTCTGGTCATCCTGCCCTTTTTCCCTCCAGAGTAAAACATTGATTTTCATGCCACTTTTATTTCCCAGTAGGGCAAAAATAGAATGCAAGTAACTGCCTAGAACAGGTATGAGTCCGGGGAGGCTTAATGCATTTATACCTGTCTGCCGCTAGGCAGATGGTTTTAAAGTTGGAAATTGGCCTTATGAGTAGAATTCTGCTTGTTGGGGATTTTTATTTCAAGGGGTTAAAGCAGCAAAGTCTGGAGATGAGACTTGAGTATATTTTCTCAGTAGCTCATAAGTGTGTACACTGAACTCAGAAGTGTATTGACAGCAGCCAGGAAATGAAACTCTATTGACAGATCTGGAGGTAATCGCAAACTAATTATGAGCTCTGTGTAGGCAAGGAAGGCAGCTCAGTTTCTTTCTTCTTTGGATTGAAAGGCACATGTCTTGTGCTGTCTCTGCCAGTGAAATCAATATTGGGAAATGGCCTTTTCCTTTCAGCCTTGTGTGTGCTTGACTACGGCACAATGTATTGACAGCAGCTGAACCAGGTGAGAAAAATCCAATATTTTATTATACTTACTGGATAAAACTGCTAAAGGCAGCTCAGTATGGAAATACGGAAACCCAAACTGACTGAAGTAATTGATTGAGGGATTGATTATTTTAGAAGGCTTTTTTTACCTTTCAAAAGGAATAAATATCTTGTATAGGTATTCTTAAAGGAACAAGGTAGACCTTTTATTTATAGTAATCTTTTAGTCATAGAATGACTAAAGCAGGAAGGGCATCAGAGAGAGAGAGAATTTATTCTAATGATACCATTTCGCAGATGAGGAAGTGGGCCCAGAAAGGTGAGGCCTACAGCCTTGGGTCTCTGGCTCCTCCTCCAAAGTACTTCCAGTAATATTTCTTTTTTAAAACATGTCAATGGTTGCCTAAGTTTACAATGTATTTTAAACTAATCTAGTTCTACCCTGAAATAACACACTTTTTCATGTGTAGTGACGGTACCTTATAATAGTATTCCCCATTCCTCCCTCCTGCCCCTTCTGATGTTGCTGTCACTCATTTTACTTATCCACATGGTGTGATCAGCTAATACATTTTACTATTACTTTAAATGGTTACTTTTTAGATCAACTAAGGCTTTAAAAATCTAAGGTTTGCTTTTACCTTCATTTATTTCTCCCAACACTCATCTTTATGTAGATCCAAATTTCTGACATATATGATTTTTCTTTTGACATTTATTTGCAGAGCAGGTCTTCCAGTGATGAATTCCCTCAGTTTTTGCTTGTCTGGGAAAGTACTTATCCTTCACTTTTTTTTTTTTTGTTTTTTTAGCTGAGCCATCCTGCCACCTGTTGGCAGCTCAGCAGCAGCTCAGCTCGGGCTGGGCATCGAACTGCTGTTGCTCAGAGCTCAGCTTGCACTCTTGAGCGAGCTCTTAACCAACTGAGCCACTTGGCCAGCCCTATCTTTCACTTTGAAGGATACTTTTGCTGGGTACAGAATTCTAAGCTGGTGGATTTTTTTTCTTTTTTTAATACCTTAACTCTTTCACTTCACTATCTTCTTGCTTGAAAAGAAGCCCACTATTCTTGTCCTTGTTCCTCTATAGGTGACGTGCTTTTTCCTCCTTCCTCTGCCTTCTTTCAAGATAGTTCTCTTTGTCTTTGGTTTTCTCCAGGTTGAGCATGATATGCTGAGGTGTTATGTTTTTGATTTATTTCTGTTACGGTGTTTTTTATTCCTAACCTTTATTTGTGATTCTTTCTTAGAATTTCCATCCTCTACATTACCCATCTGTTCTTGCATGCATGTTGTCTACTTTTTCCATTAGAGCCTTGGACATATTAAGCATAGTTATTTCAAATGCCCTGTCTGATAATTCGAACATCTGTATCCTACATGAGTCTCGTTCTGATGGTTGCTTGAGATTCTCTCTGACGTCTTGTTTGATCACAGATCTTGGTCTCTGTTTTGCCTGCTTTACATTATGCCTTGTAATTTTTTTTGCTGAAAGCTGGATGCACTGTATGGAGTAATTGGAACTGAGATAGTTTTCTAGCCTGAGCATTTATGTTAATCTGGCTAGGAATTATGCTGTGTTTAATGCTTGCTGTAGCTATTGGTGCTAAAGCTTTCAAATTCTTCTGGATCCCTTGTTTTTGTTTCCCCTCTTTTTTTTTTTTTTTTTGAGGGCAGTGTTACTGGCCCTCATATGTGGGCCTGAACTGGGGTGTTTCCCCTCTTGATTTGGGGTTCCCCTAAGTACATCTTCTCAGAGAGAACCCATGTCTTGTAGCTCTTTCGGGGGCAATCCACTGTTATACTGGAACCCTGTTGGTGTGGTGGTGTGTGTTCTCTAATCTTAAGATTAAATCTCAAGTCTCATAGTAGGCTTGAGTCTGTGGCCTGTGACCTTCACATGTGTTTCTTCTTGGAGAGCTTTTCCCATCTGAGGTGAGACTGGAAGGCAATAAGGGGCTGGATGAGAGGAATGACCGTCTCCCCAGCTTTAGGACAAGGCTCTGGTAAAGTCTTTCCCCTGGGGAGTAGGCAGCCTTCTGTTATAAGTAAAGCTCTGGGCATATTTCACAAACACTACTCTTTGCCTCCACCTGCCAACGCCATGAGGGACTCTTCCTCTGCCCTCACTATGAGCAGTCGGTGGGGCTCCCGGAGGTCATGCTCTCCACAGCAAGGGGCCTTCCCTCCGACTGTGGCCCCCAGTACTTAGCCAGCCAGTTCAGGGCTGCAGCACTTCGCTCCAGGTTAGTAGGTTTTGGCTGTGACTCTGGGTTTGCCTGTTGCTCCACATTTCGGGGAGACAGTTTGCCCTGCAAACTCAATTCTTTGATGAGTTCAAGAAAGGTCACTGGATTTCAGTTTGTCCAGTTGTTTTCCAATGACTTTCAAGCCTTTTATATATTGGAGCTGAAATAGTCCACTGTAACCTCTGTATGGCCTCCCATTGTCTAAATAACCTGAAGCAGAAGAAAAATTCTTTAGAAGAATAACCATTTTATTTCTGAAATAATTTAGAAATAGCAGTTGAAAAACTGATAAAACAAAAGAAAAACCTTTCAAGCAAATGACATGGCCAATTGCTTTTTTTTTTAATTTTTTATTATTAGTTTCAATTGCTTTTTAATAACAGTTTTCCTCATTATGAAAGCAACACATGTTTATTGTAAACGGTTAAAAATACTGCGAAGTACAGGGAAGGAAATATAAATTGCCCATAATAATCTTACTACTCAAAGAGAACCAGTTAACTTTTTTCTGTATTTTATTTTTCTTCACTGTGTATAGATAGAAACACATGCCACCCAAATTGTGATCATACTATTGTAGTATCCTTTCATTATTAGTCTACTGCCCATTTATTCACCGTATTATAGTTAAACACTTTCTCATGTCATTTAAATATTCTTTAAAACTACAGTATCTGCATAAAAATCCATTATAAAGATGTATCACCTGTTTGAACATATTACTGTGATGGACATTCTTGATCTTAAATCCTTCATTCAGTACATCTCTTAAAATTTCCTTAAAATCGCTAGAAACAGAATTAGTAGGTGAAGAGTTACTAATAGTGAGAAGGTACTAATATTCTTATGCTTTTGATATATGAGTAGGTCAGTTACTTTTTGGGTGGCAAAGGTTTTCTCAATAGAGGTGCCCCAGGTGCTGTTGGGCATCCCATAAGACTCATCTTCCTCTTACCTTCTCTTAGCACCATGGAGATGCTGTGTCTGACCCCACCTTTTGTAGTGTTAGCATAGAATAGTTCGTGACATTCAAGTCTCGTATTACAAGAGATAGAGTACAGAGGAAAGAACCCAAGCTTTATAATCCTGGGTGAGTCTCTGATTATCTACAACTTAAGCAATTTCACTTTCCTGAGCTGCTTCATTTTTCTCATTTGTAAAATGGGAATAATTGCTTCCTTTCCAGGTGGTTGTAAAAATTAAATATTCAACTTTCATCGAACCAATTATTGAGTGCCTATATATAACAGGCACTATACTGGGTGCTAAGCATACAGTGATAAACAAAAGCACGCAAGACTTTTGTTTTGCTTTGAGCTTTCAGTCTACTTGAAAAGGCATCCATCAGATAAGTCTGCAAATAAATGTCAAAATGGAGCTGGCCTTGAGCTCTAAGAGCATCTGATAGGCCAATCTGACCTCAGGGAGTTAGAGAAAGCTAGGCATTTCTGTGGAGGAGCTGATGGAGATGAGATGTGAACAAGGAGATGATGGCATGGAGGGTAGGACGGACAGTGAGTCTTCTCAGAGGGAGCAATGTATGGAAAGGCTCTGTGGGAGCATGAAGGAGCAAGCAGGAAAGTCTGAGGGCTCCCCTGTGGCTGGAGCTGGAAGAGCAGGGGAAGGAAGCACGGTGCAGGACCTGTCCTCCATAGGATCGTGTTGGCCAAGTTAAGTTTTTGTCATTTTCCCAAGAACAGTAGGAAACAGAGAGTGGAAGGCGAAGGGTGGGTTGAATAAGCAGTTGGATGGGTTGCAAGTGTTAATGAGGAATGAACTGTGATTGCAGGAGTGGCTGATAAGCAACTTCTTAGGACTGGCAGGCAGAGGTGGTGAGCCATGGAGATACTAAGGTTACTGCTTCAGCAGGAGCAGTTCCAGGTATGATAAGGGTCAGTGTGGGCTGAGGAAGAGTTCTACTTGATTACATTAGTCAGACCTCTCCTACCCTCTGCAACAGGCCACAGCCCAAAGGAAAAGGTTTTCTGTTATTTTTGGTTTGCAAAAGGGTGGAGTAATTGAAAAACATGTCTGTAAAGCACCTAGCACATAGTAGGTGCTTTACAAGTGAGCAGGTCCTCATTTGACTGTTGCTGCCACCACTGAACTGTATCCTCAGTCCACGCTCTTTAAAGTCATTTTAGAATTTCTTCCCGAAACGGAACTAGGAAATGCCTATAATTCAACTCTATAATGAATATTGTTTTGGCAAGGTGTTCTGTGGTGTGGTGTAGGTAACATCTTGTAGTCAAAATCATTCGCTGGGACTACATCTCCAGCATTTAAGTCATATTCTGGTTATTGTTTCATCTATATTCATCCTTTTCAGAAATACATCCATTCTTTAATGTGAGAAATAGAAGTAACCACATCCTGAAAGATGACTGTTTGCTCAGGCTGCCATAACAAAACACCACCCACTAGGTGGCTTAGAACAACAGAAACTTACTCACTCATAGTGCTGGAGGCTGAAAGTCCAAAATTGAGGTGTCGGCAGGGGTGGCTCCTTCTGAAACCTGTAGAGGAGAATCCTTCCTTGCCCCTTAAGCCTCCTTATGTTTGCTGCACTCGGCATTCCTTGGCTTGTAGATGCATCACTCCAGTCTCTGCCTCTGTTGTCACATGGGCACCTTCTCCTCCCGCCTCTTTTCTCTTGTGAGGAGAACAATCATTTGGACTCACTATATCTGCAATGACCCCATTTCCAAATAAGGACATATTCCGAGGCACTATGGGTTAGAACTTCAACAGTTTTTTTGTGGGGAGGACACAATTCAACCCATATCAGAGGCTTTAAAAAACACATTAGCTATTTCTCTATTCACTAGCCTGATGATAATGTGTCTGATACCTGAAGGATCAGTTCTGTGGAGGGAATGACAGTCCTAAAAATAAAACCTAGATCTGAATGCACTCATGGACTGTGGGATGCGTTTTGCCATGATTTGAGGCTAAATCTGCAGACAGGAGTGCCTGGCATATTTGGTGAACACAGCCCCTCAGTAGCCATTAAGCTCCTTGCAAAGGAGTCAAATGTTCAAGGCCATTTACTAATCTTGCTTCAAAATGGTTGCATGAAAGTATAAGTGATTCACTGCCACATCTTAAAGATGTTCCTTGGTTTCCATCTTACTTTTCAGTTAGGATAAATAATTGACCAGAAACCACAATTAGATGTTCATGCATTATCCCAAGGCATTGAAGTTGCACAGAAGGACTGGGTTTTGCTGAGCCTAAGAAGAATACAAAGTAAATTGCAATAAACAAAATCCACTTCAGCACCATTTTGTTCAATTTAAAATGATAATGATACTCAGGCTGCCTACAGCTGCACTAAATTTATGCTCCATTCTTGATTTGGCCTCCAGAAACCAACAACAACATTCAATTTAGCTGCTGTTTTGAGTTGTGTACTGGGAGGAGCATGGACTCTAGAATTATATCTGAATTTGATTCCAGGCTCCAACTCTTGGTTTTCCTACCTTGGAAGACAGAATAGCGGTGCCTCCAAGGTGTCTGTACCCTAATCCCTGGAAACCGAATATTTATCTTACACAGCAAAAGGGTCTTGGCCAATCTGATGAAGGTACAGACCTTGAGAGGGTCCTGTATTATTCAAGTGGACCCAATCTACTTGATTTCTTAGCGATGCTTTCTCAGCTGTGCTTGGAGATTTAATGTAGGAAAAAGGGTCAGAGATGTTGTTGGCTTTGAAGATGGAGGAAGGGACCATGAGCCAAGGAATGCAGGTGGTCTCTGGAAGTTGCAGAGAAATTGAAAATAGCTTCCATCCTAGAGCTCCAGAAGAAATCCAGGCCTGTGAATGCCTTGATTTTAGGATTTCTAACTTCTAGCATCAAAAACTAATAATGTTGTGTTTTAAGCCACTAAGTTTGTGGTCATTTGTAAAGCAGTAATAGAAAACCAGTACACCCACTTACTAGCTGTATGACTTTCTGAGTCTTGGTTTTCTCATGCATAGAAGATAATATAATAATACTGATCATGTGCATGTACAGTTTATGTATGGATTATGTGTGTAAAATCCATTGTTAATCACACCACGACTTAGCATTCGGAGTCCAGTCCTGAAGAGTCTGATGACTTTCTCTCAGATGTCTAACCTCCAATTTGGGCCCAGCTGTCATCGGGAGAGGGTGCGTCTGGTCCATAGTCCACACCTTCTATTCAGTGTGTGACATGTGGACCAGCAGAATCAGCCTCACGTGGATGCTTGTGAGAACCACCAAATCGCAGTCAGAATCTTTTTTTTAATTATTACTATTAGTTTCAGGTATAAAACAGTGCACTAATTACGCTTTTCACCTTTTCACCCCTCACAAAGTGACAACCAGCCTCCCCCAGTCCACTGTCCCCCACCCCCGATATCATGCATATCTATTACAATTCCATTGACTTCATTCCCTACACTGTACTACACACCCTGTGACTATATATGTGTTAAATTATAGTTAACATCTAATATTATTCAGCGGCAGCTTCGGAATCTGTATTTTTTTAACAAGATCCTCAGGTGAGTCGTACATACTTTAAAGTTGGAGAGACACTAGCCTGGTGGTTCTGAAATATAGATGCTAACAGAACAAGTTCCTGCGTCCAGAATTTATAAGCATGGGGCTGCAACATCTATATTTTTAATATGCTTCTCAGTTATTTCTAATACACAGAGGATTATAACCACTGGAGCAAATCCTTAGAAATCCACTTTAATATATGAGATTCATATCAGAATTGTGAAATTTTCAAATACCCTTTTCTCTAAGGAAAACACCTACGCTACGTAAGTATTTCTAAATGCTACATTTTGAAAAGGCACATAAAGGAATAAACACCATAGAGCAGCAGAGGCACTTCTGAGCTAGTTCTTATCTGCTCTGATTCCTAGTCTGGCGTCGTCACATGCACTTGATTAGTCGCTTTCATTAGACCCATCCAGCTTAGAAGCAGTACTCCTAGACAGCTCTACAACGGTGGAACCTTGGTATTAAAAGCCCTTGGCTGTTTTCACTTTAGCAAGAGAGCTCTAACCCCTTATTACAATTATCAGAAGACCGTCGGGAGTTTTTGGAGAGCGTTCCCTGCCTTAGGAGGACCAGCGCCCTCTCCCCCTCAGACAGAAGCATAAATAGCATGCTCAGCAGCTCTAATGAGAGCAGCCCAGCCACACGTCCAGGGCGCCGTCGCCCAGAGCACAGAGTTGCATTCTAAGAACCAGCGCTCGCATGGCTTCCCCCAGCACACGGGGAGCAGAAGGCCCAGAGTCTGGAGAGAGAGCTCCGATGCTGACTCCCACCCAGGAGCTCCAAGTCCACACAGCCCAGGAAGGGCTATGGACAAGAGCCAGAATTGAGAATGAGGGGCTGAGTGCAGACGGGGGCAGATGGAGCGGGTCGGGAAGACAGTGATGAAGGTTCCCGGAAGGCGCCCCAGACAGCTTTGAGGAATTTGTGGCTCTCCTTTATTAGGGAGGAAGTGACGCGGACGCCCTGGGCTGCCTTCTGGGCAGGGAAATGAACACATACCCTCAGAGCGGAGCAGCAGCTGGGACTCGTCCTATAAGCGGGGGCTTACAGCAACTTGCCATTGTAGCCAGGGAGGGCTGGGCGGACCCATGCACTAACTGCAGTGACCACAGACAAGGACACGCTCTCCAGGCCTTCGCAGCTCTAGCAATGGTCCCCTGAGGTCCCGCTGGGCCCAGCACGTTGACCCAGAGGTGGTGCCTGCAGGAGACAGTCTTCCTTAGGGTCTGGTAATGCAGGCCTGGACAGGCCATTCTAGTGTCTCCACCTCAGGAACGTAAAACCTTATGGCAGCCTTTTTATTATTAGAAATCACAATTGCCCATTGTTGTTAGAAAAAAAAAAAGGCATACCTCCTTCACTTCTTTCAGAGCCCTGAAATACGTATATACCTATTCTTTCATTAAGGCTGCCCCCTTCCATAACAAATCGCTTAAAATGACACTTAAGCAAACTTCATGTGGTGTAAAATAGAGATGTAATCTGGTTTTGCCTCAGAGACTCCAGATACTTGCCTGAATATTATTCTCTGCTACTGGCTGGCTGTGGCCTAATGCTAGTGCAGCTAAGCACTCCTGGAACTCAGGTTTGGGACATTTCTCTGACTCCTCTCTTTCCTTTCCCTGGTCCCTCCCTTTTGCTTATCCTTCCTCTGTCTTATTGTTACATGCGGAGTCCCAAACTACTCTTGTCTAACACCATTTAATCATATCAAATGACAAACCACCACCCTGTGAATTTCCAATGCGATTCCAACATGTCATACCAGACATCACCCCCAAAGGTGGGCATTGTCAGTGCTGTGAAGTCCAGGGGGGCGAAAGCCCTGGGCCAGCTCATCCGGGCTGTTACCACCCTAGAGCCCATCTTCAGAGACAGTGTGCATTGGTGGAGCACAAAGGTCTTCTCTCCTCTGAAGCTGTACTTTCTCGTTGTAGGCTAATATAATGGCATTCTTCTTTCATTGGAAAATTATGTAAAGGTTAGGCTCTGAAGTTTGAAAGCCACTCACTAAATGGTCCTATTCCTCAAAGAATACCTTGGTATCTGTTATGATAATAACCCAGCAAATAACAATGACAAAAAATGATGATGGTGATACTAATTTGATTCTCATAATATCCTTATGAGTATTATTTTTCCATTGTCTAGATAGAAAATAGGCTTAGAAAGGCCAGGTAATCTATCCTGGATCAAATGGCTGGTCACTGGTGTCGCTGGCGTGTCAGCCAGGCTGCCTGACATGAGGCTGTGCTCTTCACCATGTCGTTGCATGGCCCCTGGCCACCCACCTGCCATCTCCCTTCCCTGCCTCCTCACTGTATCCGCCAGGCCCCTACCCCTCCTTCCCTCCCTCTGCCATGCAGCCTTCTCAGGCTGGCCTACTCTGTCGTCACCAGCCTCGCTGCCTGCACGGCCTGTTCCTCGTCCTTACCAACACGCACTCTCTCAGGGATTTGCATGACGGGTTGTCTGAAACAAAGTAAGACCCGCCAGAACCGATGTTGGCTGCTTCTTGGATCTGTAAGTCAGACTCCAGAAGAAAGCAGAGGCACTTCTTTCTCCAGCTGCCGAGGCCGTCCTTGCCCATGCACGTGCCCTCGGTGTGCGGTGTGCAAGTGGCTGGGGGCGGGGGGGCTAGCTCTGCGAGGCTGCCCGGCTCCAGCTGCCATTGTTTCTGCTTACCGAGGCTCCATGCATCTCATTGCTGTCCAGGTGAAAGTCCACAAGGGCTCTGTGCTTCCTTCAGACAGATAAAGAATCCTGTTCTGGTAAGCCTGCAGCCGCTTTGTAGTTGCCAGGTCTGTGGGATGTATGCAAATAAGCTGACTGTAGTTGTTGGAAGCAGATGTTTACATATAAAGAAAAACCCTTCGATGAGCAGTGGCCTTCGTGGCCAAGACTGCTCTGGGAGGGATCTGAGGGCTGGAAGCTCTGTTCTTGGGTCCAGGAAAACCGAGACTGAGCAATTAAAAATCACAAAGCCAAATTTCTGAAAAGCAACTTTGTCAACACTCCAGAATCCAAGTCAGATGGTCTCTTCTGAGATTGCTGGGCCCCTGTCCTGCCGAAGGCCACTAATGTCATCCCACATGGTCATGCAGGGGTAACCTGCAGAGGGGGTGCAGTGAACATGAGTGGGACATTGATTCAATCATCTGAAGCCACTGGAGATGCAGCAGCAGCCCTGACCAGCCTTGTTCAGGGAGCAATCATGGCCCAGCATTGACTGCATGCCAGGAGTGCATTTATATGCACGCATTTATTTACCTTTCATGCTATTACCCCCTCTACAGAGAAGACATTCAGATACAAGAAGGTAAGAGGTTGCTTGAGATCACACAGTGAGCAAGTGGCCGAGCAAAGCTTTGAAGCAGGTTTCTGGCTCCAGGGTCCATGCAGAGAAGGATCAATCAGGATCCGGATGCTTCCTGCCTGGGCATCTCTGCAGAGCACACATGCCCCACTTGGAAGTAAACTTCTCTGAGGGGATGCACAGTTTGGGATGGAGGTGGTTTGGGCAGGATTCTGACATTCCTGCCTCCCATACTCTTACATCATCTTAGTACCATTTAGAGCAGCGGAGTGCAGCAGTCAGGAATAGAAGCCCTGTCATCAGACTGCTTAGGATTGAAACATGGCTCTGTCACCTTCCAGTTGTATGACACCTTCCAGTTGTATGTTCCCTGTACCTTTGTTGCCTAAATGTATATTTGTACAATGCCTGTCTCAAGGGTGCATAAAGGTTCAATGAGGTAATACATTGAAAAAATGTATTGAGGAAAATGTACATTGAGGAAAAGCACTTATATGCCTGACATATATGAAAGTGTTCCCTAGATCTTGGCTATAACAATTATCATCATGATGTTTTAATAATTAAATCTCTGATATATTATTGTGCTACTTTATAGATAAGGAAACTGCATTCAAATGTGGTGGGTTGTGGCCAGAGAAAAAGGAAAAGGTTTGAACCAGGTTTTAGAATATGGGTGAGGTAAGTGGGTAACGAGGAGGCGCTGACAGAAGCCAGGTGGGGAGGAGCCAACCAGTGGAGTCAGGAGGACATGCGATGTGGCAGGGACAGCAGTGAGACCAGTTCCACTGGAGAAGCAGGATCGAGTTGGAGGGCAGTGAGCGAGAGGGGCTGCCCATGGTGAAGGTTATGGGGCAGATATTGTGTAGCGTGTACTCTACAGCAGGCCGTCCATCCTGGCTCCTTGGGGTCTCTCTGCACCCACGGGAGGATGGATATTATCCTAGCAAATCTGGGCTAAGAGCTGCTTGGGTCTTTGGGAGGTACAGCCTGTGAGCCAAGGTTCTCGAATGCTGGGCAGCTGCAGGGAAGCAGAGTCTGTCTCCTTGTCCAGGAGCCATCCCTGTTCTCTGGCAAAGATAAGTTTATTTCAGCCTCAGCTTCTGTTTTTCCATTAGTTATGACTCTTTTTATCATGAGGATGGAGCCTGATTCAACGTGGCTTAAGAAAAATGGGAAATTATTGGCTTTGGGAATGAGTTTGACTTTGTTGAGGGATATTGGCTTCAGGTGCTTTCTGGCCCAAGGATGAAAACAGTGTTGTGAGGACCCAGTTTCTCGCCATTTCTTGGCACTGTTTTCCATGATTGCTTCCTGGGCAGCTCCAGATACGTGTCATCTTATGGAAATCCCGACAGAAAGAAGTAAGTGCCTTTTCGCTGCTGTCCCAACAAAGGTCTTCTTGAATCTCATTGCTTCTTACTGGGCCACAGATCCAACTCTGAACCAATCACTGTGGCCAAAACAACATGATGTTCTGAGGGCAAGATCGATCTGAGTCACCTGCCTATATTTGGAACTATGAATGGAATCAAGCATGTGGTCTGAGTACCAGGGAGGAAACCGCTAGAAGGGCAAACAACAACAAAAACCCAAAATGAAAGTAGCTTCTTTTTACTGAGTGATTGGTAAAAATGAGATTTATGTGTCTGGGCAATAGACACACAATATTGTTTGACTTTTAGCCTTGGTTATACTGGAGAACAATGTCTGCAGGAGATTCCTTCTTATTTTCTCTAGGATTTCTTAGGCATTGCCAAGTGTGCCCTATACACACTGCTGTTTACTTATTTTTAAGCCTCGCCACTTATGGCCGTCTATCTCAAAACACGATAATCCAGCTTAATTTTTATAATTGAAATCATATGCTATTTGCTCTCCTTTCTTATTCCTTTGCTCTTGAATTCACCAGTGTCTCCTTTCTATTCTGCCAGCGTCTGAACAGAACGCTGTTCTCCAGTGACCCGGCACTGTCATTTCCTCTTATCCAAATGTGACCAATATTTCAGGATGAAGCTTATGAGGTTTCCTCACTTCACTCTCCTGGACATGAAAGATTTAGCTGGTAGATAAATTTCCATGATCCATGACTAAGCTCTGTAATGAAGGGGACCCATGTCATTTAATTCTTAAATCCTCTTACAGAGGCTTTTTGACATTTCCGAGTAGGACTAAAGCTGCCAAGGCGTGAATACAGTGAACCCATTCTGTGAGTAAGGTTATAAAAATATAAGTCTGGGACTAACCAACAGAGGGCTTTCAGTGCCAGACCAGGACTAGTGTCCTGTTGATAGTGGGAGCCACTGAATACTTTTGAGTAAGGACAGAGACCCCTGACTCCTCATAACCATCATTCATTGAGCACCTATTTGGTTGTTGGAAAAGTCATGATGCATTTTTGCAACGAAAAACATAGAAAAATATGTCATCACTTTTCCGACAACCCAATATAAGTGTCATATGTGAGCTTACTTCACAGCCACAATAATTCTGCAAGAGGCGAATCCTCTTCAAATGGTACCTATTCACCTGAAATCACAGCATATTCTTAGCAAGAATCCCGAAAAACACAGAGAACACACAGAAAACACCACCCAACCTAACTCCACGTGCCATGGGCAGTGGCGGCTGCCATGTTGCCATTTCATTCTACAGAATGCTAAGCCCTAAGGGAGGAGTTCATATTTCTCAATCTGTTTAGCAGGGTAGCTGAGGAAGACATCATGCGAGGTTAAAATAACAGTGAAAAGGAAATGATGCAGTTCCCTCCCAAATCACTTGCTTCCCTCTTCTTTGCCTCTTGCTTTTTCAGAGTGGAGATATCTATTCCCCTGCATTTCCATCCCTTCCTCTTAGCTGACAATCCCATCTGTCCGTCATTGATTTTTCTCTGTTTATTTCACATCCCTTATATCCAGTCTTCACATGATCACCTCCCTTCCTCTCCATAGCCCTTTCCATCACAGAATGGCTTCTTGGACTTGTTCAGCTACATCCCCTGGCCCTGTCACTTCATGCATGTCAGCATCACTTTACCTGTTTGTCTCTCAGTATGTATTTAGTGGCCTATGCTTGACTTCCTGCCTTGTTTTTTTTTTAAGTTTGCATACTCTTGTCTATTTTGACTGATTTACTCCCAAGTGGAATCGCACTTCCCCTGCTGCTTATCTAGCATTGTTCAGCTCTCATTTCCGTCAAGGACAGCTGCTGTGTACCTGGGCTGCATACTTGCATTTTGTTCTTATTTCTCCTTTGTGACTTCCTGTGTTCAAACTCCTGCTCTGCCAAACACTGGCTTTCTGGTTCTGGCAAAGTTGCTTTACTTTTCTGCATGTCTGAGTCCTCTGTTAAATGGGGATGGGGTCAGATATCCCTTGTAGGATTCTTGTGAAGATTCAGTGAGCTATTTAATATATGAAAAGTGTCACTGCCTGGCACGTAGTAGTCATCCGATAAAGGTCAGTTCTTACTATTGTGTTGCTGGTGGTGTTATGTTATTCTGACATTTTGATTTACAAGAGTTCCTCAAGAACACCAGTCAGAATGGCTATTATCAAAAAATCAACAAACAACATATGTTGACAGGATGTGGAGAGAAGGGAACCCTTGGGCACTGTTGGTGGGACTGCAGATAGGTACAGCCACTATGGAAAACAGTATGGAGTTTCCTAAGAAACTAACAAATAGAATTGTCAAACAACCCAGCAATTCCACTTCTGGATGTTTATCTGAAGAAAATGAAAACACTAATTCAAAAAATATATATGCAACCTTATGTTCACTGCAATAATATTTACAATAGCTTTGGCTATGATGGAAACAATCTAGGTGTCCATCAATAGATAAGTGGATAAAGATGATGTGGTATGTATACAATGGAACATTACTCAGCAATAAAAAAGAATGAAATCCTGCCATTTGCAACAACCGGGTTGGACCTAGAGGGTATTACACTACGTGAAATAAGTCAGACTGAGAAAGGACAAATACTGCATGATTTCACTTATATGTGGAATTTGAAAACTAAAAACAAAGAAAGAAAACAAAGACAGACACATAGCAACAAAGAACAAACTAATGGTTGCCAGAAGGGAGGGGCAAGGAACGATGGGTGAGAAGGGTAAAAGGGGAATATAGTCAATAATAGTGGGATAAGTTTGCACAGTAACCAATGGCTACTAGACAGGGCAGTGAGCCTATCATAAGCTACCTATATTGATGCTGAATCACTATGCTGTACATCTGAAACTAATATAATATTGATGCCAACTATAATAAGAAAAAAGAGAACAGCAAACACGGAGGCAGCTCCATGACAGAGGAACACAGGGCAAGTTTGAGGGGGCTGGTGGAAGCACAGTGTGTGCGCCCCAATGCCAGCTCAGTGTCCCTTGGCATCCCTTCTGCAGATTTAGGAGGGAAGCTGCTTGTCCTTCAAGCAGAAGGAGACGACATCCTTCTTGCTTACCAGATAAATAATAAAATGAAAAATGAAGTAATCTGGGTAAATACTGACTTGGTAGAAATTTCTTTTAAATGTAATGAAACTAAAACAAGCAGTGCTCGGTGGGATCGGCACTCCATCTGTTGTGTTTCATTGTGATGCTCCATCAAGAGTTCTAAATGTAGTTTGGATTTTGAAAACATCTGGAATCAGCCAAGCATATTTTGAAGCTTTTTGAGCATGAACATTATAATCTGTATTTCTTGCTGCTTAGCTATGCCTGCCTACTGTGCGTCGACCTCTAAAGCTGAGGCCAGCCAGGGTGCTTCATCCAGACGGCTTCCAGCCTCAGAGGGACCACGGTTCTTATGGGTACTTTGTATCTTTGTTTCTGATTATAAAGGTGATAATGTTCACTAAGCAATAAAGAAAAGGGTAAAGAAGCAGTAACAAACTCTCATAATCCATTCACCCAGAAATAACCACTCAATGTTGTGATGTATATGTGTGAAGGATTTTACATACACCACACACACACACACACACACACACACACACACACACACACCCCTATGTCATTAAAAAAAACTAGGATCATGTAGGTACATTTAGAATACTGGCATTTTTCATAGCATTATATCCTATTGTTTTCTATCCTTAAATATGTCTTATAAATATAATATTTGAAAACTGCTTTAGTATTTGAGGAATGGGTGTTCTGTCAGTTCGAGTCCCCCCAGAGGCAGATACCAAGAGAGGATTAACTGTGTTAGAAACCGGGAAAGATTCCTATGAGGGGCAAAGGGCGAGGGAGCAGGAATAGGCAGGCAGGAGCTGCAGCACTGACATCTGTGAAGGCGGAGTGGCAGAAAGGAGTGTGTAGGAAGAGCTGCCCAGTTCTGAGAAGACCTTGCCTGGGCTGATGGAGAGTCAGCCCCAGGCTGAGGGTTAGATTTCACTCGCTAGCTCTCCAACCAGTCTTGGCAAATGCAATGACAGTCTGTAATTGCTCACTGACAAAAATTATGTAATGCCCCATGCTTAAAAGGCAGCACATCCACTTCTAGGTTTGTTTTTTACGTATTTATTTTTTTATTCTGCTACCCACAGAGAATTCCATATAGCCATTATAGCTGGTGCTATATTGTTAAGTTTTTTTAAAAAAAGGCTATTGTATAATACCCCAATTTTGTATAAAAAAATATACAAAAATGCATAGAAAAAAGATCAGCAGATATGCACCCTATGGTTAAATGGTGGTGATTTTATTGTAGGTATTTCTTTTCTTTTTTATATATTTTTCTATATCATTTAAAATATCTATAAGGGCATATATTGCTATTATAATCAGAAAATATTATTTTTTTCAAAAAGATTCTATTGCTCAGATTGAGCAAAGCCAGGTAAACAGATCCATTACCAACTTCCATCTTTGTAGAATCTATTTTTACATGGTTCAGATGTTTATTCCAAGTATTTTCTGAATCCCTCCCTCTGGGTGAGAGAATAATCATCAAGGACTGGGAGTGGCAGGGAAAACCCTGGGACCCTGGTGGGACCAGGGCTGGCTCTTGAATGCTGGGGAATAGTTCATTATTTGAGCATGTGTCCTGAGATGGCTCATCTTGGAGAGCATTTGATCTTGTTTTTCTGCCTTTACTTCTTATTCCAAATTCTACAGGATCTATTTTCTCTCTCTCTTTTTTTTTTTAGAGGGCAGTGTCACTGGCCCTCATATATGGGATCCGAACCAGGGCCGCTGGCATCCCAAGCCAGCTCTTAACCAACACGCCACTTGGCCGGCCCTACGGGATCTATTCTCAATGCCAGACACACAGAAGGCAGCTGTAAATGAAGTTAATCCACAAGGATCTATCAGGGCTCATCTAACACCAAGGTTAGTGGTAATGGCTGGAGTTTTCTGAGCTATTTTTAAGGCAGGATGCTCTTGCAATTCTATATTTGAGCCCTTCTTCCTTCCTATGAATTTGAAAGCTCTTGGCTGGACAGGGGCCTCTGTGTGTGTGTGTGTGTGTGTGTGTGTGTTGGAGGGGAAGGGGTGTCAGAGTAACAGAAAACACCATTCTAGCCACTTCCTTCATAATTAAGAACAGGGATGGTGAAGCTAGACTGCTTGGAATTTCGTCCTGACTCTGCTGTTTACTAGCTGAGTGACCTTGAGAGATATGATTAACCTCTAAGTGCCTCAGTTTCTTCATCTGTAAAATGAGTACAGGGTATTTCCTACATCCTAGAGTGGTTGTAGTGATTAAATGAGTTCATACTCATCAGTAGCATCTATGAGGGCATAAGCAGCACATAATTTGATAAATGATTTACTATTTGCGGAGATAACCTATAATTTAGTGAGGCCAGGAACCCCCAAACGCAGGTCCTCTGTCTAACTCTTCTCAGGAGTCTCTGGCCATTGCTAAATCGAACGCAGAGCTGTATCCATGCACTGCGTCCAGTTCTCGAGACAAGCTCCCGAGGTCTCCCAGTCCCATGAGATATTACAGCTCAGGCGCCCTCAGAGTTGTAGTTCAGCACCTTCATTTTGTACGTGGAGAAACTGAGACCCGGGGGGCTCTTGTCCCTTGCTCAGCTCCACGCAGCTGATTTTTGGCAGGACCACAGCCAGAGCGCCCACTCCAAACACATTTTTGCTATAAGTTGAAATTTCTTTTTTCCTTTTCTTAAATATCTCAAATAGTCAAGCATGCGTGTAATTTGCTAAGAGGCAAGAATCCATGAATAAGGCCCTTTCTGAATAAGTACATTTCACTCATGAGCTTGCTGTTCTATTACACATGATCTAATCACTATCTTTATTGAAAATGTTCAATGCCGGGCCGGCCGAGTGGCGCACTGGTTAAGCGCTGGTTTTGGGATTCCAGCGGCCCCGGTTCGGATCCCACATGAGGGCCAGTGACACTGCCCTCTACAGCTAACAACAGCTCCACCTGGAGCTGGGCTGTGCGAGCCCCGGTGATGGTGTGGGCTGCAGCCCCTGCTGCAGTGGGCTGCCATAGGCTACAGTGAGCGGCTGGCAGCCAAGCGTGAGCTGCCAATAGCCGCGATGAGCGACATCCAGAGGCCAGCGACCGATCTGCCTCATCCGGGAAGAGCGCAATGACGATACCAACAGTGAAGCAACATCCTCCGCAACTAAACTGAAGAACAAGAAGACGGCAACTTGTCTGTTCCCCTTCCCCGATTCCCCAACGCTGTTCCCCTCCGCCAATTCCCCAATAAAATCTTAAAAAAAAAAAAAAAAAAAAAAAAAAAAAGAAAATGTTCAATGCCAAACCTAAATTGCAGCTTTGAGAAGGTGAACTGTATTGTTGGTGCATATTGTCTTTGCCTGGTTAAAACCTGTCTTGCCCCCTTTAGCCTTTCATTAACCTTCTCACTTCTCTCTTTCCACCCCTGTGGAATGCTGCCAAATAGCACCCCTAGTGTTTTTTTGTTTGTTTGTTTGTTTGTTTGTTTTTGTTTTTTTTAACTGAGCCATCCTGCCACCTGTTGGCAGCTCAGCTCAGGCTGGGCATCGAACTACTGTTGCTCACAGCTCAGCTCACACTCTTGAGCGAGCTCTTAATCAACTGAGCCACTCGGCCAGCCCTAGCATCCCTAGTTTTAATAGCATTAAGTTACAGAAATCTATCACCCTAACACCTCTAGTTATCTTTCTTATTATTTTTTGTTCTTGTCCATATGCACACAGATTTTTGGATGGTTATACCTGTAGCACTCATCAAACTTTGAAGAATGTTTTTGTCATCTAATACTATTTATAAATATTTTATATAGCCACAGATTCCCCATACCCACTTTTAATAGATGCATAATACATTATAATCAAACTAATCATAAAATTATGAAATCATTTACCTATTATTGACATTTGTATGGCTTCCATTTTATGGTATTGACTATGGTACTGTAATATATACTTTTTTCTTCTGTTGATTTATTGTCAAAGAACATAGTCTCAGGATTAGAATTATGTGGTCAAATGTATGAATATTGTATAGCCAAAAAGTCATATTGCTGGATATTTTTTCTGGTGACAGTGCCACCAGCAGTGTGTGAGTACACCATTTTCACAGACTCTTATGAACGTTGCGTATCTAACAGCTTTTACTCACAAGCAAGTGTGCTTGACCCAGGAAAATGTTTATTTAAATGATGGCATGTCATCTCTGAGTGTTTTGTGGAATGAACTTGATAGTTTCCCAGGTTGGAAAACTTCCATTTCATTTCATAATTAATTAAATCTATAAGCACCATGACTTGTAGTTAATAGTGCCTTACATAGCAGGTATCCCACAACACATTGATTTAATTTTGTGTCCTGTAAGTGCTGACCTGTAGTAGACATACTCTACAGGTGTTGCTGCACACTCCATTAGGAAAGTGAAGGGAGAAGGGAGGTGCGAAACGATGGAAGGGATGCTATCAAATTCCCCAGAAGGGGAAACAGGGACCCCCCCCCAACCAATGTCAGGGTCAAAACCCCATCCACTGGTGCCCTGGGTATTACCAAGTCTGTCCTCATCTGCTTCTGACCCTTAAACATGGCTCTCTTCCCTTTCCTCTCCCCCCATCTCAGCATATCTTCTGCCTCCATTTCTTCTCCTCTTCCCGAGGCTGGACTTGTGCCATAGGTGCTCAGTTATTTGGTCAGGTGTATGGCACCATTCCAGCCTTGGTGGGGAGCCAAAGATTAAACATGTGTGAGCCCTGCCTTCTTGGAGTTTGAAGTTGGAGAGGAGAAGGAAGCCATTTTTAAAAGGAAGAATGTGATAAATGCCATAAGGAAACTTCAGATAAGCTGCTCTGGGAGGTTATGACACTGTGTGGACAGACACATTTATCTGTTTTTTTCCAATTCTAATTATCATGATAATAAAGTTGACACTCACCCTCCCCACCCACAGAGGGAAGAAGGCATCCTGGGAAGCAGAGCCCACCTATACCGGAATGAACCATCTGCCTTACTGAGGTTCTCCACCGAATGCTGGGTCTGGAACTTTCACGGTTAGGGTTTGACCACGGTCTTTCCTAATTACAGTCAGGGAGCAGGGATTGAAGTGAGATCAGGCTCCTACTTAGAGGGTTCCTGATGCAGCTAGAGTTTTTCCTCCTCCCAGTCTATTGATCTGGAACCAGGCCCCTCCCTGTTCTTCCCTTTGGGGAAATGGTGGGTGGTCTATGGATTGAGTCAGAGTCCAGTGGTCCTGAGCAACGGGGTGTATTGAGAGAAAATAAAAATAGACACACTGTGCCCCTTCTGCCTACCATAGGAGCTGACCTCCCCTCAAACAGCCTTCCAAGGCTCTAGAGCTGGGGGTAATTTTGGGCATTCTTTCCCTGGGGCTTGGAGAATGTGGATCTTGTCAAAGAACTCTCTCTCAAAAAAAAATAAAATAAAATCTAGTTCTTTTCTGGAACTGGAACTGTTCCTGGGAATCTCTCAAGAGCTCCATTAATGAATGATTGACTTCTGACTCTTGAGCATGAATGTGCTCCACAGATCCTTCTTGTCTCCTTAGAGTCCTTGTGCATTTTCAACTGAGCTTTACCATGTGAATAAAAGGATAGGCATATATGTTTTATATAAACTAAATCCTGAAATCTCATTGGTGTAAAACAGCAGTGTCATTACTCACTCGTGTAAATGTAAAGTTCAGTCTGGATTGGGTGGCCCTCCTTACTCTTATTGTTACACCATCTGGTACATGTAGATTTCAAGGTCACTGCTAAGAGGGAAGCCAGGGATTGAGGAAGCACACTGACTTTTACTGGTTCAGCCCTGAAGTAACATCATACATTAGCCAGAACTAGTGACATGACCTCAATATAACTGCAGGGTGGTGAGGAACGCAGGTTGCCCCTGAGCCACTTGGTAAGCACCAACCAACTCTCTCTACCACATAATTCTTACCGAAAAATGTTTGTAACTTGAAGTTAAAATCTTGCTCTGAAAGCCTCTCAAGCTGGGAGACTAGCAGGACTTCTCTTTAATGGTGTCCACTTCAAGGTTTTCCTAGACTCCCAGGTGATCTTTATTCCCCCTGCAAATCATACTGACTGACACACTTGGCACTTGTTGGCACACTCTTGGGTAGTGGGTGTACCCCTGAGGTGCACTCATTCTTTCCTGTTCCCACCCCTCTGGTTGTATGTTTACCAGTATGGAAGACTGTTTATAAAATGCGATCACAATTAACTCCCTCCCTTTGCACTGTGACTTTGCATTTTCTCCCACCACTCCCCTACCCTTGAGCTTTGGCTGGCCTTGGGACTTGCTTTGAACCATAGAATGTGGCAGAAGAGACAAGAGGCCTCCGGGGGCCTTATGCTGTGGCTCATTGAACAAGCCCAGCTAGTCGGCTGGCGGAGGGGCCAGCTGCTCCTTCACCTCAGCCAACACTCTGCCGACCCCCAGAAGCAGAGCTGCCCAGCTTACTTGCAGCTGACACACAAAGGGACTCAGCAGAGCCCAGCCTAAAGTGTTGACTGCAGACGTGTGAGTTTGAGGATGGTTTGTCATGCAGCAATGGGTAACTGATGCGACAAGGGTCAGTGTGTTCCGAAATGTGTTTATGCCAGCTATATTGTTTTGTAAATACAAATTTAATTAGACATTACTTTAAAAGGATAAAACATTAATGTGAAAATGAAGAGAATTATTTCTATGCAAACTAAATTGAACGCTGTGTTAAGATTTGAAAGAAAAACAAATACCTTTAAAACTTTAAAGTAACATATAGTAAGATATCTGTAAAAAAATGAAGTGGAAAGTCATAAAATGTGATGGATTCTACCCTCAGATTGTATATATATATATATTTTTTTTCCCCTAAGTTCTTAGTCCATATTAACAAAATGAAATTGGACATGATAGACGATTAGATTGTGAGGGGAAGACTAAGGCTGTTGAATAGAAAGGCGTCACAAAATTCGATGGCTTAAAGAAGATAGAATTTTATTTGCTTGTTTGTTTTTCTATGTAGTAATCCAAGGTTAGCATTCTAGGTCAAAGGGATGCCTGCTTATACAATCATTCAGGGGTCCATGTTTTTTCATTATTTTGATCCGTGGACCCTTAAGGCCTTATTGTTACCTAAATGGTCGAAAATCTGCTATAGATTCTTGAATCAGAAGAGGACAGAGATTTGAGAAGCATAACCCTATCTTAAGGCATCAGCCCAGATGCCTTTTGCAAAACACTATTACAAACCCATCACTTCTGAAACAACACACTCACTCGTATGATCATGCCTACTGCAAGAGAGACTGGAAAATGTGTGGTTTTAGGGCAGAAACACCCTGTGCTATAATCCTTTTATTACAGAGAAGTAGAGAATGGGATTGAGAGAAGAGCCAGCACTCTCTACTAGAGTGATGCGTCTTAAACATGTTTTGTTTTTTTGTGGTTTTTTTTTTGCAAGAAGGACAATGGGAAGCTTGAATTAATGGACCCTACCCAGTAGAAAGGTCTTAGTGAATAGATGTGCTTTTTTATTTTTAAATTAAAATAGCACATTTACGGCAGGATATATCTGTTTTCATGACTTAGAGCCTTGATTCCTTAAAATTAATTGATCCTTTATAATGGTCCTACTTATGATACACACAAGGACTTTTTTTTATTCTTTCTTTCTCTTGGTTCTTCAATATCTCTCTATAATATTTTCCCTTTTGTGTTCACTTTTGAGGGATCAAAAAAATGGCAGACCTCTTAAGTGCCTATATGTTCTTTTGAAGTGACATGCATTTCTGAAGTAGCCTCCAGTCTTTTAAAGAAAATATTGAGTTAGCTCAGTGCTTGAGATGTGGTCAACTAAGATAAATCAGGAAAAACAGCAATGTCTAAATTTACCCACTCCCTGGTCAGTATTGAAGAAAAGGTTAAAATTAAAGGTGAAGAGAAGGTGCTTCCCACGTCCAATTTTGTATCCACATGATGCCTGCTGAACAAGTTCAAATGACTCCATTTATCTTGGGAACTGAGGACATAAGAGCTTGATTTCTGGCAACGCAATGAACTGTTGGAAGTCTCTGTCAGAGCCACTCCCAGTAAATGGTCCAAGTTTGTTCTTTTGCACCAAGAAAAGCCATTCTGAAGATGTGAAGAAATGGATGCTGGCTTTTTGAGTTGAGTGCATGCAAATTAAAGTCCCTCAGATTGGGGTAGCTTTCCTGGGCTTTTCCGAGAGCCCAGAAGGCTCCTGTACTCAGATTGCCCTCATTCAGGGTGCCTGCATCCAGACTCTCCTTCTTTGTCTTTGATGTTTCTTAAAGAATCCTTAGCCTCATCATCTCCCCTCTTTCCTTATTTTCCTCACTTCACATTGGTGGGCCTGACTCTAGGAAAAGGTTTTGAAATAAAAGAACATTGTCTAACTTGAGGGGAAGTCATATTTTTCTCCATTTTTTTCAAAACTTGACTTCAAAGTGATAAGTTTGAAGCATCTAAGTAGATACATAGCAACAGGATATTACAGACATTTTACAATTGCAGCGTGTGAGGGAGCTGGGTTTTGGTGTGTCAGCTTCCTGACACTATCCTATATCTTCTCAGTCCCAGTCACTTAGCGCTGATCTGGGAGATACTGTTTATTAAATGCAGGTTTTCTTTTTTGTTTATTAGATAAGGAGAAACATGTAGGACACCTCTGCAGGAAGCCGGAAATTCAAAGTTGCTGTGTGATGTTCCCTTCCAAATGTGGATTTGGATTGTGGAGACACTGACAACACCTCTTTCTGAATACCTACTGTGTGCCAGACACTGAGCTAAAAGCTTTGCGTGTATCATTTCATTCAATCTCTGCAACAATCCCGTGACCCTCACCTCCTGTGTACAGAGTAGGGATGGAGTATCCAGAGAGGTTAAATGACTTTCCTAAAACAGTGTGGCTGTCGAGTCATGGAGCTGATGTTCAAGTCCCGTGTCCCTCTCTTAGTCACAGCACAGTATGAAGGGCCATGCAGCACTGTTTATTCCAGGAAGAAAAAAAAAAAAGAAAGTGCTTTACAGGATTCAGCATTGCCAGAAAGTACTTCTGTCTGTATGCACCATTTTATGGAGGATGCTTGATAGCACATGGAAAGAAAAAAACAAAACAAAAAACAAACAAACTATACTTCCTGATAATGTGGCTGAATTACTACCCATCTCCTAAGAACACGTGGCACATCCCCCATATTTTGTAGTGCAAGGTCTGAATGTGGTCTTTTTTTCACCAGCTCTGATTTCGCATGTGCTCCCTGGCAGCTCAGCTCTGGGCAGATATTTTTCCATAAAAGGTTTTGCTGTGGCACTGGCTTGCTTCAGGTACATGATGTCAGGGGCCCCATTTCGTCAGCCTGCTCTCTAGTTTGAACCCTACTCAGAATGTGTCACTTCCATGTAACCTCATGGTTTAGGAATGTCAGTTGTTTTTTTCCTGTTCTTTCTTGAAACCTGTTTTTAATCAGAGACAAAAAAGCTGTTCAGGTGCTCACAGATTTATTAAATTCACCATCGAACTTTGCTAATTGGTTGCAGATGATGAAGTTCCCTTTAGAATCTGGACCCCACAGTCACAAGTGCATCATGATCGGAGTTCAGGGGTAAGGCTGAGGAGGTCAAGTACTGAGGCAGGCAGGGGTAGAAAGACGTGTGCTCCCCAAGTGAAGGGTGGGTGGTCCCCTCTGCTGCACTTTTGTACCTTCTGCACTTACCTCTCTGAGGCATTGAAGTAGCTGTGTCCTCTCCTGTGGTTTGTGACTCCTTGAGACTAGTGCCTGACATTTATCAGGTGATCAACAAAATATTTATTGAGCGAATAAACAAATGAATGAGAACCTGATCTCCAATTCCGGCTAAATAAGTATCTCAAACTCACCTTAATCCCTGCTCTAGAGTGAAATGGATTTGGAAACAAGTCCATTTGATTTGATTTTTATATGCCCAAAGCAATACCTTTATGTTTTGCTCTAACAAGGTTTTCATCCCTGGCTCCCACTGAGACTAACTTAATTGGCCTGGGGTAGGCCTGTGGAAATCAGTATTTTAAAAAAAGAAAAAAAAAAAAGCTTTCTAGGTGTATTTGATTGAGCAACCAGGATTGAAAACCACCATCCCACATATACTTGGAGGAATTAGCCTTATGGCTGATGTAGCATGAGGTTGGTCCATGTCCTGCAGAATCTGGGCTTGTGGGAAAGGAAAAAGAGATCAGCCCCAAAACATTTACCCAAAGAAGACAAGGACATTTTTCTGGAACCTCACCTCAGGGGCTCAGCATGGCTAAGGTGCTCTGGTTAAGTAACTGTTCCTCTGTAGGACATCTCAGCGGCATTTAATTGATGACTTAAGGGATTTCGTCCTCCTTCGGCTCTCTCCTCTGCATGTTTAAATCTAATCTAAGACCAGTGATTTACCTGACAAACCTGAGGATGAGTTAAATGTATAGACACAGCATCCTGGTAGAAATGCTGAACTGAAGACACTGGGGTTAGGAAGAAATGTGTAGGTCTCTCTTGCTCTGAAAATGAAGCAAGAATTTTTTGAATTGTGTTAAAATGCTGGGATGCCTGAGAAGTTCACTGTATGTACCCAGTGGAGCAGGAGCTATGATTGTTGTTCTCGAGCTGTTATCATGAAGACTTAAAAAGTTTTTCTGGCTTCATCGATTTCAGGATCTCTGTGCTCTCGTGATGGAGTTTGCACCAACTGCTCCCGGTGCTCAGGTCAGCTTCCTTTTTGCAGAGTGATGGGGGTGGGAGACAGAGAAAGCAGGAAATGGAGAAACCGGTTCTATTTTTCTTTTGCTTTTAAAGCTCTGTGTCCTTATATCTGTATCTAGCCAACCATTTCCTTTTTCTTTAACGATTTAAACAAAATAGATTTGGCTTCATGACTTTATCCTGTGTCCTTTAAAGGGAAAAGAAGGATGTGTACAGATGTCATTGCCCTCGAGTCCTGGGAACAGGCACGTAATGTACTTTTCCAGAGTAATTTGGGGAGAAATGGACCTTTACAGACACCAAGCAGCATCCTCTGCATGAGTTTGGCTGATAGTTTTGCATACGTGAGTTTTGATTAATTGGGGTGAGGAACTGTGAAAGGTCTGAGATTTTGCCCTCCTGCAATTTAACAAGCGAGCCTGCCACAGGGTCATGGGTGCTGCCAGAATACTGGAGATGCCGGAGAGAGACACCAGACTTTATTACTCGTGGCAGTAGCAGTGGCCAGTATATCGGTGGTTTCTTGTACCCATTCTACAAGCCCCAATTCTCATAGGGCAATATAAACAGGACCAGGCGACACCCGCACATGGGATATGTTACATGACAGGACCGCTGATCGCACAGAGCTCGAACTCTTTTTGACAGTGGGTAATGAGCACGTGTGCCCTGTGCTGTGAAGGGCCACACAATCTCTTTATCTTCCTAAGCTGTTCACTAAACAAAAATCCTTCAAAACTTATTCTAGAACAAAGACAGTGACCCTGCTTGCAAGACATGCAGAAACATAAGCCACACATAGAGAACTGCCTGCCAAGTTAAGTCAGTAATAACGGGTGCTCATGGAGGTTTGCTCATGGGTGCTCATGGGGTGTTCATGGAGGTTTGAGTGCAGCTGACCGCTGAAGAGATAGTTCCCTAGACCCCATCTCAAATGTAACAAGTGAGCACCCAGTTCCCCTAGGTATCAGTGGCATTTGCTATCTAACAAACATTCCACAACTTAATGGTTTAAAAGAACAACCACATATTTAGCTCGTGAGTCTGTGGATTGGCCTGGTGGTTCTTCCAGGCCTGGTGGGCTCAGCTAGTCTCAGTTGGGATCGTGCATTCATGAGCAGGTGGTTCGGGTGGTTGTCAGACTGTCAACCAGGACAACAGGGGCAACTTTCTCTTGTCATCCAGCAGGCTGGCCTGGGCATCTTCACATGCTGGCAGTCCCAGGGTCTCCAGGAGAAGCAAGACAGCGGTCCTTGGTATGCGCGCTCCTTTCAAGCCTCTGCATCAGGTTTGCTAACGCCCCATTAGCAAAAGCCCGTCCTATATCTGACCCAGATTTAGGGAGGGGAAGGATTTGTGGTAACTGTTACAGTCTCCTGCACTCTACATGGGCCCCTTCCAGCCTCAGCTCCAGGTCTTAGCTCCTAAGAGAGTCCTGCCCTGTGCTCTCTGGCCTCCTGTCATTACTTCCACTGCATGACTTAATTTCATTTTTGTTGTAATCCTTACTAGATGCTGAAATGATTTACTTATTTATATAGTAAGGTAAAACAAGAAAATAAAGTAAAACACATATGAAAGTAAACAAAGAATAATGTTATTTCAACTGTTACTCCAACAGTAATCTCTTGAGTACAGTAACTTATCTTTGGCATCCGGAGAAGTGCCCGGATAGAGTAAGTCAATAAAAATCTGTTAGTTGAGTGACTTCCAGGACAATGGGTTTGGTATCTTTATGTGAATGGAGGAGAGAACCATGAAGACAGAAAGCAAGCTTTTGCCCTGCCACCTCATGGTTGGAGAGCTTTAGAGATGAAATTAGGGTGGGAAAGGCAGGCACCAGAAGCCAGAGTCACTCAGTCATCAGATCTTTCCACCTGCCAGATGGTAGAGACTTCCTGATTGTGGCCGTACCTCTTCCTCCAGTTGAGGAATGATTCAATTTGTTAGGATGTAACTTATTACATGATTCACTGGCATTTTAATGAAGGTAGACTTTTTTCCTCAGTGTAGGGCACTCTACATTCTTAGCATTTGGAGACTTAGAAAAAGTAATTATTGGATTTGTAATTTCTTTCTCTTCACAATGTCACTTAGCCATTATATAAATCACTCCTAAGCTTGCTTCAAGCCCTAGAAAGAATGACAATGAGGCCATTTCCCTCTCCTTTATTCTCACTGTTGTTTTTGCTTTGTTTCAAGTTTCACAGTTGTGGATGTTAGGAAACCTGGGTATATTAGGGTTTAATCCAACCTCATTCTTGATATTAAAATTTGTGTTGAGTTCAACCAGAGAAGCAGAACTAGTAGATCTATATCTATGTATTTATATATCTTTATATCTATGTATCTATCTACATCCATATCTATTTACCTAACTACCTGCCCACCTGTCTATCTATTATCTATCTATCCATCCATCCACATTTTTACTATAAGGAATTATCCATTGTAATTAGGCTGGCAAAGCAAGTCTGAAATCCGTAGGGCAGGACCCCAGGATTGGAAGATCACAGCCAAGCTAGACTTCACAGGCATGGGCAGAGGCTACTATATGCAGGATGTTTTCTTCTTTTTGGGGGTAAGTCTCAGCCCTGCTTTGAGGGCCTTTCAAATGATTGATGAGGCCCATCCAGGTTCTTCAGAATAATCTCCCTTTCTGAAAGTCAGTTGATTAGAGACTTCAGCTACATCTGCACAATACCTTCACAGCAACACCCAGGTTAATCTTTGATTGAATAACGGGGACTGTAACCCAGCCAAGCTGATACATCATAAAAACCATCAAGGCAGATAACATACACTTTAAAAAAAAAGAAAAAAAAGCCATCATACTGGGCCTACACCGAGGTATAGGGTAGAAAAGGAGACTGAATAAGTACTCAGAAGGTCTGAATGTATTTCTTGGTCCTTCTTTAGAGACTGATGAAGAGTAAACTAATTCAGTAAACTAATAATTTCTAATCTAATAATCTACAAGTACAATAATTATTATTCCCAACAATAATTTAGCTTACGTTTTATACATTGCAAAATTCTACATCTCCTTGCACATATGAACTCACACATGCACACAAACATCCACTTGTGCATTTATACATCAGGAATTCTGGAAGATCAGACACAGGTAACATTCGAAGAGTGGGACACCAAGATCAGTAACTTTATTATTTTTAAAAATTTTTTAAAGATTTTATTGGTGAATTGGGGGAGGGGAACAGCATTGGGGAATAGAGGAAGGAGAACAGACAGGTTGCTATCCTTTTGTTTTTCAGTCTAGTTGTGGAGGACGCTGCTTCATGGCTCATGTTGGTATAATCATTGCGCTCTTCTCGGGTGAGGCAGACCAGTCGCCAGCCTCTAGGCGGCTGCTCAGGGTGGCTCCCAGCAGCTCACACTGGCTGCTGGCCACGCACTGCGGCCCACGGCAACCCACTGCAGCAGAAGCTGCAGCCCACACTGTCGCAGGCCATCTTAGCTATAGAGGCAACCAGGTGGAGCTGTTGTTCACCACATTAGCTGTAGAGGGCAGTGTCACTGGCCCTCATATGTGGGATCTGAACTGGGGCCCTGCTGCTCAGAGCTGGGATCCCAAGCCAGCTCTTAACCAACGCGCCACTTGACCAGCCCCCCCCAAAGTCAGTAACTTTAATAACTGGTATGACTTTATGTTTTTTTTTCTTGGGAATCATCCAAAACTGATAGCCATTCAGCTGCGGGTCAGAGTTAGACTGTGTGCACTGAGATACAAGAAACCCTGCATGGGCCCTGGGGAGCTTCTTTGCCTTCTCCTCACCCTTCCAAATACTCCAGCTGCTACCAAGGCCTAAAACTTATTTAACAACAGAAAGAGTCTTCCTTTCATTCCATATTATAAATAAATTTAAACTATCAAATACACTCAGGAGAGGTAAGAAAGTAAGCAATGTGTTCACACCAAAAAGCCAATGACAGATTCTTTCAGTTCTTTTCCAGATTTTGATGAAATATGGGAAAGCCTTTGTGCAGACCTCAATGGGCAGGAGGGGCCCTTACTACTTGGAGAGATGAGAGTTGAAAGACAGCAGGAGATTGAATAGGAGCATTGGCGCCTGGTGGTTGAGAGCTGGCCCAACTGATCTACAACCCAGAAGTTTCAAAAAGTTCTACTGACTCCTGCGTTTATTCGACCCTTCTTTAGAAAACAATTACAGTAATATGTTGGGACAATCGAATCCACATTATCATCATGAGTGTGTTTCAAGTTTATTTGAATTTCAAAAGGGAAATTGATTGTAAATGCAGCTCTTCCTTTTCAGCCTGTAGCTCCTAGAAATAAGTATAAATAATTGCTGGTGTGGGACTTTTTGGCAAAGCCAACCCAGGATTTCCTCAGGGGACAGGAAGAGGGTCGAAGTTTTACAAAATTATCCTTAGAGCAAAATAAGCATCCAACTGGGCTGGGCCTGGCCACCAAACCTCCCAGAGGCAGATTCTACGGTTTGCAACATGGCAATAATGAACAGGACCTGCATTCTGAATATTATAAGAGCTAGCCCACCGGGAAGGATACTTTGAACCATAAAGCACCATGTCTACATCCACAGGCAGTCATGTTATTAAGAGAAAGCCCTGTGGAAGATCATGGAGAAGTAGGTTTTCAAAACCAAATTTGAAAACACTTAAAATTTAAATAATATAAATGCTGAAGCAATTAGAAAGGGCTTCAGTTCTTGATTGAAATAAAAAGTTTCAGAAGAGCTCTTCAGAATGAGAAAGAATAGTGAAGAGCATTACAATTCACTAAAATTTGAAGTAGGTCATCAGCTGACTCAGGGCTTTTATTAGATGGTTTTGACCCAAGAGTTGTTTTGCTTTTTGAAGGTCACTCATGCTATAGTGCTACCCAAAGGCTTAGTTAAATCACATTTCAATTTATTTAACCCACCATTTATCAGGAGCCTAACCTGAGCAATGCCAAATCTAGTGCAAACTTCCAGGGCCAGTGTCCTGGCACCAAAAGTGACTGAAAGGGATCCTTGCCGCAGAAAGCAACCGTCCGTGGTCTCTCTAGAAATCATGAAGTCTGTTTCCTTGCTCATACTGTTACTCCACTTGGAGAGGCTGCCCTTCTCCTTCCTGAAGCTCCAGGCCTTCAGAATGGAAGTCCATTGGAGGACAGGTCAGGGGAACTCAGCTACTGAATTTCTTTTAACTAAGAGAAAGTGTATGCAGAGGGAACCTCTCACCTCCAGTGGTTCTGATGTACTCAGTCCTCAAATCTCTTACTTATGTTTGCAAAACTCTTAATATCTTGGGTCTCTTCAGTTTGTGGTCCCATCAGAAGTTGCAGAGGTTGAGCTACTTGTTCACCCTCATCCTTAATGGTGTCTGCCTTACTGGGGCCAGTGTTAAGAGAGAGGACAGAGCAGACCCTCCTGAAAGAGGCTGCAGTGATCCTTTTTTTCCACAGGTGGTCCTGACACCTACAAATGCCCAACTACTGTGGCTGAATACCTCCAGGGTGAAATCATTATCATATGTATTTTAGAAGGCTAGAGGTTGTGCAGCGAATGGGGCACCTTGCCTGGTACCTAATACTAGAATTGTAGATTCACAGAAAGCCAAGACTGGAAGAACCTGACAGATCATCTAGTTCAAGTCCTTCCTATCCCACTGAGGTCAAGTAACACATTCCAGGTTGCCTGCCAGTAGAGAGAAGAGCAAGGACAAGAACCTGGGTTTCATCTCTCCAATTCCAGCGTTCTCAGTCATTAGCTAGCCAACGCTAGATGTTCACTTTCCGTTGTTGTCACTGTGTTAATAACAGCATTTTATTTAATAAATTTTATTTAATAAATTTTATTAAATTTTCACAGCTCAGCAGCTATTCAGCTCAGGCTGGGAATCAAACCGGTGACCCTGATGCTCAGAGCTTGCACTCTTGAGCGAACTCTTAACCAACTGAGCCACTCAACCAGCCCCTATTAACACGGCATTTAAAAGACAGATTTATTGGTATTTCTTATTCTTCCCACACCTGTGATATGTGTGCATGTTTTAAACCATTGCAGATATCTGCTTCCTGACCTGGGTGTGACTTATAGAAGTCTCTGTATCTACTGCTGTGAATCTACTGCCAAGCCATCAGATTCTTTCTATGGTGAGTCTGTTGACCCTGCTCCTTGACCCTAACTCAAGTGGATGGGGACAATGATGATGACCCCAGAAACAATGGTCCAGAGGCTCCAGGCTCCACTGGCCTCACAGCATGAAAGTAAGAGGCCATTCTTGTCTGTTCTTGGGAGGGTCATGTTCACCTTTACTGTGTTCTTCGTCAGCATGCCAGACTTGACCAGACAATGTTAACAGAGCACGTCAAACTTTTCAATGATAGATTCAACCTGTATAAGTACTCTTATCAGTCAGTTTGTCTTAGCCATCCACGTACGATAGCAACTTACTTATACCTACCCAGTCAAAGAAATCCAATAATCTAAGAAACGTGTTTCTTTATTGGATCCAGACAATAATGGTACTATGGCTTGGGGTTTATGTAGTGTGTTTCCTTCATAGAGTCCTGAGTGCTTTTCAATGAACCCACTCACCTTCGTTCACACCTGATTGGGGCTACTGTCAGCAGAGTGTTTTCCTGCAGGAGAAAGTGAAGCAAAGCGATGTTGTCAGAAATCACAGGAGGTCCACCATAGATCTGGGACGAGCGCCCAGAAGCCTACATACCAGGCCGATACACACTTCATCAGGTGATGCTGACAATCAGATGGCTCCATCTTGAATGGGATCGGCAAAACCATGGCCCTGGGTGCTGCTTGGCCCTTGGTAATGGATGATGGCATTCTTCCCCAGTGAGCCAGTTTGTAGCCTAAGGATTTAGCCCAGTGGCACTCTACAAGCCATTGTTTCAATCAGTGTTGGCAAACAGATAGGATCCTTCATGCCATTTGTGATCCAAAGGTTGGACTAAAATGCTAAGTGGACCTTATCTTCTGCCTGAAGTGTCTGCCTCAAAATCTCAAAGTGGCTGTTGAAAAAGGACATCATTCTGACCTGAAAACACTATAAGGTTAGCTGTCATTTGACTTTATGCTGGAAACTGACATGGAGAATAGGATAATATGAGACAGTTCAGTAAGGGAGCCGGGGCTGCTAATGAGCAGGGCTTTGTAGCTACTACAGATGGTCCCCGATTTACGATGGTTCAACTTGTGATTTTTTTTTTTTTACTTAACGATGGTGTGAAAACAATATGCATTCAGTAGAAACCATACTTAGAATTTTGAATTTTGATCTTTTCGCAGGCTATTGATATGCAACACGATACTCTCTCGTGACGCTGGACAGCAGCAGTGAGCCACAACTCCCAGTCAGCCGTGTGATGACAAGGGTAAAAACTGATACTTTACAGTGTACTATGCTGTCTGCATTTTCTGGATATTGTGTTTTGGGTCACTGTGTTTTGGGTCTACATGTCTATAAAATGCCCATCTGTGTCTTCTGCTTCTGGTGCGAAGAAGAAGAGGAAGGCAATTACAGATGCTCCTCAACTTATGAGGGGATTATGTCCTGATAATGTAAGTGTTCTGAGCACATGTAAGGTAAGCTGGGCTAAGCTATAATGTGTTGGAGGTTAAGTGTATTAAATGCATTTTCGATTTATGATGTTCTCAACTTATGATGTGTTTATAGGGATGTAAGCTCATTGTAAGTCGAGGAGCATTTGTATAAAAAAGAGTGAGCTCAGAACTGAGGTAAGAGCTGTCACTCAGTTCAGACACTTTCTATTTGTTCATATAGCTCAGACATTTTCTATTGCTATTGCCAAACAAACAGTTTTGATTATGTGCAAAGGTCAGTTCCTCTGTGTCAGTGTTGGGCTGAAGCTGTACAAAATCAAAAATAGCAAAGGTTTCCCTGTTTTGTTATAGAGTCAGCCTGGAGACCTCAGAGGTAGGGTTAAGTGAAAAATCCAGGAAGAGTAACCCCCCCAACACACACTGCATCTGCACCCCAGGGACTGGAGGAGTGATTTTTCTGATTTCAAGAAGAGCAACCAAGATTTGCTCAATTCAAGAATATAATTAGCTGACAAGTTTTTTTTTTTGAGAGAGGCAAGTTCCCCTTCAACAGATTTTGTATTCCTGAATTTGGAAGATGATAGAAGAAAGTTGAGATCATTTGAAAGGGATTAATTATAACAGTTTCACCTTTGAATTGACACTAAGTGGGTGGCAGAGGTGGAAACACCCTTATCACTTCAATATTTTCAGATCTATAAAATGGAGAAGGGGGAACGGATATATTTTTAGCACTTTGCATATTGACAGCCACTGATTTTAAAATAAATACAGATTGCAAAGCCCACTGGTCTCATGACGTCTAAGACATAAGTTTTTCAAGTTATTTAAGCAGCCTTTGGCTTTTCCTTATAGCCATCCTATGGAAAACTGTCAGGGAATTAGGTTTCTAATTCTTGTTTTGGTATAATAATCTCTGCAACATTTTGTGAATCTCCTTCCATCCCAGGCCATCCATTTCCCCTTACTGTCCCTTGGTTTCCAGGGAGGTGGCCCTCCAGGAGCCAGCCCTCACCTCTCAGCCTCTCTGTGGTCCCATCTCCTCTCTCCCATTCTTTCCCTCTCTAGCATCTCTATTGACACTAAATCACTGATACCTGTTCCATTTTCTTGAGTTCTTGGATTCCTGTGTCACCTGATAGATTGCTGTGTTACACTTCCCTGGCAACATGATGACATAGTAACACAGGGCTTGTGGAGACACATGGGTAGAAAGTTTCTGCCCTGTAAAAGTTTTGGTGAGGGGCTTTTGGGACTTCTCTAAATATTGATGATTGTCAATTGATGATTGTCACCAGCACTGAGCTAGTCCTACCTGCTTCTTTCAGGCCAGAATAAACTTACACATCCAAGGCACAAAGACCCATAATTAGCATTGTGTTGTGTACACTTATATAGTAAGGATGGTTAGAAACAATCACCCGCTGAACCTTCCACTCCGCAATTTCGCGGTAAATAATTGGATGTCATTTTGCTCGAAGTAGGCACTCATTAGGCACGTTCTGCACAGTTAGACTCCATGACTACTGTTTGGTGGTGTTTTATTATATATCTAGCTCTTCTCCTACCAGAAAAGAAATCCCATATTTTATTTTTTCATCTGTGAGTTTTTAAAACAATACAGGATGCACAACATTCTAGTAAGAGGCAAGAGGCTTCATTTCATGATTAAGTTAGAGCAAAAATTCAGCTTGATAAGTCACTTAAATAAAAACTGAATTCTCAATAAAATTAAATGCTACTATATAAGTAAGTAATAGGATTTCAAATTTAATGGAGCCACTCATTCAATAAGCATTTACTGAGACCTACGATGCACAGGACTAATTGATAAGCTAGGCTCTATTGTGCATTCGAATATGATTCAGCTGGACTTAGGTAGGGCCTGGGCATCAGTATTTTTTATAAATTTTTAGGTGTTTCTAGTGTGCATCAGGGTTTAGAACCACTGGATTAAATTATTAATTCAAGAGGTGGAAATCAATTTAGTGCAGTCCCTCATGGCTAGACTTTGGCTGTGAGTTTGGTTGTATGTATTCATCCTATCAGTCACATTCGGGGAGGCCTATCATAGGGCTGGCACCATAGAATCTACCCATACTAATGGAGGAGGGTGAAGTTACAGAACCCCTGCGCATAGAAAGATTGGAGCCTAGGAAAGGAGGTGGATGGTACGATAAATAACATAGGGGGTACTTGGAGAACATGCTATAAAAGTTTAAGAGGGGTAGGGCAGTGCTTCTCAAATTGTAATGCACATATGAATCACCTGATTTTATTAAAATGCAGATTCCAGTAGAAGGGGCCCAGAGAGTCTGAAATTTTTGAAAAGCTCCCAGCCACTACTGCTGGTCTGTGGACCATCCTTTTAATAATGGGCTCTATGAGTCTGTTATTGTTATTTTGCTAAACACACACAAAATTTCCCTTCTTGGTCTTTTGGAGGACTTTTTTCCAATGGAAATACATGTTTTTAAATTTTATAGTGCATGTCAAATGGAAGGCTGAATTTGCTCATGGGCATTTCCTTTACCGTGTAATCTAGCCAAATGGATCAGTCTCCGTACTCCACCTGCACTCTGGAGAACTGAAGCCCCGACTTAGCCCAGTTCTCCCCTTTGGAGGTAGCATGGTAAGTGGAAAGGGTGGGGTTTGGGATCGTTAGGAATGAGATTGAATCTCTGGTGACTCTTCCTGGATATGTAATTTTGAGTAAGTTGAATAAATCTCCTGAGTTTCAATTGTCCACATGTAAAATGGGGATCCTATCCTTTCTATATAGGGGTTTTTGAATAAGTTAAACAATCTCATATCTATCTGAAGCAGCCACACAATGCCCAGTATGGAGTAGGCCCTCATTTAATTGAAGGTCTTTTGACAGCATACCGTCCACTGTGGAAGCCTTATGATGGTGTGTCATCCACTGTGACAGCAGCGCCAATGCAGAGATGAGTGAGCCGTAGGCACTGCTTGGGATGTGGAGGGGAAGACAGACAGCATAACCAGAAATGACACAGGCCTGATGGGTCCACGAGGAGCCAGTCCCTAGCACAGAGGTGCCCAGATGCTATGAGACAAGGGGACACTGTGCTGTCCTGTGTGTATCTCATTTTCTGACTGGAGAGACCATCTCGTGTTTTCCAGCCGAATGAGTAAAAACTCAGCAGCCCTTTCTCCAAAAAACCTTGATTCTGACTCACTTTTATACCCCACTCTGGGGTTAAACTGAAAGACCAGATAGATCTATTTTGGTTTCACAGGGAGATAGCATTTAAAATAGGAAAGGGTTCAAAATGCATTTGAGCAACTGGTTTTTTTTTTTAGGGTGTAAGGAGAAACTGTAGATCAATTCAGTTCTTCTTCCTGAAAAAAAAAGAAAGCGAAAAGATAAGGAAGCAATTTCGCAGCTCCAAAAGGGAATAGCGAGCTGAGTTCTAGCTCTTGGGAAATTCATTGCAAGGGAACAGCTTTGGTCACTGTGCTTTATCACACTGTAACATGGGCTCGATGCCCAGCGCCTCAAAGCTGCACCCCAGCTCTGTTGCCACAGTTTCTAAGATCAAGACAAATGCCTTTATATATCTTTTTCTGTCATTGAAAGGAGTTACATTCTCACCTTGTCAGATAATATGAGGATAGCTGCTACAAAAAATGGTCACTTTAAAATAATCAAGGGAGATATTAGAACTTTGGGGCATTGAGAAACTGGAGAAATCGATACAGCATATTTGCCAATGGAACCATCACACTTCGTTTTAGAATGTTTGATGCCCGAGTAATACTGGATGGAAACGGGACAATTTCCTTTGTAGTATCAGTTGTCCTAAATCAAGGTCCCTATGGTGGGTGTTGAAATGAAGACTTTCAGTAGAGTCTGCTCTTCCTAGAATGCATCAGTGCTGCTCCCTGGTGACACTGACCCCTGGGGGGAAGGGAGGGAGAGAGAGGCCTGTGCCTGCCCCTTTTCCTCACCAGTTTCTTCCCTCTTCAGTTCAACTTCCCCACTTCCCCACTTCAGATAGATCTTTCAAGATACCAAATCCTTTATAAGATATCTTATCTTAGAGTCCCTACAGGTTCCCTCTCCTATTGGCTATAGGATGCTGTCCAAACCTCAGAAGGCCTCACCTCTTACCAGGCTCCCTACTCCAGCTGCTTAGAACATCTCCTACTCCTGGAAGAGCCCCCATACTCCTTGGCCTGACATTTGCTGCCTTCTCCCCAAATCTTGCCTAGTAAGTGCTAATGCAGTCTAACATCTGAGCTCAGTTGCCAATTCCTCATGAAACTTTTCTCAGCTCTTTGAGAATCAATGAGTGTCTCTCTTTTAGCCTCTCCTAGCCCTTGCACATGCCTCTTTAATAGGCCTTTCTACATTGTTGAAAATTATTTTTAATGTCTACTCCAGACCTTAGGCTGTATATTTGGCATCTAATATATCCCAGTGGGTGACTACTGACTTGAAGCATAACTAACAGGGGCTGGCATTGTTCTGCTTGTCCTGACTTACTGTATAAAGGTTTTGTATAATTTGACTGCTTGTGGTAAATCCGACCTCACAGAGATGTTTTAATGATGCATGCAAGTGTATGTGATGAATATCCTCTCATTTTACTATGTAGTAGGTAAATTATCAATTGGGAAATTGGTGCTGTTTTCATACTGAGGCTTGGGAAGGACTCGGTATTCATCAATATATTTCGTATGACAATTCAGAGCTAGCCTTGAGCTTTGAAAATCAGAAAGAACTATGAGAAAAACTTGGGTCTTCTCAAAGAATTTAATTTTGTCTCAGAGATAATATGAGCTAAATGTTGAATTGTGGGTAAAGAAAAATACCATATGTACATAGTAGGTGCTCAGTAAATACTAGCTCACTGATCCCTATGTGAAATAGGAAGAAGACAGCTAATAAGAGAGGGTTATTTATTTCCACTTCTGAAATGACTCTAATGGTTACAGCCTTCTGTTTCATAGAAAGAGAAAATGAGGTACTCCTGATTTTGAGCCTCATAGAAAAACTTCAGAAAGGTTTCAGAGGATTGCTTTAGTACCTCTCAGAGCCATCCATCATGGAGAGAGAGGCCTTTCTCACTTCTTTGAAGGATATTAATTGGAAAATTTTTATAGAATCCCTTTTCTGAAGAGCTCAAAGTACTAAACTGTATGTACCAAAGACATGATTTTATATATGTATGTTCAATTTGTATTTCTCTTGAAAACAATTCAAGGACCAATATTTTGTAAAATTTAATGTTTAGGACCAGGAGCAAACTTCCCTAAATGACTTCATCTATATCTGGGGATTACCCCGTGAGGCCAAGATCTATTCAGTGGAAGTTTCAGAAAGTAGGTCCTGGGATGAAATGTGGAAAGGATTGGAATGAGAGAGGCTGGAGAAAGACTAAGCTTTCTTCAAGCGTTCAGTGGCTGAAGACGTGGACCAGCTGAGTAACTCTGGAACTTGGGGCACTATAGAGAAAGACATTCATTTAATTTCTATCTCACATTTATTAAGCTCTTTTCATGTGTTAGGGCCTGTACACTAGGTGTCAAGGATACCAAAGATGAAAGGGATGAAACTGCTGTACTTGTCAAGGTATTTATAATACTGGGGGGAGACAGACATAGAAATGAAAAGTTGGGGGTCCAACCACAGGCTAATTTGAAAACCTGGGGTCTCAAACCATCCCCTAAAGGTTATTTTCTATATAAGGTGCTAGAAAAATGACCCCAAACAGAGGCTCCAGGAGTCCTCCTGTGAATAACTTAAGGGAAAGGCCAGGGGAAACCAATAAGCAGCCTTCTCCCTAAGAGCAGATGCTGGGTTACTTGGGTTTGTGGGCTCTGTATGGAGACCTCAAGCACCAGTCTGACCTATCCCTGTCATTCACCCCCAGCAACCAGGAGGACCATTTTGAAATGGAGGGTGGGTAAGGTCTCAGTTTCATGGGGAGTGCATTCCTTTAGATATAAACCTGCTGAACTGCTTACTCCCCAGGGCAGGACCTCTTTGATTCCTTCTCCCTCAGGATAATCAAGTGTAGTTTCTCTCTCCGTTTTTTTCCATGGTTGGGGAGGAGCCAACATGGGCCTGGAGGTGTTCCTGGGCTGGGAAGACTGGAGTGGGTGACTGCCATCTCTACCCTAGGCCTTAAGGAGAAATCCTCTCTCTCCCCTTCTTTTCTTTGGAAAGTGTTTCCTTGAATTTATCAACTGTGGGATAAAAGCTAGGATGCTCAGGAGAGGAAAGGGAAAGAGGACTAGTGGCTGTTGGGTCTACTTTTGTCCTAGGCCTTAAGCTCCTGTCATACTCTTGGCCTGTAATACTCTAGCTATACACCCTTCAGTCCAGCCTATGTTGAGCTTTGGGGCAAAAGCCACAGGAGAAGGCCACTTGATGAATCAGGAATACTGAGTTCCAAACAAAAACTGAGTCATTATACTTAACAAATTAACAAAATGGTGAGAAAGAGGGTGGAAAAATGATGTCCTCCACCAACTGTGATTTGAACAACTTAAGGATGTTTGCCATAGCTGCTACTCTAGAAGAACCTTCGATCAATGAAGCGGTGGTCAAAAAGGACTCATTTTGAAACAAATAACCCACAATTGTTTCTTGAGTCAGCTTATCACAACTCCAAATAAGAGGCCTCAGGGCTACCATGAGCCCCGTGCTCTCAGACCCAGGTGTGTGTCATTTCTACCTGCAGTACATAATGACTCCCATGGCTGAGACTAGCACAGCCCATTTCCTCCTTCTGGACACCCTCAGGGCTCCTCTACCCCCAGATTTGCCCACTTGCCTCTCAACAACTCTCCAGTAATTTAAATCCCACATTTCTACAGCTTCTACATACTTCCCTTCTAGTTTAGTGCTGTCTGGAGGTAGTAATGCAGTGGCACCATTTTATGAGCAAAGATCATGTTCTCTTATTTTGGTTGCATTTGTCTGGTTTAGTGGGTCTGAAGCCTGACTTCATATTAGAAACACTTAGTATCTTTAAACAAGTGCTGACAGCTGAGTCCCACCCCAGACTAATTGAATCAGCACCTGGTGGGGAAGGTGGGGCCACTGATTCTGATGTACTGTGAGGGCCAAGAACTGTTGGTCTCAACACTCCCTCCTACTCCATTTGCTTATAAACTCCTGGAGGCGGAGGCGGAGGCATTGGCAGTAGTAGAATGGAGTCTTCTTCTTTCTTGACTCTCTGTCAATGTCAGTGAAAGCTCAGGACTCAGACTTGGCATTCTGACTTCTGGGAAGCCTCGTTGGCCTGGGTGGCCACTTTCCATCTCTCAGGCTAACGTCCAAGGGAGGGTTTGGAGAGAAATGGGGGTACTTCCCACCTCTGTCAGGATAAGATAGCGTTGCTAGCTTTAGAAGCACAGAGCTGTTACAGGCCATTTGAAGGAGAATTCAGAAAAAAAGGATAAACACCTGAAGAGGTGCCTAGATGCTGCCAGACCCAGCTGGCACGAGGTTTGAGTCTGAGAGTAAGAGTCCTAGGCTGAGTCTGAAGGAAAAAGAAGCCCATGTGGCAAGTCTGTATTGACTAAGCCTGAGAGCAAACAATGAATATTTTTCACTGAGGTAGAAAGCAAGTACTTTAAAACTCAGTTAGGTTAGCTAGGCTGTCAGCTGCTCAGAGAACTTAGTCAGACCCTGGAAATCCAGCCAAGGACATTGGGGCAGCCATCTCCTGTGATTTCAGAGCAGCCATTTTTATTTACTTTTACTCTGATCCTACTATGAGGTTTGTGCTTTCAAGAAAAAATGCATCATCTTAATCATGTGTGGGGCCCTGGAAAAGACACAACCAGAAGATGCTGATTTGAGCTTGACCTTGTTTGAGGGTGAGTGACTTGCCTCTCAGACTCAGTTTCCTCATCTGTAGATTAGGTTGTGATACATGTTCACATGTGGGAATGAAATAAGTGCCTTCTCCAGGAGGTCATAGCCACCAGTTATTTTCATGTAACTGGGATCTAAGGTCTGGAAAAAGCCAGGACATTCTCCTGACAGGTGCTTCCTCACCTCTTGCCCAGATGTTGGTGTTCCAGCCAGGGCTCTAGGAGCATAAACCGTGGCTGTCTGAAAACTCTTTCTCTTGTGGGCTCTTATTCCTTCAGCTGTCCCTGCCCTTCCTCCAAGGTCCCTTCTCACCATCACCCTGGCATGGACCTCTGAACACTAGTCCAGAGAATAAGACTGGAGATTCTTTACATTTTCTCAAGCAACCTGATTCTCACTTGAGAGAGGAGCATAAAAGATGCTTTTGTCTTTGCTTGAGTGTTTTAGAGCTTAATGAACTATTGTTGTTGGATTGTCCGGAATCAATAATGATAGCTATCGCTGAAATAAATCATAGGTAAAAGTAGGACCACATATTAGAAGCATACAATGCCTCAAGACAAGCATAGCAAAAAGAACAAGAGCCAGATGCATCACAGCCTTAGTCTGCCTCCAACAGTGAGGAGGCTGTATTTGCTTGACACAGATCAGAAGGTGGTTGAGGCTTTGGAGGCTGAATTTAAAATTCAAAATGTGAATAAGTGATTAGAGCAAGGCTCCCTCTAATAATTGCTGGCTAGGGTTGTTGCCAGCCCCAAGGCAACAAACATATTAATGTCAGGAGTCAACCTCTGATGGGGCAACTACAGAGAAGAGACTGAAAGTCAAATTTCCCTCTGGGCTAACCCAGGTGCTTTTCAAATGGGGCCCAGTGGCTCTCAGTCCTTTGCATACTTGAGTCACGTGTGGAGCCTTTAAAAAGACAGGTGCCCAGGCCTCATCTTAGACCAATTAAATCAGAATCTCTGAAGGTGAGGACCGCCTTGGTATCTTTCCATAGCTCTCCAGGCGACTCCATGTGTAGCCAGCCTAGGAGCCATTTGTTTAATGTGGTTTAAAGTGGTTGGGAGACCTCATCTTTCCAAACTTTTGTCAATTTATCCTCCCCCTTCCAACGAAAGGGGCTATAAATCTTGATTCTTAGGAGCCCATGTGTAATAGCTTCTGCTGGTTAAGTGAATGTTGTGTGGGTAGTCCAGAGCCAAAGGACTAGAGATAGGATTAAAGAAAGCTGTTGCTTTTCCATGTTGATTGACTTTCTCTTCCTATTTTTTTTTTTAAGATTTTTATTGGGGAATTGGGGGAAGGGGAACAGACAAGTTGCTGTTGTGGAGTCTAGTTGTGGAGGACGTTGCTTCACTGGCCCATGTTGGTATCATCATTGCGCTCTTCCCGGGTGAGGCAGATTGGTTGCGGGCCTCTGGACGGCTGCTCATGGCGGCTATTGGCAGCTCACTCCAGCTGCTGGCTGCTCACGCTGGCTGCCGGCCACTCACTGTAGCCTATGGCAGCCCACTGCAGTAGGGGCTGCAGCCTCCACCATGCCGGGACTCACGCAGCCTGGAGCTGTTGTTCACCATCTTAGCTGTAGAGGGCAATGTCACTGGCCCTCATATGTGGGATCTGAACCGGGGCTGCTGGCGTCCCAAGCCAGCTCTTAACCAACATGCCACTTGGCTGGCCCTCTCTTCCTACTTTTGATAAGTGTGTAGAAAGCAAAGGAATTATAATTATGTACCAGACCTTTTTCTGGGAACTTTACATAAAATATTTCTTTTAATTTTCACAAATGGCTGTTTTTATCCCTCATTTACAGATAAGAAAGCTGAGGCTCAGGGGAGTTAAGCTTGCTCAAGTGCCAATAGAGACTGTAATGGGGATTTTAACCTAGGTCTGTCTGACTCCAAAAGCCTACTCACACCACACACGAATCATGCTTTGGCAAAGTTTAGCATCAAAAATATCTAAAAGCTGCGGGGAAAAATTTAAGAGGAGTTAACAAGCAGGCTTCTGCTTCCAGTAGAGAGGGGAAATCATAGAATCAGCTGCATAATTAGCATGTGGCCCTCCCAGGCCTATCCCATCCTCCCAGGGTTGGGAGACAGCATCAGGGAAGGTTGGGGCACCTGGTTGTCTTGCTTCATTAACAGTCCTTATCTAATGGACCTTAGGAACTGTCAGAAGAGAAAACCGGGAGTAGACAAATGAAATAAGGAGTGAAGACTAGAAGGAGCCTCTCCATCCATCACTGCACATTCTGTTCACCTTGGAATTTAAAGACACAGCCCTGCCTCCAGCCCAGCATCCCTTGTTCATACTACGATCCATGAAATGAAAACACATTTTAGAGGACTTCACCTGATGGGTGTCTTTGGAAAGCCTGCGTTCTGCAGTGTGACCTAATGACAGGTGAGTGCACCCTGTGGGTTCTGTCTCCCCGTGGCTTGTGGCAATGAGGCAATGACTGGGGAAGAGTCACCACTGATTATCCTGAGAGTGGCCTCTCAAATCTGAGTACAAATCTGACCCTGCTCAAAATCCCCCATGATGTCTTGAAAATATGCATCCAGGCTGTCGGCGGTCTCGTAAGAATATTACCTGTGTAGTTATAACCTGGGAGCAAAAAATAAGTGAGCTTTTTTATAAACACCCATGTCTTATACATAGAACCTCACATGGCTATGCACCTCCATTCTGTACTGCTAGTGTTCTAGATCCCAAATCATTATTCCAGACATTTGAAACAATCAGTGAAATGAAGCAGGAAGCTCTGAAATTTGGGGATATTTTATTTTTTTAGCTCCTATATATTTTCTAACAGCAAAGGATTTTTGGAAAGTGCTCTTCAGATTCGATCTGTATCTAACCATGTGGAAAATGTGGGGACATATACGGCCTGAATATATATCTCTATATGTTACAACTTCAGCACCTTGACACATATTACTGGGCAAGACAGAGAGAGGGCAGGCGATTACTATACCACAGAATGAAGTTTATGTGTTCCTGGCCAAGTTGTTTTGAGTTGTGATTTATGGGGATATTGATAAAGAATCTCGTACACATATTGGAAGTTTTTAAAGATGGAAATATTCCAGGGAGGGGGAGCAATTTATTTTAAAATGAAGTAGTCTTGCTTCTGAATCAAAGAATTAGAGCAGAACGCACAAGAAATAAGAATGTAAGAGCAGGGCTGGTCAAGTGGGGCGTTGGTTAGGAGTTGGCTTGGGATGCCAGCTCTGAGCAGCAGGGCCCCAGTTCGGATCCCACATATGAGGGTCAGTGATGTTGCACCCTCTGCAGCTAAGATGGTGAACAACAGCTCGACCTGGAGCTGGGCTGCCAGGAGTCGCAGTGATGGTGTAGGCTGCAGTGGGGCTGGCCGGCAGCTGACGAGTGCTTTTGTGAGCTGCCGTGAGCCGCTGTAAGTGGCCGTCCACTCGCCGGCGAGCAACTGCCTCATCTGGGAAGAGCACAATGATGATACCAACATAGGCCAGTGAAGCAATGTCCTCCACAGCTAGACTGAAAAACAAAAGGACAGCAACTTGCTGTTACCCTTCCGTGATTCCCCAATGCTGTTCCCCTTTCCTAATAAAATCTTTAATAAAAAAAAGAACATGAGAGCAAAGATGACTGCTGGCCTTTTCCTTGCTCCTTTCAAAACCAAAATAACAAGCAAGAATCAGAGTTCCCACAGGCAAGTAGGATGAGCACTGTGCTTGCTAAGGGTCAGGAGACCTGGCTTCCAGCACTGACAGGCTCCAAGTTGCTGTATGGACATTTGTGGTCACTTCATCTCTCCTTGCCTATTTGCTCATTGGTTAATGGGAAGTAATGATGGCCTCTCTATCTCACAGTAGTGCCATGAGAATCCAGTGAGAGGTGTACACCATTTGAAAATGCTGAAGTGCTATCGGAATGTGAGATTGTTAAACTCAACTGCCTCCTCCTGATTAGCTATGCATATGTTAATTTGACTCAGTGTGCTGTGGGTTGACAAAACTGCCCTCAAGAAGAGGGGGATCAGGTTGCAATACAAGATTGAAAAAGTCAAATCCGGTTGGTCTGGCTGACTAGATAGAAGTCCCCTCCTTTCCTCACGGCCCTTCTGGTTGAAGAGACTGGACCTTTCACCAAGACGCAGAGTGTACTTCATCCGAGGCTGTGTAAGTGCTGCTGTAACAAAGATTGATCGAGTCCTTCTCTAGGAGACTAGCTCCTTAAGAGAAACATTTTCTTGATGAAAATCAACCTATCTTATAAAATATTTACCATTTGCAAAGTACTTAGCAGACACCAAAGAATGGAAGCTGTGGTTCTTATACACAAGGATGCTTACATGTTGCCCTGGAGAGAGACAGGTGAGATATATAAAGACATTGTGTTGGGGAGGCTTTTGATATGAATGGGATACATTCTTACTCCCTCACCTAAAGACAGCGGCCTGCAGATAGGCAGGCTCCAGGATATGCCAATGTTACAGCCTTCTAGCCTGCATCAGTCCTTTCTTACACAGTACACAAAGCCATCTGCTGCTAACCTAAACCTTCTACTTAAAAAGCAGTTCTCATGCTTTTTGGTCTCCATCCTCTATACACTATTAATTATTATTAAGGATTCTAAAAAGCTTTTATCAATCTTAGAGTATTATTAGAGATTAAAACAGACATTTAAAAATGTTACAGGGCCGGCCGAGTGGCACATTGATTAAGAGCTGGTTTTGGGATGCCAGTGGTCCCGGTTCGGATCCCACGTATGAGGGCCAGTGACACTGCCCTCTACAGCTAACAACAGCTCCACTTGGAGCTGGGCTGTGAGCCCCGGTGACGGAATAGGCTGCAGCCCCTGCTGCAGTGGGCTGCCATAGGCTACAGTGAGTGGCCGGCAGCCAGTGTGAGTGGCTGGCAGCCAGTGTGAGCTGCCAATAGCCGCGGTGAGCTACATCCAGAGGCCGACAACCAATCTGCCTCATCCGGGAAGAACGCAGTGACGATACCAACATGGGCCAGTGAAGCAACATCCTCTGCAACTAGACTGAAGAACAGAACGACTGAAGAAAAGTTCTGTTCCCCTTCCCAGATTCCCCAACGCTGTTCCCCTCCCCCAATTCCCCAATTAAAAAAAAATCTTTAAAAAAAACACAAAAATCCCCCACTCATCTCATTAAAAAAGACTATTTAAAAAAAAAAGTGTTACATATTAACATAGATAACAGATGTTTTATGAAAAATAACTCTAATAGCCCCAAACAAAATATTGAGTGAGAAGAGGGGCACTGTTTCACATTTTTATAAATGCGTATGACATCTGGCTTAAAAGGAAGACAACTGGATTTTCATATCTGCTTCTGCGTTCAACCTGTTGTTGCAAGAAAACGTGAAGAAAATCTGAACTTCATCACATATCTAGTGGGAAAAGGGACAAGTCTTTCATTAGTCTTTTCAGATAGTTGTGAATATATATTTTTTTGATACTAAACCATATCTTTACAAGAGGTAGTTTCTTAAAGTTACTTGTCATGTAGAATCTGAGAACACATCAATGAATTTTTGTCCTCTATACATTAAAATGTTAAAAAAATGGGTTTATAGTGCACCCTGGATGGGTCTCTCTTATCCATACATGGTGTTGTAGCATCATGTGTTGATCATTTGGAAAATATTGGGTCACTAAGTTACACAGCTGTTCCATATGTTGACACATTTTGTTACATGATATCAAAGAAATCACGATTGTTTATATCACCACCTGTCTCATCAAAAAGGTCTTTAAGTGTTCCAAAGTTGTCAAGGTTGTATGGTGGATAGAAGTTTTCCAACATTCTATTTTTGCTTGACAACTTAAATTTTTATTGTTGCTAACAAACACTATCAGGTTTCCTGGAGGTGACAGGCTCACTCAATTTGTTGTTGAGAAAATATCTACCAACCAGTTTGTCATTCTTTCAAGTAAAGATGGTGTTCCATGAAGAAAGCAGCTAGTTCATCTTAAAACTCCATTGTACAAGTGCTTTTCCTTGAGACAACCTCACAATAACAGAAGCGCTTTATGTGCATTTCCTATTTTGAAACATAGCTTATTAAAAAGATGTATACTCAAGGTTGAGATTTATTAAAATTGCTATTCTTTTACTGACTCATCAAGGAGATTTTTAAGTGAAACTGACTTTTTAAAAACTGTGAGTGCATGCTGGTGAAGGATACAATGACCACTAGTACAGTTTGGTGCCTTGGTTTGTGTTCAAATGCCAGCAGTTTTACCCATTATTGCTTTTGCAAACGTCAAAAAACAGTGACTAAGACAAATGATGTTTTAATATTATTAAAACAATTTTAACCTCATGGACCGCAGCCAACAGGGATGCTGGAGGGTCTGTGGGCCACACTTTGGGAACCCCCAACTTAGAGTGTTTGACCTCCCTCAAGGGACATGCAGAAGTCTTGTAATTATGGTCATCTTTCAGGCCTTTTGATGCTGAGCACAAGTACCAGGACACCTAGAATAGTCAGGATCCTTCAGTGCTTAAGGACACCAGGCCACAAGATGCCAAGTGGTCCCAAAGAGAGGATAGGAATGCTCTCCTAGAAAAATGTCTCTCAGGTGAAAGTGAAGGTTACTAGGGGCAGCTGGTTTCTCTGTCTTTCTGGGCAATGTTCTATTTCTTCTGTCCAGTGGTGTGGGTGTTATGATGGCGTTCTACATGTGGAAAAGGGATTTTTGTATTTTCTTTCTATTGCCCTTCCCTTCTTATAAACTTGGTTCAGAAAAACCAGTTTCTGAACTGTGACTTGAGACTTCTTATCTGAGAACCATGACGTCAAGAAAAATCTCTAGATTTTTCCCTTTTGTAAAATTTTTTAAAAGTTACCAGCAGTCGCCAAAGGATCGTGGCACTGGCAAGAATAATTAACAGTGTGTACCCACCTATTTAATTTCTTAAAGGCTAGTGTTAGAGTTTAGAGGAGGGAGCATGTCCTGGAGACTGGAGCGATACCTGGAGGAGGTGATCTGAGCCTGAATGTAGGTAGGATGGAGTGGAGAGTCTGGCTGGGAGAAGGGCTGGAGGAAAGGTGGCCCCACTCACATAATTTACTGACTCCACAGTAAATGCTTGGGTGGCAATGAATTGTTAACTATCACATTTTCCTCAAAGACCATGTGTTAAGGACAGCTGCAGCCTGATGCTTCTGAGGTCAGAGAAAAGGAAGAGAAAGATTTCTACCAAGTAATCTTAGATCCCTTACATCCCTAACGGGTTTGTACGAGTATAGCAGTTCTTGACACTGACTAGCCTTGTGACCTTGAGTAACTTTCTCAACCATTTTATGCCACAGTGCTGTGTATAAAACAGGGATTATACTTACCTTACAGAATGGTAATGATTAAATGGGTTAGTACATATAAAGTGCATGTATAGAAACAGTGCTGGCACAGAATTAGTGATTAATAAAATATAAACTCATTATTATTACTTGTTTCACTTCATAGAATACTCTCATAACCCAGAGATCAAAATGATCCCCTCTGTTAAGGCATAATTTCACAAAATTAAAATCATGAATCTCGTGCAAATATAAACTGAATACATATCAAACATTTGGCTCGTGAAGTAATGAAAGAACCATTAAGATGTAAAAACTAGTTCAGAGAGCATTCAAGAAACTAGGTATTCAGTAGGCAATGTTAAGATAAAATTGCTGGAAAAGACTCAAAACTGAATAATGTCCAAAGGGCCAGAAACCATAATAGTTGTGGCTATACCTTCTACTGGATAGAAATTATTTGCATCCTGTGGGGGAGGAATTAGTTTTCCTTGACCCTGCAGGGTCCCTGACTGGATCTGAAAATTAAGCTGACAAAGGCAGATTAGCAGGAGAAAAGCATATAAATTGTGTTGAATTTTACATGCACATGGGAACCGTCACAAGAGAATGAAGACCTGAAGTGACCAGAGCAGGAAATTTTTATACCTTTTTGACAAATAAACAATAAATTTGTGAAGACTTGACAAGACATAGGGGTTTCGGCTAGGAGTAGTAAATGGTGAAGAAGTTAATAAGGAGGATGAGTGAGTTTAACAAGGTTTGTGTGTATAAATTTCTTGGCCTCCAATTCCCCCTCTCTGGTGATTAGAATGTCTCCTGGTGCACGGAGGACATCTTTCACAGGGGAGTTGTGTGGAAATATCCATATTCTTTTCACTAAACCTATTACCTCCACTCAAATAGAATTCACTCTTTAAGAAGATGATTAAAGTATATACAGTACAGGAACTCCTGGTCCCCTTTGAGGAAGATGGGAGGGAGTAGGGAAAAGTTAGAAGCAAAACTTCAGAATTCCCAGGACACAACAGTGTTGCCAGTCTGTCCACTAGCAAACATATGCTTCCTTTCCCCTCCCTTGCTTTTTAAAAGTTTCAATGACATGAAATGAATTTAAGGGCACTGGAGGAGGGCGGTGCGGTGTCCAAGTATGTATGAAATCATTTATAGGTTTTGATGTTATTCCTGGACTGGAAGAAAATAAATTTTCTAGTAATTTAATAACTCAAATCTCTGTTTGTACAGTTTCTTTTGAATGAGAATGAAAAAAATTATTTTCATACTTAGAAAAATAATTACTAATTTTTTTTTAAGTACCCCTTTCCTGGGTGGTTATCAGCAGGTATAAATTTTAACTTCTTAGGATAAGTTTGAAGTGGAGGCAGTTGGTTGCTTTGTATTCCTTTATAACTAAGCAAAAATGCATAGAGTAGGTGAATCAGAATAGGTTTATTATTATTATTTTTTAAAGATTTTATTGGGGAATTGGGGGAGAGGAACAGCGTTGGGGAACAGGGGGAAGGGAACAGACAAGCTGCTGTCTTTTTCTTCAGTCTAGTTGTGGAGGACGTTGCTTCACTGGCCCATGTTGGTATCATCATTGCGCTCTTCCCGGATGAGGCAGATCGGTCGCCTGCCTCTGGATGGTCGCTCACCCCGGCGGCTATTGGCAGCTCACGCTGGCTGCTGGCCACTCACTGTAGCCTATGGCAGCCCACTGCAGCAGGGGCTGCAGCCTACACCATCGCCGGGGCTCGCACAGCCCAGCTCCAGGTGGAGCTGTTGTTAGCTGTAGAGGGCAGTGTCACTGGCCCTCATATGTGGGATCCCAACCAGGTCTGCTGGCATCCCAAGCCAGCTCTTAATCAATATGCCACTCGGCCGGCCCAGAATAGGTTTATTTTTATAAGTAGAAATTTGAGCCAAATGCAGCAGTAAACTAAAAAAATCACACTAATTGGTTTCTAAAAAGAAGGAAAAATGGGCAGAATTTTAAAAACCCCACAAAACTAACAAACCAGTTTAAACCAGATCTGAATGGTATTGGAGTGAAAACCTTATCTTAATAATTGGCACTTAGGGACGGAGGGTGATGTTCTCCTGTATGTCTTTGTCCAAATTTCTCCTTTTTAAGAAGACACTGCTCATATTGGTGACCATTGTCTTAACTCATTACATCTGCAGTGACCCTATTTCCAAATAAGGCCACATTCTGAAGTATTGGACATTAAGACTTCAACATAGGAATTTGGGGGGAACACAGTTCAACCCATAACACATCACATGAAGATTGGAGTTGTGCTGCCACAAGCTCAGGAACTACCAGAAGCTCAGAGAGAGGCTGGGAAGGGATCCTCCCCTAGAGCCTACAGAGGGAGCTACAGAGCATGGCCCTGAGGACACCTAGATCTCTGACTTCTGGCTGCCAGAACCAAGACAATAAATTTGCTGTTTAAGCCTTTCAGTTCACAGTACTTGGTTATGGCAACCCTGGCAGACAAACTCCTGAAGGAAAGAAAAGAAGAAAAGGAATAAAATCGCCCTGATTCAACAGACAGTGTAGGCTTGATGCAGGGTAAAGAAAGAACAGGTTTAAAGGAAGGAACTGGTTTAAAACATTAAAGCACATCTGGGCCTGCTTGGGGCGGAGAGAGGAAAATGCATCTTCTGGCTGTAGAGAGGGCTGTTTCTTCTGCGGCCTGATGCAGCCAGGTCCCACAGCTGGAAAGAATCAGAAGCTAAGAAAGGGAAGCTTGGGAGTCAGTGGGGTGTGTTCATGAGACCCTAGGGCGCAAGTTGTGGAGGCGCCAACCTCAGCTTCAATTCAGGAATAGGAGGGTGATTCTCTACTACCTGAAGCAACGGTGGGCACAAAGCAAGCAGTTCATGTGTCCAGGGAATTCCAGGTGGTCGTGTCTGCCCTCCTCCTTCCACTTCTCCGGGCACAGGGGCCACGGCTAGGCACGCTCAAAGATGAAGATATTCAGAAAAGCTGGGACAGTGGAGACTGAGGAAATCATTGGCGTCTGTACTTGATTGATAAGTTCCTCACAAAACACCTCACTTCCAGTCGTAGCACATCCACATGCTTTGCCCGCCTCCGCTGAGAAATTGCTCTTATAAATTTCAGGAGACTTGCTTTTGTAAATGATTGATAGGTTTGCAACCACAGCTCTAAGTGGGGAAAAGAGCAATTTATATTGAGAATTAGAAAATAATTTTATCTGAGTGAAAGAGAAAACTAACTCCCCAGCCAGATGAGAGGCGAACTGAAGGAGATCTTTGAAACGTGGAAGCTCCGCAGTGGCCTTGTTTTCTCCTCAGGTTCCTTCCCATGGCTGTGGACCGAAGCCTGTCTGGTGAGCTGCCTGTCAGCCCCTGGCCGTCTGGCTGTGGCCATGCCCCCCTTTAGTTTGCAGGCTCACAGGACAGGAGTCACCTGCTCGGGCATCTAAAACAGTCCCCATATGTTGCATAGTACTTACTAACGAAAAGCGTATCGATGTAAGAAACGTCCAAACCTGTAGAGAATTTTAATGAGTTCATTTGAGCCAAACGGACGACAATTGCTGGGAAACAAAATTTCAATGGATTCAGAAAATGCTCCAGAGAATGGCAGTTTTGCAGCATATTTTATATATTAGAATCAAAGGAGGAGACGTCAAGAGGGTTACATGAAATCCATTGGTGATAGGTTTCAGGGGCAGGAGAAAGCAAAGTGGGGGAATCTTGGGATTGGATAAAAGACACATATGTCTTTTACATTGGTGCATACAGGATAATTAATAATTAACATTTACAGCACATAGGGATGATATTCTATTTGGGGAACAAGATAACAACAAACAGGTTCTGTGATCTGCTCTGGTGTGGTGGGTTGTGCCCTGAGGGGTCTGAAAAAAGGGATTGCTCTGACATTCCAACAGTTTATTATCTTAGATGGAAAAAGTCAATAGATGGCTCAGGGAAGGTTAAGATTGACCTTTATCAAGAAAGCTCAGTCCCAGGATATGACTACCCACCAAGATTTGCTTTTAGTTAGGAATTTTTATGTTCAGACCATCCCAGGTGGTTAATTTTGGTCTCTGAGTTTGTAAGGCCCACCATGCAGCCTCTTCTGAGCTTGTCAGGTTTAGTATGTAGTTCCTTTTTTGTACACAAGAGAAACACTGAGCCATACAGACTTGTAATCATTAGCCCAGAGCTACAGGTGGGCCACAGGCAAGGGGAAATCAGGGAAATGGGAGCTTGGTCTGGAGAATATTTTAATATTCTGGCTTCGTTTTATTTAATGTGTAATTCACATGCCAGAAGACTTTATCTGGTCCTTTGATATTTCAGACACATTAATTCAATCCCCTCTCCCACAGAGCCTGTCCTCCAAGGGGCTGTATTTCCAAGGTCACTGCCAGCCCTCCAAGCCTGTCCTCCAAGGGGCTGTATTTCCAAGGTCACTGCCAGCCCTCCAAGTTCTGTTTCCTGGAGACTCTCCACCTCTTATGGGCCTTCCTCTCATGACTGCTCTCTTGGAAATTAGTTGTTTTCCCTGGAATTCCCCAGCAACTTTGCCATTGCCAACAGTAAAGCCAAACCGAAACCAAACTCCACTCACCCAGGTCATTAACACATTCAGCCTAAGGTTGCATGCAGTTCAGAGGGGTTTGTAATGTGGCAAAACAAACAACAAATAACTTGAAAGTAAATATTAAAAATCCCTGTTCTTACAAGGGTCTACTCGCTCCTCCACTGGGAAGACCTCCTGGTCCACACCTTCCACAGGCTCCGAGGTCCTGTACTGTGTGTGGGACCTCACCCCGCACCTGACACACAGGGAAGACCCGGCTTCTTCCAGTTTCTCCAGGGCATCAAACCCTTATGTATTGTCAATTCTTCACACATTTGTTTGTGCCTTTATTCCCATGTCTTCTGTAATTTGCTTTTCTTTCGCTGCTCTCTTCTGACTAAAAATCCCAGCTCCCAGAGTCTGTGGGCAAATCTGACCCCCTAGAGATAAGTTAGGCTGGACAGAGGCTATTTACATTTTTTGTTTTTTTATATAACACAACTGTTACTATAGTTTGAAATCAAACAAAACTATTCAAACCATTAGTGTTCTGATTAGTGTGCAATTCTCCATTTTCTCATTAGAGATTAGTGTTCACCCTTGCCAGCATAGCCTTCAGCTCTGATTGGAGAAAAGACTTGTAGGTGTGGGCAATGGTAGAGAGAGCAGACTGAGACAGGAAATTGCTCGTGCAGTAATGCTGACACAAGCACCCATGTGCACCGCTCTGTCAGATTTCTCCAGTAGGACTTAGATGCCTGGGTACAGATAAGAAGGCAGACAGCAGCATTGATCTGGGTCTAGTTTTGCTTAGTGGGCCAGGCAGAAGGACAAAGGACAAGAAGAGCTGCGTGTGCTGAGGAAAGTATTGTTCTACCCTAGCTGGGTAGCAAAGCTTATTTAACAGATTTATACAATGACCACAGGGTACTAAGTCTTTTATATTATATTCTCACAGAACCCACTTGACAGGGTTGTTATCCTCATTCACTCAAGGCCACATGAAGCTTGTAAGTGTTAATGGGTAGGTGCAACCTCAGGGAGCCTGGTTTCAGGAATGCTATATCATCGTGAGGAAGAGAGAGCAGACACATGCTTGTGGGAGTGTCTGTGAGGGCAGTGTTTCAGGCTTCAGGGAGTCCAGCTGTGGCAGATGTGTAGCTGGAATCCAGAAAGGCTGTGGGCATTTTGTTTATGGGAGACAGTCACGAGTACTAATTGCTTATCTTCTAAGTAGAGAAGTGTTTTAGAAAGCTACTGGAAAGAAAATAAATGACTTAGGGAACTGGAAAGAAGGCGGATCCAGCTTCATAAAGGAAGAGGAAGCAGAGGGTAGCAGAGTGAGTGAGGGTGTCAGATGTGTACAGGTGGGGCAAAGTCCCTTCTACTAATCTTGGAAGATGCAAAACTTTGAGAGACAGGCAATGCTACCCAAGTTTAGACACAGTCATTAGTGATCCAGATAATTACCCAGATTATGAGAAACTAGGTTATTAGAGATGAGAGCTAGGAGTGTCTTTTTGGCTCTAGAAAGAGTTTTATTCTAAAGAATGGGAGCAGAATTCCTTGGTTTCTGCTAAGTGAGGTGGTTCTTACCATGGATAGCTGTAGAGATAGCATGGATATCAACTTTCATAAGTAGTGTCTCTCTCTGGTTATATAGCTGTGTTGATAAGAACTTATTATAATTAACATAATGAAGATATGTCAGTTTTCCTCCCTCCCTATGTAGCCAAATGCCTAGGGGAAGGTGGGTAGGAGGCAGTGGTCATGAGAGCACAAAACTGGCTTACTTTTGGGTTGTCCTTTCCTACAGATGAATGCATGTATCCTCTGAGGTGAACTCTGTTTGCTTTGGGACTTGATGGCCTTTAACTTCCATGCTCCCCTCCCCAAGTCAACCTTTATCCTCTTAGATATTGAGACCAGGTAATCTGATATATGTGGCCATGCTAATTGTCAACATTTGCTAGTAGCATATAACACACTCAACCCACTTCCCGATCTCAAAAACAAGTCTTTTAGGACTGTGTCAATAAGGGGCTCAAAATAGGTGGCTTCCATCTCTGTGGTGGTCAGAGTCAGGGGAGGCTGTTTCTGGTCAAGCCACCAGTTAGCCGTGCCCCTCAAATCAGAACAACATGCAGACCCCCTTCCAAGCTGCTCCTTCAGTTCCAAATGTTCACTGGGAAAACCCAGAATAGGAATAAGATAGATGTAAGGGACAAAGACCATGAGATCTGAGATCCAAAAGCCTTCCAGCCACGAGCATCTTTGTGTGCCAGGTCAGCTGTCTGGCTGCCCCTTTCTCTGGCACTTCATTAAGAGGAATAAAAGACGCAGAACACCAGGGGATACTTGGCTTACTCTGCTTCGACATAAGACCAGTTGGCAGTGACTTTGGTTCAGTCACAGCTTAGCATCTACATTATTAGTCTTTCTATATAGTGCATTTTTAGACCACAAGTGAATTTCCCTTTGCAGTCAAACAAAGGTGAGTGACAGGGATTCTTTCTAAAGCTCTATAGATTGACATACATTGATTTTTATTTTTCAACTTTTTAGTATATATTAAAGTGATTCATCAAACCAAATACAGGTGGAACTTGAGCGGGGCAAAAGGAGCATTGAACTTCTGTGTCTTGGGAAGCTGCCTGTAATAAATCCACACGGTGAAAAGACACAGGAGCCAAACACCGAGCTGGCCAACTGGAGAGTTTGAGATGAAGCTGTTACATAATGGTGAGTCTGCCATGGAAATGTTCAGTCCTACAACTATATTTCTAACTCTGTGTCAGCACATATGGAAGGGGCCTGAGAAAACTTTGGTGTTTTTTTGGTTATCCTTTGACTTCTAAGGAGATTTGCTAAATGACTTTAAAGGAGTTTATCCTGTTCTAAAAGTTCTCCTGTGAAGGAGACCTCATGGCTTCCCTGATTTCATCCATGTTTGGCCCGTCAGAGAGATACTTGGAACACCCTGCCTGAATTCCATATGTGCTATGTTATGGCCATTTCTTCCTGCTTTGGCTTGAGTGCTGTAAGCTTCTTGGGTTTACCTCTCTGTTAAGGAAAGTGAGTTTTAATTGACTTACGTTTTTAAAAAAGCTGAGTGTGAGATTTTGCTATAATGAGGGATAAAGCCTGATTTCCCCTAATCATCTATATATTCTGTATCTTTTATAGTTATATTAAAGTAAAGCCTACTTTAAAAGTCTTGAACTCAAGATGTATTGCTCCAATACATCCATGTAAATAAATGTCTGTTTGTTCATCTTTCTCATCTTCTCACTAGAACCTTTGCTTTAATTTTATACCAAGAAATGTGAAAGTGAGCTATCTACATTAGTATCTTGGCATTTTTGTGTTAGACTGCCATAAAGCTTGATATAGAAACTTTTAACTCCAAAGAGATTCTCCCAAATTCCTAATAATTCTATATTCATAAAAAGGAGCAACTTATTTTAAAATATTCCTGAGAAAAATAGATTGTTTTTCTTTCACATCTAAAACTCTGGTGGAATTGCAAACAACTGTAAAAAATGTAAAACCTTCTTTTCTGAAGGTAATGGTCTCATCTGACACAGAGGATGTGTTTTAAACTTGGAAGTTCTCTGGAGTGTCCTGACTTCATGGCCCTGTGAAGTGCTGTGTTTGAAAGCAAATAGTTAGTGTAAGGGGTGTTCTATGCTTAGGGTTGGGGATGAGTCAATAAAAGGGAAATAGAATGTAGAGATTCCTGAACTACTTAGTGGAGAGAGTAAAACAAAAATATATGAAATCACATGAAAACAATTTCAAAGTGGTTTAAAAATTGTTCCCAGAACCTTCAATCTTTTCCCTTTCAATATTGTGTTTCCTATGTAACCTCACACTAAGCCCCCAGTACTTCAGCCCTTGCCTAGCTGCTCAGCCATTCCCACTGCATTAACTTTTTGTGTGATAAGTTCTCTATATCCTTGATAATTTGTTTCAATCTAAACATATCTATCTTTAGTCTCATTCCCTTATAGCCCTGTTCTCTGCCACGGAGTGGATGAATTTAGTGGCACAACAGTATTCTTCACTGATAATGTCTTACTGTATCATCTCATCCATTACACATTTGCATTCTAGCAGCTGTCTTCAGGAAAATAATCCAAAGAAGTTAATAATGATGAGAAAATGGGGTGCTATACCTGCACAAGGGCATTTTCTTCACAAGAACCTTTTCCAGCACCCTTTTTTTTTGTTTTTTTTAAGGGCAGTGTCACTGGCCCTCATATGTGGGGCCCGAACCGGGGCCGCTGGCTTCCCAAGCCAGCGCTTAACCAACGCACCACTTGGCTGGCCCTCCAGCACCCTTTAGGTTACCAAAACAGGCAAGTTTCTCCTCCTCCAAAGCTTAACACTGCCCCTAATTACAAAGCAGCCTTTGCAAACTGACATGCCACAATGTAGGTGATGCGGGGCTTTGTCTAATCTGGGGAGGACCCAAATGTGGGAAAGAAGAGAGGAAAGGCCTAATGATAATGAGTGTCTAGAACTACACTACCCAGTATGGAAGCCATTAGCCATATTTCCATCATTGCATAAAGTTTTATTGAACAGTACCCACTTAGAAAGTGAGAAGGGCATTGCTGTTGGGTTTTTGGGAAAGTCATGATGTATTTTTCCATGTTTTTCATTGCAAAAATGCGTCATGACTTTTCCGACAACCCAATAAAAGGAAGGTGATTCTTCTCAAAAAGCTGGTTTGACCTATGAGCGCCAAGATCTCCCTCATTTGCTAGTAGACCTAAGGATTATGATCTCTAATGGGAAAAAGGTACTTGCATCATTATGGTGGATCCTTATTGTGAGAATTGTTTCTTGTGAAGGGAGACTAGTTTATGTAGATTTAGTAATAATGAATCTCTCTCTCTCTCACTCTCTCTCTCTCTCTTAAGGATTAACATGCATTTTCTCTAATGCAATGACTCTTCAAAGTAGGTTTATTAATATGTACTTTACATTTCACAGATGAAGAAACTGAGTTTTATGGAATACAAAGTGACTTGCTAATTTACAAATGAGGCAAAGACTGCCCGGTGAGTCCTTGAAAACAACTGCCAACCCAAGCCTCTCTTTCACACATTTGGTTGTAGTGAAAGTGGCCCAGTACAGCTGCCTGGATGAGCTAATGTAGTCTCTTTAACACACAGCTCTTAGTAACATGATTTCACAATTTGCGGTCCAGGAATACAGTGTTACATGAAAAAAGATCCAAAATCAAATAAGTTTGGCAAATGTTAGGTTAAAGAAAATTAAAACTTATTTATTGCAGAACTTCTCAGAACCTTTAATATACTAATACGAGTTGTGAATTTCCAAGAAGTGACGTGATAGGTGGGGTTTCCAAAACTTACTTGACCTAAGCACCATTTTGCAGCAGAGTACCTTGAAGAATAAGTGCTCTATAGAATACTATCTGAGAAGTACGGTTCTATACAAAGATACTCAGAGGAGAGATCTCTAACTGGAAAAAATGCTTCTCTGTTACTGGTAATCTCATAATTGCTTGGCAAATATTAGGTGCCCCATACATATTTTAGAATGCATCCTTGTTTAATGAAAAAACCTGGAGTTTAGACCTCTTCTGTGCCAGACCCAGGAATTACTGGTTTCTCAATTTGTGAGAGGGTACTGGGCCCCATTTGCGGTAATAGACATGGTGTGTGCATTCTCTTAGCTTATCAATAAAATGCTTGTTCTTTTTTTTACCTTGAAAATAATATTCATAAATACTTAAAATTATTTTGTTGTTTAAATTACTCACAGAATAATCCTTAGAAGGGTTCATGGCCAGTGACAATGGTGAGTTTGATGTTCGTAGTAGGAGCGGAGTCTGCTCAGAGGAAGTGGGTCAAAGTGCTGCCTGGGGGCCTGTGAGCATAGGGGAGAACCAGTGTGTTCCTCTGGGGGCACGATGAAGCAGAACATCCCATGGAAGAATATTTGGTGGGAGAGAGGACCCCAATTGTTATTTTTCCTCAAGCTTCCTGTGTTGCTATGATCTCTCATTGGCACTCCCCACAGAGGCTTCTGCTGTGATGGTCTATCCTCAAACCAGCTTGTTGGGTGGGACAGCCCTCTTAACTACCCCATGGGCAGCTCTGGGCCGAGAATGGCTCTGTGTCCCTTGGCACATCTCAAGGTAGTGTCTCCCTTTCCGCCGGGCTTGTTGAACCAAAAAGTTGGATAGTAAAACAACACAAGTCAAAGAACACAAAACAGAGTTTCTGTCCAGTGTTTCTGTCTTGTGTAAGCCTCTGGCCTTTCACACTACTCCCCAGGCTCTTTGTTTAGCTGTGCAGATAGCTGGTGGGGCCCAAGCTTTCATTTCATGCTCTACGTATCTCTCAGAAAGTCTGGTCCCTTCCATCAAATCTAACCTCATCACACAGCTCATTTGTATTCATAATAGGTGCTGTTCTCTTGCACAAAATCCCATCTAAGCTAAATGAGCCCACGGGGCTGGCCGTGTCATCCTTTTTCCAACTGAGACCAGTTATGATCAAGTTCATGGAGGCAGTTATGTTTCCTCATTCCACTCTGGAACCAATCAATAGGAACAAAAGATGCTGCTGTGTATCATTCAGTAGATATGAGCTAAACAAATAAACAGTCCCCCGGTGGGGAACTCCATTGACTCATCGTTATCAGTAGTCAAAATGCAATTAGTTAGGTATATCGCCAACAGAAACTAGTGCGTATGTGCCCCAAACCATGTCCAAGTACATTCCTGGTAGCATCATTTGTGATAGACCCAAACTGGAAATGTCTATTTCCCTCAACAGTCTGATGGATGAGTGGTGGTATATTCATGCAATGGAGTGTTACACAGCAGAGATTCAGCACATTAAAGCCACAAGTATCCTCTCAGAGACATAATGTGGAACAAAGGAAACTAACCATTAAAAGAGGATAATAACGCAGGATTCCATTTCTATACATTTCAACAGGCAAAACAAAAATCTCATGTTTCAAGTCACTTTTGGGAAGTGACTGAGAAAGAACACAAAGGATTCTTGAAGGGGGATTAGTAATATTTAATGTCTTGATCTGGCTGGTGGTTTTATGAATATGTTTTTTTCAGTACAAATTCATTGAAAACTGTATACTTGTGTACTCCTCTGAATGTATGCTATACTCCAACAGAAAGTTTACTTTAATATAAACAAGGACTGGCCGAGTGGCTCAGTTGGTTAAGAGCTCGCTCAAGAGTGAGAGCTGAGCTCTGAGCTACAGCAGTTTGATGCCCAGCCTGAGCTGAGCCGCCACTAAGCTGCCAACTGGGGGCAGAATGGCTCAGCTAAAAAAAAAAAATGATAATAAAAAACAAAATGATGTAAACAGTATTATTAAGGTTCATGTGGTCTGTTTCTATCTTTCAGAGGGTTTATTGCCGAAATACAAGTAGAGAAGGATGGGAGAGTGTGACAAGGCTGATTTCTTCCTCCATACTCTCCCACTAGGAGGAGTGCATGAGTATGGGGTGAGGTAGATGTGTCATTCTAGGGAGAGTCCTTCTTATGAGAATTGGGGGGAAAATTTTCCCCAACTATGTAGATTCCAATTCTGTCTGCTTCCAAAGCCCTTTCTTTATCCAAAAGAATGGCTCCAATGTAGCATTTCAGACTATCAGAATGCAGGTTTTAGGATTTTGGCTTTGGGGGAACTTCATTTTTTTTTTTAGCTGAGCCATCCTGCCACCTGTTGGCAGCTGAGCTGCAGCTGTGCATCGAACTGCTGTTGCTCAGAGCTCAGCTCTCACTCTTGAGGGAGCTCTTAACCAACTGAGCCAGCCACTCAGCTGGCCCTTTGCGGAAACTTCTTAAGTCATTCAAATACATCCCCAGTGCCTGGAGACACCCAGTTAGAATGGCCTTTCCCATTTGCTGCATCTCACCGGAAGCTGCTAACTCCCTCACCTGATCACAGATATTCATGAGCATTTAGAATGGTTTGTGGCTGCACATCCATCAACAGATGATGATATGTTAGTTTCTCAGGGTATTGGAAAAATTAAGTACTTTTTAAAATATTTTTTAAAAATATAGTTAACATTCATTATATTAATATTAGTTTCAGGTGTACATCATAGTTATTCAACAGTACCCACCTAGCACTATACAGAGTTATTATCACATTATTGATTATATTCCCTATGCTAAAGAAATGGTCACCATGATAAGTTCAGCACCCATATGACACTGTACCACACTATCACAATATTATTGATTGTATTTCCTGTGCTGTATATTACATCTCCAAGATTTATTTGTTTTATATCTGGGAATTTGAACCTCCTCCCCCATTTTAATTTTTCAGTTAGAGTTGACATTCAGTATTATTTTATATTAGTTTCAGGTGTACAGCATAGTGACTAGACATTTATGTAATTTAGGAAGTGATTCCCCTGACTAGTACCCACCTGGCATTATATATAGTTATTACCATATTATTGATTATATTCACTATACTTTACATCCCCATGCCTATTTTGTAACTACCAATTTGTATTTCTTCACTCCTTCACCTTTTTCACCCTGCCCTCAAACCCCCTCCCATCTATCACCTCAATAGATCTAGTACCCATTTGACACCATACATAGTTATTACAATATTACTGACTGTATTCACTATGCTATACCCTACATCCCCATGACTGCTGTGTAACAACAAATTTGTACTTCTTGATCCCTTTTCCTTTTCACCTACTCCAAACCCTCTCCCATCTTGCAACCATCAAAATGTTCTTTGTATTTTTGAGTTTGTTTCTGTTTTATTTCTTTGTTTATTTTGTTCTTTAGATTCCATTTATGAGTGAAATCATATGACATTTGTCTTTCGCTGTCTGACTACTACACTCAGCACAATACCCTGAGTCCATCCATGTTGTTGCGGATGGCAAGATTTTGCTCATTTTGCGGCTGAGTAATATTCTTTGTATATAGGTGCCACCTCTTCTTCCCATTCATCCATTGATAGACACCCAGGTTGCCTCCATGTCTTGGCCATTGTAAATAATGCTGCAATGAACATATGGATAAGCACATCCTCTCAAAGTAGCATTTTGGGTTTGTTCGGATAAATACCCAGAAGTGGGATTACTAGGTCCTTTGTCTCTTGTTATAGCCTTTGTTTTAAAGTCCATTTGCTCTGGTATAAGTATTGCTATTCCAGCTTTTATTTGTTTCCGTTTTCATGAAATATCTTTTTTCATCCCTTTACTTTACATCTCTTGTAGGCAGCAAATATGAGGGTCTTGTTTTCCTCCATTCAGCTCCCATATCTTTTGATTGGATCATTTAATCCACTTCCATTGAAAGTAATTGTTGATAGGTATGTAGTTATCACCATTTTATTATTCATATTTTTGATTTTTTTTTTTCATCTTAAAGAAATCCCTCTAAAATTCCTTGTAATACTGCTTTGGTGCTGATGAACTACTTTAGCTTTTTCTTGTCTGGGAAGCTCTTTATTTGTTCTTTGATTCTAAATGATAGCTTTGCTGGGTAGAGTAATCTTGGTTGTAGGTCCTTGTTTTTCATCACATTGAATATTTTGTGCAAATACCTTCTGGCCTGCAAAATTTCTATTGAGAAAGATTCTCTCTATGTCTTTAACCTTTGGCATTTTAATTATGATGTGTTTGGTGTTTTCCTCTTTGGATTCATCTTGTTTGGGATTCTCTGTGCACTCTGGGTTTGTATATCTATTTCCTTCACCAGGTTAGGGAAGCTTTCCATTATTATTTTTTCAGATAGGTTTTCAATTCCTTGTTCTCTCTCTCTTCTCCTTCTGGTACCTCTATAATGTGAATGTTGGTATGCTTGAAGTTGTCCCAGAGACACCTTAAACTCTCATCAGTTTTTTGGATTCTTTTTTCTTTTTGCTGTTCTGGTTGGGTGTTTTCTGCTACTATATCTTCTGAATTGCTGATTTGACCCCCTGCTTCATCTAATCTACTGTTGATTCCTTATAATGCATTTTTTATATCAGTTATCATATTTTTCATTTCTCACTGGTTCTTTTTTTATGTTTTCTATCTTCATTTTTATGTTTCCTATCTCTTTATTGAAATTCTCCTAGACATTATTGAGCATCCTTATTACCAGTGTTTGGAACTTTGTGACTGGTAGATTTCTTTTCTCCATTTTTGTTTAGTTCTTTTTCTGGAGCTTTTTTCTCTTCTTTTATTTGAGACAGCCTCATTTGCCTTTGTCTCCTCATTTTGGCTGCCTCCCTGTGTTTGTTTCTATGTATTAGGTAGGGCTGCTATGTCTCCAGGTCCTCATAGAGTGGCCTTATATAGTAGATGTGCTGTGGAGCCCAGAGGTACAGTCTTCCTGGTCACTTGAGCTGCACACTCCAGGTGTGTCCCTTGTGTGGTTCATGTGTGTCCTCCTCTTGTAGTTGAGCCTTAGTTGCTGTTTGCACATCAATGGGAAGGATTGATCTTCAGGCTCATTGGTTGTGAGGACTGGCCATAACTACAGTAGAGGAATTGTGGTGCAGGGGCTGACCCTACAAAGCAGGATCTACCTCAATATGACTCTGGTGCCTACCTAATCTGACACTTGGGTTTTTCATCCTTGGAGGTGGCTGGGTGATGCTCCAGGGTGCCAGCCCAAGTGCCACCTGGGAGGGAACCCATTTCAGGTCAAATTCAGTTACAGTGAGTGCACCACCTGGTGGAGCCTCAAAGAAATACACAGATGGCCACTGTGTATGCCATGCTTGGAAGTGCTTTGAGAGGCCAAGCTGCTGGCTGCCACTAGTGCTGGACTTAGGGCTGCTCAGTCAGAGGTACAGGACACACTCAAGCCAGATGCTGCTTGTCTGGGTTCCACGAACCTTTGAGAGACCCTAGGAAAGTCAGCAGCTTGAGTCAAGGCAGGCAGTTTGTACAAGAAAGCCACTGGAAGTGACTTGGGTGTACCTGAAAGTTGGGCAGAGTGGGATCTCAAATCACCAGGACATGGCAAAGGAACTGTGTTAGCAAGCTTGATGGAGACTCAGATATGGCATTCCCCTGAGTCTGCAAGCTGGAAAGGATGCAACAAAGAAACAATGGCTTCCGCCAGCTCCTCCATGCAGGAGAAAGCTGCCCCACTAGCCCCAGTCCTGAGGCCAGGCAACTCTGTTCCCCACCATATGTTCCTGTTGCCTCTCCAGCTGCTGCCCCAGTGCTAGAGCTCAGAGCCAGTGATTCCATTGGTGAGCAAGTCCTTATGCAGTTCCTTTAAGAGCAGCAACCCTCTGTCTCGCTCAGTTGCAATCTCTGCTGGTCTCCCCCAGCACTGGAACTCTGGGCTGGGGAAGGTCTGGGACCCTTCCCTCCTCTGGGGGAACCTCCAAGGCTGAAATATTCCACCTAATTTTTAATGGTCACATTCAGGTATGGGACCAGCCCTTTCTGTGTCTCTGCCCCTCCTATTAATCTCAAGGTGGCATTTTCTGCATGTCCTTAGTTGTAGGGTTTCGGTTCAGCAAGATTTTAGACAATTCTCAATGATGGTTGTTTTGTAGTTTAGTTGTAATTTTGATGGGGTAATGAGAGGAAGCAATCACAGCATTTATCTACTGCACCATCTTGACCAAAAATTGGAAAAACTAATTAATTTTTGATTAATGAGGATTTAAGTTGGATAGTTGGCTTCCACTGTATATATTGATGAATACTTTTATTAACTGATCATTTTGGGGGGATGGATACATTTATCAAGTAATGGAGAAATTTGTACAAAAAAATGCATAATTTTGTTTTATTTTTGTGCTAGAAACATTTATGAGAGAATAAAAACTCTCTGAGGTTCTTTCATTACAGTGCCGTCAAAAAGACATGAATAGCTTAAAATAACCAGAACTTGTGTTTAAAATAAAAAATTCAGCATTCAGCATCGTCAAAACCCTCAAATGAGCAAGCTTGACTGTCTAAGACAACTTACCATTAACTTTATCAAGAGTGGATTTGTAGGATATGCCTAATTTGCAACAAATCTTTGAGTTCAGAGAACTTGCTTAGCTGAAATTTCATTATGAACAAAGTTGTTCATGTCTGGCTCAAATATTAAAACTTGCAATTTGCCAGCTGTGGATTGAGGGAAAAATGCCTGACATTTTTAAATAGGAAGACCAAAGTTAGGTCACCTTTCAAGGGTGATTTAAACTTTGGATCATTAAGCAAAGAGATTTGAAATTTACTCATTTTGAGGAGAAGACACTTAACTGTGCTTCAATAATTATTAATAGCATAGTTCTGGGCAAGGTTCTGATGTAAATTTTGTTTCTAGATCTCTTTCCCCATTGTGCCTCTTTCCTTTTTTTACTTCCTTTTGGTCCCATCCCCAACACAGCATCACTGTATGTAGCCTTGCCTTGCCTTGAACCTGGATGTTATCTGCTTGTTCTTCATGTCACTCATTCATCCATGTATTCATCTTCCCAATATATAGATTCACTTAGCACATACTATACTAATGGAATGGAATCAATCTTAAGAAATATATACAGTTCATTTTGGGTCTTCTAGAGATGATGTCCACCCTTTTGGGTTTTTTTTCTGTTAATGATTATGCAAGGCATTCCATTGGTTAATTGAAAAGAATGCAAATGGAGGCTGATGGGATACCTTTCAGTCAACATCCTGTGGTCTTTGGACTTGACTGTGGAGAGAGACTTTTCTTCCTCGTTTATTGTCTGAGGTATTGTGCAAAGAAATGTGAGTTTAGTCCATCAGTTAAGCCATCAGTTTTGTACTTGCCCAAATGGCCTTTTTTGGGACAGCTCAGTCAACTTCTTAGAGTCAGCACCTTTTCCTAAGGAGGTGACTGTAGTTGGGTGTAGGTCTCCATGACTTTTCCTTCATTTTTTTTTCACCTGTGTGTAAAGTATGACTAGGAGGTGAAAAAGAAAGGGTCAATTAATGACAGTAAAGCATGTTGCTTAACAGGAAGTCCCAGCAATCTATAGCCATGGAGTGGTCCATTGTAAATGGACTTTAGCTCTCTATTACCTTCAGGTTTCAGAGGCTGAGTTGAAGGTCTAGTTTCCATTCTGGTGACTATGCCACCAGTCAATCTAGCAGTTGCAGTAGATAAGTCTCCAGGGAGTGAGTGACTTCTAGATGCTACTTCTAATCAGTATATTACAAAAGAAAAGTAAAAAGATTCCAGTGGGAGTCCCCCTAGCTCTCTGCACCCCATCCTATACACTTGGCACAGAACTCTTTTTGGTTAAATCTAGAAAATAAAGTATTATCTTCCTTTTGAAATTTCCTCTTTTTTTTTTGAAAGTCCCCCTTTTTCTCTTTTGAATTCTTTGGTATCTTACCTATGATAGAATTACCGAAGAAGGGACTTTGGGAGATTATATAATTCATTCCTTTCTTATATCCTAAGTTGTGATGCAATTAATTCATGTAGGAAATATAGCCATCGATGCAAGTGATTTATTGAATATCTCAACTAAGTGGATTTCAAATATGAAATGGTTTTTTTTTTTTATCATTTCCTTCAAACATATCTTTTGACTCACCTTTTCTTTCTGTATCTTTTAACAGCATCTTGGGCACATACTGTAAGTCTTCAGTCATTTTCAGATGTTGAAAAGTCCAGCCTTAACTGGTCTTTGTCAAAACTTCAGTCTCACATTTAATTTAGGACTAACCTCCTCCCTGACTCACAGCCAGCCAGGCCTCAGCTTGAGGAATTGGTGGTAAAGATGATTTGTCTTGGTGGGGCACCATCTGCCTTTCCTTCCTCCTTTTTCTGTTTTTAGCTCCTCCTGAGGTAAAGCAGATGAGTGAGATCTCAGGAAAGACCACGTCTTTTGACTTCACTGCTGCTGTTGTAGTCCTCCTCTGGCTTTTCATGACCACTGTGTGGCTGGTATCCAAGTTCTGGTTTTCTTTGAAGTATGTGAGTGGGTACTTTGGGAAGAATAACCAGAGGCACCTTCAATGCAGAGTTCCCTGATCTGGGTCCAGAAAGGGAGGGGAAAGCCAGAACACTCACTGCAGGCCTATGTTGTATAACTCCAAAGATTCTTAGTCTTCCATTCTGTTCTTCTGTCTTCTGGCTGCATGTTAGAATCACCTGGGAAGCCTTTAAAAAAGTATGAGTATCTGGGCCCAACCACAGAGACTCTGACTTAAGTGGTTGCGCTCAAGCCTGGGTATTTTTGCCCATGTTTTTTTGTTTGTTTTTTTTTTTTTTTTGAGGGCAGTGTCACTGGCCCTCATATATGGGACCCGAACTGGGGCCGCTGGCTTCCCAAGCCAGCACTTAACCACTGCGCCACTCATCTGGCCCAAGCCTGGGTATTTTTGGAAAGTCCTCCAGCTTATTCTAATACACAGCCAGTTTGAGAAACACTGATATAGATTGGTGGAAATGGAGGTGTGATGGTAGCACCACATGCTGGTGAGTACCATGGGGATGTGGCTGGTGGATCCCTGTAGCTTTCTTTGGCATGTGGGATATATAAAATATCTTTTGCTTTCTGCTTTGTGACCTTATCTGAAATTCACAATCAATAGGAAAATTCCATTCAACATTCTGTTCTGCCCCAATTTTTTGAAGTCTCCCTGGCTCTCTTGCTGTCTTAGAATCTCCCTCTTTGAAGAGAAAGTACACAGACAGAGTAGCAGGTTGCCTTTCACTACACAGACCGAAAGGCTTTGAGAGTCAGGTAAATTCTGTGAAATTGTACCACCAGCAATTATTGGAACACTCTGGAGGGATCATGAGCTCGTAACATACTTTGCCTTTTTCAACTAAGATTAACTAATGTTTTCTTCAAGAAACCACAGATTAAAAAAAAAGAAAGAAACCACAGATACATTCAACTTACATTTTATTTCCTCTCATTCCCATCTCCCTTTTTCTAAAGCATTTTACTAGCAACTTTAGTACGAAAATAGTATTTTTGTTACTGAGATTTTTATCAGCTCTTGCTACTTAGGCTATCCATGAAATCATTATCTTTTGACACAATAATAGTTGTTTCCATAGCAATAAATTTTAACATCAGACATTGAGATGATGGCTTTAGTTCTTTACAATAACAGAATCCAGTGAACAGAGGGGGATAGACCATATTCCTCCAAATGCATGAAAGTCACTCTGAAAAAACATAATTCATTACTGAAACAGAATCATCCCTAAATAGAAATTCTGATTTTTTTTTTACCATGAACCACCAGTGACTTTAAATGCAATTCCTGTTGGCAATAAATTTAGTTTTTGGTATGAATGATGTCAAAAAGGAAACAAATTATTTGACAAAATGTATGTGGTTCAAGATGGGAACATTTTGACCATTTAAAGGTACTCTCTTGTAAGTGTGAAAAGAAGAGGCCTTGCCGATAACCAGGGACATTAGAAATGTGAAGTTATATCCTGATTGTGGGTATGTGTAGATGTGAACAAATGCTCATCAGCATCATTTGATTAGAATGTGAAATTCCCTTCCTCTCCAACTTTCCTCTCAAGGGGCAATTTGGAGTCTTACAGTTATAACTGGAAAGAGTTGGGTCTATGTCTTTTGGTAAAAACAAACTGGTGAAATTGAATTTTAGTGGAAAAAGCACCTGATAAGGGATCTCAGTTCCTTTTTTTTTTTTTTTAATTTCTTCCATTAGTGAGTTTTGTGAGTTAGGGAAACTAACTTAACCTCACTGGGCTCTAATTTCTTTGTTGTAAAATAAGAACATGAACCAGTCAACCTTTACTTACACTTCTTCACAGCTTGATTGCTTTATGAATTTCTGACTTGTCCCTTGTCCATCATATTCCACATTATTCAGGAGAATTGTGATCTAGTTTACTTCTCCTTTTACCCTCTTCTCAATTTTGCCCTTTGAAGATTCTCATTACCAGATAAGAAGAGTGACTGTTTAAATAAATTTTAATTTTGGATTATTTATGGCTCGGTAGTAGAGACAGCTAATTATATATACATATTTGTGTGTGTGTGTGTGTGTGTGTGTGTGTGTGTGTGTGTATAAAATCAAAATATGTGCTTTCCTTTCCATAGTAAAGAATGTGTCAGTGCTCTTGCACTAAAGTGAGGCTCTGGGGCTCCATTCTGCCACCAGAAGGTCAGGAGAATAAATGGATGCCACTGGTGAGCCAAGGTGGAGAGGAAGCAGCGTACCTTCTCCATGTTGTCTTTTCTCTTTTCTGGATGTCAATGTCCAGAGCAACCATGGAAGCATAAGTTTAAAATAGCTGAGCTTCTGTTAGCCTAGGTCCCTAAGCATGTGGAGCAGAGCACATGCTCACCAAGAAAATTCATATATCTATATATGTATATATATATATATATATATATATATATATATATATATATATATCATGGGCTTACACAATTGTAAAATGATTTTCTCAAAATATATGTGTGTGTGTGTGTGTGTGTGTGTGTGTGTGTGTACCAAAATTTCTTTATCCATTCACACTTTTTTTTTCTATGTTAAATCATGCATTTGAGGATGGTATTTCTCAAAATAACCAATATAGTTTGAAACATTATTTCCATCATGATTTTTCTCCCCTTCTCCACAACCCTAAGGGAAACCTTTGTATTCCAAAGGTGGAGAATCACTGTGATGATCTGATTAAGTTGTTTAAGAGGGTTTGTTGATAGGAGATTTTATGTTTAATGGTTGGAGAGCAGTGGTTCAATTTCTGGAAGCATGCAGTTAGATTTCCTGAGAGTCATATAGGAATGGGTGGTAGTTTAGGAAGTTCAGGAGATCTAATTCCACCAGAATGCAGCCTTTCCCCCACCCTCAATACTCCCGAGGAGGCAGAACTTTCACTGGAGTGGCACATGGGAAGCCATGGATCCTAGAAACTGACAGCCTTAGAATGGCCCACATGACCCTGAGGCCTTCTCAGTTTTCTGGACTCTGCATGCTCCAGTGTTTTGTTTTTGTTTTTGATTTTTGTTTTTAGTCGCTTCTTATAAGGCATTGTTGACTGACATCTGGTTGATTTTGTTCTTCTTGTCAACTTTGGCCAGTTGGAACTTGAATTGCATTTAATTTGGTTTAGGAAAGTAAAGAAATGTGACATTTCTTGCGCTGTGGTGTCATTGGTACCAGTTATAAATGGACTGATAATCCCTGTTCATGCTATATAGATAGATATGTTATATAACCTTCGATAGTTTGTCTCACAAGCTCAGCGAATACTGTTATTTTACTTTGTGGATTACTTCAGGACATTAGTTTTCACATATATATGATGCTGACATCACTTAACCTCCAAATGCACAACCCCATTTAGAATGTGCTGTGGTTTGCAAACTAATTTTAACATCATTTTAAGAAAAATTGAGTTAGTAAGTTGATACTGTATCAGAACAAAGATTGTACAATGCTCACTAAATCAGACAAAAACAACCTTTCATGATTATTTGTATTTCTGTTACCATGTTAGCTTGCCTAATTAGGCACCAACCATACCTAGAAACTTTATGTGAAATCACTAGAAATATGTGCATCTTAGGTGTTAAATAGGAACATAAATATTCCGAGATTCAAGTATCTTCCTCTTTTAAGTAGATAGTATTGATGAGAAAGAAAAGCTATTATATTGGAAGAAGGGAGGGAAGGTATTGGGGCTAACTAGTAGGTATAGAAAGTGTAAATATCAATGGATTTAGGTACCATGATCTTCTATATAGAAAAAGTAAGCAAGGAGAGAAAGTAGGTGTAATGGTTTTCATTCTCTTAACCACAATAATGAGGTGAATAAGAGTGTGGTTTGCCCACACAGAGCAGGGCATGTAACTGAATGTCCCTTACTTCTGTTAGGCTAGAAATGATCCTCCTGTGTTATACTAACAGAATTACAGTGAGTGAAAAACCCACACTAAAAGGCAGTCAGTAATCAGACATGGTGCTGCCTGTAGTCTAGCCAGGTCCATTTTGGAAAGCGATCTGAGGGAAAAGGTTGGATGGGTCTGCAGCATAGATGAAGAAGGTGAACATGAAGGGAAGGGATTCAGGGTTGTGTGTTAGAGGACTCACTTTCTTCAGCACTCTTAGGAGAGCTGCTGAGGTTTGCTGCTCGCTGCTCCTTCCACTGAGTCTGGTTAATATCACTGCAGGTAATAAATCATGTGGCTGCATATCTGTATTAACTCCCTCCTGTGTCATGGTAGGAATAGCGACTGCAGAGGGGACAGAACCTCCCTCTTGGTGATCTGTGGAAGTTGACTTATGTTTGTAGCAATCTAGGCAGCCTGCTGCTTATATCATGTTACTTATTTTTACCATGGAGCTAGGGTATGTCAAAACAGGCAAAGGACAACTTGTATTGGCTTTCGAAGTGTCACAATGCCAGATCTGCACTAAAGCAAGCACTTAACTTTTTCACTTTTGTATCCAATGGCATCTATTACAGTACCAGGCATATGATTTTCATTCAGTAACTTTAAGTGAATGAATATGTGGCTGAATGAATGTGAAGTATCTGGGAGAAAAATGGGATCTATTCTTTATGTGCTTCCAGAAGTACAAATACCTCTGTATGTCTAGATGTAAACTTGACATTGAAAAAGATAAATTCTTAAGGTAAAATAAACTCAACTCTATTTTGTCAAAATAACTTCTACATAAGCATTGTGTGAGGCTTTTTTTTTTCCTCTTTGGCATTTTTAGGTAGATTCCATATCTTTTCTGTTCCCTCTAGTCTTAGCACTCAGACTCAGTTCAGTAATTATTATGTTTGTTCCATATTGTGATTAAATTTTTGCTTTCCTTTGCTTTGCAGTTCAGCAATGGGGAAAGTGGGATGGCTAATTATGCTGTACTTTTCTATTTGACCTTCTTGACTTCCTCCCCCATCCCACGACATAGCTACACTTTCAGTTAGTATTTGAAGTTGGGCGTGGGGTGAACGTAAGGTGGCAGGAAAGTCTTACTTGTCTGGTAGTACTGTATGAACTATTACTGGCACTTTCAGGGCTCAGAAAGGGGTCAAAACTGCTTTTCAGGGCGATTTTTGGGTTCTTCAGAGATTTTCCATGTCATTTTTGGAGCTCTCTTGCAATTCCCTTGAGGTGGGTGAATGTTACTGCTCTGAAGGGTTGCTTATGGTTGTCTTAGGGCTTCTTTCCTAGGGGACTGTTCATCTTTGGCCTCCTTCTGCTGAGGGTTTCTCACCTTCTAGGACCACATTTTGAGGAGTATCTAAGATGATTTCATGTTGTCTCTTCTTTTCCCTTCCTCCATTTTCTCTGTCTCTGTCTGTCTCTCTGTCTAGTCCACATGAAATATGCATCTTTCACCCATCACTGTTGGCAATGTAGTTACTTTCCAAATATTGCATTTTTTTTAAAAAAAATTATTAGTTTCAGGGTACAAAAATAACATAGTGATTAGACATTTATACCCCTCATAAAGTGATAAACCCCACAAGTGTACTACTCATCTGACACTGTTCATAGCTATTACAATACCATTGACTATATTCTGTATGCTGTACTTTATATCCTGTGACTATATATATATATATATATATATTTAAAATTATAGTTGACATTCAATTTTTTAAATGTTAGTTTCAGGTGTATAGCACAGTGGTTAGGCATTTATATAATTTATGAAGTGATCCCCCAAAAAGTTTCGTACCCATCTGACACCATACATAGTTTTTGCAATATTATTGACTAAGAAGCCTGACAATTACGTTCATTAACTGATCCTAGAAAAAGTGCTACATACCTCATTGCTGAATATCACTATGGTCACCCTAGAAGTACTCCCCTTGGGAAGCTATGGACCAATGCCACCCTTCAAAGTAATTTTGAAACTCTTTTTCTGGAATGGTCATCAGAGCTGTCATTGTATTACCCTTGATGCCCTGAATGCCATTAAAATGTCTTCCTATCAATATTTCCTTTATCTTTGGGTAAAGAAAGAAGTCATTGGAGGCCAGATCAGGTGAGTTGGCAGTGTGTTCCAATACAGTTATTTGTTGACTGGCTAAAAACTCCCTCACAGGCAGTGCTGTGTGTGCTGGTACATTGTTGTGATGCAAGAGCTCCTTCATGATCATTTTTGGACACACTTTTCTCATGCCAAAATTTTCAGTTAAGATTTTCCTAACTGTTTCTCTATCAACTTGGTCTTTTCTGCTTCTCACAGTCAGCTGATGATTTTGACACACAATTCGTCAAACTTTTTAATGTTTTCATCAGTTTGCTTGTTACTGGCCACCCTGACCTCTCTTCATTAGTGATGTGTCCATTTGTACACTGTCATTTTCTTCATGACATTATCCCCATAAACTTGGACTAACATGTCCCTGATTTCACTTCCATGCTTGCCAAGTTTAACAAGAAATTCAATGTTTGATTGTTGCTCTAATTCAAGCTCAGACATTCTCATGATAGTACACAAAACCCTGCAACTATAATGAATGCCACTCAGCAAGACACAGCCACACGTCGACACGAACACAGCTGTGAGACATTGATATACCAAGGTTATGAAACCTTACTGAGCCGTTTGTACAGTGCTGCCACTGTAAGCTCATGGTGGCAAGTTCGCAAACTTAATTGACAGACCTCGAACTTCAATGAGGTAAATATCAACAATAAAAAGTAACGCACACACATTTTGGCAGAATAATATTTGTGTGTGTGTGTGTGTGTGTGTGTGTGTGTGTGTGTGTTTGAGAGAGAGAGAGGAACATTTCACTGATTATCTTATTGAAATCTGTCTCTTATAGGTTGACTTCAGAATGTGTTTTGCAATTTATGATATGTAATAATCTTAGATTAATTATAACTCTGTACCCGTGACCTTGGCAGCCTCTTTGTTTGCCATTGTTAAAAATAGGGATCACAAGTTTGTGCTCTGTACTATTTTGAACAAATTAAATTGTCTAAGCTCATAACACTCCAAACAACTGGAAGTTTGTTCTATGTTATCAAAGATTCTCAAGTTAGAAGTTTCCTTAGGCCATAGGCCACAAACTGTCAGGCAGTTAATGTAAATGCGTATGATAGAAAATCATGAGTGTAAATAACTAATGTGTAAAGCACCAAGCCTTCTCTGGCTAGAATCCTCTTCTCATTTTTGCTAGAGCTGTGGTTCAAAGAAATATTTTATTAAAATACAAAACAATAGTGCAAATATGATGTTACACATTGACAGTGACCCAGGACACTTCTAGCTACTAGAAATTCCAATTTTGCAAATGAAAGGAAGGTGTGCTAGGAACATATTTTTGTCTTTCTCCTAGGCAAGTGCAGCCTGGGCAGCATGCTGTGGATGGGTGCTAGTGTGAGTTTGCAGCCTGGAATTTCTGGATACCTGGTCAGGGGGTGCTGGGGATTGCCACAGCAATCTGGTGACTTTGGAGGCTCTTTCCTCTCAGGGCTCTTCATTCTCTCCCATGTTTCATCCATTCTGACATATCTTCTCTTGAACAATACACGGTGGCAGTGGAGAGGGGCTACTGGTATTTTGGCAGGTTTGGACCTCCCTTTCCCCACTTCATGCAACTGGGCTTCCATGTTCTGGGCTCTCTTAGAAGAGCTATCCAGTAGCTTTTTAGTGTCTGTCTTATCATGCGTGTCACTCTACTCCAGACAATCATATCAACAAATGACTCTTCTTTGTCAGAAAGTGCTATGGCCTGAATGTTTTGTGTCTCCCACATCAAATTCACATGTTGAAATCCTAACTCCCAAAGGTATATTAGGAGGTGGAGCCTTTGGGAGGTGCTTAAGTCCTGGGGGTGGAGCCCTCATGAATGGGATTAGTGCCCTTAGAGAAGTGGCTCCAGAGAGAGCCTGAACTCTTTCCATCATGTGAGGATATAAGAAGTCTGCCACCCAGAAAAGAGTCCTCACCTGACCATGCTGACACCCTGACCTCAGACTTCCAGCCTCTAGAACTGTGAGCAATAAATTTCAGTTGTTTGTAAGCTATAGTCTGTGGTATTTTGTTAGCATAGCTCAACCAGAGGAAGACAGAAAGATCTGAACCACGTTCTTCTAAGTGGAAGAGGGTAGTCACCCTCTCTTTCCACTGTGTTAGACAGTCCAGGAAGCACTTTCTCACAAAAAATTTCTCATAGTCTTTCCTCAGAAAATTGACCACAGGTGGTTCTTTCTGTAAAAAGTGTCTTTGCTTTGTGCTGAGTGACCTTGCCATGTGGTCAGACAACTCATGCCAAGAGAGATCATTTAAGCCCCTGGCATCTATTAACACCTACACAACGATTACTCTCAAAATCATATCTCTGGGTCAGATTGTTCTCCTAATGAACTCCAACTCTACATCTCTGTATCTATGTATCAGCTGCCTGCTGGACATCTTCATATAGGTGTCCCACAGGCATCTTAAGTTCAACATGTTCAAACCTGAACTTACCATCTTCATTCTCAAAGCTGCTCCTCTTTCTTGGTTCAGTTTTTATAAATGATACAACTATTCACTCAGTCACCTGTAGCCAGATGCCCTCCTGACGTGTCTGACCTCTCTCTCTCTCTCAGCCTGACATGCCATTACCAACAGTTATTGACACCACCTCCTGAGGATCTTCCCCAATTATCTACTTCCTCCTTCAATACACTGTCACCCTAGCCCAGGGCTACCGGCCACCACTGTCTTCTGGATTTCCTACCTGAGTCCCCGCTTCCACTCTTACTTTTCCCTCATCTTTCTCACAACAACCAGCTAGAGTGATCGTCCTCAAATGTAAGTGTGATCATGTCACTCTTCTGCCTAGTGGTATCCCTTGTGTTTACTGATTCTTGCTTTTGGCTACAATCTTAGCTCTCCCCACTTCCCAATCACACTTCATACTCCAGTCCCATCAAATTAATCTCATGTACTTCTTTGTCATCAAGGCCAGATACTTCATTGTATCTCGACTTTGTATATTCTGTTCTTCCTACATTAGATCATCTCTTTCCAACATACACACACACACACACACACACCTGGGCCATTGTAGATGTCACTTCCTCTGGGAAATATTGCTTGACTTACCTGGTCTGGGCTAGGCACCCTTCTAATTTAAGAGCACCATGTCTTTTCCAAGCTGTTGTATTATCTTATGCTTTCCATGTCCTCTCCCCACTCACTCAAGCTCTGTGAGGATGGGGATCTTGTTTATCCTCTTCATTATTCTGATTGTATCCCCAGTGCCTGGGCCAAAGATGACCACATAGTATGTGTTCAACTAATAGTTGTTGAAATAATTGATTAAAAGGCTGAACTTATAGAAAATTAAGTCTCATCTAGTGATTTGAAAAACACAGATGGGTGTTCTGTATCTGACCTGATCAAACTCATTTTCTTAAAAGCTATAAATTTGAGATGCAATAAATAAAGCAGCTGGAAACTATGGACTATTGTTTTTGATGGGATGACAAGATACCCTGGGTTCCCAGAGCTGCTGCTGGACCTGAGCAACAAACTTTGGTTCTGATTCTTGATGAGGCCTCTCCTTTTTCTTAATGTTGTACATATGACCTCAGAATGACTCTGGTGGTTGAGATGTTTTCTCATGCCTACTCACTCTTCACCTATCCCTATACTGTACTTACAAAATAGGATGTAGCTGGGCCTATTTATTTTTACCATCCCAAATGAGTCTAACTAAATATACTTATATCTACACTTGTTTTTTTTTACTATCATTTAAGTAATGTCCATTTTTACCTAATCCGATACCTTGAATGATACTAACACCTTGATGCCTTCATATCTCTATCTCCAGATATCTGCCATCAGTACTCAACAATGTACCATGCTTCTGAAATTGTTCCAAACTTTTAGTTTTAGTTTTCTGTTTTTTTTTCTTTTTTAAATGCAGGATTCTATGATTAGCCTTCTCCCTATCTTTTCTGTTTGTTCAGTCCTTTGACAAACATTTACTCTTTGCTTGGCTCTGCTTTATCTTCAGCTGGTCCTTAACTTGACTCTGGATGAGATTAATTTTTCTCACTACCAGATTTATTTCAGATAAAATCCCTCTTCTTCATTTATCCGACAGGAGAGCAATGCTTTTTGCCTCAGTAGCTCTTCTCCTTCCCCAGTCTGCCTCTGTGTGGACATCATAATCATTGAAGGCTGTGCTGTGACTGATGGAAAAATGCCAACAGTTATCATTTATTAACATACCATTTCTTTAATTGCAAAATATATAAAATTCACCTGCTTTATGATGACTACACAAAATAGACAAGGCAGGATATTCCCAGGCTGATACATGGGTCCTGGATGGCCTCATTCACATGTCCGGGGTCTCAGCTGGGAGAGCTGGGATGGATGGGATGACTGCGTTTCTCTTCTCATGTGATCGCTCTTTTCAGGAAGGCTGTCATCTGCCAGGAGGCTAGCTGGGCTTTTTCATAAGGTGGTAGTGTTTCAAAGGGTGAGCATGGAAGCTGCAAGTGAGCTGAAGCTTAGAAGTCACACAGGTCATTTCTGCCTCACTCTATTGGATAAAGCAAACCAGGAGACCAACTTAGATTCAAGCAGTTGGAAAATAGACTCTGCTTGTTGCAAAGTATTTGTGGCCATATTTAATGTATCACAGAAAGATATAGTACAAGACACTGAGGAAGGAGCAGAAGTTAATATTCATACATATAATAAATCTCATATTTTGATTGTAAGGAGAAGAAAATTTTAATGGAAAATCTTTCTCCATTAAACAAAAAGTGAACAAATGCTTAAGGAATACTAATGTAAAGTAATGCCCTATTGTTTTCTTGCTAGGGTCCCCATGTGTTTTGATTGGCCTCAGTGTAAAGGGCCCAGTATAATTTGTTGAAAATGGATACATCATCTTGTCCAGGGGAGTATCTGAGGAAGGAGGTTTTTATGTCAGACGATTTAAAATTCAATAAACAGAGCTTAAATACAATACAGAAAAGCTCTTTTTTTTTTTTTTTTCCTTTTTGGCGGGGGAGATGTTAAGGATCTTTTAGACAGAAAATAAGTTTTTTATTTTCTTCTTTAAATCAACAAGGATAACATGTCTCAGTTACTCAACCATAATTATTTGGCTTCATTAAAAGTTGTCTGCTCAAATGGAGTAACAGTTCAGATTTAAGACCAGTTGACAGTCTTCATGCAGGAAGAAGTATGTCTTGGAGTCTTGCCAGACATGTTTTTTACTAGGTGCTATTTGCCAGTTACTGTTTTTTAAGCCCGCTGTTTCTTTTCTAATAAATGCTCTGGCATGTACATTATTGCTGTAGCCTTTACATTGGGCTATGTGACAATATCCTTAGTTGCATTTTACTTTTTAGAAAAGAATTCATTGTCAGATGTCTGTTTATACAAGGATACATGATTTTAGATATTCTTTTTTTTAGCCAGAAGTCTACATTTACCACCTAACCATGTTCCCAATTTTCAGTTAACTTTTGAAATGATGGTATTAGTACTAGTAGCTAACATGCACTGAGTGCCAGGTACTAGGCTAAACATTTTACCCATCTGGTTGAACTTAATCCTCTCAATAAATCATTTATTCTATGAGGCATGGATAGTCCTCATTTTCTAGATGAGGAAAATGAAACTTAGAGTAATCAACGTTTCTTAAGTCGCCCAACCAGCACATATGTTTTTTATGGCCTTTATTTCTAGGGGTGTAATTTGAAGACACATTTCAGCTATTGTCCAAAGACACATTGTGTTCATTTAAGACAGAAATGATTTGTACAAGGGAGCATTAATATATATTCAACATTTATATGACCTTAATGTCCATAAGCTAATATTATAAGGCTAGACATCTAGCTAGTCATGGAATAAAATAAAATAATGATGACTTTGAATCTCAGTTAAAATCAAAGTTATATATTAAGGCTTGGCAAATGTTTTCAGTAAAGGGTCAGAAGTAAATATTTTTTGTTTTGTGGGCTGTATGTTTTCTGTTACAACTCCCCAACTCGGTTATTGTAACGCAAAAGACATAGAAAATATGTAAATGAATGGGTTTAGCTATGTTCCAATAAAACTATTTGTAAGACCATGTGGTGGTCTGAATTTGGCCTATGAGCCATAGTTTATCAACCTCTATTATAGGCCATTTTGTCACTGTTGATGTTATCCTGATAAACTAAGATGTTGGGATATAATTTTTTTTTAAGATTTTATTGGGGAATTGGGGGAGGAGAACAGCATTGGGGAATCAGGGAAGGGGAACAGACAATTTGCTGTCTTTTTGTTCTTCAGTCTAGTTGTAGATGATGTTGCTTCACTGGCCCATGTTGGTATTATCATTGCTTTCTTTCCAGGTTAGGCAGTCGCTTGTTGGCCATTGGACGGCCTCTCATGCCAGCTGCCAGCCACTCTCGGTAACTCCTGGCAGCCCACTGCAGCCTCACTGCAGCCTATGCCATCACCAGCGACTCACGTCAGCCCAGCTCCAGGTCGAGCTGCTGTTTGCCATCTTAGCTGTAGAGGGCACAGCGTCACTAGCCCTCATAAGTGGGATCTGAACCGCGGTCCTGCTGCTCAGAGCTGGTGTCCCAAGCCAAGTCTTAACCAATGTGCCACTCAGCTAACCCAGGATATGATTTTAATGATAATACAGAAGTCTGTCCTTTAGCATACAAAGGCCTGGAATGTGGGAAAGGTCTGCTCCCATCTATATTAACTGGCATTGAATGGCTCGTTGGATTTAGTCATCTGCGTAATGGCATTCTTCATCTAATTTATTAGCAACTCATTGAGTTAAGCTCATTGAGTTGTGGAAGTAAAATTGTCATGGCCCTGCTACTCTCATGAATAAGGGTGCCCATCATGTCTGATAAAAGAAAACCCACACTGCACCTTGAAACAAACTAAAATAATTTGTTCTGCCTAGTTTTGGTCTCCAAGAAACAAAACCTTCAGCATTTCCTGAGAGTTACTGACTGCCTAACAGAACAACTCTATCTTTGACCTTTGCAAAATCGATGTCTGAAAATATATTGACGTGTGCAGATGTTAGTTGTAAGAAAACTGCTGAGTTTTTTTTTCCTTCATGAACAGATTAACTGTAAACTCAGTAACCTTGGAAATTAAAGAAGTGAATGTACTTATGTTTTGTTGTGTTTTTTTTTTTTGATGAGTCAGTTCTCCTGAAATCTGGCTCCTTTGCAACTTCTTTGTAAGCAAGCGGCTTTTCTTTTGTCCCCTTTTTTATGTACTTTGTCTCTAATTCTTCCTTTCACATATGTTAAGATTTGTGGATCTGTTTGCTTATAGCCCAGTGTGAACAGGATGAACTATATCCTACTTGGCATATAGAGAATTGATCATTTAGAATTTTGAAGTTTGACCTAATCTTGAGGAGGCTGGTCATGGCCTATTTTGATGTCCTATGGACAAAGCTTTCTGCCACTGAGTCAAAGAAATGTTTCCTTTGCTAGCTTTTCTTCCACAGTGACAAAAGGGGGCAGAATTTGGAGGAATGCAAATTGGGGAGAGACTTGCAGTCTGTGAAATCTTCATTACCTGAGTCAGACTTGCCCTTGTATGTATGTATGCCTGATTCACATGGTGTAGGTGGATATAACAAGGCCAATAACATCGTCTAACTTTCTACCTGCCTGGTGACTGCCACAGTCTTTCAGCATAGTGTAAGTTTCCAAAAGTTCATGAATATGGGGCAGGTGGTCCTGAATTCTGCAAACTCAAGGTGTCATTATTGCATTTCTCTTTTGTCCTAAGATTGAGACCTTAGCCAAAACGACTCAGAAAAAGCCATCCAAATACTGGATTTGCTAATGACACCCCTCTCCCCCACATTGTAGTTTCATCATAGTGAGATAATATGAGCTGGTTTCATAATAATTGATAGGGCAGACTGGACAAATATATTTATCTTTGCTGCTTCACATAATCTCCTGGGGACCATAAAGAACTAAATATAAATTCATAATGGCAAAGAACAGTCAAGGAGAAGGCAGTAGGTAACCATTGTCAAAATTTTAGCACTGCCAAGGTTGGAAACAACGTAAGTGTCCATGAATGGATAAATGGATATATGTGGTATATGTATTTATATATACACAATGGAATATTATTCAGTCATAAAAAGAAGAAAACCCTACCATTTGTGACAACATGTATGAACTTTGAGGACATTATGCTAAGTGAAATAAACTAGATAGAGAAAGACAAATACCGTATGATCTTGTTTATATGTGGAATCTAAAAAATCCAAACTAATGGAACCAGGGAGTAGAATGGTGGTCGCCAGGGCCTGGGGCTGGGGGTGGGGTGGACGGATAGGGACATGTTGATCAAAGGGTACAAACTTTCAGTTATGAGATGAATAAGTTCTGGAGATCTAGTGTACAGCATGATGACTATAATTAATAATACTGAATGGTATACTTGAAATTTGCTAAGAGAGCAGATCTTGTGTTACCACACACGCACACATACACACACACACATACATAGCTGTGTGACATGATGGATGTATTCATTAACTTGATTGTGGTAAGCATTTAAAAATATATAAATATATGAAATCAGCACATTGTAGACCTATGTAAATATATGCAATTTTTATTTGTCAATTATAACTTGATAAAGCAGGGAAAATAAATAGCAAGTTCTACAAAAATCTTTTTAGCACTACAGCTGTTGAATATAGCAGTTACTAATTACATGTAATTACTTAGATTTAAATTAATTAAAATTAAATATAATTTTTAAAATTCTGCTTTTCAGTTTTGTTAACTACCTTTCAAGTGCTCAATAGCTACCATATTGGAAAGCACAGATATAGAACATTTTTATTGTGGCCAAAAGCTCTATTGGAGAGTACTGTTTTAAAGATGGAAAGTAGGTGGATGAGCAGGAACTGAGTTATGTTGTAGGCTGCTCTGTTCTGTGAAGTGCCTACATGAGTGCAGTGGGTTAATGGTGGCTCCCCAAAAGATATGTCCACATCCAAATTCCCAGAATCTGTGAATGTGGCCTCACTGGAAAAAGGGTCTTTGCAGATATATTTAAGTTAAGGAATGTGAGATCAGGTCATCACAGATTATTGGGTAGACCCTAAATCCAACGACAAGCATCCTTACAAGAGAGGAGAGAAGAAGGCCATGCAAAAATGGCGGTAGAAGTTGGTGTTAGAGGCTATGAGCCGAGGGATGTGTGGATCCACCAGAGGCTAAATGAGGCAGGGAGGGAAGGAAAGGTCCTCCCCTGGAGCCTTACACAGGAAACCCTGCTGATACCTCGGTTTTGGACTTCTGGTCTCCACAACTGTGCAGGAGTAAATTTCTGTTGTTTTAAGCCACCAAGTTTATGGTGATTTTTATAGGAGCCCTAGGAAATTACTGGGTTGTCAGAAAAGTCATGATGCATTTTTGCAGTGAAAAACATAGAAAAAAATATGTCATGACTTTTCTGACAACCTGATAATAAATGGGGGAAGACAAGAAGGCTAAATGTTTACTAAATGAAGAGTTTGAACCAAAAAAGTTCCAGGCTGGGAGACACTAGGGACTTATGAAGGCAGGAGTGGGGTGCCTTCTTGTGAGAATCTGAGAGTAAGACTTTAATCCAAAAATGGAAATTTATGAACAGAGTGCAGTGGTATTTTACAGTTCATAAAGATATTTCTTAGAGAAGAACGGTTTTACACAGGGTGGACACCCCAAACTGTGGCTATTATAAATATCCCCACGCCAAGTACAAAGACCATCAGATCTGTCTTATTCCTGAGGGCAGAAGGATAGTTGGTTTTATCTTAGCTGCGGACTGAGCAACCATCTGGCCTCCTCCCCTGAGCACTTGGTCCCTGAATGTTTACTTCTCCCTCTATCGTTTTTAGAGAAAATTTGTATTGTACCTGATTCCTTCTTTGCTTTTTGCTTCCTTCCCCTTAATCCTGATAGGTTTTTCCCTTCACTCTGCTGGTGAGGTCCACTGTTGAAATGCACAGAACAAAAAGATTACCAGATCCATCCTGAGAAGCACCCTTTAGCTTGTAGTAGACACATAATGTGGCCTATTGACATTTCTCCTTTCTTCTGGCCTCATGGCTCTTCAGAATTCTTGATTCTTCTAGGGAGGAACTTTTAAGGGAGGATTCAGGTTTTATGAGGCAAAAAGCTTTATCATTTGGGGAACACTGTGTAAGAAAAGGAATTCAAACTCACAAATACAAAATGAAGTATGAAAGTCAATTTTTACTTAGAACATAAGAAGAAGTTACAATAAAGTATTATATTAAAAAAACTGATAAATAGTATAGAGCTATAACATCAGAAAATATAGGTTTTAAAAATTAATTACCTATTAATAAGAAAATACTTTTAATATTGTTATTTTCAACATCTTGAGGCTATGTACCCTTTGTTTCTTTAGAATTTTATTTAAAAAACATAGCTAACACACAATATTACATTAATTTCAGGTATACACCATAGTTATTCAACATTTATATACCTAAAGAAGTGATCACTATGATAAGTCCAAAAACAATCTGACACCCTACCACACTATCACAATATTATTGACTATATTCCCTATGCTTCACTTTACATCCCCATGACTATTGCATAACTACCAATATGTACTTCTTAATCCCTTCACCTTTTTCACCGTGATCCCTACTCCCTCCCATGTATCACCTTGATAAACCTAGTACCCATCTGACACCATACAAAGTTATTACAATATTATTGACTTATGCTCTACTCTATGTATTCCTTATGCTCTACTCTACATCCCCATGGCTACTCTGTGTAACAACTAATTTGTACTTCTTACTCCCTTTCCCTTTTTCACTCACCTCCCACACCCCTCCCAACTGGCAACCATCAAAATGTTCTCTGTACCTATGAGTTTATTTCTGTTTTGTTTGTTTCTGTATTTTGTATTTAGATTCCACATATAAGTGATCCACATATAAGTGCATTTGCCTTTCTCTGTCTGACACTCCACTCAGCATAATACCCTCCAGGTCCATCCATGCCACTGCAGATAGCATGAGCCTATTCCCTTCCACGGACAAGCAATAGTCTATTGTATATATGTACCACCTCCTCTTCATCCATTCTTCCATCAATGGACACCCAGGCTGCCTCCACATCCTGATCATTGTAAACAGTTCTGCAGTGAACGTATGGATGCACATGTCCCCTCAAAGTAGCATTTTTTGTTTTGTTTTGTTTTGTTTTGTTTTTAGGGCAGTGTCACTGGCCCTCATATGTGGGACTGAACCGGGGCCGCTGGCTTCCTAAGCCAGAGCTTAACCACCGCACCACTCTCAAAGTAGCGTTTTGAGTTTCTTTGGATAAATACCCAAAAGTAGAATTATTGGGTCTTCTTTTGTCTCTTGTTATAGCCTTTGTTTTAAAGCCTATTTTGTCTAGAATAAGTATTGCTATCCAAGCTTTTGGTTTGTTTGCTTCTGTTTTCATGAAATAACTTTTTCTATCCCTTTACTTTCAGTCTGTGTGTGTCTTTCAATCTGAAATGTGTGTCTTTTAGGCAGCATATGTAAGGGTTTTGTTTTCTTATGCATTCAGACACCCTATATTTTTGACTGGAGCATTTAATTCATTTACATTTAAAGTAGTTGTTCATAGATATGGAGCTATTGCCATTTTATTATTTATATTTATTATTATTATTATTATTATTATTATTTTTCCATCTTAAAGAAGTTCCTCTAGCATTCCTCTAGCATACTGGTTTTGTGTGGATGAACTCCTTTAGCTGTTTTTTGTTTTTTGTCTAGGAAGGTCTTTATCTGTCCTTTTGATTTTAAATGACAGAATACCCTTGGTTGTAGGTCCTTGCTTTTCATCACTGAATATTTTGTGCAAATCCCTTTTGGCCTGCAAAATTTCTGTTGAGAAATCAGCCGACAGTCTTATGGGCGCTCCCTTATAAGTAACTAGTTGCCTTTCTCTTGCTGCTTTTAGTATTCTCTCTTTGTCTTTAGTCTTTACCATTTTAATTATAATGTGTCTTGGTGTTGGCCTCTTTGGATTCACCTTGTTTGGGACTCTGCGCTTCCTGGGCTTGTATATCTATTTCCTTCACCAGGTTAGAAAAGTTATCAGTCATTATTTCTTCAAATAGGTTTTCAATTCCTTTATCTCTTTTCCTTCTGGTACCCCTGTGATACAAATGTTGTTGTACTTGATGTTGTCCCAGAGATTCCTAAACTATCCTCATTTAAAAAAAAAAGATTTTATTGGGAAATTGGGGGAGGGAAACAGCGTTGGGGAACCGGGGAAGGGGAACAGACAAGTTGCTGTCTTTTTGTTCTTCAGTCTAGTTGTGGAGGACGTTGCTTTACTGGCCCCTGTTGGTATCATCATTGTGCTCTTCTCTGGTGAGGCAGATCGGTTGCCGGCCTCTGGACGGCCGCTCACAGTGGTTCTTGGCAGCTCATGCTGGCTGCCAGCCACTCACGCTGGCTGCCGGCCACTGACTGTAGCCTATGGCAGCCCACTGCAGCAGGGGCTGCAGCTTTGCCGTCCCCGTGGACTCACAGCAGCCCAGCTCCAAGTGGAGCTGTTGTTCACCATCTTAGCTGTAGAGGGCAGTGTCACTGGCCCTCATATGTGGGATCCAAACCAGGGCCGCTGGTGTCCCAAGCCAGCTGTTAACCAACGTGCCACATGGATGGCCCATATCCTAAGTTTTAAAATTATTAAATTATTCTTTTTTTTTTTTTTTTTTTTTTTTTTTTTTTTGCTGTTCCAATTGGGTGTTTTCTGCTATCTTGTCTTCCAAATGACTGATTTGATCCTCTGTTTCTTTTAGTCAGCTAGTTAGCTGTTCTACTGCATTCTTCATTTCTGTTGTTGTATTCTTCACTTTTTACTTTTTTTAAATGGTTCCTGTGCCCTTTTTTATGCTTGCTATTTCTTTGTTGAAGCTCTCACTAAGTTCCTTGAGCATCCTTATAACCATCGTTTTGAACCCTGTATCTGGTAGGTTGCTTGCCTCCATTTTATTTAGTTATTTTTCTGGAGTTTTCTCATTTTTCTTTCATTTGGGATGTATTTCTTTGTTTCATCATTTTGACTACCTTTCTGTGTTTGTTTCTATGTATTAGATAGATCTGCTACATCTCCCAGTCTTGGCTGGGTGGCCTTACATAGTAGATGCCCCATGGGGTTGAGTGGCACAGTCTCCCTGGTCACCTGCTCCAGGTGTTCCAGGAGTGTCCCTTGTATGTGTTGTGTGTGCTTTCCTCTTATAGTGGAGCCTTGATTGCTACAGGCACATCAGTGAATCGAATTGACCCTTAGGCTGACTGGCTGTGGAGTCTGGCCATGTCCACAACTTATGAACTGCTGTGCAGAGGGCTTACCCCATGGAGTGGGATTTGCCCCATTGAGCTCTGCTGCCTATAGAGACTGCCCTTTGTGTGTGCCACTTGTGAGGATAATTGGGTGGTGCTCTGCTGTGGCCTGAAGCCAACCTCCAAGTATATTTGTTCTGGGACGTCTGGTGCAGGCCAGCATCGCTACTGCCTGTGACTGGCCAGGGACTATCTAGTAGGAGCTACAAAGTGATCCATGATTGGTCCCTGCCTGGGCTAAACCTGGAGGCATGTGGGATAGTCCACACTGCAAACCGAGGATGGCTGCCACCAGTACCGGGTCTGGGGTAGTTCCACAAAAAGCTAGGACACCCTGAGGCCCACTGCCACCTCCCAGCTCCCATAAGGTTCAACTACTGCTAAAGCCTTGTGTGATAAGTGAATTGCTTGAGGTAGGGTTTCAGGGAGCTCACCAGACCAATTTCGATTCAGATTTTAGCCATGGGCATGGGGGAAAGGCTCAACACAGGAAACATGGCAATTGCCTGCTGGCTGCATGAGAGGGGGCGCCCACAGAGGGACAATGGCAACTGTCCCTCTATTTCTTGCCCTGAAGCCACACAACTCAGTTTCTCCTCATATGTCTCCGATGCCCCCCGAGTCACTGTCCCTCTGCTGGAGCCCAGGGTGTGAGTGCCTGTGAGCTAGTCTGTACATGGGCCCTTTAAAAGGACATCTGAGTTTCCTATCCTTCTCTCTCACCCGGACAGTCGGTCGGAATTCCCCACTGCCAGATGTTGTGGGGCTCTTCTTTCCAGCATCAGTATTCCAGTCTGGGGAGTCTGGTTTGGGGCTGGGTCCCTCGTTCCTCCATGGTGCGGGGAACCTCTGTGGCTGAGATATACCTCCCAATTCTCAGCCACCACAGGAGGTGTCACACTGGCCCGTTCTGCATCTCCATCCCTCTTACCAGATGCAATGTGGCTTCTTTATGTCCTTAGTTATAAAACTTCTGTTCCGCCAGTCTTCAGATGGTTCTCCAGGTTAACTGTTCTATAATTTGGTTGTAATTTTCACGTGTTCATGGGAGAGTGAGCTCAGCATTTACCTACTCCACCATCTTGGATCTCAAGGCTGCATACCCTTGATTCCTTCTTCATATGACACTAATTTTGTGATATCATTTCTATAGAGAGAATAGAAGAACAATTCAGTCTTTTTTCTAGCATACTGCTTACAAGTTTTTCTGTTATTGATGATTTAGGGAAATTTATTTTTACCTTCATAACTCATTATTGTTAGTATACATTTTTAGGATTGTTGTCAAATGTAGGGGAACTACCAAGTTTCATATATAAGCTGTTAGAAGTGTACTTACTATTTAATGTGTTGCTATAGGTTCACACCCTACAAACACAGGAATTATATGGATTCAATGTAGTTTCCCAACAGAAAATGAAAAAAGGGGTGTTATCATTTTATGTGCTACATTATTGAATATATTCCTAATATGAAAAAAAATTCCTTTTGGCCAGATATCAATAAGAAGAACACAAACTTCTGTTTATAATTTTATAGAACTCATGATTCTAAGCATTTTCCTTGAACTAACTTTCAGTTTCTTATAGTTCTTATTTCTTCTCCATTACCCACATAGCTCTAGTACTTGGTGCTACCGGACCCATTTATATAGTGATATGACCATTGCTATAGTGATATGCTCTGATTCATGGTGGCAGTGGTATTCTTCCTAGAGGCCTTTCGTACACTGGGCCAGCTAGCAGTAATTGAACTATAGGTGGAAGTGGCTGGGAACCATATAACTACATCCCATTAAATTTAAACTAAACGTGTTGCCAATCAATTTCCTCTCTTAGCTGGATCCCAAAATAACTGCCTCTACTTCTACTGCAGTTGACATGTGAAGACTGCTGTCTTTTTCCATGCCAATAGCTGTATGAGGAAGACATTGGAGTGGAAAAGAATAGTAGCCCTGATCAACCAATTGCAGTTAGAATATTTTACTTTTGCAAATTTTACAAAAACATGTAACCATGGGACATTTCCAGGGCACCTCCCAGGACTATGTAAGGGGCCAATGCAAGTGAGGAGGCTGAAACTTCAGGTTCATTAGTCTCACAGCAGATCTGCTTTTGCTAACCACTCTCTTGTATCTGCGCAGGGTCAATATTTACAGATCAAATTAATTCATCCACTTCTCTGGCGAACTAGCAATACTCAGGGGTTTATAAGAGCATTGACCAAAAAGACAAATTTGCTTATTAAAATCTGTTTGTCTATTTGGCAAAAATTAAGTTCATACTTTCCATTTTAACTTTAAAAGTAGATGACTGACAGTTTTGATTGTAAAGAATCGTAAGGGAAGAGTGGATACCAAAGTGGCTTTAATTAATAACTTCACCAAATCTTACACTGGCCCTAAGATCTTTCTTGCCAAGCAACATTTGGCCTCCATTCTAACATACACTTTACCTACCATGCTTATTACCTCCATTGATCTTCACCTTATAGTTCTGCTTTTGTCTCAAAGAATGAGGCAGAGACACATGGTTGATTTCAACGTAAGTAGCAACAAAGAGGAACCTGCAATACTTTTCCAAATAGATACATAATGTCAAGAAGAACAAAAATACAAATACCAGTTACTTGGAGTCTTTTCTCTATGACCTGGAAAGTAGAAAATATGGACAGTATCTGGTTGTAAAAGTACCTTTCACTTTCTGGTGCCATCTGAAGAGCTGGGTTCTTTGGACACAATGTAAATTTGGGTCCATGAACATCTCTAATTGTGCTTTTAAGGTGCCCTTTGTACCTCTTGAGCTTGGAGCATCCAGAGGCTACTGGTTTCTAAAACCTTAAGTGGTTTTAGTTCAACTCTGATTTTCCCAAATCAACATAAGCCTGGAGGAACCTGGATCTCTTATGTTATTTTTGTTTTTATTCTGACCTTGAAATTATTATTTTTTAAATTATATTTAAATATCCAGTACCTAATGCACATCAGCTACTAGAAATCAGTGGAAAGGTTTCCTTGAGAAATTTGAGATCTGACATTAACAACTGAGTTCTGATTTAACACATTCTCTTTCATTGCACAGAAAAGCCTCTGTCAAATTTTGATTTCATAAATTATTTGACTTCAGCTGCTAAACAACTTTTTGTTTTCTTTCTTTGGGGAAAAGATGCTTTGTACAGAGTTGAACGGCTTAGTTTTAATGTTGCAGTCCTTTTTTTAAAAAGTACTTAAATTTGAATATACTTCCCCAATTCTATTCCTCTGCTTTCTAATGTGATTTGCAATAAATGACTTGTTTTCTGGTAGAACAAGATTTTGAATGGTAATCAAAGGTAGCCTCCAGACAGACCACTAGCAAGATTAACACATATTATAATTTCAAGTTTTATAGTATTTACAGCAAAACCACAAGTGCATTTTCATGTGCAGATTTAACAACCTTTTATATTACTTGGCCTGGGAAACTAGGATGTTACTGCATAATGTCTTTCACTGTAACATTGAGAGAGACGAGACATTTTTTTAAAACAGGCTGGGATCAAAGTCTCCTTTAGTATTGTATCTCAGTGTTTCACGTTGCTTTTATAATTAGTTTCAAATTTAATCCTGTAAAATTTGATGAGGAAAAGAAAGACAGATTTATGTAAAAATTCACACTTGCAACTGGATGATTTTTAAGCTACTTAACACATACCTTTGATGATACATTAAGGCTGAGATGCTCAGATGAAAAAATAAAGGGATTTTTAGACATGCTATAGCTATGGAATTATTCTAGCTTTCACCCCAGAGACAAAGTAATCTGAAGGCTAGAAGCCTGTCCTTAAGAATAGGATAAATGTCCATGGGTGGGTATTGAACTACATTTATTCTGTTGTACAAAAATTCTTAATATTAATGGAATGTACCATGAGAAGAGGTAGTCTGTTACATACAAGGAATTAATAATCTGAATACATACATTAAGAATTCTTACCAATCAATAAGGCAGAGATAAATGCTCCATTAAAAAATGATAGATTGAGGGCCGGCCGAGTGGCGCAGTGGTTAGGTGCTGGCTTGTGAAGCCAGCGGCCCTGGTTCGGTTCCCACATATGAGGGCCAGTGACACTGTCCTCAAAGAAAAAAAAAATGATAGATTGATGGATTTCATTAGTTATAAAAGAAGCTACATGGTTAATCAATATAAACATTCAATTTTATTAGTAATCAACAAATAAAAATGAAACCAAAGTAAGATATCACTTTATTTGTTAGATTTGAAGCAAGCAAACAGACTAATAATATTCCATGTTAGTGAAAGCAAAGGGAACTAAACATTTATTACATGAGCAGGGTATGACAATCCCTATAAGCTTCCTAGAGAGCAATGTAAGGACACATAAGAAAATCTTTCATAAAGAATATAATAGTCTGACTCAGCAATCCTATTTCTAAATTAATCACAAAGAAATAATAGAACAAGTTCAAAAATGTTAATGGTAGCATTAGAAACAACTAACAGTTCTCTTTTAAGACAGTTAAATATGCCATAGAACACTGATACAATTAAATAAGCAGTCACTGAAAAAGAGTGATATATATTTTGCTGGGAAACGATTCTCCATGTCCCTTGCATTTCTGCATATTTTGAGAGCAGAGGCAATAACTTCCTTCGTTCCACACTGTCTTTCCAAACATGTTTGCATAACAGCCTTGGAAAATAGAGATGCCTTCCTCCAGAGCAAAGAACAGGCAAGCTTACTACCTAGTATGAACTATTTGGATTCTTAAAGCTTAGGCTTATTTTCTTGTAATTATAACTCAGGGTGTGTGTGTGGGTATCATCTAGCCTTCTTTGCAATGCCCTGTGGCAATTAGGGTTAGGAAATGGACATAAGAAAATGGTGACACTTTGCCTATTTCCATTTCTGTGAGTATTACTCCTTTATCTCTGACCCATGGTCTTCTGTCTGCTGTCAATATTTATGAAACTGTGTCATGGTAACTTGTTAGCTTGTAATGTAAAATGTCAGACCCTTTACAGTTTTTGACTTATTCTTTTTCTAAGTAAAATTTTCCTTTTTTATTTTTATCCGTGCTCTTTAAAAATTTAAAGTAGGGTCCAGCCGAGTGGCTCAGTTGGTTAAGAGCTCGCTCAAGAGTGTGAGCTGAGCTCTGAGCAACAGCAGTTCAATGCCCAGCCCGAGCTGAGCTGCTGCTGAGTTACCAACAGGTGGCAGGATGGCTCAGCTAAAAACAAAAAATTAAAGTAGTATACAGTGAAGGGCATAAAAATGAAAAAAGAAAAATTCTTATCAAGACCTGTTTTTAAAAATACTTACTATTCTGTAACTTGCTTTGTCAGGAGTCCATAAAGGAAAAATTTCTTCAAAGGTGAAAATCACTCACAGTAAGTTTAAGCTCTTTCTAAGCCAAATCTTTATCAAATACTGAGAAAGATATGAGGATAGCTAGTCTTTTTTAATGCCTGTCTCTGATTCCATTGTATGGAGGTTTATAATTTATTTAACCAGACACACATTAATAGGTCCAGTTTTTGACTAATACAAACAATGTTACAGTAAATCTTGTATAGATACCTTGATGGATTATTAGGATATACTTAAAAACTAAAATAAAAACATTCTCAGGCTTGTGCTGAAGTGTTTTAACCACAGTGATCAGTTGGGAGCCACAGGCTTATTTCATAGTATTAAGTCAAACATATTTTTGAAGAACAAAACAAAAAGCTATTAAATAGTGCATGTAGTGTGTGTCTGGCTAACTCTAGGTTATGAGATTAGTATTGACCTTCATTTACCTTTTACAATCTTGCATATTTTCTGATTTTTTTTTTGCACTGTGTATGAATTACTTTTATAATCAGAAGGGTAATAAAACTACTGAAATTAAGAGACAAGAGATAAAAAGGGCTAGGGTAAAAAATGAGAAATAGATACAAGATATCAAAACATATGACTTAAAAGTTTTGTGTCAAAGACATTCAAATAGGAAACAGTTTTTAATTAGAATTGTTTGTTTCAATCTTAGCATTTCTTGAGTTCAGAGGAAAGAAATGTTTCCCAATACAGCAGATGTAGGCCTTTGCAAAAAGCAACCATTCACTTATTCTTTTATTCGTTCTCCATGTTTATATTTTTCTTTTCTTCATTTATTAATTAATTATATTTTTGGAGTAACTATGTCTAGTCCTGTTTTAAATTCTGTATTGGATATAATATCAGGAAGGGGGATAATATGTTTAAAGAAATTTTACCTGGGAATTTCTCTCAGTTCATGGTTAGTTGAGGGCTTTATTTCTATCCTGTTTTATTGTCCTTTTGATCATTTTATTTCTTATTATTCCATTTTCTAGAAGTGTGTGGAAATGTGAAAAAATGCAGGCATAAAATTAAGAGTCATCAAGTTACACACATACTGATTAAATGAGCATCTTGCAGAGAAATTGCAGTGAGTCCTCTGACAGGTGAGTTGCTTATTTGAGGGAAGAACATGTATGTGTGCATTAGATGATTTATTGATAAACAGATAGTTAGCAGTTTAAATGGCTAGTTCCCCTTAGCTAGCGTTTTACATGGAAACACTAAAACATACGATAACAGGGCTAAATGTGCCCTTTTTTGGTTAGTCATCTTATTTAGACCCTTATACTTAGTCTCTGTAGTAGAGAGGTAGTTCCTATTAATACCCCTTTTCCTACCTGTAAAAATGACTTTTCCCACCTGTAAAAATGACTTTCCTGATTTTCAGGGATACCATCTTGTGTCTGTTCTTCATTTTGTTCAGAGTCCTGTGTATGAATAATGTTAATGATTCTGATTTCTTCATAACATTTTTGACCCAGTATCCCTGGAAAGAATATATCCTTTCAGCTCAGAGAAATCTCTGGTAGGTCAGGAAATATTTTAGTTTATTTAAGGGGAGACTTCCAGTTCATGCTGGGATAAGGCAGTTAATTTTTAAGTTTTTGATAACACTTTAAATGCTAACATTAAATTTTATAGAGTAGTTGATGCCATGTGGTCATGTTTTGGCGCCCTAGAAGCCTCTGGCTGACTTAAAAATAAACAATTACAGACAGATCATTAAGTTTTATGAACTATGAATGTGCTTAATAGTCTAGCATAACAAAATGCTCCAAGTTTTTCCATGAGCCATTGCTTTTACCTGAGGCCTTGCACACATTTTAAATATCTCTGACTACCTAAAAGGTGATATTTTGATAAGATGATAGATAGTATGGCTGTGTCATTTTAAAGCATTTGATTGTGTTTGACCTCACGGTAAAGCAAGGTTAAAACTTTGGAATTATTCCTGAGAGTGTTAACTCTAATAAAAACTTGTGGTTTTGGTCAGTGTCTAGTTAAAACCACTTCTGACTGCATAAAAGCCAATGAAAATGATGATTAAAAGGTTGGTTTTTACTGACAACACTTTATAAAAAGGCAACTCCAATGCAATTCTAGTTTTCCGTACAAGAGAACAATGACTTACCTCCTAATATATTTATACCATTATACACAAGGTGACATAAGTTATTATTTTATAAAGTCTCTGAAAAAAATGGAAAGGGATTTATCATCGTGGTTAGAAGCTGAGATTGCATTATGGTTCCACTTTTTAAGCTGCTTGACATTGATTTAGGTACCTAGATCCTTTGAGACTTTCTCTAAAATGAGAGTAATACTAGGGTCGTTGATTATCTCAAATAAAGCATTGACCTTATAAGTTACTATACATGTATGAAGATGTACTGCTATTGTTACTTTCATTGATATTTATATAGTACCTGCTAAATACTTATAATCTAAGATCCATGGGGATGGGCATTGGCTATTTAGGCATCAAATCATATTAGAAAGAACCTTAAGATGGTTTCTGTATTAATTGGAAGCGGCATAGATTAGGAGTCCCCAGGACCTAAGAATTTGATATTGTCAAAGAAGCAGCCACATTTTCTTTCTGTTTTTGATTTTTTTTTTGTCCTTTTATTTGCTTAGAAAAATACTCCTTACCCACAAATCCTCTTTATCAAGACTCAACATGGGGCCAGGTAACTTTATGACCTGTTAAGATCCATGGACTAAAGACTATCAGAAATATACCTATATTAAAAAAAACAAAGACAAAAAACAACAACACAGTTAAATATAATAGCTTGTTTCAGGAGGGAAGTATGCACACCATAGGTGACACCTGGTGTCTCAAAAGTGGTCTTAGGGATACTTATAGGGTTTGGGGGACTAGAGTTAGCCATGGAGGGGCTCTTTGTGGGGCTTGCTCAGAATTTGTAAACTAGGTAAGCCTGTGGCTTTATCTAGGAATATATGGTCTGAATGAACTGCTGTTAAAGCAGTAGAGCTTAGATTGTTCGTCTTGCAGGTCACAATTCGATTCAGCTTATCTATTTTGTGAGTCATGGCACAATTTTGCAAGCCCTGAGTTCTGTTTCAATTCTCAGTTACCCTCTTCTAGTGTTTCTTCAGCCTAAGCTGAAGGAGAGCCCTGACCTCTGGCACCTGATCAAACCAGATCTGCTCTGTTGTCCTGAGCCTGCTGGTCAGGAGTTTGTTCAGAGACTGTTGTCTGTAGTTGAACTACATTGAGTCCCTTATGTTTATTTAGTTGTTGGATGAGCTGTTGAGTCACCTGATGTGGGAATGATTGCAAGGCTGCATTTAAGACCCCGGAGACCATATACATGGCACCAAAACAGGCAAAAGTAAGACAAGATTTATTATTAATAGTTTGAAGCTTTCCAATGTGTTCCATAATGTTTAGATATTACCTTTAGTTGGATATGGATTGTTTAGTTTTGTTAGCATCTGAATAATCCGTCCTCTACCTGATGATTTGTTAGGGGTAAGATTGTTGAAAGTACCATGATTAAAAATGGAGTTGTCTACTAAGAAGTTATTACCTTGAACCAGCAGAGAGGCAAGAAAATAGCCAAGAGGATGAGGAAGAAAATATGCAAAGTCGTACATGATAATCAGAGGTTTCTACCCCTGGAGAGGTGGGGTTTGGAAAGTGTTGGATGGAAACCATCTACTTCACATGGTCTTCAATTTGGGGACTAAAAAGCCCCAGAAATCATCATTCACTCACAGTTGACTTTTTGTGCTGATATCAGTGGTACCTATTAACATCCTCCTGGTATCAATTCAGGGTACAAGATACATTCCTTTACTGAAGCTTTTTCAGTGTTTCTTCTAGAAGATTCAGTTCCTGAACTTAAACTTGTGGCAGGTGCTTTTAGGTGAATATGAGGAAAAAGCAAATACTCTTTAGATGATATGATTAAATGGCTCTGATTCATTTATTATAATAACTGACAATTTTGGAGTGAAAGGAAGTGGAATTCTATGTTAAGCAATAATACATAATTGCTTTTATCAGGACTTAGTCACTGATTTTCCTAAATTTAGAATATGATATGGACTGTGAAGATCTTCACAGATCTCCAGGATTTCAAGTTATCCCAAAAGGTATACTATGAATGTTACTAGGGGACGAGCATCTTTTAACATAGAGGCAAAATATATTTTGTATGCAGGTATTGTATCAGCCTTTTATCTGAAAATGAGTATGTTTCAGCCTTTTATCTGAACATGAGTATGTTTCTTTCTATCTGAAAAACACCTGATTATTGAGACACATTTATATTTTACTTGTATATAATTAATCTTGGAAAGGTGAAATTTTCTTTTGACTGTCACTCTTGAAATAAAACTTGCTGTATGGAAAAACATTTCTCAAGACAAGTTGTCCCCTGTTTGTATAAATTTAGGACTCTGCATAGAGAGTGAGTCTGTCATCTTAGAAGAAGAATTTCACTTTTCACCCAAACTATTACTTTGCATTTTTTAATTGGTAAGGAATGCAGTTAGACACCCTCACAAGCTGCACAAGCTTCACTCCCACTCAAAAATAACATATTCATGCTACCTTTTAAATGTAAAAAGTGAATTTGTTTAGACTATTCTTGATTGATATTTGTTTTGATTGAAAAATACAATAAAAAATTCATGTGTTGCTTATATTTTTGACCAGAGAACCCATAACTTGATCCTAATAGTTTTTAAAGCTTATTTTTATTTATTTCTTTCTTAGCTGCTATCCGAGTCCCAATGTTTGTTATTTGTTACTCAAGTGACAGTTTTAGCAGAGCATAAGGTTTTGTCCCTATATTAGTGTGGAACTATTTCAGAAATAAATTGTTTCATCTTGGCATTCATTTGACAATGGGAAACCATTATTGGACTGCAAGTTCACATCTGTCTAAGTTATCTTCTAATTACTCTGACATATGCTTTCTGAGACATTATTTTCTCTGTACAAATGGTCTCCCAGTGTTTAAATTGTGCCTCCCATAAGCAAACTATTTTTGAAAATGTCTCTGTGTAAAATGTGTGTGCATATTCCTTTTCAAATTGTACACATGTGCTATTGTCATTTTGTGTCATTTCTTAATTAAATATTAAGAAAGCCTAATTTCTAATTTTGAGATAAAATATGAACAGAAATCCTATTATTTTAAAACATATTCTATAAGCGTATATAACCCTACCTGGGAAAGCACAGTCTTATACTACTGATTCTTTTTTTTTTTTTTTGAGGGCAGTGTCACTGGCCCTCATATGTGGGACCTGAACCGGGGCCGCTGGCATCCCAAGCCAGCGCTTAACCACTGTGCCACTCAGCCAGCCCTGATTCTTAATAATTTTTGTGCTCTAATAGTTCATCAGGACAGATCTCACTTCTATTATGTTAACACTGTGGAGCAGTGACTCTCACCTGAGGGGAGAATCTGAGAGGAGATGCCTGAGAACTGTGATTTGAAAACGGCTCTTGGTATCCTCATGCTATTCCCCCTGCACCACTATACTTGCCACCCAGCCACCTCATCTGAAAATGGTGACTGGTAGTAACAACATGGCCTCAAAATTCCTTACCCAGGCAATGCGATGGCATGACTTGCAGTTTTTGTTTTTGTTTTTTTCATGCAGATTGTACTTGGATCAATATGATAGCAAAACAGTGAGACAGAATAGTAAAACAAATATTTGGTGTTATGTTGAAAACAAAATTCATATGAATTTTATAAACATCACATCTGTGTAGCTCAAAGCAATGGTCTCTGTACAGTGCCATATGCAGTTGAGTCCTACTGTAAGCCACGAGTTTTCTTGAAAAGTTGTAAATAAGTAAACTTGTTTTATTTTGTGAGTGGAATCATATTTATTTATTTATTTATTTATTTATTTATTTATTTTAAAAGATTTTATTGGGGAATTGAGGGAGGAGAACAGCGTTGGGGACTGGGGAAGGGGAACAGACAAGTTGCTGTCCTTTTGTTCTTCAGTCTAGTTGTGGAGGACGTTGCTTCACTGGCCCATGTTGGTATCATCATTGTGCTCTTCTTGGATGAGGCAGATCTGACGCTGGCCAATGGATGGCTGCTCACAGCAGCTCTTGGCAGCTCACGCTGGCTGCCAGCCACTCACTGTAGCTTATGGCAGCCCACTGCAGCAGGCACTGCAGCTATACCGTCAGGAGACTTACAGCAGCCCAGCTCCAGATGGGGCTGTTGTTCACCATCTTAGCTGTAGAGGGCAGTGTCACTGGCCCTCATATGTGGGATCCAAACCGGGGCCACTGGCATCCCCAAACCAGCTCTTAACCAACGCACCACTCGGCCGGCCCATGAGTAGAATCATTTTTAAATGTGCTGAAGAGTCTATGATTTAAGGGGTTTTATGGGGAATCTCATTTTGTGGTCTAAATTGTCATTTTGCTTTTTTGGGGTATATGGTGTTAGACTAATGAGGGCCTCTAGCATAGGAAATATTACATGATGGCAGGGAGCTGATCACCAGAGGCTCAGCAGCTTTCATTATATACGTCAATTAGAACGGCTGATTGAAGCAAATATCCAGATAATTCAGACAATTCAGACCAAACTCCCCTTTTTTGTTTGAAATATAGTGGGATGAATTGTTAAAAAAACAAAAAACAAAAAACAAAAAAACAAACCAAAAAACAAAACCAATCTGTGTTTCTTTTCTTGACCACAGTCTCAGCAACCTGAGCAATATTTCTGACAAAATGTTCTAACGGTAGTCCCAAGAGGAAGCCCTGAGAAAAGGTTATGTGGCCCATTAAGTTTGGGAAACACTTTTTACTGTTCCCTCCTTTTGAGCGTCACCATGCACTGAAGACTATGAGAAGTTTTGCAGTAAAGAACACTTTCAAACAGTTTAACAACAGTGTTTCCTAAACTTTTTAAACAGAGAGTGCCATATCTACATAACATTTGTTCATTTAGTATAAAACTTGTGTTCTTTGAAATGCCCTTTGGGAAATGCTACTATAACTATGTAAATATATATGGTTTTAGAACCACAAATACTGGAGTTGAAAGTCATTGTCAATAGTCATGTGTCGGAGGAGGAGCTGGTGATGGCTGGGGCGTGAATATCCTAGTCACATGCTGCTGGTCTGAGGGCCCTGCCAAGGCAGCCCACCAGCAAGCACTGGGTTTGATAATACTTCCTTTTTCTCCCCAAAAAGCAGAATAGTCATCTGGTGCACTGGATAGGCCTGTTGGCAGAGATCAGCTCTTTGGTTAGCCCAGAACCTCTCTTTCTCCTGAGGCCCACCACATTTTTGCTGTCTTTTATGGCAATGGGAAGGAATAGGATGGAGCATCTTTCCTAAGTGGAGAGGGCCAAGGACTCAGTCAATGAAAACATGAAAAGATGAGATTGCATAGTGAGAAAGTCTTGAGCTCCTCCTAGAGGTAAGTATTTGGTCATCACTACTGAGGCAGGGAACTTGAAAATACTTTTTTTTATGTTTGCATCATCATGAGTATTATTTGAAGTCCCATTTAAGAATCACTCTAATATTTTATTTAAAAAGCTACAAGTGGTTATCCTTTAAGATTAGTGCTTGTCTGAATTTACAGTGTTATTTTATAATGGCAGTGTTCATGCAAAAGCTACTTCTAAGGGCTATGAACCAGTCAGAATCTGCATCCTTTTGGAGATAAGAAGCAGTCAGTGCATAACATACAGTCAGTGCATAACATACAGTCAGTGCATAACATGCAGTCAGTGCAGATGACCAATCTGTAAATACTGTGTTTTATTTGAACATGAATTTAGTGAATGTAACTTTTATGAATTCTTCAAATGCAAGCTCCTTATCTTCCTTCCCCAAGCTGACCATAGGATAATTACCCTATTTATTTACCTCTATTTGGGAAATGGCAGGTCTTTCTCTTAAATGTTATGACATTAAGAGATGCTTTCCTTTTAGGATGCTTACAACATTTGTAATTCCTTTAAGACCATTTTAGAACTCTGGGTGTTCTAACTTTGTACCCAAATGCATTGTTCTCTATTTTATGATGTTTATGAGGAAGATGGCCGAGCCCAAAGGGCTGGTCCCTGGCTCAGTCTATCCCCTCCCATACTGTGATTTGGGGAAGGTCCTTTAGCTTCTCTGGGCCTCAGAGATTTATATGTTAATAGTGAGATGCTGCAATACCCCAAGTTGGACCCACAGTATTGTTTGTGCTAATGGAAAGACAACTCCACATGGGTAGCAAATTGAGGCACATTTATTCTGAATTGTCTGGGGATGGTCCCAAGGGGTAGGCAAAGTCACAATACCATCTGGCACATCTTCTTAGAGATTTAATTTTCTCAGAGATTTAGGAGGAGGCAATATTGGTTTTACATTAAAGTAAAGACAAATTTGTTTGAGAGTAAGTTGAAGGGATGTGAATTTTGAACACAAAACATAAGAATGCATTCTGAAGCTTCCATTAGATCTCGGGGCACACACTTATTTCTCTTTACAGGTAGGAGTTATTTCAATAAAATAGCTTGAGAAGCACTGACCTGGACCCACAGAACGGGAGGATAACACCAGAGGAGCCTGGAAGCTGACTTTGAACACATTCGCACCATCATCATCCCCAGCCTCTCTCCGGGTCCCTTGCACATTTACTCTTCTCCCTGTACTCTATGGTGGTTACATCTATTACACAATTACGGACTGTGTGCCAGAAACTGTGCCAAGTCTTTTGCATATATTACTTTGTTTAATCTTCACAAGAATCTTGTAAAGTAAAAACTATTATCCCATGTTGCAGATGAGAAAACAAAGACACAGGGATTTAAAGTTATTTGTTCAGCCAGGGAGTGCCAGAGGCAGTGACTGACTGCCCCTCTGTTGAGTTATCCAATGTGCTGGGTCCCCTCCAATTCTGTGGGAACGCCAACTAGGCTGCCCCCTAGAGTTGAAGAGATGGGAGTGCAGGACAAAGAAGGGAGCTGGAGAAACTCACCCCTCCTACTCAGAGACTAAATTTTGAGGGCTGAGTACAGTCAGTGGTGGTACACCATAATTGCTTTATCGGTTTACCTTTACGGAATCTAGGAGATTCCACTGTGCACAGTTTGACTTAAGTCTTATATTTCAAATGGATTTATCCTTTTGCCCAGTTGAGGTGGGCATCTTACCTGAATACACTCCAAGGTCAAATTAGAGATGGTCCTAGATGGATAAAGTGCCTTGCGTTTTCTAGATCTGTTGTGCTGCTAAGATAGAACATGATAATAGTTTAGTTCAACGTGAGCATGTATTAGGCACTCATTGTATACCAGGCACTGGGCCTTTTAGTCTCTAACTAGAATACATAGACATACTAATCACTTTTCTGAGGGATGTATCAACTGCTGTGAGTGAGATAAAATATTAATAATACACTTTATCTTGGTATTTCCTAGTTCATATTCTCAAAGAAGAAAAATCCCTTTTTTCCTTTCTTTTTCTGAGACAGGTGTGGGGAGGCAATGTCCTAGGTCACAGTCCCTATCATTTGCTGGGGGCAGCATCATATGACATCATGGCTTCTTAGGGGTTAGCCCTACAGCAATGGCTGTCATGCAGCAGGCACCAAGGTTGCCATGGTTAATGCATCATTTGTTGAAATAATTCCCTTGGTTTAGCACTGGGATTGTTGGCCTGATGGGGGAAAATGGTGAGAAATTTTGCTTGCTTCAGAGCTTTAGGTTTCTAATCTGGCTGTCCCTGTGCCTCTGCCGATGTCATCTGTCTCTTAGGGTTTGAAATTATTTGGTTTATTAAAGGAGCCTGCTATGAGGAGCTTAGTCAGTGTCACCTCCCAAATCCTGCCTGTGGTTTCAGGAAGAAGGGCTTTAATAGGCTCTGGTCCCTTTAGGACGCTTTATTTGAAATTCATTTGGGCACAGAAATTTTATGGGAGCAATCAGATCCAGACACTGCTTAATGACGTTCTCTGTAGGATCTACAGTGACTGATCCACACCATATCCCCAAACCTCTGTTAAGATTCTCTGATTCTCATTAGCCTTTAGAGAACCAGAATCTAATATGACCCAAACTGTAATTAATCTAAGTATAATGAAAAACAAACACATATTCCTTTTTCCTTAATTTTTCTTTCTCTTACTAGCAAAAAATTCTAAATTGTGGCTACAGCATTTGCATATGTGCGTTTTGAATTGGCGAAGTGTGACGGGTAATGTGACATCATCAGCTGGTGGATATATCAGAATATTTTTGTGAGAACACCAAAAACATTTATCGTGTAACTTTTCCATTGATTCTTGTGTCAACTATTGCTTAGAGTAATTCAGTATTATATTCTATGTTCACCTTATTATTCTTTACATAGGACTACAAATTATGTTCTATAACACATACTATGACACTGGTATTATCCTCTCTACTATTTATTGAGGACACTGAAATTTTGAAAAGATAGTAACTGGCCTAATTTCACACAGTAGTTTTCCTTGGAGGGAAACCCATATATTTCAACAGCCAGCCTAGGGTTTTTGCCCAAAACAATTTGGTTCTCTGCTGTTATGATTTCAGTTTCAGTTAATAGGCATATTGGTTGCTACTTACATTTGATTGTCACATCTGGCTTGATGTTCTTGATGGCCTTCCAGGAGGCCCTGGACACTCAAATATCTACTGGTGCCAGGTGGCTCATGTAAATGAGTGTGGTGGGCTGGGTGTCAGAACAGGAAGTGACGGGCACTGTGGTGAATTTGACAGCATACACCCCATGTAAGAGAGAGTGCCCAGATTTGTCTCCATTGGGCATGCTGCCCTCACATTGCCAAATCTCTGAAATTTTAAAGAGGAGATAGAGATCTAGATTTTATGTGAAATCTTTCCATTTGAAGTGTTGGCAAATTTTAAAAATTATTTTTCTTTTAAATTCTGTAAGCCAAACAAAACACATCTATCAAATGGATTCCACCCGTGACTGATATATATATATATATATATATATATAAAATTCTACCATATCATATCATGTATCTATATCTATATCTATATCTATATCTATATCTATATGGTAAACAAATGATGGAAAGTCAGCATTGTTTGCTCAGACTATAGATGTTTAGTTTTCATGCTGCCAGGAATTCTGAACAAGGCTGGGAGCTCCACTGTGGGTTTTCAGGCTGCTTTAGTGTGGGCTCTTTTGGACTGCTCTCTTTTTTCAGACCTGTCTGAAATGAGGGAGGCTTCCTTATAATTAGAGGCTGACTACCGAGCACCCACTCTCTAGCATTACCCGTGCTCCAATATTTACTTGGCTGTGTGCATTGTTTAATATCTTTTCTGCTCTTCATTGCTTGCCTCTCCTTGGGGAATTTCACTTTGATCTGCTGCTGAAACTGAGATCAGTACCACTTGCAAACTTCCCAGGCAAAAGGCTTTAGAAGAGGGCAGAGTTGTTTTAAACTATATTTCTTTTTGTTTGCATGATCTATGGATTTTATTTATTCGGTTTCCTGTCCCTGCAAACACAGAAAATTAAAAACTACCTTGATTGAATTTTCTCAGATGCCATCTCATGTGTATTTCATGTTAGTTTAATATCAAGGTTTTGAGTTTTAACCAAATCTGATGCAAAGTGACTATGCCACTATTATATGCCCCCTGCAAAAGGAAGCACCATTCTGAGATTTTTCTCTATCATAAAATTCAGACTTTCTGTGTGTGTCTAATAAAATTCTCTCTAGTTAGATTAACAGGTGCTGTGGCCAAGAGATTCTTTCAATGTATCAGTGTAATTGTTTGAACACTCTTGATCCTTGGAGGCATGATGGAAACATGGGAAAAACATGCTATGGAAAAGGTTCAGAAACTCAAGAATTAAAAACGATTATTTTCTGAGCACTGTGCTAAGTACTCCATGGTCATTTACATTATCTCATTTAATCCATTAAACCATATATAAGGTCAGTGCCCCTTTAAAGATGAGAAAACTGAGTCTCAGAAAGACTCAATACTGTGCCCAAGGTCCTATGGCTAGTATGTGGTGGGACTTGGATTCAAACTCAGGTTTATTTGATCAAGTGCCATTATATTATAGCATCTGCCTTGAAGACAGGATTATATCTACTGCTTCAGGAGCCATGCAACAGAACAACAAGAAAACAAAACTAGTCAAAGTGAGACATGAAGATTACTCTGTACAATTAAGATGATATAAGATATTTATTGAAGCAGGGACACACTTGTCATAATTAACAGGGCAATGAATGCCACACGCTTCCTAGGACTGGTAAAAAAATAGGTTTTGGACATGCAAGGGCAACAAACTCCTTTTACTTGACTAGTAATGTATGTATAATACATGAGAACATTGTGCCTTCAGCAGTGTATGACATTGATGTTTAGTGGCCATTGGAAGAAACAATGTCAAATTTTGTGATAAGGTGGAACATTGATTTATGTCATGTTTTATGTGACTTCTGTGCCTCCTTTGTGTTTCAATATATGAATGTTCCTCAATTTATTTTACCAGTTCACTATTCATAGATGCTGAGAATTCAGTATCTATATTTTGTTCTTCAACAAGCTGTTGCCATAGCTAATCATTTTGAGTTGAGCTTCACCATCTACTGACCTCCATTTAGATTCTAGACTTTGGTCTCAAATCAGTCACAGTACATTGCATTTGTAAAACATTAAATCCAAGTACCTCCTCTTTGGCAATCAGGGTCTTCTGTGATATTCCATCTCACTACATGGCTGGTTAACAAGGTAGGAGACAAGATCTGTAGTTAAACCTGTTCCAGGTATTGTTTGTGCTTCCACACAAATTTATGCCTGGCCTGATGCTAAAATTGTTTGCATCTAAGTGTGTAGACAGCCTGCTGGAATTAATGTAACTGGCAAACAAGAGAAGAATCAAATTATTATCTTAATACTTCTCCCTTTTGAGTCAGCCATTAAATTATAGCTTTATCAGTCTTCACTGGTTAAGTAATTGCTATCTGTTGGCTATTAAAATGCTCATAGATTTTAAAGCCTATTGTGGGACAATTTGTATATATTTTCTTAGTTGGATATATTCAATTTTCAGAAGACATTAATGAAGTCAAGTTGAAGTAGATATTTTATGGCTGCTAATTTTTTTAATTGCTAATAGTTATTAATGTGAGTAGCTAGGAAGATAAAGGAAAAAGAGTTTAAAACTAATAAACTTGGAAGAAATTCTAGATGGGGTATATTGGGGATCACCAGCAATGCTCTTTTGTGATGAAGTTTTTGGAGTTATTATCATCTCAGCCTTTGCCTCTGTATGAGGTATTAGTGTAATTAATGTAATAACATTTAAGTTTGTGGAAAATAATTCAAATGGTACAGAAGAATGTAGTAGGAAATAAACACTCCCTAACTCACTTTGAGCACTGTTCTGAGGTAACTCTGTGTATTGTCAAATTTTTCTTTTATATTTCCAGATTTTGTCTATGGCTATACAAATATCTAGTAATAGTCACACTAGTATGTATGTGCTGTATATGTGTTATATATAATTATAGACATATTTGTCTTATAAACATCTATCCTTGTTTTTTCACAAATGTGTTCAAAATATTCTCATTTGTCCTTTAAATTGCTTTTTTGTTTGTTTTTACTTAACAGTACTGCTTTAACATATTTTCTGTTATTACTTTTTTAGGTTTTTTTTTTATTAGTTTCAGGTATACAAAACAACATAATGATTAGACATTTACAAAGTGATAACTCCTCTCTCAGTCTACTACCTCTCTGACATTGCATGTAGCTGTTACTATTCCATTGACTGTATTCACTGTACTTTACATGCCATGACCATATGTATATATTTATTATAATTGACCTTCAATATTATTCTACATCAGCTTCAGGTGTACTGCTCAGTGGTCAGGTATCTACACAGTCTATGAAGTGGTCCCCCCAATAAGTCCAGTGCCCATCTGGCACCCTACATAATCTTTACAACATTATTGATTATATTCCCCATACTGTATTTCATATCCCTGTGACTATCTTGTGACGACCCATTTGTACTTTCTAATCCCTTCACCTTCTTCCCCATGTACCAGCCCCTCTCCCATCTAGTAACCATCAGTTTTTTTCTCTGTATCTCTGAGTCTATTTCTGTTTTGTTTGCTCATGTATCCTGTTCTTTAGATTCCATATATAAATAAGATCATATTGTATTTGTCTTTCTCAGTCTGACTTTTTTCATTTAGAATAATATGCTATAGGTTCATCCATGTTGTTGCAAATGGTAAGATTTGATTCTTTTTTATGGCCAAGTAATACTCCATTGTATAAATGTACCACAATGTCTTTATCCAATCATCTGTTGATGGGCATTTAAGCTGTTTCCATATCTTGGTTATTGTGAATAGCACTGCAGTAAACATAGGGGTGCATATATTTTTTCAAATTAATGTTTTGGATTTCTTTGGATAAATACCCAGGAGTAGAATTGCTGTATTTTCTGTTATTATTATTATGGGATGGCCAATAAGTTACTCAGAGTTCCATGTCCTTCATACTATTTAGGTGAAGAAAAATGGCTAAGGGGTGTGTAGGACTCCACAGACCTCTGGGCAGTGCTGTACTCGTACTTCTTGGTAGACTGGGCTCAGCGTGGTGAAGCAACGTCTGAACGCAGTTTTCACCACATAATGTCTCTGTGACCTTGAGCAAGTCAACTAACCCTCTTGTGCCTCAGTTTTAATTGTAAAATGGGGATAATAATAGTACCTATTTCCCAAGTTATGAGGATTAAATAGTGTGTTGTAAAGTAGTTAGCATAATTTTGGATGCATTTAAGTAAGTGCTTGATAAGTATTAGATATTATTTTTGAGTCTGAGGTGTGTTTTAGCTTTGTACACAATTTCTGATAATTTAAATATGAAATTATCTGCCATGCATATTAATATGGGTGCTTTGAAGCACATGCTTTCATGAGCCACTGAGTTTTTAAAAATATCTTTAAAAATCAAGTCAGGCTAGTCCTAATATGCCAGTCAAATTTGAAAATGTTAATTTTCATGCAGATAAACTATCAATTTACTTACCAGTGGTATAAAAATTGTATATAATATTTAATTTTACGTATTAAAATCATGGGGAGAAATTGAACAAGATCTTTAGAAGACGAAAAATCTAAGAGGTAAAAATTTTATTTATAAAGAAAAGTTGAAGATGCTGAGATTCATGAACTTAGTTCATGAAAATTTAAGGGATGATAATGGTGATTTTCAAAACTATGAAGTTTACTAGAGAAAATGTACATGGGAAAATAAAGTCAGATTAACCCACCAGAGAGAGATAAGGAAGCAATGGATGTGACAGTGGATGAGGCTTCCAAGAAAGGTTGAGGAGTACCTGGGACCCTTTTGGGTACATTTGGGCATGTTTATATATATATATACACACAAACACAACAATTTCATATTGCCTATCTTCCACTTGCCCCTCTAGATCTCCTCCAACCTGCTCCTTTGCACACTGGCTTCTAGCTGGGTCAATGGCAAGCAGCACTTAGAGGCAGGTGGGAGGGGAGTGAGGTCTGAATATTCATTTTCCTGGCTCCCTTCCTGTCTGTATTTATCTGGTGATTCCAATGGCATGCCCACTGTTATTCACCATGATGGATCTTGTTTATTTCCTCGGGGTATTTCCATACTTATTTTGTATATGCATTCATTGGTTCATTGTCTGTGTGCCTCATCAGAATTAAGTTCCAAGAAAGCAGGGACCATGGCTGCATGTTCACCACAATGTCTCCAGGCTAGCACAGCAGGTGATCAATGAGTAGTTTTTGCATAAATGCACGAAAACACACGTTTGTTACTAGTATAGCCAATGGTCTTTACCAATGCTCTCCATCCTTAATCTCTATGACATAGCTGACTACTGTAGCCTCTCAACCAGACTGTAAACTTTCAGAGGACAGACACTTTATGCTAAAAGAAAAATTCTCCGTAGTGTCTCGGACCACATAGAACAGATCCTAAACATTCAAAACATACTTGTTGATTGGTTGATTAATAGCACATGCTGTATTATTAGAATTATTAATTAAACAAGTATTCATTGAACTGAAGTCCTACTACGTGTCAGGTATTGTTTTAAGCTCTCTGGATATATCAGTGAATAAAACAAAGATCACTCTCCTCACAGAGAGAGGCAGACAATATATAAATACAAAAAGTAAGTAAAATATATAGTACTGTTTGGCTGGTCCAATATAATACTTTTTAATGTCTTTAATTTTGAATGGGTGAGTGGCATCTTCTCAGCTAATCTATGGTTTCCCAACTTTAAGTAGTTCAATAAACAATGATTTTTTTAACTCCTGTTTGACTATTCAAGTTTCAGAATTTGAATTTTAAATTCAAAATTGCTTGTTTTATCCCATATAACTGGAAAATGGAAATATGAGTTGTATTTTGTTTGGCCTACAGCATTATGACATAATTGACTTACATGTTGATTTTTATTGAAAATTTAATAATTAATGATGGTCCCTTGGTATAGTTCAGAAAAAACAAATTTTAGATGTGACACCCTGGGTCGGTGGATCCTTTCATTTTCAAGGCTGTTGCATTAAAATATGGATCTGTCAGAAATGGTAACCTATCTCAATAATTTTTGCATGAAGAGGCACTGTTATGAAAATATTTTCCATGAAGAGATATAAGCTACAACTTCAGAAAATTCATCCATTTTACATTTGTTTATTCTGTGAGGGTCTACCATATGGCAGGTATTGTTCTAGGCTTGAGGGATACACCAGTGAACAAAATAATGTTGCTGCCTCATGGAACTGGCATTCTAGGGAGGGAGACAGAAAAAAATTATGTAATGTCAAACAGTAAATTAAACGTGCTATACAAATAAAGCATGTAATAAACAGAGTATACGTGTATATTGGCGAAAGTGGCCAAGGCAGGTGTCTGTGAATGGGTGGAATTCAAGCAAATAAAGTAGAGCTGTGAGCCATGCAAACATCTAGGGACTGAGCATCCCAGGCTTGGGAACAGCCAAGGGCAAAGTGCTGGGGTGGGGGTGGGGCAGTTCACAGGAATCAGTATTAAGCCCCAGGGGTACAGGCCGCTGCATTTGGAATGGAGCTTTCCTTTAACTCCTGTTGGGGATACAGCCAGATGTTCCCTGTAGAGTACAGGTGCCTGTGGACCTGTTGGTTTGGCTGGTGACTCTACCTCCAGCTGCCAATCTTGAACTCAAAATCTTGGGATCCTCAGTGACTGCCCTTCCTCTGTTCAGTCATCAAATCTTGATGGCGCCTCTTTTCAATGTATTCACCTGTTCTTTTCCGGGCTCACAGTGATCATCTGTCGAGGTCCTCAACTATCATACCTAACTTGCAACCTAGCACATGCATTTGCAGTCTTCCAGCCTTTCAGAGATGGGGATTGTAAGGAAAGTCATTCTATTTTCTAGTTTGTCTTCTTGAGCCACAAAGAACAAACTGGTGCCTTTATGAAACAAACACACAAAAACAAACAAACAAACAAAAACCTGGAAGTTCAAGTTCTCTCAATAGTTTGTCTGTGTGACATGGTTTTCAACTCCTTAAATCTTTGTTGCCATTTTCTTCATCCTTTTGAGTCTCAAAATTCTTTAAAAATTTGATGCTTGGAGCTCAATATATATTCTGGGTATGCGCTATTGGGTGTCAGGATGAAAGGGCTGAAATGTCCCATGATCTGAGTACTATACTTCCTCTATCTGAACACAGTGCTTTTAATCATTGAAGCCAAACATTGCATCATTTTATTTAGCATCTGTAATCTATTATTAATTCATATGTAGTTTGTAAGCAAATAAGGCTCAACCTTGCTCTAAGTGAGACAGATGTAAGTGAAATTCAGATTGTGCCATGTATTAGGCCAGTTATGTTTAACCTCTCAGAATCTAAGTTTTGCTAATTATAAAATTTTATATATATATTATATGTGTATATATATATTATGTATACATGATTTACTTCTCATTTGATTGTTGTAATGAATAAGATTATACATAAAAAGTGGGAGACTTTTGGGGAGCATTCAGTAATGTTTGCTCCTTTTTCCTTACACCATAATCTATTCTTTAGGGTCAAGCTCTCCTGTTATAATAATTAGTGTACGAAAAAAAGAAAGCTAAAACTCCTTCCACCTTCTCAGGTTATATATGTAATGTTCAGTGACCCTTAGAAAAGATAGATCTGGCACATAGTAGGCTCTCAATAAATACATATTTGTTGAATGATCATATGGGATTTTATTTCAGGTAGAAGGGGTGAATCACTGTGGTTTGGCTACTGAGACCAATGGGTGGGTGGTCTTTTAGTTTGCCTCTTTGTAGGGTTAGCTTTGTCTGCTTGTCTTTCTCACAGTTATGAAGGGTTGGCAAGATGATATAACAAATGTCATTAGTACATTATGAATAAAAGGTTGGTACTTACAAGGCTGTTAATCCAGGCTGGCAGCTCGAGAACCATTTAGTGCCTTGAAATGGATAATTTGTTAAGTGACATATAAGAAAGTGGAAAGAATTAATGTTCCTCTCTAAAGAGCAATTTACTCTTTTTTTTTTTTTTCATTCAGGAGACATATTTATTCAGAGACTTGGGTTCCTTGTCAGAGAGAAGCTATAAAATAACAATATAATAATCTCTACATTTTCTTATTTAGAGGCCTAAGACTTGAGGAAGAAACATATACTAATATGCAGAATGGGTAGTGGCACATCTAGAGGAATCTCGGCAGAGAATAGAAACTTGCTAAACTGAAAATGGGAAATTATAGATGACATGTACAACATTGGAAGAACATTTGAATTTGCATAAAACCTTGTCAGACTCATGACAGCTAAACCTTTTGCACTTTTTATAATCAAGAGTGGTTAGTGTGGCTGCCAAGGTGAATTGTAATCCTGGTTCCTTGGAAGACTAATTCTTCCAGCTTGAGGGGATGGGGTTTGTAACATAAGATGCAGCGTTCTTCCCATCAGAATAAGGAATCCTTGTGCCTTTGTTTTCACCTGCGTGACTATCGTATGCCTACGTTGGATCATCTGAGACTGTTCAGTTCACAAAGAACCTGAAGAGGGAGAATCTGTGTGTATCTGCAGCCTTCTTATACCTGTCCAGACTGTTTAACTCCAAGAAAAAGTATTGGTCCAAATGAAAACACTAACTTCACAGAAGCACTCAACCAAAATAACTCATCATCTAGAAGCCCATCATTTGGGCAACCTAGGAAAGCAAACTTTAAATTAATACAATATAAAGCCTGCACAATTCACTGGGGATGTCAGACTTGTGAGCCTAACAGTGAAAGGCAATACCCTGAGATCCAAAGGAAGATGCAATACAAATACAACTAATATGGTATATTTACCAGTGTGGATATTTGATGAACCAAGCATATAATGCTTACCCATTCAGCTGTTTCAGTGTTTTGCCTGCCTGCTCTGAAAATCTCATCCATGAGGTCATGAAGGAATAGCCTGTTAAGCTCCACCATCAAATGGATTTTTCTCCAGGGGACTCCAGTTTTTGCTTGTCCTTTATTGTCATCAATCCTTAGTCCAGGTAATAAGTGGGGTTTATAAGGACAATGCTCTGAGACCCAGAGATCCTCAGGCAACCTTATAGTAGACCATTTATTCTAATCCCCAAACTGGACACATGTTCTAACAACTGAGGGTTATATATTGTTACTTGGTTTTCCTAGAATAAACCTACCCTGGAAACACTGGTTGGAAATCACTGACCAGCAAAGACCAAGAGGGCTGGCTGTCTTCAATATTTCAATGACTGTGTGCTGCTGATTACATCAGGATAGACCAGTGGGTGCCCAACCAATCTGTCCCATGAAATGACGGTCCTCCTTGTACTCCCCTTCGTCTTCAGTTCCTGGGCCCGGCTGCATGCATGAGGAGCAATCACGACGCAGCCAGCCCTGCTCCTCTTGGATTCCTCCACATGCCAAATCCTGGCTCCTCAGCCACCTCCCTCTGATTGTTTCAACTCCTTTACTGTCTCCAACTTGGCACCCCTTGAATATAAACAGCCATTTAAAAATCAGCCATAAACTACAACAAGCCTCAAATCGAGGTTTGTCCACTTCGGTGCAGTAATCGATAGAGAAAGAAACACAATCAAAAGGGAGAGTATTGAAGAGTGATATCCACTAAAGGTAAGAAAAGACTGTACAGACCAGGAGAGTGCGGCTGGCTTTTACAATCCTGGCACTAGTGTGCCCTCAGACGCTATCTCTTTCCAAAGTGCTGGCAGCACTTGACTCATTCTAAATGACAGGTGTCCCTGATTTTTATGCCCAGAGACCCCTTTCTGCAATGTGCTGCTGGAAGGCCAGATGGCCTTGTCATTGCTAATCAGTGGATCACAGGGCTCTGGAGAGCGTGCTGAGGACTTGGGCTATAGCTAATTAATGCAAGCTCCAAGTCACAGGAAGAAGTAAGCAATCAACTCCTTTCTCTGATTCTTATACATTTTGGAAGTATGCCCAGGATTAGCATGGTCTGAAAAGCCTTAAAATAGATAAACATATCTTTGGCTAAGCAAGGAATGATAGGAAAACTCCCATATGAACCTGGAAAGAGAATTTAAATGAGATGTCTAATTAGGGCACAATACATAAAACCATAGAACTTTTTTGGGGAGGGTAATGTTTATCTCCATTGATGGACCTTGAGTAAAGTTTTAAGAGCTAACTGGAATCCAGTGGCCTCTGATTAAATTGCAATTTAATACAATATTGAGGAAAGTAAAACCACTGTTGGTCAAGTGGGTCTTTTAAAAGATGTGAAGACAATATTTTTATTGTTGTGAAATAGTGTTTCATAAAGATTTTTTTGTTTGTTTTCCTTCAGTCCTTTTTGTGTTTATTATTTCTATATACACAGCATCTAACAGAGTAATTGACATAGTAAATACTTAAAAATGTTTTGAGAAAAATGAATGAATAGCAGATTCAGAACACAGCTCTGGTGTTTTGCTATTGTGTGGTTATTGTGTGGGAAGCTATTGAGCTGTTTATTATAATACTTTGTTTGCTGAACAAATAATTATTATTCTTCTGTTGTGGGCCTAGGTTCTAGGTTCTGAGATATAGCAGTGAATAAAACACAAAAATTCCTGTCCTTTCATAGCTGACAGGCTACTATTTTCAGTTAGTACTAATCTTTAACTTTATGAAGATTATTGATATTGATATGACATTTCTTCTAATAGATTTCTTCTAATTGGATAGCAATATGATGGTTAAATGCAACCCCTCCCCCAAACTAACAACTTTATGGACTCACAGCCCAAGGATGTACATCACCTTTATTTTTTTGTCTCCTTGCTCTGTTCCCATTACCCCACCCATAAGGTGGAGCAGTTTACAAGAGGGGAGCTGCTTGTATTTCCCTGTCAATGTTCCTTTCAGTGAGGCCAATGAGTAGAGAGCAGTGAGACAACGTGGATTTGTAACCACATTATTTATCACTTCTGTTGGCCTGGAAAGAGTTAGTGGTGAGATAAAGTAGGTTTGCAATACCCAAAAGTCTCTGGTGTGCATGCTCACATTAACTCCTGTTTTGTACATAACTGCAATTCTTTTATCATGCAGATTTTGTCTACCGTACAATTTTCTGACAAAATTGTCCAAGCCTTTTCTTAAAGTAGTGCAAGTTCTAGGCTTGTCTGTCCAGTACAGCAGCTACTAGCTACATGTGGCTATTGGACACTTGAAATGTGTTTAGTGTGGCCAAAGAATGAAATTTTAAATTTTACTTGGTTCTAATTAATTTAGAACTGATGATTCAGTTTGGGGAATATTTTATGAATGTTTCAAACAACATGGTATCTATGTGAATCTATTTCTTCGATTGCTAATTTTATGAAATCTAAATACTTGTACATATCAAGTATTTCCAGTGAAAATTTAGTGTCCAAACTGAGATGCATTGTAAGTATAAATTAGACCCGATATCAAAGTCTAACTACAAAAAGGTAAATTTTCTCATAAAAAACTTTAAAAATATTGATTTCATGTTGAAATGATACTAGTTGAGATATATTGGGTTACATAAAATACATTAAAAAATAACTTTCTCTTTTGTTTACTTTTTAAATGAGTCTACCGGAAAACATAAAACTACATATGTGGCTTGCGTTATGTAGCTAGTGTTACTTTAATGACCATTTATCTATTTTTTCCTCATTATAAAGTAGTTGCTATAAAATGCAAGTCACTACCTAGACTGGCCAGGAGTGTGGCCTTGTGTAGGTTCGGTCTTCACTGAGACCTTAACTCCACTTTGTTAAACTCCCAGTAAGATGTTCCTCATCGTAAGTCAGGAGAATTCTATCTGCTGCCTCTCTTTTCCCTGCTTCCTTTCCTCCTTCTCATTCTTCTCCCTCTACTCCTCACATCGTCTACTGACCTGCAGCTTCCCTCGAGTTAACTAATTTAACTCATGTTAAATGATACTGCCTCACCTTGACATCTTTCCACCTTCTTATGTAGCATCTATTTCTCCTTTGAAATCCCCTCTCTGATCAATATGGACTATGAAGTTCACTTTATAATGATGCAATAATGAACATTGGCTAATGTTTCTAGAAGGGAATAGCATAATATGTTTTATATTAATTTGTACACATTTATTCAAAAATATGAGTTTCTTAAATGGATTTTTCTTCCTTGACCAGAGGGGTGACTGTGTAAGTATAGTAAGCAAACTGGATGTGGAGAAAATTTGGGCATCAAAAATAGCTTTATCAACAGCAATTTGGATGCTAAGAGGATGATGGTATAATTAATAGGAATAGGCAAATGAAGGGGAGCAGCTATTTTGGGTCAGAAACTGAACATCTTCAATTGGGCATGTTAATTTTGGAGTGCCAGTAGGCATGGGGTCAGGTATTTTGGCAAGAAGCTACCAATGGAAGCCTAGAGCTATGCTATCCAATATGGTAGCCACTAGCCATCATATTTAAATTTAAATGATGTGCTTATTAGTCTCATGTGACTAGTAATTACCATATTGGACAGCACAGATTAGAACATTTCTATCCTCACTGAAAGTTCTATTGGACGTTACTACTAGTCCTAGAGTTGGGGCTGTTAGTGGTTGAAGTTTGGGGTCATTAACTTAGAGATTATGGCTGAAATTGGTAACTAGATGAAGTGATTGAGGTGGTGAAAGTGTAATGAGAGAAGAGAGACAGGACCTAACCAAGGAAACTGCCATTTTAACAGAGTGAACAGAAGAAAGGAATGAAAAAGACAAACAATCTTTCTTTTCTTATTGTTTTGCACAATACGAAAGGAGGTGTGTGTGTGTGTGTGTGTGTGTGTGTGTGTGTGTGTGTGTGTAGATTATGAAACTCCTTGTATAATGGTTATTGAGTACCACACGGATAACATATTCAAAATAGAGTTTTGGAAAAGACACGTATTACATACTGTGATTTCTTGCACCAAAGCAAAATGTTAGACTGTGGTATTAGATCATTTATGCAAGGGAGAGAGAGATAGTTGGGGAGATTTCTTTTTTCTAATAACTTTAAGTGAGTTCAGATTTAGAGCTTAGATAATTGGTATGTTCAATAGACTCTTTCAAATACAGTTTGCTGTGACAACTTTTGGCAAGTGCAGGGTGATAATTCATGACTGGACTCTGAAACAAGTATTTGTGCAGGCAATCTATTCTTTTGGCTAAAGCAAGTATCTTATTCTTCAGGCGCTACACCCACGGCAGACAGATCACTAATTCAGAGTTTCAGAGCCTGACTTGAATTCTTCTCCAGACTAGAGCTGCTCCATTTCTCTAGATATAGGCTTTGGAGGGCTTAAGGATGGATAAAAATAGTAGCAATCATTTCCTTAAATGCCCCTAATGTGTTCATGCCCTTAAATTCAGGATTTGCTCATAGAATTGGACAAATATATGACTAAAAGTGGAATTATGCTTCACCTAATGTGAACCACATAGTTTGGGAATAAAAATGATAAAAGTGCAAATATTGTCAAATGAGTAGTTTGATCACTGAGATGTCTCTTGAAAGTTCCTTGACTATATGACCCTTTAAAAATATCTAGTTTAAGAGAAGATTATGTCACGAAGAGTCAGCAGGATAAATTTGGATATAAAAGGAGCTGAAGTGGAACTAGTCAATGTGGATATTTAGTATTTCTGGTTTAATTGTTACCAAATGTCTATCCCATTTCATTTAATATAGGTGATGTTGAACTCTTTCCGAGAAGTAAATTAGGGATTTACTTGCTATTTAGGACTACTCCTACTCTGAAATAATTTTAAAATATCACAAATTAAAAGAAGATTGTTTTCTCCCTGGATCTGTGACTTATTGTTGCCTCATGTCCCCTTGTCACTATTGCTCTCCTAGCCCAGTAGGAGCACACACTCATCTCCTCAAGGGAATTACTAAGCACCTCTATTTGGCCATGAAGCCATGAGTTTGGCTCCCTTTCTCGGCATCAAGTTCCTGATGGGTATAATGACGCCTCATTCATCTCTGTGGTCTGGTCATCTGCCAGAGCACTGGACTCGTAGTAGGATCTCACTAATGTATTGATTGATTCCTTGCCTCATTCCACAAAATATTTTAGCAGCTAATAAATATTTGTTGAATTGTGTTAATACGTTTCTACTTGTTTGATAAACAAAACATGCATCCACATTATATAAGTTTGCCAGAACTGCCATAACAAAACACCACAGACTGGATGGATTAAACAACAGTTTATTTTTTTCACAGTCCTAGAGCTTAGAAGTCCAAGATCTAGGGGTCAGCAAGATTGAAATTCTCTGAGACCTCTCTTCTGGGGCTGCAGATGGCTGCCTTCTTTTTATGTCCTGACATTGTCCTTCCTTTGTGTGCATGTGTCCCAATTTCCTCTTCTAATGGGGTACTAATCAGATTGGATTACAGTCCACCCTAATAGTCTAATTTTTAATGTAACCACCTCTTTAAAGGCCCTCTCTCCAAATACAGTCACATTCTAAGGTAATGGGGGTTAGAACTTCAACATGTGAATTTTGTAGGGACACAATTCAGCCTATGACATAATTTTATACAAATGGTATACAAAGTTGTTAAAAACAATGCTTAAAGAAACAAACTGGGGTGTGGCCCTTGACTTTGTCACTTTAGCATTAGGATTTTATCCGATGAAAAATTGTTTCTGCTTACCCTCATTTTATAACACAGAAAATCAAATGATTTGATTCAAAGGCCAAAGAAATGACAGTATTTTACTAAAAGTTTGACGAGATTGTGCCTTAGAAACAACTAGCATAAGTAGTTTAGCAAGGAATAGGACCCGCTTCTCAGAACAGGTTCTCAACAATTCTGAAAGCGAGAGCTTATTTTCTAGGATTCTTTTCAGTTGACAGTGGGATGGTCGAGAGCAGATTCGTTTACTGGAAGTATCCTGTCAACTATAAAGTGCAGAGGGCTTATTATGTATCTATGTGAAGATATGTGTTGAAATTAGCTCCCTCCTATGAAATGCAGGGCTTTTGTAATTGCAAGGACAGCCTAATTACTCAAACAACCTATTTTCAGCATAAAACTGTAAACATCAAAGCAATTAGCTTGTTGGTAATTTTCTTCCCTGATTTGGCCATTAGCCAGCATCATTCACAATTTATTTGTGTGTGTCTGTATGTATAGATAATTGTTGCCCTACGTCTACTCAAAGTGACCATCTAAACAAAGCTTTTAGTTTGTATGTCCACACAATGACTAGATTTATTTTTATTTCTTTGAAAAAGTCACCAATTTCAATTAACTCTCTTTGACTGTGTTGGCTATGTAGTTCATTTTACTGACTTGAACCAAAATGGTAATGGTTTTCTTTGCCCAGAATTTGTACCAGAGAGGCCAATCATTTCTTCCAACAATTACTTCATTTTAGTTCCTGGATATCCTTCTTAAAAAAAGTCAGTCTTCTCCTTCATATCCTGATGAGTGAGCCGTAGATCACATGATTGTTCTCTCTCTCCCATCAGAGAAAATTGGGTCAGGGTTGGACAAAATGGATCGGTCAGATTCTTCTTCATGGAAACTTGGAATTGGATTCAGAGATTCAGATCTCTGTTGGATAACTGAATGAAGAAAATGAGAAAGCATAGTGGGCAGAGGTGGAGAGAAGAAAGAGGCAGAGTTGAAAAATCACCGTGTGGTTCCCAAGAGATAGAGCCTTCAGTTTCTGACTTCCTGGTTCCTCATTCCAGTTTTCTTGAATCTTGATTTTACTTTCTGTCCTTGGGATTTATTGGATAGTCCCTTAGCTTTCCAATAATGCCTCTTATTTACTTAAAGTCACTTGCCCTTTTAAACAGTTTCATTAAGCTTATGTTATAGCAATAAGTGGTTTCACCAAGAGTGTGTGTGGTATGTGTGTGTGTGCGCGCGTGCATATGCGTACTCATTTATATACATAATATGTTCATATACATAAAATATAGCACATTTACTTACTTTTGGCAGAACTATTGGTACTTACTATTGTGTTCAGAGGATTGATTCTTCATTGAGTGATCCCTTTCAGGATATTGGAGTGATGAATAAAACCATTAATTATAATTAAACAAACAAATACAATGCTGGCTATTATTTGCTTCTCACTCTGTGCTAGATGCTATGATCACATTTCAGATGCATTATGTTCCTCAGTCTCAAGGAAATCCTATGAAGTAAATATGACTATCTTCACTTTAGAGGTGAGGAAATGGAAGCTTAAAGAGATGAAAGGAAAGCCTCTTTTCTAACTGCTCCCTGCCTGTATAGCATGTTAGCATGAAGATTGATGTCTGGAGCTGTAGTAGCTTTTTTTGATTGTTTGTTTGTTTATTTGTTTGTTTGTTTGACCATGAGGCAACAATCATGAGAACAAAATACCAACACACTGAAGATAATGTGGAGCAGAAGAATGGAAAGATTTTAGGACATTTATATCATTGAACTGCCAAACAAAACTTAGAACCACTCACCTTTAGATGTCTTGTTACGAAAATAAATATTTTTTGAGTATGAAAGTCAGTGTTAGTTAGGTTTTTCATTCTCTGTGTTAAATTATTTTCATGTAGATCATGTCTAGAGAATAGTTCAGTTTGGCTAGAGGGTGGAGTACTGGAAAGTCAGATGAAAATAATAAGTTTTAGAAAATATTACAGAAGCTCTACTTGGCAGACTTAGGACTTGACTGTTCAGTTGATAATAAGGGACCAATGAGTATTACTAAGCAGGAAATTGACAAGCCTACAACTATGTGTTAGAAGGTTCTGGCCTAGAGATTTCTAGTTTCACTACAAGGGAAACTGGAACATCTTTGTTGACAAAATGATAGAATCTAATAGAGCCATAGACCTTGAAGATGCAGGAAAGAAAAGGGTGATTAATGCAGCAGGTTTTACAGTGTTTGTTTGGGACTGATGCTATGAGACCAGTTGATGGAATAGCCATTAAGAGTAGATGGAAGGGAATAAAATTTGACTAAAGTAATAATTTTTAGATGGAGATAAATGAAGAGGACAGAGCTCAAAATAAATGACATCTGTCTCAAAAAGCTTAAGAAGAAGAGTTAACTGAGGAGAGTGAGAGGGAAAATAATGGGATTGATAACTTTAAGAGAGGGGGAAAATTATTTAGGTCTCCATTTAGTGCTTATTTTATCCTAATTTGCATTAGTTGTGTGGTAGCATTCTCTTAGATGGCTCCCAATGATTTTTGTCTCCCTGTGTTTACATCCTTATATACTATCCTCCCACCTAGAATCAGGACTGGCCTGTGTGGCCAATATACTATAACATGGGTGACGGTGTGCCTTCTGAGATTAGTTTATAACATAAAGAGAATTGCAGTGTTTATCTTGTTCCCTTGGATTGCTTACTATGGGGAAAGCCCGCTACCATACTGTGAGGACACCCAAAAAGCTCTGTGGAGAGGACCATGTGTTGAGAAAATGAGACCTCCCACCAATAGCCATCATAAACTTGATAGCAATGTCAGCCTCTTTGGAAGCAGATCCTCCACTTCTAGGAAAGCTTTCAGATGACCACAGCCCCAGCCAATACCTGGGTGCAGTGTTACAAGGGACTCTAAGCTGGACACATCCAACCAAGCTTTTCTTGAATTCCTAACCCATAGAAACTATGAGGTACAAAAATGTCTAATGTTGTTTTAAACCTCTAAGTTTTGGGTTAATTTATTATATTGCAATAGACAAATAATATAGTTGTTTATATGTTTGCCTGTAAACTTGACTGAAATCTCTTTGTGGGTAGAAAAAAAATGCTATCTTTTTGCTTCCTTTTTCACCTGTTCTCAGCTCAGTATCTGGTACCTGCTTATTCAAGTAAATTAATAGTGTAGCTTTGGAAAATACACTAGGGAACCCCAAGAGCTGAACAAGAGAGTGAGGGGTAGACAAGTTTAGTCACCACTGCTATGTAGTCATTTATGTATTATGTGAAAATAGGTAAAGACAAAACACCTTTTTATTTTTGTGGATCCAAGGAAGATGTTGAATGACAGTAATTAAAAAGACCGTGAAAATGGGCTTGGCTGGTTAGCTCAGTTGGTTAGAGCATAGTGCTCATAACACCAAGGTTGCCAGTTTGATCCTTACATGGGCCACTGAGCTGCGCCCTCCACAACTAGATTGAAACAACGACTTGATTTGGAGCTGATGGGTCCCAGAAAAACACACCATTCCCCAATCAAAATTTTTTTTTTTAAATAAGGGTTTTTTGTTTGTTTGTTTGTTTTGAAAAGAAGTTTAGAAAAAAAAACCTGTGAAAAATGATAAAACTGAGAAGGAATGTCTATTAAATTAGTGAATTACTAAGTGAAAAGGAAGCTCTGTTTTGCCTGATTGAGATAAATGATTCTTTATTTGATTATGGAAAAGCCTAAATGTGGGAGAGGGAGAGTAAACTGACAGACTGTAAAGAACAGCAGATTCAAAACAAGTTCTAATTTTGGTATTAATGGTAAACTCTTCAAAAAACAGTGAGGCTAGTCCTTACCTCCCTTCAGTTATTGAAATAAGTTCTATACATTTATCAATTTATTAGATGAAAATTTGATCTCAGGATCCGGAACAACTTTCTAAATCTAAATGAAAAACACAAAAGGAAAAGAATACCAATATGGAAGATAAAAACTTAAACTCTCTAAACCAAAAGTATCATAAGGCAAATAAAAAGACAAAGTGGGAAGGGCTGGCCCAGTGGCTCAGTTGGTTAAGAGCTCACTCAAGAGTGCGAGCTGAGTTCTGAGCAACAGCAGTTTGATGCCCAGCCTGAGCTGAGCTGCCGCTAAGCTGCCAACAGGTGGCTAAAAAAAAAAAAAAAAAAAAAAAAAAAGACAAAGTGGGAGACACCTTATCAGCACATATAATAGTGGGTTAATATTTTCATATTAAGAGAACTTGCAAATTAGTAAGGTAGATTCTGAAGAACACTTTCATGTCATAAAAGTCAGAGAAGACAAATAGCACATTTAAAAAATAAAAGATTATTTTTGTTACAAAGTTATAAAATGTTATTTATCAAATTTAATTATATTGTGAGATATTTTAGTAACTTTGATCATGTTATGGCGAACTATTTATATCGAAATTGCTCTTAAATATTATTTATTTATTTTAAAAGATTTTATTGGGGAATTGGGGGAGAGGAACAGCATTGGGGAATCAGGAAAGGGGAACAGACAAATTGCTGTCCTTTTGTTATTCAGTCTAGTTGTGGAGGACGTAGCTTCATTGGTCCATGTTGGTATTATCATTGTGCTCTTCCTGGGTGAGGCAGTTGCCTACTGGCCATTGGATTGCCGCTCATGACAGCTCATGGCAGTTGCAGGCCTCTCACGATTGGCTGCCAGCCACTCAGAGTAGTTTACAGAAGCCCACTGCTGCCCACTGCGGCCTACATGGTCACCGGCCACTCACAGCAGCCCAGCTCCAGGTTGAGCTGTTGTTCACCATCTTAGCTGTAGAGGGCACAGCACCACTGGCCTATGTGGGATCTGAACTGGGGTCCTGCTGCTCAGAGCTGGCATCCCAAGCCAACTCTTAACCAACATGCCACTTGGCTGGCCCCTATTTATATTTATTTTATAGACAAATATTTATCAGTAGTTTTTATCAAAAAGCAATCATCTCATGTCATTGATTATAATTCTCTCAGGCATACCACTTCATATTTATTTTTTATGTGCCAACACTGTCTTGCTATAGCTACCAATACTCTAGATGCTGTAATCACCTGTTGTCACCATAACGAAATAAAAAATGTGAGCAAGGGCTATGTTGGGATTCAGAGTGGATATCAGACAAACTTATTCTGATCATGTTTAAAACTCTGATCCCTTGAGTTGCCCAGAAAAGAAATATGCCTGTTTATGATAAACCTCAAGACATAATTGGTAACCTGAATTTTTCCATGACTCAGTAAAGAGATTGGTGTGCCATTTGGCAGTCTCAAATTATTTCTGAATAATTAACTGACAAGGTTCTCACTTAGGCTCATTCACCAGTAGGTAGTGTCACCCAGTGACCAAAATGGGTGAGTGGTACAAGAACCCACTCTGTGGCACCTTCTGGTTCCCAGGCCCCGTTTCATGCCTATCATGCATTTCACATCGGAACACCATTTTAAAAATATGCTCTCCACTTTTCCCAACGTTTAAAACAAACTTATTTTCTTCACTGCAGTAGCTTCCTCATAATAGCAGCTTGTCTTGGAAGGCATCCACATAAAGGTGGAAGGTAGGCAGAGATTCTAGAGAAGGGGGAACATTGTCAGACAAATGAGCCCCAGGAGGCTGGATGAGCTGGCTGAGCTTGGACATCTGCACCTTCAAGGAGCTGCGTGGCCAGATTTCCCTTGGGGCTGACATGTGTCATCTGGAGCATCAGATGGAAACAGCCAGTTGGAAAAAAGTCCTTGGGAAATGTCTGTTTAATTGTTAATGTTTGTAATCAATAGGAACAACAGCTCTGTGAAAGCAGAAGAGGAATTTTAACTCCTGTGTGCTTCCCGAGGGCTAGAAACAGTGCTGGCACCTACTGGGGCCTCAGGTCCTGATGGGTGGTGCTGATGCAGGAGAAGGAAAAGAGAAAGGCAACGGTGGTGAGGGAGGCATCCCTGATTCAGAGGGCTTCTGTGCCTAAGGAAGACTTCATTAATCAGGTTTCTAAATGTCAGGGTGGAGAGGTGGATGAAGTTGTGGAGATCCTGACCTCATTTGCATGGAATTGCTTAGCACTTCCACCTCCCTCATTCGAACCACCTTTTTATGGGAAATAGGTGGTGGTCAAGGTGTGGAGGAAAGAACAGAACCAGTTGTGTGATGTTCTTCTGGGACCTTTGACACTGTAGAAAATTATTGTCTGGTTAACTCTCTGTCTTGCATTAATATTCTCCTGTCCCTGTCTATTTCCCTCTTTTTTTTTCTCTATTTCTTTACACATAAAACTCTTCCTTTCTACTCTATTTATGAAAGCCTTAAAGAAATTTAAATCTGTGAATAGCAACATAGGTCTTCAATGATTGAGGATAAGTTACAGCTGGATAAGTGAGATGTTTCCTCATCTTCTCAGTAATCTGAGAAATATTTATTGAAATAAGAGTGCTGAGGGCTGAAAGAATTGCAGAGGTTAAATGATTCTGGTGTTGATGACCTCGGGAGTTTCCATGGAGAGCTCTAGAAATGGCTGGTGTCTGAAGAGAAAACAAGTGCGGTGTTCTGGGAGAATAGACAAAGGCTGTGGCTGGGCCCCTGGGCAGGCTTCATGGAAGAGAGGGAAAGGACTTAGGCTTGTGAGCTGGAAACAAGGGGAGTGACCTTCTGTGCTAGGTCACCGTTTGTTATGAGGTGACTGCCTCTTGTGTCAATGAGGTAGAATCTAGACTCAAAAGCTATCGTGATTGCCTTTTTATCCAGGATCCATGCCAAGCCAAAACAGACAATCCCCCACACACACCAAAAAACAAACAAACGAACACCCATTAAATATTTGTTTTCTCCCCATAGCATTTAAGTAATGTTCATAATATGTTACTTTGAGGCCTAGCAAGATCTTACAGGGCCCTTGGAATCAAAGGAATATTAAAAACACATTAAAATAGTTTGTTAGTATAATGCAATCCTACACTGATTCAATGCCTGTTAGTCATATATAAGGTTGAATATAGATGAGTATATGAATGGAAACCTCCCAAACATTTTTGATAAATGGACTTTCTAAAATAGAGCAGGAATGAACTTTGAATTTGAGTTTTGTACTTCTAATGGTTGTGCTTCTCCAAGCCTGATTCTAAGAAAAACCTTGCCTTCCTCACCTTTCTATTTCATTAAGTAATTGAACAAACATTTGTTCTGTGCTAAGTGCTAGGAGATACAAGAGCACAAAAGACAAAATCCTTTTTTTGGGAAGGAAGCTGAGGGAAGGCAGATATGAAAGTAAATGTCTAGCGACAAGTTATATTCAATCTACGTAACTCAGTGAGAGTAAAGTGAAGTGAGAAGACATGAGTAATGTTAAACTCTAGGCTGACTTTGTTATTTTCAATACAAAAGAATCCTGATACTCTTCACAATGGTGGTACTATTTAGACACAGATTGAGAGTCCCTAAAGTAGTGAGGTATCCCCAGCCCACAACATGGGAGGGTGAATTCCAACTGCCTGTAGTAGAGGACAGACTGTGAGTGGTGATTCTCTGGGGGTGACTTGTCCAGCCACAGGTGAAGTGCTTTCACATTGTTTCCCTGCCTGTCATATTGTTTTTTTCCATCCCTATTGGTGATGGGGCAAGTCTTTATTGCCTCTCAGCTTTATCCTTGGCCTGAAGGCTTTTTCCATTATTCTAAGTCTTAACCCCCACATCTTTTAGCCCCGAGTTGCCTTCTTATTTTGGGGGTACCTGGAAATGATCATTTTTTTTATTTTCAAGCCCGACTATGCAGGTATGTATTTTAAGTGATGCTCTTATAGCCAAACATGTCTGTGTGTTTGTTCTAGGAAGACTCAGTCTTTTGTCTTGATTGGAAGCCCCAGTCTGCTGCCTCCAGCACTGAGGTGCTCATTAATGGAAACTGGGCTCTGATAATTTGACCTTTTGTTCTGATCATCTGTACATAGTTTCTAATAAACAACCAAAACCACAAATTGGGTTTTATTTTCTACAGTTTTCTTAAAGTGCCAAGGTAGCAGAGGTCCCATACTAATGTGAGGGCCTAGCTTGTGTCCATGCTGGGGTTTGGATATTTTTTGGACATGCTAGATTTGATACTTGGAGGATAAACTTATCAGTGATCTATTTTCAGGACTATCCATCTGAAGGCAAGAGAGCAGAGTTCAAGTTTATGTCAAGGATGACAGACATCAGTGAGGCTGGGCAATTCTGAGCATCATTCTTATTGTCCTCCCTGGGTCTTAGCAGAAACAGGCTTGGAGTGAAATCTGAAAACTGCTTGGGAGAAATTGCTATACAATGTTAGGTTCACAAAGAAACACAGTTTGGGGACAGATGTGGCACAATGTAAGGACACAAGTAGGGAAAAAAAAAAACCCTTTCTGCTTCAGTGAAGAGCTCAGTGGGTCCTAGTCACATCCAGGCTTCCGTGCAGCAGCCTCTGCATTTTTGTCAGTCTCCTCATGGCCTCCACAGGGGACAGCGTGGGCATTGGTTTCCCAGTGAGGCATTGGAGGAGAAAGGAGATGAGAATGTACAGCTAGAGGGACACCAGCATTCCCACCATTAAGATAACAGTATGGAGTGTGGGGGAAAGGTGGTTGTGGGGATATGAAAAGGTGCCCCCAGGAAGCATGACTGGTTTTGGGATCCGAGACTCCTTTGGCTTGGGCAATGTTGAGAGGTCAGGATAGTCAGCAGGAGAGTGAAGACCTTGAATACTCCAGAAAGTATTAGAATGTGACTGTTTATCCAAAGGAACCAAAAATGACCTCTACTTGTTCAGTCTTCTCTAATTGAGCTTCACAGGGTATATTTCATATTTTCCCTCTTAAATTTGCTTTCGAAATAGTTTGAACTATGTGTGATTATCATCACTTCCTACCCCCCAAATAAAAGCATCCTATTACCTTGATCTGGCATGCCTCCCAGTAACAATATTCCCAAGCTAGCATATCACCATAGAGATACAGCTCTCATGATATATTGGTAGGTGCTATAAAGTAGGCAGAAACATTTATGAAGTGAATAGAAGTTTCATTAAGGCAAATTCAGTGCTAATGAAAAGTGGAAAAGTACTTTTAAGTAAAACAGATGTTTAATACAGACTATGTTTCTAAAACAGAAGTTATTCCAATGGGATATTTTAAGAATGTTTATAAAATGTGGTAAGATACATTGAAAAATCCACACGAGTGCTCTAAAGGAAAACCTTGGAAGATAAGATGAGAACATAGGATGCAGGTAGAATAATGATGTTGGTGATCCAGCTCAGGTTACTTTTCACCTTGGTCTCTGGCCTGGAGAGAACATCATAACTGTCTGTCTTGGTGTGTCTACTTTAGCAGTTTGAGGCCTTGGTCTCCCAGGAACCTCATTCCTTTAGTAACTCATTATGGATACTTTATTCATGAATTTAACTAAACATGTGGATGTAAATAGACCTCATATGGAACCCCTATTCTACTGTGATCTTGAAACAATTATTTCATCTTTTAAAACACAAATTACTGGGCCGGCCGAGTGGCGCATTGGTTAAGAGCTGGTGTTGGGATGCCAGTGGTCCCGGTTCGGATCCCACATATGAGGGCCAGTGACACTGCCCTCTACAGCTAACAACAGCTCCACCTGGATCTGTGCTGTGTGAGCCCCGGCAACGGTGTAGGCTGCAGCCCCTGCTGCAGTGGGCTGCCATAAGCTACAGTGAGTGGCCGGCAGCCAGCGTGAGCAGCCAATAGCCATGGTGAGCAACCATCCAGAGGCTGGTGACCGATCTGCCTCATCCGTGAAGGGCGCAATGACGATACCAACATTGGCCAGTGAAGCAACATCCTCCGCAACTAGACTGAAGAACAAAAAGACAGCAAGCAACTTGTCTGTTCCTCTTCCCCGATTCCCCAATAAAATCTTTAAAAACAAAAACAAAAAAAAAACCCCACAAATTACTATCCAGAGTACATTGGCAATGGAGGTACCCAATAATTATTAGTTCTTGTATTAGCCAGATTTTTACTGAAATAAGTCTGTTTATCAAATACTTACAAAATCACAGTGGCATACAAAAATAACCATTTATTTTCCACTCACAGGTCTGTGGGTGCCTCTGCTTCAGATTGTGGGTCAAGTCCACGTTTGCTCCATGTGACCTTATTCTTGGATCAGGATGAAGTGAAGGAGCCAACTGGGACATATTCTTCATTCAGAAACATAGAGGGATGAGCAGATATATGCAGTGCCTCTTAAGTTCTCTGCCTCCATTCCACTGGTCAAAGCAAATCACGTGACCAAATCTAAAATAGTCAGGACGGCGAAGCATGCTCCCTCCATGGAAGTGGGAAGGGGAAGGAGTGAATATTTGCTAAATAATAAGTTAATCTACCACACTTCCCTTCTTGCCTTCTTTAAGTTTTTAAAAAATGTATTTCCAGCTCCAAATCTAGCTCTAAGCCTACCCCCCAATGTAGGCTGTGTATAAATAAAATAGTGCTTTTTATTATTCTAAAATTAAACCTTCATTAGGAAGATGATATTTTGCTCACTTCATTTATGATGCCATTCTAATCATTTAGGTTGATAGTTGCAATTTTTATCCTACTTAATCTGGGTCAGTGGTCTGATTACTAACTGAGGGTTGTACCTGTGCTTTCCTGTATGATAGCCACAAGCTACAGGTAGCTATTTAAATTTAGATGAAATTCAAAAATTCAGTTCCTCAGTCACACTAGCCACATTTCAAGTGCTCAATAGCTACACATGGCTAGTGACTACCATGTAGGGAAATACAGGGCATTTTCACCTTCACAGAAAGTCCAACTGGACAGCTCTGGGTTAGATACAACAATAAAACCATAACAGCCTCCATTTACCCAGCAGTAGCCACGTGCCAGGCCCCTGCTATGCATGCTGCATTCCTTGAGTTTCTCCTTGTGACCAGCCTGTGAGATTTGTACTGTCATTCTCATTTTTTCCAATGAGAAAATTGATGCTTAGAGATGATAAAAATAGGAGTAAGCTTGCCAATGGGTAACTACAGTGTCATGTCTGACTCCAAAGCTCTGCTTCTGAGCCACGTGCGTCCTCCGTTTCCCAACTTCAGGTCATCTCAAGAACAGGTTCCATGTTGTCCTAGCAGCAATGTCAGTGTGCTTAGTCCTAAATTACTTCTGGGTCAATGAAGGGGCAGATCGGGAAGTGGCTGATCAGGTAGCAAGTCTTGGTCTTTGGATCTCGTAGTTGGTCCGAGGAGCCAGGAGAAGGCTGGAGTTATAGTTGATCCAACAGTTCCCTGAGAGACCTGATGCCTCTTCAGACAAAGCAGTTTGGGATTTTACCCAAAAACTCCTGCAGAGTTAAGTAATCTGTGCTCTTTTCTGCTGAGGGGCCTTACCAGTGGTATCTTTTTTGGAGGAGTTTGTTGCATTGGAGGAGAATCTGAACACTATGGTCTCTTGAGCCATGTTCTCCTTATCGTGGTCATGGTGAGATCTCTGAGGCAGTGCAGTAATGAGTGGCCGAGAGTTGTTGTCTGAGGGACCAGAGTTCGGATGTTGCCTGTGACATGGGACCGTGGGTAGATTATGTAACATTTTGGCTCAAGTTTTCTTATTGGTAAAATAAGGTTAAAATAGTCTTCTCTCAGCATTTTTGTGAGACCTAAATGGATTCTGTAGAATGCCAGCCACATTTATAGTAGAAATGCAATCACACACATACTAAATATGGGTTCCATTCTACTCCTAATGTTTTACATGAGCTAAAACAAAGATATTTTGTAGCCCATTCATCTTCTTTTCATAACTGTTTCAAGTATTTATTCTGAAATATTGTTTATAGTCAGCTAAAAATATGGTGGCATTTTAATACTTAAACTTTTAATGTACATTTATGTTGCCCTTTTATAGCCACCCTCCCACCCTCACCCCTTCCTTAACCTTTGCTAACCACTAATCGGATATCCATTTCTATAATTTTATTATTTCAAGAATATTATATAGGGACAATCTGATCTGGTATGAGAAACATTCTGGTGATGGTACTAAATAAAAATAGATGCTAGCTGTTCTCCTTTATTACTCTTTCAAGAGGAAAGAACCTTTGTTACTCAGACTCATTCAGTAGTGGACTGGTAACTGCTTAATGGAAGTAATGGGCTAGGAAAAAAAACACTGGTGAGGCCTGAAAGTTTAGCTAGATATACATTGCAAACAATAGTGTTCCTGGCAGAATACAATAGAAAAGGTAAGGAAAATGAAAGGAGAGATTCTACTGGGGTTAGAGCTTAGGGGATATTTTGGAGTTTATAGAAAAAAAAAACAACTGTGAATGAACAAAACTGAGAGAAGAGATGGTAAAAGGGGATTATAGGAATTGTTGTATATTATAAATTGGACACTCCTTTGGTAATTTCAGTAAATCTATAGTTGGTTTTTTGATTATTTTTCAACTGTCAGGACTATTCTTTTCTTGAGTGCAAAACCATGCTAAGAATGGACCATGAAGGGGCCAGCCAGATGGCGTGTTGGTTCAGAGTTGGCTTGGGATGGCAGCTCTGAGCAGCAGGGCCCTGGTTCGGATCCACAGTGATGCTGTGCCTTCTACTGCTAAGATGGTGAACATCTGGGCTCCCATGAGCCACCGGCAACGGTATAGGCTGCTGCAGTCCCTGCTGCAGTGGGCTGCCATGAAGTACTGTGAGCGGCTGGCAGCCGGTGTGAGCTGCTGTGAGCCGCGGTGAGCGGCCGTCCAATGGCCGGAGAGTGACTGCCTCACCTTGGAAGAGTGCAATGATAATACCAACTTAGGCCAGTGAAGCGAAGCCCTCCACAACTAGACTGATGAGCTAAAAGGATAGCAACCTGTCTGTTCCCCTTCCCCGATTCCCCAATGCTTTTCCCCTCTCCCAATTCCCCAACAAGATCTTTAAAAAAAAAAAAAAAAAAAAGAATGGACCATGAAGAAATTGAGTTTTATGTAAGAAAACTAGTGTTTGATGTAAATAATAGTTTCAGTGGGAAAAGGTGGGTTAGGTGCTAGAGACTCATAGTAAGAAAGATATTTCTTGTTGGAATTTAAGAAAATGAATGTATAGCTATAAAAACTGAGCATCAGTGAGCTTATCTAGAGTTTACATTTAGCGTTTGCTAGGTAGCATTGACCTTTGCTTCCCTACCCTAACTGGCACTAACATTGTCCATCCTTTTAACAATCATCTTTATCATTCACTACTTAAATTTAAGATAACTATGAATTACAATCTGGATTGCAAGAACCACAGCTTTTTTATTCTCCGTGATATGTTTTAACTACATTATAACCAATAGTGACTTGTAAACTGCAGGCTAATTGTATTATACTTAAATTGCAATTGTGAAAATTTTGATATAGGAGAAAGTTATTGTGAGTGAAAAAAGTGTTCCATGGTCAAACATTTGGCATTTCTGTAAGTGCTATGCATACCCCATTCTTGGGGTTGCCTTTTCACTCTGCTTATGATATACTTTGGTGCACAAAAATAATTGATAAAGTCCAGTTTATCTATATTTTCTTTTTTTGCCTGTGCCTTCAGCCTTATATTCCCCAGCTTTTTATTCAGGTTAGAATTATGCTAGTTTTTAAAATGATTTGGAGGTCTTCTTTTAATAATTTGCTTTATTCCATGCCTGTATTTTGAATTGTCAGGTGTTCATACCTTCTTTAGATGTGGAAACTACATTTCCTTCTAGAAGCATTTACCAGGTTTGGCGTGTGCAAGAACTCTGTGGAGATTTATTGCAGTATCTAAGAAAATATAATTATAACTATAGGTTAAAGGCTGATATATATATATATATATATATATATATATATATATATATATATATATATATATATATATCAGCATTGAGACTGATCAAACTAAATATGCCTAAGAGTAGAAAGCATGGTTTTTCCCTAGGAAGTAAAAACCACCTTATGATCAAAGTTTAATGTATGAGTATTATGAATATTTATTCTGTTACCTATGAAATGCATAGGCTAAATATATTTGAGTGGATTAAGGCTTATATCTGTATTTTTAATGGATCCATGTCATTTAGGTAAAAAGTTTTACTGCAGAAGTAATGTTAAATTTCAAGGAAATAAACTCTATGAGGCATTGCCATCAATAGGAATGGATTTCTTTTGGATGGTTTATCACAATGACTTTGAAATTTTTTTCAGAAAACTTTCCACAAGGCTTATATGAAGTGAAGGCTTCCTTTATTAACGTTTATAAAATTTCAAGCAGAAGATCCTAATTGGTTTTAAGATTATTCTGGGATCATACTGCTTACCTTGGGAGAGGGTGAGTGGCACGTACTGAGCAGCAATCTGTGGTTGAGTGATAAAGATTGAAAAATAACTTACTGTGGTCACAGAAAGCATCCAATCTCTGAAGCTTATGGGCATTTTCTAGCATGTGAACCCTGCATAAGAGAACGCTCCTGACTAATACAGGCATACGAAGTTGGATTAATCAGACACCCAGCATCTTTTAGTAAAGGTCAAATTTATACATATTTACCATGCGGAAGTTAATGGATCCAGTACATAGATGAGTATAAGATGCATAAGCCTCCAAAATATTTTTTTTCTCTATTCTTATCATTCCCATCTATTTTCCTCTCATTTTTTTTCTTTTGGGTTATTTTTAGCCTCCTCAATTCTTTTATGATTCATTGTCTAGTTGAGTGCGAATGGCTCAGGGAATACAGATTTATGGGTATAAAGTTCTCAGGAACCAGAGTTAGGCTGTGAGTCAGAGATGGGTAGGCAAATAAGAGTCCTATTTCTCTCTCAAGGTAGGTTTCAAGAAATCACTTTGACTGACAAAAACCAGGAAAACACACTTATTAGACATTATACAAGACAGGAAGCACAGAGTCTAGGCATATTGATTGGCAGGAGCCAGAAGACCTACAAGGACTGAAGAAACAAAAGGTTTTGTAGAAATTCAATGCTGCAATACCTTTTTTTTTTTTTAAAGATTTTTTTATTGGGGAATTGGGGGAGGGGAACAGCGTTGGGGCATCGGGGAAGGGGAACAGACAAGTTTCTTTTTGTTCTTCAGTCTAGTTGCAGAGGACATTGTTTCACTGGCCCATGTTGACATCATCATTGCGCTCTTCCCGGATGAGGCAGATCGGTTGCCGGCCTCTGGATGGTCACTCACCGCGGCTATTGGCAGCTCACGCTGGCTACTGGCCACTCACTGTAGCCTATGGCAGCCCACTGCAGCAGGGGCTGCAGCTATGCCATCCCCGGGACTCACAGCAGCCCAGCTCCAGGTGGAGCTGTTGTTCACTGTCTTAGCTGTAGGGGGCAGTGTCACTGGCCCTCATATGTGGGATCCGAACTGGGGCCGCCAGCATCCCCAAACCAGCTCTTAACCAATGCGCCACTTGGCCGGCCCTGCAATACCTATTTTAATTGGCCTCCCCTTTTTAACACCAAGTCTGCCATTTTGTAGTTGAGGCTCTCATTTTTTGTTCATACAATTTGGATAACCTTTTAAGTGGCCTCCACCGTTCTCTCTCTCTTTGATTCATCACATCTCTGAAATCAAATTGGTCCTCTCAAAATAGCCAGTTGAGCTACCCCACTGCTCTAGAACCTTCAACAGCTCCCCATAACTTTCCAGGTTAATTGTCTATGTCCTAAGATTGGCTTTTAAGGATTCCTAGTCCCATATGTCACACTGTTTTATAGTATTATCTCTCCTTATTCTTTTATAATTACTTTAAGTAATCCAAATGGCTGGTTTCTGAATATGGCATATGCATTACCTCTTCCAAATAATTTCTATCACTCTTCTTCCCTGTTTAATCATAAACCTATGGATTCTTTTTTTTTTAGCTTAGCCATCCTGCCACCTGTTGGCAGCTCTGAGGCAGCTCAGCTCGGGCTGGGCATCGAACTGCTGTTGCTCAGAGCTCAGCTCCCACTCTTGAGCGAGCTCTTAACCAACTGAGCCACTCAGCCGGCCTAAACCTATTGATTTTTTAAGTTTTATTTAACTACCGTCTCTACTGAAGATAAATTCCCTTCTTCAGACTTTGTCTTTTGTGAATCAATACCGTGGAGTTCTTTTGTGGTACTCTTTTCATATCACTTGCTGTAAAAAAATGATTGATTTACTTTCTCATGCACCCTAACTAAAGCAGCACTGTTTCATTTATGATGAACTATAAACAGAACTCCTAGGACCTATGAGGTTTTTAAAGACTTTTTTTTTTTTTTTTTTTAAGAATTTTAGGGCCGGCCGAGTGGCGCATTGGTTAAGCGCTGGTTTTGGGATGCCAGCGGCCCCGGTTCGGATCCCACATGAGGGCCAGTGACACTGTCCTCTACAGCTAACAACAGCTCCACCTGGAGCTGGGCTGTGCGAGCCCCGGTGATGGTGTGGGCTGCAGCCCCTGCTGCAGTGGGCTGCCATAGGCTACAGTGAGTGGTCCGCAGCCAGCATGAGCGGCTGGCAGCCAAGCATGAGCTGCCAATAGCTGCGGTGAGCGACATCCAGAGGCCAGCGACCGATCTGCCTCATCCGGGAAGAGCGCAATGACGATACCAACAGTGAAGCAACATCCTCCGCAACTAAACTGAAGAACAAAAAGACAGCAACTTGTCTGTTCCCCTTCCCCGATTCCCCAACGCTGTTCCCCTCTGCCAATTCCCCAATAAAATCTTTAAAAAAAAAAAAAAAAGAATTTTAAAGATATACACCATGAAGGGAAGAAACCAAACCTAGAAAATATTCAGTTGTAAAAAAACCCAATAGTAAGTAAAGAAATTTCTACACATGTAGGGAATCTAAAAATACTTTAAAAATTAATAATGGTGATTAATTTGGAGGCTTTTAGAAATAAAGTTGAATGCAAATATTGATTATTTAAATACATGGGAGATGGATTCTAAGGTTCTTGTAATGTTCAGGAGGACAGTAGAAATACTGACTTTGTCAGTTCAAATATTTCTGTTAAAAATTTCAGGATAATTACTAGAGGCAGAAAAATTATTACTTCTAATCAGTGAATAAAAGAAGAGGGAATTAAGAAAATGTGATTGATCCAAAGAAGGCAAGAAAGAAGAGCAGAAAAGCACCTCCATCTCCAAAAAAATAATGTTAAATAAAACACACAAAGTGGTAAAACGAAATAAAATATATTAATAAATTGAATAAAAATACATAACCCAATTATATTCATTTTATACCTATTACATATCAAAACCAAAATGTCATAAAAGGTTCAAAAAGATGTACAAGGCAAACACTAACACAAACACTAATGCAAAGAAAGATGGAATAGCCAAATTAATCAGTCAAATTGGACATTAGGGCAAAAAAACATTACTAGGGTTAAAGAAAATTAATATATGATGATCACAGGAACAACTCACCATGAAGATATAATAATCTTGAACTTTTAAGTTCTTAATAACGTATTTTCAAATTATATAAATTACAAATGGAAAGAATCACAAAAATCAAATAATTCCATGATAATAATGGGAACTTTTAATAAACCTCTCATTGATAAATCACATAGGAGGGAAAATAAGAATTTAAAAAAATTGAACATGATTTTAGGTCAAGATGGTATAGTAGGTAGACATTATCCTTACCTTCTTTCAGGACCACATCAAAATTACAACTAAACTACAAAACAATCATCACTGAGAATTGCCTGAAGTCTAGTCAAACTGAAGTCCTACAACTAAGGACATACAGAAGTAGCTACCTTGAGACTGGCAGGGATGGGGCAGGGACACTGACAGGGCTGGTCTCACACTTGCGTATGACTTTTAAACATTGGAAGAGATATCTTGGCTGTGTAGCTGCCCCTGCAAATGAGTGAGAGGTCCCAGACCCACATAATGTTCCCCAGCCCACAGTACCAGGGCTGGGGGGAGAACTTCCCACAACTTCTGGTTGTGAAAACCAGCAAAGATTGTGGCTGAATGAGATGGAGGGTGTCTATAGTCTGAGGCATTCCTCTTAAAGGGCCTACACATGAACTTACTCACTGACAGACTCACATGCTGTGAGCTCCAGAACTGGGGCAGCAGCTTGAAAAGTGCCAGGGTCATACAAGGAGGAACTGCATTACGTGGCTTCAGGGAGAATGCTGGAGGGGCAGCTTTCTCCCAGACCGAAGTGCTGACAGAATCCATTGTTTCTTTGTTGAGTCCCACCCTTTCTCAGTATACAGACACAGGCAGTGGATGCATCTGAGTCTCCATCAACCTGACTAACACTGTTTCCCTGCTTTGGTGATTCCCTGAGACCCTGTCCCATCCAAGTTTTAGGCCCACCCAAGCTACTTTGAGTGGCTTTTCTATACAAATACCCTGTAATTATTAAAACAGACTAGTAGTGCTAAGTATTACAAGTGAATGAGCACTATATAAAAAAGATTAAATTATGTTGATGAAGGATAATACAGGAATCCAGGATGGTTTAATATTAGAAAATTTATTTGCAATTTATCAAAGAGTCAAAGGAAAAGTAGACTATCTTAGTAGATATCCAAAGACTTTAGGTAAATATCAATTCTGATATTAAAATATCTTGGTAGACATAGAAAGGTATTTAACTAAAATGATTAAGATTATTTATGTGAAACCAATAGCTAACATCATACTTAGTAGAAACCTCTGGAGATATTTCCATAAAATTTGTAAAAGAGCAACAAGGGTATCCCAAGGATATCAGAGATGTCCATTATTCTCATTTGACATGATTCTGGACATTTCAATAAGAAAATATATAAATATAACTAGGGGAGAAGAAAAATATTATTTTTCTTGAATGATATAACTGACTAGTTGGACTCAAGAAAAGTAACAGATAAAATTGCAACTAATAAGAGGGTTCAGCAAGGTGTTCAATTACAAAATAAGTATACAAAATATCTACAGCGTTTCTAGATGTAGAGAAAATCAGTAAGAAGAAAAGGGAGATCCCATTTATCTTCATAAATAGATTAACAGGTAGATAGAAAATGGTTTACAAATATTTTGGAAGAATATACTAAACTATGTTACAAAAGCGATTATACTGATAGTTACCAAAATATTAACTGTTGTTATCGTTGAGTGGTTGAATGGTGTTGGATAATAAAAAATATTATTTTAATTTTCTTCTATTTATCTTTTAAAAGTCTCCTTTATCTTTGTTATTTTTTATTTTATCTGTCTATAATCTGTAATAAGCAAAATTACAAATTATTTTAAAATAAGTGCTGTAATCTGTGATTGCCAAATTCCCTAAGAACATCACCTATAAATCGATAATTGCAACAGTAAGCCACATTTTAATTTGTACTATTGAGAAAATATCAAAATTTGCATAACATTTTGCCCAACATATGTGAATTCATTCTGTTGTATTTTTTAAAAATAATCATGGGAGATAACCGTGGTTGCTAGTTCAGAATGAGATTCAGCATTTTTTCAGTGTATTTCAAACCTTTTAACACATTGGAAATGTGCTGCTCATTTATCAAAGCATCACAGCTAATTCTATGAGCAATTTTTATTGGAATAATGAATTTGAATATTTAACCATCCAATATAAAACAAAATGTTCCGGGTTCTATTTAGTTAATCTTTTAAATAAGTAAAGTGAAGTTCATTAGCTTTGACATTGTACTTATGGAAGAAAAATACATCTCCACAATGGAGATGAATTCTAACATACTGTCTGAATATATGTTATCACCCTTTAATAATGTTTATAAGGCAGATACTAGCTCTCATGTTCGTATGGCATGTAATGATGCTATTTATTTGCCACAGTGCTGCGAACTGAGTTTATTTTCATAAATAACACAACAGGGTGGTCTAAGAAGACATTTACAGTACTTGATCCCTTTTGAAATAACTGATCCCTAGCACTTTGATGTAAAGGATAGACTTGGTAAGGAGTATCTCTGTTATTGAGCTAAAACCGAATTAGTTATTAAGAGAAAGTTCTAAGGTAACTTCAGTTAGACTTTTTTTCTCTAAGGCTCACAGGTGAGAGAGACCCCGGAAAGAGTGGAATTAGAAGAGAAAGAGAGAAAAGGAGAATTCAGTGTGAGTCTCCTTATTTGAGAAAAGAAGCATTGGAGACAAGCTTGTGCTTGAATTAGTCAAGAAAACATAAAAATAGATTCTTGATTCAGGCAAAATGGGAGCCAGATAGAATCAAGTCAGGTAGAGCTGAGACAGAGGCAGGCTTTGTTTTGGGTGCTCTGTTAGTTGGGGTGTGGGTGCTACCATGAGAGGAAGTTACACTTACCTGCCTTCTCGCCAAGTGTTGGGCACACATGCTATGCCTTCAGCTATGCCTCTGTGGTAGAGAGAGATGAAAGGATTTGATGGATAGTGTCAATGGTGCCTGGGTAACCCAATTATTTGGGCTATGGATCATCAGCAATGAGACCTAGACTACTTGTTTTCTGTTTTCCCTGCTCCCCTAAGGCAGTACATAGGTGAGAGGCTCCAAAAGGTCAGTGTGCTCATTGATATAAAGGGCTTGTTACAAATGCTGACTCCTGGCCACCTCTTCTCCTGTTTCTAATTCAGTAGGTCTTCAGTAGGGAGCTGCATTTTGAGTCCAATCTCTGGGTGATTCTCAGGTGACTTAGGTGTCCCTGATAGGTGAGAGGGAAGGCTGAATGGGAACAAGTGGCAAGATTGCTTAGAAAATTGTGGATAGTTTGTTCTCTCCTTGTTTTCTGCTCCATCTGATTTGCTGTGATTGACCTTTCAGGTGGGGAATATTGAGTGGGGGTGAGTGAATCCACCACTTGGATGAAATGTGACACAGGATCCTCTCCATAGGGGAACCCCCTCCTCCACCCCATTTTCATTGGCTGCATGTACAGGGAAGGTGTCAGTACAAAGGAAGGTGACAGTTTGAGGAGAATGGTTTCTACCAAAATCAGGCCCTTTTCCTTAGGTCAGTATCTCAGAATTTGCAAGGCCTTGGGAAGAGAAAGTTGATGCAAATTTTGGGCAGATGGCTCAAGACACAGTACATTATATTATTACCAAATCTCAGTATGACTGTGGGTTGAATCAAGTCATCATTTCAGAAAGAAAAATAAGCTTTGACAGAGCTAATCCTAATTTGAGAATTCATAAATGAACCATAAAATTGTAACTGTGCAAGAGGGGATCCATGGAGGCCGTGTTTATATGTATATATTTAGCAAAGCCTGAAAATCTCAGAGTCTACAGCTCTAATCAGCCCATTTAAAAATCATGCCTACCAAAGCTCCAGTATAATAGACTGTTTGATCTTTGCTTTAAGAGAAGTAAAGACTTTTCAGTTCTATACAAGACTCTATCTATGAATAGGTCCTTAGTGTGCAATTAGTCACTTTTTTAGCCATTAATTTTAAACCACTTATTGTAGAGTGATGTGTTCTCAATCCTGCCTGCCAAGAATACATATGTACTAAGTAAGGCACCTAATGTACTAATTTGTAAAATGTCTGGGAATGACCGAGTGATCTGATTGAATGGCTCCATTTTCAAATTGAGGACTTCCAATTGGGGGATTTATTCAAAGATGAGCTTTTCACCATTATACACACTGCAAGACTAAAAAAATTTGGAAGTGAAGCGCTTGTACCTGAGAGCAGGAGTGAAAAAGGATTTTGGAAGGCACTTCCCTGGTACAGAAGACAAAGAAGACAGAAGGCAGCCACCTAGCAGGGTCAGTCTCCAAGGTAGCTTTCTGTCTGGACCTCTGAGCCCTTGTCCTTATGCTCAGTGGAGTTAACATATAGCCAAGATGTTGGAGTAACACCTAGAAAGAAGAATCATATATGTTAAATTATAACTTGGGAGTCATTAATTTCATGCTCAGAAGGGGAAAACATTTGGTGATGGAAAATTTGGTGCAGCTGTTAGATTGGACCAGATGTTGGGTGGTAGGATGTGGCAAGACCACAACTATAGATCTGTGGTTTAATTTGTTAAGTTCAGTTTCATCATCTTTCAAATAGTTCTACTTCATAGGTTTATTTTTGTTAAGTGGTATTTCTAAAGGTAAAAGTTTGATTTTAATTATAACTTGAAAGAATTGCCTAAGATTCTTTCCTGAGCTAGAATATCTGGAAGAAAGCAGATATATCATTTCACGATGAAAGAGCAGTGTTGTTCTAGAGCTAGCAGCACCACAGATTGTCTTCCTGAGATAACCAATGATATCAAAATATATTTTGTATTGTTTCCCTCTCAATTCAGAGGCAGGAACAAGAGGGGAAATAGAAAATAATTCCCATAATTGTAATGAAAATTATTGGAACAGCCAACTTTTTAATAAAACAGATATTTTGTGAAGCTAGAGCTACTTGTAGGATTTAACAAGGTTCCTGTATTTATCATACTCACAAACATATTCTCTGCCATAACAACATCACTGACTGGGGGGTGATATAAAATGAGGCAGTGACTAGCATTTTCACATAGCTATGTTACAATAGCATCTGGTTTTGATGATTTGTTAGATAGTTGTTTGAGTTGTGGATTACAAAATTTATGAAGCATTACAGATTTCTTTTTAATGAAAAGAGTCTAATGAACTAATGAAAGACAAATTTGGTTTTGTGAAATATAACCAAGGGACAAGCAGTAGAAGTCAAACCCAGTCCTCCTCAGCAATATTTCATTTCTTGAACTTTCATCTCCTATTAGCATTTCACAGGTTCATTTACAAGTGCTAATTTAGAAGAAAATTGATCTACATTAAGAATTAATAAGTAATTAAGATTGGTGTTAACAGCAACCCTATAATACACTTCTTAGAGTAGAAATTTAGATGCTGATGTTCCAGGTATTTTTGGTCACAGGCATTTTCATAGCATTAGATATTCTTCCTATTTCCCTTTCCTCTTTACCCCCGAAGCACCAAATGACCAGGCCCAAAATACTAAAGCTGTTCATATAATAGTATGATATCATAAAGATAACCAGGAAAAAAGAGAACCCCTGTCAATACTCTAATAGCAGAGTCCCTTCAATATGTTTACTGTCATAATCCCTTTTCCCAAGGAACAGGCACACTTTCCCAGTACATTCTCTTGTTAGAGTCAACATTTTTTTTTTTTGTTTTGGACAGGAAGAAATTTATCAAGTTGATCATTATTATAGGTTTCTGTTTTACTCATCGATGAAACATCTTGATTTTAATTATTTTAAAAGACAAAGGAAAGATTGAATAGTTTATTTCCAAATGAGATTAAGACTCTTTATGCCTGAAAACTTGAGTCATCGGTGTCATAACCTTGAAACTTTTCGACTTGTATTTGCTATTTAAAAAATAATCCATGGAGAGATTCTAAAGGTGCATATGTGCCTCAGGGAAAGTTCTAAAGTGAAAACCCCTGAGGCTATTAAAAAAAAATCTTTTAAACCTGAGTCATCCAAATTATACGAAGGTATATATTTTATGGCATGGTGATATCCCATATTGAGTCTTATAGAAGAGGTTTCTGTGGAATCTGTGAATTTTGGGAGATGTTAGAGGGCTTTAACAAGAGGTACGTTTGGTGTAGTGGAGAGAGCAATGAGCTAGGAGTCAGCATATGGGGTCCCTTTGGGGGTGCGGGCGGTTATCTGCTCCACTTCCTCAAGCACAGTCACTGATGTTGTTATCCCTGGGGAGGGGCATGACTAGAAGGGGGCTTCTCAGGTGCTGGTAATATTCTGGTTCTTGATCTTGGTGCTGATTACATGGGTGCGTTCATTTTATGAAAATGATTTACGCACATTTCTGTATGCAATGCTTCCACAAAAAGCTTTTAAAAGCTTGATGTCTAATATTAAGGGGAAAACTCTACCCGGGGCTTTGAAAACAGCAGCAACAACAAAATCACTCCCGTCCTTTTCCCGATGCATCTTGCACACCCTCCACAGCTGCATTTTCCACATCACATTCCAATTACCTGTTGCATGACTGTCACCACTATTAGACTGTGACCATCACTAGGGCAGGGAAGAAAATAGTTTTGCAGAAAATGTCTAGAGCAGTGCCTGGCACTCAGTTGGGTTCCTACTTGATTTCTTAGTACATCAGTGATTTAATGACAAAAGAGATGAATTCTGGTTTTTCACTCTGAGTTGCATTGCACACGTGCACACACGTGCACACACACACACACACACACACACACACAGCTCTCTGGGCCTACTTGTTATGTAGAGAAAGAAGAAACTTTACTTTAGGATGGTTAAGACTTTTTCCAGTTTGAAAATTCTGTGAGAATACTCATATATTAAAAATATAATACAGACATACTGGAAATATTTTAGAATGTTAAACATATCCAATATGGTTAAAATTAGAAAATAAAGTTAACTAAAAAAATAAAATCTGAAAGTAAAAAAATAGTTTCCAAGTATAACTAGGGCTTTTGATTTATGAAAATAAGAAAAAAAATGAGTTAGTTTTCTGAGTGCCATGTTTTCCAGTTTAATTCAATTTTTCATTTTATGTAAGAGAAAAGCAACTTGAATCTGTGATGATTAAGTATAAAAGAAAAGGAAAAAGCCAATTTCTTGCTTATAAAATGTCCTTCTAGGCAAGAAGGAAAATAGAAACTGGATTTATCCTCCCACCTAAAAACTGGATAAAATATATGAAGCAATGGTTTTCAGATGTTGTATATCAGGCAATGCAAGATGTTGATCTCTGAGTGTGGGAAAACAAACAAGGTGAACAATATGATTTCTCCAGCTCACAAATAAGGTCAACTATATGATTTCTCCAGGTCTGGCGTGAGGTTCCAGGCTGCAGTGTAGGGAATAGGAACCCTGGGAACCCAGTTATCTCTCTGATTTGAAGAGATGGAGCTAGGAGTCCAGGGAAGCCAAAGTGCCTTGAATTCACAGGACAGAGTGTTGGTGAAGAGGGAACTGGACAGAAAATCTCTAGAGATCTGCAGAGGATCCTCCTTAAGTCTTTATCTGACTACTGATAAGCACATGTTTGTGGGCAACTATCCAAATCTGGGGAAAGAATCACTAAAAAGGAGCAAAGGGAACATTTGTGGAGCTCACACAGAGCTTGGAATAATGCTCCTTTCCGTGAGAGTGGAAAATGTCATAATTCAAAGGACATCAGAGAAATAAGAATATTCAGAAGAGTGTCACCTCAGTAATATGATAAATTTAGACCTAAACAAAGGCTATTGAATTCCACCTCACAAACCTTAACAGCAAGCTTAAAAAAAAAATAAATTCAAACTGTTACTAAATAACACAACTGCATCTCAGAGCAAAGCTCAAGAATATAGGAATATAAAAATATCCAGCACTTACCAAAGAAAAATTCACCACATCTGGCATCCTATAAAAAATTATCAGGCATATCGAGAAACAGGAAAATCTGACCTGTATGTGGGTCAATAGAAACATGTCCATAAATGATACAGATGATAGAATTAGTAGCAAAAACATTGAAATGATGGTATAACTGAATTCCATGTGTTGAAGAAGATAGAAGAAATAGTGCACATATTAAGTAGAGACAGAAAATAAAGAACCATGTACAATTTCTGGAGGTGAAAATGCAATGACTAAGATGAAAAATATAGTGAATGGGATAAACGGCAGATTAGATATTGGAGAAACTTGAAAATATAACAACGGAAGCTATCCAATATGAAACAGAATTAAAACACCTGCAATAAAATAGAGCATCGCTGAGTCATGGGACAGCATAAAGCAGTCCAATATATGTGCCACTGAAGCTCCTGAAGAGAGGAATGAAGGGTATTTGATAAGGATATTACTATGGATATGAACCATAGACCTAAACAGTCATCACAACAGAAGTAAGCTGCTATTCTTCAAGACAAGGTTAAAATGACCTCCTGATATCTCCCACTCCCCAAAGATGATTCAGAGATTATCAGGTCCACTATTTCCATCACAGGCACATAGTACAATGGCCAGGAGGCAGAGTGATTTCAAAGGATGTGGCCCACTCCAGTTCAGACCAAGGTGTCCCCCTAATCCAGCCCAGTACATCAGGGATTGGTCCCCTGCAGAGAGCTGCTGCATGAACGGGTCCCTGGAAAGGAGCTGTGATGGGCAATATCCTGCTAAGCCAGAGAAATGACATTCCACTCTAGTGGGTCTACAAGGCAGAGCATCAAGCCAAATGGCTTGATTCTCAAGCCTTAATGTTTAATGGAGTTTTCCCCATTAGGTCTTGGATTTACTTAGGACCTGTCTCTCCTTTCTTTTCTCCTATTTCTCCTTTTAGGCAGGATATGTCTATCCTACGTTCCACCATTTTGTTTTGGAAGCACATGCCTTATTTGGGCTCGTAGGTTCACAGCTGGAGAAAGATTTTATCTCAGTATAAATTTAACTTTCATTCTCACACATGTGACTTAGATGCCATTTAAATGACACTTTGGACTTCAGACTTTGAGTTGATGGTGGAATGAGTTAAGACTTTTGGGATTGTTGTGGGTTAAATAACTGTATTTTGCTTGTGAGAAGGACATACATTTTGAGAGACTGAGGCCTCCAGAACTGTGAGAAAGTAAATTTCTGTTGCTTAAGCCACCCAGTCTATGATAGCTCAAGCAGACTAATAGATATATTATTTCATTTAATCATCACAACAACTCTCTGTTGTTGTTGTTTTTTGTGAGGGCAGTGTCACTGGCCCTCATATGTGGGACCTGAACTGGGGCCGCTGGCTTCCCAAGCTAGCGCTTAACCACCGTGCCACTTGGCTGGCCCCACAACAACTCTCTGAAGGAAGCAAGAGGACAAGAGTGACTTGCCAAGGTCACACAGTGATCCCAACCCTTGCAGTCAGACTCCAAGCCCATGCTTTTAACCATTGTGCAATATATGAGAACACAAGTGTAAATTCTCTAATATAAGCTGTCTGTTAGTCCTGACAAGTTCACACTAGGAAGAGATTGCCATCTCAACCAGGTGCCCTCATGTTGTGTGTTTTGGCTCCTCATGGGTACAGGGTGTAATGTAGAATGGAGTCATTTGGTTGCTTCCTTATCATTTTAGGGTGGAAAACACAAAAGGCTGCGTTATTTCTGAGCCCAGAGGACAGGCGTCCATTTGTGGGTGTGGGGTGGGCAGACAGACATATAAGGCAACTCATTTTGGCTCCTTGAAAATGAGAGGGACCTGAAGAGTCTGAACATGAGTTCTTTGTACCCCAGTTTGGGTAGCTGCAGAACACGCCCAACAATGGTGCTCAAGACCTTGAAGTCCAAGTTCCCAGGGACACACATTTCTGTACTCAGGAGGCCCAAGCCTGTTGTGTAGCTGTGCATTCAGGGGTTTCTTCATCCTTCTCTAAATGGAAAGCTGGTCTTTGTGTAGATGTGATGCTAATGTCATTCTGTTTCTCCTGCAGAGAGAGGAGCCTACAGAAGGCCCATATGGCTTTGTGGTGATTTGAGGACAAGGCTTCAGTGGGAGATTATCCTGATCACCAACTCGTAGGTCTGCGATATTGAGTTCTGTGCAGGTAAGTCTGCAATCTTTTATGAAGACTAAATTAAATGCAAACATATTTTTATATAGTCATCACTTTGAGGAGATTTATCTTTCAACGTGAAGAATTATCTCTAACTCACAAATTCAGTACATGCTTCACTTAGAAGAGTGTTTGTTTTTCTAAGTCCAATCTTCAGAAATCAGCTATGAGGTTCTCAAATATTTCAATCTTGTTAATGACACTTGCTTTAAATTCAAATCCCGCTTCTCAATAGCTCTTTGAAATAGTCAAGAAGACATTGTCATTGTTCAATTATTCCTAGCATGTTAAGAGAGTTTTGAAGTTATCTATTGACAAACACTGCTCCTCTCTTGTCTTTCCCTATAGCTCTCTATAGGTGGAAAGAGAGTGAAAACTTACAGGGCCCTGGATTTGGGGAAGGAGGGTGGACTGAGCAAGTTTGAGATGCTGTTAGAGATTGAAATAGAGAGCGTTTCAGTCACAAGCATGCCTCCCACTATTTAGTTTTCTAAGGGTAGATGCTTGATTCTGGGACAAATATAAGAAAATGGGTAAGATGTTATCTTGAATAGGATTTTACTGAATACTCACAAGGTACAAGGTTTTGGGCTAAGTGTGCTGACATGTATCATTAAATCCTTACAATAATCCCATGAATAAGTGTTAGGATTAATCATCATTTAAAGTTTGCTTGGAGAGGTTAGATAACTTACTTACAAAGGAGAGGTAAAGTGCTAAAGCCGATTAGTAGCATAGTCAGGATTTGAACCCATGTCTGTCTGAGCCCAACATCTCAGTTTTTAGCTTCACACAATGCTCCACTTACTCAGCATAGTTTATTGAGGAGAATCAAAGAAGAATGCATTTTCTCACTTCTGCACACAAAAGATAACAGGGTGTTCAGTTTTTGACATCTACGTAGCAAACATTTATTAAGCCCCTGTGATATGTGGGGTCCTGCGATAGACATGGTGTGTTAGAGGCACTGTAATAGGGGCCCAATGTTAGGGGACGCCCTGTGAGAGGGACTGGCATTTTCAGACATGGACTCAAGCATAACAGAATTTTCTCTTTCCACTGAGGATGAGGGTCAGAATGTAAACAAAATGCTGCCTCATTTAATGGGGACTGAAGTACTAAGGCAGTAGTTCAGAGTTCTAAACAGTTTTTCAGGCTCTCCCTGGGGATATTTCAAAATTCAACTCAATAACTATTCAGTAAGCGCTGATGATATGCTAAGCAGAGGGTTTGTACTAAAGACACAGAGATGAATAAGAGATGAATAAGGCTTCCCTGCCTTGGAGGAGCTCTCAGCCTAATGGGGGCTATTTATTTTTTCCAGGTGCAAGTAGAGATTCTGTAACATGCAAAAATAGATAAATGGATGAGTGCCTTTATTCAGCATAGGGTTGAAATGCATTACATAAACACCAGCAATAAAATACCATAGAAGAAAAAAAAAATTAAAGTAATGAGGAGAAAGGGAGGAAAAAAAGGTTAGGGTAGTGAAATTAAGGTTGGGAAATTATGAGTACATGAGGTAACGCCTAATGCTATGTCCAACTTTTTAAAAAAATTCATTTTGTTTAATAATTTTTAATTTTTCAGTTGCAATTGACATAACAATATTATATAAGTTTCAGGTATACAACATAGTGAGTAGACATTTATATAACTTACCAAAGTGATTACCCCAATAACCCATCTAACATCATGCCTAGTTATTAATATATTATTGAGTATATTCCCTAGGCTATTGCTCTGTATAACTTTCTGTAGTTAGCTGGTCTTCAGTTTCCTTTTTGTCAAAACAAAAAGGGAAACATGATCAGTCACAAGATGCTCAATAGCCGCAGAAACATACCTGTTCCTCAAAAATGGCATGTTTTTCCTGGCTTTGAAACCTGAGAAAATGTTTTGCTCTTCCTAAAGGAGAGCCATGTGACATAGTGACCCATCACCTCAACACCACAGTACCTTCTAATAATAAACACAAGAAGTATTTCCAAACAGCAGCTTAGCACACCAGCCAACAATGCCAAAGTGAAACTCTTCAATGAACATCTGTAAGGGCAAAAGTGGCAAATTCAAGGACCAAGGTGGCTATTGCTCTGGCGTAACCCTGGGGCTAGAAACTCAGCTCTGGTCTGGAAGACATATTCTGAGATGATCTAGGTCCTAAATTATAATCTCCTAAAAAGGGAAGAGGAGTGAGTTGGCTGCTTTCCTTTTTTATACCACGTATACTCAACCCTCAGTGCTTATGGCAGCTTGATCCTCTGCTGGTGGGTTTTTTGTGGTTATCGTGTACTTTGGAGTAAGACAGACTGGAGTTTGTCTCTGCTCTGTTACTTCAGTTGTGTCACCTTTGGCAATTTGCTTACTGCCCCCACACCTCCTCCCTCATGCCAAGCTCCAGTTTTTCTCTTCGGTGAGTTGAACGAGTAATACCTGCGCTACAGGCTTATTTGGAAAACAGGTGAGATGATGCATACAGTCACAAAGCTCTGTGCTCATGGCCAAACAAACACGCATTTAACAGTGGTTATCAAGGGGATAAAACTACTGACCATGTTGGCAAAAGTGTCACTTGTCTTGAATTGAAGAGGGATGTTCCTTTTTTTCCTTTATGACTTTAGCGTCATCAAAAACTCTTATTACATTAGCATATTTTGCTATATTTTGTTTCTACTAGAGACTCAGTATAGCACTTTTTATTTATTTATTTATTTATTTTTTTGAGGGCAGTGTCACTGGCCCTCATATGTGGGACCAAACCGGGGCCACTGGCTTCCCAAGCCAGCACTTAACCACCACGCCACTTGGCCAGCCCTCTTATTTAATTTTGAATAGTTCTATTTAAATATCATCTTAAGGCATTTTTTGCTAATAGCTACGATAAATGTTTGATCATCTTAGGTTTGAGAAAGAAAATGCAAAACAAAGTGAAACAAAACAAAAGCTCTTCAAACCACCAGAAGCTTTTCTAGGCTTTCCCAAGACCCTAGGTTAGCATCCGATAGAAAATAACACCATAGAAAATCACATCCATAGCTTAAAGAAATGCACTGGAGACTTGTGAGGTCTAATTTTAATTAAAATTAATATTTTCAGAAGGAGTGATTTTATTAATGCCCTTGGTTTGCATATCTGGACAATGAATATTGAAAGCAGGTGATAGAGGCTTGCAGTATAGTAAAGGCTCAGAAAGCAAATAGCTGGTGACTTTGGTCAACCATGTGTCAAGTCCACATCCCCATGTACCTCACAAAAAGGCCTCTTTAAATGCTCATGGGTATAAAAATGTTTGCTCTGTTTCTCTTACCTTGGCTCTTCCTCATAGGTCTCTTGTGCAGCTCCCCTCAGGTTAGGTGACACAGGTGCCAGTTAAGCCTCTGACCCCACTCTCAGTCAGCTCCCAGGGGACAAATCCCTCAGTAGGCACTCAGGGAAACATGGGCCAGCAGTACATGGCTCCTGTTGAGTCTCCCTGAAAGTGGGAACAATTTTCATTTCCACGACTATTTATTGGAAATCAGAGCCCTGTGAACTAGAGCATGTAGCTATGATTGGAACGCCTCCAGGATGGCATGTGGTATTGCGTAAGGTCACACTGCCCTCGTCCTTTTACATGTTTTGATTTGGATGGTGGAGTAGAGAACGTCATTAATGTGCAAATAAGACCATCTTGAGTAAGTGGCTTGAGTACCTTGGAAAGAAAGACTGGATTTCAAGGGAATCTTAGAGAAGGAGTCAGGCATAGAGGAAGGTTAGGCATGATGTTATAAATGGAGAGAGAGAAAGAGAGACAGACAGACAGACAGGCATTCTGGGATTATCATGTCTCCAGTGTCTGTCAATGCTTGCCATAGAATAATCACCAAGTAAATATTAGCTTAATTGAATTAGCAAAGATTCATTCAAATAATTAGAACTGCTTTTCTAACAACCTGGCTCACAAAGGCGTCTGAAGTTAAGGATTTTTTTTTTTTAATCAACTAAAAAGTAAACTTTGGGGCCAGCCAAATGGCTCAGTTGGTTAACAGCTCGCTCAAGAGTACAAGCTGAGCTCTGAGCAACAGCAGTTCGATGCCCAGCCTGAGCTGAGCAGCCGCTGAGCTGCCAACAAGTAGCAGAATGGCTCAGCTAAAAAAAAAAAAAAGAAAAGTAAACTTTGTAATTTTCAGCTATCTTCAGTGCTAGTTGCTCTAGTTGCTAAAACCAAACCCTCAAAACCCCCCATAGAACAATAAAGAAAAGTTGCTGTTCTTTTTATACCTTTTCTTTCCTCTTCTATTCATCCTGAAGATGCAGTTGGAGCTCTAAGAGATGCTGGTGTGACTTTTAATTTAGATTAGTGACTGATCATGGTGGTTCTAGTTCCCATTTGTTGTTTACACAAAACCCCCAAAGGAAACATGGTAACTCTTAGTAATTCTAGGCCATTTTCGCTCTCCCCTCTACATCCTGCAAACACAGTTGGGATGGACAGAACCATTGGAATTATCAATGTCTAAGATCCCCTGGGGTGCAAGGACAGTGAACAACCATAGCAAGCTGACAGAAGGTAGACTTCAGGTAGCAGGGTGTCTGATTCCTGGTGCAAACTGCTGAACACAAGAGAGGGCACCTCTGTTTAAAGGAGCGCCCTGCTTTGGCCTGCTCTGGTGACCGACCTTCCCTGGAACATGCCAGTTCATATTCATATCAAGTCTTGGAAGCTTCTTTTTCTGCGTGGCCTCTGGACACTGTCTCAAGTTATTTCTCTCATATCCCCCCTCCTCCAACAATGTTTTCTTTTAGTGTTTTACACTTTTTTTAAGCTTTCAATAAAATCAACCCAGGCTAGAGAACTTTCCTCCTGAATCAAAAAAAAATGTTGCTCTCTTGGTGGATTTTCTCAGTATCTCTCAATGTAATTTTCAGAAGTTAAGCTACATTTAGAGGAAAAGGAGATTTGAAACAATTAATTGTTAACTCTCAATAGACTAGATAAAATTGTTGTTTTGCTTTTCTTTCTTGCCTACCTTTGCCATTTGTTTGACAGTGAAGTCTATTTTGGACTCTGTTGTTCTAGAAGCCGAGTTTTGAGAAAAAACAAACTCAGGATTAAGTGTTGGTTGACAATTATCCCTTCCTGCTTGTGTGACTTCAGGCTATCCCTCCTCTGTAAAATTAATGTAATGATACCTACTTCCCAGGACTGAAATGCTGCTTAAATGCTCTGATCTATGTAAAGCTCTTAGGATGGCACATGTAGCATAACATGGACTCAATAAATGGCATTCATTATTATTATTTAGTTATGGGTTAATCTAGCCAGTAAGACTTGGAATTGTAGCAGATTTGAGACTTGTTTATGTTTAAGCATACATGGTTCTTCACCCAATTCTGACAAGTGTTTGTAAGTTTTTTCCAATACCACCAAGCAATTCTCTAACCCCAGCTGCATATCCTACAATTCAACTCAGTTCTGATATTATCTACACTATCTCAAATGCTAAGGTTTCAGTCCTGTAAGACTGACCCTACCCCCTCCCCACAACACACACTTGAAATGCCAATCACAAGTTCAGGCTGTCACCTGGGCTTCAGACCAACTGGCTATAGATTGGAGATTCCAATGACCTCTTCCTTGGGTTTGATTAATTTGCTAGAGTGACTCACAGAACTAAAAAAAAACATTTTACACATATTAATCACCGCTTTATTATAAAAGAATATAACCCAGGAACAGCCAGATGGAAGAGATGCATAGGGCAAGGTAAGGGGGAAAGGGCGTGGAACTTCCATGCCCTTTCTGAGCACACAACTCTCTCCAAATCTCCACATATTCATCAACCCGGAAGCTCTCTAAACCCCCTTTTATTATTTTTTTTATGAAGACTTTATTATAAACATGACTGTTTAAAGTATTGGCCACTGAGGATTGAGTCAACCTCTTGCCTCTCTTTCTTCTCCAGAGGTCAGGCCGTGGGACTAAAAGTTCTAACCCTGTAATCACCTGGTTGGTTCTCCTGGCAACCAGCCCCCATCTTTCTGTGTGGTCCAAAAGTCACCTCATTAAATCACTCATAAGAGTTACAAGAAAAGTTAAAATTCACATAAACAACACCACATTTTGCTTTGGAGTTTTCTTCAGGGGATTGGAGTAAGTCATGATTCTGAGAGGATGAAGTGATGCCTTATTTAAATTCTAAAACAGCATTTTCATTCTGTGCTTCACAGACGCTATTGTTTTATGACTTGGTAAGAATCAGAGCAGAGGAAAGGGTTCTGTGGTCAAATACATTCAGGAAATAGTCCCCACTGCAGGAAATAGATTTTGCCATGGGCTGCTCAAATCAAAAATCTAGGAATCACTTTTGATTCCCGCGTTCCCTTACCCCACAGTAGCCAATGCATCCGCGAGCCTTCTCACTCCGCTTCCAAAATGTACCTTCTGGCACATGTACTTCTCTCTACTTTCTCAGCTATCGCCTCCACATAGCTTATGTTAAATTGTGATGCAACCTTCTCTCTAGAGCATATCCAGAGTGATCTTTGAACAACTAAATCCCAGGACTTCATTCCCCTGCTTAACCTCCACGCTTCCATTCATTGAGTATACATCCAAATGTTGCCCCTATCCCTGCCTGTCTCTCTGACCTCGTCTCATATTACTGCTCCATTTACCCCATTATGACCCAAAGGTCTTATTTCTGTCCTTGAATATGACAGCCTTATTCTGTCTCAGCAGCGTCTTTCCCTGGAGAGCTCTCTTTCCAAAGCTCCTTTTTATAGTCACCTTCACACACCACCGCTCCTAATTTGCTGTGTCACGACTCCCTGTTTTATGTTATTTTGAGAAATCATGTCACTATCAGAAATTATATTGTTCATTGATTTGTTGCTTGTTCCTAACCTTGCCTGGAAGTAAGTCTTTTGAAAGCAGGAATGTTGTTTTATTCCTAGGTTCCCAGTACAGTGCCTGGAATCTTGTAGACACACAGATGTTTATTGTATGAATGAATGGAATACTGGTTAAATAACAGCAATGCTACAACTTACACAGCCTTAAAAATATGGCCATATATGTATTCATTAGTTCTTTTGAGATATACCCTTTAGCATAAAGTAAGCGTCATTCTTTTTCTGCAGTGACATTTTTAGATGAAACTTGCTAAATTAAAACTTGTTTCATTCACTTGGGGGAAATTAAAAAATTTCAAATAAAAAAGAATATCTTGGTCACCAAGACTATACAAAACTGGACTTGAAGTGTTATAAAAATATTTTTAGATGTTCAATTAGATGCCTTATTTGGGGTCCTGCAGTAACTGGTAAATATCACACACCAAACTAAAAGTCCTTTTTTACTTTGTTTTAACTTCAAATAATGTGTGTGTATATGTGTGCATGTGTGTATAAAATAAATGTAATGCACTTATTTTAAGCCCTAAAATAATTCTAAAGAATAAATGTCATATGAAGATTTACTTTTTCAAGAGATTAATCATTTATTTTTAGTCACCTTGCCTGGTGACTTTAATTTTTAATTAAAGTTAAAAAACACTGTGTTGATTAGAAACAAGTTTAGTAATATTTCAGTGTTCTTTCTTTTTTATCGAACTTTTTCCTTTCCTATATAGACTCAGTTTTCAAAGCAGCAAAAACATTTTTCAAATGAAATATTCTAGGACTCCAACATAGAAAACAGGAATATTCTGACACCAATAGTCATAAATGGTATGAGTTTTGGTAAAATTACTTAACCTTTCTGAGTCTGTTTTCTCTTCTATAAAATGGGTATAATACTATTTATTTTATGGACTTGTTACAAGGATTAAATAAAATAATCCATGTGAAGCTCTCACTCAACTCTTGATATAAAACAGGCCTTCAATAAATGCTCATTAATTTCTACATTGCTCTCTCCCTCTCCCTCCCTTCACTGCAGTTATACTCACTGAGTTCCTACCCTGTGCCTTGTTAGATACTGAGTATAACAGTGAACAAGGCCTGGTTCCTGACTTCAGGCTTAAAGAGGCTCTTTGCGTTAAAATCTTTTAGTGTGACTTGGAGTTTGATAGTGTACGGTTTGTAAAACACACACACACACACACACACTTACTTATGATATATAATGGCCAGGGTTCTGAAGGCAAGTTAAAAAACATTGGGGTAGACAAGAATTTTTGTATGATATTCATGAGTGTTTGGCAGCCAAGGTTCCAAAGTCAAGTTTAATTAACTTTTTTTTTTTTTTTTTTTGAGGGCAGTGTCACCGGCCCTCACATGTGGGATCCGAACCGGGGCCGCTGGCTTTCCATACTAGCGCTCAACCACCGCGCCACTTGGCCGGCCCCCAAAGTCAAGTTTAAAACACATTGGTATACACACTCTATATAGGTTTCACTCTAGGACTTCTCAGAGTCTTTACCATGGGAAAGTGTAATACGACTTTCTAAGGAAATTTCTGGCAGTTATGTATATATATTAGGGACTCAATAAATATTTTATTTGTAAATATTGAATCAGTGGTACACACACACATTTTCTGGGACTTGATAGGAGGGAAGGAAATTTCCAACCGAGACTGCTATTCTTCTTTGGCTGTGCTTTTCTGTGTGGTATTCATGCTGGCTCCAAGATGATTCCAAAGCGGACAGATAGAAAAAGGGGTGAAGAAGGCACTTTGGGAAGGGGAACGTATATAAGCTCTACTTTGTTGTGGAGTAAGCATTAAGTAACTACTTTTATATGGAGGATTATGAATTATAGTAATTTAATAAAAGTTTAGAATATTTAGAATGCCACTACCTGGCTTTCAGGTAGTGCTTGAAAAGTTGGATTAAAGCCTCCACAAAGTTTTGTTCTAAGGTTTCCTATTTCTCCATTGAGGATTTTTGTAATAATTCAGGATTTTATGCTTCTGTAAACTTGATAGAGCATTTTGGGTAATTGCATGATTCCAACGTTCTTCCTAAGCAAGAAGTAGGCATAGAATGATAAGATTCGTTTGTCTGAAATCACTAACATTATGGAACAAAACTGAAGGATGGCCAAGCTTGTGAAGATTTAAATGTGTTTAGAAGTGGTTTTATGTGCGTGCAAAACTTGTTATTCACTCACTGCTCCTCAAACTATGTGTCACAAGCTCCTCCTTACCTCTCCCACCTTCTTTCAGTTCTCCTCTCCCAGATGTTTGTGCCAGGGAGCCCCAGGGCTCTGGGTCTGTTCTTAGTGTCTTAGTCTGCATGCATGCTTACATACCATGTGTGAAAATGTTCTTGTAGAGGTATAGTTTAGGGGGGATATTCCTGAAATATAACTTTGCATTGATAATTTGTAATGTGAATGTAATGGTCACTCTTCTCTAAAGTTAGCATATAATAAAGGATAATCTTAAACTAGTTCCAGGCATGTTTCAAAAAATATGCTAAATGTTGAGGATGAAATGATTAAAAAACGACAAATACCAGGCCTTCCCTCCCGCCCTTCTCACCAAAAGATGGTTTTTTCAGTGCCTTTTCCGAACTGGGAAAATTCTGAATGACACAAACCATGTTTATTATTAAGAACTGACCTTTCTATTCATGACAATTTGAAGAAATGAAGGACCTCAACTCTTCATAGCATTTAAGGAGAACCAAGAGAGATTCTGTGCTACTGGTGAAGGGAATAAACTGGGAAATCAGCTAGGGGCTGAAGTGAAAAAAATCTTTGAACATAGCTTTGAGAAGCACCTGAAAGTTGACATTGAAAGAGATAAATTAAGGGCCGGCCAAGTGGCGCATTGGTTAAGTGCTGGTTTTGGGATGCCAGCGGCCCCGGTTCGGATCCCACATGAGGGCCAGTGACACTGCCCTCTACAGCTAACAACAGCTCCACCTGGAGCTGGGCTGCGAACCCCGGTGACAGTATAGGCTGCAGCCCCTGCTGCAGTGGGCTGCCGTAGGCTACAGTGAGTGGCCGGCAGCCAGCGTGAGCGGCTGGCAGCCAAGCGTGAGCTGCCAATAGCCGCGGTGAGCGATATCCAGAGGCCAGCAACCGATCTGCCTCATCCGGGAAGAGCGCAATGACGATACCAACAGTGAAGCAACATCCTCCGCAACTAGACTGAAGAACAAAAGGACAGCAACTTGTCTGTTCCCCTTCCCCGATTCCCCAACGCTGTTCCCCTCCGCCAATTCCCCAATAAAATCTTAAAAAAAAAAAAAGAGATAAATTAAGATGTTGCAAATCTATACTCTTGTCATATTTTACAGATGGAATTACATTCATGCTAGAGCAAATTAATGTTATTTTCAGATTTTAACAACAAAGAACAGGAGATAAAAATTCAGGCTTAAGATTTAAAAAAGATCACATTCTTTCTATGAGATGTAAGGATATGCTTAAGAGTTAGAAAGAGCTGTTGGAAAAAGCAAGAGTAACTTTCACATATTTGGTAACCATGAGAGCAGAAATAAATAAAGCAATTGTTGAAGGAGAAAGAAATTGTTCCATACATTTAAAAAAAAATTAATTGGAAGCAGCGAGATTTTTTAAGTGCTTAATTTTAGAATCATTTTCCATATACAGAAAAAAGACTGTATAGGGTTCTTATATACCCCACACCCAATTTCCTTTATTATTAATATCTTACATTAGCATAGTTCATTTATCACAATTAATGCATTATCATCAGCTGAAGTTCATACCTTATTCAGATATCCTAGATTTTCCCCTGATGTTCTTTTCTTTTTCCAGGGTCCCATCAAGGATACCTCAGGACATTTGGGTGTCATGTCTCCTTTAGGCTCCTCTCGGTTGTGGTAGCTCCTCAGATTTTCCTTGTTTTTGATCACTTTGACAGTTTTGAGGAGTACTGGTCAGGTATTTTGTAGAATGTCCCTCAACTGGGATTGGTCTGATGTGTTTCTCATAATTATACTGAAGTTTTAGACTTTTTGGGAGGAAGACCACAGAGATGAAGTGACATTCTCATTACATATTGTCAACTTGACTTATCACTGTTGATGGGGACCTTCACCATCTCCCTGAGGTTGTGTGTATTTGTCAGGTTTCTCCACTATAGAATTACCCTTTTTCTTCTTTACCATGTCCTTTGAAAGGAAGACATTTATAAGCAGCCGACACTTTAGGAGGGAGTTAGACTCTACTTCCCTGAGGGATGAGTATCTACATAAATTATTTGGAATTCTGCATAGGAGATTTGTCTATTCTCCCCCATTTACTTATTTATTTAATCATTTATTCACATCAGTATGGGCTCATGGATATTTATTTTATACTTTGGGTTTTAAATCAGTGTTGCTTTATTTATTTTGTTGCTTAAACTGTTCTAGGTTTGGCCATTGGGAACTTTTTCAGTTAACTCTGTGTCCTATTGATGTGTTCCCATCATTGTGGTTTTTAAGTTCTTTGTTTTGAGAACTTCCTTACTACTAGTAATACAAGAAGCTCCAGTCTCATTTTGTGTATTTCCTCCTTCAGTTCTAGAATCAGCCATTTCCCCAAAGATCCTTGTTTCTCTTCTCTTCTCTTGGTGAATGGTATTATAAACCAAGGTCTGGGCACTCACTGGAGACTGTGTACAATTCTGAGTGTGGGCAGAGAGAGACCTACTATTAGCTATCTCACCACCACTGCCATCCCCATTTCATGGGAAGACTGGAAAACTGCAGAAAGGGGTCAATACAAATGAAAACTAGCTTAGCTCTCTGTCTAGTAAGGCTTGGTACCCAGAGATTCACTTGCAGGGGGCTTCAGTTTAACTTGCAGTCATGGTAAGTTTAATTCAAACATGTATATGTTGCTAAAGATATACATAGCCTGGCATCTACCCTCTGCATTTCAACTCTTCTTTAAAAAATCTCTGGTGAGAAGTTGGCTTGCTCAGTCTAAATATGTGGAGGTTTATCGCTTACAGTTTGAATGTCACTGCACACAATTTAGTTGTGTGGAGCCACATTTCACTTCGTAAGTGAACACCTGAATATATGTTTTTTGTTGTGATTTTTTTTTTTGTCAAACTAAACAAGCAAACAAAAACACCCCTGAGTTAAAAGGGAGAGAACGCCTATTATCCTTCAGTGACATGAACCCAATAAAATGCCTTCTTGTCATTGCTTGTATTCAGTCAGCATGGTGCAAATCAACCATCGCACATTTCTCTGCCAGGGGGCAGTGTGTGCTTCTTTGTGATCAGAAGTGCTTTGCAAATGAAACTTAGCCAGCTGCTTTTCCAGAGCCATAATTCTCTTAGGAAAGTGAGAAGGAAAAACAGCTTTTAAAATAGAAGCAACAAAAAGGAAACAGGTACACAAACTGGGCAATAATCATAGAGAGTGTTATGGTCAACTGGTCCAACTTCCTTATTTTATAGGGGAGAAAGTAGCCTTGGGGAGGCTAAGTCCCCTGCAAAGGTTATTGAACTGAACAGGGACAGCCTGAGGCTGGAGTTCTGGGCTCTGTCTCCTAGGACGGTGCTATTTTCATGCTGCCTTGTATTTAATGATTAGATAGACTATTATACTTGGTTTATGGTCAGTGTCCTTGACAAGTTATAAAATAGCTTATACATCTCTAAGGTTTCATTTCTTCTCCTAGGGAGAAGTACATAGCAATAGAAAGCAGGGTATAATCTTTGGTGACACCATTCTTAACTCCTCAAATAAACAGGATTTAGAAGTCAAGATTTTAAATCTATATCAGCCTAGATGAAGAGGGTGCCAGCTTTGCATATTGTTTTTGTCCTTCATATTCTTAGCCTTCCTATCAGTGATCTTTGATTAATGTCCAAACCCAGGATACAGCATCATTTCAACAATTTTATCAAGATTCTTTGATACAAAGATGAGAAAATCATACTGGCACATATTAAAGGAGGTTAAAAGAATGTAACAATTAGTGTTATATATTCATGGACAGGAGATGATGTACCATCAAGCCTAGGGCAGATTGGAATTAAAGAATTCTCAGAGTGCTATACAGTCAGTAAGTCACTGAATGTTTACTAAGTACCTGTTATAAGCCTGGTACTTGGGGGACATACAGCGAAAAATTCAAAGTCATTGCCTTAAGGAGTTGACATTCCAATGAGACAACTCAAGCAGTAAATATGCAAATAGATTAATAGAATAATTTCATATACTAATAAATACTATGAAGAAAACAAAATAGGGAAATGTGAGAGACAGTAAGAGGGCAGGGAGTCCTATTTGACTGAGGTAGTCAGGAAAGGCCTTTCTGACAAGGTAACATTTGAGTTATGAGAAGAAGTCACACATATGAAGATATGGGGAAGATGCTTCCAACTAGAAGAAATGGAAGTACAAAGGCCTTGAAACAAAACTGAACCTAAAATGTATGAGGGGTGGAAATAAGGCTGGTGTGGTTCAAATGCAAGAGTTGAGGAGAAAAGTGAAAGATAATTTCAAAGGAGCAAACAGAGAACAGATCCTACAGGGCTATTTAGGCTTTGGTAAGAAATTTATTTAATGTGGATGCAATGGGAATCAATCAAAGAATGATAAGCAATATAGTAACTTGCTGCTTTCTGTAGGACTGACTATAGTTAAAAGGCTGTTGCAGAAATTTAGTGAGAGATGATGATGAAGTAGTGGTGAAGAATGGGTGAGAAGTGGTCAGAGTCAGGAGAAGTTTTGGAAATAGAACCCATGGGACTTGCTGATGGATTAGATATGGAATATGCTGGAAAGAGAATTGAGGATGACTTTTAGGATTTTTGACCTGAGCAACTGAGTGGATGTTGGTGCCATTTGTTGAAAAGACACAGATTAGGAAGGTAGAATTTCCAGGCTAGGGTTAGGGATTCAAAAATTCTTTTGGCCATGTTAAAGATGAAATAATTATTAGACAGCCATAGGGAGATATCAAGTAGGTGACTGGATATTTGAGAGTGACATTCAGGGGATACACAACTCACACAAGGGACATACTGGAGTACCCAGATCAGATGACCAGGGAGATTGTGCCACTGGGCCCCACAGGACACCTACTATATAAGGCCACTCTACTAAGGTTGGGAGAAATACCAGCTCTACCTAATATATAGAAACAAATACAGGTGGGCAGCCAAAATAGGGAGACAAAGAAACATGCCACAAATGAAAAGCTCCAAAAAAAGAATTAAACAAAATGGAGACAAGCAATCTACCAGATGCAGAGTTCAAAACACTGGATATAAGGATGCTCAATGATCTCAGGGAGAATGTCAACAATGAGACAAGGAACATAAAAATGGAAATAGGAAACAAAAAGGAACCAGTCAGAAGTAAAGAATACAATAACTGAAATGAAGAATACATTAGAGGGACTCAATAACAGATTAGGTGAATCAGAGGATCAAATCAGTGATTTGGAAGATAAGGTAGCAGGAAACATCCAATCAGAAAGCAGAAAGAAAAAAAAAAAAGAAAAAAATTAGGATAGCTTAAGGGTCCTCTGGGACATCAAGTATACTAACATTCACATCATAGGGGTACCAGAAAGAGAAGAGAGAGAACAAGAAATTGAACAAGAAGAGAGAGAACTTGAAAAATTAATGATGGAAAACTTCCCCAACCTGGCAAAGGACATCGACATGGAAGGCCAGGAAATGCAGAGTCCCAAACAAGATGAACCCAAAGAGGACCACACCAAGACATATCTTAATTAAAATGCCAAAGGTTAAAGACAAGGACCTATCCTTTAAAACTGATGGATAGATAAAGAGCTTCCCAAACAAGAAAAAGCTAACGGAGTTCATCACCACCAAACCATATTTTAAGAAAAGTTAGAGGGACTTCTTGAAGAAGAAGAAGAAGAAAAAAAAGATAATATGAATAGTAAAATGGCAAAAACCACATATCCATCAATAATTACCTTCAATGTAAATGGATTAAATTCTCCAATCAAAAGATACAGCATGGCTTAATGGATAAGAAAGGAAGACCCTTACATATGCTGCCTACAAGAGACTCACGTTAGAATGAAAGACACATACAGATTGAAAGAGAAGGAAAAATATATTTCATGAAAATAGAAATGGAAAAAAAAAAGCTGAAGTATCAATACTTATACCAGACAAAATAGACTTTTAAACACATGCTATAAACAAGAGACAAAGAGAGACCCAGTAATCCCACTTCTGGGTGTTTGTTTATCTGAAGAAACCCAAAACACTACTCAAAGAGACACATTCATCCATATGTTTGTTCAATGCTGCATTATTAACAATGGCCAAGATATGGAGGCAACCTGGGTGCCTATCAATGGATGAATGAGAAGAAGAGGTGGTACCTATATACAATGGAATATTACTCAGCCATGAATACAATCTTACCATCAGCAACAACATAGATGGACCTAGAGAGTATTGTGCTGAGTGGCATGAGTCAGACAAAGACAAATGCCATATGATGTCACTTACGTGTGGAATCTAAAGAACAAAATAAATGAACTAACACAACAGAAACAAACTCATAGATACAGGGAACATTTTGATGGTTGCCAGATAAGAGGGGGCTTGGAGGATTGGGTGAAAAAGGGGAAGGGATTAAGATGTATGAATTGGTAGCTATAAAATAGTTGTGGCTATGTAAAGTTTAGCATAAGGAATTTACTCATAGTCAGAATATTGTAATAACTATGTATGGTGTCAGATGGGTACTAGATTTATCAGGTTGATCACTTGTAAGTTATATACATGTCTAATCACTACGTTGTACACCTGCAAGTAATATAATATTATATGTCAACTGTAATTGAAAAATAAAAAAAATATTTAAACAACAGTAGAACAAAATATTTTATCCAGCAAGGAAAAAGAAACAGTCTGTTTTTACCTTGCTTTCCTTTCTTGCCAATCATAAAGGGGGGAAAAATGGTGTAAAAATAGAAAGTATCTTCTGGGCTTAGAAGGAGATGAGAAAAAAGTATTCATGGCTTTATTAAGGCTGTTGGAGTTATTTCCTCTGCCTTGTGCGTTCTTTCTGAAATTCCCGCATCCTGCTCTCTTAGTTCATGAAATGCAGTTATCCTTGAGCCAACCTTTCTTGAGGAAATCTCCTTTTTAGATAGTTATTCTTGTCAGCGCTTTCTCCTTCAGTCACCCAACTCCCCAATCCACCTACTAAATTAGAAGACAGGGATTATTCTAAGTGTCCTAAAACTTTCTCTTTGGGGATGATTGAAAACTCCAGAGTTGCTTCCTGTGAGAAGCTCTGTCATGCTTACATCCAGGCTGCTTTATCTGACATTAGACTAAACTGGGACCTGCTTATTCTGCAGTAGTCACGATTACTAAATCTACTTCTGTTACTCCCGTTCTCACCCTTGGAAATAAGAGTGGACTCCAGAAATTGTATGAAGGAGGGTCCAAGCTTTCTGGAGGAAGAATACAGGGGACCCCTCTAGGGCATTTCAGCCCCTGGAGGAACTCATTGCTGATTTCCACTCTCACAGTGCTCTCTGGGTCTACCGGCCTACCTTCCTATGTAAAAGCAGTGGGCCAGCCCCACTGCCACCTGTTTTTCTGTTGAGAAGCAGCCCGGGATGGATTAGAGAGAGGCTTATCTGCTTCCTGCAGTGTCAAGTGGAGAGGGTCTATTTGAATTAAACAATAGAGGATTACATTCCCAAAAGTACCTTTGGGTGATATATGGTTTTAGCATTTAGGTAAACACCTGACTCATCTAGAAGTAGTCTCCACACTTAAATAGGCCACTTCTAGATACCTAAGATTGGGTGGTTTTGACATTCTTTAGGTTTAGCCAAATATCCCTTGCATTAATCTTTTTTCACTAGCAGAGTATTTTGTAACATGGTGTTGACTGTCCAGCAACTCCATTTTATTAAGGACAGTAATAAAATCATTCTTTAGTTTTCTGTTTTTCAGGCAAGTTCCTTAATATTCCCTCTTTGAATACATTTTTTATTTCTCTAATCATTTATCATGGCTCTTTCTTGAAACTCTGCCTGCCTTGCTTCTTGTAAAGGTGTGGTAACTGAAACTACCCATGATGTTCATATACAGGTCTGCCTGCCCCTCACTATGGTACAAAGCTCATCTTTAGGCGTGATATTACCACTCTCAACTAACTTACTTACTTTCTTTCTTTTCTTTCTTTCTTTCTTTCTTTCTTTCTTTCTTTCTTTCTTTCTTTCTTTCTTTCTTTCTTTCTTTCTTTCTTTCCTTCTTTTTTGGTTAAAATGGAGAAATGGCTGATTTTTTGTGATGGTTAATTTTGTGTCAACCTGACTGGCCAGGGGTGCCCAGATATTTGCTTAAACATCAGTCCTGGGTGTACCTGTGAGGGTGTTTCTGGATGGGATTAACATTTGAATAGTAGATTGCCATCCCCAGTGTGGGTGGGCCTCGTCCAATCAGTTGAAGACCTAGATAGACTAAAAGGATGAGTAAAAAAATAATTCTCAGTTATAAGAGGAATGTTTCAAAAATAGTAGTTTTCCTTTGTTAGTATATTTGAAGTATACTGAAGTTAAAATAAGTTTTCTATGGAAAAAAGAAAGAAAGAAAGAATTCTCTCTCTCTGCCTGACTGTCTTCAAGCTGGGACATCAATCTTTCCCTGTTTCCACTTAGACTCAGACTAGAACTTCCACCATTAGCTCTCCTGGGTCTGCAGCTTGCCAACTGTACAGTTGGACTTCTCAGCCTCCATAATTACATGAACTAATTACGTATAGTATATCTGTTTATCTATCTATCTATCTATCTATCTATCTATCTATCTATCTATCTATCTATCTTTATTATATTGGTTCTGTTTTCTGGAGAACCCAGACCAATATACTTGTCTTAGGCAGAAAATAAATCTGGGACATCTACTTGTGTCTGACAGCATAAGCCATTAAAGAGTTCTTGAGTCATGCCATTAGGACACAGGAGTCATCTTTAAGAGACTCCTACTAGTTGAAGAGGGGAATATTGGAACCTTAAAAAATGACTGCTCTAGATCATGGCTGCAGGTCAGGTCTAGGCAGAAGTCCTCTGTGGCTGACCAGGAAGTAGCTATAGACTTGGCAACGGTAATTCTGGAGGCTTCGCTCTGGGGCAGAACAGAGGCCATGGTGCTCCCTGCTTCTCCCTGGCAGACCAGACCAGGATGAGGGGCCCTGATTCCTGAGGGATGGAGAGGCCTGAGACATCCAGCACCACCTCGCAAATGAGTTTTGTGTGCCAGCACTGCAGCCAGGCCCAGAAACTGGACACAAGCTTAAGATTCTGGGCCATGTCCCATCCAGGAGCTCACAGCACCATTGAAAAAAAAAAAGAAAGACTGCTATAGATAGAAATAATGAAAATCTATGAATTCATAATGCTACTTTGAAAAGGAAAAAGTATACCATGCTGATTACCTTTGTAGGTTGCTGGAGCACAAACTCATTTTTCTGTAGAGTAATAAGTAAGGTAAAAGAATCATATGTATCCTATCTTTCCTCTATAGACTATATTTCATGATAACCAAATAGGTATAAATTTCCCTTCCTTGCATCCCCATGAACAGACCTGGAGCTCAGCAAGTCAAATGTATTACTTATTGGAGTGAATGAAATTGAGAACTGTGGGGAAGTTTGGGGCATCTCAGTGAGAGGGTATTAGAAAGGACATATTACAGGATTTAGGCGCTTAGATGATGTTGGGGGTGGTTCAAGGAAGAGGGGCTTGGCTATGGATTGGAAGGGAGGATTATTCTATGATTGGGTATTTTAATAAATTTTCTTTAAATAATGATAGGATTTGGTATTTAATAAATCTTCTGGGGCAGGCTAGGACAAGGCTAAAGCGGCCGTCATTCATGGTACTTGGAAAAGGAGGGTGTTTGATTTTTTTGTGGTCTGCACAGTGACCTTGTTTTTGCCTGTGATAAAACAACATTATGAAGCAGTCTTGTTTATCGCACGTCCTCAAAGTCACAAGGTGATTTGATGTTCTGTGAGATTGTTTATATGCAACAAGAAAACAATGAGGTCTAGCTGTGAGTGCCAGGGCAGCTCCCAGTGCTTAGGGGCTGCTTTTCTGTTTCTGTGAGAAAGGGCTTTTCTTTCTTTCTTTTTTTTTTTTTAATACAAGAAGAGCAGAAAATAAAAGTAGAAGAAATGAAGATTTGGATAATTCCGTTTTCAACTCCTAATGAAATAAAGGATACAGGCAATGTAGATACTAAAATCATGAAATGTGAAGGTGTTACTTTATTATGGGCTATTCAGGCTGATATCATAGGGGTTTTCAACCCCTAATGAAATAATGGATGCAGGCAATTTAGATGCTAAAATCATGAAATGTGAAGGTGGTACTTTATTATGGGTTATTCAGGCTGATATCATATGTACCACTGATCAACATGAACCCCATGAAAAGTGGGACAGACAAATATTATGTGCTTCCTGATGTGACTCTCAGCATCACCTTTGAAATATTTTTGCCAAAAAACTGGAATCTGAATCTAGTCAAGTTTATAAAATGCCAATTTATAGGAAATGTGAGGGATAGAGCCCCATCTTAAATTATACCAGGAGGGTACAATCAGCCAAATCTAGAATTTTCAGCAAATGAATGTCATAAAAAAAAGAGGGGGAGATCTTATAGATTAAAGAGACAAAATATACTAACCAAACACAGTGAGTAAATTTTGTTGGAATTCTGATTCAAATAAACCATGTTAAAAGACATTTTTGAGATAATCAGAGAAAACTGAGTAGGGATGGGGGTTCGATGATATTAAGGAATAATTATAAATTGTGTTGGTTATGGAAATGGTACTGTTTTTAATTGTAAAATGTTCTTATCTGTCAGAGATACGTTCTGAAGAATTTATGGATGGAATGCTATAATGTCTGATATTTGCTCTAGAATCCCCCACCCCCTAAAAAAAGTTGGAAAGTAGATACATGAAACACAAAGGATAGAACACTGCTAATTCTTAAAGCTATGTGATGTCTATGAAGGTTGATCATTCTTTCTACTTTTGGGGATATTTAAGAAGTTCCAGAAAAAAGAGCTTTAAAAAAATTCGGTGACTATTATTTTTATTTAACATCATTTGTTTGATTATCCTCCCCTCCTCAGCAGGGCACCGTCACCTGCTATTTGGAATTATATAGAGGAAGGGGAAGGTAGTCATTCATCTCCCTTTCCAAAAGCACGGCTTTTGCTCAGTCTCTATTTAAATTGCTTTTATGGGATTGGGCTCTCTGAAATGTTGAAGGTCTCCAGTAGTTATCAATTTAAAACTTTATCTGTTTTCTGCCTCATTCATTTCTTCAATGTTATGTGGACATCAAAATAAGAGAGCAGTTATTGAAAGAACTGAATAGATGATAACATGGACTAGAATTTTTATATGTTGGCTGTCATAGGCTTTATTTAAAGGCTGAGGGTTGAATGACCATAAGATTACTTTGAACATTTCTATGGAACTCAACATTTTAAGGCATTTATAGTTCAGGAAGAAATCTTCCATAAATGTTCAAATTTTTAGATTCCCCATGGCGCTGGGGTAATGTCACTGCCTAAAATGGCTAAAAACTAAAAACCAGTCCTAAGCAAGTATTACCTTGCCCTCTTGGGTTTCTATTATTAGCTTCAGTTTTGTTCCTGGAGATTGAGGTAAATAACGTTGTCATCCATTTCTCCTTACTAAATGTGCATCTTGACCTTCTCTCTTTATTTTCTTATCAGATGGGCATTTTTGGTTTCTAAGCCCAGAAATCCTGACCATGTTAAAGATACTTAATAATTCAAGGACATTTCCTCAATAACATACTATGTATGTGCTTATACCCTCAGAGTACCTGGGAGCCAAATTCTGTGTTATAGAATTCCTGCTGAATTGAATCATACACAGTGGTTAGTTGTTCTTTTGTGAATGGTCTTTTGTGCAATTTCGTGGGAGTTTTTATAAAATATACTGGATATTTCTATGGTCCCCAAACTTCTGTGGCATAGTTTTATTGCCAATCAAAATTATGTCTAATAAATATGTTATGATTTATGGTAACTTGTGGCAGCACTTTAGATTGGCTGCATTTAGAAAGTGCTGTTGACGAATGAAAACAGAAAATGATTTATTCTGCACAAAGACGAGGTCCATAGCGTTGTCACTGAAAGCTAATGTTCTTAAATCCTTTCCGTGTCTTTGGAGGGGCTATTGGTCTTCCCTCCATTCTTCCCATATACGAGACAAGTTCTGTGTTTTAGGGAGTTCTGATGTGGAAATAATCAAATAAAGTTATTTGCTCTCCCGAATGACTCAGTCAAGTAGCAGTATGGAGACAAAATAAAAGAATGATATATGGCTCCTTCTGAGAGCTCAAAGAAGAGAATGGCCAGCGTCTGCCTAGAGGTAAGGAGAGAGGAGCCTTTGGGATGTTGACTTCTTAAAAGTCGCGAGTGCCTCAAGGGCCATCACCACATTTCAGTCTCTTCCTGAAGTGAAGGGGACATTAACCCCTCGGCAGGGCCCTGCGTTCCTGCGTGGTACTCGTGACGCAAGTGGGGAACAAAGTCCCGACTCACAGGTTGAAATAGAGTGAGTAACACGGCTTTATTTGGGAACCAGTGTCCCTCCAGAGGCCAATGCTCTGGTAAGCACGGAGGGTTCTACAGAATAGAATAGAATTTAATGAGGAACCCACCCCAGAGTCAGTCGAGGTGGAGAAGGTCCCTGGTCTGGGGGAGATGATGGGCCCCCGAAGGGCCTGAGGCGAGCTGGCCCGGCAGGAAGAACGGCGGCGAGTCCTGGAGCAGCGCGGCTTGGGCCGCACAGTGGGGCTCGGCGGAGCGCCCAGTCAGACTGCTCCCGGCTGCCCTGGGGTTCTCCTTTCATCCTGTTTACCTTGGGCTGGTGTACTTCTTAGGTGATAACCAGAAGTTGTTTTGATGAACGTGTTTACCACTCCATTTTGTTATGCTCAGTTTCACACAAAAAACATGTTTTTCATTTCACTCTTATCAGTCTCACACAGGTGCAGCCTAGCTTGTGTCCCTACTAGTAAACAACTTGTTTTGCAAACCTCAATCCAACATATCATATATTTTATATGCTCCACACACCTGTACTTGCCATGGACTGTCACCAGTAGCCCAAGCACCCGTATGCAGTCAAAGGCCCCAGGGTGGTCATCCGAGAGTCCATAGTGACTAACGCATGAGATGGACTGCATGTACATTTGTGTCAATGGCCCTCTGGGGGGTGGAAGTAGCTTCGGTTTAGACTTTTGAGAATTTCGGCACATTTCTTTTTCATCGGGCTAAGAATGTGAGGCAGGGCAACGATCTGGCATAAGCTTATCGCAGGTGGGATTTGTTGCAGATATGCATACAGGTTTTCCAAGATGCCGTCTTAAGTAGGGCTTCCAGAATAACTATGCTTGGACTCTGTGCAAGAACTTGATATGTCCTTGTAGGACTCTTCTGCCTTCTTTCTGTCTTCATGTTTCAATGAAACTAGTTTTTTGGTCATTTAATTTAAACTATCTATTATGTAACCCTGTTCATGATTTTAAAAGGGGACTTCATTTGCTACTATTTGCATTTATAATTTGAGGTCCTTGATATCACAATCTAGCCTTTGATTTATATAGAAAAGCATAAGAAGTTCAGGCATCAAATACTCCTGAAATAACAGTTCCAATTAGTTTTTTAATGAACTTCAGAATAAACAATTAACTCATTGTCCTTGAGAGATCATCAGTTTATGCTCTAACAGGAGATATTGCTCTAAACTCCTCCAGAAGGTTGGAAGAGGAAGGTGTCATGGTAATCCATCTCCTTCACTTAATCAAGCAAATTGTCAGCTTTTTGAAGGGCTTAGGTGCAATCAGAATCTCTCTGGGGAAAAATCAGGTAGGTAAATTTTTGACAGTTTAAATTAAAAACTAACTGGAAGCAGCTGTATTTTTCTTTTATTAAAGTGATCCATTTTGCTCATTCTAACTAGGCTCATAAATGCAGAAAGCACCTTGAAATAGTCTGTCCTTCAAGTTATTTAACCCTAAACTGATGTCTGGTTGGTGAAATTCCGACAATGAGTCCTCTTCACTGAGTGTTCTGGTTATCTATTGTTACTTAGCATGCTACCCTCAAACTTAGTGGTTTAAACTACTTTTGTTTTGGTTTTGAGGGTCAGGAATTCAGATGTGGCACCGTGGAAAACCCCATATCTGTTCCCAGGGTCTAGGGTCTCTGTCAGGATGACTCAAATGGCTGGAGCTGAAACAGCTGGGTGCTGGTAGGGCATCTATCTCCTTGTGTAGTCTCAGGGCTTCTCCATGTGATCTCCCTATGTGAGCTCTCTAGCATGGTGGGCTTGAAGTAGCAAGACTTCTTATACAGTGGCTCAGTGTTCTAGGAGTGAGTATTTCAAAACACCAGGGAGGAAGTTGCAAGGCTGTTTATAACCTGGTCCTAGAAGTCATGTAGCCTCACTCTGTCATATTTTGTTGTTCCTCAGGGCCAGCCCCATTCAGCGTGGGAAGGGAATACACAAAGATGTGCATAGTGGGTGGTGAGGATCATTGCATGAAGGGGTAGGAGCCATCTTGGAGGCTGGCTACCACCCTGAGTCATTACCAAATCTAGTAAGCCTCAGTTCTTCAGTTCACTGTACTCACTCCTCTTAGGAATGAAGATGAGTTAGTTTTCTCCCCGACATCTGCTTTTGTCCACCACACTTAGTCCCCTTCTCCCAGAACATTCTTCTCCTGGGCAGCTGAAGAGTCCTTAAAAATTTATGTCTGGTCATGATTCTTCATATTTAAAGCTTTTTTGATGGCTTATTATTGCTCCTAGGATGAATATCTTCATTCAACAAATATGTATTGAGTGCTCACAATACATCTCCCAAGCAATATTCCAGCACCCAGGATTCTCACAGTGACTGACTAACAAGAATTTCTGTCTTCATGGAGATAGCATTCTAGTATGTGTGTGAGACAAAGTAAGTAAGTACAAATAGGCACTGTAATGTGTTAGGGATAAAAATAAACCAGGTGAAGGAAAAGAAAGGGCAGGTTGCAAACTCAAATAGGGTAGTTAGGGAAAGCCTCACCGAGAGAACAGCATTTGAGCAAAGACTTGAAGTAAGCAATCTCACTTTTGAGTATTTATCTGAAGAAATCCAAAACACTAATTTGAAACGATATATGCACCCCTAAGTTTATTGTAGCATTATTTACAATAGCCAAGATATGGAAGCAAATATAACTGTCCACCAGAAGACCATTGGATACAAAAGAGGTGGTACATATATACAATGGAATAGTACTCAGCCTTAAAAAAGAATGAAATATGATCATTTGCAATAACATGATGGACCTAGAACATGTTATGCTAACTGAAATAAGTCAGACAGAGAAATACAAATATCACATGATTTCACTTAATGTGAAATCTAGAAAACAAATCAAGCAAACAAACGAGAAACAAAGTCATAGATACAGAGAACAAACTGATGATTGCCAGAGGGGAGGGAGGTTGGAGGTTGGGTGAAAAAGGGGAAGACATTAAGAAGTACAAATGAGCATTTACAAAATAGTCATAGGGATGTAAAGTACAGTGTAGGAAATATAGTCAATGATATAATAATAACTGTATATGGTGCCTGGTAGGTACTAAACTTATTGGAGGATCACTTTGGATTTTTTTTTTTTTTTTTTTTTTTTAGCTGAGCTATCCTGCCACCTGTTGGCAGCTCAGCTCAGGCTGGGCATTGAACTGCTGTTGCTCAGAGCTCAGCTCGCACTCTTGAGGGAGCTCTTAACCAACTGAGCCACTCGGCTGGCCCGGTGGATCACTTTGTAAGTTATATAAATGTCTAACCACTATGCTCTACACCTGAAAATAATATATTGAATGCCAACTGTAATTGAAAAAAAAAAAAGATTTGAAGTAGGTGAAGGTGTGAGCCATGTGAACATTTGAAGGAAGAAAACATGGGCGGAGGAAATAGCAAGTTCAAAGGCCCAGAGAGAGAAGCCTGTCTGCATTTCCAGGAAAGCTGAGCTCTTGGGTCTGGGGTATACAGAATGAGAATGAGAGTAATGGGAGATGAAGTCAGAGACTTAATAGCAGCCCATACCATGTGTGGCCCTTGGAGGCCATAGTAAAGCCTTAGATTTTTTACTCTGAATGAGGTGGGGATCCTTTAAAGACTTGAGGAGGAGCATAAACTCACTCATGGTTTAAAAGGATTGCTCCTGGGGCAAAGGTAGGAATAGAAAGACCATTTGCATGGCTATTGCAGTAATCTCGGAGAGAGGAGATAGTGGTGTGGGCCAGGGTGGTATAGTGAAAACGATGAGAAGCGGTCCAGTAAAGGATATATTTTGAAGATAGAATGAACACTTTGCTGATAAATTCAATGTAGAATATGAAAGAAAGGGGGGTGTCACAGATGATGTTAAGCAACTAAAAGGGTAGAAATGGAATAATCTATACTTAGAAGAGATTTAGTGATGTGTTTAGTTTGGGCATATTTAAAACAAAACAAACAAACAAACAAACAAAGACTTTAGCTTGACCTACAAGGGCCTAGTTATTTATCTCACCGTATCCTGACTCCGAGTCCTTACCTCCATACTGGTCATCCTGCTGGTCTCCTCTCATTTCCTTCAGACAGAGGCGTCCTTCCCCTTTACCACCTTTATGCGTACTTACCCTCTGTCTGGAATGCCCTCCCTCCTTTTCCTCTTCTAATTAATCCCCAGTCCTTCAAAGTTCAGCTCAACTATTACTTGCTCCAAGAAGCCTTCCTGATCCTTTTAACTAGGTGTATTTTCCTATAACACCCTGGAAGTATTGTTTTATATCTGGAGGTTATCTCCATAAGAATGCATGCCTGGGGAGAGAGACTATTCTTGGCTGCTCATCCCAGCACCCCCAATGTCTGCCTTGTGCCTAGAACCTGGGAGTATTCAATAATTGTTCTAATCATCCCCTATATTCATTCAAAGATTATAATATAATCACCCAAAATTCTTTTTCTTTTTTTTTTTAAATAAACAAACAGACTCGAACTTCTTTCTTGGTACAGAACCTTCAGGTAGATAGAAATTGGACTGATGGCTCTGAATATCATCTCGAATGAGGATATTTATTTCTTTATTTATTTTACTATCAGCAAGGCCATATCATATTCATATTGCACTCAGACTTGTCCAAGGATTTTCTCCATTTGAAAACCCACTAACATGTTCAGTGGCAGATCAGTTAGTAAAGGGAGGGTATCACTGGTGTTTCCCACGCACTGGACCACCATTTCCTAAAGTCTTACATTTTCTTATATATGGCAGCACTTATGTCAGATTTCTGAAGAGCTTATGCTGTTTCGATGAGAAGAGATGCTGATTCACAGTTAGTGAAATGTCATTTCAATTCTTTGCTACCTTTCTTGGAGAATATTTGTAGAAGTGACTCTTCAGCACAGAAGGTGAGAAGGAAAATGGAAGTATCTGAGAGATAGAAGAAAGTTTATTCCCAGCTTACCTTTAGTACTACCCTCCAGCTGTACTGATAGTTACACACAGCCAAATATGCAGAACCCTAGGGGAAAAGTAAAGGTGTAACAAGGCATATAGTAACAGGTGAGACACTGCATTTGGGTGAAGCTTTATATTTTTAGTTACTTATTGTTTGGATGTAATTATTGTCAATGGGTAGATTTATTTTTATTAAATAGTATAGTGCTGTTTTCTGGGACTAGCAAGTGAAATATTTGGGGACATGACTTCAGTCCTGAAAACCTCTCTAGAAATCTTCATGGGCATTGTTAATTAACACTATGGTATTAGCCCGGAATAAATCCTCTTGCAGAGAGATAAGCTACTGGCAGGGGTCCTCTTCGCCTGCTCCAGAGAGTTGGGCTGTGACAGCAGGTCCTGTTCTCGGGAAAATTGTGAAGTGGCCAGAGGTTATCTCTGATGTCTCCTCTCATGTCCAGGCACCATGATGGCAGCCCCCTTCCTAATGTGTCCTGTCCTCCCTGCTGACTTTGCCAGAGATGTTAACATCTCATCTCCAGTTTTCTAATGAAAGCCTCTGTTCTTTGTAAAGAGACTTTGGAATGTTACAGGTTATTAAAGCAGGATCTCTTTTGGGGGTAATGGCCCCTCATAGCATTCCAGAAATCCTATCATGCTGGCAAGTTTTTGCATAAAGGAAGGTATGTCCAGGGAACAGTTCTTCATCTCTCATCTTTCCAATTTTCTGTTGCCCCAATCCTCAACTTCTAATTTCTCTAGACTTGCTTACTCCACCCACCAGCACTCCTGTTAGCCTTTCTCTTCTAGTTAAGAGTTGATGCTAGGAAAGCTTGTGAATAAGGTAAAATTGTCCCTTTAGATGTATTCAGCAAAATTCCTTTGGTGGAAGGTGACTGAAATTCCTAACTTAAACAAACTTAAAAAGGGACCTTTTTGGTTCATTTAACAAGAAAGTCCAAAGGATGAAGGCACAGCTACAGATATCTAGAGTTTCAAATAATGGGGTCAGATTCCTGTTGTGTTGTGCTCAGATGTGGGCCCCGCCCAGCATCATTCTCAAACACAGCTTGCAACCTCAGAGAGGGAGAGGCTTCCTCCTTCCCTCCCAGTATCTCTACCCAAAAAGATGTTGCCATCCAGATGACAGAATATTTTGATTAACCAGCTTGGGTCACAGGGGTGGAGCAGTCCCCCAGAGAAAGAAATTCAGAGCCAACTGTGTAATGATGATGTCTCCATGCTGAACTCCATGCGCTGTATAAAGTCCACCCTGCTGGGGAGGAATTTTTACACATCAGGCTATATTTTAGTGCACCACCACACAGTGGTTCTTCTCTCCCCAGCAGCATAACTCTGCTCTCAAGGGCAGAACAAGGACAGATAGATGGATGTTTCAGGGAAATAAATTTCAACTAACAGTAAGGAAGAATTTTTAACAGTGCTTAGAAAAGTCTAAAGAAATATCTTGAAAATGGTGGCTCCCATGTCACTGGTTTTTAAACAAAGGTCTGCTGTCTAAATGTAGCATATATTTAGAGTGCATTTGTACAGTAGATAGGAGTAGAAACAAATGACCAGCGCTTCTGACTGCGCTGTAGACAGAAGTGTTCCCTCTGACTGTGCCCAAGGATACAAATACAGAAAGGATTACAACACACTTGTTGAACAGGGTTTTTTTTTTTCTTTTGGTCTCTAAATGCAAATGTTTCTTTATTTACTTTATTAAAGTTTATTGGGGTGACAATGGTTAGTAAAGTTACATAGGTTTCAAGTGTACAATTGTATAAAGCTTCATCTATTTATTACATTGTGCGTTCACCACCCAGAATAAGTTCTCCTTCCATCACCATATATTTGATCCCCTTTACTCGCATCTACAACCTTCTCTCCCCGCTTACCCTCTGGTAACCACTAAACTATTGTCTATGTCTATGAGTTTTTGTTTCTTTATTTGTTTGTCTTGTTCCTTTCAGTTTTCTATCCTACATATCAGTGAAATCATATGGTTCTCGACTTTTTCTGTCTGACTTATTTCGCTTAGCATAATAATCTCAAGATCCATCCATGACCAAAAAGTTATTAGAAACAATAAATTAATACAGTAACGTTGCAAGCTACAAAATCAACATATAAAAATCCAACACATACCTATATACTAAGAATGAAATCTCAGAAAAAGAAATAAGAAAAACAATTCCTTTTGCCATTGCAACAACAATAATAAAATACCTAGAAATGAACTTAACCAAGGATGTGAATGAAAGACCTATGCACTGAAAACTATAACACATTTTTAAAAGAAATTAAAGAAAACACAAAGAAATGGAAAGACATTCTGTGTTCATGGATTGCAAGAATCAACATAGTTGAAATGGCCATATTACCCAAAGCAATATACAGATTTAATGCAATCCCCATCAAAATTCCAAAGGCATTTTTTAAAGAAATAGAACAAAAATTCATCAGATTTGTATGGAACCACAAAAGATCCTGAATTGCCAAAGCAATCCTAAGAAAAAGCAATAATGCTGGAGGTATCATGCTGCCTGACTTCAGCTTGTACTACAGAGCAACAATAATCAAAACAGTATGGTATTGTTGAACATGTTTGAAGCTTGGGCCAGGGAAACAGGTAGGTCCTGTCATGCATTTTTTTCATTAAATTCTTAACTGTTGCTTCTTAAAAGATTCTTAACATGGTCTTTCTCTCTTTTACCCCAGTTTAATTGAGATATAATAAATATTAACATTATAAAAATGATCTTTCCCCTATAAAATTGTTTGTCTATAGATAAAAGACCAATATATATTTTAATTTTATACATTATATTTAAGTTTTCCTTTGAAATAGATTTCCATCTATTTATTTAGCTCTCATATTGTCATTATGTTGACTCCTTTAATTAGTAAAATATAATATATAAAGATCCAATCCATGCATGTTCTGATCTACTCTAATATTTTTTTGTGAATACATTCTCATTTGAATGTAGATATCTTCAAAAAGTTGTGAAGGTTATTCCAAGTTATAGCCTCTAATTATTTTCTATGAGTTAAAACTTAGAAATCTGATATATAGATTTTTACATTATATATTTAATTTACCAACTGAGATGCTTTATGTAAATGCCTATATTGAATGTGTAGTGTTTTTGTAATATTGAAATTATATTTTGAGAATGTAGAATTCTCTTTGCTGATGAGGACAAAATAGTGATCCTTTTTCATAAAAATAAAACCCTTGTATGATTTGAGATGTAGTCTCTAGAGATTTAGAGCCTGCAGACTAGATTCAGACACCTGAGTTCAAATTAAATGCTTTCCTTAACTGTGTGGTTTAGGAATTCTAACAACTGTTTTACCTCTCAGTTTCCAACTATGTAAAATATTGACAATAAAATACCTGCCGTTCAAGACCGTGGCAAGTTTTATAAGAGGTAATGCAGGCAGAGTCCATGGCACAGCACCCATCATGTAGTAACAACTCAGCAAACTCTTAACTGTTATAATTTTATTTTCTACTTAATAGATGTGAACAAAGCTATGTGCCAGGGGAAAAGCTGATTAGCTCTGCCAATCATTAACAAATAGCATTTTAGTTGTTCATGGTCATCACATTTTTTTTTTTTTTGACCCTGATCATTGGCTTTATTTGAACTTTGTTTTGAGTTGACTTCAAGCATTAACTCCCTCATGTCCAAAAGTTCAAAAGTTGTTAGAATGTTAAAGGCCTTATGTTAAGGTTAGGATTATGACAGAAAATAAATAAGAATTTAAAAAATGTAAGTGTGACAAGAAATGACACACAGTGGAGGTGTCTGTGGGATGAATTCTTCAACTATGAAAGTGATTCAGAAGTCCAAAGACTGGTTCAAGCAACATGGAAAAAGTGCCATGTTCTTCAAAAAGAGAGAAAGGCAATGTTATCAAGTAGCCCTAAATATTTGTGTATGGCTAGGTTATAGAAAATGAAAATTGGAAGCTAGGACTAATCCGAGGCAGTATTAGGAAAAAAAAAAAAAGAGCCTGTAAATAAACCCACATATATAAGGGGCAAGTAATTTTTGACAAAGGATCCAAAAACATATAGTGGAGAAAGGAAACCCTCTTTGATAAATGGTGTTGGGACAATTGGAAAGCCACATGTAAAACATTGAAGCTAGACTGCCACTTGACACCACACACAAAAATTAAGTCAAAAATGGATTAAAAACTTAAATATAAGAACTGAAATAATAAAATACATAGAAGAAAACACAGGTACTAAACTTAAGGACTTTGGTCTCAGAGAGATTTTTGTGAACTTGATACCAAAGACAAGGAAAGTAAAAACAAAAATAAATGAGTGGGACTATATTAAACTAAAAAGCTTCTGTACAGCAAAAGAAACCATCAACAAAACAAAATGGCAACCAACTAACTGAATGGGAGAAGACATTTGCAAATGATACCTCTGATAAGGGGATAATATCCAAAATATATGAAGAACTCACATGACTCAACAATAACAACAACAACAAAAATCCAATTAAAAAATGAGCAGAGGACCTGAACAGACACTTTTCCCAAGAAGACATACAAATAGCCAACAGATATATAAAAAGATACTCAAATTCACCAGGTATAGGGGAAAACAAAACTACAGTGAGATAAACCTCACACCTGTTAGAATGGCTATTATCAATAAGACAAGAAATAACAAGTGTTGGAGAGGATGTGGATAAAAAGAAACCCTCATACCCTGCTGGTGGGAATATAAATTGGTATAGGCACTATGGAAAACAGTATGGGATTTCCTAAAAAAATTAAGAATAGAGCTACCGTATGACCCAGCAATCCCTTTTCTGGGTATCAACCTGAAAATTTTAAAAACATTTATTCACAAAGATATATGTGCCCCTATGTTCATTGCACCATTATCTATGGCAGCCAAGATATGGAAACAACCAAAGTGTCCTTCAGTAGGTGATTGGATAAATAAGATGTGGTACATATATACAATGGAGTATTCCTCGGCCATAAGGAAAGATGAATACTGCCATTTGCAACAACATGGATGGATCTTTAGTGAAATAAATCAGACAAAAAAAGCCAAGAACCATATAATTTCACTCATATGGGGAACAAAAAAAACACCAAAGTAACAAGTGAACAAACAAATCAAACAAACTCGTAGATAGAACAGTGTGGTTGTTACCAGAGGGAAAAGGGGGTGGGGGAAGACTAAGAAGGTAGAGAGTCAAATATACGGTGACAGAGGGAGACTAGACTATGAGTAGTGATAACACAATGTAATATACAGATGATGTTTTACAGAATTGTATACTTGAAACTTATATAATGTTATTGACCAGCATTACCCCCAATAAATTTAATTTAAAAAACACAGTTGATTCTGAATGGGCATGCAGGGGCTGCCTACTTCACCTCAGCTGCCTGGTCCCAAAGGCATGGCAGATTGCTCAGATGGTGCCTTCTGTCAGCCGAATGTCAGGGGCTCTGAGACTGGCTAAGCACTTAAAACCGAGCACAGGAAAGAGCTGCTGGTGGAAAGTTGGTTTCTGCACAATAATGCCTATTAGATTAAAACCCCATTTTGTTCTGTACCACCTTAAACCAATGGGAGTTCATTAGTGTACCCACAGAGATGTCAAGGAGTTCCTTTCAAATCTGCCTCAAGAGATTTTCCATGCAGATGAAACTGGTCAATTTTGGGGACAAAACAAAACAGATTATGGATCACCAAGGAGGAGTAGGATATGACTGGCTTTAGCGCTTCAAAGGATTCATTTGTGCTCTTTGAGGAAATGCATCTAGGAACAGAAAACTGAAACCCCTATTAGTTAAAGTAAAAATCTGTAGATTTATTTAGAACAACACTTCAGAATCCCGGTGGTCTTGAGGGACAGGAGCTTCTGTGTAATCTAAATTGTCTTATTTAGGTAATATTTTTTGGAATTATTTCTATATAATTGTAAATGACATAAGGAATACTATTTTGAAATATATCTTGAAACACCATAGAATTCAAACTTTCTTTGTTGACATAAGATGTTAAAAGAAAAATATCATGTTAGAATTTTTTTTGCATTATGAAACAAATGAAATAGCTTTTTAAAATTTCCTAGAATTTTCTTTCTTTTTTTTTTTTCCTAGAATTTTCTTGACAAGTCTATGTGTCAAGTGTAGTACCAATCAACATCTTTTCTTGGTTTTAAATGGTTCATAGTTGTTTTATTTTTCAGGAGAGTAAAATATTGACAGATATAAAACACACTCAGTGAATAATTCAGTATGATGGGGAAATGCAAAGTGTTCATGGTAAAACACTTCAATTTCCTTTTTCCGTTTTAGTGACTATAGCTTAAAATATTTTAGAAAACAGATAATTTTATCTGTTTATTTGCCAACACTTCTGTCTGGAAGAAAGACACCCCCCCACCCCTCCTCCCCAGCCATCACCCTTGATCCAGACAATTCAGTTCCTCCCTAAATGTCCTTGGATCTTATCGAGCTGCTGCCCCAGCATTGGAGCTCAAAGCAAGTGAGTCCATCAGCGAGTAAGTCAGGTCAAGTAGACATGATATATGACAATGTAATACTTCACATAGTATAATAAAAATTCAACAGTTAATCACTAATCTGAAAGTGAAAGTCACAATTATTTTAAGATAACTATAGGAATAATTGAAAACTGAATTATTCTGAAAATAGTATGCTATAACTTCAGAAGTAATATAATAGCTCAGTATAAATACGTAACTTGAAATTTCCTGTGTCATAACTTTTCTTGCTAATGCAGGTCTTCCCCACATGAGTTCTTTTTTAGAAGTTGCCAGGGTGGCTCACTTTCCCTCAAAAACTAATTCAGTCAGTGAGCTCATTTCATCTTTTCTTCCGTTGGCACTCTCTCCAATGCCTGCTACTCAGGTGTCTGCTCTTGATTACAGAATAAGCCTGCAGAGGGACGACTTCCCCTGGGAATGACTGTCTCCCACAGGGTGTGTTCAAATCAACAGATGATGCTGCTCCTTCTGCTCAATCCTGCAGTGCCCCCATCGACTAGCCCCCCATTGTTGTATTCCTGGAGCCCTACACTTAGTTCCATGCAGAAATGAGCATGTTCATGTTGGTACCAATATCATCAGAGTTTGCTTCCCATGTCATACAGAGTATTAACTGAAATAGCTCTGTCAGCTTTGAGCCCGACAGCTTCCTCATGGCCACCCACCTCCACTAGATCTCTGACACAAGTTCACTGGAAGCTGTCTTCAGGTGGTATTTCCTGATCTCTTTGCTACTGATCGTCACTTCTTTTTTTGTTTTGTTTTGTTTTTAGCTGAGCCATCCTGCCACCTGTTGGCAGCTCAACGGCAACTCAGCTTGGGCTGGCCTCGAACAGCTGTTGCTCAGAGCTCAGCTTGCACTCTTGAGCGAGCTCTTAACCAACTGAGCCACTCGGCCAGCCCTGATCGTCACTTCTAATATTACTTCTTTTGAATGAGAGTGTTTGATAACAGGGTGAAAGCAGGCAACTCAAGATTTATTTATTCTTTTAGGCCCAAAGGCCTAAAGAAGGGAATGTCCATTTTGTGGGTCCTTGATTTACAAAATGTGACTGATTTTTAAATCAGATTCCCTTACTTGTGTGCAGAAACCTGAAAATTAATAAGAAAAAAAAAATGTTACTTTACATTCATTAAGTTTTAGATACAATTTAACAAAATTATTTTTCATTCCAATCAACAAAGTTTAGATTAATGAGATTTGACATATTTTTGGTCACTGGGGAAACTGGGCTATTAATACCTACTTCAAATTTTTTGTCTTGAGGGTTCAATTAGCTTATGCTAAGGTCCTTTACTGTTAGAGTGCCCAGAGCCCTTTATAGAAATCTTTGATGTAACTCTGAGATGCACGGGTAGTTAGAGGCTGTGCAGCAAAGCAGATGAGAGCCAGTCTCCAGAGCAGATAGTTGTGCTTGAATCCTGCTTCTCTATTTAATATCTGTGTGTCTTAGAACAGCAGAACCTCTTTGCTTCAGTTTTCAAAATGTAAATACGAATCATTATTACAGTACCTACTTCACCAGGTTCTTATGAGGACTAAATGAGTTTAAAATGTATAAAGAATTTGGATTTCCAGTCAGGAAGGTGGAGTAGGTAAACACTGTGCTTGCCCCATCTCACAATCACATCAAAATTATTACTAAACTACAGAAAAACCACCATTGTGAATCACATGAAATCAAGCTGAGCAGAAGTCCTATAACTAAGGATATACAAAGAAGCCACATTGAGACTTATAGGAGGGGCAGTGACAGAGAATGGGCTGGTCTCACATCCATGTGTGGTGGTTAAAAATCAGGTTAAAAATCTCGTTGTGGAGGTCCCCTCAAAGAGCAAGGGGTCCCAGCGCCATACCAGACTTCTCAGCCCATGGTTCCAGTGCCAGGGAGAGAGGTCCCCATAACATAGGGCACAGGCTGTGGTTGAACTTGGGTCTATGTTAAGACTCCTCCCAGGAGGCCTCAGGGCTGGCATACCCAGTAGTTGGCTTTGGACGAAGTCAAAGAACCAACTGGCCATTTCTGAGGATGACATATCCAAAGGGAACACTGGGCAGGCACCAGAATCTCACTAAGGCAAATCCTGCTTTGTAGAGTCAGACCCTACATACAGCTTTTCCATTGTAGTTACCTCCAGTCCTCACAACCAATCAGCCTGAGGGTCCCTGTCATTGGCATGCAAACAGCAACCAAGGCTCAACTACAACAGGAGAGCACACACAACCCACACAAGGGACACACCTGGAGCACCCAGCTCAGGTGACCAGGGAGACTGCACCACTGGGCCCCACTGGATGCCTACTACTTAGGGCCACTCTACTAAGACTGGGAGACGCAGCAGCATTACCTAATACAAACAAACACAGGTGGGGAGCCAAAATGGGGAAACAAAGAAACATGTCCCAAATGAAAGAACAGAGCAAAACTCCAGAAAAAGAACTAAACAAAATGGAGACAAGCAGTCTATGAGTTGCAGAGTTTAAAACATTGGCTATATAGATGCTCAGTGACCTTAGGGAGAACTTCAACAAAGAGATAGAAAACATAAACACGGAGATAGAAAGAACCGGTCAGAAATGAAGAATGCAATAACTGAAATAAAGAATACATTATAGGGAATCAATAGTAGATTAGATGAAGCGGTAGATCAAACCAGCGATGTAAAAGATAGGGTAGCAAAAAACACCCATTCAGAATAGCAAAAAGAAAAAAGAATTTGAAAAAATCAGGACAGTTTGAGAGGCCTCTGGGACAACATCAAGGGTACCAACATTTACATCATAGGGATACCAGCCATAAGAGAAGAGAGAGAGTAGGCAATTGAAAACCTATTTGAATAAATAATGATGGAAAACTTTCCTAACCTGGCAAAGGAAATAGATATACAATTCCTAGAAGTGCAGAGTCCTAAACAAGATAAACCCAATGAGGTCCATACCAAGATACACAATAATTAAAATGTCAAAGGTTAAAGACAAAAAGAGAATCTTAAAAGCAGTAGAAGAAAAGCAGTTAGTTTCCTACAAGGGATAGAAATATGAATAATAAAATGGCAATAACTCTATAGCCATTAATAATTACTTTAAATGTAAATAGATTAAGTGCTCGATTCAAAAGATAGGGTGGCTGAATGGATAAGAAAACAAGACTCTTTTTGATATTGCTTACAAGAAACTGACTTTAGAATGAAAGACATACACAGCCTGAAAATAAAGGGATGGAAAAAGTTATTTTATAAAAATGGAAACAAACACAAATGCTGGGGGAGCAGTACTTATACCATATGAAACAGACTTAAAACAAAGGCTGTAACAAATCACAAAGAAGGACCCAGTAATCCCACTTCTGAATATTTGTCTCAAGAAACACAAAACACTACTTTAAAGGGACAGGTGCATCCATATGTTCATTGCAGCATTATTTACAATAGCCAAGATGTAGAGGCAACCTCGGTGTTAATCAATGGATGAATGGATAAAAAAGAGGTGGTACATATGTATAATGGAATATTATTCAGTCGCCAAAAGAATGAAATTTTGCCATCTGCAACAACATGGATGGACCTAAAGGGTATTGTGCTGAGAGGAGTAAGTCAGACAGAGAAAGACTAATACCATACGATTTTGCTTATATATGGAATCTGAACAACAAAATAAATGAACAAACAAAACAGAAAGAAACTCATAGATACAGAGAATATTTTGATGGTTGCCAGATGGGAGGGGGTTGGGAGGTAGTATGAAAAAGGAGAGGGATTAAAAAGTACAAATTGGTAGTTACAAAATAGTCATGGCGATGTAAAGTACAGCATAAGGAATATAGTCAATAATGTAATAACTATGTATGATTGCACTAGATTTATCAGGCTGTTCACTTTATAAGTTATATCAATGTCTAATCCCTATGCTGTACACCTGAAAGAAATATAATAGTGTACATCAACTGTAATTGAAAAAAAAATACTTAAAATAATTTGTAAAGACTTTAAAACAGTACCTGGCATATAGCAAGTCCTAAAGAAGTGTTAATTATCGCTAATCTATATCAGTCCATTAATTTTATTTTACAGGGGAAATTTCCCTTTGATAGCAACATTTTAGGAAATACGAAATGATTTAATCAATGGTTTTCAAATTTGATTGTGCATCAGAATCATCTGGAAGGCTTGTTCCAAGTTTCTGACTCAGCAGGTCTGGGGTGGGGTTGAAGGCGAGCAGTGAGAATTTGCATTTCTAACAAGTTCCTGGATCACACTGACATTGCTGACTTGGACCACATTTGGAATCTTTTCAGGCAGCAGGTCAGATCACAGAAGAGCAGAGGAAGCAAGGATGTCAGTGAGTTCTAGTCAACTTTGCAGGAATTCAGAGCTGGCCTCTATGTCAGGCAGTGAACTGGAGGCCACATTTAGAGAGAGCAACCACATGATCCGGAAGGAAGGAATGGCGTAGCTCGGAAGGCACCTTAGACTTTGGGGAAAGGATGTAGGATTCTTATTGCTACCAAACACAGAAAGCAGCTGAGTGACCGTGTTGCACACATCATTACCTGGAATTGAGCACAGCCAGGGAAGAAGTCTGCAAATAACATAGTTCTTCCTGTTAAGTTTTTTTTTTTTTTCCTCACATTCCCCCCATCTCCCAACAACAGCAACAACAAAAAATAGGATGCATCTTACAATTCAGTGTATTGATTTCCCCCCTCCTTAAAAATGGTTATTGTATTGATAGTGGCTTCATAAAATCACTCTTATTTTAGGATTGAAGAAATGTAATAGTAAAGAAAAATTCTTGAAACAAATTTAATCCTTTAGATTCGATTTCATTTACAAAACTTCTTCTTGAGTCCCTTTTAGTTTGTTCTCTCACTTTTATTTGATTACCATTCATTCGTGCCTTCTACAATGGCATTACTTTTTTTTTAAATTAAAGTTCATTGGGGTGACAATGGTTAGTAAAGTTACATAGGTTTCAGGTGTACAATTCTGCAATACATCATTTATGTATCACATTCTGTGTTCACCACCCAGAGTCAGTTCTCTTTCTATCATTATATATTTGATTCCTTTTACCCTCATCTACGACTCCCTCCCCCTCTTACCTTCTGGTAACCACTAAACTATTGCCTATGTCTCTGAGTTTTTGTTTATTTGTACTTTTTTTTTTTTTTCAATAGAAGACGAACATAATTTATTAACACGGTTCTGGTTACTCTGAGAAGGAAGAGTGGTAATGTGCCAGGAGCTGAGAAGATCAGACTTTCTGTGGGAATTTCCTATAGGATCCCCATAAGAATAGTTTCCGGGGATTATAAACCATCAACGCTGCTGGGTTATTTTTTTGGTTTTTTTTTGAGGGCAGTGTCACTGGCCTTCACATGTGGGACCTGAATCGGAGCCGCTGATGTCCCAAGCCAGCTCTTAACCACCGCGCCACTTGGCCGGCCCAGATGCTGCTGGTTTTGAGGCAGGATAGGTAGCCTAGGAAATCGACAACACCCTCCAGGATACAATGCGTCACACCTTACTGGTTACACAGGTAGCTAGTGACTGTATCCAGCACCTGCATTTGGAGAAGAACAAGAACCAATTTCATCCAGCAAGGCTAATCCCTTTGACCCCGACATGACCTTTAGCTAATTTTAATGTCATTATAATCTCATTTACATTTTTTTTTTTTTGATTGCTGTGTCACCGGCCCTCATATGTGGGACCCAAACCGGGGCCGCTGGCTTCCCAAGCCAGCGCTTAACCACCGCGCCACTCTGCCGGCCCTCATTTACATTTTGATTACTAACTATTTGTACTTTTCTTAACAGTGACTTTTCTTTAGTTTGGAGCAGGAACAGTGCTCTAAACGCTACAAGGTTGAATTGACCCTCACATTCTTTATTTGATGCCATTTAAAGTCACAAAAGTAACAAGATAAGGAAAGTTTGTATAACTGGAACAATTTGTTAGGATTGAAGTATGAAGCAGAAATATCATCATGTCTTTTCATATCAGCATTAATGTTGCAAGGTTGAAAAGAACAGAGGCTTATTGGGGTTTCAAAATTGAATAAATATGGGAGGCAGAGAGGAAATTTGTTTATGCCACTCTAAGTGTCATTTATACAAATGATCTCGTACACATGAGAAATGCTGTTAGATCCACAGATAGCATATTTCCATAGGTATTTTTCTAAACCTACTGGCAATATATTTGATAAATATCTTTTAATATTAAGGAGCTTCAGATATCTGTTCCGGGTGGCACAAGGCCCCTCTGTTCATGTTTTCTTCTTGCTTTTAATATCGGATCCCTCTAATGTAACAGAAACAAAAACATTAATACACCAAGGAAAATAGCAACCTATGTCTTGGAGCCACTTATTGAATTTGATGACATTAATGCTGGAAAAATATTACTTGAATAAGTGTTAGTGAAATAGTAACATTTTTGCATTAAATGATATACCATAATACAAACATGGTTTATCATCTTCTATCTATCTATCTATCATCTATCAACTCTTGCCAAAATTTATGTCTTCTTTCAACTCTCCTTTTGTGTAGTGGTGGTAGTAGGAAGATGCTGTGGTAGAAATATTCCCCATGCACCAATGAACTATATTTATACTTTTCAAAGCAATAGTAAAAATAGTATTGCTTTTTTGTTGTTGTTGTTGTTGAGGGATTTCTTTGCAGTATACTTAGAGGTTTTAGAACTTGGTAAGATTAAGCTTTTTCAGTGATTTTGAAATGACATTTGTACTGTTGGCATTATCAAACAATGCAGAGACCACAAAATGCTGTTCCTTAATGCCTCATTAACACTCCTGGAAAAGACTTTGAGAACACAAAAAGTTCTGTGTAAGTAGATGTGAAATGGCAATAGAAAGTTGGCATGGAAGTTTCATAATTAAAATGTGGAAGGATTTGTTGATGTTCTGCAATGAATCTCAAAATTTCTTGCTAGGTTTACTGCTGTTTCTAAACTATGTCCAAAGATTTCATAGTGGTATTTCTCTGGTTGCATGGCAAGTTGGGATAACTCTCTCTGTCCTTATTGTATCAGAGTAATAGGCAAACAATTAGATCCAAGTTCCTTTTCCAGATCTGTCACTTTATTGGTTATGAACTATGCCCCGCTAGTAATGGAGACCTAACTTCAGCAGCTTGAAAGGTTTTTTTTTTTTTTTAAGATTTTATTGGGGAATTGGGGGAGGGGAACAGACAAGTTGCTGTCCTTTTGTCTTTCAATCTAGTTGTGGAGGACATTGCTTCACTGGCCCATGTTGGTATCACCATTGCGCTCTTCTCGGGTGAGGCAGATGGGTCGCTTGCCTCTGGATGTCTGCTCACAGCGGCTCTTGGCAGCTCATGCTGGCTGCCGGCCACTCACTGTAGCCTATGGCTGCCCACTGCAGCAGGACCTGCAGCCTACACCATTGCCGGAGCTCGCACAGCCCAGCTCCAGGTGGAGCTGTTGTTAGCTGTGGAGAGCAATGTCACTGGCCCTCATATGTGGGATTTGAACCAGGGCCACTGGCATCCCAAGCCAGCTCTTAACCACCGCACCACTCAGCTGGCTTGAAAGTTTTTTTTTTTTTTTTTCATGTAAAGACAAGTCTAAAGAAGGTAGTTTGCTGGTGTTGAATTCGTGGTCAATAATTTCTTTGTTAAAGTCTCTGCAGTTCTTTAGGTCTTTCCCTCTTGGTCTCAAGGTGGTTGCTGGCACTTCAACTATCACTTCCTTACTTTTCAGTTAACAGGAAAGAAGAAGGTCAGGACTATAAAAAGGGATTTCTCAAAAGCTTCACTAAGAGCTTTTGCTTTTATTTCATAGGCCATCACGATCTTCAAAGGAGATTGGGAAATAAAATTTTTCAGCTGGACATAACCCAGGGTTCCGTTACTAAGGAAAAAGTTGGCAGATACTCTCTGCCATCTTGGCTGATGCCAAAGGTGGTCCCTGAGTCCTTAGGAAAGCATTTGAGATTCTCTATATTCTAGCCCAATCTCTTCCCAGAACACTACACATCAGCTCCACTGCTCAGGCGTCTCTGCCTTTGTTTATGTTATCACTGTTTTAGTTTGGCTGCACCAGAAGAAGACCCTAAGACAAGGATTTGAGTGCAAGTGGTTTGTTTGGGAGTCACAGTAGGGGAGTCAGGGAGTAAAAAGAAAGGGGGGCAGCTAATAAAGTTTGTGTTATTAGGTTGGGAAGCACAACAGACAGTTGGAGCTTGATTGTGTGGGGACACATTGTGGAGTTATCAAAGGTCAAGGAGCTGATGCATTTGTACGTTAACTATTGTCAGCCATAGGCTGAGGGCTGTTCCCTGGCTGTGTGAATCCCTTAGCCCTTCAGATCTGCCATGCCCAGGCAGAGGAGCCTTCCCTGACTTCTGAGAAAGCCCTCAAGCCAAGAGACTCAGGTCCTGGCAGTAGGAAGTCAGCTAGTGGTTAGGGCCAAGAGGTGTGGGTGGGCACCTACTACCTCAGCTCCAGACACTCTGCTTGTGAGTCTTCTTTATTTCTGTTGGTCTGAGGAATACTCGCTGATTTTCATAACCCTATGCGGAGTTTCTTCTTTGATAGCTTAGTTTCCTGCCACTGCATGACAAATTACCATGAGTTTAGTGGCTTAAAACTGCACTCATTTATTAGCTCCCAGTCTGTAGTTTTGTAGAAGCCTGGGTGGGCTCAGCTTGGTTCTATGTTCAGGGTATCACAAGGATGAAATCAGGTTTTCCAGGCTCTTCTTAGCTGAGGCTCTGGGAAAGAATCTATTCCAGGGTCATTCAGGTTGTTGGCAGAATTTATTTCCTTGTGGTTGTTGGACTGAGTTCCTCATGTTCTTGCTGAGTGTTCGGTGGGGACTGCCCTTGGGCTTCTAGAGGCTGCCCACCTTCCTTCGTATTGGCCCCCTCCATCTTTAAGACAGAGATAATACATTGCACCCCTCTCATGCTTAGAATATCTCTGACCTTCTCTCCTGCCACCAGCCAGAGACCTGTTTTTAGGGACTCATATGATTTGTTCTGGCTCATCTGGATAATCTCCCTATCTCAGGATCAACTGTTCCATATAGCATAACCTATCATGGCAGCAATATCTCATTATATTGATTGGTTCTAGGGATTAGGACATAGAGTTTTAGGCAGGGTCATTTTCAGAATTCTGCCTGCCACACTGATAAAAGCTCTTTCCTATGAAACCTCCTTTTCTACCTTTCTCTGCTCCCTTTGCTGTCACATCCCAAGTTCCCATTGTACTCTGCTCTTTTATCAGAGCATATAGAGCTCATTATTGCACTAATTATTATTCTGGAAAGCAAGCTTTGGGATCATGCAGTAAGGGTTCGAATATGATCTTCTGCCTTAAGACTTAAGAGTTAACTGCTAACCTTTCCAAATTTTAATTTTTCTTAACAGTAAAATGACCTTGCTGGATTGTTGTGAAATTGAAAGGAGATATTGTATGTGATTTATTTATTTATTTATTTATTTATTTATTGATTGATTGATTGAGTGCAGTGTCACTGGCCCTCACATGTGGGATCCGAACCGGGGCCGCTGGCTTCCAAAGCCAGCGCTTAACCACAGCCCTTGTGTGTGATTTAGAACATACTTTGTTAAATATCAAACAATACACCAAAGGTACAGGGTGTGTTTGATGTACTCAGTTGTTGATAAAAGCAGAGGAGTGAAAAGGTAACTGTGGTTTGTTAATGATTCTCACGCAGCCATTGGTTTTAGCTACATTTTTAGTTGTGAGGAGTTGGTTCTAAGCCATCAACTTGCTATAACTGATTTTGTTAATGAGGAGACATTTGTTTGCAGGCTGGGATTATGAAGATCGAACAATGATACATAAATTCACGTATTCTCAATTGATCAAAAGCTGTTGATAGTATAAAGGCAACAGAAGATACAACAAAGAGGGTGGAGCTTATACAAGTTAAGGAATAAAGGTATTATTTTTCATAACGAGTGAAGGATTAAAATTAGGAACATGATTTAATGTTAGGGGATTTAGAAGATTGTACATGGGATATATGACCTAGAGTAACTTATTGACAGGTTGGAGAGACTTGTTTTAAAGGGACTTAAACAAAGATGCTAATACTGGTGGAAGTGGTTACTACATACATTAGGATCCTTGGTCTACCTCATTCAGTGGTTTGACAAGACTGTCAGATTAATTTAGTCAAACTGCCTGTCAGTTAGATTCATTTTAATGAATGATTCTCACCATTAAAATAATTCTCTATTAGTTGAGAATATATTCAATAGTAGCATGTTATTAAATCAACTCTTCAATTAACACTAAATGGTGGAAACAATTTCGTGTCGTAATTCAGGCCAGGACTTTCTTGTTCAAAAACATCATAATTAGATCATTCCCTTGTCATAATATTTTTTCCAGTTTTCAGTGGATGAGCTTCATAGTCCATCTGGAAAATTCAGGCACAGTTTCCTGTGCAGCAGCACAGACACATACCCACCAAAGCACTTCATTGATTTGTGGGATTATTTCTAAACAGAAATTCTGAGAGGCAGTGTGATGGGCTTGCCAGATTTTAAAACTATACTCAGTTTATTTCTCTCCTGAGGGCTTTAGGTACTCACATTGTAGGCTGCTGAAGGGACATGCAACAGATCCTTTTCTGCAAATCATTTTATTTGGAGCACTATAATTGTGAAAGATATTTTGGTATGAAAAGCACTCAGCTATTCAGGGATACCATATTTTACTTTTTTAAGTGAATAGTATTTTTTGAAACACAGAAGATGAATACAATTTTCCTCAAGGGAAGCTCATGAAGAACGAATGTGGTCGGTCCCTCACATTTACTGAATAAGACAAGAGGTTTTTTTTTGTGTTTTTTTTTTTGTTTTTAGTGTCACTCGCCCTCATATGTGGGACCGAACCGGGGCCGCTGGCCTCCCAAGCCAGCGCCCAACCACTGCAACACTGGGCCGGCCCCAAAACAAGAGCTTTTAAAAAAGTTACAGATAATGCCTTATAATGAGGATGCTTTTCCTGTTTTTGTTACATTGAAACTTTAGTTTTTCAGCTCTAATTGGGATTTTCAGCCATTTGGAGTTAATTTCTCAAGTCCTTGTTGAGTGATGCCTCCCATTCACTAATAAGTGATGTGGAAGTAACTCATCCCACACATTGAATAGAACTTTTTGTTTTCCCTTCATTGTAGTCTGTGTTTAATAGTTGAATCAGAATTTTTTTTTTTGAAGTAAGGTGTTATCAAAAGTATGGGTTTAATTTATTCTCAGTTGAAATTTTACAGAAGGGAAGATCATTTGTAAGAACTATGATGGACTAATTCATATTCTTTCTTTTTCAAGTGCCTCATGAGATCAGCTGATTATATTTCTTTATATTCCTTAGGTCATAGTACACACCAATATCATGAATCCATGCAATCCTTGTCTTCAGTTTTATTGTTTTTTAAAATGATTCATTTTATCCTCAGCCTATCTTCAAATGCATTCATTCTTACGCACAAGCCTCCATTGCATTTATTTAGATGTTTGTATATGCTTTTGAAAATGTAGTGTTTGTTATCTACAATTAATCTACAGTATTGTTGCAAGTTTCACTCAACATTAATATTGAGCTCTATCCATGTTGCTATATATTACTTCCGACTACTGCATACTATCTCATTGTGCACATTTTATTTATTTGAAATTAATGGACTTTCTTTGAACACTTTCCCATTGCAAATAATACTACAATAAATGTTATCATTCATGGACCTGTGTATTTATTCCACAGAATAACCACATATGAACTCTCTCCAGTCCTACTTAATATTAAATTCATATTGCCCTATTTTTTTCCATTTTCATTTTGCTTGGAGTAAATTCGTTTTTTCAATTATTTATTTGTTTGACTGTCCTTTTTAGTGCATTGAAATTTTTGTTTGCAGCCTCAACTTGAATTATATTTTTTTCTTCTCTCTCTCTGCACTCACACTTTCCTACCTAGCAAGTTTTCATATACCTCCAGGTCTTAAGTTGAGTTTTCTGAGTCTCACTCTGATAATCAGTATCCCTGGACCATGGACATAGAACTAAGGTCCTGGTTGGGAAGCTGATTTTGCATCTTTCTGTTTCTTGAGTATGCAGACATCCTCAGGCAGTGTCTCAGCTTATATTATTTCAGCTTCCTTTCAGAGGGCTGGGAGCCCCATTCCTGTTCTGGTTTTAAACAGTCAGCCTGGCTTAGAGCCTTCTGTCATCTTGGGTACTTTGGCTCTCCACAATTAATCATACTGGTCTTGACTGGCTGCATATCATCCTTGTTACACAGCATTTCCACCAGAAGTACATCGTTATGAATTTTTAAACTTTTTCTTTTATCTAACTTATTTTTACTTGAGTAGTTGACATACCATTAAAAATATACACATGTTGCTGGTCCTTGAAGCTCTGGGTCTTTATTCGAGATTTTTTTACAAAGTGAAATTTTTATTTTTAGATACACTTGGTCTAAATGCCATGGAATTCAGAACTGGGCTGAAAGGTCCTGAAAATGTGTTTAATTCATATGCTTTGCTACTGCAAAAACGTGATCTTTGTTCTTTGCCCACGTCTTCAGAGAATAATAGCCCATCTTGCAGGCACTCTGGTATCAGATCTGTTCACTGCTCTAGTCTGACAGGATTGAAGTACTAGTTAAATGACTTTTTGAATTCAAGAAATAGAAATGTGCATGTGTCTCTTAAGTTTTAAGTCAGGAAGTCAAATATACCCCTCTTAGTAATGCTATTCACCACAATATTTTGGATATGACTATACTGTAATCATACTGTAATTCCCTGATCAACAAAACCCTCATCTGAGCTCCCTCACTGATTCATCAGTAAGTGAGTAGATTCCTCCTTTATTGAAGAGAAGCCAGCACCCTGGCAGCTGTTTTCACATCTTTTCAGGGAGAGCTTCTTTCAGTTTATTACAAATATGTACCTTTCTTCTCTTTCTCCCAGGATTCAAAAAATCTTAATGTCAATCTTTGGAAACATTTTTGAAGGGAGGGGAGGGGTCTCCAAAAATGAGATTTGAAAATAATCATTGAGATCTAAACATCTCTGTCTCCTTTTCAAAAACTTAAAAGTTCAGGGTTGGCATTTGTTCCAGCATACGTGTGTGTGTGTGTGTGTGTGTGTGTGTGTGTGTGTGTGTGTGTGTTTTAAAGCTTTCTGATGACAACTCTCTATTTTAAGTGTATAATTTGGATTGTGTAACCACCACTACCATCATAATAATATAGTTCCCACTTTAAGTGGATGGGCTGAAAATTAGCTTATACTAAATGTTTATTGCATCAAGTGGAAAAAACATCACTTCACCAAAGATAATCTTTAGTCTTAAAGGTATTTTGGAGCTACGCAGAGAAACATGCACCCCTTTAAAATTATTGGCCAAGCTTATAACTGAATTGACTTATTGGGCAATTTAGTCAATTGTCAGTTAGTGCCAAAGTGACCAGTTGGTTTGTTCTATTCCTAAACATATGAGCCAAATTGGTTGTCTGACTCAGGTAAACAAATAAATATGTAAAATAGTATCTACCGTTATCACATTTATATTTTATTGTAAAATTTTTTTTAGCTGAGCTATTCTGCCACCTGTTGGCAGCTCAGCAACAGCTCAGCTCGGGCTGAGCATTGAACTGCTGTTGCTCAGAGCTCAGCTCGTACTCTTGAGCGAGCTCTTAACCAACTGAGCCACTCGGTTGGCCCCTCATATTTATATTTTAAATTAGCAAAAAGTTATTCTAGAACATGAAGCAAAATGACAACTTTTATATGAAACTTGGCATTCTAAATGCTTCTTTTTTCTGGAAACCTTGAAATTTATGAGGAAATCAAAGTCATACGAGTGAATTTCCTGGCAGTTCCTATAATACTTATGGAGGGAATGACTCCAAAGGACTATGTCTGGCACATTTTAAGTTGTCTTCAATAACAAAACAACCAAATCCATCAATTAGTAGTTTTAAAGCTATCTATACTATGTTCGAAAACATATTATGCACAGTATGACAATTCCTTCCTGCCCTGGGTTGGCTAGGAGCCAGTGGCCATCCCTCACACTTGATTCTCAAGGGCAGAGAACCTTTCTATTTATCCAGTAATCTGACCCCCAAACATTTGGCCCAATGTCAGACTTCGTTAGTAATGACTAAAACTTTAGTTCCTTCTTTTAAATTGTTCCCAAGAAGAAAAGCAAAGCTAGTCAAGGTGTCTGTCTGCACAGAGATGTGTCATGATGAGAGCTGTGCTTAGTCTTGGAAGAGAAGGAGAAGTGTGTCAGGGAAAGCTCTGAGAAGTCATATCAGCTCACGGAGTTACTTGTCTACTAACCTTGTCAACAAAAGGAAAGCTGAGAAACTTAGCCTAGAAAGGTGTTGATTTGTGATCTGCACACTCTCATATAATTTCTTTTTAATTCTGTCAGGATAAATGAGAAGAAAATATTACATGCTGAAACTGTGTTTCCTTTTTTAAGAAAAGGTGATATATATATATATATATATATATATATATATATATATATATGTGTGTGTGTGTGTGTTTGATGAAGTATGAACATATGTTGGTTCTCTTGCTAAGAATTGGTGTTAATTAATGTTATCTTTACATCTTATTAATGGATATGATGAGTTTTTTTGGTCAGTCTTTCTAATAATTCACCTCACAGAAAACAAAATAAAGATACTACAGAGAACTTCAATATGACCTTAGAAAGAAGTGCAAATTTCTGTTTTGATATATTTCAAGGTATCATTGAACAGAACACTTACTAGCAGTGGTTCATATTCATGGACAAATTGCTATTCAGTTTGTTTTACCATTCATTTAGCAACTTGACATACAAGGTCTGACATTTAAGTTCTTGATCTCATCCTAGAAAAAGTGCTACATACCTCATGTTGAATATCACCATAGCCGCCTTCGAAATACTCCTCTTGGGAAGCTATGCACCAATTCCAGCACCTAGTCCACCTTTCAAAGCAATTTTGGATCTCTTTTTCTGGAATGGCCATCAGAGCTGTTGCTGTATTACCCTTGATGCCCTGAATGTCATCCAAATGCCTTCCTTTCAATATTTCCTTTATCTTCAGGTAAAGAAAGAAGTCATTGCGAGCCAGATCAGGTGAATAGAGAGGGTGCTCCAATGCAATTATTTGTTTACTGGCTAAAAACTCCCTCACAGACAGTGCCTTGTGAGCTGGTACATTGTTGTAATGCAAGAGCCACGAATTGTCAAAAAGTTCAGGTTGTCTAACTTTTTTTTTTTTTTTTTTAAGATTTTATTGGGGAATTAGGGGAGGGAAACAGCTCTGGGGAATTGGGGAAGGGGAACAGACAAGCCGCCGTCTTTTTTTTGTTGTTGTTGTTGTTCTTCAGTCCAGTTGCAGAGGATGTTGCTTCACTGTTGGTATTGTCATTGCGCTCTTCCTGGATGAGGCAGATCGGTCGCCGGCCTCTGGATGGTCGCTCACCGCGGCTATTGGCAGCTCACGCTGACTGCCAGCCTCTCACTGTAGCCTTGGCAGCCCACTGCAGCAGGGGCTGCAGCCTACTCCATCACGGGGGCTCGCACAGCCCAGCTCCAGGTGGAGCTGTTGTTAGCTGTAGAGGGCAGTGTCACTGGCTTTCATATGTGGGATCCGAACCGGGGTCACTGGTGTCCCAGGCCCGCTCTTAACCAATGCGCCACTTGGCAGGCCCAGGTTGTCTAACTTTTTGACGCAGCCTTTTCAGCACTTCCAGATAGTAAACTTGATTAACTGTTTGTCCAGTTGTTACAAATTCATGATGTATAACCCCCCAGATAGCAAAACAGGTTAGCAACATCATTTCAACAAGTTCGTGAACTTAATTGTCAGAACTCTATACCTAAAAATGGGACTGCTGGATCATGTGATAATTCTATTTTTAATTTTTTGAGGAACCTCATATTCTTTTACATATTGGCTGCACCATTTCACAATCCAGCAAGCAGTGCACAAGACACATTGGGTTCTATATTTTCTACATCCTCACCAACACTTTCTATTTTTTTTATTTTATAGCAGCTATCCTAATAGGTGTGGGGTAATATATCATTGTAGTTTTGATTTTCATTTCTCTGATGATTAATGATGTTGAATATCTTTTCATATGCTTTTTGGCCACTTGTATATTATCTTTGGAGAATGTCTATTCAAATCCTTTGCCCATTTTTTAAGTCAGATTACTAGATTTTTTTGCTTTTGATTGTAAGAGTTATTTACATATTCTGGATATTAACACCTTATCAGATATACTATTTGCAAATATTTTCTCCCAATCCATACATTGCCTTTTCACTCTGTTGCTTGTGTCCTTTGATGCACAAAAATTTTTAAGTTTGATGTAGTCATATTTGTCTATTTTAACTTTTGTTGCCTATGCTTTTGGTATCATATTTAAGAAATTATTGCTAAGTCCAATGTCACGAAGCTTCACCCTTATGTTTTCTTTTAACTACTTATGTAGTTTTAACTTAAGGAGCTAAATTGTCAAGCTCAGTAATTTTTTTTTTTTTTGGTGTGGGGGGCAAGGAGTGTAATTCTAACCACAATTTGTGGCACTGGATGAAATAAAAGAAAACATTTATTTGAGACAGTAGTCTGAAAAAAGACTCAGTTATAAAATTTGCCCATTGTTGAGGAACATTATAACATCAATGAACTATTTCAGGTTCTTCTTTATAATGAAAACACAATCTCTTTTTTTTTTAAAAAAAATTCCTTTTGTTGAAAATATCTTTTAAAATTAGACATAAATTTTGAGATATTGTGTGTTTCAAGCAAGGAAGACAGATTTTATTTTTTATTAAAATATAAAACATCCCCTATATATAAAATGCCTGGCTTTGAGATTTTATTCTGTTTAATTCTGGCCAAGTTAGAATTGCTAAAATTTCAAATGTGGAATATGGTACAATTGAAAAGATACAATCAGTGATCTCAGAACCAGCAATTCCCTGAGAAAAGGATTGGCTATTTGGCAATTAAGAGATGACATTTTGAAGTTTAACATTTGCCTATAATTCTGGAAAAACCAAGAAACCACCGATTAAAGAGCTTCAGATTTAACAAATATGGCTTTATGCTCAGTCTCTCTCCAAGCAAAACGTAAGTTCCAGGGTCCAAAGATTTGGCTTACAACAAGCTATTTTCAGAACAAAATGAAACAGAAATTTAATTCTGAATATATGATGGGATGAGACTGCAGGTGATTTTCTAAAATGTGCTTGCTTAAATTCTATGAAATATACCTAAAATAAATGGCTAGACATAGTCTCTCCACCCTGTGAACACAGAAATCAAAGAAACACTCTTGTTTTTTTGCCCTAAAATGATGTTGCTTCATAAAATAACCAATTTTGCAAAAAGAAACCTTTTTGTGTGCAATGCACAACTTTTGATAATATTTTGGCTTCCAAAATAGATTTTCAAAGAGAATGCACTCATGTATGAGTAACGCTGGGTATTGTGGTCCAGTTTTTTCCTTGGCATTTTGGTGGATGCAGCAGTCTTTTGTGAGTTTGGTTAACATGAGAGAATGGTGTCAGTTCCTCAGAGAATGATGAACTCTGGGTATACTGACAAAAAAAAATAATTTTAGTCTTTAGAAGCTAGACTGCACCAAAGGTATGCTGCTCTGGGGAAGTCTCTAAAGGACCAGCTCATCATACCAGGTGGCTCTGTAAATGTTGCATGGCTATGATTTGCTGGCCATGTGACTATGAAGGACTGGCTTCCTTAGCACAACTGGGGTGTCCTCGTTGACCCTTTCTAGCCAGTCCGATCATGGTGGGAGGAGGGTCTTATTATTTGGCAACTTCCTTCTGGTTAAAGCAAAGTAGAATTCAGTCTTGATCCAACTTTATGGAATAATTCCACCGTCCTATATATATGGTTTTACTTTTCCTTTTGCCTCTTTCTGATCTTACTTTCAGAGATGAGGCACATACTATCTATATTTTAACTTGGCAAGTACTTGCTAAGTATTACCAACTTCTACCTTAACAGTTTATGTAATATCACAAGAGACAGATATGAATTACCTCTGGTATTTTGTTATATACAAAATGGCATATATAAAGCTACTACTTTAGGAAACACATCACTCATTAGTCATTCATCATGCCTAAATATAGGTCCATTCTTCATGAAGTGTCACAAATCCCTTTCCTTCTATGTCTAACAGTGTCTGCATAGACCAGATCCTCACTGGCCCATGGACTATTGCAGCAATCATCATATTATTTTAAAAATGCATTTTGTGCAGTCATAGAGGTTTGGACTGGGAATCAGGAGACACAGGCCACGAATAAACATAAACATGGACAAGTCAGTCACCTATTTGGATCTTAGTTTTTTTAAATACAAAAAGATGAGGAGAGACTAAAATATTTACAGGAGCCGCACCAAAAGGTAATTGCTTCATCAATCCTTTAGCCCCACTTCCTCCCTAAAGTCTCCAGTGGCTTTTCACTTTTTACAGAAGCTTTAGGACTTTTGGCCATTATATTGTGGGCAAGCCTATTTGATCTCATTTTACTGATGGTTCTGTACACATGGTTTGCATTGATGGCTTGTCCCCTTTTTCCTCTGCTGCCCTCCCCACCTCCTGCCTCCTTTGTGCTTCTCGCGCTTCTGTCTCTGAGTCAGGCTCGGTAGCTGTAACGCCATCCCTGATCATCTCCCAGCAGCCACAGTGATTTGTCTTTTTGAGTTCTCATTTGGCCTATATATGTGTTCTGGGAAAACCTTATAGTCTGCAAAATTATGCACTAAAAGTACCAGAACTCATGGGGAAAACAGATTTGGGGCGGATCACTCAAAACCTATGCTACTTTGTAACCTAAAGCATTAGTGAAAACAAGAATAGTCCTAGTAGTAGTTTTAATAGAGTTTCAAAAGATCTTTTAAATTCTTAAAAAAATGAGAAATACTACAGTAAATGTTGGATTTTACCTTAAAAAAAGAAAGGTACTTTAATGATGGGGGAGCTGAGGGACGACATAAGGCAAGGCTGAGACTTCTGGGTTAAGGAAACAAGAACAAAATGTACAAAGATCTGGGAGGACGTGTAATAAGCCCTTCTAGGACAGAATACATGGCTAAGAGGGTCAAGGGGAAGGACATGGGGCAAAAGTACAGTGGCTGACTGTGCTCAGCTGTATTAGTGCTGTGTGAGTTCATCTGCTCAATTTTGATGGCACAATTATTAATGGGCTAAAAATATCACGTGGCATCCGATTCAACTTACCCATGTATGCTGACATCATTCCTTCATTTACAGATCCCATGTAAGCATTGCAGTAACGGACATTATACCAACACAAATGATTCTCTTCGTTTGTTTTGGGTATTTTATTTGTCACCAATAGATATTTTAATGATTTTAATAATAATGAAAAAGGACTAAGGCATATGAAGGATTTCCCTGGGTGCTCAGCTTGCTAATTTGTCTTCTTTCCAAATCACTTCTGAGAACAAGAACTTTCAGGATGGAAATCTCTTTTACTCTCTTGTAAATTCCTTGGAGAGGGCAGTGAAGGACTGTTTGGATTCCCTGAGGCACTGTGTTTTGACTTAGAGGGTGCTCAGTATGTCCTTGATTAATGACTCATTGCCCAAAACACAAGTGTAATTAGAAGTAAATATTTAAACCTTATTTTTGCACTGTAGTTGTCTCTAAACCATCATTCTAAATATTTCTCTTATGAGTCCTGGATAAAATTCTAGGAGTGAATGAACAAGGTTTGCATTCTGCCAATCATGGAAGCAGAAACTATACATTACATCTTATTGAAGTCTTTATTGTTCTGATTAGAAATGAAAGGCAGCTCCTGAGGGAGGCTGCCCATGGTATTACACCCATGCCTCTCCTGCCACTGTGGACCTATAGGAGAAAACACACTAAACATTTCTTCAGTTCTACCCTAAGAAAATTAAACGTGTTGATCACAAAGGAATGAAGTAGTAGCTTTTTAGAACAGTGTCTCTATTCCACATATATGTGTGTTGTCAAGCTCGCTGCCAGTGCTTAAATTAATTAACAGGCGTATGGCGTTTGTGTGGGTAACTTCAGTGAATGCGTGCCAGTGTCATCATGCATTTGCACGTGGCGCAAAATCCTCTGCTGAAATGTTCTGTATGTTGCTAACACTGTATTACTCTGAAAATAATCAGAATAAGAAAATGCATTTTCTCTCTCCCTTTTCTAACAGAATGCTGACAAAATGGTCCCTTAAAGTCTCTCACAAACTATGTGTAACTCAACATCTTCTAAGTGGAGAGAAAGGAGAAAGCAGGACACATTCTTTTTTTTTTTCTTTTATACTGGATTAAAAAACTATGGTACGTTTATATAATAAGGTATTCCTTGGCCATAAAGAAGAATGAAATCTTACCATTTGTGATGATAAGGACACATTCTTTTAGAATCTGTGGTTTTTCTGGTGTTTCTCAGACACCACTGTGGACAAAGAGAATTTGATGTCAGGATAGATTAAATTGTTGGCTTGTCCCCCAGGGAAAGGGATATTGCTGTAGGAAGAATAAAAGTCACTATATGGGGCATAGGCTCCCAAGAGGCACCTTCGATGATCAGGGATACTAATAAAAGGTGACCCATTATTTTTAAAGTGGGTCTCATGGTAAAAGAGAGCAACTGAAGGGGGTTATATAGCTCCAGGAATCTTTGGGTTATGGAGCGTGGAACCTCAGAGTTCCAACTATTTACTCTGTTTTACTGAGGCAATTAGCCACCAGCAGGCAGCACCTTTTATCTGCAAGATGTGACTGAAAATGTGACACTAATGATACAGATACTGAAAGTTGGAATTCAAGACTGAGTGCTTGAGATCTCAGTTGTTAGTAATGTTAGTAGTGGGTTCTCAGGAGAATGAATTTCAAAACCTATTAACTCTATGGTCATTTCTCATTTAAAAATATTAGGGAAGTTAATTCCTTTTATTGGGCTGTTTTATCTCTTGTGCTTTATAAATTTTAGGAAGTATTATTTCTTTAGATTGAAAATAATATGACATGTGTCTGTGTAGCTTCTATTCCAAGTGCTTGTTTCTGTTTGGTGACAGTATAGAAAAACCATGACTCAGTAGTCATTGTGCTTCAGAATCCCTTGGGGAGACTTAAAAAATACAGATGTCATGACCTTACACTCCAAAATTCTGAAACAATTGGTTTGTAATGGGGCTGAGCAGCTGCATTTTTAAAAACTCTTGAGGTTCTAAGGTGTAGTGAGGACTGAGGATTAATTGATGTAAAGCACACATGTAAAGGTAGCATGTTAAAAGGACAGCACCTATTACAAGGAGTTGTTCAATGAATAGCAGTGATGATGATGGTGGTGGTGATGATGATGATGATGATGATGGTGGTGCAGGAGGAAGAGGAAATGGAGGAGAAACACATATGATTCTGTCTTGGGAATAATTGTGATCTCAACAGGATATTAAATTACTCAGAAGTTAGCACTTCAGCTATGAAAGGCATCACCTTAAAAAAAAATGATTTTTAATTAACCGTTTGATCTTTTTCCTTCCCTGGAGTAATTCCCTGTTATAATTGTTTTTGTGTTTCACATAGTATAATGTTAGAAAAATGACAGCTATTGGACATTCTCTTTCTGAACTGTACAGACAAAATAAACCCATCTGTCTCTTCAGCAGTAGATAACTAGCTAAGGTGTTCTTCTATCTGTGATAGCACAAAGAAGCCAGAGATATTCTTAATACTGTCTTTGGAAACACTAATTTTCTAGACCTACTCTTATGTATTTGCTATTAAGCAATTTTACCCCTACTGCAAATATAAAACTAGAATATCTACTAAACAATGTCAGGGTAGATGCACTTAAGTTTTTGCTGTACCCCATCACCCCCATGTTCTTATTCTTGGAAGTCATTGAAATATAAGAGACTTGAATATTAGATGTAAGCTTTTCATTATGAGTATGACTATTGAGGAAAGCAAAAAAAGATTGTATCTGCAATTTTTTTGCAAGCTACCTCTTGTGAGAGGATCTCATCCCCCAGCTTTATTAAGATATAATTCACATACAATATTGTATAAGTTGAAGATGTACAATGTGTTGATTTGATATACTTATATATTGCAAAATGACTACTATCATAGCATGAGCTAACATCTCCATCATGTCACATAATTACCGTTTCTTTTGTGAGGTGAGAACATTTAAGATCCACTCTCAGCAATTTCATGTATATATAAACAGTATTATTAACTGTAATTGCCATGCTGCACATTGGACTCCCACAACTTATTCATTTTATAACTGAAAGTTTATACCCTTTGACCGACATCTCCCCATTCTCCCTACCTCCCCAACCCCTAGCAACCACTTCTCTACTCTGTTTCTATGAGTTCGGCTTTTTAAGATTCCACATATAAGTGAGATCATACGGTATCTGTCTTTCTGTGTTTGACTTGTTTCAGTTAACATAATGCCCTCAAAGTCCATCCTTGCTGTCACAAACGGCAGGATTTCCATCTTTATTATGGCTGAATAATATTCCATTATATATATTATTATCCATTTGTCCATTGACACAGATAGGCTGTTTCCATATCTTGGCTATTGTGAATAATGCTGCAATGAACATGGGAGTACAGATATCTCTTCAAGATCCTGCTTTCATTTCTTTTGGATATATACTCAGAAGTGGAATTGCTGGGTCATATGGTAGTTCTATTTTTAATTTTTTGAGGTACCCCCATACTGTTTTCCATAGGGGCTGCATCAGATTACATTCCCACCAACAGTGCACAAGGGTTTCTTTTCTCCTCATCCTCTCCAACACTTACCTCTTGTCTTTTTGATAATAGCCATCCTAATGGGTATGAGGTAGGTATCTCATTGTGGTTTTGATTTGCATTTCCCTGAGGATAGTGATGTTGAGCACATTTCTATGTACCTATCGGCCATCTATATGTCTTCTTTGGGAAAATGTCTATTCAGAGCCTTTGCCTGTTTTAATGGATTTTTTTTTGTTTTTGTTTTGCTATTGAGTTCTTTATATAGTTTAGATTTTAACCCCTAATCAGATATATGGTTTTCAAATACTTTCTCCCATTCAGTAGTTTGCCCTTTTATTTTCTTGATGGGTTCCTTTGCTGTGAAGAAGCTTTTTAGTTTGATGTAGTCCCACTTGTTTATTTTGCTTTTGTTGCCTTTGCTGTTGGTGTCAGATCCAAAAACTCATCACCAAGACCAATGTTAAAAAACTGACCATGTGTGTTCTTCTAGAGTTTTATGGATTCAGGTCTTACATTCAAGTCTTTAATGCATTTTGAGTTTATTTTTGTATATGGTATAAGATAGTGGCTCAGTTTCATTCTTTTGCATCTGGCTGTCCAGTTTCTTGTTGTTGTTGTTTTTTAATTGAAGTTTATTGGGGTAACAATTATTAGTAAAGTTACATGGGTTTCAGTATTTCTAATACCATTTATTGAGCAGACTATTCTTTCCCTATTGTATATTCTTAGTATATTCATTGTGTAATCATTGTAAATTAATTGATCATATAGGTGTGGGTATATTTCTGGGTTCTCTATTGTGTTTCATTGACCTATGTGTCTTTTATGCCAATTCTATACTGTTTTGATTACTATGGCTGTGTCATATTGTTTGAACTTAGAAAGTGTGATGCCTCCAGCATTATTATTATTATTTTTAAAGATTTTTTAAAATTGGGGAATTGGGGGAGGGGAACAGACAAGTTGCTGTCCTTTTGTTCTTCAGTCTAGTTGTGGAGGATGTCGCTTCACTAGCCCATGTTGATATCATCATTATGCTCTTCCCGGGTGAGGCATTCACTCAACGGCCATTGGATGGTTGCTCACAGTGGCTCACGGCGGCTCATGAAAGCACATGCCAGCTGCTGGCCAGCTTCACTGCAGTCTACGCTGTCACTGGCAACTCACAGCAGCCCAGCTCCAGACCAAGCTGTTCACCATGTTAGCTGTAGATGGTGCAGTGTCACTGGCCCTCTATGGGGGATCTGAACGGGGGCCCTGCTGCTCAGAGCTGGCGTCCCAAGCCAACTGTTAACCAGTGTACCATTTGGCCGGCCCACTAAATACTCCTTTTGCCTGTAGTAGTTTTTCAATGTATTCTATTAGTTTCCTAGGTACACAGTCATGCCAGTTCACCACATTGCATGAACAGAATCCAATAGGAATGATGGTTCCTGGGGTTGTGAAACATGGTGGCCCTGCTGATTCAGGTCACCTGAAGGAGGGATAATTTTGCTTTTCCCTTTACAATTTTTATACATCTCAGTTCTTTGTCTTGCCTAATTGTATTTGTTAGTTCCTCCAGAACAATGTAAAAACGTCAGTGGAATTATTTACTGTGTTTACCTTGTTCTTGACTTTAATGGGGCAATGTCACTATTGTTTCTTATTAAGTGTGATGCTAGTATCATGTTAAAGATATCTTGAGTTATTTTCCATTCATTTAAGTATGTATTTTTAATCTGGTGTACGTGATATTTGAGGCCATGTATGTCACCATGGTTGCAAGAAAAGCAATTGTGTATATAGAAAAAGAGGGGATCATCAATTAAACCTGAGGGTTTCCTGTATTTATCAGGTGAAAGGAGAAAGGATATAGAGAAGCAGTTGGAGGACAGTCCAGGTCAAGATAAAACTGCCTAATAGTGTTTTGAAAACTTGTCAGCAGTATTTATGGAAATGTAAGCTATTTACAAGTATGCTTGAACAGAAGCCCCAGCGGACCAGTAGAGCAACAAAATCAGAATATTGCTCTTTGGTTTGGAAGAGCGTGTATTGGTTTTGTAGAATTGCTGTAGAAGTTATAAATGATATATGAAATCAAAAACATTCTCTGTGTGTTGCAACATTGCATTCAAAGGCAATCAAACAGGTCTGTTGAGCTCAAAGCCCAAGATGAAGTAAAATGAAACCCTTCCCTCTACATTCTGAAACACTGGGCTATTTCTTGTTCTCGTAATGTCCCACAAAATTGATTCTGTTACTCTGAAGAGACACCTCATATCAGCTCTGTGTTAACAACAAAAAAGTGACTCTCACTTGTGTAAATTTCCCTAAGAAATGTTTCTGCATAATGCATATTTCAGTGATGTTCTTTGAGGAAATGGTCTGGTTGCTAAATTAGAAAGTATATATGGAGGTACCAGAATAATTGCACCACAAATGAGATCTTGTATATTTGGGATGTACAAAAATGTATGAAATATATTGAAGAAAGAACACAGAGAATACCTTAGTTTACTTTGAGAATGTTGCTATTACTTGTCTTCTATTTTCCTTCTTTCTAATATTTGTCTACCTAAGGAGTTCATTAATTATCTTAGAGATATTTTTTTACGTAATGTACAGAATGTAAATCTAGGGCATTATTATTTGAAGTCATTCTTTTACCTAAGGAACTATTGGTTGGCCCACTAGAAGTTTATTTGCAAGCATTTGTTTTCATGAAGATTTCCTTTGGAAGAAAGGAGAGAGGACAGAAGCAGAAAGGTATACAGGCTGTGAGAGGGAAGAAGCGATGGAGAGTATTGAAGGGATAGGTCCCTATCTATGAGCCTAGGCCCCAGGATTTCTACCCGAAGTATAAGAAGAAAAGGACTGCCTGAATAAGCTCTTTTTATGAAACATTTTTTGAGATACTGGGACACAGACATTGTGGATTTGGTTCCCAAAAGGTATTTTGGTAGTATGCTTTAGCCTGGTATCTAAGAGAGCTCTGGAGACATTTTCTTGAGTTTAAGCCCTAGCTCTGCAAATTTCTAGCTTTGTGACCTTGGATAAATTACTTCACTAAGACTCAGTTTTCTGTCTGTATTAGTTTTATGGAGCTGTCATAGCAAATTATCACAAACTCAGGAAACAACAGAAATTTATTGTCTCATAGTTCTGGAGACCAGAAATCTGAAATCAAGTGTTGGGTGGGCCATATTCCCTTAGGAGGGTCTGGGTGAGAATGTGTTCCTTGCCTCTTAGCTTTGGTGGTTGCTGCCATTTTTCAGAGTTCCTTGGCATGTGGCTGCATCATTCCCAGTTTTGCCTCTGTCTTCATCTCTCTCTCTCTCTCTCTCTCTCTCTCTCTCTGTCTCTCTCTCTCTCTCTCTCTCTCTCTCTCTCTCTCTCTCTCTCTCTCTCTCTCTCTCATTTCCCCTCTCTTGCCACTACTCTCTTAGAAGACACACTTATGTGTCAATTTAGGGCCCACCTAGATAATCTAGGATAATTTTCTCATGTCAAAATCCTTGACTTAATCACACCTGCCGACTCTTTTACTTTATAAGGAAACATTTGCATGTTCCAGGGATTAAGCCTTGAATTTTTTGAGTGGCCATTATTCAGCCTACTATAACATCCTACAAACTGGTGATAAAATAAATGTCCACCTTCTAGCCTTGAGATGATAAAGGAGAAAAGACAATTAAAATGTTTAACGTAGTTCCTGGCATGCTATAAACATCAATAAATGTCAATTATTCTTCTTACTAAACTGTAAGCTCTTTGTAAGCAGTTATTGTGTCTGTCTTTGCACACCAGTGTAACTCCAGTGACCAACACAGTGCTGTCAATAATAAATGTTTGTTAAAAGAGGCATAGTAAAAAGGAATACTCTCCCCCAATTTGGTTGCTCAAATGTGTCTTGGATACATGGGGGAATCTGCAGGGGACAACAATAGTTTGGAAAGTTGGTAGTTAGCAGCCTTGGGGCCGTGGGGAGATAATGTCCTTTGGGGGAAAGATAAATGTTGTCAAACAACTGTTGAATGTTGTGACCATTAAGCATTGTCCTGGCTGGTAATCATGAGAAGGCTATCTCTGAGTGGCCCAGAGCAGGCCTTTGCCTCAGCAGATCAAGGTGGACAGAACTGAATTTGAGCTCATATGAGACACCACAGTGGATTCCCCCTAATACCTAAGTGAGTGGGATTTTGCTGGGCTCTAGGAGTCATATATTAATAGAAAGGAGTGAGAACTTGATTTAGAACTAACCAATGAAATAAGTGTGCTGGGGCTTTCTTACAGCCATACCTGGCTCATAACGCTTTTAGTTCAATTGTTTCTTTTTCATTTACTTATTTTTATTTCTAGTAGTTCTTCCTCTGAATGCAGTAATTTTTATTTGCTTCTGTTTTCTTTTGGTGGCCTATATTTTCTGATATAGTTTTTTTTTTTTTTTTTTTGAGGGCAGTGTCACTGGCCCTCATATGTGGGACCAGAACTGGGGCCGCTGGCTTCCCAAGCCAGCGCTTAACCACCGCACCACTCGGCCAGCCCTTCTTATATGATTTTTAAACTACAGCAATAAATCAGTGGTTACACTCAGCATTTGCAGATTAATCTGCTTTCCAAATACAGTTGAAAATGAATATCCCACTTTTAACTATAGCTGTAGAAATGAAACATGGATTTAGAAGTCTTTAGTGGCAACAGCCTAAGGGTGACCATATGATTTATTGTCCAAACCAGGACACTTTCAGAGTGAAAGGGAGGACTATTAATAATTATCCTGAGGCAGTCTCCAACAAATCAGGATGAGTGGTTGCCCTGTGTGATGGTCCCAAGGTGCTACTTTGCGAAGGTCTGGGTATGTTCTCTCTACTCTCAGGACCTCCCTGGCCTTGCCTGGGGAGACCAGTGCCTAGAATCAGACCTACCCACTCACTCAGGGAGTAACCCCAGCTGAAGATGCAGATATAATGATCAGTTTGGCAAGATAAATCTAGCATCCAGATGGTTTAGCTGCAACATTTCCCAGGCAAAAGGACCACCCATCATAAGAGATCAAGATAAAGGCTTCTTAACAGGTGAACAGAATGCAGAAAGGGGAAACCCAGATGAATGTCAGCTGTCAGTAAAAACAAGCAGGATGTCATAATATGTGCTCAAGCAGGAGAGTCTAAGGCAGGATCATGTTGTTAAAAGACAAAATGGGCCACCAGAAAGGGCAGAATTGCAATGGATTGAACTGAAGAAATATAAAGGTGTGGCCAACGTAACTGGTAACTTAATGAAGCACACCCATCAAAGCTGCTGAATACCTTCCTGACTCAAGCAGGGTTGATCTCGGGAACTAGGAGCTGGGTTGGGCTGGTGGATAAGGAATGGAGATATTGTTATGTAAGGCATGTGGATGCTGCAAACAAGTCTGAACATATACTGTGATTCATATTTTTTCTCCTTATAACTAAGGGCCATTCCACTGCTTTCTCCATGCTGATTTTGTTTGTAGGGGATGCTATGTATGTGTATGTATTACCCTTCTCTGCATGTATCTCTTTCAAGGCCAGAGTCTGTCTATTCTTCTATATGTGTCCCTTTGACCCTGTTGCCCTGTTTACATCTTCCCTCCTATTTCATTTTCTTCAGGTCCCTCTCTCTTTCTTCTTGCTCTGCCTCCCTTACTTAGAAAGAATACAAAATGGGAGTCTATTTTTTATTTGTTATATTTATTGGATACCATTTTATGTTTCTTGTTCATTAAAAAAGTCAATAAGTAGAATGTTTGTTTCACTCTGTTTAACAGAGAACAACATAAAAAGCTAAATTGAATGACTTTTAACTTATGTGGCCTTCAATTGATTTTTTTTTCCCCCCTGCTTCTGCAGATTAGCTGTTCTTTACTAGAGGGAAAAAAGTTTTTTCTTGATTTAAGTTATTTTAATTCTACATAGAACTTGACATGCTTTATAGTTATTGTCACTTTTATCCAATTACCATCTGCATTAAGGTGAGGAAGGACAAATATTAACATCTTCATTTTAGTGACAAAAGACCTTGAGAATAGAGAAGGTAAGCAATGTGTTCCAGATCAAACACAGACATTAAAATTAACATCAGAATTTAATGTTCTGAATTATTATTTTAGTGATTTTTTTAAAACGTTAAAAAAATATGAAAGTACAGAGATTAGCATAACAAATACTCATAAAACAGTCACCCAGTATCTTTTCATCCTAACATTTTACAGGTTTGAGTTATATTTTTCTTTTTGTTTAAAAGAATAAATATTTCAGATACAGTTGAAGATTCCCCTTATACTCCTTTACTTTTACCTCTTCCCTCCCAAGAGGTAACAATTTCTGGATTGAGATTTTTTTTTTTTTTTTTTTGAGGCCAGTGTCACTGGTCCTCATATGTGGGACCCGAACTGGGGCCACTGGCTTCCCAAGCCAGCGTTTAACCACTGCACCACTTGGCTGGCCCTGGATTGAGTTTTAATCATTCTTATACATTCTTTTATACTTCTAATTCATATGTATTAGCTCTTATAGAAACATAACACTGTCTGGAATTTAAAATCCTTACAGAAATTGAACAGGAAGTATCTTTTTGCAATTTGCTTGGATCACCTCTGATCATACTTTTCATATTTATTTATGTTGGTACCTGTACTTAAAGTTCATTTATTATAACTACACTATAACATTTTACATATTACGTGACTATACCATGCTTTGTAAGTTTATTTCAGCCCAGAAGACTTTCTACTAGATTTCAAAGCACAATATTTGCATGATTTTGTTACAAATTGTGAGGAGAAACATTCTATTCATATTATTAATGCTAGTTAATATCTTGTAGCAAATGACTGACTAACTAACCTATAGTATTTCCTTAAGTAGTCAATCATATCAGAGTTTCTGCTTCATTTAGCAACATGACTAGTTGATTAAGTGTATCTACACTGGTATGGTTTTAGGAAGTAAAATATATCTAAATATATAGACTAGATTTTCATTTATTATGACATCAACTAGGTCACATGATGAAGAGTATGAATTCAACAAAGGTGTCTATTCTAGAACATTTTAGAAGAAATAATGAAATGTTTAGGATTCTGGGATGTTTACTTTTGTTGTCTTTATTGCCCCAAATAGAAATAATATTGTATTTGCTCATAAAAGAAAATGGGAGAAAGTATAATAGAGAACAGTTAAGTAAATCAGGCTACTTTTGTCCATAAGAGGAATATAATGCAGGCAATAAAAGGATACTTAAAAGACGTTTTAATTAACACTAGAGTCTAATGTTGAGAGCAAAAATACATAAATGAAAATTAGATACAATACTATTTAAAAAATGAATATGGAACAGCCAAGAAGGAAAGCACTACGTTATTAAACTTAGTTTCTACTTTCCTGTATTTTCCAAATGTTCTCAATCCTGGCTGTGCATTAAAATGTCTTTTAAGAAAAAGAATAGTCACAGTTCACCTGACATTCACCGAATTAGAATCTATAGTGTTTCTAACGTGTAAAAAAAAAAAAAAAAAAGGTAATGCCATAGATTAAAAACAAACTACTATTGGTCAAAATATGACTCTGAAATTGCAATTAAATATTAACGAAAATTCTTTTATATTGTGTATTGCCTCTACCTGTCTCTCATGTCAGTGTTATGATGGCATTCTCTGTATTTTCCCAGAAATGGGACTGAATTAAATTCTACTACATCTTATGCATGCTATTGTTGCTTAGTGACAGCTATTTCTAATACTTTGCCCTTGTTCACTTTTACCTTAGGAATATCTTTCCTTTATAGATGGGACAAGAAATTTTATTAAAATATGCATATGTCATTTTTCTCATTTCTGTAGAATTAGAGGCAAAGGGTATTTTTTTTTTTTACCCTTCTCAAGAAGGAGGATTACCTTTGTGGGTCTGAGTCTATGCTATTTTTCTTAAAGATTTATTAAAAACTTTTCTGTTTTACTGTCAAAATTTGAAGTCACCAAGCATCTGAAGATAATCGCATAGCCAAGATTTTGTGAGATGTAAAGGGCCTTTGAGAAGGAAGGTGATGGAGTGAATGTTTAGGGTTGTGGAAAAGGGGGACAGCCCTGCACAAGAGAGGTAGTTAGCTTTTCTGCAACTGGGAAGAAGACAAGGGTTTAGAGGGTTTATATGATTGGTAGAGACCTAAGCCCTATGTGCTGCAGGGTCCCACTGGGCATCATGGTTCTAGATCCCAAGCTAGGCCACTGAAGACAGTGGTGGAGTCTGGGGCTGAGACCTGTTTTCAGTAAAGAGAACATGATGAACTCTTCTGTGAGCCAAGTCAGCAGTGTCTAGGAGACAGCAGAGAATAACTGTTGACAGTGGCATCATAATAGAAGGTGGCAATGGTGGCTGTGATAAGCAGAATAATGGCTTCTCAAAGATATCCACATTCCAACCCGAGAAGTCTGTGACTATTTTACCTTACATGGCAAAGGGGCTTTGCGAATGGAATTGGCTAAGGATCTTGAGATTATTCTGGATTTATCTGGGTGGGCACAGTGTAATCACAAGGATCCTTTGGAGTTTCTGTTTGCCATAGGGAAAGAGACACCCCCCCGCCCCCACAAAACAGTACAAAAACAAAAACAAAACAAAAAACAGCAATAACAACTGAGATCAAAGATCTTATCATTCTAATGACTGGAGCTTAGAGTCAGATGTAGTTTTAGTAAATAAAAATAAAGTGGTTTTGGGGCCCCTCAGGTGGCTCAGTTGGTTAAGAGCTCTCTCAAGAGTACGAGCTGAGCTCTGAGCAACAGCAGTTCGATGCCCAGCCTGAGCTGAGCTGCCGTTGAGCTGCCAACAGGTGGCAGGATGGCTCAGCTAAAAAAACGAAAAAACAAAAAACAAACAAAAAAAATAAAGTGGTTTTGTGCAATGGCATTTTGACTTATGTACATCATGATTACTTTGATTTATTGTGACCTAAACCAAGTATTATATGAAAGTCCCAAAGGTTGAATCCTTATTTCCTTAAACTCTGTCTATATCACAAGTTTAACCCATATGTTTTGGTAAGACATATTAACTAATACAAAGACATATTAACTAATACATAATTAACTAATTACAAAGTGGAGAGCTCTAACAGGTTGAGTGAGAACCTTAGGGCAGAAAGACAGTTCTCTTGATCAGCTGTACCATTGCTACAAGGCATTTGAAATGGGAAACAGGAAGGGCGATCTAGAGCACCTGTTTGAATTTCCAGGAAAGGGAAGGTGAAGTTGTTTCAAAGACACATCTAGAAGCTAATGAGAAAACACATGGTTTTCACAAGAGCAGGACAAAAAGAGTTCTTCCACCTACCAGAGAGAATGAAGAGGTACCTATAACAAGAGTGGCAAAAGCGTGGTTTTCGGTTGGTCAGGAGCCCTTTGAATTGGATAACTTCCACCTGGAGGATGCCCAGGTCATGAAGTGTGTAGCAAAGGTCCATACTGTGTCTGAAGAAAATAGCCCAGAGAAGAAGTTTAGAAGACAGTGAGTCAGGAAAAATTAAGACTATGCAAAGGAAGACAAAGAAATGAGAGAAAGGTTTGGACACAGTATGTCTTTGATGACAGCGACAAGTAGGAAACCAGATCCATAGGGACAACTCCTAAAACTTGTAATTCAGCAAGAAGATTTTGTTAAGCTTTGCAGTTATGGATGACTGGGCTTTCCCTGTTTTCAAATGTGCTAAAAGTGGTCCTATATATTTTTTAAAATTAAAACATTGATTGGGAAAACTATCTTTCAGAAGACACCTCCCCTTCTTCTGTTCCTTTGCCTCCTTCAATGATATCCTTATAGCCAATTATCAGTCTCCTTTGCTGAATATCCTTTTTTTGCCTTATTGTCACATAGACTCTTTTCCAGAGAGAGGCTGTTTCAGCACTCAGATTGCTCAGCATGAAACCCACAGCCTCCTCTCTGTAGATGTTATCAGATGCTTAATTGTAGTGTCTTGCCAAATCTACCTAGGCATTTGCAAATATGCAAGCTGTTCTTCCCACTCTCAAATGTCTGCTAGAAGGATGGGATGAAGCAGAGCCATGCAGAAGTTGAACAGCAATAAATAAAAATCTCTGTGGGTGGTTGTTACCTCCCAGGATGCAGAGCAAGAGCAGTTGGGAAATTTTTATTCATTTTAAAAGCTGGAGTCCTTCCCAAATGGATGATACTGGGTTCACAGCTGACCTTTGCAGGGGATGGTACAGCAAGTAAGGTAAATCAAGAGATTATGAACCGAGGAGTCTCCTGCAGCCTTTATATCTTTTCTATTATTGAACCCCTACCCACCTGTTCATCCCCCATAACTTCAGCGGTTGGGGGAATCCAATGCCATAAAGGAACTCAGATAGATGCTGTTAGGCTTCTGGTTCCCAGAATCCTAGACCTTTCAAGTTAGTAAATGAATGAGTCTTGACTTGATGATGACTTTACACCCATAACTGTATTTTTTTTTAGATTCAATGTCCAAATATCACTGAGGATTTTGTCCCGGTGGATATGATTTGATCATTGGCCTTGAGACCTCTTTTGCTTTAAGGAGCCATTGTGCTATTTCCAGCTATAACATACAATTTGGCATCCTATCCAAGGTTGGGGGATAGGTTGGTGTCCATGCTATAAGAGAATAATGTTCTTTGTTCCCTTCATCCCATTTGATCCTTATCCATGTTGAGGAGCGGGACCCTTCAGCATAATCGTACAAAAAGGGTGTGCTAGGCGAGGTGATCTATAATAAACAAGAGAGTGGTTTGTATTTTCTGTAAATGCCACTTTGAAAAATCCAAGGGTACAGGTGGGAATAGTCCCAGGAATCTTTTCAATCTTATTACAGAAGCTGTGTCAGGACAAAGCCCCTGGGACCAGCCACTTGACAGAGGGATTTCAGACTGGCCTGGTGTTGATTTTGTATGAACTGAGAGGCAAGTTGATGGGAAAAGCAGAGGTGTGTCTTTCTGTAACTTATGACTTGTATCTAGTGTCTGTTAGCAAGAGCCTGGTCTTTTTGTTATGGGGCCAAACCTGGACCCCTTCTCGGTGTTTGGTGCCCTGGTTAGATGCTGCAACACTGAGAAGAGCAGAGTCCCATACATGGACCCAGAGGAAAAAGTTATAGGAGGGTGTTGCTCGAATTTCCTGCTGAAGGGCCCATGGAATGAGCTCACAAGCTCCTGCCCAATTTTGTAACCTTTTGCAAGGCAACCCTCAGAGTAGTGATAGGGAACTGGGCTGAGGACATTTTGGGAACAAAATGTATGAGAATGATAGTGACAGTTTGCTAATTTCCTGAGATGCGAAGGTGAAACTTACATTAATTTTTCTTTTTCCTGTTGCTGCCCTTGTCTCAGAGTATGAGCATTCGACTTTGATTAAAATGTACCCTTTTCCAACCACCAATATAATTTGTGCATTAGTCAAGACAGGAAAATCTCTTAGAAGATATTATCAGGCTAGCGCAGTAAGAACTATTATGAATCTGTGACAATTTCGAGACAGAGAGGTCTGAAGTAGCTGACGTGTTGTTGCTCATAATTCAAGAGCATTGTGCAAGTCTTGAAAAATGAACAGATTTTTCTGAACCTTATTACAAACATCAACATTAATAAGTCCTGTTTTCTTGTTTTGTTTTGTTTTGTTTTGTTCTAAGATGGGACATTCATCTGGACATTTGTATGCAAAATATTTTTCCAGGACACCTACAATTTTTACTGGTCACTTATGTGATGAACTTAAGATATTTCTGAGGGCAGCTTTTATTATAAAATTAACCATTTTCAGTTTCCCTGGGACTGCAAAGCTTGTATAGGAACAAAGGACTGTGAAAGAAAGGACCATGCCCTTAACCTGCACATATGGATCCCACCTGAAGCTGTTCACAATGGCCTGTGCATTCTATTTCCATTATCCATATTTGTAAATAGGGCAAGTAGTGCCTGACCTACTCAACTCATACGCTGGTTGCTAACACAGTAAGAAAAAAATGAGGAAGTTTGTTGAAAGGGAGGCATATAGTAATTGTTTTTCATAGATAAAGCAGCAAAATCAACCCAATGGACTCCTGTGGTTCATCAAGTCAATCCTTGAAAGAACAGACATTGGAGTTCTAGAATTTTCCTCTTAAAAGAGGTCGCATTCAAAATCACTGGTGCACACTTTTCAGCATAGTAGTTAGGGATGCATCCAAAGTTCTTACATAACTACAATTAAAACAGGCTGATTTTCAATTATATAATGGACTAATTTTCTGGAGAATATGAGTATATCCTGCTAAAGAATACAAAAATATGCTTATTAAAATGAATTTAAAATTGGTTAAGCTGGCAGTAAAGGAAATTATAGAAGGCTAGAAACAATGAGAAAGCATAAATCTGGAAAGTTAAATTAATATTGGAGCTGGCCTTTGCCTGAGGGCATTTGTCATGATGGGTCACATTTATGCATGGGTGGGTGCATCAGTATTACCTGAGAATTTACAGAGGCAAATTCTCAGGCTGAGTCCCAGACCTATTGGATTAGGAACTCTAAGTGTGGGGTTCAGCAATCTGTTTTATCAAGCCCTCTAAAAAATTCTGATGCAAACTCAAGTTTCAAAACAGCTGGTTAAAAATATAAAACCTGTCTTAAAGAATGGCAACTTTCAGTATTCCATAACACATTTTACATTTCTTTAATTCCTGTTAGAGGATGCTAAGCCTAATACCTAGTCCTGTATTTCTTGTAGGTTTGTTTCTTTCACAATGTCATGTAGACTCACTTCTAGTACAGAATGAAGGAATGCACAGAATTTTTAACCTTGTCAGCTAATGGAAGTACAAAAAGCTTTCCTGTCATTTTTGGTCCTTTTTTATCTTGGTGCTGTCCTTAAATTCCTCTATTAGTCTGAAGCATGCATACATTTCTTATTTTTAGTGATTTGCTATATTGCAAATGTCCCTTGGGTTCATTTCAATTGAATTTGTAATCAGGCTCCCTAAAATACTTATGCTGGGAAGCAAGTCTCTCTACCTTTTGAAGTGACTCACAACAAATCTTCCTGAAAGGATCCTCTTACAGAAGATATATATATATTCATTCATTCATAGATAGGCTATCTACAATTTTTTTTTTTAAGATTTCATTGGGGAACTGGGGGAGGGGAACAGCATTGGGGAATCGGGGAAGGGAAACAGACAAGTTGCTGTCCTTTTGTTCTTCAGTCTAGTTGTGGAGGACGTTGCTTCACTGGCCCATGTTGGTACTATCATTGCGCTCTTCCTTGGTGAGGCAGTAATCACCGACCATTGGACAGCCACTCATGGTAGCTCACGCAGCTCACGCTGGCTGCCGGCCACTCACTGTAACTCAGGGCAGCCCACTGCAGCAGGGGCTACAGCCTACGCCGTCACCATTGACTCACTGCAGCCCAGCTCCAGGTTGAGCTGTTATTCACCATCTTAGCTGTAGAGGGCACAGCGTCACTGGCCCTATTTGGGATCCAAACGGGGGCCCTGCTGCTCAGAGCTGGTGTCCCAAGACAACTCTTAACCAACATGCTACTTGGCTGCTCCAGAAGTCATGTATATTTGATCTTTCTTGTTCATACTGTCCTGTAGTTTTCATGAAACATAAAATAGATTAACAAGGGGTATTTTGTTCCTTTCAGTCTCTTTCCTTTCCTCCATATCATGATATTATTTTAACTGAATCTTCTCTTGTTCTTCTGTTATCCCGTTTGTAACAGATGTCAGATACACCCTGTGTGTGTCTCACAGATTCTGTGCTACATCCAGGAATGAGAAGATTATTGGGTAGATGCAGTAGGAGTACAGGGTTGTTAGCTAAAAGCTAAGGGATTTCTGATGGCTTTAGTTTTCTCTGTGGAGTAGGAGTGAGGTCTAAAACTGGGGGGAAGCATGTGAACTGGAGTCATCAGAGATATATGGCCATAATTAGATTAAAATATGGGAATGCTCTGAAGCCATGCCATGAGTCCCCTTTTGCTCTAATTTGTGTGCCCCACTCTTATCCAGGACCTCCAGACCTTCCCATGATTTAACATCTAGAGCACAGCATTGTCTAGCACCAAAGCTTCATATAGCCCTTTTCTGACCAATGGATGCCCATTCTTTACTGGTAGCTAATATTTTGAAGTTTACTGTGATCAGAGATTTTATGAGAGAAGAAAATATTTGACATGGATATTGTGCAGAACAGGACAGTGAAATGACCACAGAAATGCAATAGGCTTCATGGAGACTATATCAAGGGCTCAGCTGCTGGTCGTCATCATGGGATTGTCTCAGGGTCAGGCAAAGAGAAAGCAGATAGTTGAATCCATAAGAGATTGGATTTTGCCAAAAGAGTTCAATAAAAGGACAATGAGGAAGAAAATAATTCATATCTCTACTATAAGAAGAAAATTTGCGAAAAAAAAAATGAAATGGGCAAAAAGAATACTAATAAGTTGTCCTTTCCATGAAATCTTAAAGATGGTCTAGAATACTCTTCTGGGGGATCTTCTCAATTCACAAGTCTATATCTTTCATTGTCTTTGAGCTACTTTACATGTCTGTAAGTTGTAGAAAACTGGTGGTAATGCAAATTATTTTTGTCCATAAAGATGCAAGCAAATTTTGTTCGTGGAGACTTAATTGATACTTATCATGTGGATATTCCTTAGTTTTACATCTATTAGTTTTACATTCTTGATTGCCTATGTATGTGTTTGTTCTTCAGATTCTCCTTTCAATTGGTTTTATGTATCTTACTGGATTCCTCATTAATTGCGTTAAATAAAATCTTTTATACTTGTTCATTTTATGTTAACATGAGAGTCATGATTATATGTGTATGTGTGTATATATATTACAGTTTAAACGTCTTTTTTAAAAATTCCATTGGTTATGCTGGGCCTGTCTAGTAACAGATACATTTTTTTTCATTCATTCACTTGCTCATTCAATATATAATTACAGAACACTTACCATGTGTTTGATCCTGAGTTTGGTTTAATGTTTCTATGGACAGCTCTTGCCCCGGCTTCTTAACCTCATTCACTGTGCTGACATTTTCTTAGCATCTATTATTTGCTAGTACAACTTATTTGATATATCTCACCATGTGGGATGTGATGACCATGCATCGTGTTTCTTAATTTTTTAGAAAGAAACACTTTTTGAGAAGTAGACCTGGGATGAGAGCCTAAGCCTCCTCAGTCATGGCTTAGTGCCTTCTTCATGCCCCTTTATAGTTCCCTCATCCTGGAGTGAGCATTGCTAAATATTTATCAATTTAATTTGCCTTCTGGAAAGGCAGAATGGGGCTACAGAGATCAAGGGACGTTTACATGAATAACATAAGTTAGAGAGATCTGTAAGTTTACCAACAACATGGCAGGAAGTGCTGTGAAGGAAGAACAACTGAGCAGAAGGTTTTTTTGTGTACTTTTTAAACATTTGCTCCCTTGCTGTCTTCCCCAGGGACCTATTTGCTTCTCTTGGCAGTCTGGCTCCATCCATTTATATTCATTTGAATGTTTGTTTCTCTTTTTCCTTATTCATTTTCTCTGTAGCCTTCAGTCATTCCTGACAAGGTGATTTTAGCCTCATTTTCTGTTGGTTCTTATTTCATTGTCTTTCCAGAGATGAAAAATTCTACTTTAACTGGAAAAAAAATGTACTTTATAAAACTTTTAGTCTTGTAGATTGGAGAAAAGATTTGTTGTTATATTAGGAAAGATGGAAAGACTCTTGAATATAGAATAAAGAGAGAGCAGTTATATTAAGAGAAAGAAAAAAAAAAGATGCTCCAATAAGAAACATTGTCACCAAAAGCATCTGAATATATTATCTTCAAATTAAAACAATCCACAAATTTTAAAATAGATGTACCCTTGCCAACTTGTAGTAATAACATTTATTTGATTTGTTCAAGGAGAATAAAAATGAAATCCTCCTGGGTGTTTTTGATGAAAACATTGAAAATGAACTGCACTTGAGCATTGTGTTCTCTTATGAGTAGAGAAACAAACTCTTCAAAGACATGCTTTGAATATTTCACCCAAGTGCAAATTGTTTTTTGAAAAAACAAAAATGTAGTTACACAGAAATGAATTTAAGAACTGAGTTTAATAGAGAATTTAAAGAATTATGCACTCGGATTTGTTACAATTTTCCTTTAGTGAAAATTTCAGATACATCTAAAGACAGACCCAAATTTGAACTAAAGATAACAAGGAATTTATTTAATAAGAAGGCTATCTAGTTTAAGGATTTCATGGAAAACATGTCTTGGGGCAAAACATGTCTTATATTGTAAGACTCAGAGGAGATTATTTATTGAGAATGAGCTTAAAAAGAAAAGGCAATAGCCACAAGCAGGCTTATCCAAGTCCTCAGGGATAGATTTTTCAACATATGCTCCTGAGATATGTCGACATTATGTATGGCACTGATAAGGCTTTATTTAGCAGGGGGAGCCAACTAATTACATCTCCTTTGTAGTTCTATTCCCAATACAGTTCTCTTCCTTCCCTATGCTATCCCTGCAATCTCTGATGGTTAGGCATTTGCCCAGAGAAAGCTTCACAGCTGTGGATCTTGAGTCAGATAGGTTAACTGTGCTTACTTTGAAATGAATGCAGCAATTCCTTCAATAGAATTAATTTTTGAGGACTCTGACCCAGCTGTTCTGAACAATCCCTGTTGTTATTGAATTAGTCATTTCCATCTTCCACTCACTAGTTTAATTGGAAACTGAAAAAAATATATACTTATGTATGCATTTCCTTTGGTGACATTTTAGATACATGTAAAGACTGATTTAAATATTTAAGAAGAAAAAGTGGTGGGAAAACAGGGCGTAAGACATAAGAGGCAATGAGAAGGAAAAGCAATGTGAATTGGTGATTAACCTAATGTAAGAATGGAAGAGCTACCTAAGAGGGTTTCAGGTATTGCTATCTTGGAGGGGTTTTATGACAGAGTAGGTGGTTGCCAGTTTCAAATAATTCAAAGAAACCAAAAGGGACTTTTGAAAGGATCACTGAAATTTAGAAAGGATCACTGCATTTGTTCATTTAGATGTAATCGGGAAATGTTTCAGTTGGCCATTTCAGTTGAGTTGTGGGTCAATTATTCTACATCAGAGTTGTAGAAGGGGAAGGCCCCGAGGAAGCAGAATCAGAGATTATAAATTACGCATTTATAAAAGTTTGTTAAAAGAATGAGGAAAACAGCAATGTGACCAGTAGGGACCAATGAAGTGATCTTAATCTGGGCTGCTCTAACAGAATACTGTAGACTGAGTGGCTTATAAACAACAGAAATTTCTTTCAGTTCCAAAATCAAGGCATCAGCACATTTGGTGTCTGGTGAGGACCCACTTCCTGGGTCACAGACACCTGTCTTTTTGCTGTGTTCTCACATGGGGTCTGTTTTATAATTGCCAGTATTTAATCATTTTGAACTAAAAATGGCAATTTTATGTGGTCCAAATAATAGAATTACTTGAGGTTCATAAGGAATAAAGTGGGAAAACTTTTGCTTGATGGCTTTTGCATTTTGCATTGCTCAGACATCATATTGGTAAACAACAGAATCTACTCTTGTTAGTTTATGAGAAGAAACGGTGTGTTTATGAGAAGAAACAGTGTGATTGATCATATTATTTGGCTTATAGAATTTCTAGGAGGGCCATAGAGCAAAGCCATGAAGCCACACACCCAGGAACAAGGCTCTACCATACTCTGGAGATTGTTGTGGAATCTCAAACTCAAGATGACGGAAAGCAAACCAATCATTTCTTACTCCTTCCTGATTTTTGTTAATGGCATCAAGTGTTATCACTATCACCAGAATTTTACCATCACAAAGTTCTGGAGTTATCATTTCATCATATTTCAGTTGATTTATTGAGATTCTGCCTATCTGCCCTGTTACCAAATCCTGATTGATAGTCTAATACATCTTCTGTCTATTTTCTTATAGTTGTACCTGGACTGCCTTTCCTCCCTAATTCTGCCTGTTTAACACTGGCTTAGTTTTCTAGTTTCTTTTGAAACCAGATCTTCCAGGAATCCTTTTGTAGTCTCCACAGGCAGAATCACCTGGCCTCCTTGTGGCCTTGCATAACACTGTCCTTCATCCTAGTATAGATCTCCTGTGTCCTTGCATTAAAGTGTTGGCATGAACACTTTCTTGCTCCTACTTTTCTCCCACAGGTCAAGTCCAGCCTCCCTCCCATTCTTTGTGTTTCTTGTGGCTTCCAAAACCATCACAGCAGGTGTTCAGTATTTGTTTATTGAAAGTTCAGCAAACTTTTCAGCTCCAAGGGTCAACAAAGTGGTTAGTAACTGTGACGAGCTTATGATATAAAAATGGATAAAAGAAAAATCAGAAAATGGTGGATTTAAAAGTTTTTGGAAAAGTTCCTGGGAGGAAAATGGTGAGAGAATAAGAAAATAGCTATTTTTTTTTTAAAGAATATTTATTTAACAAGCTTTTATTGAGTAAAAACAGTGTCCGAGACAGTATTCCAGGCACTGGAGATATAACATTGAACAATTACCAAGGTCTCTGTTCTCATGGAGCATATATTTTAGTGAGGAGAAGGAAGAGAGACAATAAGCAGATATGTATATAAAATGGCAGGTTGTGGTAAGTGCTACAAGAAAAGCAAATCAGGGTAAGAACTTAGTGAATTGTGGGGGTGAGGGGTGCAGCAATGTGTGGTCAGTGAGGGTATCATTTGAGCAGAGGTCTGAATGAATTAAGGGATTTCTGGGCAAAGAACATTCTTATAGAGGATGTTTTAATTCTAAAGCTTGTGCTGGCACATTTGACACTTTGGAGGAACAGCAAGTAGACAGACCAGTGTGGCTGGAGCACAATGAGTGGCAAAGAGGATGGTAGGAGATAGGGTCAAAGAGACAGTTGTGTTGTGAATTAAGGGAACCACAAATATCTGCCTTAAGCTATTGGATCTGCCCACTATTACTGTGCAAACAAGGCCTTTTGACATTTGTGGGATTTGGTGATTGGGGGTAATACTTACCCACATACCATGTTTCCATAGAATGGAGGGGTTCTTTAGTTCTGCTTCCCAGGAGTTAACAATATGGAAGTGATCCTTATGCATAATGAGTGACTATGCCAGTTCCTGGGAATCTCTTGGGTAGGTAAGATAGGTCAGGCATGCTTTGTGTGACCGGCTGCTCCAGTTAACGGGAAAGGATGTGGAACCCCATATTTGGCCTTCATTCCTCATGGCATTCTCCAAACCAGCTTTATGGAGCTTTTTACTCTGTATAGTAAAACCATGCTCTATCAATCTTGGTCAATTCTTTGGGTACCTAGGACTTCTAGAAGAACCAGGAAGTGGTGAAAGTCTTAACAGCTTTCCTGTGAAGGCACTGATCCAGCAGTCAGGTTGTCATGTCAGCCTTTCCCAAATCTCTCTTTCATCTCTAGTTGCAGGGTTTTTTTGGCTGACATTATCGACATGTTGGCCTGGATAATTCTTTGTTGTAGAGGGTTGCTCTGTGCACTGGGAGATGTTTAGCAGTATCCCTGGCCTCTACCCACTAGATATCAGTAACAACCTCAGCCCCCAGAGATTGCCAAAAGCCCCAGACGTTTGCTAGATGTCCCTGGGGGTTAAAAATTGCCCATGGTAGAGATCCACTGTCTTAATAAATACAGGGATCTTGGGGGATGGAAGGTTCCAAGAAGAGAGCAATGACTATGTGCTCCATAGTTACACAAGCAATTACTGTCTTTCCTGGGATATTAGAAATATTCCATAGCATACTATTATGTTCCTCCAGAAACCATAGATAGGTCCTTCATTTTATGTTTTTAAAGTTCCTTTTTTTATTCAATCTCATGGCTCAGAATAATCAATACATTTGAAAATTGGTTTTTTTTCCCCTCCAAGTGAGAATAACAAGTCCAAAAAAATAAATAAATAAATAACAAAAAGCCAAGTTTTGCTTTTCTCACATTCTGAATAGGTAGTTTTTCTCTAGTCAAGATGGTAAATGGCTTGTGCATTAAGATGATTTTAACTACAAGGTGTTGATGCATCTGGGTTGAACAGCTGCCTTTGTATAGTCATCCTCCCTCTGTAGGCATTTCAAAGTGCAGAAAACCTTTCCTTTATATCTTTTTTTTCTATATTTTCAACAGCCCTTTGGGATTACCATACAGATAGCCTACTTCAGGCTTTCCCAAGGCAGAAAGGACAAAACTGTTTTGGGAAGTGATCCTTGCTTTTTCAATGGTGAAGTATTTGTATTTCCCTCTTTACTCACTTGTTAAGTTGTAAAGGCATAGAGGTCTAGGGACTCATCACAGACCCAACTAATTGAACACATGGAATAGGGTATTTGGGGTTCGAGCTGTCTTTATACCCATTGGGTATGATGAGTATGCCAAACTTATTTTCCGTAAACATTTTTATGCCATTCCCAACTCAGATTCTTAACTTGTATTTGATATTATATCTAAGGAATTTATGAAATGCCAAAATTGTAATGAACAACTTCAAATAGAAAACCAAGGCTACACTATATGTTTTTTTCATTGCTAGTTTTTTTCCCTCTTTATTTTGCCTGTTGTGATTCATGTAAGTTAACTCAGCAAATGTTATTTCAATTGCAAATTGACACTATTGTCAGCAATGACCGCTGTCTTCAATTTTGGAAACTTATAATTTTTGTAAAGCCATTTATGATTTTAGAAGGCATCACTCTGGTGAGAAAGGACTTGGGAATCATTATAAAATGTTCTCTGAGGGTATTCATTCAATATTCTGCTGAGATCAAAAGATAAAATAAAAGTTGGGCATCTTCAAGGGAACAAAATGAAATAAGATGTTATCTTAATTTCTTCCACAAATTATAATACATTTGTACTGAAAATATGGATGGGCATCCAGTACCCATTTGACATCATATTTAGTTATTAAGATACTACTGACTATATTCCCCATGCTATACTCTACATCCACCTGATTATTTTGTAAATACCAATTTGTATCTCTTAATCCCCTCCCACCTTCATCCATCATCCCAACCCTGCTCCCACTGGGCAAACCCTCAAAATGTTCTCTGTATCTATGCATTATTTCTGTTTTGTTTGCTTATCTTGTTCTCTAGATTCCATGTATAAGTGAAATCATATGGTATTTGTCTGTTTCTGTCTGAATTACTTCCCTCAGCACAATACCCTCTAGGTCCATCCATGGTGTTGCAGATGGCAAGATTTCATTCTTTTTTATGGCTGAGTAATATTCCATTGTACATATATACCACCTCTTCTTTACCCATTCATCCATTGATGAACACCCAGGTTGCGTGTGTGTGTGTGTGTGTGTGTGTGTGTGTGTGTGTGTGTGTATTCACACATGTATGAAGAGTAGGCATGGGGAAGAAGAGGTTGGGGAACTGGAGTGAGGGTAGGGGCTCCTATATGAAAATGTATTGCAAATGTTAAACCTATATTTGGAAAATATAGACAGGGCAGGAGTGTTATTACTATCAGTAAAATCACAAGCAGTCTAGATAAAAGAAAGAAGGGCTTGTTCAAAAAATACTGAACACCTAGGATGAGAGAAGCTCCTTTAGAATATTGTCAGGAACACTTAATAAGTACAGAGAAGTGTTTGTTGGCTTAGTTGAGACAACCTGTTGAGACATGTGAAGAAGTGATACAGGCAGAGAGTGAAAATATACTTAAGAAGGATTGGGGAATAATTATTTAGGGTTGACAGAATTATAAATAACTCCCATGAAAAGTAGGACTAGATCTAACCTTTTGTATAACTGATTGGAAATATTATACAAGCTAGATGGATCAAATATGGTTCTGAATAAGGAGATTCTTATTTCCATGTATCAATGTTGATAATTCAGAAGAAATTATTTGTCATGATTTTCAACCACCAGCTCCTACACTTTTTTATATCTTTTGAATTATCACTGAGGAGGAAAACATAGAAAAATTCTCTTACAAAACACAATACCCTTGGTCTCTAAATAATTGAATAGTTAGCTAATTTCTAGTTGGGTTGTGAGAAGCCTGGAGGCCAGATTGAATCCCTAGCTCCATTGCTGACATCTATAAATAATAACAGTGATAAATATTTCTATAGTAGTTACTGGACTAAATAAACTAATTTAGTCCTTGTAACAACTCTATAGGCAGGTGCTCCTCTTACTCCCGTTTTATAAGTAGGGACTCTTAAGTACAGAGAGGGTTATTTCCCCAAGGTCCTACACTTAGTGAGTGAGAGCTGGTATTTGAATCCAAGAACTGTGGTTCCCTTTTCTACAATCTTAACCACATGTATATCATCTACTTCCTGTCAAAAGAATTGCAGTGATTCTCATAAAGCAGTAATTTAACCAGAAGGCTACATGAAAACTGTTCAAGGATGATGATGAGTGAAGGACGAAATAACCCAACAATGACTAGATTAAATGTAATGGGGATCAGCACAAATATAATTTAAGGCTTCAAATATTTATCCACTACATAGTCACAAATGTGGAGATGGTAGCTGCTCAAAACCGAGTATTAGTAGTATATGGTATTATCTGGAAAACTTTATGGAATTTTCATTTTCCCTCTAGTGCTCTTTTCAGAAGTTAGGTTTAAAAAAACCTTCAAACTCAGCCCAAAGTGCAAATACTCTGACAAATAGCATTCCCTTTTAAAGTGACATGTCTAGAGGAGTTTAAAGTGAATGTCTGAGCTGAAGTGTGTCTTAAAAATACCATGATGGACCAGAGGTAGAAATGCCACTAGGTTGAAACAGGGCTATGGGGATACTTCAGTGAAAATAGGCACTGAATTATTTAGAGATGAAGGGTATTGAGTTTGTAAGGGGATTTTTCTAGATTTCTCATACTCACTCTTCCTCAGATGATTTGAAAGAAAGCTGTGAAATGTAGAAGCTGGTAGTTGGAAATAATGACAAAGATTGAGTCCTAATGATCAAAACACTACCTACCAACTTTAAATGGCCATTTTCCTTTCCAAAACATATATAGCTAGATAAAAATATGGTGTGTTGGTTTAACCCAGTTATTTTCAAGCACTTAAAAAAATACTGGGCATCCTTTCTTCAAAGAAACTTTTTGGAGAAATATGTAAAACACACAAAAGCTATTTCTGTAAGCTGACACGGTTGTGGGAATGGGAAATCTGGTGGGGTTTCATAGAGTCCCTCCCTTTTGGAGATGTCTTATTCCTCCTGAAGGCAACATGGACATTGAACTGGAAGCATATTTAATACATTTATGGTTTACTTGTTGTAAATTTTGGCTAAAATGTTGAAGTTATTAATAAGGCATAAAAGACCATACATACTCACAGCCTAGCAGTTTAAAAAAAATATGCATTTTTGTGTTTTTTCAAGCCAGTATCTTTTGAATACAATTTTTATTCAAAGTAGGTTAAATCCATGTTCTCTAAAATGTATTGGCAAAGATCTGCAGATTGATTTTTCTTGATTTAGTTCCATCTAGTAGTTAATATCTTTCTGTTGCATTCTTTATGGCAACAACAGGCAGAGAATTTATAAAGCTCTCTAGATGGCAAGAAGCAAATGTGTCACAGTTACTGTGAAACTGAATTTGAACTTGAATCTATCCAATATTTTTCCACTTGAAGAGATTGAACATATATAGTAAGACCTAGCATTGCTGGAGAACATGCCTGTCCTAAGAACCAAATAGGTGACATAATTTATTGCCTTTACTCTTTTTTCTATCTATTTTCTTTATAAGTGCTTTCTCATTTACTGGTCTCTAGGGGAAGCCCTGGTTTCCCTTTCACTTCACTTTTTCAGATTCTGAAAAGAAAGGAACTGAGATGGATGATTTAATTATCAACAAATATTTACAGAGCCTGCTTCTTGCTAGGCACTAAGCTTTGCTCTGATGCTACAATGGTGAGCAAGCCAGCGGAGGCTCAGTGCTCCTGCCCTCATGGAGCTTAAACTTTAGAGAGGGAGACAGACATATTTATATAATCATATGATATTCAATTGTAAAGGTGACAAATGTTATGAAGGAATGTATAGAAAAGAATGAAATCATGTATCAGAGAAACCTAATTTGGTCCCAGGAAGGGAAAAACCTCTGTGTGGAACTTATGTTGAAGCACTTAATTTAAAACTAGAGTGTTAAGAGCTTGGGGAACTGAAAGTTAAAATCAAGAAGCTTATCACATGGCATGGATCCTCAAGGAAAGAGGAAGTCTTTACGAAAGACCTGGCTGGAGTTTCGAAGTCCTACCACTGTATGTTTCTAATCTACGTAAGAAGTGATGGAAACTACTTTTTGAGAAAATGAGGAGTCTGAATGGACTGTGCATTTTTTCTTTCAGGATATGGGAATAATGTCATAATAAACTTGTTGATATGAAATTCCTCCCAACTGAATTTAAAGGTGGTGTATGTTGGACTCCAGGCTGCACACTGATGAAGCTGAAATGATAGCACATTTTCTTCTTTTCCTTTTGTTCTACCACCTTCTTGTAAATAACCCTATGTTTATTTAGATATGGCCTATGGCTCTAAATTCCAATGTAGTTCTAGGTTCTATATCTACTTTTGTTTAGAAATGATTTTTCATATGTTAGTTGATTCTTGAATTGTACATTTCTTCCACCTTTATTTTTGTTTTTTTGTTTTTTTTGTTTTTTTTGTTTTTGTTGTTGTTTTTGAGGGCAGTGTCACTGGCCCTCATATGTGGGACTGAACCAGGGCCGCTGGCTTCTCAAGCCAGCGCTTAACCACCATGCCACTCGGCCGGCCCCCTTCCACCTTTATACATTGGCTAGTTCTAGGGATTTACTTGTGTTCATTAAATTTCGTAAGATTGGCGCCAATGTTGTGATAAACTTATATTTTCTATTGACTGTCTTCGACTTGAACAAGTGGATCATGGAAGATTTGGGGTTAGGAAATCACCACTATGGGGGAGCTGAAGGAACGTAGCAGTTATGGCAGAAGGTGTCCTTGTATTTATCTGCTGAAGGTAGAACCCAGAGTCTAGCTAGCTACCAAGGTTAAATGTTTCTGATGAAACTAAGCACAGTAAAAAGTACAAAGAATTGAAGGAAGAAATATGGTTTCAAATATAGGATTTTCATTTTCTGTGGGTCAACAGAGGAGGAATTTACTTTAGAAACAATTAAATTGATAATGTAAAGAGTTTTTTATTATTAAAATTTTAGGCATTTGGCAAATATCATGAGATTTGGGCATTTATATTCTTAAGGTTGTATTTTCTGAGTTATCTTTGATATGATTTGGTTCATATCATTTAATCCTTTCGGGTGTGTTTGGGAAATGGGTTGAAGTCATGTCTCAGACTGTGTAACATGTGGATTTGAGGTCAATATAATTAATTTTCAGTCCTGACTAATCTTACAGGTTTCTGTGACAATACAAAAATGTGTTTTTAAACAAAGAGGGGTTCTACCTTTTTCATTGGTTCTAGCAGATACATAGAAACAGTGTTAAGATTTGGAAAATCAGGCATAACTTATTTGACTGAGCCCCACTGAAGTTTACAGGAAACAAAACAGTGTGCTTCATTATTAGCTTTAAGGCTCCCTTTCACACTTTTTCCATGGATGGATCAAAATCATAGGCAAGGACATTTACTGAGACAAAGTGCTACAGGTTTTTGGTGAGGGGCTGAGCAAAGTGGTAAAGACTTAGGCTTCTGCCTGGCATGCTATAGTAGATATCTGACATCTTTGTCTGTCCAGCATCTATTTCCTCTTCTTTTTTGCAGAACGATCTTGCTTTCCCATAGGAGATTACTCTTCCTTCATTTTGTATGGTCTGGATAAGACAATCACTCAAGATATACCAACTCCCTAAATAACAGTGGGCAGTGACTCAAGCAAGACCAGTGGAATCCCTGCTGGGAATTTGAATTTAGGCCAATGCTCTTTTTCCTGCCTCACTAACACACACACAATTTCAATTGACCATGGACCCTCTTATTAGGAAAGCTTATTAGATTTAAAAAATAATCCAGAAAAAAATGATTCCAGGATAGAAAATTTTTAGAGCTGAGTAATTTTTTTTTTTTTTTTTTTTTTAGCTGAGCCATCCTGCCACCTGTTGGCAGCTCAGCTTGGGCCAGGAATCAAACCAACTGAGCCACTCAGCCAACCCCGAGCTGAGTCATTTTTAATGCCAGAGACCTAAAGAGACTTTCTGGGAGGTGCTGCTTCCCAGATCCTCAGAGCTGTCCTAATGTGCATCCTTCCTAAGAATTCTGTGAAGTACTTCATTTCCCTCCAATGTGGTTAAGTCTGGCAAAATGTATTCAGATAAGGGCCTCAATTAATTAGGATGCTCTTGTTATATCCTTTGGATTGACTTTTTTTCTTTTTTTTTTTTTGGAGGGCAGTGTCACTGGCCCTCAGATGTGGGAGCCAAACCTGGGGCGCTGGCTTCCCAAGCCAGCGCTTAACCACTGTGCCACTCGGCTGGCCCCTGGATTGACTTTCTTTAGCTGGACCTCCTTGGCTTGCTCTTTCCATGACTCTGGAATGGCACACCCTCCTAGAAGAGGGCTATGGAGAGGGCAGGGGTGACTACTGGAATTGATTTTAGTGTAGGTTCTGGGCCAGAGGCACCAAAGGTGTCTCTTGTCCTCCACATCATCCAGTCCTGTTAATCAGAACTAGAGGTTCTTTAACAAGACTTGAGATAAATCCACACAGCAACTGAATAATGAGCTTTTGTCTTCCCTATCCTCTGTGCATATATCTTGCTTCTGAACCTGGTGGTGCTAGCTTTGCTGGTTAAGGCAGAAGAATTCTAACTACATGTTACTAGAGATGGGACTAAATCAACCCATTATCGTGAGTGATTTTACAAAACTTAATGAGATCAGGAGGTCATACAGATCATTTCCACTTTACAGATGCATAAACTTCAGCTTAGAGCATGTGGTATGATGGTGACAAGACAGAACTCAGGACACTTAGTCCAGTGCTCTGTCTCCTGCATTAATGAAGCCACAGCATATATTTTGACTGACTCTGGATTGAGATTTCTGTGTTAAAGATTTAAAAATTAGACTGGCTGTTGGGAAGGAATTACTTGTTAACTATCCTGAGCCCTGCCTCATACATTGTAAACAATCCATTTATATTGCTCTAAGTACTTGCTTGTGCAAATGTACTGTTTGGTGAGTGAAAAACTGTTGAATGTTGGGTATTTCATGTGGTTCAACCCATACCTTTGAGAAAAATCCATCTCACTTCTTACTATTCTCCCCAAAACTCAGACACACTGGCCTCCTCTAGTCTTCACACAGAATGTTCTTGCCTTATAGGACCTTTGAACTTTCTGTTTTTTCCTTCTCAATTGCTCTTCTTTCAGATAATGAACCCCCACCCTCCCTTGCTTCAGGAATTTTATGCAAACATTACTTTTTTTTTTTTTGAGGGCAGTGTCCCTGTTCGGGCGCCACTTGTAGGGGGCCTGCCTCCGCTGACCAGGGTTCGAGTTTCAATGTTTATACATAGATGAGTGTTTTGATGTATCTATATTTAAAATACGACCGGAGAGTCAGGGGTTAACATTGTAAGGGCAGTGGAGCTGAGGTCCAACCCTGTGTTTCCTGGGGTTGCTCTGAAGAGCTCAGGGACTGATTTAAATTGTTAAATAAGTTGTTGTTGCTAAATAGGTTGCAAATCGATGTCTCTATTGTTGCCTGGGCCCAAGGCTGGGGCCCTGGAGCGCTTCCCAACTAAGGGACAACCAGTTGGTTGAAAAGGAAGGACTTTAGAGATAAGATTGTTCCGTGGCAATAACTGTCCATTTTTACGATATTTGGAATGGCAGTCTATCAGCCAGTGAAATCCCTTGTTGTATCGTGGACATATAGTCTGTGGCATCAAGGATGAAGTTTGTTGTGAGACATTAGGAACACTTTGTGGCTGTATATCTTGTGATTGGGGAGCTCGTCTAGGCTTAGGACACTGTCTGTTAAAGTGTTCCGGTTCCCCACAATTATAGCAATTGTAGCCACCGTTTCTGTTAACACTATTAGGAGTGGCCTGCGTTGACTGAGTTACTGTCTTAACATCCCCTTTAAGGGTGGCAGCTATTGCTACTCCTTGAATAAAAGCTGGAGAGACATCAGTACATTGTTCTACATAATCATTAATAGTGTCAGATTTACTGATAGGCTGGAGTAGATTTTGACATGTAGAATTTGTGTTTTTAAATGCCAACTGTTTGATTAAAATATCTGTGGCTTCATCGTTGGTAATTATTCTACGAACCGCTTGAATGAGCTGAAACAAAAAGTTTTGAAAAGGCTCCTCACCTCTTTGTATTACGGTCGTTGGCTTTCCCAGGCGGGGAGTGCTCTCCAGGCATTAACAGCACAATCAGTGACTTTTTTTAGGACCTTTTTAGATAGATACATCAGGTCTTGTGCATGAGAATATTCACCTCTTTCCATAAGCATATCTGTAGTAATTGAATCACGTTTACTGACAAATTTTTCTGTCTTATCATCATATTCAGTCCTCCAAAGGAGATAATCTCCACCTGTTAAACAAGCTTTACTAACTTGAGTCCAATCATGGGGAGTCATCCATTTCCCTGCCAATGTGTTAATTAAAGAAAGAGTATAAGATGCTACAAGTCCATACTCTGCGCATGCAGATTTCAGCTCTTTTAAGATTTTATAGGGCAGGGGCTCCCAGGAAGGCCATTCATCTCCTTTTTGATCCATATCAAAGGCCACTGGGCAACAAAGAGTAAAATCAAATTTTCCGTTTGTCTCTGCCTCCTCAATGGCTCTACGAAACCAACCGAGATGTGGGTTTAGAATTACATGGAGGCATAGGCATTACAGGATGCTTTAAAGGAGGTTGGAGTTTTACGTGTTCTTCATTTTTAGCTGAATATTTTGGGGGACCTAGCCCCTTATCCTCCATTTTAGTAATGGGAAAGTTCCATAGATCTTGTTCATTATAGTTGGCTGCCTCCATTTCCAATTTGGCAGCATCTAGGGGAGGGAGGTTTTTTCCCTCACTGTCTGAATTATTGTTTGAATCTGTATATTTTTTAACTGAAAAGGCCAGATTAGTTTTAGAGTGAGCAGTGGACAATAACGGTGTATGTTCATCACATAGTGCCGTTGGCACAGAAATAGTCTCTGGAACGAGTGTATCTTTAATTAAGTTCCAGAAGGCAACAAAAAGTAGAAACTTAGCTATCTGAAAAGTTCCAACCTTTAAATCTCTGGCTGCAAGAGAGCAGCGAATTAAGTTAATAAAGAGTTTAAGTTTCTTAGATCCGGTTTGACCCATATTTAATGTTAGTAAGTATAAAGGATAGAAAGAAACAATCACTCGATGTCCACTCTGATGCTCGTCTGGCCGCGCCCCTCACGGGACTAAGTCTGTCTTGGCAAAGGCTCTGCGGTATAAGCCCCCGCACAGGTGAATGAGTCAGTCGCCGTTATGCCTTATGACAGAGTACGGAACCGCAGATTAGAGCCCACTCAAGTTCCGTAGCGAAGAGCCGTGGAACTATATACATTCACTCACACAATCACACCCTTGCACACGAAACAGTTAGTAGTATATATGTTTTCTAGGGACGTAAATCACACACCTCAAATCTTTGATTACCACTTATACTCACCTGGCGTCACTAGCCAGGGGGTCTCGAGCACCCTCAGTGGAAGCCTATCCGTGTCAGGAAAATAGAGAAGACTAACCTTCAGGTCCCTGTTCGGGCGCCACTTGCGGGGGACCTGCCTCCGCTGACCAGGATTCTAGAAGGTGTACACGGCGTCGGCGGTCGATAAAAGACAGAAACTGTTTGTTGCAGTAAAAGACTGAAAATGGAGAGAGAGAGCTCTCTAGTTTATTTGTTGTAGGCTTTATATACAGTTTTTAGGTAGGGGGTACGTGCAGGGATGCGTGTAGCATAGCAGGAAACAATGTGCATAACCTCAGTGAAAAGTTGATCATTAACTATTTTCCGGAAACCTACAGGTCAGTGAAACCTTAGGGAGTCAGTTTCTCAAGACAGTTTCTCACCATTGATCCTGATAGCCATCTTTCTTTTGTGTCCCAAGGAACTGGCCGTCCTCACCACATACCTCAATAAGTACTAAGCACCCTCCAGGTGCAGAAAGAAACAATGAAAGCAGAAAAACAAATTTATGCTTCACCAAGCCCACTAAAGCCAGCTTGCAAGCCCCTCAATATTGGGGACCATGGCCCTCAACACTTTATATCTGAGATTTTAAAAATTGTAGAAGTGTAAAAGTTACTGTATACTAATGAATTATTCAAAACTTCCTCTCCTTCCTCCTTAGCTATATTACTCTATTAACTCTCCATGTGATTGAAATTCTTAGTGGGAAAAGAGGACATCTGTGTTATTTACATATGTATATTTTGCTTGGAAACTGACATATTGTCAATTGACACAAGTTTTATATTGTCCAGAAGCAAATGTAAGTGGGCATAGTCCACATTCTCCAAAATGTGTGCATTTTCAACACATTTTTATACACATGATGACATGAAAATTATTAAGACCATGATATAAAGATATTAGAAAAATCTGTGTAAACAAGATGGTGAACCATGGAGAGAAAGTGATCAAAAGACATGTCTGTCTATTTGTTCTTCCATTAACTTGACCCAGAGCCTGCCACACAGCTGTCTCATAGTCACTTAACAAAGCGATTTCATATTCGATGGAATACCAGCCAGAGATGTGCAGGGTCACACAGATAAATACTTACAGGGTAAGAATTAGAAAGCAAATCACCAGGTGCTGCCTTCATCTCCTGTTTTTCCATGATACACTGCTTCCCTTTAAAAACTGCTTCAAAATGGACATAAATGTATTATGCTATATATGTTAATACAGAACTTTGCTTTATTGAAAATGTAAACATATAAAGCAAACATTGCAAACTTTAACTGCCCTATCTAGACTACAAACTGAAAAGAAATGTGCTAAACACAATCAGCATGAGTTGAATAATTACCTAATAATTCTTATACTAGAAGAATAATTGGGATAGAAGAAATACCATTTATCATGAAAATATAAACATGTGAGACTACCAGGGGAAAATAGATGGGAACATACAAAGAAAAGAAAATACATCTACATGATAGTTATACAACAGAGTGAATGAAATTCTGGTGAATGAAGAAGAGACATAGGGGGAGGTAAGACAGAGAGAGCTAAAGGCGCCAGTGATCATATAAAACATAAAAGGCAGCTGTTTTGTAAAACGAACTCCTCAGTTAATTTTTTATCTTGCCCTTACATTATTTCTGTTAAACAAACATTGTCGTTCATAACCTGTTTTGGTCCAGGAGCCTTTTGAAAATTTGTAAAAATTATAGGCTTTCTCCCTGGAAAAATGCCAGTAGACATAGTCTTCTCAAAGGCAATAAGTGGTGTGCAAAATGTAACATTTTTTTAAATGTCTAACTGCATTTCATCTCTATCTCAAGCCTGCATTCTATCTGATAGCAGGCACCTAATCCAGCTACTGACATTGAGCAATTTCTTACATGGCTTACATAGGCGTTGGGGCCCATTGACATTTTGCCATGTTGTAAAGATTTTGTTTTGGTGCGTAAACTTGAATTTAAATGATTACCATGATAGTCTATCAAGTCTTATAGAGTGGAGTCCTGGCAGTATTCAACTTGTCCAACCTTTTACACACCCTTAGCTATTGTGATAATGGAATTAACTATCTGCAGAGAGATCATTGACAGCAGTCACTGGGAGATGAAATTTTAACCTGCCCCCATCTCAACACTCAGTTAACCGCACTGGTTAGCCTAAGTTGTTCTGGTGCTTGAGAGCTGTGGCCTGCAAACATCACTAGCTTGGTACTAAAATGTTCATCAGCTGCTATAGAAACACTGTTTGGGAAAGTAATATTACCTTAAAATAATTTGGTTTTGCTCAAACTTGGAGGAATTAAAAAGTGCAACCCAATTTTCTGTTGTTAAAATTATTCTCAAAAAGGCATCTCTTGTGAAACTTAAAAGCCAAATTGTTCTCCTACAGGCAAAAATCATCAGGGTCATCTTGGAAATGGAAAGAAACCACTACACACACACACACACACACACACACACACACACACACACACACACACAAATGCAGAACATAGATTGCAGACAAAAAGAGTGAGTTGAAGGTTATATTTTCAAACTGTCACTGTATAAAATATTAATCTCTATTTGCCCATCTTACTCTGACTTGGAACTTTAATTACTTCATGATTTTCAGGAAGACTCTGAAAATCGAAAGGGTTAAGTGCCATTTAGATACCCAATCAGATTATTTTGGCATCAATTGATCATATGCCAGTCACTGCTGTAGAACCAGTTCTGTGCAGGATCTTACTAACTTCACACAGAGGCAATATGACCTCATTTCAGCTCAGGCCTCTCGCTTCTTCTCCCAGGATTTCTCCACTGATGCTACTGTGCCAGGAGGGGAGGGGAGAGGAAGGGTTGGGGGTGGGATACTGTGGGAACTGACAATGTGGGAACACACAGGGAGTTCAAGCCTTAGAGGCTGAATGGGGTGAAAGCCTATTTCACCTTCTAGTCAACATTCTTTGAAATCACTGAAAAGACTTGGTATTATATTTTTCATATTTTCCCTGAACACCTGAAAAACCCATAAGTGCAATGGAAAATAAGAAAATGTGAAGAGTTCCTAGAAGATAGAAAGCAACTGAAATTATATTGGAAGAAAATCAAGAGCAGAGAAAACCATGTTTCAAGGTCCATCTCATACCTACTGTACCTTTCCATCTCCATCGTCAGCTTTTTAGACCAAAGTACCTTTTTCTCTTACTGGGGTTTCACCTGGTCTGTCTGCTTGGCTCTTGTTCTCCCACAGTTTTCCTACCTTAGGGCATCCCCTCTGCCTTGGATGCTCCTTACCTGCTTCTTCCTATTGCTGGCTCCTTCTTATTCAGCAGACCTCCCTTTATATACTGCCTTCTCAGGTCAGAGGGTCCCGCGATCTTCTGATCTTAAATCACCCTCTACTTCTGCTTATCTCCCCTCACTCTCTGTCCCATTGCTCTGTTGCTTCCTTTATGGCACTTATCAAATGTTAGAATTTTGTCTTTTTTTCTGTGCTCCCACGATAGTGGCTAGTTCTTCCATGAGAATCAGCACCCTGAGGGCAGGGACTTGGTCTGTTGTCTTTACAGCCTTATCTTGGGCTGGCAGCACAGTTAATGACACACAGGGTAGAAAGAATGGCACTTTTCTTAGGGCTTTTCAGTTTACAGGCACTGTGCCAACTGCAGAGCTGGATATTGGGAATCCAGAGGAGGGAGGCAGGACCTGGCTTCAAAGAGCTCTGTGTGGAGAACAGCATGTGCTTCCTATTTTCTGATTCATAGTCAGATCACTTGTGCTAGATATTTCAGTTTTACTGTTAGATTTTAGCACTCCGAATGCAGGATCTCAATCCTTTTTAAAAAATCTCTACCAAGACTAGGATAGACCATGAAAATAAAATAATATTTGTGAAAGCATTTTAAAAGTTTCTAAGGGAGTTTTATAAATATGACAATGATGCTGATGACTAATTGTCCTGTAAAGTACAATCCATGCTCATTAACTATTTGTTGTTAATGACCGAGTGAAGAAAGAGTGTCTATATAAAAGAATGAGAGGCAGATGGTAGTGTTGATGAAGAGGTAGAGTCAGAGTGGGTGACAAGAAAAGTGACCAAAAGAAAAACTGATTTGAAAGCCAAATCTGATATTGCTATAAGGACACACTTCTACTGATCATTTTATTTTCTGGAATGTTAGCATAATTCAGTAATAATCATTTCTTTAGATGTCTATAGGAAGCTAAAGAATGAGTCTGATGCAATTTCAACACCATTAGAACAAAAAGTTCATAAACTGTAACATGTTTGTCTACTTAGAAGTTTACCTCATTTTCTAGCTTCAGCATGAGAAGGTCACACAAATTAATTAAAAACATACATATTGCAGCAATCGTCTGATTGTGATCTTTTGGGAGAAGGCAATCATGTACCAGCTTCACTGATGTGAGCTGGGAAGCCTGGAAACATGAAGCACCTGTAATTTTATTAATCATTAATGAAGATCAATATAAACAATTCATTTCCTATTATGTTTACTAAGCCAGTGGGGATGAGAATAGTAGGAGATAATATCACTGCTTAAGACAAAGAAAACCACAGTTGTTCATTACCGAACAGTTTGCCAAAAAGGGATCTGGCTACTATATGTGGATTTACAAAAATGCTGTTTGTGATCTAATGCTTAATAAATACAATTTGATGATGATGACGTGAGCTAATGAGATGAAAGTCCTTTTCAGGTTCAAGACCTGGTGTCTTTTAAGATTGGGCATATCCCCAGACATCATGGAGCCATTTGATGTATACTTTAGAAAGAAAATTGAAGAAAATTTATGTGTGTGTGTGTGTGGTTCCATGTGAGTGCTTACCAAAGGGGGAATTATTCAGAGGAGAACTTTAATAATCAAGCAGATAGGATGGTCCATTCTGTGGATCCCAGTCAGCCTCTTCCCAGATATCCCTGTCATTGCCCAATGACTCAGAACAAAGTGGCTGTTGTGTCAAGGATGGAGGTTATATCTGGGCTCAGTAACATGGATTTCCATTCGTCAGCACTGTCCTGGCTGTGGCCACTGCTGCATAACCAACCCACCAGCAGCAGAAACCAACCCTGAGACCCCAGTATGGCACTGTTTCTTAGGGTGATCAGCCAGCTTCCCGATAGCAGGTTGATTATGTTGGACCACTTTCATCAGGAAGAGGCAGTGTTTTGTTCTCATTGGAAGTGATATTTACTCAACAAACAGATTTACGTACAGCATTGTTTCTGATCAAGGAACTCATCTCACAGCAAAATAAGTGTGGCAGTGGGGCCATGCTCGTGGAATTTATTGCTCTAACCATGTTCCACACCATTCTGAAACAGCAGGCTTGACAGAATGGTGCAATCACCTTTCAGAGACTAAGGTACAGTGCCAGCTAGGTGGCAGAATGTTGAAGGGATGGGGCAAGGTTGTCCAGGAGTTGTAAATGCTCTGAAAGTAAATGGTGCTGTTTCTTCCATAGCCAGGAATCAGGCTTCCAGGAATCAAGGGATGTAAATGAGAGTGGCACCACTCACTATTATCTGCAGTAGTAACACATTAGAAATTTTTTTTTTAATTTTATTGGGGAATTGAAGGAGGGAACAGTGTTGGGGAATCAGGGAAGGGGAACAGACAAGTTGCTGTCCTTTTGTTCTTCACTCTAGTTGTGGAGGACATTGCTTCACTGGCCCATGTTGGTATTATCATTGCACTCTTCCTGGGTGAGGCAGTTGCTCGCCGGCCATTGGACAGCCACTCATGGTGGCTCACAGCAGCTCACAAAAGCATATGCCAGCTGCAGGCCAACCCCACTGCAGCCTAGGTCGTCGCCGGTGACTCAGGGCAGCCCAACTCCAGGTGGAGCTGTTGTTCACGATCTTTACCTATAGAGGGCGCAGCCTCACTGGCCCTCATGTGGGATCCGAACCCAGGCCCTGCTTCTCAGAGCTGGCATCCCAAGCCAACTCTTAACCAATGCGCCATTTGGCCAGCCCCACACTAGAAAATTTTTTGCTTCCTGATCCTGGGGCGTTATGCTCTGCTGGCCAGAGGTCTTAGTTCTAGAGGGAAGAATGCTTCTACCAGGAAGCACAACAGTGATCCCACTGAACTGGCCATTTTGGGCTCCTCATGCCTCTGAATCAATAGGCAAAGAAAAGACTGTGCTGGTTGGGGTGATCGATCCTGGTTATTACAGGGAAAGCATACTGCTACTCCACAATGGAGGTAAGGAAGAGTATTCTGGATTACAGGGATCTCTTAGGTTGTCTCTTAGTACTATCATGTCCTGTGAAAAAGATCAATGGAAAGCTACAGCAACCCAATTCAGCCACTACTAATGGCCCAGACACCTCAAGAATAAAGGTTCTAGTCACTCTGCCAGGTAAAGAACCTACCCAGCTAGGGTGCTTGCTGAAGGTAAAGGGAATATGGAAAGGGTAGTAGAAGAAGGTAGTTATAAATATCAGTTACAACCACACAACCAGTTATAGAGATGAGAAATGTAATTGTCATGAATATTTCTTCCTTATTTTTATGAACACATTTGTGTGTATATATGCATATATTAAATAAATACCTTTGATTTCTTTCTGCTCTTATTCCCTTATAATGTAACATAAAATGTATTAACTTGATATAAATATTTAAGTATTGTTGATTTTGCATCATAGTATTTAAATTACAGAATACCAGGAGAAGAGTAAACATCACTCAAAGATGTTACCTGCTCTTATCTTGTTTTTCTCTTTATCTGGAGATTATGTGTGGTTTGAGGAGATGTGCAAGGGTGCCAAGTTGACAAAGGGTGGACTTGTGATGGCTAATTTTATGTCAACTTGACTGGGCTAAGGGAGGCCCAGATATCTGGTAAAAAATTATTTCTGGGTGTGTCCGTGAGGGTGTCCCTGGAAGAGACTGGCATATGAATCAGAAAGAAGATTCCCCTCCCCAATATGGATGGGCCTCATTCACTCCGTTGAGGGCTTGAATATGACAAAAAGCTTAGATTTGCTTTCTCTGCTTGAACTGAGGCATCCATTTTGTCTTTCCTTCTGACATGGGTGCCCCTGGTTGTTGGGCATTTGGATTCAGATCAAAACTTATACAATCAGCCTCCCAATTCTCAGACCTTCAGACTGACTGAATTACACCGCTGGCTTTCGTGGATCTCCAGCTTGCAAACAGCAGATTGTGGGACTTAGTCTCCATAAACCAATTTCTATTATATTATAAATCTCTCATCTATATCTATCTATATCATCTATATCTATATCTATATCTATATCTATATCTATATCTATATCTATATCTATATCTATATATTTATTTATTTCCATTCGTTCTATTTCCCTGGAGAACCATGACTAAAACTGCGTGTGTGTGTGTGTATGTGTGTGTAACTAGTATTTGATATGGGGAAAAAAATCCACTGAGGCATATAGAAACAAAATGTAAATAAAGAATAAAAAGTAATCTTAGAGAATTAAAAAAAGAAAAATATTGTCCAGGCCCGAATTTATATTTGGAAAAATAGTAAAATGTCTTTTGAATCAAAAGAACCTGAATGCAAATTTAAAATAAAGGAAAAAAAAATCAATTTTCTTTTCATTTGCTCTATACCCTTCCTGAGTGATTTGATGTACTTCCAGAACTTCTGCCAGATGTCAGTGTATACGCGTGGACTAGAAGAAGAAACTTTAGCAAAAGTTTATCAGATAACGTGCCAACGACCATTCGCCTGAGCTCCATTCATTCAACTGCCTCTAGATACCTCGTGTGGATACTCCAGCCCCTCAAACTCAGCATACCCCAACCTGGACCCATCACCTCCCCTGACAAGCCTAGCCCTCATCGCCATCACCATGTAGCCAGTCTTCCAAAACAAGGCCCAGAATCACCTTCTTTCCTCCTCGCGAGCGCCTGGAAGAGCAGTTGCCACATTTCAGTCTTTTCCTGAAAGTCAAGGGGACATTAACCCCTCGGCAGGGCCCTGCGTTCCTGCGTGGTACTCGTGACGCAAGTAGGGAACAAAGTCCCGACTCACAGGTTGAAATAGAGTGAGTAACACGGCTTTATTTGGGAACCAGTGTCCCTCCAGAGGCCAATGCTCTGGTAAGCACGGAGGGTTCTACAGAATAGAATAGAATTTAATGAGGAACCCACCCCAGAGTCAGTCGAGGTGGAGAAGGTCCCTGGTCTGGGGGAGATGATGGGCCCCCGAAGGGCCTGAGGCGAGCTGGCCCGGCAGGAAGAACTGCGGCCCCCGAAGGGCCTGAGGCGAGCTGGCCCGGCAGGAAGAACTGCGGCCCACGAAGGGCCTGAGGCGAGCTGGCCCGGCAGGAAGAACTGCGGCGAGTCCTGGAGCAGCGCGGCTTGGGCCGCACAGTGGGGCTCAGCGGAGCGCCCAGTCAGACTGCTCACGGCTGCCCTGGGGTTCTCCTTTCATCCTGTTTACCTTGGGCTGGTGTACTTCTTAGGTGATAACCAGAAGTTGTTTTGATGAACGTGTTTACCACTCCATTTTGTTATGCTCAGTTTCACACAAAAAAACATGTTTTTCATTTCACTCTTATCAGTCTCACACAGGTGCAGCCTAGCTTGTGTCCCTACTAGTAAACAACTTGTTTTGCAAACCTCAATCCAACATATCATATATTTTATATGCTCTGCACACCCCCCTTTCGTTTACTCCTGATGTTTGTTTGTTCGCTGAATACTGTTGCTTCTGCTTCAGAACTGTCTTCTGAGAGCAAGCCTCTCTACCTCCCTTCACACTGCCTTAGCTCAGACCCTCACCAACAGAGCCTAACAGGTCTGCACTTCTCCGGTCCTTCTGAATTTCTCTCCATCTGCCATTACTGCTGTCAGAGCCATCCCCTACTCTGCAGGCCACCGGTGATGCTTCAACTCTTCATCACACCATACAGGGCCCCTCACAGCCAGGTTCCAACACATCTCCCTTGTGACAACTGCTCACTCTTCCTGAAGTCCAGGGCCTGGAACTCTTACCCATTCCCCCATCTATCAGTCTCTGTACACTTCTACTGCTTTGTACCTGCAGCTCCCTGTGCTGTCACTTCCTCTGTTCCTCCTTCCTGCATCCTCCTTGAAGCTGCCTCTGAATGGGTGACAATCTTGGGTACTGGTTACAAGCATGGACTAGGGAGGCAGTGTGTTGGAATCCTCTGTTGATTCCTTGCAGTGTGATCTTGGGCAACTCACTTAACTTCTCTTGCCTTTGTTTCCATGCCCGTAACATGGGAAGATAAATAATGATTGTTGTGAAAGTTAAATAATATAGTATATGTAAAACTCCTTATCATACTGTATAATACTCTTCACAAACAGGTCTCCACATCCCTTCTTAGCACGCAGTAAATACATAATAAATGTTAGCTACTATGACCAAAATTTCTCAAGGCAGAGTTAGTTCCACTCCCCTCTTGGATCTCTAAAGATGAGGGCTCTCGCATCTGGAAAATATGCTTATTTAGAAGGATGAATGATACCTTGAATTCCTAGGAAATTACTTGGGAAGTTTTCATATTTAGGACAAGGAAAAGCATTTCTTTAGTGTCGTTGGCACTGGGGATACAAAGTGATCAGTTTGTTGAACAAGGCTGCTATGCCTAAAATGAAAAATTATATATTTTTTCCCTCTGCTCTTTAAACTTTCTCAACCCCTGGATAAGAACCTATCAGGTCCTATGGAAGTTCTGTTCACTCTAGAGTAATAGACAATCTCTCATTCAGCTAAACCACAAAATTAGTCTCCATTCAGCAGAATTTCCAGTTGGATACATGATTGAAGCTCTAAACTTCATTTAGTGTTTTATCTTTTCCTTGCCACACTTCTGCCTGCTTCAGGAAACCTACAGTGGGAAAATGAGTGTGGTACTAGATGATGAAGAACAAAATGTAGCCCTTTTTCTCAAGGAGCTCGCTGTCTTTTGCGGGGACAAATGGGAGACTGGATTACAGTGTGATATATGCTGCTATATAGGTATCCCCAGGGGCATAGCAATGCAGAGGAAGGGTGCTGACATCAAGCTGTGAGGTGAGAAAGGTTTCCTATAAGAGATGAACCATGACCAAAGCTGAGTCTCACAGTCCTGGCAGATACTTCTATGTGGAGGAAGCTGTGTGTGCAAGTAGGGAAGAGATCATTAACCTAAGTATCATTTATCAAAGGCATCGGCTTTGCTGTAGATCCCAACGGAGTTACTTTTGTTAATTGTGCTAGTAAAATATGACCATATAATGTAGGAATGGTGTATGGCTTAGATATGGACTAGATTGTGGGATTAGATTCAATAGGTAAAAGATTATGGATTGACATTTTGGGTTCTACCATCTACTAGCTGTATGATCTTGGGGAAGTTGCTGAACCTCTTTGAGTCCTAGTTTCTTCATCTAAAATGGGGAGATCATTACCTACTTTGAAGGATATAAATTTAAATGAGAAAATAGATCTTAAAGTCCTTTGTATTAAGCCTGGCACTTAGTTTGGACTTAATAATTGCTAGTTCATTTACTGAAACTATCTCCCACCTGTCCCTTTAATTTATACTGAGTTCAGATTGAAGGAGCAAAAGCTATAAGGCAGAATCAGGAATAGTCTTTTTAGATAGGAGATAGCATGAACCTGAATTATCATGTTGGTGGTGAAAATGGAAGAAAACTACATATAAATGGAAACATTGTCCTATAAGAAACACACTATTTGTGTCTGTTGTCATTGTTAATTTTCAATTCCATTTTTATTTGCCCACTCACTGATTGTGTTTGTTTCGGCTGGCTTCAGGGCTCATCATCGTTTTCATGGTATTTCAAATATAGCTTTGAACTCAGTTTGAAATCTTTAAATAGAAGTTATTTCTATCCAAAAAAATTATTTCTACATTAAAATAAGCTGCCACTTAGGAGATTATAACCTAGAGGCATCATTGCTTTATTAGTTAAGCCAATAATTATTGAAGCAAGATTAGCTCAGATGAATAGATAGTATGTGATCTTTAATTGCTTTTGATTTCTAACAGATTATTTTGGTTTAACTAAAATAGATCCTCATTTATTTGAAGCACCATGCCTAGAGAGGTAGGGACTATAAATTCAATCCGAATACAGGAAAATCACCTGGAGAAATATAGTGGAAATCGCACTAGAGGAATGGGAAAACCTCTGCTTGTTCTTGGCTATAACCAACTAGCTGGATACCTGGAAAAGAGCTTTGTTTTTCTGAAAAGTAAATATGGTGAAATAAATGTGGGGTATGGTATGGTGAAATAATTACTAATGCATTTCCTTTTCCCTTCCTCTTATCCCTTTGTTTACTTCATTGCCTTGTTCTAATCACTGAATCTCAACTATTCTAGGGGTTCAAATGGAAATGAAAGGGTTTTATGTGTGAGCATACTATGCCAACATGAGTATGTGGATATGATTATTTATATTATCAGTTCTTTCTTCTTGTGACCTGTTGTTACTGCAAAAACAGAATTTTTATTAGTTATTTTGATCACTATTCTTAGTGAAAAATCTTTCACAAAATTATGTAATTTTTAAAACCAGTATTGTTCATACTTACTAATGACATTTCCAGTACTCTTAATGACAGTAGCTTGAATCAGCATGATGTTTTGGGATAATTATTTGTGTTACCTGTTGCTGAGTTTGTTCAGAAAATGGTACCATTCTTGGTACAAGTAGAGATTTAGTAACTGATATGAACTGAATGTGAAAATTGAATGTGAATCCTATTTGATTGCTTTGAAAATTTGATTTCTTCATACCAAGGAAAGTAAACATGTATTAATCTCTATGGAAATTTCATATCCTGTCTATGCAATAAGAAATTGGAGTGGGAAGCTGAAGCACTTCTCAAGATATCCTATATTACTATCATACCAAAATTTTTTTTTTTTTTTTTTTTAGGGTAGGGTAGTGTCACCAGCCCTCACATGTGGGATCCAAACCAGGGCCACTGGCGTCCCCAGCAGCTCCCAACCAACACGCCACTCGGTTGGCCCCCAAAATATATTGTTGTTTTTTTTTTAGCTGAGCCATCCTGCCACCTGTTGGCAGCTCAACGGCAACTCAGCTCGGGCTGGCCTCGAACAGCTGTTGCTCAGAGCTCAGCTCGCACTCTTGAGCCAGCTCTTAACCAACTGAGCCACTCAGCCGGCCCCCAAAATATTTTTTTAATGAATGTGTACAAGTATGGTCCTTTTGTGAGATTTCATACACCAAGAGCTGTCCCAACCCAAATCCGTGCTTTCAACATATATTTTCATGCTATGTGCTTAAAAAAAAGATGTAAACTTTCTTGCTAAAGTAGTGACTGAGATACTTGTGGCATTTTCAAATAATCTTGAATGGCCCACTCATTAATACATCTTTGTTGTTTACTTTCACCAAATACCACAGGAGGTTGGGACATGACCCTAAGGTAACTATGAGCACAGCACTTTCCAAAATAACATTGAGTTGAAGACAGGTTGACATTTTCCGTAACGTCATGGGTCAGAAAGTTAAGCTAATTTGGGTTGATGTAAACCTGGAAAGCAGCATTTTGTTTTACCCAATAAGAGGAAACAGTATCTAGAGTCACATTGCAACACTGCATTCATTGGAAGGGCCCTAAAGGTCATCTGGTTTAAGCTGCAGCACATCTGATCAGGTTGGTTGAATCTAGAACTCAGGGTGATTGACTGGGCCTGGACCAGTCCCAGAACTGAAGGACCAACTGAGGCATTTTGAGCCAACCACTCCCAGGGTGCTGGATGAATCTGGTCAACTGTCTACCTTCCACACTTGTATACTCACTTGTGTGCCTGCACCTGAGTGAAGCGCACACACACGCGTACACACACGTGTGCATGTGCACACACACACACATACACACAGAGTGGCATGCAAAGAAAAGGCTTGAGAATAAGAATCAGAAAGCTGTGTTTTCATCCCTCTTCTGTTACTTAATAGCTACACTCTAGGACAAATCACCTCCCGTGCTAGATAACTGCCTTTTACCCCCCTGGATGCCTTCTCCACCCTTCTCTAACCCACATTCTGTCCCTGGTGGCTGCCTTTTAATGACTACGTCAGAAGGCTTCCTAGGTTTCTGGTTTCCTGTGGGTTTGGTATGTGCTGAGTCCCAGCAGAAGCCTGGAGAAAGGGATAGAGTGAGCTTGGATCTCTTTCTCTGATGTCACCTTGGGCTGACTGTGTCCCTCAACCAAAGGTCATAACTACTCTCAAGTAGACCATCCCTAATTGACTCTCCCTGCTATTTCTCTTGCCCCTGACCCCCGGGTTCCCACCCCACCTTACAAACTGAGGATTTTCCCTTGATAAATTGTGTCTTTGTTAAACTCTGAATTATCTTAACTTGCCTGTACCATCTGTTTCCTGCTGGCTGCCTGACTGACATTTTTAATGGACTGTATTGAGAAGACCTCTTAAGTTATGTCTCTGTTCATTGAAGAAGGGGCCATAATGGGTTGGTGATGACAGCCATTAGCTCAGATAAAGAGATGGGAGCATGGATTTCCTGAATTAGCCATTTCACAAGTCTCCTCTAGCTCTTAACATTCTATGACTCTGTGGGTAAGAAACTGAAGGAAGCCTATTGCATTTTGGACTTTTATATTACTGTGGGGAATCTGGACTGGGATGATAACACAAATATAGTTCAAAGGAAGGCACAAGCAAGGTGTGCTTATGAAAACCAATGGTAATACCACACACACAGAGTCATCTTCTAACTAGCACATTTCAAATATTGTTCATTATTTTCAGTGTTGGGTTATTTCTCACCAAGTGTTACTTTTATGTTAAGTGTGTTTTTAATTCTATATCAATGCTTTCTTATGTGTAGCAATATAGAGAGTATCAAAAACATGCAGCTGTCAGGCAGCTGTCATTTGTCAACATGGCAAAAATATTTATTGCCAATTAGTAGTACGAAAAGCAATTCCTAAGTCTGTGGGTATAATCTCTGAATTGCAGTTCCTCTCTCATTTAATTCTCAAGTTAAAACAGAGACAACTTATGCTCATGAACTTGGTTTAATAGTAATACTTTTAAGTGTTCTTATAAAATTTCCTAGAGTGCATATATTATCAAAAATGCCAAATGTGCCTATTTCAGCATTCACTGTGGTGAGACTTGTGAGCTGGTTGGGGGCCATCTTTCTCCTGGTCAGGTTTTTGTCCAATTTCCATGTCAGGAAGGATCAATGACCATAGCTGCTTATGAGTAACAGCTTTGGAATTAGGAAAAGTTACTTGTGCATCCTAGTCAAGCTGCCTGCCTGTGTGGAATTTAATCATTTGAACAAGTCAGTCGTTGACAAAATTTGACAGCTATTGCTGCTATCTTTTTTTTTTTTTGAATATTCTTTTAAAGGTCTTATATCATGGTTCTCCTCTTAAAACAATAATCCAGAACACCTGCCAATCTTGCCCATAAAGGAAAAGCTAAACTTACCAGTTACTGGGAAAGGACATATTACTTAACTATAAAATAATCATAGTAAAGATAAATCTTTTTTGTCTTCGTTTTCCAAATTTCTTTCACACATAGTTTGTTATGTTGTTCTTGAGCCAATGTAATGAGGTTCATAGGGAAACTGCTTTATTCCTGGTTTACAGATGAGAAATCTGAGGCAGAAAATTGTTATGATCAGCGCAGCACTAGAACCCAGGATTATTAATTCATAAGACTTTAATTTTCACTTTAATGAAATACTCAAATTTAACCTCAAATATGTTAAATTATTTAACTGTAGGAGAGCATTCCCCAGTCATATCTAGGTTTCTAAAAAAGGGCTACTAATTGAAGATAATGTTTCCCATACTATTTAATTCAAATTGCCCCTCTTTTTAATGCTATTATTTTCCATCTGTATGTTCAATTTTAAGCACCAGTGTGATCTGGTGCTTTGAGGTAGGGCACAGGCCATTAAATAGGCTCGGGATTTTGCATTGCTTGCTAATCCTCATCCCTGCCCCAACCCCTTTGGCCTATTTCTTTACCCTGTAGGATAGGCTGAGGATCTAGATTTTTCTCCATGGGAGCCCTGAATTTGGATTTCAGAGCACATGGGTCAGAGCACCACAGTAAAAGGCAAATAGAGATTTATACAGATTACTTTGGCAATTCCCAGCCTCTTTCTTCCACTGAACAAAAATCCGTTTGGCATGTTGTGTCAAAGCACTTACTTTATACTACATTTAGTATCCCTTCCAGGAAATATATATGATTGAGAAGATCTCATCTGGAAATCTAGAGTAATTATTAGCAATATAAAGGGGCTGGACTCCTGGATCTCAGAGATCCTTTCATCTTTAACTATTTGGACTTCAAATTGTAACAAAGGCAGAATCTGATCTCCAAGTGATTGTGTTATGTTGGTGTTGGGTGGATAGCAAAGGAGCATGAGGAGGAGATAGTTTCAGTGTGTAAGTGACTTAAGAAATGAGGGTCGAGAGAGAGACATCCCCATGAAAGGCACAGGATGAAAAATATAGAAATGAGCTTATCATGAAAAGAGAGCAGAATGGGTGTGGAAAATCTTGTGCTAAAACTTATTGAGTACAGTCTGAGCAATTTTGTAATGGTAGGATATATAGAATTCCTGCTTGCTCCTATTGATGTCTTTTCAGAGGAGCTGGAAAACATTCTTCTCATTCTCCTCCTTCACCTCTTCCTCCTCCCCCCGCCCCTTCTTCTTCTCTCATTTATTAAGGAAGAGTGGTCTCTACCTGGAGCCCTGCTATAGAAGTTGTGGTCCACAAACCTGGAAATATGAGAAATGCGGGATTTCAGCCCTCCCCAAACCTATAAAATCTGAATTTACACTTCAACAACTCCTAGGTGAGTTATATACTCTTTTAAGTTTCAGATGCTAGTCTGCAGCATCCCAATATTGTAAGTCAGGGGTGAGGGGAAGCAGATCATAGTGTAACAGAGAACATGAAGACACCTTCTCGTGAATACTGCTCCAGTTAATATCTGATTTGGATGCAAATAAGTCTGCAGAGAAAAACATGTCAAAGAAGAGAAAACGGATGGTTGTCCTCCATCTGCCTTGGCCATAGAGTGTGAAAATTCGGGCCTCTTTCGGTGAGGAAACATTCGAAGGATGGTGAGACGGTGGGACAATTCCATGGCACTGGCTGGGGCCACGTGCTATCTTGTTCCAGTTACCTTATCTTTCAAAATGTGAACCAAGTCCTGATAGCAACATAGGGAGTGAATAGAAATAATAAAAGCAATCTCACTGTAATTGGTTAGTTGAAAGTTTATCAGTATTATATAAACATACAAGGGTCTTCTTTCTTCTCAACCATACTGACTTTGACCTCATTTTGTTAAATCTGATTTTTGTAGACCTTACTAATGTCTTGGTCAGACCTCAGAGTTTTAGAATAACTTCCAGTTATTAAGTCCAGTCCAGTATAAAACTCCAATCACACCTCCTCTTCCTCCTAGCTCAGGTTTTATCAGTGACTAGAAGGGGCATGCAGTGGGGGAATGGGAGCATGCTATTAAATTCAATGTCCCTTTCCTCTTCCCCCTTTGGTGTGTTGGGCTAGCATGGAGGGACATGGAAAGAGAGGGGGGACCATAGAAATGGATATTTGAACACAGGTGTAAGCTCCTTTGGTGGCCCTGTGGGAGGGACAACCACTTCATAATTACTCTCATGGCAGACCTGTCTCCAGCTCAGACTCTTCCCTGACCTCCGGCTTCCTTCACTCTTAGTGTATCTCATGGCCACAAGCTCCTCCTCCTTCCTGAAGCAGAGAGACCTTTAAAATAGTGTATGAGCTCATAGCTCAGGCTCTGCTACCTTCCACATTTTTTTTCTTGACCTACATGAAACTCACATATCACATATCACTCTCACACCTGAATATCACAAAATACCACATGGTTTCCCTTCTGTTACCTCACGTCTGCCATTTGTGTTCAATTCTGTTCAGACAGTCTCTGGGGGCAGATTAGCAAATAATTCTGCGGAATGAGACAACAGCCTCTCTTTCTTGTAGAAACCCCCAAGTCCTACTTGGAGACCCTGTCACTAGACTTTGGTGGGTGAGCACTCACCTTCCTTCCCCTTCTATGAGGAAAAGCTTCAGTACCCCTGACTAGATCTCAGAATCAGTCACATGTGATTCTGTGAATCATTCCTCTCTTCCCTTGTTCCCTCTCCAGTCTTCTGTGTATGTCAATGGGAGAGTGTCTTGAGGGATGTTTTGGAGTAACAGAGAGAATATATTCACCTCTTACAAAATCTCGTAGGGACTGTCTGGTTCCCCAATTTCTTGTCCCTTTTTTCAGGAAGTGGGGCGTTGTACAGTCCTGTGTCCTCAGTTTAGAAGCTTTAGTGGCTAATTCCAAAACAACAGGACAGGTTCTACTCAATATCCCACTACATTATAATATACAACATTTGGTTTTTTTGTTCTGTTTTGTTTTGTTTTTTTTAAGGGCAGTGTCACTGGCCCTCATACGTGGGATCCAAACCGGCGCCTCTGGCGTCCCAAGCCAGCTCTTAACCAACGCGCCACTCGGCCGGCCCTACAACATTTGTTGATCACTTTGTACTAATTGTAGTAAGCCTTTTACATATTTTATTTCTCTTAATCCATATAACAATACCATATGATAGGCTTTATTATTCTCATTTAAACAGTAAAACTCTGTCATGGTCATCTGCCATCTCTAATCACACAAAATATTTTTAAAAGCCTCTCTATTTTATAATGCCAGGGAATTTAAGTCTTAGAATCCCAATGAGGAAAACAACAAATGAAATCTTTGTTTCTGAAGAAGAAGAAATGATTTGCATTCTACCCATCAGATGCATCTGTGAGAGACTTCATTCTATTTGAGTGACATGCAGGAAAGAAAGAGACATGGTATTGTTTCCATTTTGCAGTATATATGAAGGCAGAGAGAATATCTCAGTCTGTTTGGGTTGTTGTAACAAAATACCACAGACTGGGTAGCTTGTAAACAACAGAAATTTACTTCTCACAGTTCTGGAGGCTGAAAATTTGAGATCATAGTACCATCATGGTTGGGTGAGGGCCCACTGCAGGTTTCAGACTTTTCATTGTAACTTCATGTGGCAGAAGAAAGGAACCTCATTTATAAGGGCACTGATCCCATTCATGAGGGCCCCACCTTCACAACCTAAGCACCTCCCAAAGGCCCTACCTCCTAATACCATCACTGTAGGAGTAAGAATTCTAGCATATGGATTTTGGGGGCTACAAACATTCAGTCCATTGCACTGAGGAAGGCTCTGTTACCTGCAGTGGTGATAGTAGTATCCCGACTTAACTATTTTCTGATGATGGCAGAGGCAGCAATTTCCTGGGCAGGCCAGTTCTGAGTTGTGGCTGTGGGAGTTCTCCCCAAATGCTTAGCTTGGAGTCTGTCTCTTCAGCCCTTACAAAGATTCTGTGGGCTCTCTCTCTCTCTTAATAACTAAATTTCTGCTTAAACTTGCTATACAGGGTTTGTTGGCTGCAGCAAAGCACCCTGGCCAAGGCAACAACAGAACCAATATTGCTTTTATTCTTCAAATTTGAAGACATATTTGAAGGGGAAAAACTACAGACGTGAGTGTGCTTTGTAAAGACAGTTCTTAGAAAAATCTGGAAATCAGGAATATGAGTAGTTACAATATTTCTTAGTGACCCATAGGTATATCTTCATTGTAACAGTGTTCTGTTGAAACTATGATAGTTATGAGGAAAATATTTTAGATAATGTGAAGAGTTGCTTTAGCTTCAAAATATCATATTTAAGGTTTTGCTTTTATGTTGATTTGCTACACATGGTTCATCAAACTTGTTTCACTGAAGCATGGGATTATGGGATGAGAAATCAGAAGGCCTATTTGAGTTGAGACACTGCCATTTATTAGCTAAGAGGTTTTAGGTAAGTTTATTAACTGCTTTGGGACTCCGTTTCCACATTATAAAATTGAAATAATCATAACAGTAGTTTTTCCAATCATACAAGTGTTCTGGAAAGATCGAATAAGAATGATTGTAGACAATGAAGAGCTAACATAAATAAAATAATAATTATTATAGTGACAGTTATTTGAATAATCTCTGTGATAGAAAATGGTGGGGGAAAAATCAACTCTAAAAACTCACATTATTAGGAGAAAAAAGAAAAGACATTTTTAGGACAGAATGCAGAACAAATATATTTCTTTGTAGGCAAATGTCTCTTCTCAAATTATGTAAGGGCTTTTATCTTTCTTCCCTTATTCAGCACAAATCAGAACATTGTAATGTAGCAGTTCAGAATCCTAGGAGAGTCAAATACTTTTCATCTATAGTTTGGCCAATTTTGGAAAAGATGGCCAATTTTCTGCAAGCTTTAGTATCCATGAAAACTTCTTTCCCCAAATATTATTTGTTCAATCAAATCAGTAGAAGTCACCTAGAGGTCTCCAAGTCTCTAAGGTTGAACAGTTGCTGTATAGCATCTATGTTTTGAAGATGGAATGCAGGGATGCTGGTACTTGTTATGTCTAGTAAAGAAGGCCAAGGTCGTCTCCATGGGGAATGGCGCTTCCCCTGCCCTCCCACTTCTTCAAAGGGTAGAATAGGTCTAATGGGTAAAGAGCCACAGATTCCTCTTTGTTGTGGACTGCGCTCCCACCTGCACATCTGTGCCTCAGGATTGCTTCATTTTTCTGAGTGCAGAACTTAAAAGGAACACAATTTTAGTCATTTGCAAGGGTGGACATGATCAGTCTTGCTACCATAATTTTCAACCATGTCCTATCTTCATTTTTAAATCATTATATGCTTAGGATAAGCTGGTGATAATTATATTCACTGAAACCTAAGTGTTCTCCTGGAACTTCTATTCTTCTGGAACCTACTTCCCAGGAGAAAAACATTTGTAATGGGAGAATGGGCAACACTTGCCATGGGCTGCTCTTAGCAGAGAGGTTCACATATCAGCACCCAGATGGAGAAGCCAATGGGCATTCGCCAGTGGTATCCTGAAATCTTCAGTGTAATTACTTACTTCACAATACATATACGGACTATTACTGGATTCCCTGAGAATACTGGAGAAAAGGCTAATTTAATTCAGTCTTAGATTACTAGCGCCCCAAAGAGCCAATTCAGTAACAGATGTAAATACTGTCAATTGGTGATGCTATAAAGGAAAATAAAATTTTGGTAAATAATAAGAAATGGCAAACAATTATGGAAAAAGAAGAATGGGATTTTGTTCCCTAATGACAATGATTATAAACTGAGAAAGAATCCTAGTTGGCTGCCTCAGAAGGAACATCACCTCCTTGTTACAATGAAATGTGAGGAAAAGGACATCTGTTTCTGAATACATGTATAAATCATAAAGGGCAGCTCCCTGGAAAGGGGTACAATTTCAAGCCTAGGTAGGATTTTAACTCATAATGTATATACATTCAGCAGTTCTATTAATAAGAAAATATGAACAGGGAGGAAGCAGGACTCGGGATTCTGCGCATGTAAAGAAACAGGGTAATAGCATTCCTAGCGTGATACTAGGGATTGTGAGAAGGGGCCTGGTTCCAGATCTTTCTGCAGACAGTACAATACTCCTGCTTGATTTTTTATCTAACAAAGACAGCCTTAATATCCTGCAAACAAATTACAAGATAACAAACATACAACCTTTTATATGACTTGGCTTCCTTGATACAGCCAGTGTGGTCAGACTGGTTCTTTGTTTGGCTTAGTTGATTAAGAGCACTGAGCTAATACGGCCACTAGAATGTATTTGTTCCTAGTGAGGTTTATCTCCTGGAAGAAGACTGTCTGCCTAGACAAGATTGTGCAGTCAATAAAGTTCATCTTGGACTTTTCTCACTCCCACCTGCCTCCTGTCCTTGTGACCAGACCCTTCCCACACTTCCTATATCCCTAGTGCTGACTCACATCCTCTGGCTCCCCAAGACTTCACGCACAGGCCCCTGCTGGTCCTGGCTGTGCCCATGCTCTCTCTAGCCCTTTCCTTTCTGCCTAGTCCCCATTTAGATTTAAATGCCCTTGGTCTCTTGATCCCAGGATCCTGTTGACCCATGCTTTCTTAAGCTGTACTGCTAGTGTTCCTCCAGATTTTAGTAGATGCAATGTGAGGCAATAAAAAAGAGTTTCTTGTCAAAATAAGTTTGTAAAAATCCTGCATACTCTAACACCCTCTTCAATAATGCTCATTAGCATATTGAAGGTTTGGTGAATTCTTCTAGAAATAAATTTTTGTGATGAATTCAGTATGGGAAACACTATTATAACAGAATACAAAATTAAGGTGTAAATGTTTATCCTTCCCAGACATTATTCTAACATGAGTCTATAGAAAAAAAACAACTGCCTTTATCTTGAAGAATGACCGCAATTGGTAGACTTTGAAGTGTTACAATGGGTATTGATGGGTGGTATTTGGCACAAGAGTTCTGGTGACACAATTTAAATTACTTTTGATTACTTTTGATTACTTTCTGCTTGGCTAAACAGTCATAGGCTTGGCTAATTTGAACACTCTGCTTTATTTGGACAAAGCTGAGGTAAAATTTGGGTAAGCATAGGGCTCTTCTTTTAGCAACTTTTATGTTCATTTGTGTCCAGGTATTTTGACAAGTGAAATGCATTTCTTTTCTCGTCAGTGCACTAACATCAGGCCACCCAACACTTAAAAAATTGGTGAGATTGGATTCTTTTTTTGGTTGTTTTTTTTTTTGGTTATAGCCACCTCAAGAGGTCAAGAGCTGACTCTGATAATATGATAAGATGACTAAATTGCAATCCCCTTCCATTCAGTCCTCTGCTAATGACAACATTTCTACTTAAAGTTCTTATATAAAGAAGATGCTTTCTGGAAAGCCTCACAATGAGGTCTGAGACCTTTAGAAATGTGTGCTGCCTTAGGAATTTTGGCTGCCAAATGGAATCTGGAGAAAAATGCTGTCAGTTTAGTTTCTTCCCTTAGTTCCTTTCCCTCTGTGTGACTGGAGCACAGAATATTTCTCTCTGTCATCCTCTCTGCAGAATGCCACCTTCCTCACCACCCCCATCATATAGACATTTATGAGCTCTCTGGCCTAACAATATTTTAAACCAAACCTCCTTTTCATCTTTGATTATGGCAGTTAATATATTAACTTTGATGGAGAATCTCCTATTTCCACCAACTCAATCTACCGAATAGTTGAAACAGATATGATTAGAAGCCGCCCTCTGCTTATACCTTCCTTTTCCCTTATTATTATTTTTTTTATGTGTGACTAGAGATGAGAATATTTTTACTAAGCCATACTATAAATCCAGCATAGTGATGTCTGAAATACAGGATTTATAGAGTTCCATAGAAATCAGTTGGACAGTTTTATTAAACATACTTATTCAATCATGCACTGGGAGACTCTCCTTCTGGCCATGGTAAATGCGAGGGCAGAAACCTAGTTTTGCAGTCTCAAGCTTCTTAAGCATGCCACATATTTGTCCCTTTTCAAAATTCCTTATGAAGATATATGCTTGATAATTTATCTTAGCTTTAGAATTTTTGAAATTATTTCTGTGATTTATATTCCTCTCAGAATCAATATAATGACTGTTTCTGCTTAGAATGTTAAGTGTTAGGCTCAGCATGGTCTAAGATTTCTAAAATGTCCAATCATTATTATAGTACTTCCTATAATCAAATTATTTTAATTAAGAAATTAAGTTTCATTTCTGAACAATAAGCAATTCTAATTCCTATCGTCTTCCTCAGAAGATGTAATTCCTGGTCCAGCGCAACTTTCACTTCTATTCTAGGCTAATTTCATTGGTGGTTGTTGACTTAACACTATTTTTCCTAAACACTAGCAGATAAATGGTCTCCCGTTTTGCCCCTTGATTGGAAATCTCCAAAGCTCATTTTACATGACTCTTTAGAGTGTCTTCAGTGAGATGGAGTCCCCATTACCCATAGCAGTGACTAGTTGAAATGTTATCTTTGGATTGAGTTTTTCCTTCCTTCCAATTCCCAGTCCCAATTCCTATTTCTTGGGATCATTTCTTAAAATAAAGTTACTGCTTGCAAGCTAGACTCTCAGGCTCTGCTTCCTTTTGGAACCCAAGCTAAGACAAATAGCAAAATTTCAGAAGAATTAATAATCATTTCCCCCCCCAGTTACATTCACTGCAGTGAAGATGCAGAAAAATGTTTAGTACAACATGCTAAATTACTTCAGAGTACAAGAAAATCATTTTTCAAATAACATTCAGCCTAAGAATTCATTATGCTTTTCTAACAAACTCATGGCAATCTAGAAAAAAATTCTGTAGACATGAAACCCAGGCTATTCACAGGTGGTTACAGCAAACCTATTTGCAAAAACGAGGATGAGTTGCGCTTTCAGATTCTGTGTGAAGTTGTGCTTTCTCAAGTAGATAAAAGCTCTGTCTTTGAAGTCTGAGCTTTGAATAACTGTGGCCAGAGGCTGAAATTTTTACAGTGTATGTATTTATTAGCCCTGATCTAAGGCAGAGACCAGTCTGGCGTGGAATGATGTGGATTTGTATGGGGACAGTACCTGAATACAGAAGATGATAGCTAGATTGCATACAACTTGAATGACAACAGAGACAGAGGACTCAGAAGCTCCTTTAAAAGCCACCTATGGATGTATCTTTACCCATAATCCCGTGAGGGGAAATGGACAACAGAGGGCATCAGACTCATCAGCTCCACATTATTTTCTGCAATGTGCATATTTATGCTTAAATTTAATTATTTAATAAAACATGCATAATTCATCCCAAAGTAGTGTTTTGTTTCTCCTTAATTGTTTCTTCTTTTTCTCCTTCTCTTTTTAAAGATGCAGTTAAAGGAAGCTTTCCAGGTTTTGTTAAGGTTAAATAGCTGAACTGATGAGCCTGAAGTGGCCATGGAGATCACGAAGCTGGTACCTAGGAAGGTAAGTGACCTCCTTTCTGTATAATGCCTGACCACTCTTATTCCTGCTAAGGTATGTCACATAGCCCATAGCAACGAAGGAGAAAAGAACACTACAAAAAGCTTTTCTGGAAGATAAGTAAATGTACAATTTTTCCTTAGGACACAAATGGTTGGTTGCACAATTAAAAAGTAGCTGCTCTGGGAGAGTTGGGTTGAGAGCAGTGGAACAAAACTGAAGTTTATTTTTTAAGTGGCTTGAGGCTATAATTTTTCTCTTTAGATTCACGTTTTTGAAACTGCTTACTGGTATCCCGGGACGACAAGAAAATAATAAAAGAAAACAGTGAGTGAGGGAATGAAGAATAGGAAAAAGGCTTCTTAAAGAAAAAGTGAAACTGGAGAAAAAATGAAATTCATTTAATGACAATAGTAGTGCCACTTTCTCTTTTTCCTTATCTTCCTCTGCTGTTTCCCCTCCTCTTTTACTTCAGACTCTCTATTTTCATTGCTAAATACTTCTTTCTCATCTCTTTAAGACCAGGACTTAATTAGGTTGTTCTGAATGAGAAAACAGCCAATTTCTGCCATAGTACTGCACACTAATATGTTCTCTAAATAGGATGTGCTCCTACATATGATTTTAAAACAATTTCTTTCAAAATCCTTTGTATTTGATTATATGATTGCATGAATGTTACATGCCAATATAGAAAATATATTGAAAATAGATAAGAAAACTTATCTGTGGTAATGATAACTCTTTCGATTTTTAAAATTATTTATCCCACCAGGCTGGAGGGTGACATATGGAGTTGGGGGTGTGAAGGGTAGTTCATAGACTATCTGTCTCCCAATTATTTGGAGAGATTTAAAAAAAAAAAATGTAATTTCCTAAATCCTCCCCAAACCTTCTTATGTCATAATTCCTGGAATATGGGATTTGGGGTATGCATTTTTGATAAGTGAAGCAGGAATAATGTGCACCAAAGTTTGAGAATCACTGCTTCAGGCTTTTTCTTTGGGGGGGGGCGGGTTGTAGCGGGAGAGGACAACAAATCAACTTAAAAGAAAACTGATGTTGGACTCCCTGTCCTGAATATTTATTCTGTCCAGTTCTTCCTTGCAGGGGAACAAAGTACCATAGACCACAGGAATATCAGATATATCAAATTGTGTTCCTTCTTTTGGGAATTCTTTAAGCTATATCTGTGCCTGATAAGGGAGAACTGCCATGTTGGCCGCTCATACAATCTGTAGGGAAAACGTTTCTCCAACCTTCTTCAGATGTGAAATGAGTTTCCCCAAGCACGAACAGCTGACCAAAGGCCAGAGCCATGATCAGAACCAAGGTCTTGGGGTGCGTGTCGCTAAGTTCTCCCCACTCTTTCAAGTTGTGTCATGCTTTTTCTGTTTATGAGGTTGTTTTATTGATTAGAGAAGTAGCCTGCTGATCCTAAATTTCCAGGGGGAAATATAACATAGCGTACATTGTCAATGGACAGAGTTAAATTTTTCCACTTCTTCACATAGAACACATGTCTGCTCTTTAACTCTCAAATTGTTGGGGCAAAGGAACTGTCTTTTGGTCGCACCCATAACATTAATTTTATAGGAATAGTTTCCAAAGCATCAAATTTTTCAAGTGTACTTGCACATAATTTATTTTGCCAGGGTATTCTGATCTGGGGACAGGTAAAGTAGCTTTTGTTGTAATAGTTCTTGTTATATTAATAATACTTCAAATACGGCTCCCTTCTCATTCCTTTGAATAAGTATGTAGACTGAAAAAAACACTTCCCCTAAGTAATTTGTTAAGTGTTTTTACAATGAGTGCTCCGTAATAAATGTACCCTCACTTCCATCATATAATAGCCTCTTTGTTTTTGGGACTTAATCTGTTTGTTTTGCACAAATATTGTAGAAGTGTATGTTTTAATCATTGAGATTTATCAACAAGACTGCAGCTGACAATTGTTTACCCACTACTGGTAAATTTGAAAGAAAAACAAACAAACAGAAAATCCCCAGAGACATGAAAATTTAGAATTTCCTGATAATAATAACTATTTTATAAAAATTTAATATCCTACAAGAGACAGACTCCTGAGTAGTCTAAAATGTTTAGCCTTTCCTTATTTCAAGTAAAACATCTGGATAGAGACAATTTCACAGTATAAGCAAAATCTGCTTAGCAATTTGTAAGTACACAGGTGGAATTCATTAATATGAAAGGTTCCTCCCATGGACAGCATGTGGTAGGAATATTTTAGATTGTCGAAGATAACTAATTGTATTTTTCTGTAACTACTTATTTTTGAAGTGAAAAATAATCCTGAGGCATATAAAGTTGCATAATAATATTTTTCACAAGTTTAATAATGACCAATTAAGAGAATAGTGCTTTGTGGAAAGTCCATGCAAAAAGACTGTTGCCTCTGTGAGTATATCCAGTGCGTGGACCTTACCTCAGTGGAGCTTGTTTTTATTCTAGGACTTTGCAGCTGTTTTTGAACTGAATTTTTCTTCTTCCCAGTGGATTGAATCTATTGTTATGCTGCTTTTCAGAACTCGGGGACCAAATAAAGTAAAAAAGCATATAGCACATGGAAGGCAGGCGCGGTTGCCTAAGGTTATTCAGAGACAGAAGAAAAAGAACAGTTTTAGAAGACTAGGAAATATTTTTTTATTAGAATATAGCTCTCTAAAAAATAATAATATTGAAAAATCCTGTATTTTATCAAGCAAATATTACTAAAATATATTACTGCAATCTACAAGCTATTACTACAAACATGCTATGTAATTATCAACCACAGAAATATCACTGGTATACAATAATAAACATTTATTTCTCCCTTAGATATTTGCAGGTTGGCTGGGACGAAGATGATCTAGGCTAGGGATGGCCAAACTTCACTTGTTGCTCATTCTGGAACCAGTGGGCTACTCAAGGCATGTTCTTTCCTTGGAAATAGCAGAGACACAAGGCGGCAAGTCCCAGCTGAACCCATTCCAAGCCTCTGCTTGTGACATGTCAAGTAAAAGTCTTGTTGGCCAAAGCAAGTCATATGGCTAAGCTCAACATCACTAGGGTGGGAATGTGTTATCCTTGTATGGAAGTGGTGTATATCTATTTACTGAACAATAATATAATCTTAAACGTTTCTATTCTCAAAGCTTATCGAAACCTCTTCTCATTTTATCTTAGTCCTGTTCTGTGAAACTATTCAGAGGGGCAGTCTTTCCATAGGTGCCAATGAAAATTGCAAACTTCGCTCAGTTCTTTGGGGCCATCAGCTATTATAGGTATCTAAGGAGTTCTGAAAGGCCAAGAGTAGACTTTTAATGTGGCAATGGTTGCAGTGGTAATAATTCTGCAAAATACAGCCCTTGGGAAGCATCCCCATGAAAGAATACTAGAAGAGGTCTCATAAGTATAGGCTACTAGGAGAATTTACAGAAGTGGTAGATTATGGACAAACATTTGACTGAGTTCCGAAATCTCCCCCAGGGACGACAATATGTGTTTATGAATTTAGAAGCTACTGCAGAAATCAACACTCAATTGAAATACCCTTGTTCTAAATAAAACTGTATGGGGGATTATTACCACATATAGGTGGGGTTTCAGTGGAAAGTGCACTGAAATTACTCGATGTGCTCTCAAATCCTGGTCTAGCAAACTGCCTCATTTTCTGAGTTTCAGTTTCTCATCTATAAAATATAACCCCCAATGCCACTAACAGAACGTGATAAAAATAAAATGAGATAATGGATGTGACTGTGGAGCTGTACCTCATTGTGATTTATAGCATTAGCTCTTGAGTTCATTCCCTTGGGTTGAATCCTTTCTTTACCACCCATTAAATGGCTGACCTTATAGTTGTCACTCTGAATTAATTTTCTACTGCTGCCACAACAAATTACCATAAATTGGATGACTTAAAACAGCAGAAAATTATTCTCTCATTTTTCTGGAGGCCAGAAGTCTGAAATCAAGGTGTCAGTAGGGTTGATTCCTTTTGGTTGATTTCCTCTGAGGGAGAATCTGTTCCACGCCTAATTCCTGGCTTCTGGTTGTTGTCAGCAGTCCTTGGGCTCCCTGGCTTGTGGCAACATAATTCCTACCTCCATTTTCACATGATATTCTTCCCTATATCTCCTCTGTGTGTGTCTGTCTCTCAGTATCCTCTCCTCTTCTTAGAAGGACATCATAGTGTTGGATTAAAGGCCCACTTAAATTCAATATGACTTTATTTTAACTAATTATATCTCCAAAGACCCTGTTCCCAAATAAGGTCATATCCACAGGTTCTGGGGGTTAGGGCTTCAACATGTCTTTTGCAGATACACAGTTCAGCTCACAACAATCTACTGCCTTTCCACCCCATAGTAGAACATAATTCAGCCAAGTTTCCTGTGACTTTATAATAAGAATCACCCTTCCTCTAGAGTCTAATAATGTGTTCATTATTGCCTTCTAAGACCTTCGCAGAAGCACTTTGAACATCCATATTTCTATGATTTTCCAAAGTCAGTTTTCTTATCTATAGAATGAGGATGATAATATTTACATTTTGGGGTTGTTGTGAGGATTAAATGTAATAATCCATGAAAAGTGCTTGGCATAGGAAATGGCACTTTGTAAATGCGTAATGATGGTTGACTGTTATTTAAGTATTAGGTTAAACCACATAAAGTTGATGTTTTATAGGTTGTTAAATGGTTGAATATAAGCAAATCCTTGTGGTATAAATTTTTGCAGGTCAAAATAGTTAAAATTCAACAATTCCATATGGTTTAAACTTAATACTTTATAATAAATAAAATGCTGATATACCAAGGTGAGGTATCTTTATTAAGCCATGGTATTTCCTGCTTGAAAAGAATCCACAGGAAAACTAAAACTAGTTTTTATTCATTTTAGTAATTGTTATATAATTAAATTGTTAGATTAGTTAGCTTGTTATATTAGTGCTTTATTACACTATTTTTTTAAAAAAACAAGTGAAATTAAACTTTTTGTTCATTATTATTCAAATATTTAGGGAAGAAACATGAAGCATAAATCCAGTATATTATTTAATGATTAGTAATGTCTGCAACTGATTCAGAGGCTTCTTAAAATAACATATATTTAAATTAAGATGAAGCCTGTCATTACCTCTACCTAGTTGGGGATATAGTGGTTTCACAGTTTGGTCCTCGACTACTTTTTAAAAACTTGAATTCATGTAGTGAAAGACAGGTAACCAAAACAATTTACATAATATTGTTCCAGTGGTTAACTAGATCTTTATTTTATAGAGGTTCTCCCCAGGAGAGAGGAGAACTGCCATTAGTATAAAAATACGATGCTACTGGAATTTTCTATGGAGACAATGGTAACTAACTGTAATAGTACAGTTGGTTAAGGAAAACTCTTGAAAATTAAAGTGTTTCCTCAGTGTCCCTTAGGCAACAGTGCAGGCAGGAAATCAGAAAATGAAGTGAGAAAATGTAAAATAGTGGAAAATGAAGCATGTCAGAATAAGATGTATATACATTAAAAGGTTTGCCAGAGGGCCAATTAGAACAGTGGGTACATAGTGCCCAAGAATCTTAAGAGATTACTGGTTTAATATAGAAAAATTATAAAGCCTAAGGCAGGATGGGTGAAAGAGATGGAAGGTATCTAAGGCCCTATGAAGAGGCTAAGAAAACATTCATCCTTTTGACAAAATTTTTTGAATACCTTTGATGTGCTAATTTACTAGAGTGACTTCTACATATAATGGTTCTCCAAAAAACGTGTGTTGAATGAATGTCAATAATGAAATAGGATAATATTAATCTGAGTCAGGACAATCTCCCCAGATGGAGATTTTGAATAATGAAAACATGCCATCCTAGCTTCAAAAATAGGTAGCCAGAGCTAGAGGTAGGAATGTATAGTAAAGAACTGTATTAGGACTCAGACAGACTTGAGTTCAAATTCTGATTCCTTTCCTAAAGTATGTGTGACCGACTATAGTCATTGGTTCTACTACTGATAGTATCCCCAGTGAAATGGGTGGGTCACATTTTTCAATTACTTTTTAAAAAATAGTTCAAGGCAAGGACACATACTACCTTTTTTAACTAAAGATTTTTTTTTTCTTTTGCCTTTCATACTGTTGCTCTTTGTATTCATTGCCATTTCTCTCGAATTCATTTTCCTATGGTCACTTTCATTGGGTCACCAATGACAATGGCAATGACAATGGAGATATACTTGTTGTGTCTGCCCACGGTGTTTTCCATATTAAAAAAAGGTTTTTAATAGTTTGATGTGTACCAAAGTCATCAGATTATCAAGTCCAGGTCTTGGGTCTGCCTTGGAAATCTATCTGCCAAATATTTAAATTCAGTTTTTGAAGTGATTAAGAGAAATTAGAGAGTTAACATTCCTATCAAATTGAACTTTAGAACACTTTCTAATATTAATACTAATACTAATTTAGTGATTGACTTAATGAATGTCAATCAAAAGCGGCAGTGACTAGCCCGTCAGTCTAGAAAAAAAACATTAGTTATATGAACTGGGAATACTTGTGTATAAAATTTTGACTTTAATTGGTAAGGAACATGTGACAGTAACTTCTCTAGAGACTTCAGTCATATTCAGAGATATATTCCTGCTTGTGAAGAGAACACTTTGAGTAGCTGAGCTTATGCTTCTATGAAAAAGCTTCTCATTCGGAATTGAGGTTGAATTTTGTCAGCATAATTCATGTAATTTCTGATCCACGTTTCTCTAGGAGAGGTAACTTTGTAATAAGCCTCCAAGATAAGGGACAGTAAGATATTATAAATTAGCAACTCACCCAGGAAGCTCTATGGTCAAAGGGCCAGTGATAATGGCCAACTATAGGGAACACGGTAAAGTTGTACACACTGCAAACTTAACTGTAGTTGGGAATCCTTTTCCTTCCAAAGAAACAATAGTTATCAAGAAGCAGAGGAGAGGGTTAGGGTCTGCCCTTGAAGTCCAGCCATGATTTGTTCTGTTTTAGATATAGCTCATATTCTAAACCTCTGTCCTTTATTTGCAGATCTACTCCCTGAATTCAGACTTACCTTCTAGGACTTCCTCCCTCAGAGCTTAGTCTTGATTTTCGATAATAGCAGTTAATTATTGTCTAATCTGTGTAGCCTCAGGCATAAAGCATGCTGGGATTCCCTTAGAAATTTGGAGTGGAAATCATGGATAGAGCATACTTGGGAATCAGGGTGGATTTGGGGAACGTGACTGACTGGCCTGATGTCTTGAGGACACTTACAAGGTTCATGGATGTACTATGTCTGGAGGAGAGAAATGAATGCAGATGCGATTAAGTCAGTCATCTCCTTGATAAAATAATAAACTGTTTTTGTTTTCTTTAAAGAAAACACATGGGTTATTAAGTGCTTAATTTTTCTACTGGCCAGACTAGTTAATATAATTGACTTTTAATGTATTAAGGTGAAGGATTTATAGTCATAGGATGTAGATTAAGTTCACAAAGATAAAACCATGAAAGCTCACTAAGTTCTTTTATTTGTAGTTAAGATACAGCATTAAAGTATGGTTTATAATATTGCCTTTAAAGTAATTATGGTGGGTGGAAAGACATACAAAGTACTATATACATGTATATTGATTATAGTGACATGTTAACTGTCATTAAATGTATTAGGAACACCTTATTTAGTTGAAACCATTGGTGAGTTTATCTTCTAATAGTAGAATTGATAGGGATAAATTTAAAATTCTACTAATATTTCAAGGTCACTTTATATAACTTCTCAAGTAAAATATTTATGAATTGATGTGAAAGTTATATCCATGTGTTTATTTCAGGGTCCTCATTTATTTGTATACTATGATTTATGTTTTAATAATTCTTAAGAGCAAGGGCTTATTTCATTTTTCTTATAAGTATTTCTCAAATGCCTTGTACATCTGAAAGCATATGATTACCACAAAAACAAACATACTTATTTATATGTAATTTTACAAGAGGGTGAATGCAGATGGGATTCTAATTAGAACCATTATTAATAGAGTAAGTAAATAATGTGGGTTTGCTTTTTTGGTGAAGCAACATGAGGCACAGCTCAGGACATAAGGTCTTACAAAGACAAAAATACTGTGCTGGAAGACACTATGATCTCATTACTCAGGGGAGGAGGGCCTGGGTAAAGATGTGTGAGCACCTCCAAATCTCACCTCATCCTAAACTACTGTGTTGCTATCTGGCACAGGTAGGAATGGGAGCCACACCTGAGGTACACTAGAAGAGTTTATTTTGCCTCTTAACAATCATGTGTGTTCTGTTCTACAAAAGTGGTGTCCTTCCAGATTTCTTCAGAGGTGTGATTGTTTCCTTATTTCACTGAGAGCCTCTTTTCTGGACTGTTCACAGAAGGACTCACTAGTCACATCATTAGAGCCCCAATAGAAACCCAGGTTTTAATTTCAAAAGTGACTGGTGATCACAGAGTTCATTTTATTTATCATTAGGTCCTAAAATTTTAAGTGAACATTGTAGCTGCTCTGCAGTATAATTGAAAATGAATAGTTCTCCTCTTGTGTTTATGGTTTTGTTTCAATGTAAGTTTTCTTTCCAAAGAAATTCAGGGGAACATCTTGTATATACATTTATAAGTTTATCTTCTATAGCAGGAGGCTAAGGAAGTTCATTAATCAACTGGGTTTGGACAGGTTGCAAGGACAGATGTATGGTGGTTACCAAAAGCCTTCCATGGGCTGCTGATATGCAAATAGGCCAGGAAATTATTCTTGCTTTTGTTTTTTAGAATATATATTGGTTTCCTAATCTCTATGTAACGAAATGAGGAATAGTTTGGGTATTAGTCTTCAAATGTGTTTATTTTAGAATTAAATAACAGATGCTTTTCTTAGGCTTTACTGCATATATAAATCCTGTTGATTTGTGAACCTGAGGTTTTCACTAATTTTCTAAGAGGTGGTGACTTGGCTGGCTTTAATTCTACTCATTCATTGCACTGCTTTGTAGAATAGAATATAGTTGGCTGATTTTAATTTCATGTTCCTGATTGGAAACTGCATGTGGAAATGAATTTATCACAACAGGTAGATGAATTTGACCAGGACATTAAGAGGGCACCTCCAACATGCTTAAAGCAATGTGCCTGCTCAGGTTGCATGGGCATCAGTGAGGACCAAAAATGAGTCCCTTTGTTCCTTCAAGCCTTTAACTAACTATGAAAGGGAAGTCCAGAAAGCTGGGTAGTGCTGCCCTGCAAATCAGCAGGGACCACCAGTCCATCTGGGCTTGGAATGCAATGAGTCCACTGACAAAATCTGCATAAAAATTAGGGACAGATGCCTTCTACAGGATCCTCATTCTTTGCACTGTTGATACAAAAAACTATGCAGAACTATAGTTTTTTGCTGATTAATAGTGGGAAATCTGATTAATAGTTTTAGAAGTAATAGTATTTTGGAAATTTGAAGGTGGCCTTTTTTTAAATACCTACCTGCAATTGTCCTGTTCTCTTTTTGTTTTCTTCAGACTTTATTTATTTATTTTTATATATCTTCTTTCAACCCTGATTTTGTTGTTCTTTTTTTCCCTTCTAGAGTAAAGAGATGGTGGAAGGAATGTATTGGAAAGGGAGCCCTTTCTTAAAAGAGAGGGTCATAATAAGAGTCAATCCTATGTATTTTGATTTATTTTATGTTCCAATTACATTGCATATTTTCGCATATTTATTTTGAAAAGTTGGCAAGCTAAACTTTTAATTATGTTTTTCAATTTTTTTCCAAAAATTTTTTTACTTCATTACCAAAATTAGTAACTTACTTAGAATTAGTGTTAAAAATATTTGGTTTTGGATTGAGCTAACTGTTATACATTAATGATCTCTGCGTTTTACCTGTGAGGGGTTTTGTTTTGTTTTTATCCCAAAACATGAAGGAAAAATTTGGTTTATCCAATCAGGAAAGAAAATATTTAGGCTTAGTGAATGGAGAAGTAGGAGGTAGCCTGGAGGAATCCAGGATCATGTTCTAACATCTTCCATATTTGGGAGAGTTGGGTTTATTTAAAGGTTCTAGACCAGTCTAGAAAACATTTTTTTCAAATCTGGTTTACGCACAAAACTCTTTCATTAAATGAAATCTTAAACTGATTCTAAAACATTATGTAGATGAAAGTGATCGTAGTGAGGCAGAGCCCAGATTTCTTGGTCTCACCTGAAGGTGGTCTCTGAGTGAACTCCTGTCTTTGCAGACAGAGCACAGCTTGAAAATCACTGTGGCAGCCATGAATTCTGATTTTGTTTCAGAAAGCAAAGTCAATATGACAAATTTTGGTTGTCACCCATTGATGAATACTTTACCTGTGTGAGTTCTTTAAAAACAAGAAGGACGTCATGGTGGACACACCACTGCAGGGCATCCTTAGGCAGTGTGAGAATGTACCTGAGTCAAGATGTAGGTGTTCCTGGATGGTATTTCAGGGCTGACCAAAAAGGACCTCTGGGGAACAGAAATATGATCATGTCTAAACCATATAGCCTTCCTTCCTCAAGACAATAGTTAAGGTCCCGTGGGATTTCTGAGGCAGAGCTCACTAGCCATTCTCATTGCTTGAGATGTTCTTTCACCCTTTGCATAGTTGCTTCTCCCTGTTCTTCAAGTGTGAGTTCATAGGTTACCTTTTCAAAACTCAAAATGGCCTTTCCTGACTGCTCTGTCTCCCTTAGGACCTCTTCTTCCAGTTGTAGTATTAATCTCTATCACAACACCTTGCTTATCTTTTTAAAGACTTTAAGAAGAGTTTTAGCTTACTTCATTTTAGTCTTCTTCACTAGAATGTCATTTCCATGACATCAGTGATCATATCTGTCTTAGTCACTCTTGTAGTTTCAGTACCTGATGGGGAATGAAGGCAGACATTCAACGTAGACATTGAACAAATTTTTGTTGAATGAATAAATGAATTAGATATTTTATATGAGAGGTATGAAACATAATAGAGGCCACTAGGCCACTGAGTGGGAACATTATTTTTAGGCAGAAAAGTGAAATATTAATTTTTGAATTTTTTAATTAAAGAAAATAGTGAAACTTTGTGCATAAATAAGTCAATGGGTGTAAAGCAGAATGTATACATAGGTTTTAAATCAATCATCCATGTTAAAGGAGATACAAAGTATTAATAATAAACGGGATAAAAAGTCTAGGGGATCAAAATTGTAAGGCATACCTTTTCTCTCTTCCTTGTGTTATGATAACCCAGTTACATTAAAATTCGTGACTTGGATATTCATCCTATGGTAGTGTCATTTGCACTACTCACTTTCTGGCATGGTACTTAATTGTACTTGGGAGTAAATTTTTCCCTTCTGAATGATGATACTTGAGTTCCTAGCAATCCCTTCTGGATCCCAGCAAAACTAACACGGGGGATCCTGGTGAGGGGGGCTTAATGCTGTGTAGAGAAGATACAGAAGTCCACCTTGGTGACCCATAGGTAGATGGGTGCTGGAGCCAAGGAAAATGATTTTCGTAGGCACAGGCCACTTAAGAGAGAATGGGAAGAGTTGGCTCTTCCAGTTTATGCATATTTTGATGCAATGGAGCTTGTTCATATTTTATTTCAAACTCTGAGGCTTAAGGGAACAAGACTTAATTACGACCAGGTGGGTTAGCAATGTCAAAGAGAGGATGGGAAGACAAACTAATAGTTGTGGGGCTCCAGTTGGGTTCTGTGCTAAGTACCCTTATGCCCATTATCTTCTGGAAATTCCAGATGGAGGCTCAAGTATGTAACAGCTATCACTTGGACCTTGGGTGCCTGCACTGAGGTATAGATTAGGGAAAAGTTTCATTTATTACCCTAGTTATAAATGATGTCAATATTTGACTTTTCCTACTAACCAAAAAACAAGAGTTTGAATTTTTGCTTAGCAAGATTTTGGTATGAACTTTGAGTTAACATTTCAGTTAGATGTTTATTTCCATTGTGAAGAGGATTGGAGAAATGATGAGTCATGATAGCAAATCATATTTCTACACAATTCTACTTTTCTCTTAATAAAAGGTGCTACAATTATATTTATTGCTATGATTTCATTTATTAGATGGACATTATTAATGTAGACATGGAATTTCACTTTTGTAAATATGAATACTTCAAGAAGTTACTTTATCTTCATTGTGTACTGAAAGCAATCAAAGCTAGCGTTATGTGTTTTAAATTATACCCATACAAGTCATTAATGATGAAATGATGTTTGAATATGTGAGCTTCTGATTTATAATGACAGAAGCCAGATTATGGAATTTAGAAAATGTAATCTAGAATGCAGGCTTGTAAAAATCAATCTCTAATAGCAAAATAAACAAGGATGTCATAAATATAACATTGCATCCAATTGAATGGCTATGAAATGTTCATATTTGAGTTAGCTTATTTAATGGAAGTGTTAGATATTTGATTATTCCACACATTCAGCTTTCTCCATCTCCACTGCCCACCTTCCTTTTTAAAAATTCCTACAAACCCCTAAATTGTTATATGCCCTGTGGGAATGTTTAAAAGTGAATCAAATTTGCCTTGTTTACTTTTGAAAATTCTGTGCCAGCCCTGAATCCCACCTCCGTTGCATGGCTGGAGCCACACAGAGGAGTCCCAGGACTCAGGTGATGCCAGCCCAGTTCAGGTCCAGGTGTGACTGGAAGTTGGATCTGTCTGTCCTGTTGTCACCTTTGACCAGTGGGCCTACCTCAGGCCATGTGAGTGTCTCTGATACAGAAACCTGCTCCTGTCTTTCATCAGTTCATCATGCCATTGGAGGGAAAGGCATCCCTTTCACCATCAAACCTTCCTCTCCACACTCATTGCACAGAGGAAGATACTAAGGAACAGAGATCTAAGCACTGCTGTCCTAGAATAACTTGTCGAATCAACATAACGCCCTGGTTCCCTTGCCTTATCAGCCAGGGCACATTCCATTCAGAAAGACCCCTCACCTCCTGCTTGGTGAGCACCATTACTCCTCTCAGCCAGTCATGTCTCCTGTTTCTACTCTACCAAGGCACCCAGCTCTTAGAATTCTCCAAAACTCCAGACTTTTATGAATAATACACATAAAAGATGTAGAAAATTGAACCAGGTGTGGTGTTTAGAGCCATATCTCTTTCTGCTCTATGTAGAACTTGGCTCATTCTAAAACTGTCTTGGACTCTAATTTCTTGATCACCGGGACTGCTTTGCAGCATATCCTTAGGACGGGGTTGGACAGGTTCTTCCATTTTAGCACCGCTCTGCTGAGGACCGTGAATCACAGTTGGGACTGTGAATCTGCCGTTCAGCAGAGCAAATTCCAGTGAACAATCCATTAGGTTTAGGCTTGTGTGTTGATCTTTAAAAGCCTATATCTCTTCTTTTACATCCTGAGAACATGAACAAGTGATTATATTCAAGGCTGCATAAGCTTACTTATACATGTTTTTAAATGAGTCATTATGACACAAATTACCTAGAGAACGTAATAGTACCAGGTCAAATGTTCGTATCTTTTTGGAGACTGTCATCAATTATATATACAGATTACAGGCTGAGTAAAGGTCATTCCCACTCATGAATTCAGCCAGGTGAAAGAGTTGCTTTAAAATGGTGTTTAGTTTAAGAAAATGACACCCTATTACAAACCCATCTCTGAGGTGGGAGCTATTTGAATTAACATATTTATTTATTCATGAATTTTCCAAAGCATAGGGAGAATGATTAAAGTTTCCCTTCTCCTTAAGAATGCATACATTTAGCTTTAATAGTTGTTATATGCTTCTCCCTTTTCAGTTGGAATAACTCAGAAGGACTTGAATTCTTGCTCTCAAGAAATAGGCTCTTAGCTAATCTCCCAAAGGCAATTAGCCACCTTTGGGGCATTTGAAGAAGCCAGTGAAGGTCAGGACACCAATTCTCACTAAAGTGCTCTGGTCAGATATCATCTCCACTCCCACTGATGGAATTTTATTTATAGCTTTTGTAAATTAAGTTAATTTAGATGAGGAAGTCATTATCTAAGGGAGAAACTTGGAGGGGAAAAATAACAACCAAAGCAAAAAGCTGGTTTAAATTAAAGAGGGTTCACAATGGAAGCGGATGTTCAGATCTAGATTAGGATTGTAGGAGTTGTTTGATGGTAGAGAGTGAAGTTGAGATCTTGCCTTGGGGTGTCTCAGAGAGTTGGACTTGAATGGGGGGCCCTTCCTGGTGGCCCTAAGAGAAAGGAACTAATATTTAAGTACCTTCCTAAGTGCACCAGGTACTTTTATACACATTATCTCTTTGAACAGATTACAGGCCTCACAGAACCAGCAAGATGGATCACAGAGAGGATCATAGTGGCGAAGACTCAGATGAAAAGTAGGTAGGGTTAATAGAGCAAATCTCTCAGACAGCCTTGTGTAGATTGGAAGCTTCAGATGTAGCTACAACATCATTGGCTTAATGGACATAGAGAAGATATTAGGCCCAGGAAAAGATGACACTTAAAGATGAAGACAAAAGCTGCAGAATCAAATCAATACTGGAAGTAGGAAAATAATAGACTCTATAGCTATATTGTGTGCCTTATAGATATTTTTAAATAGTTTGTACTCCAAAGATGAGCAGTTACCAGACTAAGGATCTGTCAGTGACTTCATGGTGACTTATGCTCTATGGTTCCTAAATTCCTATTTAGGGACAGTATTATGTTGTGTGTAGTTGTCCACATAAGAGTAACTGGGCATCGGCGATAGGAAAAGTCAGTGAGGGGGGAATTCTCTAATTATTCCTTCTTCCTTTCTGAAGGTCTTTGAAAGCCATTGGAGTGAGGAAATTGGTACTTGGAGCCATTGTGACTCCAAGGTAGCTGGGCAGCCTCAGTTCTTGCCTGGCAAGTGCGGGCTTCCTTAAGCCATAGTCATGAAGAAGAGTTTTCCTTATTGCAAGTGTCTAGGAACTTTCTGTTATTTTCTAAGACAAATTCCAAAAGAGACTTTTTCCCCCCCTTGCAAATAAATAGGGCTCCACAGGAGAGACAGCCCAACTAGGAGGATTTCAAAATATGGCTGTTCCCGATCTTCCTCAAGTTCTCCAGTTTGGCATAGAAATCTTGGCACTATTGCAGGCTGTATAAACTACAGGAGTTCAGCCTGAACCTGAAATCTACAGAAGAAATCTCCAAACAGGTGCCCAGAGGAAGTTAGTTCCCATTTCCCAGAATCCTCATGATCACTGGAGAGTGGGGAGTGAGGGCTGAAGAGACTGAGAGGGAAGACCTTGAACAGGAAGGAATTATTGCTGAAAGGGCATGAGTATGGAAGAGCCTGGTGGCAAGGAAAACAGTTAGGGGCTCCTGAAATAGTTCAGGAGAGATTGAAGGAGGGTCTCATTTGAGGAATTAGAGTGGGGATGAAGAGAAAGATTATTTGAGAAATGTCTTCAGGGTGAACTCTCCAGTAGAACCATGTCTTTTAAATTTTAGAGCATCTGTCTCCCTTTTTGACATGGCATGCAAAAGCTCAGCAAAGATGTCCAGAAGATAGGCTCAACCTCATTCTAGTCACACAGCTAGTCACACCCCTACCACCAGCACAAAGTTATCTATAGCTCCAAATCTCTCATTTTCAGCTCTCTCCCGTGTTCTCCTGAGTCTACACATCCCTCAGGAAATCCTGTGTCCCAGTTTGAACTATCAATATTTATAAATAATTGTGATTCACTAGGCCATAGTTTTATTAATATTTTATTTTGATTTATGTTTGTGTTGTTTTAAAATCAACTCTCCTTTCCCTGGGAGATATAGTAATCATAGAAAATAAATGAAGTCTGTGCTTATTACAACTCATCTGACATATATCATCTTGCCCTTGGTGAATGGGTAAATGGCTATTTGTGAGGCTGCAAATTGAATGTACTCGGGCACATTAAGGAACGGAACCCAATAAGTATGAAATGAGAGCATTCAAAAGCTTGTTTTTAAAGAAATTTTAGGTTTGTTTTTACCCTTCTGCTCTGAAACATTTTGTGTACTTAGAACTTGCCTATGAGTCAGGGGAAGCAGTTTCTATAGCATAAGTTTCAATGTGAATATGCCAGGCATTCTAAGCAGGTCCACGGGACCCTAAGCATCTTGTTCAGAATAGAAGATGTAATAATTATTACACAGGGCTGGGTCCAAGTGGAATTACAAACAGACCAAACGTAATAGGTCTCTGAGCAGCATATTTTCCCACAATCGTTTTCCCACTACATGACCAGATCCCTAAAGAATTTAACTATAGATTCATGAGCCAAACCTGGGATATAAATCAGAATTTTTAAAGTTGGGTTTTAAGGTTTTTAATTTGCATTTTCATAAAAGCTCTTGAAGTGACTAGGAGATGTGACCAAAATCATAAACTTTGTTTCTGATTGTTGGGAGAGAATGTAAGAAACTAAGAAATAAGGTTGAGTTTTCCTACCAATTGCAATTTTGGAGAAGTACCTCTGGGTTTCACATCTTTCTTATAAAATATGAGCCTCCCAGATTCCTCCAGGCTATAAAATGTTGATTCAATAAATGGGAGTTTTTGACCATAGTTTCAGCAGCTATATTTCTGTTTTTGTGCCTTTAGGTTTAGAAACTCACTTTCAGAGCTCACCATTAACATAGGAGGAGTTTGTGGCTGACTGTGGAGTACATTCAAAGGATTCCAAGGAGGACTTTCTTACCCAGACCATCATCCATACCAACTTGCTTTAAAAAAAAAAAAAATTATTGGGGAACAGCCATGGGCATTGGTTACATGCTGTTTTCATGCTACAATGGCATAATTGACTCTTCCAGGGAGAGTGCAGCTCACAGTGGCCCATGAGGGGATCAAACCAGCAACACTGGTACTGTCAGCACCACGTTGCAACTGACTGAGTTAACCGGTCACCTCCACACCAACTTGTTTTTACTTCCATAACTTTCTTCATTAGAGGAATGAGTGAAGGTAAGGTCTCTTTAGTAACATGTTCAAGTCCCCTTTAGTAAGGGTTAGTAAACACATTAACAGGTTAATAATAGCTTTGTATCAAATATTTTAGCATTTCTCAGCTACTTTTTCTATTATGACACCTATGACTAATGATGTCAACATGTGCTTCTCCCTCTCATTGATGTAGTCAGGTTGTGTATGGTGTCCAACTTTAACTCTTTTTCTTCCTACTGTGAAAACACTCAGAATACAAATAGTGAGAGTGACATTATTATTAGAATAACCTAGAATCTTCTCAAGTTTTATAAGAGTAAAAGTATAACTAATTCTCCAAATTTGATATGAGTAAAAAAGTTACTTGGGGGCATATCTCTTCTGATTGTGATTATATTAGCTTGCTAGGACTGCCATAACGAAGTATCATACATTGGGTGGCTTAAAGAACAGAAATTTATTGTCTTACAGTTCCAGTGGCCAGGAGTCTGAAATCAAGGTGTTGGCAGGGTTGGTTCTAAGGAACTTGAGGAAAGGATGTGTTCCAGGTCCCTCTCCTTGGCTTGTTGGTAGCCATCTTCTTCCTGTGTCTCTTCACATTGCCTTCCCAATAGCCATGTCTGACTTCCCAATAGGTGTCCAAATTTCCCCATTTTATAAGGACATCAATCATATTGTATTAGAACCCATCCTAATGACCTCATCTTAACTTGATTATATGCAAAGATTTTATTTCCAGATAAAGTCACATTCACAGATACTGGTAGTTAGGACTTCAACATGTGTAGAAAGGATAAAATTAAACTGATAACAGTGATGTTACATTGTATTATGTCATTGATGGTGAAAAACTAATGAATTTATTTATGAGGTGGGTCATGGTCCTTTGGAAATCAATAAAAATATAGACATATTTTTCTGATGTGAGATGGAGAGATTAAAGATGGAGCAAGGAATTGCCAGGGGCATAATTAATCCAAATTGAAAGGCCTTGAACTGCCAACAAAGAGTAATTGGTAATGAAAGACTGTGGAAAGGTTTGCCATAATGAGGAGTACTGCAATAAAATAGTTGCAAGGACACCAAATACAAACTTAGCCTTCTTCATGGTTATGAACAACTGCTCCTGCATATAAGTATGGGAAGTGTAAGGTCATGAGAGTAAGTTTTGGAGTTAGCATTTGTTTTGCATCTATGTTCCTGATAGATTCTAATAAATCAAAGACAGTAAGCTTTAATGATACATAACCACCTTACTGTTGTAATGGAAGCATTAATCACATCATAAATAAAACTAGTACTTTATCCCAAACCTATTCTATTGGTAAATATTAAGACTGTATAATTGTACAGCATATATATTATACATTGACATATATTTTTAAGCTAATACTGAAAGTAGTTTGGTGAATGTGGGGTGTTTGGTAGTATTTTGGAAATTAATGGTGTTCTGGGGTTTGCTTGCACTGCCATGAGGCAATTATACACATCTTTTCCCAACTCATGATTGTATTGGTATTTCGAACTTGGTCAAGGTTGGAGAATTTACACTATGGTAATTGGCAAATGCAACACATCAGGGTTTTTTTTTTTTTCTTTCTTTCTTTCTTTTTTTTTTTTTTAGAGCAGGTTATTAAATATTCGTCAAAATACCATTGGAAATAGACTAGTAATATACTCTGATTCGGGAGGCATTTAGAAAAACTGTCTTTTCTGAGAAACAAATATAGCTGTTTTAGAATACATTTATGAAGGTGAACTATAGATCCAGTTTAGAAAACAGATGAAATGAATTTTGAACTGCAATTTAGTAATGGCTTCCAAAGCTGCCGAGCAAATTGCTGATGTGATTTTGGTATGTGAAATATATTCACTAAGAACAACTAAAGTTCAAACTCCCTGCTTCCCTGACAGCAACATGATTAAGAGGATGACTAGAAGGATAGGCATTTTAATGGAAAATCCTGGAAATCTGAGAGTTCCAAAGGATCATCAGTTGAGTTTTAGGAGTTCAAAAGAAAAAAAAAAAAGGACTAAGTATTTATTAATTCAACCGGTATATTTTATGAGTAGTTGCATAATATGCACCTAAGTAAAAAAAAAAAAAAAAAAAAAACCAGGAAAATAGGCTTAGAAGCTTAGAATCTAGAACTCTCATATGCAGTGCCTTCTTTAGGTTGATTTGCCTTTTCCCACCTGGAGTTACTAGAGGACTAAAGATGGCACTACAATGTCACCTTTCTGAATGAGAAAATCTACAGTGCTTCTCAAACTTCAAACTTTATAGATAACCTGGGAAACCTAGTTAAAATTTAGATTCTTATTCAGCAACTCGATGGGGCCTCTGCTATGGTCCCCAGAGTAGTAAGCAGTTAGAAATCTTTCAGGGGATATGGGGTGGAGACACCCCTGAGTGGGTATGGTCCTCCCTTTCACCCACCTTGTCCTCTATAGCAACAGCAACACATGATTTGAAAGTTTTCCTACTTCTATTCTTCTACACTTTCTTTCAATTTAGGTTATTTATTGGTTGAGTGTAACAGTAGCCTCCCTTAGAAATTCCTCTGACTGCTTTTTAACATTTAAACCTGTTCTATTTTTTCCCCCTCCCTAAGTGTTGAGACTTACTGGGATCTCTGTAATTTTACGCAGCTTCCAGTAGAGGTCAATGCCTTGTTACAGAAATATGGCTACATATTGAAGACTGATCTAGGAGCAGATCATAGGGGAAGAGCACCCTGAAGTAGGAGGCAGGATGCAAAACTACCAGTGATGTTATCCAGAGTAGAGGCATTTTCCTCTAAATTACCTCCCACCACTATTTTTTTCTATCATAATTTATTTGTTCTTGAAGGTCTATTGAGTTGTTTTCTTCTTCTTGAACTATTTCCAGATCATATGAACTGCAGGTTAGCCTCTGTCCTCTGAATTCATGAATTCATTTGAAAAACATACTCCTTGGGCCAGCCGAGTGGCGCATTGGTTAAGAGCTGGTTTTGGGATCCCACGTATGAGGGCCAGTGACACTGCCCTCTACAGCTAACAGCTCCACATGCAGCTGGGCTGTGAGCCCCGACGACTATGTAGGCTGCAGCCCCTGCTGCAGTGGGCTGCCATAGGCTACAGTGAGTGGCCGGCAGCCAGCGTGAGCGGCCGGCAACCAGTGTGAACTGCCAATAGCCGCGGTGAGCGACCATCCAGAGGCCGACAACCGATCTGCCTCATCCGGGAAAAGCACAATGACGATACCAATATGGGCCAGTGAAGCAACGTCCTCCGCAACTAGACTGAAGACCAAAAAGACAGCAACTTTTCTGTTCCTCTTCCCTGATTCCCCAATGCTGTTCCCCTCCCCCAATTCCCCAATAAAAATCTTTAAAAAAAAAAATACTCCAAAACACCCACTCTGTTTGTAATACCCTGAGAATACAAACTTGAATGTGTCGGTCTCTTCTCCCTAGTAACTTATTACAATAGAGTAGACATATTTGTAAGAGATGTGTGGCCAAGTGCCATTAAAGAACAACTACAACTGAAGGAATCCAGCAATTTTGATATATTATTTATTCGGTATTTATTAGTGTGATTTAGCAACCCTCTCCTAACCCATCTGTGAATTGTCATTTTTATATATCTCAGAAGGCAGTGCTCATTGTAGGTGCTCAATGAATGTTATTCAAAGAGTGACTAAAATCAGGTGTTATAGTTCTGTTACTCAGAAACAAATGCTGGGAAACTGTTTTGTAAGGTGGGACTCCTTGCACGATCTGCCCATTGTGGGCACCAGCTGTAATCCAGCAGAGCCTACGCAGGCTACGTCATTCTTAATCCTATTCCCAGAGGGCTTCCATGAGAACAACAAAATGGTTTGCTGCAAATGACTTAACACAAGTTACATAGACTTAGAACTTATAGAATTTAGTTATACTGTAGATGCAACAACTAAAATATTATAGACTGGAGTTTTGAGATTAGCATTTTGCTTCCTTCTTGTAAGGGAATAGTGGACACCTTAGCTCTGGCTAAGGATCTGAATTGTCAACTGTCTTGATCTCTTTCACATTTTTAGGTTTATTACATTAATTCTTTTGCAAGAATTCTACCTTGTTCTAGTTCATCCTTTTGGTGATAGGATGGTCACTTATTTACAGTAGAGCCCTTTTTAATTATGATGGAGATTCTAATTTTGCTTTGGGTCTATTTTAAGTGCAGAGACTTTATTAATTACACCAGAAGGAAGCTTTGAAAAGTTAATGTCTTATTTCCCTTTTCTTTCTTATTGTGGGTTCTTGTACTATTACGTTTCCTCTTGAGTGTTCTGATGGTTGCACATTTTTTTTTTTTAACCCAGCTTGCTTTAGAGGATGAGGAGTCCATATATTTGATTTAAAATGCAACATAGCCTTCACAGCCAAGAACCAAGAATACCAAAACATCCTGTCTGGTTTCACCCATTAGGAGAAATTATACTTAACCAAATATGGCAGTGGCTGAACAGAATTGATGAGGCCATTGTCCTCTGTTGTTGGAGACCTGACTTTTAAGGGTAGTTATCACATCTTGGAGGGACACTGAGGAAGAAAGAAAGAGCTTGAGGGGATTTCTCCAGCAGTGCTCTACTGCCCCACTTCAGGCTAGTTGACTTTTTTGTTCCCCTTATTAACCACTCCCACTGATGCAATTGGACTTGGTCTTTCTCTGTATTTTATCCTGGTTCCTTTTCATGGAAATGCTTTTGGCTTTGAGGTAACACGATGGAGTGAATGCTAGGTCTATGAGTCCAGAGTGTGAGCCGCTGTGAAAGTCCAATCACTGGAGCATCAAACCCTGACACAGAAGGAACAAAAGTAGCAATTGTTAAATTGTTCCCAGATACATTTCTCTCTTGTGTGATATTTAGCATCTTGGTCAATATTTGTTCAAACAGAGTATTTCAAAGGCTACCCAAATTTAAAGTAGTTGTGACCTAGGTATGGAAACCTAGATATGGTACTTCAGTCATCTGAACAAGGACATCATCTCAGTGGGTTCTCTTTCTGCAAGGTTCATGCTTGGGCTCATTATGTCCCAGCAGTCTTTTTTTTGTTCCCTCCCCCCCCCACAGGTTAAATGTTTGGATCAAAATGGGGACACTGTGTAGGGGCTATTCATGAGTCTTATTTGCCAGTTTATCACAAATTGCATCTCTCTCCCGAGGGAGAATACATTCTCTATTTCCTTTAATATCTTTTACAAGGGATGACAGTATATATTAACAGAGGGCAAGGATAAATCATTGGGTTTAAGTGTTAATGATCATCTAATAATAAGATGTGATAGGATTATATTAGAATTGCAGACCGGGGCTGTGTGTTGAGTGGCATGCAATCAAATTACAAGCTTCAGAGGACATAGGGATGATTATAATCTTCTAGAAATGCAAAAAGTTAAACTCTTTTTGAAAGTCTGCTTTATTATTTTGCTATAAATTATGTCCAAATAAGATTAGCTTTGAAAATATCTCATATGCGAAAAAATGAAAAGTAAATGAGACCTCATCTTCTAACACTTTCTGGTAATTTTCAGAAGAATCCTACATTTTTTATATCTGCATTATGTGTAAAATTGTTAAGGCCCGATTGGTAACATAGAAATTAATATGCTTTTAAAAATGTTTAATTCAGTGTTATAAAATGATTACTAGCATCAATTACATTACATCCTTTAATAGTGCATTAACAAAAATACGTTATGAAATATATTAGTTAAGAAGCTTTGAATTCAATCTACAAGACTTTAAAGAAAGGGCAGTGTGATCAATAAGCTAAACACAGGAACTCCAAAGTGGGATTTCAAATTTTACCTGGACCAGTTAACTGACTACTTTTAGAGCTTCCTTTACAAAACTGAACAAGCAATTTCTTTGATAATATCAGCTAATTTATGTATGTGTTCTTTGAGCCCCAGTTCAGTGACCTTGAGTTGGCACGTTGTCATCCATCATCTTCAGCCTTGCTCAGCCTCCCATATTGAATATTTTCAATTTTTCTTTCTTGGTTTTTTATCAGAACATCTAATTTTAGCTCCCATCTAGTTTCTCATCTTCCTTTCTCAAAAATTCTTAAAGAACATTCTATACTAATTAGTTTAATTTATTCCTAATTTTTCAACTCATTTCATCTTGGCACTAATTCCTACTGTTTTACCATTCCTAATTGTTAGATCTGGCAGTAATTATTTTCCCATCATTGTCTTTTTAAACATGACTTTGATGCAATTATATAGGTACTTTGAGTGCTTATGTAAATCCAATTGATATATGACCACTCAATAGTATAGAGAACCAAAAAGCACGTTTTTTTTGGTTCTTTAACTTGGGCACAATACTGTATTATTCAAATTAAAGACAATCTGATGCATGTATTTTGGATGATGGCTTTGAAGATAAAGTACTGTCTCAAACCTGTAGATCAGCTTGTTGGAACAAAATGTCACCCTAAAATGATGACAACATTTACATCTATGAAAATTGGGGGACTGGAAAACTATGACGTATTCTCTCTAAGGACTCTAGTTGAACCCTGCATTGGTGCCTCAAGACAGTCAGAGGATATAATTTATATACTAATTGTTGCCTCTCTTTTATGAAAGTGGAATTGCTGTAATTATTAAACACTGATAAAATGCAGTAATCATATTTCAGTGTACTGATAAGGGGAGTATAAGCATTGGCTATCACCCCAGTGCTTAGCTTCAAATTTTTCATCCCTGGAAGATCAGTGTGGGGCTACATAATGCTAACTTTGCTTCTCTCTTATCTCACAAGAACCATTCAGAGTAAAGACACTAATGGTGTCCCAGGAAATGAGAGGTCAAAAAGGTCCTATACACGGTATGCCAATAAGCACCTTGATATAGTTTGACATGAATAAACATCTTGGAAGCCCAGGAAAAATTTAGAAAGATATAGAGAAATGAATAGCCATGGTCAACATGGCCTCAGCCTACATTTCTGTGACTAATATGAAGGAGTAAGTTAAAGAATGTCACCTGGGTTTCTTGTTAGTTAAAATTAAGGCATATAATTTGTCCATCCTAATAAGGCATAGTCTTCTTACTACATAATTATACCTAGGGATAAGCAGGAAGCAAGCTCCTTTATGACTAAAAAGTTATACCAAAAATAAGCGGAGAGGTAGAAATCTATTTTTTAATTTTTAATTTTTATCATTTTTCTTTTTCTTTACAGTTGACAATGTTATTTTATATTAGTTTCAGGTGAATAGGATAGTGGTTAGACATTTATATAGTTTATGAAGATATCCCCCAATTAATCTAGTGCCCACCTAGCACTATACATAGTTGTTACAATATTATTGATTATATTCTCTGTACTTTACAGAGACTATATTATAACTACCTATTTCTACTTATTAACCCCTTCACTATTTTTCCCCAGCACCCCCAGCCCCAAACAAAACAGGAACAGATACATAGGTACAGAGAACAAACTGATGGTTGCCAGATAGACATCTTAATACCTGACTTATACAGATAAAGTTGGTCTACCTTCCTGCCCATCAGTGTGACTCCACTGATACCTAGAGGTATAAATAACAGGACCCGGAAGCTCTTTAATTCTGTGATCTGCTCTACCTGTGGCGATGGTCCAGTAGACATTCCAGACACATTAAACCAATCAGAGTCAGAGGAAGTGTTTTCTTTTGCCTTAAATATATAAATAACATAGATGACTAAGAAGGTAGACTCATTTTCAAGACCCCAGATGTATCAGTTATTGTTGCTGCATAATAAGCCAGCTTAAACCTAGAGGCATAAAAGAACACTTTATTATGCTCATGGATTCTGTAGGTCAGGAATTCAGAAAGGGCATAATAGGGATAGCCAGTCTGTGCTACATGATATCTGGATTCTCAGTTGGGAATACTGAAAAGATGGCGGGGGGAGGATGAGTCAACAGCTAGGGGCTGAAATAACCTAATTTCAGCCCCTAAGCTCATTTATTCACATGTTTGGTATGAGGCATGGAAGGTTCAAAGACCAGGACTGCTGACTAGAATACCTCCCTGTGGCCTCTGCTGGGGATACCGCCACGCGGCCATGTGGCATGACTTCCACACAACATGGTGGCCTCAGGGTGCTCAGACTTCTTACTGGGCATGTATCCCAGCAAACACAGTAGAAGCTACATCACCTTTTATTATCAAGTCTCAGAAGTCACATGAGTCCCTTCTGCCACACTCTATTAGTCACAAGATTCAAAACCAGGTGGTAGAATCCACTCATTTTACTTATTCCAGAAGTGTTTTCTTTAGAATTGTCTCTGCTGGGTTTCTATTCATAGTAAGCCCTCAGAATCTATGAAAAGTAAACTTCTTAATATAACAAAGGATATCTACAAAGAAAACTATTATAAACATTATACTTAGTGATAAAATAGCACATTCTCCCTGAGTTCAGGGACATAACAAGGAAGATCATCCTCCTTAAGACCTGTTCTTTTCAGCACTGTTCTTTGAAGCTTTAGACAATAAAACAGAGCAAGAAAAATAAAAATTAATAAATAAAAGATACAAACATTGGCAACAAAGCAAAACTGTAATTATTCACAGATCATATATGACTGTACATTAAAAAATCCAAAAGAATCTGTACACAGTTAGAATTCACAAGTACATTTTACAAGGTAGTGGATAAAGGTCAATTATACAAAAAATTAATTTTATTTCTACTTGCTACTATCGAATGCTAGACAATAAAATTTATTATATTATGAAAAATTAAATATCTAAGAATACTTCTAACAAATTGTGCAAGGCCTTTACACTGAAAATTATAAAACATTGCTAAGAGGAATTAAGATGTAAATAAATAGATAAGTATTCCATGTTCATGGATTGGATTATTAAATGCTGCTGACATTTCAAATTTATACAAATTAACCAATAAATTCAGTGTAATCTCAGTCTAACTTCCAGCTCTTATTTTGATGGAAAATAACAAGCCGGTACCATCATTTATATGAAAATGCAAAACACCTCTAATAACCAAGAACATCTTGAAGATGAACTAAGTAGAAGAATTTATACTATGAAATTGTAAGACTTATAAAGCTTTACTATTTGGAAATGTGATATTGATGCAAAATAGACAAATGCACTGATGATAAAAATAGTCTAGAAAGAGTCACACCTAAATGATTAACTGATTTACAATGAAGGCATTACTGTAATCCAAGGTAGGGTATGATGGTATTTTAATAAATTGTGCTGGATCAATTGAATATGCACATGGAAAAAATGAAACTTAACTCTTCATGCCACACACAATTTTATGCCAAACCACAATGACTCAGAGATCTATTTATGACTGATAAAACCATAAAACTTTTAAAATAAAACATATCAGAACATTTTATTCACTTTGGGATAGACAAGTATTTTTTAACCAAACACACAAAAACAAAATGTAAAGGAAAAGATTGATAAATTTTACGATATTGAAATTAAGAACTTTAGTACATGAAAAGACACCATTAGGAGAGTGAAAAGGCAACTTACACATTGGAAGAAGATATTTCTAGTACATGAAACCAATAGAGAATTCTCATACCCAGAATTTTTTAAAAAACTTCTACAAGTCAGTGAGAACAAAACAGACAACACAATGGAACAAAAAAGGGCAATAAGCTTAACAAAAGAGGATATTCAAATGCCAATAAACATGAAAAGATCATCAACTTCATCAGCCATTGTGGAAATAACATTTTCTACCAAATTTTCTTAAACAAAAAGAAAATATTCAGTGTTGACTCATATATGAAGCAATTAGGATTCTCCTACACTATTGATGGGAGGATAAATCAGTACAATCACTTCATAAGACTATAAAACTGGTGCAACTCAGATTGATAAAATTCTGATCTTGGTTGTTTCATGCCTTTTGTACTGGGTGAACTCACTGGGATTCTTATTAAATAGATAAAACTTGTTTTGATAGCACTATCCTAATAACTGAGAACTTTTTTTTAAAAAAAGTTTCAAATTGCAATCAAATTAAATCATATAATCTCTCCAAACCATGTTTCTTACAGCTGTAATTGGAAGATAATACCTAACTCATATGGCTGTTATAAAGATTAAATGGAGAATACAGTAAAGGATAGTAGAATCTAGTACATAATAAATTTGTTGAGTGAATTCCAAGGATCTCTGTAAGAGTAAATATGGTATTTCTCAGTCAGTGTGGAGCTCTGTTTTGTTGGCTTTTTTCCAGAATCATGCTGTAGTTAGAATACCAAGATGATACAACTGGCCCCTGGCATCAGGCACATTTTTGAGCTGCTTATTCCAGCCATGGTAATAAATTTACACTCATCAACTATGATCTATTTTGAATCTGCATTTCTATTTTGAATCATCATCATCCATTTGTAAAATGCCTGGCTAGTGTTAGGGGAGAATCCAGCAAAAATGAGCAAAACCAGCCTTTTCAAGTGAGAAATTAAATCTCCTCTCCACTCTTTCTTAGGATCATGATTTATCCAATGAGCCAACCAGCCACTGGGAATTTTACAACAACCATATCATTGGTATAAAATGCTCCACTAATCTGGAAGACCAATTTGGTCACATCTCCTTAATTTTTCCAATTAATCACTTCAATACCCACCTTCCTTATTTATCAGGAACCCTAGAATCTCCCCCTTGGGGCTTCCCCTTACCCTTAATTTACCCAAGAACTTTAGAATCTCACATAGCCCCAAAGAATTTCATATTTTTGCACCAACAAGAAAGAATCCTGGAGTCTTACCAGCCTACTGCCATGACATCTATTGCCACATGGTAGGTGTGACCTTTGAGTTTAGTCCTGCTGTCATGGAATTAGTTTGGAATCACTGATGTCATTAGCCCTTGATGATCCAGATTCCTGCAGAGGTTACTGTGGTTCTTTGAGAGTGGATAATCCCTCAGAGCTAAGCTTGGCTAAGAGAACCCCAAGGCTCCCCAAGTTATCTGATTTCCAGTGGTAATATCTTTCAGCTCCCTTATAAGCTATTTCCATGATTTCCTGGTAGACCCAGAAATACTGAAACAAGTCAGTTATATATTTCTGTCATTCGCAGATCCAAAAGCATTGCCTTCTTTTCTTACATAGGGATCAGCTTTCTAATTCAGAATGTCTGCTATACCTCTCTTCCCGAGACTGTGGTGCTACTCACTCAGATTTCTACAGAGACTAACTTCCATGACTTTGGGGTTCATCTCTCTACTTATATTCAGCCTCCATCGCCATGGCAGCTAAGGGGTGGGGGAAATGTCGTGTTGCCTCACCATACTTTATGTTCTAAGGCTTGCCTTCCATATGCCCATTTTCTACTCCTAAACCTATCTCTTTTCAAAATGATAGACAGTGGAAATATTCTCTACCTTCCAGGTAAACCACATTATCCACTCAGAGGATTGTATCTTTGTTCCCTGCAACGATACTATTCTCCATTATCAGTACATTTATATCTGGGATTTCTGGCTTAAATTATACTATCTATGGGAGAGCATCAGCTTTATAGTTATGTTGGTCATTGCTTGGTTTAGACCAGTAATTTCCAAAGAGTGGTTCCTCAGACCAGTATTACTGGTATTAACTTTGATATTTACATTGGTACTAACTTTTTAGAAATGTAAATTCTTAGACCTCATCCCAGATCATCTACTGAGTTAGAAATTTTGGGGGTGAATAACAGCAATCTACTTCAACCAGTTCTCTGGGAGACTGATTAAAGCTAGAGTTTGGGAACCACTGATCTCAACAAAAACATATTTTTTTATTATTTTTCAAATGGGAGGTGAATAGCTGTCTTCTGTGTTCTTGCTGACGTCTCCTGAGTGTTAATATTTCATCAGACATGAACACATACATACATCTCCTCTAGAATAAATAGCAGTTTTTTTTCTTTGAGCTGTTTAAAAATCTGTGCCTGTTGGTGATCCTGAGTTGGAGGTTCAGTGACTTACCTGGGGTTCATAGAGAGGCACTCAGGAAACCCAGAGAACTCACTTCCATTCTGTCCCTTAGTCCTGAGGTCCTTAGGCAGTCTGCCTCCTTTTTGCCAGCTTTCAGCATCTTCCTCTGCGTCTTTGTTGTATATCTATGATTTTTTTGTTGTAAGAGGAAAAAACTGGGAGGAATGGCGCTACTATATCTTGGCAGCTAGAAGTCCTGTGAAAATCGTTATAGCTGAATCACCATGAACTTGTGGTAGTGTTTTATGTCTTTTCCAACCTAGCATATATATATTGTTAAGGAAAAATATGGAATGAGCAATGGATATTTGATCTATGTTGAGATCATTTAAATTCAGGTACAGTTTATAGTATTATTTGACAACAGGAATCATTTGCTATCTGTATCCCATGATTTATTGTCAATGAATGCATGTACCACGAGGAAATGCATCATGAGGACAGAACAAAGAGGGCTCTGGGAGAAATAGTGACAGTAGCAGCCTTTTATTTCATCTAGGTGACAAGCTCATGACAAGGCTACACATCTTATGTATGTACCTATCTACTTAACTCAGCAATAGGATTTTAAGATTTGGAAAGTGTTGGGAAGTGCATTCTGAAATGCAGTGTACTTTTGTCACTTTCATCATTCCTAGGAATGAGAAGGAACTTGGTGAGCACTTTTATACTCTCACGTCTTGGTCTCCACCTTAGTTGCACAGCTGGCATGAATTCAATCAGGAACAGATTTACCTGCACCAGATCAGTGCTAAAAAGGAACTTGTGTCAGAGCTCAGTTGGAGTGTTAGAGTTTCATGATCAGTTAGTTAAATTCACAGGAGGAATGGTTTCATTAAATTTTTCCAGAAAATTATTTGATAATGGAAATGCATAGTCATCTTGTAGTATCTGTTCATAAATCTTCATCTCATATCACTCATCAACCACTTTTCTTGTTTCTTTTTTTTTTTTGAGGGCAGTGTCACTGGCCCTTGTATGTGGGACCTGAACTGGGGCCGCTGGCTTCCCAAGCCAGCGCTTAACTACCGTGCCACCGTGCCGGCTACCTTGTTTATTTCTTAAACACTCATTTATCTTTCCATCATGTAAATGATTTAAATGAACAAAGTTTGTGGGTATATAGTTTATATTCTGCTATGAACAATGTACTTAACACTAATCACTATTATAATTTGTATAAACTCTACTTCATAGTAGTTTACTACCTCCTTGTCCTTTTCCTAATATAGGGGATGATTTAAAAATGCATCTACTGGGCCGGCTGAGTGGCGCAGTGGTTGAGCGCTGGCTTGGGATGCTGGCGGCCCCGGTTCAGGTCCCACATGTGAGGCCAGTGACACTGCCCTCAAAAAAAAAAATGCATCTATTTACATAGATATCTAAGACAAAATATCTAAACTGCTATCTAGAGTGCCTTGACTCTAGAAAAATTCATTTCATTATGTTTAATTTCTTTCTTTCTCTTTGATGTCAGTATGCTGTTCTAGGTCTGTGAGATACACAAATATAAACTTTGTTATTTTTAGACCATAAAAATTACTAACTACATATAATTCTCGACAATCTATTTCTCTGTTCATCTGTCACATTTTTAGGGCTCCATAAAATATCTAGAAAATTAAATTTGGTATAAATATATTGATCTTCATTTAAGTTTAAGTAAAATCCAATGTGTAAGTTTTTGTTTTACAGGGGTGTTTTAAAATACAATTTTGTCTAATTTTAGGTTTTATAAATGTAATGCCTCAAAGTGAAGGAGTAGTAGGTATAATGAACAGTTATTTGTTAAGTCTTATAAAACCTTCTTAGTATTATACTTGATGATCTCTAAGACAATTCGACAATTTGCTAGAAGGATTCACAGAACCTTAGAAAAACTTTTATATTTATAGTTACAATTTATTACAGTAATAGGATACTGATTAAAGTCATCAATGAAAGGGACATATGACAAAGTCCAGCAGACACCAGACACAAGCTTTTACTTGTTCTCTCCCAGTGGAGTCATGAAGACAGCATTTAATTTCCAGCAATGATGAGTGATCACATTCATGGAGTACTACCACCCAGAGAAGTTCACAAAGCCTTGGTGTTCAGGGTTTTTATTGAGTATCAGTCACATAGGTAAAGTTGACTGTCTGCACGGCTGATCTTTATATCAAGCCTTAAGCTGGTACTGTATAGCTCAAGGGCCCCAACATAAGTCATATTGTTAGTACAATGTATCTGGAGGGCCAAGACTCCCAAGCAAACGAAGACACTGTTACCAGGCAGGATATTCCAATGGTGTAGAGATTACCTTCCACGGCTTGGGCAAGGGACAAACTTTTCTTTGGAATGTTAAGTGGTTAGACAACCTAGACTTGCTGAGTTAAACCTTTCTCACACAGTTATACTTCTTATAAATTAAAAAATAAATATTTTAATCCCTTCCCTTTCTCCCTCATCCCCACCTCCCTCCCAACAGCATAAATAGGTAACTACAATATTGCCACAGGAATATGAAAGACAGTTTGGGGAATATAATTAATAATGTTGTAAATATTTTGTGGGGGTGTCAGATGGTCACATGTCTTGTTAGGGAGACCACTTCATGGATGGAGTAGAGGCTTGATCACTGCACTGTACACCTGAAGCTGATGTTGTATAATATTGTATGCCAACTGTAATTTTATATATATATATATATATATATATATATATATATATATATATATATAGTCATGGGATGTGGAGTACAGTGTGGAATGGAGTCAAGGGAATTATAATAGATATGTATGATATGGGGGGGAGTAGGGTGGTGATTTGGGGGAGGGGGGTTGTCACTTTGAGGGGTAAAAAGTATAACTGTTGCACTGCGTTGTACACCTGAAGCTAATTAAAAAATGTTTATTTCACAATAAAAGAATTTTAAATAAATAAATAAATAAATAAATAAATACTTTAATGACCGTGTAACAAATCTTTTTGCAAGTAATATGGATTTCAATATTTTTCTTTTAAGTAATTTGAGCTGATCGATGATTATAACTGTTTTGGATGATGGGTGAGTATGTAATTTCCAGTGTAAAACTTCCTATTCACTTTAAGTTTTACATAATGAAGTTATTCAGCACTTAACTATAAATATAAAAAATCAGAATAGAACTGATCTGGAACCTGTTTCATCTAGAATGGATGAACTCACCAATGAATACATGAACTAATTTTTAAAGCCTTATTTATCTCGTCAAATATGCATCTTCAATACCATTTTAATCCTATATGTATTAATATTTATTAAAACTTTTACTATAATCATATTGTAGTGTAATTGTAATTATAATTCCAGAGTATTTTTAACTCTTAGAATTTTATGATCACAGAACATAAAATAAGTTTCAATTACAAATAAGCGTGATAGAATCATTAATAAAATATTTCCGGGTACAAAGCTTTAATGGTTCAATTTTGTGTTGGAAGTGGAATGAAAATGTAAATTCATGGAGGAAAATGAACAATTAAAATCTGATATAAGAGTTTGTTCATATAATTTTTCAATAAATGACAATGGATATCAAATTATGGCACTATTTTTGGTTATATTAGATACATTTAAAAGAGGTATATAACAATTTTATTTTAAAATATAAATAATTATGATATGTCACAAATGACTATTGGGAGACAGTTATCCATAAATCTCATATTTCTGCATGTCTTCGCATTATTGGGCAAGTGCTTGAAACCTATCTTTTCAGAAATGTTTGGCTTATTTATTTATTTATTTATTAGCTGAGCCATCCTGCCACCTGTTAGCAGCTCAGTGGCAGCTCAGCCCCAGCTGGGAATCGAACCGGCTACACTGTTGCTCAGAGCTCACACTCTTGAGTGAGCTCTTAAACAATTGAACCATTCGGCAGCCCAGAAATGTTTGTATAAGCGGGTGCCCTTAGAATGATGGAGCCAGGGACTCTTTCTGGAGCAAATTTATTATTTACAGTCCCAGCACTAAAGATAGAGACTCTTTCCTCCTTTCTGCAGAGATTTGCTTATATTACAGGGTAATAAGGATGACACTGCTCTGCAGAGGAGATCATGAGCAAATAAAGTACTGATAGACCAGAGTCTCCTAATCCCAGGGTTCCTCTCCTGTAACGCATCACCATTGTAT